>JAKOOJ010000003.1:152504581-153740831 GCA_022577455.1 Arizona elegans
ATGCAGGGTCCATTCCGCAAGAGCTCTATTTACCACAGGTCAAAGAAGCAACCACATTGCAAACAATGCTTTGTTCCTCATAAGAGCAAGTTCAGCAAGTACTACATTCCCTGGCTTCATATACACTCCGTAAATACAATTGTATGATAAGCCATGTACCTCCTCATTCAAGAAACCATTTTGGTGTGGTGGTGAAGGCACCAGGCTAAAAAGTTCTCCATATTAGGCATAAAGCCAGCGGGGTGACCTTGGGCCAGTCCCTCTCTCACAGCCCTAAGAAGAAAGCAATGGCAAACCACTTCTGAAATCTTGCCAAGAAAACTACGGGGACTTGTCTAGGCAATTGTCAAGAGTCAACGCGGACTCGAAGGCACACACAACCACACCTCCTTATTCACCAAATCCTTCTCACAGTTTGCCATCCTCTGGTCTTACTTTTGGCTCCTTCCCGGTGGTTGTCCCCCTTGAACTCCGTCAACTTTTAGAACTTCTTTAGATCCTTCTTACCTTCTTCCCCTTATCCCACCAAATCTCCTCTGTAAGTTTTGGGTTCTTTCACCTTCCAGACACTTGAGCATCTACCTTCAACAGTCTGCCTTCTTTGGAATCTGCGGCATTTCTGCTTCTGACAGATGTAAAAAAAAAACCTTTTGCTGAAACTTCTGCTTCCACCAGGAAATACAGATCTACCACACAAACTAGAAGTAGACAAGCAGATGTTTCCACTCAGTCACAAGGCTAAACTAAATAGGCCTGAATGTGTCTGCCTGTAGGAGGGGAAGTTGCTGTGTTCATTTTCACCAGAAACCCCGGCCTCCTTCCACTGCGTGTTTAACCAGGTCAGTAGAACCAATGTAAGGGGTATTATGAAATGTCAAGAAGGGGATCTAATGTTTCAGTCAATCAACTTCCAACAGGTTATATTTAGCCCCATTACATGATAAACCTAATTCTACTCACCCAGCTATACCACTTTAGTTCTTCCAAAAAGCAGAACTGGAAAAATATCAGGGTTCCAAATAACATCACCAATGAAAGAAAACTCCGAGGCTTGAGTTTCCTCAAAGTTACATTTTATTAGAGATGTCCTATTGGCACATCTGGGAGAACCCGAATCTGAAAGTTTCCAGATTTTCCCCACCCAAAGGAAAGTTCAAGCCCCTGCCCAACATCCACAAGTCCATCACATGGCCCAACCAAAGCACCGTCCCAACTGGAGATGCTTCCCAGTTCCAGCCTTCCAGGTGCAGGGCAAGATGTCCTTGACTTTCTGAGAAAAGAATGTTATTATGATTATATATCACCCATGCTCCATACAATCCCCTCCCTCCCAGTTTCCCACAGTAGTAAACATGGCAGGTCTGAAGGCCTAGTACAGTGATGGCCAACCTTTTTGCCATCAAGTGCCAAAAGCGGGGGGAAAATGGCCCACATCCATAATTCAATGCGCCCCACCCCACACACATACAGATATGACCCCCGGCGTGACCTCCGCTTTTGGCACGTGATGGCACGGTGAGCCCGGTATGCCCATTTTTCACCCTCCCCAGGCTCCAGAGGCTTTCTTGGAGCCTGGGGAGGGCGAAAACGGCCTTCCCCACACCCCTGGAGGCCCTTCGGAGGCCAGAAATGACCTGTTTCCAAACTTCCAGTGGGCCTAGAAGGCCTGAAAATCAGCTGGCCAGCGTGTGCATGCGCACTGGAGCTGATCTAGGGCAACACTTGCGTGCCCACAGATATGGCTCTGCGTGTCATAGGTGGCCACGCGTGCCATAGGTTTGCCATCACGGACCTAGTACAAAAGATGGCTTCCAGGCCTGACAGAAAGAATAAGGGGAAAACAAACTTCTCCATTATAGAATGGCCATTTCAAAATAAATAAATAAATAAAGTCTTATCATAGTAAAAAAAAAAAATGAACCCTAGACTTACAACAGTTCATTGAGTGACTTTCTATAACAACAAGTAGAAGAAGGATATTCATATTGAGTGATGTAGAGTGAGATTGTATTAAGCAGCAGTTTGGAGACAAGGCAGTCTCTACAGGTAATCCTCGACTTGCGACAGTTCATTTAGTGACTGTTCAAAGTTACAACGGCACTGAAAAAAGTGATTTATGACCCTTTTTCACCCTTATGACTGTTGCAGCATCCTCATGGTCACATGATCAAAATTCAGGCGCTTTTCGCAACTGACATATATTGATGACGGTCGTAGAATCCCAGGATCACATGATCCCCTTTTGGGACCTTCGGACCAGCTAAGTCAATGGGAAAGCGAGATTCACTTAGCAACCCTGTTACTAGCTTAACAACTGCAGTGATTCACTTAACAGCTGTGGCAAGAAAGGTCGTAAAATGGGGCCAAACTCACTTAACAACTGTCTTGTCTAACAATAGAGCTTTTGCGCTCAATTGTAGTCATAAATTGAGGACTACTTGTATCATGTTACAAGGTTGGACTTGCATATTGAAATCTAGAACAGTAAATGATGCCTCAACCCCAGACAGCTGTCTAGAAACTCACAGAGAAGGTTCCCAAACAAAGGCAAAAGAAATAGGTATTCATTCAGATAGATAGAGATACAGATTTGGAAGGGACCTGGTAGGTCATCTAGTCCAACCCCCCACCCAAGCAGGAGACCCTACACCATTTCTGATAGATGGCTGCCCAGTCTCTTCTTGAAAGCTTCCAGTGATGAAGCTCCCACAACTTCTGAAGGCAAAGCTGTTCCTTTGGTTGATTGTTCTCACTGTCAGAAAATTTCTCCTTATTTCCAGGTTGAATCTCTCCTTGTTCATTCATGAACATTAGCTTTGAAGAAGCAGGATAGGAAGAACTTTCACACTTTTGAACTTTGGTGTTGGAGAAGCTTCTTGAGAAAAGTATGGACAGCTAAGAAAACAAACCAATGGATCATCAATGAACCCAGTCCTTACTTGAGGCACATATGACCAGGCTCAAAGTAGTCTACTTCGGAAACATTTATGCAAAGACCCAGCTCTTTGGGAAAGACTCAAACGGGTGGAAGGAAAGTGAAGAAAAGGAAGATCAGGATAGATGGAAGGAAAATGAAGAAGAGGAGGTCCAGCAACAAAGTGAATGGACTCAGTTACAATGGTGATGGGGGCCAAAAATCGAGGTTAGCAACAGATCATAATGGAGAAAATCTAGGAATTGGGAAAAAAAACTTTAACACACATAATCAATGAATCAAACGACCATGGCCTTTTCAGAACATCCATAATCTACTTCAGAATTACTTCAGAAGGTCAGTCCTCTTAGAGCAGGGGTCAGCAACCCGTGGCTCTGGAGCCACATGTGGCTCTTTCATCTGTCTGCTGCGGCTCCCTGTCGCTCAAAATATGCGTCACAACTGCCAATGTGCAACACCCACCGACACACAATTTATTAATCTTTTCAATCCCTGGTAGGCCAATCATGGATAAATCCAAGAAAAGAAAAGTTTCAGAAGAAAACAGAATATTTAATTCAACTATATATGCTAGTTTTGTAGCCGCTCAGGAAATAGTCAGGTACGGGAAGAGTTTTGTGGCTTCCGGTGTTTTTTTTTTTCTGTGGGAAACGGGTCCAAATGGCTCTCTGAGTGTTTAAGGTTGCCGACCCCTGTCCTAGACCTAAGGCAACATTTCTGTTTCCTGAACATCTCAATCTTTCGTATCTTTCTGTGGGACATAGCAGAGTGAAGGGGAAGTGGGCAGGAACACTTGAGTTCTTTGAATAGAAGGGAAAATTTTTGCAGAGCGGAAATTGAGCTGGGTGGGGCCCACCACAACAGAAGAGTTGTGGGCTCACACCTGGTGGGAGGTTTTGCTCCAGCGGACCTGAGAGGCACCTTGCCCACAACAGTTGCTCCTCAGGGAAAAGCTCAGACAAGAAAAGGCTGTAAATGTCTCTTTCAGCCAGCTTGAAAGCTCAGGAGGAAGTCAATAGAGAAACAGGCTCAAACTAAACCCTTCCAAGACTGAGTGGCTATGGTTCCCGGCATCCCGATATAGTCAGATGACTCTATCTCTGACTATTGGGGGCGAGTCTTTGGCCCCCTTGGAGAGGGCCCGCAATCTGGGTGTCCTTCTGGATACGCAGCTGTCCTTGGAGGAACATCTGACGGCTGTGGCCAGGGGGACTTTTTGTCAGGTTCGCCTGATAGGCCAGTTGCAGCCCTTTCTTGATCGGGATGCCCTGTGCACAGTCACTCATGCCCTCATCACCTCTCGCCTGGACTACTGCAACGCTCTCTACATGGGGCTCCCCTTGAGGGGCACCCGGAGGCTCCAACTGGTCCAGAATGCGGCCGCGTAGGTAGTTACGGGAGCTACATGGCGCTCCCATACAACACCTCTGCTGCATGAGCTGCACTGGCTTCTGGTGGTCTTCCAGGTGGCTTCAAGGTGTTGGTTATCACCTTTAAAGCGCTCCATGGCATAGGACCTAGATATCTTCGAGACCGCCTGCTGCTACCGACGGCCTCCCATCGACCTGTGCACTCCCACAGAGAGGGCCTCCTCGGGGTGCCATCAGCCAAACAATGTAGGCTGGTGACCCCCAGGGGGAGGGCCTTCTCTGTGGGGGCACCAACCCTCTGGAACCAACTGCCCCCAGAGATAAGGAGAATCCAAGACCTCGGTGCCTTCCGACGTGCCCTTAAAACCTTGTTTTTTCAGCAAGCCGGGCTGGCTTAACTTTTTAAAATGTTTTAAATTGGTTTGTTATTGTTTTTAAATTATGGGGCCAAATTTATATATATCCTTTTAATACTATTTTAATGTTTGTAACTTATGTTTTTATTTGGCTGTACACCGCCCTGAGACCTCAGGGAGAAGGGCGGTATATAAATTGGATATAAAATAAATAAATAAATAAAATAAAATTGTAGAATGGGATGGGAAACAGTTGAAGTTTGGAAGCCATGGCCAAACAAGAATTCCAATCTCCTAATCAATTAATAGAGTACCCAAGCATGTGAGTACAAATGATCTTTCGAGAGCCTTCACTATTTTGGAAGATGGGTTTTGCCAGTCTGATACTCTCCAAATGTCTCATTCTGCCTAGGAATATTTGGATTCAGAGGTGGGCTGCTGGGGGTTCGCAGGGGTTCAGGAGAACCTCTAGCTAAGATTCTGTGCAGTTCAGAGAACCCCCAAATCTCACTCCTAGCTGGCTCCGCCTACCCCTCCCCTCCCAGGAGTCCCCACACGGCCTGTTTTGGATGCAACTAACTGGGAGGGCTCAGGGAGGATGAAAAACGGGCCTACCGGAAATTCGGGAAGTCCGGAAACGGCCTCCAGAGGACCTCTGGAGACTGGAGAGCAGTGGTGGGTTCCTCCTGGTTTGGGCCGGTTCTGCCAAGCCAGTAGTGGTGACGATAGGATGTCACTGAACCGGTTCTGCCCCCCCATCTCCCGCGTTATTCTTACCTTTTATTTGGCCCCACCCTCAATCTATTGCTGCCTCCTGAGTCCCAGCTGATGGGCTATAAGGAAAAAAACTGTTTAAACTCTTGCCGCGGGGCTTCAAAGGGCTGCCCTACAGCTGATCAGTGGTAAAAACCCTGAAAACTTTTCTTTTCCATCAAGCAGGGCTGGTGTTAACCCCCCACTTTTTTTTTTTTTTAGTTTTTTAGCTTTTAATCTGTCAATGGGTTTTAATTCGAATTGTTTTAAATTTGGGCCAAAGTATGTAATTCTTTTAATAATTTTAAATTTTGTATTGGTATGTGTTTTAGTTCTGGCTGTGCACCGCCCTGAGTCCACTAGGAGAAGGGCGGTATACAAATTGAATAAAATAAATAAAATAAATAAATAAAAGGCAGTTTGTTGGTAGACCGGTGCCTGCAAAAATAACTGGGTAGACCAGTGCCTGCAAAAATAAATGGGTAGACCGGTACAGCTCTGTAAGTAGTTAAAAACCTGGTGGATCAGTACCTCTGCTAAATCCTAAAGAATTGTCACATGACCATCAAACCACACCCACAAAATAAGACACGCCCACAAAACCGGTAGTAAAAATATTTAGAACCCACCCCTGCTGGGGAGGCCGTTTTTGCACTCCCAGAGGATCGAAGAAAGCCTCTGGAGCCTGGGGAGGGCAAAAATGCCCCTGTTGCTGTCGTGCAGGAGGATGACTAGGCCACACCCACCATGGCCACACCCACCCAGCAACCGGGCAGAGAATCCCTTGCTAAAAATTTTGAAGCCCACTCCTGTTTGGATTTGTAGTCCCAATACACCTGAAGGACGCCATACTCTTAACCTATCCTAGACACTCTCAGTCTCACCATCCTGGTGGAGGAGAACTACTGGAAAATGCTAATGGCTTGAGGCAGTCACAAAAGTCCAGTCTTTCTGTTTTGTCAGCCTTCAGGTTGAATGTAATTTAAACAGGCTGTGTTGACTAATTTACAATCTATATGGGAATCAGCAGCCTAGGAACATGTACATACAGGTAGTCCTTGAGTTACAACAGTTTGTTTAGTGACCGTTCTAAGTTACAACAGCACTGGGAAAAAAATGAGTTATGGCCATTTTTCACACTTATAACCGTGGTAGCATCCATGTGACTTACATTCGGATGCTTGACAACTGACCCATGTTTATGACGGTTGCAGTATCCCGGGGTCATATGATTCGCTTTTGCGTCTTTCTGACAAGCAAAGTCAGTGGGGAAACCAGATTCACTTAACAAACGTGTTACTAATTTAAACAACTGCAGTGATTCACTTACGGGCAAGAAACGTCATAAAATGGGCCAAAACTCACGTCACAAATTTCTCACTTAGCAACCTAAATTTCGGGCTCAGTTGTGGTTGTAGGTTGAGGACTGCCTGTATTTCTATGTTTGTGAATCTATATGGTGGCGAAGTGGTTAGAATGCAGTATTGCAGGCAAAATCTGCCCCCTGTCAGGAGTTCGATCCTGACCGACTCAAGGTTGACTCAGCCTTCCATCCTTCCGAGGTGGGTAAAAGGAGGACTTAGAGAGGGCTGTAAAACACTATGAAGCGATATACAGGTAGTCCTTGACTTAGTTTGTTTAATGACTGTTCAAAGTAACAACATCACTGAAAAAGTGACTTATGACCATTGTTCACACTGACAACCGTTGTAGCATCCCCATGGTCACGACCGTGATTTACATTCGGATGCTTGACAACTGACTCACATTTACAACGTGAAAACTGAAAACTTACTATGGTTGGCAGAATGCCCAGAAGCAATTTGCAGGAAGCTGATGAGATAAGCAAGACAAGACAGGAAGGTATGTGAACTAAGTTGTTCCCTGCAAATTGCTTCAGTCGGCATTCCTCCTTAAATAGGCTAAGGGAGTGGCCAATTAGCCCCAAGCCTTACTCTCGAGGAGATCTCCTCCTGAGGAGCCACTCCTGCCTTTTGGCCGCTCTGTGCGCCTGTGCATCGAGAAGAGGTTCCTCCTCTTCGTCCTCTTCACTTATGGGAGCTTCTGGAGGTTCTGTAGGCCCTGGCTGAATCCCCGCCTCTGGCACCACATCTTCTCCAGCCTCCTCATTGTCCAACTCGAGTGCCAGCTGCTGGCGCAGCACCACACCAGCCTCCTCGCTGTTGGAATCAGTTACTAGCTGCACAGGCCGCATACAGGCCACAACACAATGGGGAAACCAGATTCACTTTAAAAAACCATGTTAATTTAACAACTACAGTGATCCGCTTAACAAATGTGGCATGAAAAGTCGCAAAATGGGGCAAAACTCACTTCACAAATTTCTCGCTTAACCACATACATTCCAGGCTCAGTTGTGGTCATAAGTTGAGGACTACCTGTATAAGTCTAAGAGCTATTGCTATTCAGCAGAGAACTACCAGGTTCAATCATTGCTTGTTCTTTTTGACCAATAACTGGGCTAAGAGAACTGTCAGCCTCTCAGTGTGTGTTTTTGTGTTTGTTATTGATGGCAAATGTCCATTGTCTTCCAAACTCCTAACGTTGGCATGCCGTCAGCTCTATATTTGAGTTTCTAATCTTGTCTGTATACAGCTATAAAGAGATATTAGGAACTGCAAGGCCGGGTCAGGCTAGGTTCCCTTCCAAGCAAAACAAGGTACGAAACTGTGACGTGCCGCCACTTTCACTGCCTCAAAACAACATATTTCCTATCCAGAGATGCAAGCCATTGGCACAGGAATATATCAAAATTGCCTACAAGTAAAAATCCTTGATTGTGACTTCCAGGGCCCAGTGAGGAAGGCTCATCTCATCTCACTACATAGTCTATCCTTATACAGAACTGAAAACCAAGATGGATAAGCAATCTGAGATTAATGGATCAATTAGATCAATCTCGCCTCCACAGAATAACAGAGTTGGAAGGGACCTTGGAGGTCTTCTAGACCAACCCACTGCTTCAAGCAGGAAATACCATTTCAGACAAATGGTTGTTCAATCTCTTCTTTAAAACTTCCAGTGTGGGAGTACAGGCAGTCTTCGTTTTACGACCACATTTGAGTCAGTAGTGGGTTTCAAATTTTTTTTACTACCGGTTCTGTGGGTGTGGCTTGGTGGGTGTGGTGTGGCGTGGTGGGTGTGGCAGGCGAAGGATACTGTAAAATCTCCATTTCCACCTTACTCCAGGCAAAGGATACTGTAAAATCTCCATTCCTTCCCCAATCCAGGGAAAGGATACTGCAAAATCCCCATTTCCTCCCGATCAGCGGGGACTTGGGAGGCAGAGAATAGATGGGGGTGGGGCCAGTCAGAATTTTTACTACCGGTTCTCCAAACTACTCAAAATTTCCGCTACCGGTTTTCCAGAACTTGTCAGAACCTGCTGAAACCCACCTCTAATTTGAGGCCAACATTTATATTGCTTTTTTAAAAAAATAATCTTTATATACATTTATCATTAAAAAAGAAGACAACACACCAGATAAATGACAAACAGAACAACAAAACAAATAACATACATGCCTATAAGTAGTACCTTAATAACTTAATATTCGGTATAATATATCTATGTTACATTCCAGGGGAGGCAAAACAACCTAATTTACATTTGTAAATCAATTAGGTCTATCCGACTGCACTTTACTTGTATAATATAAATTTTTCAATAAATACAACTCCTAATCTGATTTGGGTTATAGTTTTCTCCTTGATAGCCAAATATATAGTTTTTCTCAGGATAAACATGTTTGTGTTTGGTCTTTTTCTTTCAGTTTTTCAGTCAATTTATCTGCTTCCACACAATCCAAAATCTTCTTTATAATTGCTTCCTCTGATGGGGTATTTTTATCTTTCCAGAATTGAGCGTATGTTAATCTCGCTGCTGTGATAATGTGTAATGCAAGGTACCATGAATCTTTTTTATTATTTTCTGGTTTGGAGCCGAGCAAGCATGTCTCTGGTCGCCATTCAAACTCTTGGTTTAAGATCTCGTTAAGCCACTTTTTTATTTTTCCCCAAAATTTTATTGCTTCTGGGCACGTCCACCATTGGTGATAGTAAGTGCCACGCTCAAACCCACACTTCCAGCATTCAGTGGACTGTCCAGTAAACATTTTGGCCAATCTATCGGGGGAGAGATGCCATCTATATAGCATCTTGTAAATATTTTCTTTGTATGCCGTAGAAACTATTAGCTTCACATTCCCCCACCAAATCTCTTGCCATTTTTCCAGATGAGTAACCAAAATTTTTCCCCCAGGCAATCATTGTATCCTTTATTATCTCGTCGCCAATCTCTAACCTCATCAACAGTTTATAGCTTTTAGAAATCATGCCTTTTTCCTGGCCCATCAAGATTTTGTCTAACTTCTGCAAGTCAACATTTATACCATTCCTATCTCTGTCTTTTTTATATTTTGATTGGATCTGTAGATAGGTCCACCAATCCAATTGTAATCCCTGGGAATTCAACTCCTGTTTTGGCTTTAGCTCTCCTCGTGCATTGAGCAAATCTTTGTACATTAATTTTTTCACAGGGTTATATAATTTTGGATATGTCAATGCTTCTAGAGGTGATATCCAGCACGGTGTTTTAATATAGTATTATTTACTGATCTTCTCCCAATGTCGAATTAAGATATTCCTTATATAATGCCGGGTAAACCATTTGCTTTGTGCAGTGTTATCCTGCCAGAGTGCCATATGCCAGCCCTGTTGTAAATCATGGCTTTCTATCTTGAGAAGACGGCTATTGCCTAAGGTGATCCATTCTTTTACCCAGACTAACAGAGAGGCTGAATAGTAGTTCTCCCAACATGGTAAACCCCTTTCTTTTATCTCCTGCATCATTTTTTTTTAATCCGGGTTTTTTTCCTCTGCCAAATAAATTTGGTTATTGCTTGATTTAGATCAAGCATAACAATGTGAGCAGAAAGGGACATTTGCATAAATTATATTATTCTAATAACCAAACTAGAATCTGGCAAGGTAATGAAGGTTATTAGTGATCTTGTCTTTACAACTGTCTTTAAGGCAGTGTTTCTTAGCCTTAGCAACTTTAGATATGTGGACTTCAATTCCCAGAATTCTGGAATTTGAAATCTACATATCTTAAAGTTGCCAAGGTTAAGAAGCACTGGTTTAAGAAGAGGTATTTATTTATTTATTTATTGGTTCGATTTATATGCCGCCCTTCTCCAAAAGACTCAGGGCGGCTTACAATGCGTTAAGCAATAACCTTCATACTTTTGTATATACCTGCTTAGTAGTGCTTTCGCCCCCCCCACAAGTGGTGTTCTTTTTTATACAAAGTCATCTTATTGCCCCCATAATCCGGGTCCTCATTTTACCTACCTCGAAAGGATGGAAGGCTGAGTCAACCTTGAGCCTGGTGAGATTTGAACTCGCATTAATTGCAGGCAGCTGGCAGCTAAGTGATACTTAACAGCACTTTAGTCCATTGCACCACCAAGGCTCCTTGGTACAGGTGTATTCCTGGTGTATTTCTCCTCCCAGACAGCGGCACCAGCCAGTAAGACATCATTTGCCTCCTTAAGATGTGGTAGGGCAGAATTGGGCAAGTATGGAGCAGAGGTGGGCTGCTGGGGGTTCGCAGGGGTTCAGGAGAACCTCTAGCTAAGATTCTTTGCAGTTTGGAGAACCCACAATCCCACTCCTGGGTGGCCCTGCCCACCCCACCCCTCCTAGGAGTCCCGTTTTGGATGCACGTAAGTGCAGGGTGTGCACGGAAGCTCAGGGAGGATGAAAACGGGCCTACTGGAAGTTCGGGAAGGCTGGAAACGGGTTCGTTTCCGGCCTCCAGAGGGCCTCCAGAGCCTGGGGAGGCCATTTTCGTCCTCCCGGAGACTTGAGTAAAGCCTCCAGAGTCCGGGGAGGGCAAAAACACCCCCCCACCACCATGGTGAGGAGGCCAACTAGGCCATGCCAACCATGGCCATGCCCACCCAGCAACCGGGCAGAGAACCCCTTGCTAAAATTTTTGAAGCCCACCCCTGGTATGGGGAGTTTCCCAAGACAGAGGCTTAGTTCATCTTTCAGAGTGCCTCAGTCAGTGATGGGTTCCTCCCGGTTTAGTCCGGTTCGGCAGAGCTGGTAGCGGTGACGATATGACGTCACCGAACCGGTTCTCCCCCCCCCGCCCCCCCACCCACGTTATTCTTACCTTTTATTTGGTCCCACCCCCAATCTATTGCTGCCTCCTGAGTCCCAGCTGATGACTAGAGGAAAAAAAGCTGTTTAAACTCTTGCCAGGGGGCTTCAAAGGGCCGTCCTACAGCTGATCAGTGTTAAAAGCAAACAAATGAGTCGGGTCGTAAGTGCGAGGACTGGTCGTAAGTACGAGGACCTTCCAGAAATGACTCTGACCAGCTAGCCACGCCCACCTAGTCACATGACCTCCAAGCCACGCCCACAAAATAAGCCACGGCCACAGAACCGGTAGTAAAAAAATTTAGAACCCACCCCTGGCCTCAGTGGCAGATAATCTATTACTCAAGCCATTTCTGGGCATAGATCTATCAGTATTTTGAAAAACAAAATATTGCTCAACTGGAAGATCGGAGGAGGAGGAGAGGGCAGGATGAAGCAAGAAGGAGCTTGTCCCAAGCATCAAGAGAGGCCTCTACTGCATGTGCATCCTGCATCCTACTGATCTATCATCCAGGTTCTTGTCTATGGAGATTCTCAATAAATCCTTGGTAGTACAGTGGTCTAAAGCACCCTGTTATTAAGACCAGCTGCCTGCAATTACTGCAGGTTCGAATCTCGCCAAGGCTCAAGGTTGACTCTACCTTCCATCCTTTCTAAGGTAGGTAAATTGAGGACCCAGATTATGGGGGCAATAAGCTGACTTTGTATAAATATACAAAAGGATGAAGGCTGTTGCTGAGCACATTGTAAGCCGCCCTGAGTCTCCGGAGAAGGGCGGCATATAAATCAAATTAAAAAAAAATAATAATCCAAGTCATGGATGTCCCAAAGGTGTTTTTCCAAAAAGCAACTGGACTTTCCTGTTGTTTTTTTTCCAACTTGAAAACATTTCACTTCTCCTCCAAGAAACTTCTTCTGTTCATCGAACTAAATGGAACTTGACCTGAAGAAGCTTCTTGGATGAAAAGCGAAATGTTTTCAAGGGGGGGAAAAAAAGAACTCCAAGAAAGTCCAGTGGCCTTTTGGAAAAGCATCTTTGGGACATTCAGGTTCTTTTGGGCCCCATCTTCCTTTCAGATGGCCTCAAAGTTCTGAGATGAACTACAAAGGGAAACTTAAGTGAACATGCCTGTAGCAGCTGAGAGTTGGGCAGATCTCAGCTTCCATCACCATCTCTTCCATCAGCAGCAGAACCATGGGAGGCAAGTTAAAAAAAACTAACGGTCAAAGCTTTAAAGCGAGCAAGAGGTGATGGATAGAAAGGATTTGTTTTCAAATATAAAAATGCTGTCAGGTTTCAAAATAAATGAACTTCCAAACTGCCCTTTCTTTAAGGAAATTTTCTCTTTATTCAAGCATAGCAACCTGATCCTGACTCTTCGTGGTCAGTACTGACCTTTGCCCCCCAATCCCTCCCTTTCTGATCCCCAATTCTCTGCTTCTCATTGGCTATCTTCCAAGTCACTTTCCTGATTCCTTTCTTCATCAGGTCACAGGAATGTCTCCCCCCTCCCCATCTCCGAGGAGACCGAATCTTCAAAGGGATTTA
The DNA here is from genome assembly GCA_022577455.1 of Arizona elegans. NCBI lineage: Eukaryota > Metazoa > Chordata > Lepidosauria > Squamata > Colubridae > Arizona > Arizona elegans. Next base: position 152,517,737 of record JAKOOJ010000003.1, read on the forward strand.
GCAGGCAAAAGTTCAGGCTTCTCCTCCCTTTTCTATGTCAGTTCTGAGACGCTGACAGATGGCATGATTAAAAATTAGAAAAGGGATAGAAGTAAGAGAGAGGGAGAATATTAGTATACACACTTTTATACAATAAGATAAAAGTAATAATAAGAGGGAAGATTAGAAATTGAATGATAGTATTATGTATATTTAAACAATATTGTGATTGGCATTGGAATAATGTATTGAAACATTGAAACATTGAATAATTAAACAATGAAAGTCTATAATTTAATACAAACATGTGTACTAATACTAGAACTACATAAGCTTGAGGTATGTAACAAATATGATTAATAGTGCTATTTTTATTTGTATTAAAATGTACGAAATACAGACGCCAGACTATTCACACATTGATATGGATATATTGTAAAACAAAATAAAAAAAACTTGGGGGTGGGGAAATAGTACCATGTTGTCAGTGAGGAATCCTCAAATGTTTGCAAGACAAGACGGTGTTGTAAATTGGAACCACCAAGGATGGATATAATTTGCCTCCATAGTGAATTTAGAAGTCTTCTATATAAACAGTGTGCAGAGCATCTCTGTACCTTTATGAGTGGGATGTGGAGATGAGCCTCTGGTGGTGTTGTTGTTTATCACATTTGTTGTTCATGCAAATCATAATGTTTCATTCAGCTGAATGTCATTAGATGACGAGGAGGCTGAATTATGCATCATCTTCTCCTCTATGTGCTCTGAATATTCAAAAACCTGAACAAGGCTTCTAAGGAAGACATTTCTCACCAACTAATGTTTATATGAGCCAGGATGACACAGTGATTAGAATGCAGAACTGCAGGCTAATTCTGCTGACTGCCAGCAGTTCGATTCTCAGCGGCTCAAAGTTGACTCAGCCTTCCATCCTTCCGAGATGAGTAAAATGAGAACCCAGACGGCTGGGGTTAATATGCTGACTCTGTAAACCGCTTACAGAAGTCTGTAAAGCATTATGAAGCGGCATATAAGTCTAAGTCTGAGATGGCGAACCTATGGCACCCGTGCCAGGGGTGGGTTCTAAAATTTTTTACTACCGGTTCTGTGGGCGTGGCTTAATTTGTGGGGATGGCTTGGTGGGGCTAATGTGACTGGGTGGGCGTGGCCAACTTTTTTTTTTTACTTTTAAAAGCATTTTTTCTACCCTTAAGAGGTTGCAGGAAAAAAAATGCTTTTAGAAGCCTCTAATGATCCCAGCTGAGCCACGTGATCATCAGAGGCTTTTTTTTTTTACTTTTAAAAGCATTTTTTCTACCGTTAAGAGGTTGCAGGAAAAAAAATGCTTTTAGAAGCCTCTGACGATCCCAGCTGAGCCACGTGATCATCAGAGGCTTTTTTTTTTTACTTTTAAAAGCATTTTTTCTACCGTTAAGAGGTTGCAGGAAAAAAAATGCTTTTAGAAGCCTCTGACGATCCCAGCTGAGCCACGTGATCATCAGAGGCTTTTTTTTTTACTTTTAAAAGCATTTTTTCTACCGTTAAGAGGTTGCAGGAAAAAAAATGCTTTTAGAAGCCTCTGACGATCCCAGCTGAGCCACGTGATCATCAGAGGCTTTTTTTTTTACTTTTAAAAGCATTTTTTCGGCTGAAGAGATTGTAGAAAAAATGCTTTTAAAAGTAAAGAAAAACAGAAAAGCCTCTGATGAGTTGGGCGGGGTAAGCGAGCGGCAACCGGGCCAGGGACTGGTTTGGGGGCATGGCCAGCCAATGTTATTACCGGTTCTCCAAACTACTACAAATTTTTACTACCGGTTCTTGTGAACCGGTGCGAACCAGGAGCAACCCACCATTGACACGTACCCAAAGTGGCACATGAAGCCATGTTGCCTGGCACGCGCAGTGTCGCCTGTTACTCTTCTGGGTTTCTGGCACGCATGCTCACGCTCCAATCAGCTGGTCTTGGTACGTGTGGCAGTGTCGGAAACCAGAAGAGCTGGTCTTCCATTTTCCAGCGTGAGCATGCGCACTGGCCAGCTCTCGGTGTGTGTGTCCACATGTGTGGCAGTAACTGGAAGATTTGCTGGCCGGCATGCATACATGTGCCGGAAACTGGAATGTTGTTTTCTGACAAAGAGCCCAAGAGCCGTTGCTGGTCTTTTAAGCCTTCTGGGAGGGGCCAATCATCTCTTGGCCTTACTCCTGAGTCGTCCTGTTTGCTTTAGCTGTTCTTGCCTTCTGGCAGCTCTTCTCATGCGTGAACAGGCTCCTCCTGTTCCTCTGCCTCTCTGCTGTCAGCCTCTGGAGGCTCTGGAGTCCACACATCATTCCCAGATGGCTCTGGCCCCATCTCTGCCTCCAACACAGAACCCTCATCTGGGCCTTCCCCAGCCTCCAGGACTGGCCCAGGTACTTCCTCAGCCTCCTCGCTGTCTGACTCCACTGCCAGCTCCGCAGGCTGCTGGCGGTGTCAGGTTCCGATGTTATCTCAAATAAATTTCATTCTCAAACACAAAGTCTTTGATGAAATCTATTATTTATTGAAGAATAACGATCTAGTCCTGAACTCATTTGCAGCCGAAACTGATCCTCTGATCCCAAACCCCTCCCTTTCCCGTTCCTCAAATCTCAGTGTCTCATTGGCCATCTTCCAAGTCCATCTTCCATCTCAGTTACTTCAAGTCACAGGAATTTCCCCCCTCCTCCCATTACCTAGGTGACGTTATCTGCCGGGGGGAAAGAACTGGGTGAAAAGTCAAGCTCCTACTTCTAACAGGCTCTTTCCCACTCATTCATGTCAGTGCTGGGGAAATCATAGTTTGGAGCGCTGACAGGCGGACCACAACAATGCTATTGCTAAGTGCTATAATGGCAGCAGCTGCAAGCATGATGCTCCTTGCAGTGGTGGATTTCAAAAAATGTTACTACCAGTTCTGTGGGTGTAGCTTGGTGGGCGTGACAGGGAAGGATACTGTAAAATCTCCATTTCCTCCCAATCAGCTGGGACTTGGGAGGCAGAGAATAGATGGGGGGAGTGGGGCCAGTCAGAGGTGGTATTTACCAGTTCTCCAAACTACTCAAAATTTCCGCTACCAGTTCTGCAGAACTGGTCAGAACCTGCTGAAACCCACCTCTGGCTCCTTGGCTCTCCTTCCCTCTTTCTCAAGTGGAAGTTCATTAAAGTCTTCTTTGGTTATTTTCCCCCAGAAAGCAGAACTGAAGCAACCATTTGCAATGTAAGATTTGAGAAGTCACGTACTGTACGAATAAAGCAAGCATGATGCCATTCCAGAGAGAACATGGCAGATATCGGTATATGGAATTGAAAAACTCCGCCCCTCGTGTGGTTAATTGGATGTACCTCCTTCATAGTTTAAGGAACTTTTACTTCCAAGCAAAGGAAGACAAGGTGGCTTTAGTTGGCTGGCCCAGCAGGTGCAGTTTTTTTTAGTCACACGAAAAGTTGCAGCAAAAGAAAGTCTCACTTCTGCTTCCTGCCAGGAGAAAAAAAAATGGAAAAGCATGGTCTTTACCACATCCATCATCGTCATTGTTTCTTATACAGAACTGAAAGCCAAGCTGGAAAAACAATCTGAGATTAATGAATCAATTAGATCAATCTTGCCTCCACAGACTAACAGAGAATTGGAAGGGACCTTGGAGGTCTTCTAGTCCAACCCTTTGCTTAAGCAGGAAAGCCCTACACCATTTCAGACAAATGGCTGTCCAGTCTCTTCTTAAAAAACCTCCAGTGATGAAGCCCCCACAACTTCTGAAGGCAAAGCTGTTCCACTGGTTAATTGTTCTCACTATTAGGAAGTTTCTCCTTAGTTCCAGTTTGCTTCTCTCCTTAATTACTTTCCATCAGGGGTAAGGTGACCAGACGTCCCGCTTTTGGCGGGACAGTCCCGCTTTTGAGCAATTTGTCCCGCGTCCCGCGGCGTTTTAAAAAAGTCCCGATTTTTCATTCTGCCTCCTGGTTCCCGGCTGCCTCCTGAATCCCCGCTGATGGCTAGAGGGAAAAAACCTGTTTAAACTCTTGCCGCGGGGCTTCAAAGGGCCGCCCTACGTTAATTAGCTCGGCTTCCCCCTCTCAGCTGATTTGCACAGGGCTCTGCTCTTGCTAAATTGCTCAGTTTTTTTTTCCTCTTTGTGCAAACCAAGCTCAAAACGAAACAGAAAGTAAAACAGGCTGTTGGCTTTGCGGTTTGCTTGCAACGTTGGAAAATTAGGCAGCAGATTTATTTTCCTTTTCCTCACCAAAAAAGGTAAGTGCAAACAATGGAAAATTATTTAGGGCAAAAGAGGAGATTTTAAAACACAAAAGAAAAAAAAAGCTCTTTTTAACTAGGGAATTGTAATAATTGAGATATTATTAATTGTATACTGTGTTGAAAGCAGAAATGGTTAAGTTGTGGTTTGGAGGAATCTATGGGGGAAATTATTTGGTTTATTATTATTGGTAAGTATAATTAATTGATTTGTAAGAAATTGGATTGCATGGAAATAATTGGAATATTCATGTTCATATTGATTAATATACAAAAAAGATAGTTATATAACTAATTGATTTATATTAAAATGTTGAATTTGTATTAAACAACTGTATTACATAATTACATAATTAACCAATGTGAGGATGGATATAAAAATAGATGACAATGGGAAGGGGTATAAAATAGAATAGAAGGGAAAAATTGAATTTGATTAAGATTAGAGATGAGGATGAAGGGTAAAATTGTTTTTTTAAAAAAATAGATGAGGAATAAATATGGCAAAAAGGAAATATAGAAATTGTAAATTTAATTGAAATGACTAAACACTGTTTAAATTTGTGAACCAGCCAAATATTCTGTTCAAAGAAAATACATTGTATGTATGTGTGTTTCTAATTATTGCTATTTATTCATATTTGTTCTCTTTTATTCTTTAAAGTTTAACAATTCATTCTTTATCTTAATATCTTTATATTTGTTTGGGGTTGGCTTTCTTCCCTTACATTTTTTTTTTTATTGAAAAAGTTTTCAAATACAAGTTTTTCCCCCTTTCCCCCCCCCCTCTTCCCTAACCCCCCTTCACCACCCATCCCCCCCCCCGTGACTTCTTCACAACAATAAGCTATTTCATAACTAATTACATACATAATATCTTTCCTTTCCCTTACTCCCTCCTCAAAATACTGACCCTTGGCATATTATTCTTATAACTCTCATTTTTACGATAATCTGCCCTTTTTCTCCTCCCCTAAACTTATAGTATATTATTACAATTTAACATTTAATCTTTTATATATATTAATGTAACATTTTAAAGCGACCTTCTCCCTACATCCAAATTTAACATTTATTCAATTCTATCCAATTCCTCCACTCCCCTAAATATATGACTTGAAATCCTACCATACAATTCTAAATATAATCCACTGCCCACTTTATTAAGATATGCACATATCTATATATACATTCCATTTTGTAAAAAGAAAAAAGACAATAACATTAAATTTATAATCCATGTAATATCTTCTTTAGTGTCTTTCCCCTGGATTATTAAATCCTCCACTCCCCTAAATATATGACTTAAAAATCCTTTTTCTTAAACTAATCAATCAATAAACTAACCTATTTCAACCCTTCAGTTCCTACAAAATCATACAATACAATTCTAAATATAATCCACTGCCCACTTTACTAAGATATACACATATCTATATATGCATTCCATTTTGTAAAAAGAAAAAAGACAATAATTTTAAATTTATAATCCGTATAGTATCTTCTTTGGTGTCTTTCCACTGGATTGTTAAATCCATCACCCATAATAGGGTAAAGTAACATGCTGGTGCAACAGTTTGTTCAAAATCTTCAATCATCTTCTGCCCCCATCAGTAGTAGATATCCTCGCATCTATATAAAAATAAAAACAACCACCCGAGTGACATTATAATTATATCCATATGGTTATAGTTGTGGTATTCATCAGGATTGTTAATTCCCATCATCCTACTGAGTAACGTCCAGATCTTCTGCATGCCCCGACATAACTCTCCTGCCTTATGACTGTTCAAATCCAACAAAATGAGGCTCTTTTCACATCCCAAAATCACGGCATTGCAGAGATCTGCCACAATCCTCAGGATAGTATTAAACAATTATTCGCCTCCACTATCTTTTCAAATAATCATTCGTTTTTTAAAGTCCCTGGCTTCACTGTTGCATGGTTTAGAAACTGCTGTTTCTATGAGATCTATTTCTTTTCTTTTTCTTTTGCGGGTTGAATTTCCATCCTCGTTTCTTGCCTACCGATTGTGTGTCAGCTGGTTGATTTTCATTCTGCTTTATGGGTTGTTCTTGTTGGGTTAGTTTTATCATCTCGTCTTTCTTCTCCGTCACTTGTATATCAACTGATTGATTTACACACTTGTCTGTGACTTGATGGTTCATCAGCTTGGTGTCGGATGACACTACTCTCTTATTTATAGACAGACCAGCTGGGGTATCCAGGGAATCCAAAGACAATTTATCTGCAACAGTCTCTGTAATTTGATATTTTCCTTTTGTTTCCAACTCCTTTTGCTTATCCTGTATTATGCCTGAAGGTATTAAATTTATTTTTAAATTTTTTTGATAAAAATCTTCCGCTTTTTCAACAGTGTTCAATTGATATCTTACTCCTTGATATCTCAATATTAAACCAACTGGGGTGTCCCACCTGAATAGGATATTTCTTTTTTTTAACTCAGACACTAGAAAACCAAATTTCTTCCTCTCCATCAGCATTTTAGTCGGGAGCTCCTTAAAAATCCAAATCTTTCTTCCATGAAATTGCAAAGTAGAGTTAAAAGAGTTCTGCACAATATTATTCCTAATTTCTTTATCTGTAAAATAGATCACCACATCTCTAGGCAATTGCCTTTGCTTTGCCAACCAGGAGTTTATTCTGTAAATTCTATCAATCCTGCAATACACTTCATCAGGTTGAACCTTTAAAATCCCAGCCAGAATTTCAGAAGATATTTTCCTTAGGTCATCTCTATTATTTTCCTGCAAACCTCTCAGTCTAATTGCATATTCTGTAAAATTATATTGAATCATTAAGACTTCTCTTTCAATCCTCTGTTGCACATTTTCTTCATTACCAATCTTTTGGTCAACCTCCATTTTAAGTTTGTCTTCTGAGCTATTATCCTGAGTGTTTATCAAATCCTTTTTAATTTTTTGAGTCATGTCATCCAAATTCTCCTCAATTTCCTTCATTTTAGTCTCTAATAATTTAGTCTTTGCATCCACCCGAATCAGAAAGTCTGATAAACCATTAGCTGATTTTAAAATCTTTTGGTTCAAGAAGTCAAACTTTGATTTCACCAATTCACCAATTTCTTTAATTTCCTGCTTAAATTTTTCAAATTGCTGGTTCACAATCTCATCCCTTCTTACAATCTCTTCAAGGAGAAATTCTAATATATTAAAATCAGGTTTCTGACACTGGAGAGTTAGAATTTGTTGTTGCAGTTTCTTAATGGGGGAAGTTCCCCCCCCCCGTTTGTCCAGCTGTGTAAGTCCCGATGCCATTTCCCACACAGACAAGATTTAGCAAAAAAAAGAGAGAAAAAATAGAAAACAGAAGGACTTTCCCTTAAGAAAAAAAAAAAACTTCTTTTCAATCAACAGCAAGAGAAGACACAGGAGCGAGGTTTTATCTACAAATGTAGCCAGTGATATTTATTCCGCTACATTGTAGTAATAAGAAACGGAAGGACTTTCCCTTTCAGCCCTTCTCCAGCCACGGCAGACGCCATTTTAAAAGGCTCTTTTTCCCTCTTTCCTCTCCTCTTTTCTCTTAAATAATTTTTGGAAGGGTAAAATACTTGCGATTCAGTATTAAGGGTCCAGCTCGTCTTTTCTTTAATTATTCTGTTCAGTTCGCAGGCTTGCTCTTGACGCCTGGCTCTGCATAAGCAGAGGTCTCCCAAAGCCCGGAGCAGCGGCAGGGGATATGGGGCTTCTCATCCGCTCTGTCCCAAAAGTAAAAAAAAAACTTTTGGGACTCTGCAGAGAGTTCTACCCACCCCTGCCGGCTCTATCTCCGTTTCCTCTTGGAAACGGAGTTTTTTCGAGCCGCCATTCCGCGGCTCTGACAGGCAATGGAAGCTGACGATCCCAGAGGAACGTCTGGCGGCGGCCAGCAGCAAACCGGAAGTCCCTTACATCTTTTTTATTGTACAGCAATCTTTCTCCTCAAACCTACCACCTCTCTTTTCTTTCCTTCTTACTTTCTCTTCCCCCCTCTTCTTCTCCTCCCTACTTCCTCTTCCTTTCTCCTTCTCCTCCTCTCTTCCTCCCTCTCTTAACTGTCACTCCTACTCTAATTTCCCTTCCCTTCCTTCATCCCTCTCTATTACTGTATCCTTTTATGCATATGGACTACTGAGAGGGCTGAAAAAGTTATTTTTGACTGGTCCTCGCACTTTTGACCAGTCCTCGAACTTACGACTGTCCTCACATTTTACATTTTTTGCCCTATCTTGTCACCATGGTGAAGAGAAGCAGTTGTGAAATGAGTGACATGGTTGTTAAGAATGCTGCACGGGCATAAATGTGAGGATGGTCATAAGTGTGAGGACCAGTCAAAAGTGTGAGGACCTGTCAGAAATGACTTTTTTCAGCCCTCTGGTTAGTCCTTTTGTGCATATGGACTACTCAGAGGGCTGAAAAAGTTATTTTTGACTGGTCCTCGCACTTTTGACCAGTCCTCGAACTTATGACTGTCCTCACATTTTACGTTTTTTGCCCTATCTTGTCACCATGGTGAAGAGAAGCAGTTGTGAAATGAGTGACATGGTTGTTAAGAATGCTGCACGGGCATAAATGTGAGGATGGTCATAAGTGTGAGGACCAGTCAAAAGTGTGAGGACCTGTCAGAAATGACTTTTCAGCCCTCTGAGTAGTCCCTATACACACAGCCATGGCCACCCGGTCACATGACCAGCTAGCCACGCCCACCCAGTCACATGGCCTCCAAGCCATGCCCACACAATAAGCCACGCCCACAATGGTGTCCCTCTTACCAATGTTAAAATCTGTTCACCTTACCCTATACACATAGCCATGGCCACCCGGTCACATGACCAGCTAGCCACGCCCACCCAGTCACATGACCAGCTAGCCACGCCCACAAAATAAGCCACGCCCACAATGTCCCTCTTTACCAATGTTAAAATCTGGTCACCTTAATCAGGGGTGAAATGTAAAATTTGTTACTACCGGTTCTGTGGGCATGGCTTGGTGGGGGGGTGGTAATGTGACTGGGTGGGCGTGGCCAACTTTTTTTTTTTTTTAACTTTTCAAAGCATTTTTTCTAATGCTTTGAAAAGCCTCTGCCGATCAGGCAACTCAGCTGGGATCCAAAAAAAAGCCTCTGATGATCGCGCGGCTCAACTGGGATCGTCAGAGACTTTTCAAAGCATTTTGTTTACCACCTCTTTGGCCGAGAGGTTGCAGAAAAAAATGCTTTGAAAAGCCTCTGATGTTCCCAGCTGAGCTGCGCGACCATCAGAGGCTTTTTTTTTTACTTTTAAAAGCATTTTTTTGTAGGAAAAGGTTGTAGAAAAAATGCTTTTAAAAGTAAAAAAAAAAAAAGCCTCTGATGATCGTGTGGCTCAGCTGGCCATGATGGGGGGGGGCAGGGATTTTTGCTACCGGTTCTCCGAACCACCCGCTGCCATCACTACCGGATCCAGCGATCTGGTCCGAACCAAGAGCATTTCACCCCTGGTTTCCATCCATTGTTTCTTGTCTTGCCTTCTGGTGCGTTGGAAAATAAGTTGATCCTCTCTTCTTTGTGGCAGCCCCTCAAATATTAGAATACTCCTATCATGTCACCCCTAATCCTTCTTTTCTCTAGACTAGCCAAACCCAAATCCTGCAACCGTTCTTCATATGTTTTAGTCTCCAGGCCTTTGATCATCTTAGTTGCTCTGCTTTGCACTTCTAGCAAAGTCTCAACATCTTTTTTCTAATGTGGTGACCAAAACTGGATGCATATTCCAGGTGTGGCCTTACTGAGGATTTTGATTTCTGACTTTGCTTGTCAGAAGATTGCAAAAGGTGGTTACACGACCCCAGGACACCGCAACCGTTATATATATGAACCAGTTGCCAAATGTCCAGATTTTGATCACGTGACCATGGTCGTAAGTGTGAACAGTGGCCATAAGTCACTTTTTCAGTGTCTTTGTAATTACAAACGGTCACTAAACAAACTGTTGTAATTTTGCTATAGTGGCGAATATCCGTAGCTCGGGCGTAGGATGTGGATAAAGGTTCGTTCTCCGATGTGGGTTGGTTTCTGAATGTTTCATTACCAGCCTAGGTAACATCTTCAGTGGAGTTTAGGGGATGTCGGTGTTCTTCTATTTATAAGGGCTTAGGTGTGGATGTGTCAAGTGACAGTCTTGTGACAGGTTTTGTGATGAGTCATCTGTGAGTCTTGTGATGGGTATTGTGATAAGGGGATTACCTCAGGCCATGGTTGTTTGGAGGTGGTGTGAGTCGGGGTGGGAATTGCATGAGGTGGTTGAAGGTCGGTGCCATCTCTGGTTGGCTGTGTGGTTGATTTGTATCCTGAGGGGTTCGTAGGCTGGTTGTAGGTCAATGTGTCTGTTGATGGAATTGATTGTGAAGTGGCCGAATTCGATGAACTCATAAACATGGTGGGTGGTAGCCTGACCGATGGTTTTTGCGTTGCTCCGGCCGAACTGGTGCTAAGGATTTAACCTCTACCGACACCAACACCAACAGCACCAGTTCGACTGGAGCAACACAACAATCATCGGCCATGCCACCACCCGCCGCTCTTGATAGTTCATTGAAGCCTGGCGCTCCACAAGCAATTCCATCAACAGACACACTGACCTACAACCAGCCTACGAACCCCTCCGAATCCAGATCAATCACCCAACCAACCAGAGACGGCACCAACTCTCAACCACCTCATGCAATTCCCACCCCCACTGACACACACCATCTGTTCACCTCCCAATGGCCTTGACCTGAGGTAAACTCCTTATCACAAGACCCATCCCAAGACTCACAGATGACTCATCACAAGACCTTCACTTGACACATCCACACCTCAGCCCTTATAAACAGAACATTGACATCGCCTAAACTCAGGGGTGAAATCCAGCAGGTTCTGACAGGTTCTGGAGAACCGGTGGCGGAAATTTTGAGTAGTTTGGAGAACCGGCAAATACCATCTTTGGCTGGCCCCAGAATGGGGAGGGAATGGGGATTTTGCAGTATCCTTCCCCCAGGAGTGGGGAGGGAATGGGAATTTTGCAGTATCCTTCCCCCAGGAGTGGAGAGGGAATGGGGATTTTGCAGTATCTTTCCCCTGCCATGCCTACCAAGTCACGCCGACCAAGCCACACCCAGAGAACCAGTAGTAAAAAGAATTGAATTTCACCACTGCCCTAAACTCCACTGAAGATGTTACCTAGGCTGGTAATGAAATGTTTGGAAACCAACCCACAAGCTTGGAGAATGAATCTTTACTCTTGAACTGTTGTAAGTCAAGGGCTACCTGTATATGGATTTATTTAAGGCATTTATATTTGGACTTTTCTCCTAAATATGAAGAGAAAAAAAGTATTTCACAGCAAGCAGTGAAAGTGTAGTAAACATCCATGGCCTAGAAAAACAAGGTTATTTTTTTGGCAAACATAATTATGACTGACCACCAACAGAGGAAACACAAGAAAGCAGTTCCAGAATCTGATACACAGAGAGTGATTAAGTGGCATAAATTAAGCCCAGTTGCTGCCACAAAAGCTGCTGCAAATGACTTTTAATGTATGCATAAAATATCAGCATGCAACCACTACTGACCTTTCAGGGCTGCCCCTAAATGTTAGGCAGAGAGAAGAAACTTCCTTAGGTGGCGATACTGATGCTTTATCAAACAGTGTTCTTTCTTTCAGGGACTTAGGAATTTCTTTTAGAGACTAAGTGCTATTATACTGTATGACCTTTTTCAGTAAGGTGGGTATCTCAGAATTAAATAATAATGTTTAAAGTGACAAAACCCCACGAAATTTCAACTCTTGCATTAAGTGTCAGGCACAAAAGCAACCGGAACATTCTTGAATGATCTCAAGCAGAAGCTTTTGTTCTGACCTAGGCTGCCTTAGAAATTAAACAGCACAAACTTAGTCCTGGCAAAATTCTTTAATTCATATGGCTGTAAATTACTTTCATTTACAGTCCGCAAGGCTTGATAAAGAGTCTTTCAGAGGAAGGTTATCAACACCTACCTATCTCACGTGGAATGCTGCCAAAGAGCTAATTTCCAGACGCAGGGCAAGGCCAAACTTGGTACAGAGTCACAAACAGAATTTTCAAATCTTGAATCGGCCAGATGAACTAATTGCTTCCTGCAAAAGTTCACATCCTGTTTGCTTCTCTTTTATGTCTTATGGGAGGGGCCAATCATCTCCAAGCCTTACTCCCAAGTCAATCCTGTTTCTTAATTGTTCCTGACTCCTGGCAGCTCTGCGCATACACACACTGGGAACAGGGTCACGCTGTTCTTCTGCCTCACGGATGTCAGACTCCGGAGACTCCGGACGCAGCAAAGAACTACTAGATGGCCTTGGACCCTTCTCTGCCTTCAACTCAGAGCCATCACTTGAGCCTTCCACAGATTTCAGGACTGGCCCACGTTCCTCCCCAACCTCCTCACTGTTGCCAGCTCTGTTGGCCGCAGGCAGGCCACAACAGCTTTATTGTTGGTTACCTATGTTACAAGAATCTCACCACACTGAATACAGTCCCTTGGGAATGGTCAGATAAGGCTTCAGGGATTGTGGGGGAGTTCAGGCCTGGGCTGCTTTCTGCAGTGCAAAGACTATTTTCCAAAGCCCCTGAAGGCAAGGCAAGAAACAATGGATGGAAACTAACCAAGGAGAGGATAGAAGCTGTCAGCCCTGGAGGCCATCTTTCTCTTTGGATCTTCAGGGCTGCCACATTTAGTGCATAGGCCTGCTGTGGGAAAATGGGAGGGGGTTGCATGGACTGGGTAGAGATAAATAGCCATAACAACATTATTTTCTCTGGGAGTCAAGGACGTTCAGCCTGTACCTGGAAAGTAGTGACTGGGAAACATGTCCAGTTGGGACGTGGATTGATTGGACCATGTGACGAACATGTGGGTGCAGAGGAAGGGACTTTGACTTTTCTTTGGGTGGAAAAAACTCGGGGGCCTTTCAGATTTGGGGTTTCCCAGATGTGCCAATATGACATCTCTAATAAAATGGAACTTTGAAATGCCTGCCTCAGAGTCTTACTTGGTTGGGGGTGTTACTTGGAACCCTGACAGAAGCAACCTAGAACTCAGGAGAAAATTCCTAATGGTGACAGCAAACAACCAATGGAATAGCTTGCCTTCCGAAGTTGTGGTTGCTCCATCGCTGGAGGCTTCAAAAGGGCAGGGGGAGACTGGGCAATCATTTGTATGAAATGGGTATAGGGCAGGGGTCCCCAACCTCTGGGCCACAGAAGAAGGATCAAAGTGGAGTGAAAGAGTTAAGGATTCAAGAGAAGGCCATAGCTGAACTCTGGCTACATGACTGAATAGTGCAACTTTTTGTCTTCCGAAATGTTGAATTGACAGCTTTCACTGAGCAAATGCACTGGGATAACTTTCCTCCGTTATAAGGTTTCCCCTTAAGGTTGTTAAGTGAATCACTGAAGTTCCATTAGTAACATGGGTTGCTTGAAACATAGGTTAATGCATATTGGAAGCATAAGAATAATATGAAATATTCCTACCCTCCAAAATGTGTCTTCCTGACAGTTATGCTAAGTAGTCGTAAATTCCTTGGCTTTGATCTCTTGCCATAAACCAGAATAATATACAGGGAGTCCTCGACTTACAACTATTCATTTAGTGACCTAAATGAAGCTACAACGGCACTGGAAAAAAATGACCTATGACCTATTTTCCCCACTTAAAACCGTTGCAGCATCCCCATGGCCACATGATCAAAATGTGGATGCTTGACAACTGGTTCATATTTATGACGGTTGCAGTGTCCCAGGGTCACACAATTACCTTTTGCAATCGTCTTGACAAGCAAAGTGAATGGAGAAGCCAGATTCACTTAACGACCAATGTTATTAACGGAACTGTAGTGATTTGCTTAATAACTGTGGCAAGAAAGTTTTCGGTTTCCAGATGCTCAAATGCTCCTCACTTAAAACATAGAAGATAGAATAATAGAGTTAGAAGAGACTTTGGCTGTCTTGTAATCCAATCCCCTGCTCAAGCCGGAGACCTATACCATTTCCAATAAATGAGTGTCCAGTCGTTTTTTGGAAGCCTCCAGTGATGGAGTACCCATAACTTCTGAAGGCAAGTCATTCCATTGGTTGATTGCTCTCACTGTTGGGAAATTTTTCCTTAGTTAGTTTCCATCCATTGTTTCTCGTCTTGCCTTTTGGTGTGTTGGAAAATAGGCTGACTACCTCATCTTTGTAGGACCCTCTCAGATATTGGAACACTGCTATCATGTCTCCCCTAGTCCTTCTTTTCATTAGGCTAGACACACCCAATTTCTGTAACTGCTCTTCGTATGTTTCAGCCCCCAGCTCCCTAATCAGCGCGAGCTGCACTGGCTCCCGGTGGTCTTCCGGGTGCGCTTCAAGGTCTTGGTTACCACCTTTAGAGCGCTCCATGCCTTAGGACCGGGGTACTTACGAGACCGCCTTCTGCCACCAATAGCCTCTCACCGCCCAGTACGCTCCCATAGAGAGGGGCTTCTCAGGGTGCCATCAGCCGAACAGTGTTGACTGGCGGCCCCCAGGGGGAGAGCCTTTTCTGTGAGGGCACCCACCATCTGGAACGAGCTCCCCCCAGAGATACAGAAGATCCCGGATCTGTGCACTTTCCGCCGTGCCCTCAAAACATTCCTGTTTCAGCAGACCGGCCTGGCCTAACTTTCCCTTTATATTGCTTTTGATTTTGTTTTAAACTGGGATGTCTTAAATTATCTAGGACCAGAGTGTTTAGTATATTTTAATTGGTTTTTTTAACGTTTGTATTACATGTATTTTTATCTTTTCACTGTTCACCGCCCTGAGTCCCTCGGGAATAGGGCGGTATATAAATTTAATAAATAAATAAATATAAAAATAAATAAATAATCATTTTTGTTGCTCTTCTCTGCATTATTTCCAAAGTCTCAACATCTTTTTTTATATTGTGGTGACCAGAACTGAATGCAGTATTCTACATGTGGTTTTAGTAAGGCAATCTTTGCAATCTGGCCTGATCAGGTCTGCTACTTGGTTCCTTTTTATGCATGGTCAATCTTACTATTGCGGTTTTGTTCAGCCTGTTTATAGCTCAGGGTACTTCAGCGTGGGTTGTTTGCACTGTGCCAGAATTAGCTCATGCTACTGTATTCAGCAGGTGACCTGATTTATTTGTTGCTCAAATATTGCAAAAAAAATATCCCCCAGTTCTACAATATTTCTACCTGCCACCAGCTCTGTAAAAAAGAACTTAGAAGTTGTGCATTGGTTAGAATTCTGCCTTTAACCAACTTCTGCTGATAGAGTATTCTGTTCATAGGTCCTTAAAGAGGAAAGATGTATTGAAAGCTTCACAGGTCCTCCTTCACTGCAGCTGTTTTGTGTGTGTGACAGACAGACTGAGAGACAGACAGACAGACAACACACACACACACACACACACAGAGAGAGAGAGAGAGAGAGAGGGAGGGAGGGAGAGGGAGAGAGAGAGAGAGAGAGAGAGAGAGAGAGAGAGAGAGAGAGAGAGAGAGAGAGTTCCGACCAACGCACCCATTGAAAGCAGAACTCCGAGGCAGGAAGTTTCCTCAAAAAACATGTTTATTGGATACATCATATCGGCACAGCCAGTAAAAACCAACTCTGATAGTTCCCATGGTTTTTACCTAATTAAAAGAGCAAAAGTCACCCCTCTCAGATGTCACTGGTCACATTATCCAATGAAAGTAGCTGGCAGGCTGCTTGGTAACTTTTCTCCTCCTTCCACAGCCACTTGTTAAGATGACCTTGGTTCCCACAGGAAAACTTTTTGCTTTGACGGTTAGCTACTATCTACTTCCCCCCTCCCTTCCCCCTCTCAGGGATCATGGCAACTATGAGGCAGCAAAAGATGGCTTCAGCTAGGTCCTCTTCAGAGTTGATAGCGTGCGCGTGTAACATGACAAAATCCATTCCACTGTACAATCCAGTCAGAATTATTCTTTGAAGGGCATAAACTGGCTTGGGAACTCTTTGGGCTCCAAACCAATCTAAACTGCATTAATAGAGGAATAGGATCAAGATCTCGTGAAGTGTTAATCAGTGGTGGGTTCCTCCCGGTTCAGCCCGGTTCTGCCGAGCTGGTAGCAGTGAGGATATGACATCACCGAACCGGTTCTGCACCCCTTCCCCTCCCCACCCCACCCCCATGATATTCTTACTTTTATTTGGCCCCACCCCCAATCTATTGCTGCCTCCTGAGTCCCAGCTCAGTAACCCACGCCCACAAAATAAGTCACGCCTACAGAACCGGTAGTAAAAAAATTTAGAACCTACCCCTGGTGTTAATACCATTTTATAATGCCTTGGTAAGACCACACTTGAAATATGGCTTCCAGTTTTGGTCGCCACAATATAAAAAAGATGGTGAGGCTCTAGAAAGTGCAGAGAAAAGCAACAAAGATGATTAGGGGACTGAAGCAGTGGTAGGATTCAACATTTTTTACTACCAGTTCTGTGGGCATGGCTTTGTGGGTGTGGCATGGCTTGGTGGGCATGGCTTGGTGGGCATGGCAGGGGAAGGATAGTGTAAAATCTCCATTTCCTCCTCACTCCAGGAGAAGGTTACTGCAAAATAGAGTCCTCGGAGAGTTGGGCGGCATAGAAATATGAATAATAAATAAATTAAATGAATAAATAAAATCCCTATTTCCTCCCGATCAGCTGGGACTTGGGAGGCAGGGAATAGATGGGGGCAGGGCCAATCAGAGGAATTATTTACCAGTTCTCCAAACTACTCAAAATTTCCGCTACCGGTTCTCCAGAACTGGACAGAACCTGCTGAAACCCTCCTCTGGACTGAAGGCTAACATATATAAAGAGCAGTTGCTGAAATTGGGTATGTCTAGTTTAATGAAAAGAAGGACTAGGGGTGACATGATAGCAGTGTTCCAGTATTTGAGGGGCTGCCCCAAAGAAGAGGGAGTCAACCTATGCTCCAAAGCACCTGAAGGCAGGTGCTTGAAGCAACGGATGGAAACTAATCAAGAAGAGAAGCAACCTAGAACTAAGGAGAAATTTCCTGACAGAACAATTAATCAGTGGAACAACTTGCCTCCAGAAGTTGTGATTGCTCCAACACCGGAAGTTTTTAAGAAGAGACTGGATAATCACCTGTCTGAAGTAGTATAGAGTTTCCCATTTCAGCAGGGGGTTGGACTAAAAGACCTCCAAGGTCCTTTCCAATTCTGTTATTCTGTTATCTCTTCTTCAGGGGCCAGGATTGGAGTATTTCTTTAATTTCAACTGCCTCATGAACCAAAGGCCTCACAATTTATTATCCTCCCCTTTTTGCTTCCCTCCATCTATTGTAGCAAATACAATGATGTACAGCTCCTGAAAAAATGCCTCTTTGTTTTCACCATCACCATTTGCAATAAATTTTCAAAGCCAGCAAAGGAATGATGATTGGACAGCTTCAGAAATTCCACTGTTTTAGGGCAAGCGCTCAGATTTTATTTTCATTTGTTTATTGCAAACTGCCAGGCAAATGCATACACAGCTTCTGAAATTGTGAAGGTATCACTGTTTCTTTAAACATAGAACAGAGAGAGTGAGCAACAAGGTTTTTGCTGCACCAGCTGGAATGGTGCCAGGGTGGTGCAGTAGTTAGTTTAGTTTAGTTTTAGTTTTATTGAATTTGTATACTGCCCTACTCCCGAAGGACTCAGGGCGGTGAACAGCCATAGAATAAAACAATATAAATACAAAATTTAAAATAGAATAAAACGAATTAAATAATTTGGCTGAACAAATTTAAAACCCCAATACTTTAAAACCAAATTTAAAATTTCCATTTAAAAAGGGGAAAGACTTAGGACAGGCCAGCCTGATGAAACAAGAAAGTCTTGAGCGCGCGACGGAAGGTACACAGATCCGGGATCCTCCGTATCTCTAGGGGGAGCTCGTTCCAGATAGTAGGTGCCCCCACAGAGAAGGCTCTCCCCCTGGGGGCCGCCAGTCGACATTGTTTAGCCGACGGCACCCGGAGGAGCCCCTCTCTATGGGAGCGTACTGGTCAGTGGGAGGCTATTGGTGGTAGCAGGCGGTCCCGTAGTTAGAATGCAGTACTGCAAGATAACTCTGCCCATAGCCAGGAGTTCGATCCTGACTTGCTCAAAGTTGACTCAGCCTTTCAGCCTTCTGAGGTGGGTAAAATTAGGACCCAGATTGTTAGGGGCAATATGCTGACTCTGTAAATTGCTTAGAAAGTGCTGTAAAACACTATGAAGCAGCATATAAGGCTAAGTGCTGTTGCTATTTTAAAAACTGACTCCCCCACCTCACTCTCCTCAGATTTACTCAAGAGCCAGTTTGATGTGGTGGTTAAGGCATTAGGCATAAGGAGATTATGAATTCTAGTCTTGCCTTGGCATGAAATCAGCTGGCCAGTTCTTCTCTCTCAGCCCTAGGAAGCCAGCAATGGCAAACTACTTCTGAAAAACATTACCAAGAAAACTACACTGCTATGTCCAGTCAATCAACAGGAATCCAGAGTGGATGGCAGGGAAGAGAGAGAGGGAGGAAGGAAGGAAGGAAGGGAAAAGGACTAGAACCGTGATGGTGAACCTATGGCACGAGTGCGCCACAGGTGGCACGCGTAGCCATTTCGGTGGGCACACGAGCTCAGCTCCGGTGTGCATGCGCGCATCAGCCAGCTGATTTTCGGGCCTTCTGGACCCACTGGAAGTAGGGAAACAGGCTGTTTCCTGCCTCCAGAGGACCTACAGGAGGGGTGGGGAAGGCCATTTTCACCCTCCCCAGGCTCCTAGAAAGGCTCTGGAGGCTAGGGAGAGCAAAAAACTGGCCTTCCAGTCCCACCGGAAGTTGGCAAACAGGCAGTTTCCAGCCTCCGGAGGAGCTCCAGGGGGTGGGGAAGGCCATTTTCACCCTCCTCAAGCTCTTAGAAAGGCTCTGGAGCCTGGGGAGAGAGAAAAACATGCCATCACATGCCAGGAGCAGGGGGGAGGGGGATCACGCACACATGTACAGGGGCGGGGTGCATAGAATTATGGATGTGGGCACGCATGCACATGACAATTTCCCCCCCCCCCCCCCGCGCTGCTGGCACACGATGGCAAAAAGGTTAGCCATCACTGGACTAGAAGAAGGGAAGGGAAGGGAAGGGAAGGGAGGGAGGGAGGGAGGGAGGGAGGGAAGGAAGGAAGGAAGGAAGGAAGGAAGGAAGGAAGGAAGGAAGGAAGGAAGGAAGATTAGCTCATGGTATTCCATACAGTTGGCAGAATTAGCCTGCAATACTGCACCACCATGGTAACAAAAAGAGCAAAAAAAACTGCAATATATGTATATATACTGTATATATATTTAGGCCAAATATGTCTAAGAAATTTCTTTTTCCAACCTCAGAAAGACTGGTTTTTCAAGGGCAATATTTTTCAACACATCTTTACTTTCAAGAACACATACCAGTGATATTAGAAAATCAGTGATGGCACATTTCATCATAGGAACATACAATGAGTCATGTGGTTTACAGTGATCGTAGTGATTACAGTGAAGGAACTGGACTGAAGTTGACTGCTGGAATCAGGAAATACGTAATGTAAATCAACTCTGTTAATGAACAAAGGAAAGAAAGAAGCAGACAATTTAGAAGGTAAGAGAGGAGGAGAGGAGGGGAGGGGAGGAGAGGAGAGGAGAGGAGAGGAGAGAAGAGAATTCTTTATTGGCCAAGTGTGACTGGACACACAAGGAATTTGTCTTTGGTGCATATTATTATTATTATTATTTATTTATTTATTTAATTTCTATACCGCCCTTCTCCAAATAGGACTCAGGGCGGTGCACAGCCAAGGTAAAAACAGAGCATACAAAATTTAAAAACAGTATTAAAATAATTACATATTTGGCCGTAAATTAAAACAACCCAATTTAAAATCAATTTAAAATTTAAAATTTGGCTCAAGCCAGCCCAGCTAGTTGGAATAAATGGGTTTTCAGGGCCCGACGAAAAATCCGGAGGTCTGTTATTGTACGCAACTCTGGGGGAAGGTTATTCCAGAGGGTGGGTGCCGTCACAGAGAAGGCTCTCCCCCTGGGGGTCGCCAGCCGACATTGTCTGGCGGACGGCACCCTGAGGAGGCCCACTCTGTGAGAGCGTACTGGCCGGTGGGAGGCTATTGGTGGCAGAAGGCGGTCTTGTAAGTACCCCGGCCCTAAGCCATGGAGTGCTTTAAAGGTGGTCACCAACACCTTGAAGCGCACCCGGAAGACCACCGGAAGCCAGTGCAGCTCGCGCAGGAGAGGTGTCACATGGGAGCGCCTCGTCGCCCCCATAATCCCCCGCACGGCCGCGTTCTGGACCAGCTGGAGTCTCCGGGTGCACCCCAGGGGGAGCCCCATGTAGAGAGCATTGCAGTAGTCCAGGCGGGAAGTGACTAGTGCCTGAGTGACTGTGCGTAAAGAGTCCCGATCTAGAAAGGGACGCAACTGGTGTATCAGGCGAACCTGATAAAAAGCCCCACTGGCCACGGCCGTCAAATGATCTTCTAAAGACAGCCGTGCGTCCAGGAGGACACCCAAGTTACGAGCCCTCTCCGTGGGGGCGAGTGATTCGCCCCCAATAGCCAGCGATGGCGTCAGCTGGCTATATCGGGATGCTGGAAGCCACAGCCACTCGGTCTTGGAGGGGTTGAGTCGGAGCCTGTTTCTCCCCATCCAGGCCCACACGGCCTCCAGGCACTGGGACATCACTTCAAGGGCATCGTTGGGGTGGCCTGGGGTGGAGATGTACAGCTGGGTGTCATCAGCGTACTGATGGAACTCCACCCCGAAGCCACGGATGATCTCACCCAGCGGCTTTACATAAATGTTGAACAGCAGGGGCGAGAGGACTGACCCTTGTGGCACCCCACAAGCAAGGTGCCTCGGGGTTGACCACTGCCCCCCCGTCAACACAGATTGCGACCGGTCAGAGAGGTAGGAGGAGAACCACCGCAAAACGGTGCCCCCCACCCCCAACCCCGCCAACCGGCGCAACATGATACCATGGTCGATGGTATCAAAAGCCGCTGAGAGGTCTAACAGGACCAGGATAGAGGAGCAACCCCTATCCCGAGCCCTCCAGAGATCATCCACCAACGCGACCAATGCCGTTTCCGTGCTGTACCCAGGCCGGAAGCCGGACTGGAGCGGGTCTAGATAGACAGCTTCATCCAGGTACCGGGGAAGCTGTTGCGCTACCACACTCTCAACAACCTTCGCAACAAAGCGAAGGTTGGAGACTGGACGATAGTTAGCCAAAACAGCCGGATCCAGAGAGGGCTTCTTGAGGAGGGGCCTCACAACCGCTTCTTTCAAAGCAGCCGGCAGGACCCCCTCACTCAAAGAAGTGTTAACAATCTTCTGGAGCCAGCCTCGTGTCACCTCCCGGGAAGCCAGCACCAACCAGGAGGGACACGGGTCCAATAAACATGTGGTCGCGTTCAGCCGTCCCAGGACCCTGTCCATGTCCTCGGGAGCCACAGGATCGAACTCCCCCCAGATAACACTCTCAAGACCTGCCTCAGTCATCCCGTCCGGACATACCCAGTCAGAGGCCAGCCCTTCCCGAATCTGAGCGATTTTGTCATACAGATACTGCACAAAGTCCTCAGCTCGGCCCTGCAAGGAGTCATCCCGCGCCTCCAGATGGAGGAGGGAGCGGGTCACCTTAAACAGGGCGGCCGGGCGATTATCTGATGACGCGATAAGAGTGGCAAAATAGCTAGATTTCGCCGCTTTTATCGCCACTAGGTAGGTCTTAATATGAGACCTCACCAGTGTTCGGTCGAATTCGGAGCGGCTGGTCCTCCAACTACTCTCCAGGCGTCTTTTCCGGCGTCTTCATCTCCCTGAGCTCCTCGGAGAACCAAGGAGCCAGGTGAGTTCGGTGCCGGGTCAGAGGCCGCAAAGGCACGACACGGTCCAAGGCCCCGGCAGCCGCACTATCCCAGGCGGCCACCAGGTCCTCAGTCGAGTCATGAGCCAGAGTCTCAGGAAATGGCCCAAGCTCCATCTGGAACCTATCATGGTCCATCAGGCGCCTGGGGCGGAACCACCTGGTCGGTCCCGCCTCCCTGCAGCGGGGTGCAGCGGTTAGAAAGTCCAGTCGAAGGAGCGAGTGGTCAGTGCTCTCAGTGTACATTTTTCAGCGTACAGTGTAAGGTTTTTCCCCCTTTTTTGTATTGTATACATTTAAATTTTGTTTCATTGTATGAAAACACTACATTCAATTTTTTTTTTCTTTAAATGATACCAAATCTCACTCAATTCCTCCATCAAGTTGTTTCTCAATCTTGGACTTGAATGAGAAAGTATTTCAGTCAACTTCTCTATTCCACATATGGAGGAAATTCTTTTGAAATGCTCAAAAAAAGTCATGTTACTGACATAAAAGGTTGCTACACCAGCTGTAGACAACATGACTCGGTGAAGTAGCTAATGATACATTGGGATGGCCTGCTAGACATAATTTATTCATGGTGGTTTATTATTCAGTGCGATTAGCAAGATCCATGTTCTCGCAACATCTGATGAAATAGCTACAGAACAATACACCAGGGAGAAGTTTTGAAATGGGTTTTGACATTTTAATTACTATAAAAGAGTGGAGTAAAATGGAATGGAGTGGAGTAGAGTGGAGTGGAACGGAACGGAACGGAACGGAACGGAACGGAACAGAACAGAACAGAACAGAACAGAATAGAATTCTTTATTAGGCAAGTGTGATTGGACACACAAGGAATTTTTCTTCGGTGCATAAGATCTCAGTGTATATGCAAACAACAGAGTGATAGGCAGTGGTGGGTTCCTCCCGGTTCGGCCCGGTTCCACCGAGCCGATAGCAGTGACGATATGACATCACCAAACCGGTTCTGCCTCCCCGCCCCCCCCCCCGCATTATTGTTACCTTTTATTTGGCCCCACCCCCAATCTATTGCTGCCTCCTGAGTCCCAGCTGATCAGCTAGAAGGAAAAAAACTGTTTAAACTCTTGCCGCGGGGCTTCAAAGGGCCGCCCTACAGCTGATCAGTGTTAAAAGGCAGTGTGGTGGTAGACCAGTGCTTCCAAAAACAAATGAGTAGACCGATGCCTGCAAAAATAAATGACTAGACCAGTGCTTGCAAAAACAAATGAGTAGACCGGTCAGCTCTGCAAACAGTTAAAAGCCTAGTAGACCAGTATCTCTGCTAAATCCTAAATAATTGTCACATGACCATCAAGCCACACCCACAAAATAAGCCACACCCACAGAACTGGAATTAGAACCCACCCCTGGTGATAGGTCATAGATTTTAAATCATAGTTACACTCATTAATCATAAGATACAAACAACACATGATAAATCATGAGCTACCAATAGGAGAAGGTAGTTGGAAAGATGAGAAGATGAGAAATGAGAAGATGAGAAGGATAATAGCAATACAGCTATCATATTATAATATATTGTATTATACAGTATTATAGTTCAGAAAACTATTATAATACAGAGAACTTGCTTTGGGGACCTGTGAAAACATCTGGATTTTGAAAGCAAATGGTAAATGATCTTAGAAAATGGAATGTCCAAGTCACCAAATGGATGGAGTAGATCAAGAACAAAATAATCTTTGGCATGACATTGCAACAAGTTTGTCACAAGAGGGTTGTTACAACTGACAGTGCAATCAGTAATATGTGTTTTGTAATTTTTCTGGCTAGGAATCTTTGTTAATTATTCTCCTTATCTCGGTTGGATATCTCTCGTTTGAGAAAGTATTCGGCAGAAGTGCTGATACCATCCCACGTCAATCAGCTCCGTCAGAGTTGATTATGTGACTAATGTCAGGTGCAAGAAATCAGGAACCAGGGGCTGTTCAAATGAGTACACGTTTATTCCATGCTATCTCCAAACAAGAATCTGAATTAATAATGGTCAGAGCAAATTGGTGTTAGATAAGAGACAACAGAATTCAAGATGGGCTGGACTTAGATTTCTTGTGGGCATGTAGAATGGATTCCAAACTTATAACATGCTTGACTCCTTCCTCAGGCTCAGCCTGGTCACCTCCTATATTTACAAGGAAAATGATTTTCCTAGCAGCTATGAACACCCTCCTTAGGTAGGAAATATGGCACTGTTTTTCACTATCCAGTAGACTCGCTTAGATGTAGCAGACATTTTCATCTGGAAATATCTTAGAGTGTTTTAAAGTGTTTTTTTTTTTTAATCTTCCTTTTGGTGGTTCGGTTCTGTTATTACTCACATATTGTATACAATTTTGAAACTCAAGAAAAATGATGAGCGGTATGCAAATGTTTAGTACATAAATCACAAGTTCCTGGTCACATTTATCTTGAAAGATTCCTTTTTGTCCTGGACTTCCCTTGCCATCACTCATTCTCTTTCTAAATTGTTGGCTTTTGTTGTTCAGAGAACTTAACATAAAGTACTTTTTTAAAGTCAGTCACAGGAATGCTTCATTATTAAACAGTGAACCGGCTTGTGTTGCAGAGTTGTGGACAAAATGGACAACCATTTGTCTGGGGAAGTATAACAATTCCTGCTTTGAGTAGGGTTTGGACTAGAACACTTCCAAGGTCCCTTCCAACCTATGATTCTAAGAAAAGCTTTTGGACTTTTAAAACTTT
This sequence comes from Arizona elegans, assembly GCA_022577455.1. NCBI lineage: Eukaryota > Metazoa > Chordata > Lepidosauria > Squamata > Colubridae > Arizona > Arizona elegans. The sequence continues at coordinate 152,542,694 of JAKOOJ010000003.1, forward strand.
TTCCTTTCCTTTCCTTTCCTTTCCTACACCACTTCAGACAAATGGTTATCCAATCTCTTCTTAAAAACTTCCAGTGTTGGAGCAATCAGTTCCAATGATTAATTATTTCAACTGTCAGGAAATTTCTCCTTAGTTCTAAGTTGCTTCTCTCCTTGATTAGTTTCCATCCATTGCTTCTTGTCCTGCCTTCAGGTACTTTGGAGAATAGTTTGACTCCGTCTTCTTTGTGGCAACCTCTGAGATATTGGAACACAGCTATCATGTCTCCCATGGTCCTTCTTTCCATGAAACTAAACATACCCAGTTCCAGCAAATGCCTGATGTGAACTTACAGAGTTCCCAAATGTTTCTGGCAACCTGCTGCAACTACTTCGGTCTAGCTGACAGCAAACCCCCGCTGTCTTTGAAGGTGATATATGACTCGGTCCTCAAATGTGTACCTCTCAAAGCTTAATAATAACACTGATACTGTACTAGCAAGAACAAAGTTATTTATTTGTTCAGTTATAGGTCATTAAACATAATTGCACAGCTGAAACCTCAGTACGAACAATGACTCCAATACCAGAATGTATAAACCATCCTATCGGCCTTGGATGGTGCACCGTGTTAATCTTAAATACATTCCTTCAATATTTCTGGGATAAACAAAGCAACCTTGTCAAAGATATACTGATTTTGATCTTAGTCAGGTCAAAACGGCAAGGGCATAGAATCCATTAAGCAGGAAGAAAATGTAACTCTTGGGGCTGTATAAATAAAGCATCCCAACATGGAATGATAATTTCTTGGCAAGCAGTTAATTAGCAGATTGTAAGGATAAAAGTGTATGTATATACTTTTAAGTAAAAGGAAGATTGTAAGAGCCAGGAAAAATACCGTTTTAAGTCACAAAAAAAGATCCTTTCATAACATGGCTTTCTTTTTAGTGGTAAAAAAAAATAGAACGGCATCTTCTCATTTTCCTATATTTTGATTTTAGGTAGACAAAACAGCATTACTCAGAGAAAGGGATTAGGGCACTGGATAATTGTAACAAGAAAGGGGGGAGAACAGAACAGAACAAAATAACAGAGTTGGAAGGGACTTTGGAGGTCTTCTAGTCCAACCCCCTGCCTAAGCAGGAGACTTATTATACCATTCCAGAGAAATTACTATCAGTCTCTTCTTAAAAGCCTCCAGTGATGGAGCATATACAACTTCTGAAGTTAAGCCGTTTGACTGGTTAATTGTTCTCACTGTTAAGATTTTTTTCCATAGTTCTAGGCCAGGGGTCAGCAACCTGCGGCTCTGGAGCCACATGCGGCTCTTTGGGCCCTCTGCTGTGGCTCCCTGTCAGGTGTTCCCACCACTGGCTGTCCCCGCCCCTCGTCCTCCTCTCCCAGTCACTCCTCGCCTGGCCTGAGAAGGTAAGGGTGACGGCGTGGGGATGGAGAAGCGGCCAGGGCAGAGACAGAGAGATATATAGAGAGGGGGAGAGAGTTGGAGGAGAGAGGAAGGGAGGGGAGAGAGAGAGAGATGTCAAAAGGATTTTGTGGTTGCCGGTGTTTTTTAACAACTAGTCCTCTACCTTAATGACCGGTTGGGTAGGCATGGCTAGGGGGTCATGTGACTGGTGGAAGTGAGTGACATCGAGTTGGCCACGCCCACCCAGGTTTTGTGGCTCCTGGTGTTTTCTTTTCTGTGGGAAACGGGTCCAAATGGCTCTTTGAGTATTTAAGGTTGCAGACCCCTGTTCTAGGCAGTAGTGGGTTGCCCCCGGTTTGGACCGGTTCGCAAGAACCGGTAGTAAAACCGGCGGGAGGTTCCGCCCACTGTCCCGGATGTCATCATAGGCAATCTGCGCATGCGCAGAAGCTCAGCGCATGTGCGCGATCCCGTTGCAAACTGCTAGTAAAGGTAAGTAGAACCCACCCCTGGTTCTAGGTTATGTCTTTCCATTCATTGTTTCTTGTTTTGCATTCTGGTGCTTTGGAGAATAGTTTGACCCTCTCTTCTTTGTGTGGCAGCCCCTCAAATTTTGGAACACTGCTATCATGTCACCCCTAGTCCTTCTTTTCATGGGACTAACATACCCAGTCCTTTATGGACTATAAAAGTCCATAAAAGATGTCATAAACTGCAAGATGGCAAGGATAGTGTTACAATGCAAATCCCATTCTATCCTATTTATTTATTTATTTATTTATTTATTTATTTGGCTTAAAAAATCCCTAAAATCCATTAAAATCCATTTAAAAAACCCCCATTAGTCCAGGCCGGCCAGGCGAAATAGCCACATTTTTAGTTCTCAGTGGAAAGAGCGAAGGTTGGGGGTCATCCGGAGCTCCAGAGGGAGCTGATTCCAGAGGGTAGGTGCTCCCACAGAGTAGGCCCGCTCCCTAGGGGTTGCCAGCCAACACTGTATGGCCGACAGTGGGGTATATGATGAGACACACACATACCAGTCTTGTTAAATTTTATCTTAATATTTTATTTTATTATATTATTAAAGTTCTTAATCACCCATCCCACCAAAGTGACTCTGGGTGGTTTACAGTAGATAATAAAGCCACATACAGACATAAATAAAAGCTTAACTTAAAAACAAGCAACAAGTAAAAATAAACCGTTATTTTTAATCGTGTTTTATTTTACATTAAAATTTATTTAGCCATCACCCTACAGACCATAAACCTGGGACTACAAACAACAAGCCCCTTCATTACATCATCTCAGCAGTCCAAACTTAGCTCAGACAGACATGACCCCTGCATAACCCCTACATGGCCTTGGTGGTGCAGCAGACTACAGTGCTGTTAAGTAACACCAGCTGCCTGCAATTACTGCAAGTTCAAATCTCACCAGGCTCAAGATTGACTCAGCCTTCCATCCTTTCAAAGGTAGGTAAAATGAGGACCTGGTTTGTGGGGGCAATAAGCTGACTTTGTATATAAAAGAACACCGCTTTGGAGGGGGGAGGGAAAGCCCTACTAAGCAGGTATATACAAAAGTATGAAGGCTATTGCTTAACGCATTGTAAGCTGCCCTGAGTCTCCAGAGAAGGGTGGCATATAAATCAAACCAATAAATTAATAAATAAATAAATGGGAGTCTGACAACAGTCAATAGAATACATGTTCTTGCACAGGAACAGGAAGCTCAAATACAAAGCCCAATACAAAGCAAGAAAAGAGAACCCCACCGTAAAAACTCTCAGTATCCCCAAACACAGGACATCCCTATATGTCTACAAATACTTCTTCTGGGCTTCAGTTTCACTCTATTCCAAGATTTGGGGGAAGGCTCAACTCTTCAGGACATTCCCAAAGGCAAGGAGGATGGGGGTACTTCAAGATCTTATGGAGAGTGTGCTCCAAATGGTACTTATGTCCCATCAGATGGCAACATGTAAAGGATGGGACCTGGAGCAAACCTACTCAATGGAACGAGAAGATACCCATAGGGAGATGTGCTTCCACAAATAACCTGGCCCTACGTCATTCAGGACTTTAAAGATAATGCCCAGCACTCTGAATTACACCTGGAAAGAAATTGAATATTTGATATTGTGCTTAAAAAATGGAATTCAGGAACTTGTAGAATGACACAGTTGTATTGGTGAGCCATCATACTATGTGGTGTAACCATCTGTTGCATGTCCTACTTGTCCTCTTGAAAAGTTTGGACCTGCCGCAAGAGTTTGATTTCAATCCACTGAATTCCTAATCAATATGGTCCTGGTTGGCTCTCATAGCAATGTTCTAGTATTTGAGGGGCTCCTACAAAGACGAGCAGAACAAAATAGAACAGAATCACAGAGTTGGAAGGGACCTTGGAGATCTTCTAGTCCAACCCCCTGCTTAGGCAGGGAACCCGATACCACTTCAGACAAATGGTTATCCAATATCTTCTTAAAAACTTCCAGTGTTGGACCACCCACAACTTCAGAAGGCAAGTTGTTCTGCTGATTCATTGTTCTGTCAGGAAAGTTCTCTTTAGTTCTAGGTTGCTTCTCTCCTTGATTAGTTTCCACCCATTGCTTCTTGTCCTGCCCTCGGGTGTGAGGAGTTCAAACTATTTTCCAAAGCCACCAAAAGGCAAGATGAGAAACAAGACAAGATGGAGAAGGAAGGAGAGAAGCAACCTGGAATTAAGGAGAAACTTCCTAAGAGTGATACTGATTAACTTGCCTTCAGAAGTTGTGGGTGCCCCATCACTGGAGGCTTTCAAAAAGAGACTTGATCAACCATTTGTCTGAAATGGTGTAGTAGAAATGGGTCTCCTGCTTGACAAGTGGGTTGGACTAGAAGACTTCCAAGGTCCCTTCGAACTCTATTATTCTATGTTCTGTGTATTGTGCACATCTGGATCAGTCCACCAATTAGGAAGAGCTGCAATCATAACCGAATCTATGCCTGGCGAAATATTTACACATCCACTGCCATGTTGCTTAAGATAAATCAAATATATATTACTGACATCGGTTTACATGTTCCTGTTGCCTGCTTGTAATGAGTCTTTCTTTTGCTAACAAACTTGTCTTGCTGGGAGCCATAAAGCCATAAACAGCAAAGAATTTCATGGCACCTTTTAGGCTGTGAGATTAATTGTGGTGTTAGCAGCTTCTCTCCATAGACCAGAGTCTCCTCTGTCACATGCAGGAGAATTTACAATTGCAGAGGCCCTTGCTATAAAATTATTTGTTGGTTGTAAAGAAATAATTGAGCAAAGCCATAAATATGCAGTAACTTAACAAGGCAGTTATCCCTGAGACATAATAACAACACACTTTAAGTCCTAAATCTGTAGAACTCTGCATTTTATATTTTATCACTCTGTCTTCTCACATTTGGTACCAATCTCTCTTAACGCCCAGGGGAAAAAAATGGGGAAATGTAATATTATATAGTTATTAAACACTATTTGTAGCCCACCTTAATTTTGAAGAGCACAGGGGATGCACCACAAAGCACAATAAAACAGCTGATAAAATAAAATAAAAAAAAAAGAATGTCCCTGTTTATTTAATTCCTTTAAATGGATTGTTCACCCAACTCTGATGGAATCCAGTGATAATGCCTTCCCCTCTCAACCAAGGCCAAAGGGAAAATATGGTTTTCACCTGTTTGTGCAAAGACAAGAAGGAATGATAGTGAAAACACATCTAGGGCAGGGGTGGGTTCTACTTACCTTTACTACCTGTTTGCAATGGGGCCGCCCGCGCACCCTCTTCTGCGCATGCGCAGAAGCATTTTGATGACATCGGGGTCAGTGGGTGGAGCCTACCGCCAGTTTTACTACCAGTTCTATAGAACTGGTGCGAACTGGGGATAACCCACCACTGATCTAGGGGAAAGGTGTCTCAGACGATGATGTCCTGTCACCTAGGCCAGGGGTCTCCAATCTTGGCAACTTTAAGCCTGGAGGTCTTCAACTCCCAGAATTCTTGCATCGTCACAGTGTCGTCATGTGACGTATCATGACTTTTTCCCCCTTCGCTAAACCAGGCATGGGCGTGGGCAGCGCATGACACATCCGGCCCTCAGGCCACAAGTTTAACAGCCCTGCCATCAGCCATCAACAGGCACATAGAGTTAAACAACATCTACATACCACTCAAAAGAGATAATCAAAAAATCCCAAAGGAAAATACATCCCCACTAGCAATGGACATCCAGATGAACAGAGATTAACAACAAAATTAACACTAGGCCAATTATCAAGAAGTAAACAATACCAAGGACCCTGCAGTTCAATCCTGAGCTACAACTGCCATATTCTCTTCTTTAGATATTCTTATAAATTAAGTAGCACTGGTCTGGAACAGGAGTGGGTTCCACTTACCTTTACTACTGGTTTGCAACGGGGTCACGCACATGCACGCTCTTCTGCACATGCGCAGAAGCGTTCTGATGACGTCGGGGTCAGTGGGCGGAGCCTCCCACCGGTTTTACTACCGGTTCTATAGAACCGGTTCGAACCGGGGGCACTGGTCCACTGGTCTGGAAGCTAACAAGAGGACATGGATACTTCTGAATTACCAAAACACTAAAAAAACAAGGCTGGAAGAAGAACTCATTAGACATTATTGTAGAGTGTTTTCAGGGACTGATATACATTTGAGAGTCTTGACTGGAAAGACTTATTTTCCACTGTTATTTTGTACAATTCCAGAGGGTGTAAAGAATGGTCCTGCTTCCTGTTTTCTCCACAACAACCTCGTTTGGTAGGTGGGGCTGAGAAACAGGGACTGACTCAAAGTCACCCAGCTGGCTTTCCTGTTTAAGGGAAGATTAGAATTTGTGGTCTTTGGTTTCTAGTCTAACACTTTAACCACTACCCCAAAATGGCTCTCAGTTCTTTTACACTACCGGATGCGTTTCCATTTCCCATTGTTTTTCTTATTGTTAAATAAAAATGATTTAAATGTGACAAATGTCATTGTGGAATATAACTCCAATGCCTAGGTAAGAATGGAGTTTCTTAGCATAGGAAAGTGCAGTATGCTCCTTGAGGATTCGCCTCTCTGGTTTTTTACATCAAAAATGAAATGGAAAAGAATGAATGAGCTTTGAGAGGATAGCGCCATCAACTTTAGAGTTTGCTTCTTGTTTTCTGGCCAGGAAATCACAGTATTGTTATTTTAAACCATTTTGTTTGAAAGAGGTCGCCTTAAGGGGTGAAAAATTAAAGATCTCAAGGCAGGTTAGAATAATATCAAACCAATAAAACCTTGAAAGCAGCAGACACCCCAAGGAGATAAAAGCTGAAAGGGTTTATTAAGCAAAACATAGTAAAAATGTAACCTTAACCACAAATCGTAGCTGAGAAAGAAATGTCCATAGGGAAGGCAATGGAAGCAAACATAGCAATAGAGGAATGGGGGGAAAAAACAGACAAAATCTCGTATCCTTGTGGTTGCTGGGAACCTTACAACCGGATTCTGATAGTCCTTTCCATCTTTTCATTTGAGTCAAACAGATGCCTGTGAGGGTGTTTCTTGTGGTTAGAATGCAGTATTGCAGGCAAACTCTGCCCACAGTCTGGAGTTTGATCCTGACGGGACTCGAGGTTGACTCAGCCTTCCATCCTTCCAAGGTTGGTAAAATGAGGACCCAGATTGTTGGGGACAATAGGCTGACATTGTAAACAGCCCATAGAGTGCTATACAACACTATGGGGTGGTATACAAGTAAGTGTGTTAGGATGTTAAATTTAGTAGCTGGAACAGTAAAGTGTACAAAGGGCCAAAATTCACAGTTGCAGTTGAATGGTTGAAGAATGCTGGCTAATGCATGAGGCAATCTATACTATAATTTGTTGCTGTGGGCATAAAGGGGAAGTTTCCCCGTTTTTTCCCCCTGGTGAAACGGGGAAACTTCCCCTTTATGCCCACAGCAACAAATTATAGTATAGATTGCCTCATGCATTAGCCAGCATTCTTCATCCATTCAACTGCAACTGTGAATTTTGGCCCTTTGTACACTTTACTGTTCCAGCTACTAAATTTAACATCCTAACACACTTACTTGTATACCACCCCATAGTGTTTTATAGCACTCTATGGGCTGTTTACAATGTCAGCCTATTGTCCCCAACAATCTGGGTCCTCATTTTACTAACCTTGGAAGGATGGAAGGCTGAGTCAACCTCGAGTCCCGTCAGGATCAAACTCCAGACTATGGGCAGAGTTTGCCTGCAATACTGCATTCTAACCACAAGAAACACCCTCACAGGCATCTGTTTTTTCTTCCTGGTATTCTGTATGCTGTTTGAATTTACCTCATGATGTTCCTGTGTCCCTGACTATCTTGTTTGCTGTAAATAAATGGTCCCGTTGCGAACCTGTAGTAAAGGTAAGTAGAACCCACCCCTGCCTAGGACCACTGTTCTAGGTTATTCTCCATAACATGGAATCTACACAGAGAAACACCATCTCCAAATTGCCCTAATATTCACCTATTTAACTCAGCAACAATCAATTTCCTGATCTAAGATAAACAGACCAGGTGTGGATCAATTATACCTATAACAGGTGGTGCTATAAGTATCTCAGAACTAAGCCATGTAGGGTTTCAAAAGCCCTGCTTTGAAATGTACATGGAAAACCCACTGAAAGCCAGTGCAGCATGCACAATTAGTTCACAATGGATATTGTGGGAACTTTTACTCATCAGTATACCAACAGCTGCATTCTGCACCCAATGTTGCTTTTGAATAATCTTCAAAGCCAGCCCCGTGTAAAGCAGAGGGAAGCGGTTTGTCATTTTCATACCTTCTTCCGCTTCAACAGCCTTCCTCAATAGCACTTTCCAAAGGATTCAGAGACAGGTGTCACCTTCCTGAGGGAAATGTGAGAATTGCTATTTCCTCAGAAAATGCTAAAATGGAAAGCCGCAGGACTGTCATTGGCCATGCTTCTGAATGAAGAAAACTTTCTTCAATATTATCAGCAGAATATTATTAACACTTAGGGGGGAAAAAACCCAAAATCATCTGAAGAAGTTCAATTTGCGGAAGGCAAAAACTGCTGAAAACAAACCCTACAGTAATATTCTTTGGGAAGAATAATTATCTTCAGCACCTTAGCCTGTCTCTAAAAGCTTCTTCTCGTCTGAGACCTGTTGAATTGAATTGAATTGAATTGAATTGAATTGAATTGAATTGAATTGAATTGAATTGAATTCTCTATTCGGCTAAGTGTGAGACACACAAGGATTTTGTCTTTGGTGCAGAAACTCTCAGTGTACAGGCGAAGCAATAGAATAATGATAATCATCATAATATTTATTTATCTATTTATTTATTTATTTATTCAAATTTCTATACCGCCCTTCTCCTTTCGGACTCAGGGCGGTGAACAGCCAAAATAAAAACATCTATACATAACATTACAGTTAAAAATAAAGTTAAAATAATTTATAAATTTGGCCCGTAATTTAAAACTTGTCAATTTAAAATCAATATTAAAATTTTAAAAACTAACCCTAAAATCAAGACAGACCAGCTAACTGGAAAAGATAAGTTTTTAGGGCCCGACGAAAAGTCCGGAGGTCGGAGATCACTCGTATCTCTGGGGGTAGATTGTTCCATAGGGTAGGTGCCACCACAGAGAAGGCTCTCCTCCTGGGGGTCGCCAGCCGGCATTGTCTGGCCGACGGCACCCTGAGGAGGCCCTCTCTATGGGAGCGAACCAGCCGGTGGGAGGCTATTGGTGGCAGAAAGCGGTCCCGTAAGTACCCTGGCCCTATGCCATGGAGCGCTTTAAAGGTGATCACCAACACCTTGAAGCGCACCCGGAAGTCCACCGGAAGCCAATGCAGCTCGCGCAGGAGAGGAGTCACATGGGAGCGCCCCATGTGACTCCTCTGAATATTATATCATATTATGATATAATATTCATAAGAGGGGAGAGTAAGAAAGAGAATAAGAAGGATAAAGAATAATACTCTAGCCATGGTATATGGGTAAATACACACAGACACACACATATATATATACTGCATTCAGTTTTGGTCGCCAATGTAACCATTGTCGATGTAAAAAAGATGTGGAGACTCTAGAAAGAGTGCAGAGAAGAGCAACAAAGATGATTAGGGGACTGGAGGCTAAAACATATGAAGAATGGTTACAGGAACTGGGTCAGTGGTGGGTTGCTACCCACCCGCCCAGACGCTTCTATGCATGTGCAGAAGCATCGCACAAATGCGCACGCATACACACGCAGGATTTCCTGCTTTCTAGCAAATATAAATCGTGTGACACAGCTGATCGTCAGAAATACCAGTTCGCTCGAACTGGTAGCATTTATTACTACCGGTTCGGGCAAACCAATCCAAACCCGTAGCATTTCACTGCTTCTCCTGGGCAGTCTAAACTTCCTGAGCTGATTCAGGAAGAACATTCTTTATTTTGTGCCCTTTTAATGATGGTTCTAATGTTAAGCGTCCATTTCAACTCCTGGGAGATTACAAAACCCCAAAATTTGAAGAATTCTACTGCTGATACGGTGCTGTTGAATATGGTTAGTGGTGGTAAAATAGAAAAGCTTTTCCTAAAATCCATTCCCATCTCTACAGTTTTAAGTGCATACAGCTTTAGATTGTTATGGCTGCACCAAAGGGCCAGTTATTTGACTGCCCATCTATATGCAGACCCATCACCGCCTCAAATTGTTGATAGCGTCTTTATTTCTTGGACTGAAGGGCAAAATGTAGGCTGCTTTAGAGCTTCAGAGATTTTTACTCATAATGAAACCGAGCCAAGAAAATGTCACACAGCAGATTCACTGTCACGCTTGTGAAAAAAGCCTCCTGAAGCAACCAGCTTATATTGGATACAAATCAATCCTTATGCCTCACACACAATTCAAACTTTCTCCCAAAACTCTCCTTGTTCAAAATCAGCACAGAGAGTTTTACACTGAAAGGGTTTTAAAGCAGGCCTTTCTCAACCTATCCAACCATGTTAAACCACATACATGTAAACATCCACATATGTGCACATACTCACATCAAACAAGCAATATCAATCAAGTCAGACCAGTGCCCAGGAATAATTTTCTACAAGAACTAAAAACAAACTACACTGCCTGCAATCCACAACTAAAACCACGAGCATATAATCTTTCTGATAATGAAATTTCTGTAGGAGATGACCAGATGGAGCCCAAGGGAGGGGGTCAAACGCTTCATCAGTCTCAAGTACCTTTGTCCCCACAAGTCTGGCCCACCTTGAATTCCATTGACTTATCTCCCGCCAATTTGCCTTGACCATTAGTAGTTCGGATTCTTGTTGAGAGATAGCATGGAATAAATTCGTACTCATTTGAACAACCCTGGTTTCTTATTTTGTGTGCCTGACAATTTCCTTTGCAAAACATGTAGGTCTTTAATGGTAGGCCTATGCAAGTTCCCTGCCCTAGACCAGCAGATTTGCACTGAAGTATCCTAGGAACCGAATTTAGCAGCAGATCTAAAGGAAATCTCTGTTCCCATATCTATTTTGACAAGACTGTTTTGGACCTCATAACATCATCACCAGCTATACCACAGGTGAAATCCAGCAGGTTCTGACAGATTCTGGAGAACCGGTAGCGGATATTTTGAGTAGTTCAGAGAACCAGCAAATACTACCTCTGGCTGGCCCCAGAGTGGGGTGGGAATGGAGATTTTGCAATATCCTTCCCCCAGGAGTAGAGAGGGAATGGGAACTTTGCAGTATCCTTCCCCTGGAGTGGGGTGGGAATGGTGATTTTACAGTATCCTTCCCCTGCCACGCCCACCAACTATGACCTAGAAGATTGAGAATCTCCATAGACATCCAAGTAATGCTCCACAGTAATCTTACCATCTTGGAATCCAATGATTCCAGAATCCAAAGTCTATCCAAAGATAGACTTGATCAGAAATAAATCAGCCAGCTTTTAAATCAGAGAATCTTTACCAGTATATGCATTCAGCATGCAAAAACACTCTAGTCTTAGCCGTTTTGTGAATGTCTATTATCAATGGAAAAGTATCATTCTTTATTTTTTTTTAATTTATTTTTTTTAATTTGATTTATATGCCGCCCTTCTCTGGAGACTCAGGGCGGCTTACAGTGCGTTAAGCAATAGCCTTCATACTTTTGTATATTTTATACAAAGTCAGCTTATTGCCCCCACAAACTGGGTCCTCAATTTACCTACCGTAGAAAGGATGAAAGGCTGAGTCAACCTTGAGCCTGGCAAGATTCGAACTTACTTTAATTGCAGACAGCTGGTGTTAAATTACAGTGCCTTGTCTGCAGAGCTATCCAGGCTCGATGGACTATACCTCCAGAGTTTTATTTATAGTATACCTATACTATATTCAATGGACTATACCTCCAGAGTTTTATTTATAGTATACCTATACTATATTCAATGGACTATACCTCCAGAGTTTTATTTTTCTCAGATTCTACTTCTAATATTTCCTCCATCTCAAACCCCATAATCCAGTGCTTCATACATTGGATAAATCTGATTTTAATACACACAAACGTATGCCACAATCCTTTTAATAGTCTTTAGATGCCATCATAGTACAGTAAGGGTGCCCTCGTCTGGAGAAATATTAGAAACACTGTCACTTCTACGTACATCCCTATAATTTTTTTTAAAAAAACACTACCCAAACAAAGGGACAGAATCGCTAAAAATAAGTGAACAGTGCACTCTAATGGCTTTGAAAGAAGGATTTGTCATCTCTGTTCTTTTGTACACATCATGTAAGAATGCGGCCTTTGTTGATTTAATTTGGGCGTGAAATGCTGCCACTTCAAACCCATTCAGAGAAAGAACAGGTTTATTTCTAAAGCAAGCAAGAGGGCAGATGTAATCCAATACTTTGCACCTGTGTTTCCCATTCTCAGCCACTTTAAGAGGTGTGTGGGGTTTCACCTCCCAGATTTTCCCAGCCAGCATGCACGAGGACTTTAACTCCTAAAATTCACCAACCAGCGTGGGGAAATTCTGGGAGTTGAAATCAATGTATCTTAAAGTTGCTGAGGTTGAGAAGCAGTGTCTTCAATACTTTTTATGCACAACAATGGAAGGACACTGTGATACCCACAATGAACGAACGGTTGCAAAAGTTGATGGAGTTAGCAGAGATGGCTCCATTGATTACTTTGGTTAAAGAAAAGAACACAATTAAATTTCGTTTCTACTTGGAAACCGCTTTTGGTCTTTGTGCTTGAGATGGGAAAAAAATGAAAGTTTGATTATTATTTTTTTTGGATTTGGGGTTTTGGTGATTAGGTAGGTTTGGTGTTATAGAAATGGCTAGAAATACTATTACATAAAAGTAAAAAGCTGAGGTTTTATGTTATTATCTTATTTTACTTCACCAAAAGGAGTCGGAAGTCAATGCTTTTTTCCCCTTTTTCCCATCTACCCTTTTCTCTCTTCCCCTTTTCATCCCCTATTTCACCTTCATCTTCCTTTATATTTTTGTATTTTAAACTTTGTTAAAATAATAAAATTTTGAACTATGACAAACACTGCCTTCACCATACAGATAGTCCTCGATGTATGAACAGTCAGGAGCCATTTGAAGTTACAATGGATTTCCCCAGGGCTTCTTACACCACAGATTGAAAGCTCCAATGCCCACCTTCTGGGTCATGTGATTTCATTTTGGTCACTTGGCTATCAGATCGCGTTTAAGGCCATTTACAGCATTCTGTGGTTACATGACCACAAGTCATGACATTGTTTCAGGGGTGGGTTCTAAATTTTTTTACTACTGGTTCTGTGGGCGTGGCTTATTTTGTGGGTGTGGGTTGGAGGTCATGTGACTAGGTGGGTGTGGCTAGCTGGTCGGAGTCATTTCTGGAAGGTCCTCGCACTTACGACCAGTCCTCGCACTTACGACCCAACTCATTTGTTTGCTTTTAACACTGATCAGCTGTAGGGTGGCCCTTTGAAGCCCCGAGGCAAGAGTTTAAACAGTTTTTTTCCCTCTAGTCATCAGCTGGGACTCAGGAGGCACCGATAGATTGGGGGTGGGACCAAATAAAAGGTAAGAATAATGTGGGGGGGGGAGTGGGAGGACGGGGGGAGGGGAGAACCGGTTCGGTGACGTCATATCGTCATATCGTCATAACCGGACCGAATCGGGAGGAACCCATCACTTCATTGTTTGTGAAAACGTATTTCTGTTTCCAGCAAAAAAAATGACCAGTGCAAACAAGGGATTCGTTTAATCATATTGTTTGCTTAACGACAAAAAAAGAAAATAAAATTGTGTGCAGTTCATATAGTGACCCCACTTAATGACTGGTACAACTTACAACTGTAATTCCGGGCTCAATTACAGTTGTAAATTGAGGGCTGCCTGTGCCTGATTACAGAGTCATAACTACTTTTTCTTTTGAGTTTATATTTTTTGTGACAGCATGTGGCGTTTGCATCATTAATTATATTCTTAATATAAATGGTAATTTATATTAAGAATATAATTAATGTAATTTGCAATAGACACAGAAAACCACAATTTACATTCAAAGAGGTAAAGGCTGAATAAAAAGTCCATTGAACTGATGGTTTACTTCAGTTACTTACTACCTGCTTGAATAATATTTCAGATTTCAGTCTCTTCAAAACTAACCTCAGAGAAAATGGTTGGTGAGGAAAGCATTATTCTGGTTAGTTGCTGTTTGGCAGGCCTGCTTCGTCTTCCATCATCATTTTAGTAGGATGTAGATCAGAACTGAAAGGAAGCCTGCTTGAAACAGTTGATTTGACCATTCAGGCAAAAAATCCTATCTTTGACATTGTGAGAAGGGGCCTCCTCCCCAGAATAAAATATTCTACAGAATATTAAAAGAGGCAGAATAGAATATTTCCCCTAAAGGAGAAGAGGAGAAAAATCTCCTTAACAAAGGCAAAAAGCAACCCCAGTCTTTCTCCTATTTATTTATTTATTTTTATTTATTTCTCTAATTTATATACCGCCCTTCTCCCGAAGGACTCAGGGATACAGGGAACAGCCATAATAAAAACAATGTACAAAAATAGAATTTAAGAGCAGATTAAAATAATTAAATCATGGGCCAAATTTAAAACTCTCATTTTAAAGCCAATTTTAAAACCCCATTAAGACCAAATTAAAATCATTTATCCCATCAGAGCGGCTTAACAGCCGCTGGATGGGATAACAGGGTCTTCACTGCACGACGGAAGGCGCGGAGGTCGGGGATCCTTCGTATGTCGGGGATAATTCATTCCAGAGGAAAGGGGCCCCCACAGAGAAGGGTCTCCCCCTGGGGGTCGCCAGTCTACATTGTTTGGCTGATGGCACCCTGAGGAGGCCCTCTCTGTGTGAGCGTACCGGTCGGTGGGAGGCAATCGGTGGCAGAATGCGGTCTTGTAGATAGCCAGGTCCTAAGCCATGGAGTGCTATAGGACAACAGCTATAGGACATCAGCTTCAAGCAGAAGCCTGAAAAGACTAGGCTTTGTGAATGGATATTTCATATCCATTCGTAAAGCCAGGCCACTCTATTCGTAAACAAAGGGCAGCCAGAAGTTCCTAATAAGCAGCATAATAGGCAAGGAGCCAATGCTGACAAGATTAGTTTAGACAAACAAAACACCTAGGATTTGTATTTCCTCTTTTGCCTGTTGTGATACACAGGAAATGCCTGCCACCCAGAAAATAACCGACAGAGAGTTGAGTGATAAGACAAGAATACAATTTATTAATTATTTCTTTGCAAAGGTCTCTCTCAAAGTGAGAGAGCAATTTACCATTCGTTCTCGCCGTCTTTTATACAATTTCAGGTTACATCTCACAGGATAGAAGCATGTCCCTTGAGTACAATTTCAAACCTTATATAATAGACAAACACATGATATTCACATTATGGGAAGTCCCCACAATTCCAATATAAAAATACCCTACTTAAAATATTGCTTATACATGTAAGATCAGCATTCACGTACTTCCCCTTCTTAACGAGGTCAAGTTGACCTGAAGCATACATCCTGCTAAATAAACACTTTCTCAAGAACACAGCTTCCTCAAGAACACAGGAAACATATAATTCCGTTCTCATGTTCCTTAAACTGTCAGCTAAAGTATATAATCAGGTCACAATCAGGTTATACAGAGTAAAATAAAAGCCTTGACATGTTTTTAAAATGACGTAACTCAGGCTATATGGTTTTACAGGAATAACCCTAATTTCTTTATTTCTCACACCTGTAGAACCAGTCAGGACTCCTATATGACCCCATAGGAATCTGGCCACAGCCATTAAAATATTAAAGGTTATGAACAGGCATCTCAATCACAAACCCCCAAAAGTGTATAAAAGCCTATCTACTCTCAATTCCAAAATGGAGACCTCCTTTCCAACTGCAGTCTGCCTCCGATTCATTTCTCCTGCATCTTTCTCCCAGCTTGGAATAAGAACCGGACCAGATTTTACTTCCAACAATATCATGGGAGGCCAAACATATCTTCCTAATGAACCTGTGATTGAATAAAAAAGTTACTAGCTGGTTTTCAGCAGCCATTTGATGTTGTTGTTCAGGAGGCTTTTAAGAAGAGATTGGACAGCCACTTGTCTGAAATGGTATAGGGCCGTGATGGTGAACCTATGGCACCTGTGGCACGTGTAGCTATATTGGTGGGCATGCCAGCTCAGCTCCCGTGCGCATGCGTGTACTGGCCAGCTGATTTTTGGGCCTTCTGGGCCCACTGGAAGTAGGGAAACAGGCTGTTTCCTGCCTCCGGAGGGCCTCCAGGAGGGTGGGGAAGACCGTTTTTGCCCTCCCCAGGCTCCTAGAAAGGCTCTGGAGGCTGGGGAGAGCAAAAACGGGCCTTCCAGTCCCACCGGAAGTTGGCAAATATGCCATTTCAGGCCTCTGGAGGGCCTCCGGGGGGATGGGGAAGGCCGTTTTACCCTCCCCAAGCTCCTAGAAAGACTCTGGAGTCTGGGGAGAGAGAAAAACGTGCCATGGCGTACCAGGAGTGGGGGCGAGGGGGGTGCATGTGAATGCGCAGGGGCAGGGTGCATAGAATTATGGTTGTGGGCACGCATGAGTGTGAGCCCCCCGCTCCTGGCACGCTAACCCCATGGACCATATTCCATTCCCACCATCAGGAGCTTTTCCGGTGAGCCCTCCTTTCTCATCAGGTTTGCCAAATCATTTGAGCTTCAGCTTCAGTATCTGTCCTTCCAAAGGACAGTTTAGGATTGACTCTCAAGAGTCTTCTCCAACACCACAATTCGAAACCATACCAGGTGCAAATGGTCTTTTTCCAAAGACAGACACTGCAATTATCTCTCTTTCGGCTTCTCAGCATGGGTTACTAGATCCTTGAAGTAATTTAAGACAAAAATTTCTACCAATGTGAGAGAACTGACTTTCTGCAAGTTTGGCAGAGCTACAATGTTGCACTAGAAAACAAATAGTGTGGTTTCAAAATAAATCACTGAAAAAAAAAAGAATCGGGGGAAAAAAACATTTGCCTTTTGAATAAAACCAATGCTAGAGCAAATATGTAGCTCTTGGGTTTTTGATGTATTCTGGGCTTGGTTATTTTCCTGCAGAAGCTTAATTATCAGGTTAATCCTAGCCAATTACCAGCCAATCATAGCAAAACTGCAGGAAGGAAGATTTAAATAATCTGGATACGTCATACACAGTAAAGAAGACTCGTTGTCCAGGACAGCCATGCATCTGACCCTTGATGGCCAGCAACCCTGTGGTAGACCCATGAATTGGCTGAGGGATTGCATTAAGGGAGACATGAAACATGTGGTTATCACGCCTGAAGATGCCTTGGATCAAGTCAAATAGAGTAGAGTAGAGTAGAGTAGAGTAGAGTAGAGTAGAGTAGAGTAGAATAGAGTAGAGTCGGGTAGGGTAGGGTAGGGTAGGGTAGGGTAGGGTAGGGTAAAGTAGAGTAGAATACAATAGAATACAGTAGAGTAGAGTAGAATAGAATAGAATAGAATAGAATAGAATAGAATAGAATAGAATAGAATAGAATAGAATAGAATAGAATAGAATAGAATTCTTTATTGGCCAAGTGTGATTGGACACACAAGGAATTTGTCTTGGTCCATATGCTCTCAGTGTACATAAAAGAAAAGATACGTTCGTCAAGAATCATACGGAAACAGATATGCCGACAAGCGGAATTTGCCATAGCGTGGGAATAACTCAAGGAAGAAGAAGAGGCGGTAACATAATCAGTACAAGGGAGAGTGGGGTATGCTGACTGTTTGTATAAAGGAGTTTGCTCCGTAAGTTTTAGTGGGGGTGAGGTCTTTACAAATAGTACCTTGATTTGGTTACTACTTCTTCCCCGAGCTGAAGCCAAAATGATAACATGAGCAAACTTCTCCTTAGTTTACAGAAGATAAAGGGAGAGAAAGCACATTCCAGGCTCGTAATAGTCAATTATTATAGCTTTACAATAAAAGTAATCTTGATTTATATATAAGCATCAGTTTCTTAATCTACCTTTAGATTGATAATAGGCTTCACCTGTTTCCAGCTTTATTCCTGGATTGTTTTGCTGGGCAGCAATGCTCTGAAGTCAGTTTCGCGGAACGTTTTCAGCAGAACGGATTGCAATCTGAATATATTTAAATGTAAATATATAAATTTACTGACTATGCCTTATATATATAAAACCCACCCTTTCCGTACAGCCAGATTCTAATGGAAGAGATTACCTAATTTGGTAATGAAAATTTGCAAGAAAAAAACCAAGCTCAGAGAGAGCACCAAGGACCCCCCCCCCGCCCCAAAAGTTCAGCCTTTCTAGTATTGAAATATTAAAAACCATGGCACAAAATAAGCACTGTGTGATTCCACAAACACACACAAGCCTACATTTCTGTTTTCAAGACACTGGAATTACCAGAAAGGGAGATGTATTACACACAGAGAGACCCCAAAATGCTTCCCTTTGTATGTGTTGGAAGAAATGTCCATCTGGGTTCAGTTCCAAGTGGGAAGAAAGACACTGGAAACATGGAGACTGCTTGGAAAGATGGTTCAATGGTGGACAGGATCAGTGGTGGGTTCCTCCCGGTTCGGCCCGATTCCTCCGAGCCGGTAGCGGTGACGATATGATGTCACTGAACCGGTTCTCTTTGTTCGGGAGCTGGGCCCTCCTGCCCCGCCCGCGTTATTCTTACCTTTTATTTGGCCCCACCCCCAATCTATTCGCTGCCTCCCGAGTCCCAGCTGATGGCTAGAAGGAAAAAAACTGTTTAAACTCTTGCTGCGGGGCTTCAAAGGGCCACACTACAGCTGATCAGTGTTAAAAGGCAGTGTGGTGGTAGACCAGTGCTTCCAAAAACAAATGGGTAGACCAGGATGCTCCAAGAACAAATGAGTAGACCGGTACAGCTCTGCAAGTAGTTAAAAGCCTGGTAGACCAGAACCTCTGCTAAATCCTAAAGAATTGTCACATGACCATCAAGCCATGCCCACAAAATAAGCCACGCCCACAGAACAAGTAGTAAAAAAAATTAGAACCCACCCCTGGACAGGACCACATGGGATTTTTGGGCCCTGGCAAAAAAGAGCACATGGGAGAGAGAAAAAGAGAGAGGGAGGGAGAGAGGAGGAGTGGGGGAGAGAGAGAGATTTATATCCTCTCTTGGGCCCTGCCTTGGAGCTTCCTGTTCCTAAGTAAGAAATGTATTTTGATTGGTTGTCAGACTCCCATGGGGCCATACAGGGGTAACTTTGTAGTGTCTTCTGAGTCCCAAGCTTGGTTGAATCTTGCTGGGTGATGATGTAATGAAGGGGCTTTGGGCAATTCCTATTATGGCTTAATGGCTTTGTCCTGGTTTGGATCTTGAGTGAGGGCTAATCCTATCATGTCCTGAGGGCCATGTCTTGTAGATAAACTGGCCCAGCCTTTGTCTTGTAGATAGGTTGGCACCAAAATATCTGCTGGGGCGGGGGAGGGAGCTGAGGCTCTGAGTTTGTCTTTAGAAACATTTCTCCTTTAGGGAAAATATAACATTCTGCCTTTTTAATATTTCCTAGAATATTTCATTTTCCTAGGAGAGAGGTGGGTGCTAACTTCCTACATACACAGTTGTCATTTCTGCCATAAAAAGTGAATTGCTGCCTTTTTTTATTCTGGTTTGGAAAAACATAAAATTTACACTGAGGAGAAAAAGAAGTGAAAGCCATAAGAGAGGTGGAAAATGGGAAAAGTGCTCTTTCAGTACTTGATTGTAGAACATTGCTGAAGTCCAGTGTAAAGGCAGGACACCAAATTAGGAGAGGCTGCTGTAAAGGATGACTCAAAAAAAAGGAAGAGTAAAATTTCAGATCTTAGACAGACTCCAGGACCAGGCAAGTAGCCCATTATTTACCATTAACATCTTTTTAAAAAAAGAAATCAGACCTGTAAAAAAAAACACAGCAAAACCTGCCTGCCTCTCTGTTACCAATCTGCTTCCCCTGGCTCTGGTTTTAACATCTTGTCATCTAATAATCTTGTGATGCTATCCAGGTGCAGATTGTTAGCTTGTTCAGGCCTATCCCCGCCAGTCAGTGGTGGGGGTGTTAAAATGTTGTGTTCTTTTGTAGAATTTTCTTTTATTTTCAAACAAAAATAACATAAAAACATCATCCTTTCAAACAATTACAGACAGTGTTTCGGTTAAGAAAGATTAAAATCCTTTCGTGCTCCCAAAATCTTCAAGATATCAATATATGACACATGTTCTTTTCCCCTTAAAAAAAACCAAGTGTTTACACATTTTATCTTAATTTCATTTCATATATCATATTTCATCTCCATGTTTTATTGTCTATTCATTGATAAAATAACTCCCATATCAAATAATATTGTTTATCTTCCTGTTCTCTTTATTTTAAATGTCAGTTTACTCATTTCAGCACAATCCAACATTTTCTTAATAATTTCTTCATCAGTAGATATCTTCTCTCCTTTCCAGTTTTTAGCAAATACAATTCTAGCCGCTGTTAAAATATTCACAATTAAATACTGCAATTCTTTATATTATTATTATTATTATTATTATTATTATTATTATTATTATTATTATTATTATTATTATTATATTTGTATACCGCCCTTCTCCCAAAGGACTCAGGGCGGTGAACAGCCATGATAAAACAACATACAAGACAAAATTTAAAAAACATATTAAAACAATTCAATCTTTGGCCAAAATTAAAACTTCCAATTAAAACCATTTTAAACCACTTTTAAAATCCAATTTAAAATCATTTATCCCATCAGATAAATGCCCCCGGACATTCAATTATTGAATGTCTCTGGTAAGATCCCTAATAAAAATGTCTCTGGTTTAAAATCAATATGTCTTTTTGTCATTTTTTCCAACCACATGTGTATCTTAGTCCAATATCTCCTTGCTTCTATGCATGTCCACCACATACGGTAATATGATCCTGGGATCTGATGACACTTCCAACATTTCTCCGATTTATTCTTGAACATTCTGGCTATCCTCGTCGGGGGCAGATGCCACCTGTAAAACATCTTATACAAATTCTCCTTATATGCTGTAGACATTGTCATTTTACAGTTATGTGACTACAATTTTTGCCATTTCACTAAATCAATACCATAACCAAAAATTTTTCCCCACACTATCATTGATTCTTTAACTTGTTCTTCTTCCAATTTTACCTCTAGCAAATATCCATATAACTTTTTTTTTAAAAAAAATAATCTTTATTTACATTTTCCATTAAAAAAAACAAAAAATAACAACACATCATATAAATAACATACAAGATAACATAACAAATAACAAACATATCTGCAAGTACATTATGTTCCGAGGGAGACAGAATGACTTATATCTCTTTATACATCAGTTAGGTCTATCTGACCTTACTTTGTTAATATAATATAGGTTTCTCAGTAGATACCTTTCCTCTTTTCAATTGGGTTGTGGTTTTCGCTAGCCAAGTATATAATTTTTCCCAGGATAAACATATTTGAGTTTGATCTTTATCTTTTAATTTTTTAGTCAATTTATCTGCTTCCGCACAGTCCAAAATCTTTTTTATAATTGCTTCCTCCGATGGGATATTTTTGTTTTTCCAAAATTGCGCGTATATCAATCTCGCCATTGTGATAATGTGTAGGGCTAAGTACCATAAGTCTTTTTTTATATTATCCAGTTTGGAGCCGAACAAGCATGTCTCTGGTGCCCAATCAATCTTTTGGTTTAAAATCTCATTAAGCCATTTTTTTATTTTTCCCCAGAACTTAACTGCTTCCGGGCATGTCCACCATTGAGCTGCCTCGTTCCTGCCCACACTTCCAACATTCAGCCGATTGCCCAGTGAACATTTTAGCCAATCTATCGGGAGGAAGGTGCCACCTTCCGCACCATATCCATATAACTTTTTAATTACATAGTCATCAGAACCAATTACTAAAATGTTGTGCTGACTACAAGAAGTCTCAAGTTTTTGTCCCCCAATCCCTTAGTCACAAAGCTCCCTGAGTGACTTGGGGCCATTTTTTCCTCAGCCCAACTGTAGGAGATGACCAGGCTGAGGCCGAGGGAGGGGTCAAGCGCGTCATCAGTTTGGAGTACTGTCAGAACTTTTACAACAAACTATATTTTATTCTTTATCCTGTTTTCATTTTCCCTTCAAACATTAACAGACTCCACAATGGGCTGAGAGTCAAGAGTCTCCACTAAATAATTAAGTGTCAAGCTGAAACTAAATTAATCAAGTAAAAACAAACTCTTTTTAATGGTTTAATTTTAATTTGCTTTTAAAAAAGGGATGTTTTAATTAGTATGGGCCAAATTTGTTTAATATGTTTTAAATTGTTTTTTTTTTAATTTTATATTGTATGTGTTTTATCTTTGGCTGTTCACCGCCCTGAGTCCTTCGGGAGAAGGGTGGTATATAAATCCAAATAAACATTAAACCTTAAATCTTAAACCTTAAACGGGGAGGGAGGGGGAATCCTTTACCCAAACTTCCTCAAACCCAACCCCACCCCCCATAAATTACCTAGGCCTAATCCACAGACTAAGGACAAGGTCTGTAAACACTAACAGAATTAATTAAATTAGGTTTCCCAGCAGGATCGCATATCTGCTGGGAACAAGAATACATATCTATACACAGAGAGGGAGGGAAGGAGGAAGAGAGAGAGAGAAAGAGAGAGAGAGAGAGAGAGAGAGAGAGAGAGAGAGAGAGAGAGAGAGAGAGAGAGACCCCTCAAGTGTCACCCTTGAATCAGCGCATAGACACTTCTACACCCTGGACAAGTTCCCCCTATAAAAGTCTGCCTCTGTATTTCATTTCTCTGCAGCTGCTCCTAAAAGCAAACTATTTGCTTTTAGGAATAAATATTTCTTCTTTCCTCATAGCTGTCTGAATCTCGTTTTTGTTTATTCTTGCCCAACCCAGACTCAAGTTGGGACTTCAAATTATTCTTCTGACAAGGACCTTTGCACCGATAAGAGATCTAAGTCCAGCCCTTCTTAGTACAGAATTTCCTTGATTCTTATCTGTCGCTAATTTGCCTTGACTGTTAGTAGTTCAGATTCTTTGTTTAGAGACAGCATGGAATAAACTTGTACCCTGATTCCTGATTTCTTGCACCTGAAACCAAAAGAATTGTTGTTATTGTGGAATAAAATGAGAGGAGGAGAGTGCTATGTATGCTGCCGTACAAATCTCCAACCGTCAGGATTTGTTCTGTACCTGTTGCTCCGCCATTATAGGTCGCATTTATGGATGCCTCCTCAGGGAGGCTCAACTGGCAATTTTCTCTTCACCCTGTCTCCTACGGTCCTTCCCACATACCCTTACGCACCACAAATAAAGCTCTCTCTCTTGTAGAAATCCACTTCAGCTCCATTGATTTTGTTTAATAGTAATTCTTCCTTTACAATATTATAATCACAATAGAAAAAATTAATACAAATTTTAAAAGTATAGAAACATAAAAGAAAGAATAGAAGGTGGAGAAAAAGAAAGACAAAAAATGAAAGACTCTCTATAATTAAATCCAAAATCTTATTTCAAATTTGTCTGGATCCTTAGTCTGTTTGTAACTTTGATTTTGCTAATAACTTTGATTTTAGAAAGTTTTAATCCCCCTTTTGCTGGTTATTCCAGAAAAATTTAAAGTTGTATTTAAAATTTCTTTAACTCGGGATTAAAAGAAACTCATCTGGAGCTAAAAAATGTGTGTATCCAAAGATTTCTAATACTGTAACTCAAGGGTGTCAAACTCTAGGCCCATGGGCTGGATCCGGCCCACAAGGTGCTTAGATCTGGCCCGCAGGGCCATCCTGGAAACAGCTAAAGACCAACCCGTGGTGTCTCTGCCAGCAAAAATGGAGCTCGGGAGGGCCACATGCGGCCTCCCTGAGCTCCATTTTCGCTGGCAGAGGGCTGCAGGAGGCCATCATGGCAAAAAACAAAGCCTTGATGAATGACATTGAGCTGGCCATTGCCACCACAGCCACAGCCGCCACGGCCAAGCCCACCACCCCAGCCCCCCAAGGTCAAACACAACCCTGATACAGCCCTCAATGAAATCAAGTTTAACAGCCCTGTAACTGAAAAGCAGTTAACAAGCAATTTTCAAAACTGAGTAAAAACTAAAGGAATGTCCTTTCAAAAGCATTGAACATGGTTTAAAGAAGACGGCTATTCCTCTGTCTGCCAGCTCAAAACACTGGAGATGACTATCTTGAGGCTTCCTCATAAGGAGCAGCTGTCTGGAGCACTTGTGGGTGATCTCATATCCTGTCCTTTCCAGAGAGATTTCAAAGAGCCGGTGTAGTTGTCGGCTCTTCATTCCTTTGCAGTTGTTGGCTCCATTTTTTGTGGAAAACAGTGTGTGAAACACTGAAGATTAAAGCATCAGAAATACTCCACTACCCCACTCTACAATAATGCAAAATCAATTTGTGCTTGAAATTATGATAATTGCAGTAAGTATTAAAGATTCTAATGGCTATTTTGTAATCATCTGGCTGCATGCATATCCTTCAAAACTGGATTAAGGCCAACTGATTGATGCCTTAAATACCAACCCAATAATGGTATTCTTCCATGGAAGTGAAGTTCTCACATCATGGAGGCAGGAAAAAATGTGATACATGACACTTTCAAAACAAACTTTTAAACTTTGTCCACTCACCATGCCAAAGAAAACATGTTTTTAACATTGCTGATTAAAATGAAACATTTCATTTAAAAATGAAACACTTCAGATAAGGACAGTTATGAAAAATTTTAAGTTAAGCATAGCTGTGAAAGAGTTAAGGGCGTGATGGCTGGGGGGAAAAGTTTATTGTCCCCATTTCTTTGGGGCCCTAAGTTTATTTCGCTTAATGGTTGATCCAAGGTTGATCTCCAACATCAAAGAAAAGATCATCCCATCCATAAGATCAGGGGTGAAATCCAGAAGGTTCTGACAGATTCTGGAGAACCGGTAGCGGAAATTTTGAGCAGTTCGGAGAACCGGCACATACCACCTCTGGCTGGCCCCAGAGTGGGATGGGAATGGAGATTTTGCAATATTCTTCCCCTGCCACGCCCACCAAGCCACGCCCACAGAACCGGTAGTAAAAAAAATTGGATTTCACCACTGCACAAGATAATAAGGAATATTATTATTAGAAATTAAATTAAAACTTCAAAATAAAACAATATCATCAGTTTTGCCCTAATCAGCCTGGTATAAACTGTTCAAAACAGGAAATAGCTTTGCTGCTGGAATTCTTTTCATCCTTTCATCTCAATAAATACTGTTAAGGAGAACTTTGACAGAGTCAAGCTTCAGAAAGAATTGTGTTTGCTTTCAAATAATTTCCAAAAGTCTGATATTTTGTTAAGAGTCCTGTTGACTCTACCTATGGACAGAAAATACTTGACCTCCATAGGACCAGGGAATTTTGAGCTGGCCAGAAAGAAAAAGCTGGAAGGAACAGAAATGGTAGGATACATGCTATGTGTTCTATCTAATATCCCACATTTAATCTCTGGTTTCTATTATTTAGTCTCATTGTTTGATCAAGCATTCCAATTAGAGCCACCCATAAGTAGGTCTCAGTTGTTCAAGGTAGGTCAAAATAGGAAATAATATGCTAGTCTGCCAAGAATCTGGATAACCAATTATGTTGCAGAACATGGAAGATGAAACACTTACATTTGAGGGGCTGGGAGAACATGCGGAATTTGGGGAATATATTGAGACACAGACGGACAACCCCTATTTCCCAGAAGTCAAAGTAGTGCAGCTCCTTCCCATCAACCACCCTAGTCTCCCTCCAGGTTTCCCCTGTCCAGTCACGTCTGACTCTAGGGCAGGGGTGTCAAACTGGCAGACCATGGGGACAGATGCGTCCCCACACAGGCCACACACGCCCCAGCTCCGCGAAGGGGGGAAACATTGCGAAACATCACGTGACAGCAACATGACACGGGGAGTTTAACACCCATGCTCTAGGCAGCAGTGCTCATCTCTGTTTCTTAGCCGAGGGTGCCCGCATTGTCAGAAGATACTTCAGTGGTCATGTAGTCAGCACGGCTATATTTCCTGGACCAACAATCCCTACTCACAGTCACTCATGCCCTAGTCACTTCCCATCTTGACTATTGCAACACGTTCTACATGGGGCTGCCCCTGAAGAGCATCCAGAAGCTCCAGTTGGTGCAAAATGCAGCGGCCCGCATGGTTTTGTACAGACCCCGGTGTACACATGTATCACTTCTCCTATAGGAGCTGCACTGGTTGCCAATTTGCTTTTGGGTACAATTCAAGTTACTAGTTGTCTCCTTTAAAGCCTTTCATGGCTTGGGACCAGGTTATCTGAGGGACTGTCTCTTGCCGGTCACATCTACCTGACCCATCAGAGCAGGGAGGCAGGGAATGCAGGGGCCCATCCCCGAGGGAGGTTCATCTGGTGGGACCCAGAAGAATGGCCTTTTCGGTGGTGACTCCCTCTCTTTAGAACATCATTCCCCCAGAGATTAGAATGGCCCACACTCTAATACTCATCCGGAAGGCACTAAAGACCTGGTTCTGCCAGCGGGCCTGGGGAACCCGGAGCAGGATGGAGCCCATTAAATGGCTCATGTGATCTGCTGTTGCTGGAGGTGGGAGTATGGGGGGTGTTTTTATTATTATAATTAATTTATTTGATTTTTTTTATTAGTTTTATTGTTTTAAATCTGGTTTTTATATTCTGTAAGCTGCCTTGAGTCACCATGGGCGAATAGGCAACAATAAATAAATAAATAAATAAATAAACAAACAAACAAATAAATAAATAAGCAAGCCAAGGCACACAGAATGCTGTTACCTTTCCATTGAAGTGGTACCTATTTACCTACTCACATTTGCATGCTTTAGAACTGCTAGCTTAGCAGGAGCTGGGGCAAGTAACGACAGCTCACCCAGTCACGCGAGGTCTCAAACCCGAGCTGTCAGCTTTCCAGCAGACAAGCTCAGCATGTTTAACTGCTTTATATAAAACATCTTTAAATACTACAAATAAAACTGATACTATTCAGTCGCAGCTTTGCTTCCTGCTTTTAGGGTTTCACAAAGGGTACAGCACTTAGTTGTCTGCCTACCCAACGCTCCCAAGCAGTCACAGAAGGCTAGATAAGTGGAACTACTGCAGAGAAGCCATAAAAATGAAGATGATAACTAACAGCTCCGTAGATTCCTGTCTTTCATACGTGTCATCTCCTTTACAACCTCTTTGGCCCTCTTGAGCCTTTTCTTTCCTGGCTGTCCCAGAAAAAAAGTATGGAGAGCCAGCTCTCCTATTGAGCAGACAGATGCTATTCATACAGACACCAAAATATTGGGAAGAAGTTAATGAGTTGCTGGCGAAATGGAATTGTGTATCTCTTTTATCTTGCTCTTCACTTCCCAAACTAATTTCCTGGTCACAGGTATGGGTTCTGTGATCTAGGAATGGCTCAGTGGTGAAATCCCAATTTTTTTACTACCCGTTCTCTGGGCGTGGCTTGGTGGGTGTGGTATGGCTTGGTGGGTGTGGCAGGGGAAGGATATGCAAAATCTCCATTCCCACCCCACTCTTGGGGGAAGGATACTGCAAAATCCCCATTCCCTCCCCACTCCTGGGGCCAGCAAGAGGTGGTATTTACCAGTTCTCCGAACTACTCAAAATTTCCGCTACCGGTTCTCCAGAACCTGTCAGAACCTGCTGGATTTCACCTCTGGAATGGCTCCTGCTTTTGATGGAAATAACCTCGAAATAAATCATAGGGAGACAGGAAAAAGATATCAGCAAGTTCTCCAGATTACGAAAGGCATGTTCTCAGGTGTCTTCCTATGAAGTCAGCCCATTATCTAGCTTCACAGGAAGATAATTTTGTTCAAGTTCCTAAGACTTACAGTAGGAAACAAAGGAACGTTTGTACAGAAAATCACACGTGTCACTTTTAAGCATCCTAAATCTTGTGACATTCCCACTTCAGGTCACTGAAACCACTGTAGCTGCTTACTACTTTTTTTTAATCAGAGTATAGCAGATTTCAGACACCTCTTTGTTCTTCAGGTACCTCAACAAATTTCCTTAATATGTTTAACTTCCTTATGTGTCCTTATTTCTTCTTTAATATGCACTCTTAGCAACTACTTCTTTTTCCTGCTTCCTGATATGCTAAAAACCATATCCATTTATTGGGTTTACCAGATTGAACTATTCAGTTTGTTTATTTTTTAAAAAAATCATGGTATTTGCTCTGCCACTTGTGGTCCTACTGTGTATTTTGGTTAAGTACATACTTCACAGACATAAAGCAATTGTTGTTGAGTGTCCCAGAAAGCGGGGCTCTCATGAAAACTTGGTACCAAAAAAATGGCATAAGGTCACGAGATTTATTTTGCCTGTTGAATAAAGAGCTAGGGGCATTTTAAAATGTGAGCCTACTTCTTTGTAGTTGGGTCACTGTCCACTATATAAAGCAGAGGCCTTCAAACTTGGCAGCTTTAAGACTTGTGGACTTCAACTCCCAGAATTGTCTAGTCAGCTATGCTGGCTGGAGAATTCTGGGAGTTGAAGTCCACAAGTCTTAAAGCTGCCAAGTTTGGGGACCCCTGATATAAAGTCTCATGCTTTCACCTATGCAATTTCAAGTGAAGGAAATCATAAGCAAGGGCTTATGGCAAGGGGTGGGCAAATTATAATTAGTGCAAGGGGTGGGCAAATTATAATTCCCTTGACTATTTGTCAAGGGAACCCTCCAAACATGCCAGCACTCCATAAAATTGGAAGAGGATTTTCCTGGCATTTTGTGATAGTAGTATAGCCTTAAGATCAGTGGTGGGTTCCTCCCGGTTCGGTCCGGTTCAGCCGAGCCGGTAGCGGTGACGATATGACATCACCGAACCGGTTCTCCACCCACCCACCCACCCACCCACGTTATTCTTACCTTTTATTTGGTCCCATCCCCAATCTATTGCTGCCTCCTGAGTCCCAGCTGATGACTAGAACCATCTTAAGATGGTTATAGTTTAAGAACAGTTGCAGGAACTGGTTATGTCTAGACAGTTGGGTCTGACTAGTACTTTGAAGGAAAATCCTGGCGCTCAGGTTAAACTGACACATTGAGAAATACCCGGAAGAAGTTGATGGCAAATCAGTTCTGAAGAGTTGCCAGGAAAACACTTCATGTCTTTGCTACTGGGAGAAGACAGACTTGAGTTATTATAAAACATAGTTAAAAGATTAGTGGTAGGGCAACTTTCCCCTTCTTTCTAAAGAACCTTGTCACCCAAAGGCAAGAGTTGTCACAATGCAACTTTTGAACTAAGAAGCACACTTAATCTGAAATGATGACAAATCTTATTCAAGTTGTCCATGTACTAGGTCCACAGCCTTGAACAATGTTTAGAGTCTACATGCATAAAAAAATCAACAAGCAAACAGCTTAATCCCAAAGATAACATATCAATCCATCTTTTTGTGTGCTTAGAAAAAAAGAATATGGACATATACAAAGGGAAGAGTAAATAGTGGAACTTTCTTGATCACTATCCTCCACAAGGGAGAGGTTGAATAGATGACTTTCTGCAAAATATAATAGTCCTTGACCTGACCTCAGCCTCATGCTTATGGCTGTCCATTGGGATACCAGGATACAAGTATTGTATGTAAGGATGGGAACAGTATTACGACATCACTATGCATCAGGGGTGGGTTTCTCCTGGTTCCGCCCGGTTCCACCGAGTCGATAGCGGTGATGATATGATGTCACCGAACCGGTTCTCTCCCCCCGCCCACCCAGCCCACCACCACCACCCCGCCCACCCCCGCGTTATTCTTACCTTTTATTTGGCCCCACCCCCAATCTATTGCTGCCTCCTGAGTCCCAGCTGATGGCTAGAGGGAAAAAAACTGTTTAAACTCTTGCCGCAGGGCTTCAAAGGGCCTCCCTACAGCTGATCAGTGTTAAAAGAAAACAAATGAGTAGACCGGTGCCTGCAAAAATAAATGGGTAGACTAGTGCCTGCAAAAATACATGAGTAGATCAGTGCCTGCAAAAATAAATGGGTAGACCAGTGCCTGCAAAAATACATGAGTAGATCGGTACAGCTCTGCAAGCAGTTAAAAGCCTAGTAGACCAGTACCTCTGATAAATCCTAAATAATTGTCACATGACCATCAAGCCATGCCCACAAAATAAGCCACGCCCACAGAACTGGTAGTAAAAAAGTTTAGAACCCATCCCTGCTACGCATGTAGGATCATCTTGACATCATTAGATATTTGCTGAAGTTGGCTATCCTCCTGGTGAAGGTATCTATGCAGGTTCCTTCATTACGTTAGGAAATGATTTACTACTCCTTTAGTCCAAGGTGACTTGAAACCAGAGATAGGCAACTTTTAAATCATTGTCATTATCAACATTCAGAGTCTATTTGGAATCTTCAGAGCATGTGATGGACTGTCAAGAGCAGGGGTGAAATCCATCAGGTTCTGACAGGTTCTTGAGAACTGGTAGCGGAAATTTTGAGTAGTTCGGCTGGCCCCAGAGTGGGGTGGGAATGGAGATTTTGCAGTATCCTTCCCCTGCCACGCCCACCAAACCATACCCACTGGTCAAGAGCCACAAAAATGGCTTTGGAGAAAACCAAAGGTGCTTTTTCAAAAGATGACTGGACTTTCTTGAAGATGTTTTGCTTCTCATCCAAGAAGCTTCTTCAGTTCTGACAGAATGGTGGAAAATGGAAGGATTTATATTTCTTGCAGTCATCTGGTCATTAGCACTCTCTCTGAGAGTCATTGAGGCCACGTGAAAATTTATTTGGGCCCTCCAAATCCTTTCATTCTCTACCATTCAGTCAGAACTGAAGAAGCTTCTTGGATGAGAATGGTAATATCTTCAAGGCAAGAAAGTCCAGTCACCTTTTGAAAAAGCACCTTTGGGACAACCATGACCTGGATGACTGAGAATCTCCAGACTTTGGAGAAAATGTGCAGAAATGGCTGCAAGTACAAAAACATGAGTTAAGTCTGGGAAACAGACAAAGTACAGGAGAGAGACTCAGAGTGGATACCCTAATTCATGGGTATGAG
Organism: Arizona elegans; assembly: GCA_022577455.1. Classification (NCBI taxonomy): domain Eukaryota; kingdom Metazoa; phylum Chordata; class Lepidosauria; order Squamata; family Colubridae; genus Arizona; species Arizona elegans. Next base: position 152,573,791 of record JAKOOJ010000003.1, read on the forward strand.
AAGGAAGGATGGGAAACTTAAGTTGTCAAGACTGATGTCAATCTTCAAAGTAGGCCAGGTCAGAAAACAGACTCCACCAGTTTGAGTGGAATGCTATTTTAGTGGTCTAGTAACAGAATCATGAGTCCCTGACTGTGTTTTCTCTCCCCGCCCTCTTCTTTCCCAATCAATTAGTGTGGATTCAGCTTGAGCTCCTTTCCAGAATTTTCTGTTTCCTGAGCTTAGCACAGACTTTGGTCCTGGCCAAAAAAGCCAACACAATTCTAGGCTGCATAAACAGAGGGATAGAATCAAGACCACGTGAAGTGTTACTACCACTTTATAATGCCTTGCTAAGGCCACACTTGGAATACTGCATTCAGTTTTGGATGCCACGATGTATAAAAGATGTCAAGAGTCTAGAAAGAGGGCAGAGAAGAGCAACAAAGATGATTAGGGGACTAGAGGCTGAAACATATGAAGAACGGTTTCAGGAACTGAGTATGTCTAGTTTGATGAAAAGAAGGACTAGGGGAGACATGATAGCAGTCTTCCAATATCTCAGGGGCTGCCACAAAGAAAAGAGAGTTAAGTTATTCTCCAAAGCACCTGAGGGCAGGACAAGAAGCAATGGGTGGAAACTAATCAAGGAGAGAAGCAACTTAGAACTAAGGAGAAATTTCCTGACAGCTAGAACAATTAATGAGTGGAACAACTTGCCTCCAGAACTTGTGAATGCTCCAACACTGGAAATTTTTAAGAAGATGTTGGATAACCATTTCTCTGAAGTGGTGTAAGGTTTCCTGCCTAAGCAGGGGATTGGACTAGAAGACCTCCAAGGTCCCTTCCAACTCTGTTCTATTCTATTCTATTCCACATATTTTCTCCAAGGTCATTTCTATGGCTCTCTACATGGGCACATTCACAAAATGGTGGCACCTGAAGGCTTGCCTAATCAAAAGACTACATCAGTGGCTATATCATGCTTGGCTAGTCACAAAATACCTATTTATCAGATGGCAGGCTCACTCTCCAGGAGATTTCTTCTCATCCTAGGGAGACATATTAGGGTCCAAGACTTTCCTGAAAATAAATGGGATGCTAGACCAATGATCGTCAATTTTGGCAACTTTAAAATTTGTGGGCCTCAACTTCTACAAATTCCAGAAACTTTGCTTCAATTCTTTAAATAATTTGAAGTTGCTAAGTTTGAAAAACTCTAGACACTAACAGTGCTAGACAGTGTTACAGTAACTTTAAAAAAAAATCAGGTACACAGGGAGTCAGGTGGGTCTCAAGAGAGTGGCCCAGTAGACATCATATTTTGTTTTATTACTCCAGTGCTCCTTGTAGCTTGAAAAGATTATATCTCAGAATATGAGTTTGGTGAACTGTGTGTTTCTCGGAATTTGAGAAACACTTCCTCATTCCTCATTACCAGACAAAAATCAGTTACCAGTCTGAGCCCAGGTTCAAATTAAGGCTACCTAAATTAATACCACCAAACAAGAAGCAAATTCACTTACACTAGGATCTCCAAGGTTGTTAAATTATGTGAAATCAAACCAATATTGTTTCCATACCAAACGATATCGGTGGAAGAATAAATGAACTTTGTCTTGGAGTGTGAAAACTTGCCTCATTTGCTTACAAATCTTCATTGGCTCATCCAGATCCCAAAAATTTGCAGTATTAAACTTGAAGGCATTAATCTACCAACTTCCTTCTCATGAAAAGTCATTGGCTGAACTGCTGAACAACTTTGTAAATTCTTTAACAAAAATTCTGAGGGGGAAAATCGGTTTCAATTCATACAATGTGCTAAGCCATAATGTGTTTTGCCTATATTTTAGTTTAATATGTCACATCTAACCAGACATTTATAACCTAGGGAATAAACTCTGTTTAAGGAAAGCATCTGCTGCCCACCTAGCAGTTCAAAAACATGCAAATGTGAGTAGATAAATAAGTGGATAAATGTGAGTAGAAAAATGCAGAAGTTGTGAATGCTCCAATCACCTTTAAGGATAGCATGATATAGAGCAGTGATGGCTAACCTTTTTGCCATCACGTGCCAAAAGTGGGGGGGAGCACAGCGGGGTCACACCCACACGTGCCCACATCCATAATTCTATGCGCCCCGCCCCCCCCCGTGCTCCCCCCCCGCTTTTGGCACGTGATAGCACGGTGGGCCCAGTAGGCCCGTTTTTTGCTCTCCCCAGGCTCCAGAGCCTTTCTAGGAGCCTGGGGAGGGCAAAAATGCACCCCCCCCAGAGGCCCTCCAGAAGCCAGAAACAGTGTGTTTCCTGAGTTCTGGTGGGCCCAGAAAGGCCAAAAATCAGCTGGCTGGCGCACACATGCGTGCCGGAGCTGAGCTGACGTGTCCACCAATATGGCTCCACGTGCCACATATGGCACCCGTGCCATAGGTTCGCCATCACGGATATAGAGTCACTGCCATGCAGAAGTGGGTTTCAGCAGGTTCTGACCATTTCTGACCATTCTGACCAGTTCTGACCAGTTCTGGAGAACCAGTAGTGGACATTTTGAGTAGTTCAGAGAACCAGTAAATACCATCTCTGACTGGCCCCGCCCCTATCTTGTCTCTGCCTCCCAAGTCCCAGCTGATTGGGAGGAAATGGGAATTTTGCAGTAACTTTCCTCTGGAGTGGGGTGGGAATGGAGATTTTACAGTATCCTTCCCCTGCCATGCCCACCAAGCCATGCCACGCCCAGGAAGGAAGGAAGGAAGGAAGGAAGGAGGGAAGGAAGGAAGGAAGGAAGGACTTATCTATGCTTGATCAGCGGCTGAAAGAACATCACTTGGCAGATATATAAAAATTAGACTCACTTCTTAATCCTTCCCATTTTTCCTGATGAAAATAGGAGAGTTTTAGGCTAAGTTTTTCCTATCTTTCAATACAAAAGGAACAAGCAATCTAGAAATATGCTATCGACTAAACAGCCATGAAAGCCATGGCAGAGCCTTGGTAGTACAGGGGTTTAAGGCACCCTGTTATTAAGCTGGTTATTAAGACCAGCTGCCTGCAATTACTGCAGGGTTCGAATCTCACCAAGGCTCAAGGTTGACTCAGTCTTCCATCCTTTCTAAGGTAGGTGAAATGAGGACCCAGTTGTGGGGGCAATAAGCTGACTTTGTATAAATATACAAAAGGATGAAGGCTATTGCTGAGCACATTGTAAGCCGCCCTGAGTCTCCGGAGAAGGGCGGCATATAAATCAAATTAAAAAAAAAAAGCCTTGGAAGATATATTCAAATGCCATGATGAATCTATACCTACAAATATCAGGATCCTAAAAAACACCGTATTCCCTGTGATATACCACAGAAGCAAAATTTGGATTTTGAAGAGAATTGACACTTTTGAACTTTGATTTTAGAGAAGACTTCTGAGGCTACCACAGACAACCAAGAAAACAAACGTATAAACCATCAAACAAACTAGGGCATAAAAAAATCTTTAAAAATCTTAAAAATCTTAAACTAGGGCATAAAAAATCTTTGCCAGACCAATTCTCGAATACAGCTTGTCTGCCTGGAATCCATACTGTATATCGGAGATTAATACAATTGAGCGGGTCCAGAGGTATTTCACAAGAAGAGTACTCCACTCCTCTGCTCACAACAGAATACCTTATGCCACCAGGCTTGAAATTTTGGGCTTGGACAACCTAAAACTATGCCACTTACAGTCTGACCTAAGTGTAGTACTCAAAATTGTCTGCTACAACGTCCTACCTTTCAATGACTTCTTCAGCTTCAATCTCAATAATACAGGGGCAAACAATAGATACAAACTCAAGGTAAACCACTCCAAACTCGATTGCAGATAATACGACTTCAGCAACAGAGTTGTCAATGCCTGGAATGCACTATCTGACTCTGTTGTTACCTCCTCAAACCCCCAAAACATTAACTTAAACTGTCTACCATGGACCTCACCCCATTCCTAAGAGGTCTGTAAAGGAGCATGCATAAGGACACCAGCGTGCCTACCGTCCCTGACGTACCGTCCCCATTTATTCGTGCTCATTTCCTGTGTTCATGTCCATGTTTATACTTATACCTGTTTTCTCGTACATGTTTGACAAACTAAATAAATAAAATCAGCACAGAATTCTCACTCAAGGCACACATGACCAGGCTCAAATTTCCTACTTCAGACATACAATACAAAGACCCAACTCTCTAGAGAAGTTCCTATTGCTGGCAAAAGTGGAATGAAAAAGTCTACCTAACAGCCAGGTGAACGTATTCATTTACAGTGGTGATGGATGGTCCATTGGAAAACATGAAAGACAAGGTTAGGGACAGATTATCATGAAGAAAATTTATCAATGTGATCTCTAAATTTGAATGATTTGATGGCATATAATAAATAAATAAACTCCCAATCCGATTTCCATCAGAAGTTTTGAGATTACACAGATTTGCACCAGCTTTAATTTACTTTACACTTAGAAAATGTACTTACACTGCTCTCTACCTCGCTAATCTATCATGATTCTCAGCTGAATACAACATCTCTTCTGAACTGAGTTCAGTTCTGGTTGATTTTAGGGCAGAGTTTTCAAATTTTTCCAGACTGCAGAATGTGAACTCCATCAAGTTTAAGAGAATTCTAGGATTCTGCAGAACACAGTTTGAAAAACTGCAGAACAGTTTCAGTACAATATACATCCCTAAACTTGAGAACAATGCAAAAGGAAATTGTTTTATGTTTAATGGTTTTCATTATTTTAATTGGCTTTTAATGATTTTATTTGTTTTGGCTGTTTATTTGCATGTGTTTATTGCTTTATTTAATTCTGACCCACCCATAGTCACATATGTGAGATGAGCAGCTACATAAATTGAATAAATGAAGTAAATATTTAATAAATTGCCATTGCCTTTCTCCATGATCTTTTTTAACTTCCCTGCCTAGGGTACTGATTTTCCCTGGTGCTTGAGAAATTTCAAGAAAACTAAAGATAACAGTCCCTGGCTAGCATCAAAAGGGAAAATTGTACATTGGAAAGATCAGAGGTTTTCCATCCTCACTGTCATTATTCGAACTATTTTTTATTAATCAAGTTCAGGGAATTAACAAAAAGGGCTGCAGTTTAAAGTCCACCACACCCTTAGCAAAAATTGAACTTATTTAATTGGGATCACTACAAGTCATCTGAAGACAGAAGGCTGAACGAGAGATGATAATTACAGACTTTTAAAAAATGCAATTTTATCCTTTATTTATTTGCCAAATTTATATGGCCACCCATCTCACACAAAATGACACTGGATGACATATATTCAAACCAGCAATTATAATTCTGGCTCTGGCTCTAATTAAGAAAGACTTGGCCAACAGAACGAAAAAGTAAACAGATTTAGAAGTAGGAAAGGAGAAGGGAGATATAGCAAGTAAGGTGGTTTACTTTCTTATTTTAGAGCGGCTTAGTAAAATAAACCAAGGCTGAGGTGTGAAAGCTGTTCATAAGTCACTCTTGCAGGTTATTTTCCATTCCTTCAATTGATTTTGCACCTGACTGGTTGCAAGGAGCTGGATAAAAACTAATCTAACTAAAGTTTGCCCTGAATCTCAGAGAACTTTGATTATTGAGTTTGATGATCCTGTCCTCTGAAGAAGGAGTGGGGAACGATGGCCTTTTTATGATTTGTGGACTTCAACTCCCAGAATTCTTGAGCCAACCATGCTGGCTCAGGAATTCTGGGAGTTGAAGTCCACAAGTTTATTTATTTTTATTTTATTTAATTTGTATACTGCCCTTCTCCAACAGGACTCAGGGCGGTGAACAGCCATGGTAAAACATAACATATAAAATTTAAAAGCAGTTTAAAAGACATTAAATAATTTTGGCCATCAATTTAAAACAACCCAGTTAAAACCAATTACAAATTAAAACCGCAAGGATGGGATCAAGCCAGCCCGGCTAGATGAAATAGATGTGTTTTCAGGGCCTGACGAAAAGTCTGGAGGTCTGGTATCGTACGTATCTCTGGGGGTAGATCGTTCCAGAGGGCAGGTTCCGCCACAGAGAAGGCTCTCCCCCTGGGGGTCACCAGCCGACATTGTCTGGCTGACGGCACCCTGAGGAGGCCCTCTCTGTGCGAGCGAACTGGCTGGTGGGAGGCTATTGGCGGTAGAAGGCGATCTCGTAAATACCCCGGCCCTAAGCCATGGAGCGCTTTAAAGGTGGTCACCAACACCTTGAAGCGCACCCGGAAGACCACCGGGAGCCAGTGCAGCTCACGCAGGAGAGGTGTCACATGGGAGCGCCCCGTCGCTCCCATAATCCCCCGTGCAGCCACATTCTGGACCAACTGGAGCCTCCGGGTGCATCCCAAGGGGAGCCCCATGTAGAGAGCATTGCAGTAGTTATAAAGGGGCCATCATTCCCCACCTCTGTTCTAAAGCATCTTCTCAGGTTTTGACATGATTGGTAGCAAGCAAGGAAATATAACAAAGAAATTGGTTTCATTAGACCAGGGGTCTTCAAACTTGGCAGCTTTAAGACTTGTGGACTCCAACTCCCAGAATTCTCCAGCCAGCTATGTTGGGTAGAGAATTCTGGGAGTTGAAGTCCACAAGTCTTAAAGCTGCCAAGTTTGAAGACCTCTGCATTAGACGAAAAGTAGATTGAGGTCAATTCCCCCTTACACTAGTTTATAACTTCTGAACATGTGCTAGTAACCCTTTTATATGCCATGTTCTCATTATCTTGTATGCCTCACAGCCAAAACAAGAGAAAGTGTCAATCATAAAAACCACAAGGCTGGGATTGACACTCTCTTGTTTTCTGCATACAAGGCAGACCTTTGATTGCATAATCATGGCTGCCATCTTGAATTTTTTTTACCACACATTGCAGACACCCTTGCCTCAAAAATATATAATCCCAACCTTTCTTTGTCTTTTTTTCCGGTTTTTCTCCCCCTCTCCCTTTCTCTTTTCTTTCTTTCAGAACAAATGGATATATTTACAGCCCTGGGCCATGGCTCTTCTCTGCCTTTAAATAAATAAACAAGTGAACAAATAATATTTATGGAGCCAGTATATGATCCGAGGCATCATTGGTAATTAACATGCTTTGGGAAATTAGTGTTCTGCTTGTGGCTTCCTTTTTTGTTTTGTTTAAAATTAAGCCAATTCTTTTAAACAAAATAATAATCAAAAGTTGAGAGATGAGAAGCATTTCATAAGCGCCTTGACACCTACAGAAGCCAAACTGGAGAGCCCAGCATTAAATTTACAGTTGAGTGCCAGCACTGAAGCCATCCTGGGCCAAGTGTCAACATTTTTGTATTTCTGGATTGTCCTCTAATTTCTGTCTCATTCAGTTCAACCCTCAAGATTCCCTCATCAATGGCCCCTCTTTCTGTTATTTTATTTTTATTTCATTTTATTTTAAATTGATTATGTGCCATCAACTCATTGTTGAATCTTAGCAACCACAGAGATAGATTTTCTCCATCACACTCTGTCCATAACCTGGTCTTTTAAGGTCTTCCAATAGTTTTCAAAAACCAAATCATTCATAAATAGCCCTAAACTCTGTGATTAGTTTACAATAAAACTTATGTCTGTCTGTCTATCATCATTCTATTCAGTTCGAATTAAAAAATAAAATAAAGTAAAGTAAAGTAAAGTAAAGTAAAGTAAAGTAAAGTAAAGTAAAGTAAAGTAAAGTAAAATAAAATAAAGTAAAATATTAAATTAAATTTAAAAATAAAATAAAATATTAAATTAAAATAAAATAAAACATAAAATAAAATATTAAATTAAATTTAAAAATAAAATAAAATAAATAAAATAATAAGAAATGAAATGAAATGAAATGAAATGAAATAATGAAGTAATAAAATAAAATACAAGATTACATGAAAAACCAGCTGGGCAACTTTGGACCAGTTTCTCTCCCTCAATCCAAGCCACCTCGCAGTCATGTGGAGGGGAAAATAGGTGGAGGGGAAAATAGGAGGAGGAAGGATTAGTAGGTATGTTCACTGCCTTGACTTGTATATGAAAAATAAAAAGGAGGAATAAAAATACACTATGCAAACTAGACAGCTGCGAGATGGTCAGCAAATCTAGAGCCATATGAATTAAAATAGGATTAAAATGAGAAAATAAAAGGATTTTCGCCTACCATTTGAAATAGTACTAATGCAGGCTCCACTGGAATCTTTCAGGGAGGGAATTCCATAAGTGGTGGTTCCAACAAGGAAAGAGCTCTCCTTCTCTCTTATAATCATTTCTCTAAAAGACAAGAAGGAGAGGAAGAAGGAAAAGGAGGATTCAGAAGAAGGCCCACTTAATTTTAAAAAAAAATACATAATGATATAAGTGCACATATTGCTGCATTCAGCATCCCGCCGAGTTGCAAGTTCTAGGCTGAATTCGGTGGGTCACTTCCAGCTTGGCACCATCAGACAATGGACGGGATGCAGTTTGTTTTTGTGTACAGCAGAGCTTGGGGACTGAAAAGTCCATGCACGTCCTCACCATCTCTCCATGCCACCTGAGCTCCTCAACTAGCTTGTTCTTTGGCCCCTAGGCTAACCTACTGCCCTCCAATTTTTTGAGGAACAGGACAGTCTTGATTGCAAGATGGGAATCCTGGAAGCTGAAGTCCACCCAGCTTAAAAGTTGCCAAGTGTGAAAAAAAAACTGCTTTAGAGGCACAGCAGTTTCGTTAGAAGAAAACTATCCATTTCAGCGTCAGCCTTGATGACGGACGCAATTGCTAATGTCCCTTTATCTGGGCCCCGTGTAGTGTGACGAAAGGCTGGGTGAATTTCTTTTCCTGGATTCTTTAGCTACCTGAAGGAGGAAACAGGCTGAAGAGGTGGGGGATTTCCCCAGTGCCGCTCAAGCTATTTAACCGGCAGAGTGAAGGGCATGTTCTGGAGTAAAGGAAGCTGAGAGACAAGGCGACACTCCTTTCCTCCTCCATCATCTGGCCGCTTTGTTGCCAATCATGCTGCTCTCCTTGCTCCTCTGCGCGGGGATTGTGAGCGGATTCCGCCCCAACCCTGAATCGAGGGGGAACCCAAATGACTTCACAGATGCTGACATCACGGAATTGGGGGCGCTGAGGGCAGTAGCCTGGTACATGGAGAGGAACCCCCTTCCTGGAAGATCTGCCCTGGCTCCTGGAGAGCTAGAAAACATGAAGCCATTGAATGCAACCGGGCTCTTCAAGGCCTATTACAAAGGTGAGCTGGCTCTGGGGCCCAAAACAAAAGGATTCATCTTGGTCCAAACTAGCCCAGTGTCCTGGCCCTCAATTCTAAGACACTGGTTCCCCTTGTCATACTGACACTAAATTGCATTGTCCTTCCCAAATCTGACCTTTCTCCAACACCACTCTTTCCAGGAAGCTAAATTGTGATTAGCTGTGCTTCATCTCACCTCCCGACCATGGAAGAGTCATCATCTGAGGGAACATTGGGGTATATTGATCAATCTGTATAGAGTCTAGATAGCTCTTCTCAATTCTTTTCAGCCCTTTCTTCCATACAATCAAACATTGTCTGTATTGAGTTGACTTGAATTGGATGAGTTGGGCTCCAATTCCCATATTTCCCAGCCATCTGGAGTGGAAACGGAGGAGAAATATTTTAATGTTATCTCTTTGAGCCTTAGCCCTGGCTAGATCTAGAAGTAGGGTAGCCCTTTTAGAGCTATGCCCAATTGGGTTTCAGATGTGGCATCAGCCAAGATCCTGGGGCAGAGGTGGAGGTGTGGCAAATATTACAGAATAACAGAGTTGGAAGGGACCTTGTCAGTCATCCAGTCCAGCTTTCCTGCGTGAGCTCACCGACTCCATTTCTGGGTTGACAATGGATTTCCCCAGATTTATGGTCTTTAGGGAATTCGATCGTCTTTCTCGAGGAATGGGGCCTGAGGTGGCTTGGGAGTTCATCACCACCACGACAGCCATGAGGCTATCTCAGAGCCAGACATGGAAAAATGGCCAAACACTAGATCTGATGTTCCTGTCAGAGCACTGGCTCTGAGATCTAATATTGGGGGAGCTTTTGGTGACCCTCTTATCATGGTTAGCTAACACCCTGATTATCAAGGGATTCTCTAGCACCACCACCTATTAGATTGGTCTGCCCCCCCCCGCCCCCAGCAACTAATGAACCTTAATAGATTCTCCTCAGGAGTGGGTTCAACTTACCTTTACTACCGGTTCACAACGGGCGCGCACACACACTTCTGCACATGAACATAAGCTTCTGCACCTGTGCACATCATCAATTATGACATCCGGGCAGGTGGGTGGAGGCTTCTGCCGCTTTTATTACCGGTTCGCAAGAACCGGACAGAACTGGGAGCAACCTGCCACTGATTCTCCTGGTCTCTGTATGGTTCCTCCAAAGCCCCGTTTGCCGCTTGGTATAAGGGGCCCTCTGAGGCTTTGGATTGGACTCACAACTCCTGCTGAAAGAGCAGGTGGCAGTTTTGGCTAAGAGACCCTTTGCACAGCTGTTGCGTGCCACTTGTACCAGCCTTGCCTCGCCTCCCAGCCACTCGCCTCAAAGGCCTCAACATATCTATAATTCTGTAAAAAAAATTGTTCACCCTTTTTCGACTTTATTATCTGCATCTACATACTATAGATGTACTTCCATGGACCACTGAAAGGAGGAAATGGCTCACATGCTTTGCCCAAGAGTGTGATAGGCAGGTCACAAAACAGGCTTTTGAGGGGATGCCACAAACAAGGAGGGGGCGGCAATATTTATTTATTTATTCATTCATTCATTCATTATTCGTATTTCTATGCCGCCCACTCTCCGAGGACTCTGGGCGGCTTACAACAAAGACAACATGAACAGCATATTGCCCCCAACAATCTGGGTCCTCATTTTACCCACCTCGGAAGGATGGAAGGCTGAGTCAACCAAATACATTTTCCAAAGCACTAGAAGGGAAAACAAGAAGCAATGGATGGAAACTGAACAAAGAAAGAAGCAACCTAAAACTAAGGAGAAACTTCCTGACAGTGAGAACAAACTAAGTGTTATTCTGTTATTCTGACATCTTTCCCAGGCCCTCCACTCAAGATTTTCGCATCCTCAGTTTTCCTGCCTGAACAGGGGGTTGGACTAGAAGACCTCCAAAGTCCCTTTCTGTTATTCTGTTATTCCTGAGCTTAATAGATAAGACCCTCATTGGGATCCTTTCTCTTTTGCTCCCTCTGGACTAATGAGTTAAAGAGCTGCCTCTAGACATTCATGTTAATAAGATTTTTAGAAACCTGCAGTTGAAAGTTCTTCATGTCTCCTTACCCTGAGGACCCAATTTCATTGGGAATTTAATCCCAAGCCCTTTTAGCATTTCTCTTGACACTTCTCCAAAATGCACCAAGAAGCCACATCTCCCTCTCTCTCTCTCTCTCCTTCTCTCTCTCTCTCTCTCTCTCTCTCTCATACACACACACACACACACACACACACATTCAATTTAAGCAAATTCCCTTGTCTTGGAGCCTTTAGAATCATAGGCTAGAAGGTAACTTGGAGGTCTTCCACTTCACTCTTCTGCTCAAGGTAAAAGACCTCATACATCCCAGTCAAAATGTTTGTCCAGTCTATTTTTGAAAACCTCTAGTGATGGAGCACCCACCATTTTAAGAGGCAAGCTGTTCCCTTGGTTAATTGTTCTCACTGTCAGAAAATTGCTCCTTACTTCTAGGATAGATCTCTTTAATAAGTTTCCACCCGTTATCTCTGGTGCTTTGGAGAATAAGACAATTCCCTCTTCTCTCTGACAGCCCCCCAAATACTGGGAGACAGTCATCATGTCCCTCAGCACCACAAAAAAAAAGTGATTTATGACCAGTTTTCACACTTATGACTGTTGCAGCATCCTCGCAGTCATGTGATCAAGACTGAGGTGCTTGGCAACTAGCATATATTTCTGAAAGTTGCACTGTCTCATGATCACTATTTGTAACCTTCCCAAGCTTCCAACAAGCGAAGTCAGTGGGGAGAGCCAGATTCAGTTAACGACCGCATGATTCACTTAACAACTGTGTTAAGAAAGGTTGTAAAATGGAGGAAAACTCACTTAACAACTGCCTTGCTCAGCAAAGGAAATTTGGGGGCCGACGAGAGAGAGAGAGAGAGAGAGAGAGAGAGAGAGAGAGAGAGAGGGATGAGAGAGGGAGGGAGGGAGGGAGGGAAGGATAGAGAGAGAGAGATGGATGGAAAGAAAGAAAGAAAGAAAGAGGGAAAGAAGGATGGATAGATAGATAGATAGATAGACAGATAGATAGATAGATATGGATGGATGGATGGATAGATAAAAAAGAAAGAGGGAGGGACAGATGGACAGATGGAAGGAAAGAAAGAGATGGATGGAAAAAGAAAGAAAGAGAGGGAGGGAAGGAAGGATGGGTAGGTAGGTCGGTAGGTATGGGTGGATGGATAGGGATGGATAGATAGATAGATAGATAGATTGGATAGATAAAAAAGAAAGAGGGAGGGACAGATGGACAGATGGAAAGAAAGAAAGAGAGAGAGAGAGAGGGAAAGAAAGAAAGAAAGAAAGAAAGAAAGAAAGAAAGAAAGAAAGAAAGAAAAAGAAAGAGGGAGGGACAGACAGACAATGACAGATTTTCAGAGAATGCATATGGTATATGCCAGATAGATTGAAAGATCAAGAAGAATACCACTATTGTTACTACTACTACTACTGAGGACAATAATTTTAACTGATCCACTTTTTTTTTACACAGCTGATGTCTCTCCCAGCCGATTCATAAAAGCCCTCCAGGAAATTATCACTGGAAATAATCTTGTGGAATCGACTACAGGCAACAATGACTACTACTTCTACTGTGAACAGATCGGCAAAAGTAGGATGGGATTTATGGTTGTTGCTGCTTAGAAGGAGGGGTATGTTCAGTGGTAGGGAGGGTGGAATTAGGAACTAGAAGAAACTCAGCTTTGACTGGAAACAGGTCAAGAGTCTAACAGAGGCAGTCATTCTAGCCCAATCCAGTAAAAAATCTCCAGCCAAAAAGATGTGCACCCAAGTCCAGGTTATGGACCTGGGATAGAGAGAGATTGCAACCAGTGGGTTAAAGAAAAACAGAATATAAAATGTGATAATTATGCCATGTTTCCAGTTGAGTTACGGTTGACCATGTTTGGTTCATTAGTAAGTATAGTTTTGGCCAATTCCATTATTCATTCACCAGAAATCATTTATCCCACCGATGAATTCACTACAATTTCTGCAGCAATGGTGGGGAACCTGTGAAATTTCAGATATTGCTGAACTAAAGTTCCCAACATGCCTCACTATTGGCCATATTTGAATTCTGTTTAAAGGGCTAGAGTTGGTGCCTTTGTTCAAAACTGAAAATTGCTCGGCTTTAATTTAGCCACAGTGGATAAAGTTGACGTTATTTGTCCAACACTCCCTTTCCTGCTGTCAGCACGTTTGTGGTTTAACGCTTGTCTGTTATATAAAGGATGGAGCGGCTTTCCTATTGTGTACATCTGTCACTGACCTCCAGGTTCTGTTCAAAGAAAGAGCTTTGGACAAATAATAAAAGTCAATATTTGCAGAGGGTAAGTTTGTTTACATATAGCAGAGACTTTTGATTTCATGAACAAGAGTACGTATTTTTTTTTTATTTTTATCTTGCCTTTTTTTTATAAACAAGCCAGGGAACATACTTAATACTCCTTACTCCACATTTTTTCCCCACAACAACAACAACAACCCTGTGAGGCAGGGGTGAAATGCTCTTGGTTCGGACCGGATCAGATATTGATTAGATAGATATAGCTACAGTTATAGATACATAGATATAGATGTAGATAGATGATAGATAGATAGATAGATAGATAGATAGATAGATAGATAGATAGATAGATAGAGATGTAGATAGATATAAAATAGATAGTAGATAGAGATAGAGAGAGATAGAACTATATAGATTAGATAGATGTAGGTATAGATTAGATAGCTATAGCTACAGATATAGATACATAGATATAGATGTAGATGTATAGATGTAGGTAGATAGATATAAGATAGATAGATAGATAGATAGATAGATAGATAGATAGATAGATAGATAGATAGATAGACAGACCAACCGACCAAAGGTCCAGAAGCAAGATGGCTTTCTGGGGGGGATCTGTTGTAACCAATATTTGTTCTGGAGAGTTTGTAGGACTAGTTGACTAAGTTCACATTCAGCTCTTCAGAATTTTCATGCTATCTTTTCCCAGGTATTAACCAAATTCGAATTCAGGCCGACTCCATGCTTTCCAGTCTGAAAGGGGAGGTGAACTCCTCTGGTTTGGGAGCAGCTCGCCTCAGTGCTGGAAGAGCCCTTCACGTGGTTCAGAAATTCTACAGCAACACCAACTGGGTCGAAATGGAAAAGAACAGCTCTTACGAATACTTGTGTAAGTCACAATGAATATGAAAGCAAAGAACTGGATGCTGCCTAGAGCCGACCATAAAGGGAGGGGACTGAAAAAGTCAAGATGGTGGGAACAATAAAGCGATAATGACTGTCATTTTGATACGTTTTTATAAATACACACACACAAACACACACACACACACACACACACACACACACTGCAAATAACCCCAGTACTGCCCTATTTGCGGTAGAGTTTTCTCTACTTTTCTATACAGTCATAATGACAAAGTTGTCCCTTTGTCATTATGACTGTATAGAAAGCTACAAAAGATGTCAGATTTCACATTGAGCTTTGTGAAAAGAACATGGGTTTCAAAAATTCATAATGGTTTGTAAATACCGCAGAGCGTTTTCTAACTTTGGTCCAATGAATATGTTCTGGATTCCCAATCGGCCATTTTGCTGATGTCTTGGAGACCAGTTCAGATTTTCACAGCCAGCTATGAAGGGCAAAGGCTGGTCTCGGGGACATGGAAGACATCAGGTGGCATAGCGGTTAAGAGTGCAGTACAGTATTGAAGGTTGACTCTGCCCACTGCCTAGAGTTCGATCCTGATGGGCTCAAAGTTGACTCAGCCTTCCATCCTTCCGAGGTCGGTAAAACGAGGATCCAGATTGCTGCGGGACCATATGCTGACATTGTAAACCACCCAGAGAGTGCTGTAAAGCACGGTGAAGTGGTATATAAGTCTAAATGCTTTTCCTATTGCTATTGGAAAAAATACCATACATACGTATCAATTCCCCTCCCACCAAATTGCAGAAAGCTCTGGTTCTATTTTAATTTATTTATTACTGAAATATTTAGTCCATGTTTCAATTTTTTTTATTAGGTCAACTTCTGGTTGAAGTATCCAATGAAAAGTTTCTGAGTGTTGATGTCTTCATACATATCTATGTTAATGCCAGATGAGCTTTCCTGGTCACCGAGCTTGACTTATGACCATTTTTCACACACATTCACACAGCTTCTTGCATGTTTGTACCTATGCATGTTTACACCCGCACACCCACAGAAACAAACACACACCCACACACATACACTTGCTTAGAAAAACAAAGCAGGTCTTGGAAAAAGACTATTTCTTGTGTTGCCAAAACAAACACAGTAATAACTCTACAAAGCCAATGGGAGTTTGCTGTGTCTCGGCAGCAACCCGGCAACGGGGACGCTTCCGCTCCCGTGCTCCGGCGTTCTTCTAGAGTATGCAGGCGCCCAGAATATCTTAAAGATTACGTATGTTCCATCCGGGGGTGAAGGAGTGCTGTGTCTCGGCAGCAACCCGGCAACGGGGACGCTGCCTGGTGATTGGTTAAGGGGCGGGGCTGACAATAACGCGGGAGTTTAGAGTTATCTGATTGGTTATAGGACCGACGGCTCGGGTATAAAAGAGCAGTCAGCCCCTGACAAAGTGTTCTCTGTTTGGTTGGTTCAAGTTGTTAATAATAAACAGTTCTCTTGCTTACTTCTCTCGCCTCATGTGTGAAGTTAGGGGAATTTAATAGAGTTGAGCTCATTTGGAAGGAGACTTCCAATCAGATGTTTTGTGTGTGTGTATGTGTGTGTGTGTGTGTGTGTGTGTGCGCGCTTGTGTGCATTAAAGCAGGGGGTCACTGGACTCCTGCATCAATTTTATTTCAAAGAATACCTCAGGAGCCAATTGAAATTAGAAACCTACTTTGGTATAGTGGTTAAAGTGCTAGACTGGAAAGCAGGAGTCCATGAGTTTTCATCCTCCCTTAGGACCTAAGGAGAAATCCATCACTCCCTACTATTTTCCCCAGCACAGCAACTCTGTGAGGTGAGTTGCTGTGCTGGGGAAAATAGTAGGGAGTGATGGATTTCTCCTCAGGTTGTACAATAGTGGGGATATAGATTTGTACAGGGCAGAGGGAATGACCTTGAAGGACAAAAAGAACAAGCCACTACCAAGGCAATAGTCAGATAAGAGGGACTTGAGCCTACACCAAGAATGTAATATGGGTAAACATCTCGGACAAGGTAATAAAGGGAGGGAAAGGAAAGCACATTCAGACTTTCAAAATTCAGTTATCATAGCTTTATAGGAAAAGTAGTATTGATCTTTATAGCATTAATCTTAATTAATTTAATTAATTAATTAAAAATTATTAATTAATTAATTAATTAAAAATAATTAAACGCAGTGGCTCAGTGGCTAAGATGCTGAGCTTGTCGGTCGAAAGGTCGGCAGTTCAGCGGTTCGAATCCCTAGTGTCGCGTAACGGGGTAAGCACCTGTTACTTGTCCCAGCTTCTGCCAACCTAGCAGTTCGAAAGCACGTAAAAAATGCAAGTAGAAAAATAGGGACCACCTTTGGTGGGAAGGTAACAGCGTTCCGTGCGCCTTTGGTGTTGAGTCATGCCGGCCACATGACCACGGAGACGTCTTCAGACAGCGCTGTCTCTTTGGCTTTGAAACGGAGATGAGCACTGCCCCCTAGAGTCAGGAACAACTAGCACATATGTGCGAGGGGAACCTTTACCTTTAGCATTAATCTCATAGTCTGATCTGTCTTGCAAACCTGGCAAAATCTAAAAGCAGCAGTTTCTCCAGCTGAGTCTTGCACTTGAAAGGATGTGTGTGTGCATGCACTTTTGAGCATCATCAGTAGTTTTGTGAAATAAAGACCTCCTTGTATTTTGCGACCTGGCTTCAGAGGCTCCAACCTTCCTTCTCCCTTGTTCTTGGCCCAATTAATGTCAGCTTTCCCAGTTTGCCTTCTAATATTTGTGTGTTTTATGGCCAGCCACCCAATCAGCACTGTTTGGTGAGAACCTTCACAATACTATTAAAATTCTGAAAGTGGGATTGAAAAATTTCAGATTTTAGAAAAGTTCAGCTACATCATTCTAAAGAGAATCTTTCTTCTTTTTATGTTTCCCTCAGTAAATCCAAGTAGTCCTGTCATTCCTACTGCACCAGCTTCTAAGAAGACATGTGCTGACTGTACAAGAATAGGAAGGTAAATCCACAAATGAATTCATCTAAAATAACAAAGGGTTACTTTCACAAATGAAGGCAAATGTATGTGTCCCAGAATAATGTTGCAGAATCCAATCTGGGTCAGTCACTGGGACCAGAGGTTTTGTATTCTATTCTGAACTTTCACACTCGTGCTGGAGCCCATCTTCAAGGAACATCTCTCTAGCAGAGTGTGTGGTGTTCTGTGTGTGGTATTTATAGTGCCTGTTGTAAGTGGCTTTTTAGATGTTGATTGGGTTGTGTTGATGGCTGGCTTTTAGGTCATTAGCTGTCATTTGTTCGTGCTGCCCAGCCCTCTCCTTCTAAGTACTTGATAGACTGGTGGTAAATCAGCACTCCTGTTGACTGACGAGGGGCCTGTTTCCCAGGCTTCCATCACTTCCCTGGCTGTTTTTGTGCGTGCTCGTCCAACAATCTTAGTAGCTGCAAAATTGAACCTGTGTCCTTGTTCATTGCAGTGTGAGGCTATCAATGAGTTTAAAGGCTTATTTTATCACAATGGATTGTAAAGTTGATCTTCATCTGTAAATAAATTAAGTAAATAAATCAAGTACAAGTAGTTCACGCTTAGCGACCACAGTTAGGGCTGGCAACTTAATTGTTAAACAAAGCAGTTGCTAACCAAAAGAGAGACCGCACCTATGATCTTACTTCAGCTTTAATTTGCTTTACAGACCTGCATAAATGCAAGAACTAGTCGCAAAGTTAGCTTTTCTTCACTTTCCTAACTGCAGCTGCTAAACAAGCCTGTTGCTAAACAAGAAACTATGGATAGTCCTTGACTTACAACATTTGTTTAGTGACCATTCAAAGTTACAACGTCACTGATACAAGTGATGACCGTTTTTCACATTTACATCACATCCAAATTTTGATCACGTCACCACGGGAATGCTGCATCATTCATAATTATGAAAAACGATCATCGGTCACTCTTATCAGCACCGTTATAACTTTAAACAGTCACTAAATGAATGGCTGGAAGTCAAGGACTACCTGTATGGCTTATCCGAATGGGTCTTCCTATTAATTTTTTTGTTACTGTGGAAAACCATTACATTTAGGGAACGAGGCTTCACTTATTTTTCTCTCCAAAATTCTCGTTTTCACATGCAGGATTGTTGTTGTTTTTTTTTAAAAAAGGAAGGAATGTGATTTGGGTGCCTGGCAACTGGCTCACAATAATGATGTCACAGCATCCCGCCCACACATTTGCAACCTCCCCTGCCAGCTTCCAATAAGCAAAGACAATGGGGAAGCCTGCGGGAAGTCACAAATGACGATCGTATGTCTGCGGGCTGTTGCAACTGCATAGGATTCTTCTAAGGATGTTAAGTTGTGGATGGCCACAATTACCATCACAAGTTAACAGAGTCATGTGACATCACTCTTTACAATCACATTGCTTAGTGACAGAGTCGCCGGCCCCAATTTCCATGGTTAAGTGAGGACTACCTGCGCACACACTTCTCTGACACATCTCTTCTGAAAGATTTGCACAGCTCTAGTGATTGGCACAGGATGTGTTCATAACAGTTCAGTTATGTTTCCTATAACCACCCATACCGCAGACCTAAAATTAATGGTTTCTGTTATTTTCAGCATGAAATGCAATTTATTAAATGCAGTTCAGGATAGATTTCTGATTAAGATCAAATTTAAGTTCACAAATCCCATTTACCAAAATCTTCGTTTAACAGCAACCTGTTCCAGTGTGAGGATAACATCCTGGTGAATGACATGCTTACAAGTGGATATAAAGTATCAGCATCCTGTAGAAATAAGCCAACAGGTAAAAATCATCTACACTTGCTAAATATTTTCATCAGTTCTTCTTCTGTGTTCCAAAGAAACAGAAGGGAGGGAACTAATAATTTTTATATGCTTAGCTGGCCCTAATACCTACAATACAGTGGTGAGATCTAAAGTGTGTTACTACCGGTTCTGTGGGCGTGGCTTGGTGGGGGTGGTGGTAATGTGACTGGGTGGGCCTGGCCATTTTTTAAAAAAACTTTTAAAACCATTTTTTCTACAACCTCTTTGGCAAAGAGGTTGAAAAAAATGCTTTCAAAAGGCTCTGATGATCCCAGCTGAGTTGCCTGATCGGCAGAGGCTTTTTTTCTTTTAAAAGCCTCTGCCGATCAGGCAACTCAGCTTGGATCGTCAGAGGCATTTAAAAGAAAAAAAGCCTCTGCCAACCAGGCAACTCAGCTTGGATCGTCAGAGGCTTTTAAAAGCATTTTTTTAGGCCAAAGAGGTTGTAGAAAAAATGCTTTTAATTTTTTTTTAAAAAAAGCCTCTGATGATTGCACAGCTCTGCTGGGCATGGGGGGTGGGCAGGGATTTTTGCTACCGGTTCTCCGAACCACCCATCTCCATCGCTACCAGATCAGGTGATCCAGTCCGAATCGGGAGCATTTCATCCCTGCTACAATATAAATTGGCAATGAAGTCCTTTCAGATTATTTTGAACTAAGCTTTTAACAACAGTCTTAACAATATGCTAATCCAGTTATGGTTAACCTTTTTAGTGCCAAGTGCCCAAAGCATGTGTGCATGCCCCAATCCCCAAAATGCAATGCGAGCGTCCCACGCTCATGCGCCCCCGCACGCATACCTGTCCCCCACGCCCAATTTTGACTTCCAAGATCTCCGCAGTTTCCCCCCCACCCAGCGTATCCTACCTTTCTCCTCCATTTCTGTTCCCTGTGCCATCCCTGATCTCCGCAGTTCCCCCCTCCCCCACCAGCGTGTCCTACCTTTCTCCTCCATTTCTGCCACCCGTGCCTTCCCCGATCTCCACAGGTTCCCCCCAGGGGGGAAACTGCAGAGATCAGGGAAGGCTTCGCTCCACATGCACGCTCAGCAGAGAACCCGAAGACCAGCTGGCTGGCGGGAGGCGTGCACACATGCACTGTGAGCTGGGCTGGGGCAACGGCTGGCATATCTGCTGCGAGGGCTCTGTGTGCCACCTGTCGTACACCTGCCATAGGTCCGCCATCACAGTGCTAACCTAAAGGTCTATCTCACTGTTTCTCAATCTCACCAACTTGAAAATGTGTGGACTTCAACTCCAGAATTCTCCACCCAGCATGCTCCACCCAGCATGCCAGTAAAATGTAGGAATCCCATCCCATTCATGTAGGAGCAGTAGTGGGTTTCAAATTTGGTCACTACCGTTTTGCTCGTGGGCGCACGAATTCACAGAGACATCTGGGTTGGTGGGCGGAGCTTCCCGCCACCGCCGCTATTGATTCGCCCAATCCGGGGTGAACCGGTAGAAACCCATCACTGTGTAGGAGACACTGTTTAAGGAGCTCCCAGGTTGAAAGGATTAGCCGGTGACATCACCATTGCTTGGGGGACATCCTTAGCAGCTCCTAACATATTCTTGAAAGGAGCTGGAGCAAATGACAGGAGCTCACCCAAACACGTAGCAGCTCTCCAGTTTTGAACATTGAATTACTAACCTCCAATGCAGCGTTCTAACCATGTGAGCTAACACACACTCCAATGTAAGCATTATCACAGACTATATATTTGCCCTTGATAAGCCAAGGTAATAAGCCAAGTGCCTTTTCCTTCTTTTTTCTGTATTAAAGGCAAATGTGGGCATGGTGGGAAATATGATGTGACTCAACGTACCTCTCCCACTGGTGGCATCAACAAAGAGACTTCTAATCGGGACTTTTCGCCACACTATCGCCTGCATAAGAAAGCAGCGGAATTAGCCATCGAAGCAACCAAGAGCTTTTTTGTTGGAGATGGTAAGGCTGTGTCCTCGGTTTATTTATTTTTATTTAGTTATTTATCACATTTGTAAATCACCCTATCCCAGGTGGAATGACATGCTAGAAAATTTCTCCCAACCCTGTTCTGCCCAGCATAAAAAGGCTAGGCATACTCCTTAGGATAACCTGGTTATTCCTCAACCTGGTGCCATTTACAAGTGTCGGACTCAATCAACTGACAGTTTTAGTACAGGTAGTCCTTGAATTACAGCAGTTCATTTAGTAACCATTCAAAGTTACAACGGCACTGAAAAAAGTAATCTGCAAACTTCTGGCCATCGCAGCATCTCCATGGTCATGTGATCAAAACTCAGATGTTTGACAACTGACTCATATTTATGACGGGTTCCAGTGTCCCTGGGTCATGTGATCTCTTTGAGACAAGCAAAGTCAAAGGGGAATCCAGATTCACTTAGCAACCATCTGACTCACCTGCAGTGATTCACTTGACAACTGTGGCAAGAAAAGTCGTAAAATGGGAGAAAACCCACTTAACAAATGCCTCACTTAACAACTGAAATTTTGGGCTCAATTGTGGTGGTAAGTCAAGGACTACCTGTAACATCTGTCTCATGCATCTGCGAGGCTTAAAAAGGTGGGCATTTATGCAGTTGTGGCTTTTGCTTTGCAAATCAAGCAATGTAAACTGTTGCCACTCACAGCAATTTGAAACAAGATATATTGTAGTACAGACATAACTCCGTCCTACTGTTGGACATCCACTGATCTGAAATGGTATCATCTCTCTTGCTTGAGTAGGGGGTTGGATTACAGCAAGGGTCCCCAACAGCCTACCTCTGGGCCTTGAGCCATTCAGAATCGGGCGGCAGAAGTGGCTGGCGACCACACGTACATATCCCCACGCGTGCTCACCTGCCACTCTTCCCCTGCCCCCACCCCCCATCCAGAGATGAAATCTGAACCGGTTTGCTACTGGTTTGCTGGCCACGCATGCACGCTGTAAGACAAGTGCACGTTGCTCTCGCACATGCAGATCAAAATTGTGCTGCGTGTGCGCAAACCTGCTGTTCTACTTACCTTCCCATGTCTCCTTTTGGCGTGTACTGCATATGCAGCAAGGGGGAGATCAGCTGTGCCGTGCAGTTTAGCTTAGCTAAAAAGCAGGAAATCCTGCTTTCTAGCAAAGCTAAACCGTGCGGCACAGCTGATCGTTGGATCGTAGTTTTTTTTAACTACCGATTCACCCAAACTGGTAGCTTTTTTTTAAACTACCGATTCGTCCAAACTGGTAGTTTTTATCACTACTGGTTTGTCTGAACCGGAGCGAACCGATAGCATTTCACCCCTGACCCCAGCCAGTCAGCAAAGCCGAAAAAGTTGGGGAACTCTGGACTAGAAGACTTCCAAGGTCCCTTCCAACTCTGTTATTCTTTTATTTGTTCAGGTTTCGGCCTCTTAAGTAAAGTGGGAGACGATACTTTTAAGAAGTTTTTCAACCTGGATGGTTATTCCCTCACCTTTGTGGTGGACACGACAGGCAGCATGTCAGACGACATCCATCAAGTCAAAATCAAATGCATCGAACTCCTCCGAACGTATTCTGGCTCTCCGGATAAACCTTTTAATTACATTCTTGTGCCCTTTAATGACCCCGGTAAGGAGGCGTAGAAGACTGTGATTCCTTCTGATTTATTATCTCTTCTAGGCTGGAATTGCCCTTTTGCTCAGTTTTTTCCCCCAGAGAATCCAAGCAATGTTATGGCCAACTAGAAGGGATTATGTGATTTAACAATAAGGAATGCAGCTTCTTCTTTTCTTTTTCTTTTTAAATAAGAACAGGAGCAATTACATCTCTGCTGGGCTGACCAGTATTAAAGTGACAGACTATCCTTCAGTGGAAAGTGAATCAAGATCTCACAAAACTCTCCTGGTATCTCATTATTTGTTGCCATTTAGTGCAGAGGAAGGAGGGAAATGAGAGGAATAATCAGCAGGAGGATTAAAAACTTGAATTCTTCCCTTAAATGGGGAAGTTAATAGTTGGTCTTTTTGAGAAGATTTGCATTTGCAACTGAAAGAGAAAGAGCACAGCAGATCTTCAATTATTAAGGTCACGTGGTTTATAAATCAATAGTAAAAATGAATCATTTATTGGTTTTTAAAATATAAAATAGTAGTTTTCCACTACTACTTTTATTTTTCTTTGTATTTTATATTTTGAAAAATCAATAAAATCATAGATAGATAGAGAGAGAGAGAGAGAGAGATTAGAGACAGAGATAAAGATTAGAGACAGAGACAGAGATTAGAGATTAGAGATTAGAGATTAGAGATTAGAGATTAGAGATTAGAGATTAGAGATTAGAGATTAGAGATTAGAGATTAGAGATTAGAGATTAGAGATTAGAGATTAGAGATTAGAGATAGAGATAGAGTTAGAGAGCCCTGGTGGCGCAGCAGACTAAAGCACTGTTATTAACATCAGCTGCCTGCAATTACTGCAAGTTCAAATCTCACCAGGCTCAAGGTTGACTCAGCCTTCCATCCTTTCAAAGGTAGGTAAAATAAGGACCCAGATTGTGGCGGCAATAAACTGACTTTGTATAAATATATACAAAAGTATGAAGGCTATTGCTTAACGCATTGTAAGCCGCCCTGAGTCTCCGGAGAAGGGCGGCATATAAATCAAATTAAGAGAGAGAGAGAGAGAGAGAGAGAGAGAGAGAGAGAGAGAGAGAGAGAGAGAGAGAGAGAGATAGTATATATAAATAGTAAAAATGAATGAAACTAACTTCAAGCTACAGGTAGTCCTTGATTTACAACCATTCAGTTAGTGACCATTTGAAGTTACAATGGCACTGAAAAACAGTGACTTAAGAGCGATTTTCGCATTTTTACAACCATTGCAGCATTCCCATGGTCATGTGATCAAAATTTGGATGCTTGGCAACTGGCATGTATTTATGACGTTTTCAGTGTCCCGGGGCCATGTGATCACCTTTTGCGACCTTCCGACAAGCAAAGTCAATGGGGAAGCCAGATTCACTAAACAACTGCAGTGATTCACTTCACGACTGTGGCAAGAAAGGTTGTAAAATGGGGGTAAAACTCACTTATCAACTATCTTGCTTAGAAATGAAAATTTGGGATAAAATTGTGGTCATAAATCAAGGACTACCTGTATTTTGGAATACTGGGTCTAGTTCACAATTTGAAAATGATGTGATACCAAGATGGTGGAAGGACTGGAAACCTCATTTTCTGAGGAACAGCTAAAGGAGCTGAATTTTCCTCCTGATCCATGCTCCTGTAATTGCATCCTGTTCTGACAGTCATTTTGAAATGTCCTTTAATCACTTAGCTTCTTTCTGAGGGTATGCTGTAAACACTAGTTCCTATTTGGTAGAAATGCCCTTTTGTAATGTTGCTATTGCTGTGTAGAAAATCCACCTGAACACAAAAAAGTCTTCAAACTGAGACTGCGGAGCCATCTGTCCACAATGCTTAAGCTGCTCCAAGCAAGTGGGGTCAGACTGGTTGACCTCTGAGATCCCCGCCAACCCTATGATTCGATGGATTCAGTGATACAAAGGACTGGCCCATGCTGCCAATGAAAACAGCTCTTCCGTTTTTGCTGGCAGAGGGTTGCAGGAAACGATCACAGCCAAAAACGGAGCTCAGGTCGTTTTCACTGGCAGAGCGCACGGGCTGCCACAGGCCTCCCCAACATGAGTGATGTCGAGCTAGCCACGCCCACCCTGGCCATGCCCATCCTAGCCCCCTGAGGTCAAACACAACCCTGATGCGGCCGTCAATGAAATCGAGTTTGATATCCCTGTTCTAATCAAACTTTTAATGAGGCTTCTCTTAAATGAATTATACATCTGAACCAGTGGTGAAATCCAATTTTTTTTACTATCGGTTCTGTGGGCGTGGCTTGGTGGGCATGGTGTGGCTTGGTGGGCATGGTGTGGCTTGGTGGGGGTGGCAGGGGAAGGATACTGCAAAATCCCCATTCCCTCCCCACTCCTGGGGAAAAGATATTGCAAAATCTCCATTCCCACCCCACTCTGGAGCCAGCCAGAGGTGGTATTTGCCGGTTCTCCAAACTGCTCAAAATTTCCGCTACCGGTTCTCCAGAACCTGCTGGATTTCACCCCTGATCTGAACTGATATTGTGGTAAACTCTCAGCAGTTAGATTGGCTACTGCTGAATAAATTAAACAATCTGAATTGGGACATGTGGAAATCAGGTGCTAGTCTTATTATTTCAGAAACAGGTAATGGTTGTTCATCCTTAATTACTTAAAAGGAAGGTATTGGGAAAAATCTCCTCAGAGTCTCAGGAAAGGCAAAAAACAGAATTAACATAATAAAAAAAACCCAACAGAGACGCCGTCTGAAACTGTGGCCCCTGGCTGGCCTTCTTCATACTATCACGGTTTAGTTCCCACCTAGATCTATCTTTGCAGATGTTGGACCCGTCATTAAGACCCAAAGTGTGGACGAATTGGAATCCGCAATCTCTCGCCTGACTGCTACAGGGGGTGGCGACTGCCCAGAAATGTCCATGTCTGGCTTGAAACTGGCTTTGCAACAGAGCATGCCAAGGTGAGGAGCGTCCAGGTTGAGGGGCCTATTCTCTTTCTGCCCATATCTCTCAATACTGTACAGATAGTCCTCGAATCACAGGTAATCCTGTATAATATACCAGGGGTCTCCAACCTTGGCAACTTTAAGCCTGGCGGACTTCAACTACGAGAATTCCCCAGCCAGCTTGTGACCTAATCTAACATAAAAGTGGCATGTAGGAGCAGAACAGTGGTGGGTTTCAAAATTTTTTACTACTGGTACTGTGGGCGTGGCTTGGTGGGCGTGGCGTAGCTTGGTGGGCATGGCAGGGGAAGGATACTGTAAAATCTCCATTCCCTCCACAATCCAGGGGAAGGATACTGCAAAATCCCCATTTCTTCCCGATCAGCTGGGACTTAGGAAGCAGAGAATAGATGGGGACGGGGCCAGTCAAAATTTTTACTACCGGTTCTCTGAACTACTCAAAATTTCCGCTACCGGTTCTCCAGAACTGGCCAGAAACCCACCTCTGGAGCAGAACATATTCCAGATGCGGATTGCATCATCAATGACATCACCAGTGAAGTGTCCTCCATCATGTCAAGATCAAATGTGTTAAAGATAATTTTATGTTGCCTCAGCTCTGGGCCGGGAATGAGAGAAAAGCAATGGCTTGAGGACATGGGATTTAAAAACAGGTATTGAAGCATGACCACACTGCAGTTATAGAGGGACCTGAGGATAAGCCTTTAGCCCAGTGGTGAAATCTGAACCGGTTTATTACCGGTTCGTTAGCCGCACATGCGCCAAACATGCACTGCACATGCGCATGTACAGTGCACACCAAATGCAAGCTGCGTGTACGCACACGCAATGCGCATAAAAATCAGGCCTGGGAAAGTAAGTAGAACAGCGTGCAGGGGGTTGATAAGCTGTGGTGCACGTGGGAAGCTTTTTTTTTTTTTATTGAAAAAGTTTTTGAATACAAGTTTTTCCCCCTTTCCCGCCCCTCTTCCCTAACCCCCCCTCACCACCCATCCCCCCCCTGTGACTTCTTCACAACAATAGGCTATTTCATAACTAATTACATACATAATATCTTTCCTTTCCCTTACTCCCTCCTCAGAATACTGACCCTTAGCATATTATTCTTATAACTCCCATTTTTACAATAATCTGCCCTTTTTCTCCTCCCCTAAACTTATAGTGTATTATTACAATTTAACATTTAATCTTTTATATATATTAATATAACATTTTAAAGCGGCCTTCTCCCTACATCCAAATTTAACATTTATTCAGTTCTATCCAATTCCTCCACTCCTCTAAATATATGACTTAAGGATCCTTTTTCTTAGACTAATCAATCAGTAAACTAACCTATTTCAACCCTTCAATTCCTACAAAATCATGCAATACAATTCTAAATATAACCCACTGCCCACTTTACTAAGATATACACATATCTATATATGCATTCCATTTTGTAAAAAGAAAAAAGACAATAACTTTAAATTTATAATCCATATAATATCTTCTTTGGTGTCTTTCCACTGGATTGTTAAATCCATCACCCATAATAGGGTAAAATAACATGCTAGTGCAACAGTTTGTTCAAAATCTTCAATCATCTTCTGCCCCCATCAGTAGTAGATATCCTCGTATATATAAAAGTAAAAACAACCACCCGAGTGACATTATAATTATATCCATATAGTTATAGTTGTGGTATTCATCAGGATTGTTGATTCCCATCATCCTAATGAGTAACATCCAGATCTTCTGCATGCCCCAGCGTGACTCTCTTGCCTTGTAACTCAAAATAATTATAATATATTTACCAGTAAAAGAAATCCAGAGTAGATAATTCAAATCCAACAAGGTAAGGCTCTTTTCACATCCCAAAATCATGGCATTACAGAGATCTGCCACAATCCTCAGGATAGTATTAAACACTTGTTCGCCTCCACTATCTTTTCAGATATTCATTCATTTTTTAAAGTCCCTGGCTTCACTGTTGCTTGGTTTAGAAACTGCTGTTTCTATGAGATCTATTTCTTTTCTTTTTCTTTTGTGGGTTGAATTTCCATCCTCGTTTCCTGCCTACCAATTGTATGTCGGCTGATCGATTTTCATTCTGCTTTATGAGTTGATCTTGTTGGATTAGTTTTGTCATCTCGTCTTTCTTCTCCATCACTTGTATATCAACTGGTTGATTTGCACACTTGTCTGTGACTTGATGGTTCATCACATTGGAGTCGGATGACACTGCTCTCTTATTTATAGACAGTCCAGCTGGGGTATCCAGGGAGTCCAAAGACAATTTATCCACCACAGCCTCTGTAATTTGATATTTTCCTTTTGTTTCCAACTCCTTTTGCTTATCCTGTATTGTGCCTAAAGATGTTAAGTTCATTTTTAAATTTTTTTGATAAAATTCTTCCGCTTTTTGAACAGTGTTCAGTTGATATCTTACTCCTTGGTGTCTCAATATTAAACCAACTGGAGCATCCCACCTAAATAGGATATTTCTTTTTTTTAACTCAGTCACTAGAAAGCCAAATTTCTTCCTCTCCATTAGCATCTTAGTCGGGAGCTCCTTAAAAATCCAAATCTTTATTCCATGAAATTGCAAAGTAGAATTAAAAGAGTTCTGCACAATATTATTCCTAATTTCTTTATCTGTAAAATAGATCACCACATCTCTAGGCAATTGCCTTTGCTTTGCCAACCAGGAGTTTATTCTATAAACTCTATCAATCCTGCAAAACACTTCATCAGGTTGAACCTTTAAAATCCCAGCCAGAATTTCAGAAGATATTTTCCTTAAGTCATCTCTATTATTTTCCTGCAGACCTCTCAGTCTAATTGCATATTCTGTAAAATTATATTGAATCATTAAGACTTCTCTTTCAATCCTCTGTTGCACATTTTCTTCATTACCAGTCTTTTGGTCAACCTCCATTTTAGGTTTGTCTTCTGAGCTATTATCCTGAATGTTTACCAAATCCTTTTTAATTTTTTGAATCTTGTCATCCAAATTCTCCTCAGTTTCCTTCATTTTAGACTCTAATAATTTAGTCTTTGCATCCACCCGAATCAGAAAGTCTGATAAACCATTAGCTGTGTTTAAAATCTTTCGATTCAAAAAGTCAAACTTTGATTTCACCAATTCACCAATTTCTTTAATTTCCTGCTTAAATTTTTCGAGTTGCTGGTTCACAATCTCATCCCTTCTTACAATCTCTTCAAGAAGAAATTCTGTTATATTAAAATCAGGTTTCTGACACTGGAGAGTTACAACTTGCTGATGTAATTTATTAATGGGGGAAATTCCCCCCCCCCCCCGTTTGTCTAGCTGTGTGAGTCCCGATGCCATTTCCCACACCGACAAGGTTTAGTGGAAAAGAGAGGAAAAAAAAAAAGGCTTGTTTCCAACCAAGATCAATATCAGATCCCCAGGAAAAAAAAAGAAAAAAAAAAGCAAGAGTGAGAGTGAGGTTTTGCCTCAATTACGGCCAGAAGTATTCATTCCGCTACTTTGTAATAGAAAACGGAAGGACTTTCCCTTTTCAGCCTCTCTTCAAGCCACGGTAATCGCCATTTTAAAAATCTTTTTTCCTTTCACTTCTTAAACAACTTCAATAACTTTTCTAAAATAAGAAAAAAAAATACTTGCGCCTCAGGGTCAGCGGTCCATCTCATGTCTTCTTTAATTAGTTTCAAAAGTTTGCAGGCTTGCTTTTGCCACCTAGCTCTGCGTGTAGCAGAGATCTCCCAGAGCCCGGATCATCAGCTGGGGATACGGGGAGTCTCTTCCGCTCCGTCCCAAAAGTAAAAAAAAAACTTTTGGGATTAGGCAGAGGACTCAACCCACCCCAGCCTGCTCTATCTTCGTTTCCTCAAGGAAACGGAGTTTTTTCGAGCCGCCATTCCGCTATAAAGGCGGCTCTTTACAGGCAGTGGGTGCGACGATCCCAAAGGAGCGTCCAGCGGGGACAAACAGCAAACCGGAAGCCCCACGTGGGAAGCTTTTTAAACGCATTTTTAAAAGCATTTTTTTTACATTTTTTACTACCAGTTCGGCAAACCAGTAGGGTTTTTTACTACCAGTTCGGGCGAACCGGCCCGAACCGGTAGCATTTCACCCCTGCCATAGCCTAATACATTTTACATGTTTTGAAATTGCCCTAAGATACTGTCTAGGCCAGGGGTCTCCAACCTTGGCAATTTTAAGCCTGGAGGACTTCCACTCCTCCAGGCTTAAAGATGGCAGGTGTTGTGGGAGCACCTGCCATCTGGAACAAGCTCCCCCCGGAGATTCCCCCCCCCCCGGAGATACGGAGGATTACAGACCTGCACGCTTTCCGCCGTGCCCTCAAAACATTCCTATTCAAGCAGGCTGGCCTGGCCTAACCTCTTTTTTAAACTGTTTTTAAATTTTTTAAATTTTAAATTTGTCTTATAAATTTGGAGTGTTTTACATTTTGTTTTCTGGGCCAAATTATTTAATTGTATTTTAATGGTTTTTTAACATTTGTATTATATGTATTTTATCTTTTGGCTGTTCACCGCCCTGAGTCCTTTGGGAGTAGGGCGGTATACAAATTTAATAAATAATAATAATAAATAATAATAATAATGATAATAATGATAATGATGATAATGATGATAATAATAATAAAAAAAAATAACTCCCAGAATTCCCCAGCCAGCTTTGCTGGGAGTTGAAGTGCACCAGGCTTAAAGTTGCCAAAGTTGGATACCCCTGTAATATACAGTGTATATTCCACCCTGCTAAGGATTTACTGATCTGGTCTGGCAGAGCAGAATCTGCACCAATTCGGTGTGAGGGAATTCCTCACTGATTCGTAGGAAGGGGGAGTTGCCTGGAGAAAGGCCATCCACTTTCAGTAAGATTCTCTAGAAGGAAAAAAATGGAGAAATTACTATTAAAAATCTTCCACATTGCTCCTGTGCATACTTATGAATTAAATGAGGGACATAATTATAGGTAGTCCTCAACTTACAACAGTGCATTTAGTGACCGTTCAAAGACACTGAAAAAAGTGACTTAGGACTGTTTTTCCACAGTTACGAACTTTTGCAGACTCCTCACAGTCACATGATCAAAACTCAGATGCTTGGCAATTGGTTCATACTTACGACTGTTGCTGTGCTCCAAGGTCACGTGATCCCCTTTTGCGACCTTCTGACGAGCAAAGTCAACGGGGAAGCCAGATTCACTTAACAACCGGGTTACTAACTTATCGACTGCAGTGATTCACTTAACAACTGTGGCAAGAAAGGTCACAAAATGGGGCAAAACTCACTTAACAAAGGTCTCGCTGAACAACAGAAATGTTGGGCTCACTCGTGGTCGTAAGTAGAGGACCACCGGTAACATCCGTCTCATGCATCCGCAAGGTTTCAAAAGTGGGCATTTATGCAGTTATGGCTTTTGCTTTACAGATTGTTCGAAGGGACAACGGCAACCCAAAAAATTTACTTAGGATCGTTTTTCACAGTTACAACCTTTTGCACCATCCCCACGATTACCAGTATTAAAATCAGATGCTCGGCAACTGTCTCATATTTATGACAGTTGCAGTATCCTGGGGTCATGCGATTCGCTTTTGCAACCTTCTGACAAGCAAACTCTATGGGGAAGCCAGGTTTACATAACACCCATGAAGGGCTCTATAGCAGAGGTCGTATTCAGCAGGTTCTGACCAGTTCTGGAGAACCGGTAGCGAATGTTTTGAGTAGTTCGGAGAACCGGCAAATATCACCTCTGACTGGCCCCGCCCCCATCTATTTTCTGCCTCCCAAGTCCCAGCTGATCGGGAGGAAATGGGGATTTTGCAGTAACCTTCCCCTGCCACGCCCACCAAGCCATGCCCGCCAAGCCATGCTATGCCCATAAAGCCATGCCCACAAAGCCATGCCCACGCCCACCAAGTCACGCTCACAGAACCGGTAGTAAAAAAAATGTGCATTGCAGTAACCCAGGCTCTGCAACTCTAGGGTATGAATAATTATCGGGAGGGTCCAGGCAATTTACAATACAGTCTCTCAAAAGCTTCTCGGTCTATGAACCAACTGTCACCACCCTTAAACAACTCTTTCCTGAAATCATTTGTCTCATTGTTTCCTCTTCTGCTGCTTTATAAATGGAATGTCTTCGCAGATTTAATGAGAGAAGGAAATTGTTTCTCACAGGAGGTTAACGGAGTGGAACGGGCCTTAACGTTCTATCTTGCGGTTTAGCATTTGAATGCTTAATCTTTCTGACTTGAGGAAGGAGCAAGGCAGTCTTTATGGCCTGAAACCATCAGTGACCTTCTCCCCCTTCAAATTTGTCAGATCCCACACACACACAAAAAAACCCCCTTCTGAATGGTCAGCTTTCCCTCACTCTGAAGTCTATAATGGGCTGATGAGGTGCTTTTCTTTTGTCTAGCCAACATTTCCCATCCTAGCCTCAAGGGTCCAACTTTAGATAGATGGGGCTCAGGAAAAAGGACTTAAACAAAGATTGGGAGACTTGTATGGTCTTTGTGTTGAAAGAAGAAAAGGCTAAATTGAGAATGTATAGAATCTGAGTATTTATTTATTTATTTTATTTATTTATAATTAAATTTATATACTGCCCTACTCCCGAAGGACTCAGGACGGTGAACAGCCAAAAGGTAAAATACACATAGTACAAACGTTAAAAACGATTTAAAAATACATTAAATACTTTGGCCCAACAAATTTAAAACACCCCAATTTATAAAATAAATTTAAAAGCAATTAAAAGGGAGGTTAGGCCAGACCAGCCTGCTGGAATAAGAATGTTTTGCGGGCACGGCGGAAAGTGTGCAAATCCGGGATCCTCCGTATCTCCGGGGGGAGCTTGTTCCAGATGGCAGGTGCCCCCACAGAGAAGGCTCTCCCCCTGGGGGCCGCCAGTCGACATTGTTTGACCAACGGCACCCTAAGATGACCCTCTCTATGGGAGCGTACTGGTTGGTGAGAGGCTACTGGTGGCAGAAGGTGGTCTCGTAGGTACCCCGGTCCTAAGCCATGGAGCGTTCTAAAGGTGGTAACCAAAACCTTGAAGCGCACCCAGAAGACCACCAGGAGCCAGTGCAGGTCACGCAGGAGGGGAGTCACATGGGAGCGCCATGTCACTCCCATAACCACCCGCGCAGCCGCATTCTGGACCAGCTGGAGCCTCCAGGTGCTCCTCAAGGGGAGCCCCATGTAGAGAGCATTACAGTAGTCCAGGCGGGAAGTGACAAGGGCATGAGTGACCGTACGTAATGAGTCCCGATCCAGAAAGGGACGCAACTGGCAGATCAGGCAAACCTGATAAACAGTCCTCCCGGCCACAGCCGTCAAATGCTCTTCTAAAAACAGCCGTGAGTCCAGGAGGACACCCAAGTTGCGAACCCTCTCCGTAGGGGCCAACGACTCGCCCCCAATAGTCAGTGATGGCACCAACTGACTATATCGGGACGTCGGAAACCACAGCCACTCGGTCTTGGATGGGTATTAAAAAGGGTCGAAGAAGAAGGGGAAAGAATATTGCTTGATATAAAGATTGGTGGAAATCATAATTCTATATTGTCTTCCTTCCTTCCTTCCTTCCTTCCTTCCTTCCTTCCTTCCTTCCTTCCTTCCTTCCTTCCTTCCTTTCTTTCCTTACTTATTGATTGATTTCCGATATGGTATTCTTTTGTTGTTGTTGTTGTTGTTCTTTTAATTTTCTATGTTTACGTTTAAACAGATGGAACTTTAAGGCAGGAGTCTATTTCCCTTTTTTTAATTTCTAAAGTATCAAGTATACAGTATAATCCAGGAATGAGCCATAGTGGCACGTGCAATGGTTGAAATACAATACTGCAGCCTACTTCTGCCAACTACCAGCTGCCAGCAGTTCGATTCTGACCGGCTCAAAGTTGACTGAGCCTTCCATCCTTCTGACGTTGGTAAAATGAGGATCCAGATTGTTTGAGGGCAATATGCTGACACTAAACCGCTTAGAGAGGGCTGTAAAAGCACTGTGAAGCGGTATATAAGTCTAAGTCCTATTGCTATTGCTAATGTAGGCACAAGCATCTTCAGGGGGTGTCAGAGGAAGCAAGGGATAAATCTTATTTTTATTTATTGGTTTACTCTGTTTATGCAGCCAACCATCTCACATATGTGATTCTGAATGGCTCACAGAGTTAAAAGAAATCACAAATCAAGAGAATCCATATTATTAAATAGCCAACAACAATAAAAACATTAAAAACAAGTTTAAACTATTAAAAGCCATAAAATAGGGAAGAAGACCAACCAGTAGCTTACAAACAATACAACCACCTCACAGGTTCCATACAGGTAGTCCTCGAGTTACAACCAGTGGTGGGTTCCAAATTTTTTACTACCGGTTCTGTAGGTGTGGCTTGGTGGGTGTGACATGGCGTGGTTTGGCTTAATGGGCGTGGCAGGGGAAAGATACTGTAAAATCTCCATTCCCTTCCCACTCCAGGGAAAGGATACTGCAAAATCCCCATTTCCTACTGATCAGCTGGGACTTGGAAGGCAGAGAATAGATGGGGGCGGGGCCAGTCAGAATTTTTACTACCGGTTCTCCGAACTACTCAAAATTTCCACTACCGGTTCTCCTGAACTGGTCAGGACCTGCTGAAACCCACCTCTGCTTACAACCATCCGTTTAGTGGCAGTTCAAAGTTACAACAACACCGGAAAGAGTGACTTATGACCAGTTTCACACTTACAACCATTGCAGCATCCCCATAGTCACATGATCAAAATTCATCCGCTTGCCAACTAGCATGTATGTATGAGCACTGTCCTGGAGTCACGTGATCGCCATTTGTAACCTTCCCAGCCAGCCTCCAACAAACAGTCAATGGGGAAGCCGGATTCACTTAATGACCATGTGATTCGCTTAACAACTATGACAAAAAAGGCCATAAAAATGGAGCAAAACTCACTTAACTGCTTTGGGTTCAATTACTTCCACAGGATGCGTGTGCCATGATGTCACAATACAAAGTCTGTGACCGGCATCATTAAGCCAACATCAGAGTGAATGGATAATAGTGTAGAAGATGACGAATCAAAACATCTCTATGTCCATATTATCCTTTTTCATCTTTGCAGTTAAACTCCCAGAGCCTTCGAATCTCAAAAGTTGCCAGATTCTGAGATATTGCCTATAGTCTTTTGAGCATCAAACTTAATTGAGCCTTATTACAGTTGTAAGTTGTGCAGGTCATGAAGCAGATCATCATGGTCATTAAGCAAAGATGCAGTCACTGAGTGAACACCACAGTTGTTAACCAAAACCATTGTCTGCAATAGGCGGTGTTGGAAGAAATATCCTTCTGGGTTCAGCTCCAAGTGGGGAAAAAGACACTGGAAACATGGAGACTGCTTGTAAAGATGGTTTAATGGTGGACAGGATCACATGGTTCGAGTTCCTGAACAGAAAAGGGGCGAGATGCAGCGAGTCCTCGGGTTTTATACCCTCTCTGGCTTTGAACTTCCTGGGGCCACGAAAGAGTTTCCTGATCAGACTCCCAGGGGGTTGGGGGCTTAGCTAGCCTTGTTGGCTGATGTAATCTTCCCAGGTGCCATGTGGTGAGTTTCTGTTGCTAGATGGGTCCTATTGTGTTGCAGATGATGGTCCATAGACAAAGATTGAGTGTCTGCCTCTAGCCCAGTGGTTCTCAACCTTCCTAATGCCGCGACCCTTTAATACAGTTCCTCATGTTGTAGTGACCCCCAACCAAGGGTGGGTTCTAAATTTTTTTACTACCGGTTCTGTGGGCGTGGCTTATTTTGTGGGTGTGGCTTAGAGGTCATGTGACTGGGTGGGCATGGCTAGCTGGTCATGTGACCGGGTGGCATGGCTATGTGTATAGGGAGTACTCAGAGGGCTGAAAAAAGTCATTTCTGACAGGTCCTCACACTTTTGACTGGTCCTCACACTTATGACCATCCTCACATTTATGCCTGTGCAGCATTCTTAACAATCATGTCACTCATTTCACAACTGCTTCTCTTCAACATGGTATAAGATAGGGCAAAAAACATAAAATGTGAGGACAGTCGTAAATTCGAGGACTGGTCAAAAGTGCGAGCACCAGTCAAAAATAACTTTTTCAGCCCTCTGAGTAGTCCCTGTGCACAAAAGGACTACCCAGAGGGCTGAAAAATGTGATTTCTGACAGGTCCTCGCACTTTTGACCGGTCTTCGCAGTTATGACTGGTCATCATTTATGCCCATTGTAGCATTCTTAACAAGAGAGAGGGCTTTAGCGACCCCTGTGAAATGACCGTGACCCCCAGGTTGAGAACCGCTGCTCTAGCCCATTGACAAAGGGTGGGGGCAGGAAGATGGGAGCTGCTTCGTCTTTAAAACATGCTTCTCCATTTCTCATACAGGGAAACATAATATTCTGCCTTTTTAATATTTCCTAAAATATTTCATTCTTCTAGGAAAGGGGTGGGTGCTAACTTCCTACAGCAGGATTGGCCAAAAACCAAGTAAATGCTGATTTCCAAAAAAAAAAAAGTATAAATTGTGTTATGTGACAGTGGGGTACTACAAACAACCATAAATGTGAGCCAGTTGCCGAGCACCCAAAATACGATCATGTGAGGGCCTGACCCTCAGAACGTCAAATCTGGGTCCTAAGTACTTTTTGACGGTCTGTCATAACTTCCAATGGTTGCTGAACGGTTGTAAGTCAAGGACTGACTACAGTTCACCTATCTAAGGCCTCTCCAGGGCTTCCAGATGAATTCTTTCAATGCCTTTCCTAGATATCCTTTGTTTATAAAAGCATTTCAGCCAAAGCATATTCATCTCCCTTTTTCCATCAATTTCACCCATTGTTCCTTAACCTGGATGCTCTTCGGATAGAAGGATTTCCATTTCCAAAATACCTAGCAGTCACTGGTTTAGAAAATTCTGAAAGTTAAAAACCCACAGTTCTGTTGGAAGAAATGTCCATCTGGGTTCAGTTCCAAGTGGGGAGAAAGACACTGGAAACATGGAAACATCAGACACTGGTGGCTGATTGGAAGATGGTTTTTAATAGTAGACAGGACCACGTGGTTTGAGGTCCTGGGCAAAAAGCACATGGTTGAGAGAGAGAGAAAGAGATTTATACTCTCCGTTATGCTTTGAATTTGAGCTTGTATTCTGATTGGTTGTCAGACTCTCATGGGGCCATGCAGAGGTAATTCTGTAAGTTGTGTCTTGAGTCCCAAGCTTGGTTGAGCCTTGCTGGGTGATGATGTAATGAAGGGGTTTTGGGCAATTCTTATTATGGCTCTGCTTGAAGGAGGTAGATCTTTGTTATGTAGAATAGACTGGCCCAGGCCTTAATGGCCCATTGACAAAGGTGTGGGGGGGGCTGAGCTTCTGCCTCCCTTTTAGGGGAAATATTCTGCTCTTTTAATATTTCCTAAAATATCTTATTTTCCTAGGAGAGGGGTGGGTGGTAACTTCCTACAGTTCTATAGGGGAACATCTGTGAGAAAAGTATCTTCTTGACAATCCTACACTCATGCTACTTTTCCCCCTAGCACAAACTTTCTAAAATTCTTTGTGTCCCTCCAGATCCAAGATCTTTCTCTTCACTGATGCGGGAGCAAAAGATGAGCATCTGGAGGGAGAAGTGGAAATTCTGATTGATTCTACTAAATCTATAGTGAATCCTATCCTCACAGGCTATTGTGCCAGCAGGAAACGCAGAAGTAAGTCAATCTCCATAAAGAAAATATTCTGATGTTCTCTCAGGCAGAAAGAATAGAAAATTACCTGGTATTAAGTCTTGTAAATAATCCCATAAATGTTACAAGCCCGCATCCTTTTTTTTTTTAACTAGCTTCCTCAGTGAAAAGTACCGTATTTTTCGGAGTATAAGACGCACCTTAGTTTTTGGGGAGGAAAATAAGAAAAAAGCTGATTGGCAGGTGGATCGGCCTCCCGGAATACCCCCAATCAGCTGTCCCCACAGGTGAATTTTAGCAACAGGTTCCTTGGTTGTGAGTTCTGCGCCTTGCTTTTTTTTTTTTGCTTTTTTTTCTGCCTCTGAAACTTCTGAAACTCTGTTTCAGAAAAAACTTTTTTTCCTGCCTCTGAAAGCCTCCAAAACAGCTTTAGAAAAAAAGCCACTGAAGCTCTGTTTGGGGGCTTTTTTTCTGAAGCTTCGTTTCTGATGCTTTTTTCAGCCTCTGAAACCTCCGTTTGAGAAGCTGGGTGGGGCTACATTCGGAGTATAAGATGCACCCAGATTTTCACCCTCTTTTTGGGAGGGGGAAAGGTGCGTCTTATACTCCAAAAAATATGGTATGTTAGTTAGGCAAAGAGGAGGGGGGGGGAAGGAAGGAAGGAAGGAAGGAAGGAAGGAAGGAAGGAAGGAAGGAAGGAAGGAAGGAAGGAAGGGAGGGTCAAGAAGGGTCAAGGAGGAAAAAGAGAGGAAAAAGGAAGGAAGGGAAAGAAGGAAGGAAGGAAGGAAGGAAGGAAGGAAGGAAGGAAGGAAGGAAGGGTCAAGAAGGGTCAAGGAGGAAAAAGAGAGGAAAAAGGAAGGAAGGAAGGAAGGAAGGAAGGAAGGAAGGAAGGAAGGGGGAGAGGTAATATTTTTCTAAACACATAAGCTGTTTGAGGAGGAAAAACACAGCAGGAACAATTTCCCTTCCTGTGCCATTCAAATATGGCCAAGTAGACCAACAGAGAAGAAACAAAACGATCCCATCACCTACACCAGCAGACAATGTGTTCCATTCAAGGGCTGCTCTGACATAAGGGCAACAGGGCTGCGGTCTGGGACAGCAGAGCCCAAGAGGCAGGGCAAGAGGTTGCCAAGAGGGAAAGGAAGAGTTGTGTCTATCACAAGGCCTGCTCTCGAACTCTTGCCATCTCACCTCTTGGCCTCGGAGGAGATGCGTTAGCATCACTTCTTGTGTGCCAGCCCAATCAGCTTCTGCCTGTGAAATCTGTCAAGGAGCCTCATCTTGATTTTTTGCTTCGGGCAAGAAGGATATCTTGAGCCGGCCCTGTTAGTGTCTAGTTCCTATTTGCTTCAGAGATGTCTTAAAAGCACAGCTTATATGAAGCCGTGTCCGTGTTTCCCTCCGAGCGGTTGCATCGTTTGAGGGAATCACATGGCAGAGCTTTTGACATTCTTGAAATAACAGACAAAGGAACGGAGTTTCTGCACTGCCTCAACTTGAAAATCAGGCACGGCAGCCAAGTTTTCTGGGCTTGATTTAAACATGACACCAAGCTGGCTTATGTTGCTGAGCAGTTTCCAAGCAGGCAGTCAGTTTTGGATTTACTTTTGGATTTAACTGAAAGCAAATGTAGCCGCTGGATCGTATAACACTCTTGCAGGGATGATGATGAAATCTCCAGCAGTTTGCGGCTAAGGGAAACGGCTTCTGAAGAAGGGTGTGCAGGGGGTGTGAGAGTGATTGTTTTGGAGGCCAGTGGCATTCCAACATCACGGATCAGATGCCAGCTTTAAAAAGTTGTTTTCTCTGCCTCCAGGAGAGCCAAAAAAAACCAAACAAACAAGGTTTCTTTAAAAGGAGCCTGCTTTTCATCCACGGGTTGGTAAATATTTACAGTAAAAAGGTTGAGAAGCTTTTGCTAAAAAATAAAATAAAATAAATAAATAAATAAATAAATAAATAAAACCCCTTAAGCCAAAACCCCCCAAAAAGCACCCACAATATTGATTGTTTCCTAGTATGATTTCATTGCTTATGTGTACCCTATGACTATCATTAAGTGTTGTACCTTATGATTCTTGACGAATGTATCTTTTCTTTTTATGTACACTGAGAGAATATGCACCAAGACAAATTCCTTGTGTGTCTAATCACACTTGGCCAATAAAGAATTCTATCTATCTATCTATCTATCTATCTGTCTGTCTGTCTGTCTGTCTGTCTGTCTGTCTGTCTACCTACCTACCTAGCTATCACCTACCTACCTACCTAGCTATCACCTACCTACCTACCTACCTATCTAATTGATAGAATAGATCTATCTATCTTCTGAGGCTGCTTTCAAAGGGAATTTTTGTAATTTAATAAAAAAGTAGGATGAGGGATAACATGATAGCAGTCTTCCAGTATTTGAGGGGTTGCCACAAAGAAGAGGGGGTCAATTTATTCTCGGATTGGAGAAAACTCCAATCCAATTCCAAGCCGGGAGAAATGCGCTGGAAATAAAAAGTAGGCTAACTTCAAGGAAAGAAGGTTTATCCGAGTTCCAGAAATTTCACTGACAGCTGCAAATGTTTCTGGGGTGGCTGACAAAATGACTGAGTGAGTGGATGGACCTTTATAGGGTTCTGGGGGTTTCTGTTTGAGATGCTCCAGAGGGTTGTACAATGTAATGAGCCTGGTGTCTTTTGCTATTCTAATCATGGTGGGTTAGTCCTATTATGTCCTAAAGGTCCAGTCCTGTCCTTAGAACCTGGGGTGGGGGTATAAATTCTTAATCCCATCAACTGTAGTTGAAGGCATTTTGTTTATGAATAGATTGACCCAGTCTTTCTTAAGGAGGTACAAAATATCCATCTCTAAAGACTTGAGGCTTCTGCTTGAGGCTATTAAGAAAGACTGAGGCTGCTTTCTGCCTTTGTTAAGATTTTTCTCAATTTCTCCTTTGGGGAAATATAATATTCTGCCTCTTTTTAATATTAAGAATAAAGAATATTTTAATCAGGGGGCGGGGCTTCCTACACTCCAAAGCACTGAAGGCAGAACAGGAAGTAATGGATGGAAACTAATCAAGGAGAGATGCAGCCTAGGCCAGTGGTGGGTTGCTTCCAGTTCGCACCGGTTCACAAGAACTGGTAGTAAAACTTTGTAGTAGTTTGGAGAACCGGTAATAACATTGGCTGACCACGCCCCCGAACCGGTCCCCGGCCCGGTTGCCGCCCACCTCATCAGAGGCTTTTTTTTTTTACTTTTAAAAGCATTTTTTCTGCAACGTCTTCGGCCAAAAAAAATGCTTCCAGTGGTGATGTCATCGTGGAGTGGGTGAGGAAGCGGAGACTTACTTACCTGACAGGGGAGATACCTTGATTACGAAAAAATGCTTTTAAAAGTAAAAATAAAAAAAAGCCTCTGATGATCGTGCAGCTCAGCTCGAATCGTCAGAGGCTTTTAAAAGCATTTTTCAGCCAAAGAGGTTGTAGAAAAAAAAATGCCTTTAAAAGCCTCTGACGATCCCAGCTGATCATCAGAGGCTTCTAAAAGCATTTTTTCCTACAATCTCTTAAGGTTGTAGAAAAAATGCTTTTAAAAGTAAAAAAAAAAAAAAAGTTGGCCACCCCCACCCAGTCACATTACCCCCACCACCAAGCCACGCTCACAAAATAAGCCACACCCACAGAACCGGTAGTAAAAAAAAATTAGAACCCACCCCTGGCCTAGAC
The DNA here is from genome assembly GCA_022577455.1 of Arizona elegans. Lineage (NCBI taxonomy): Eukaryota > Metazoa > Chordata > Lepidosauria > Squamata > Colubridae > Arizona > Arizona elegans. The sequence goes on from JAKOOJ010000003.1 coordinate 152,615,061, forward strand.
CTATAGAGAAATTTCCTGACAGTTAGAACAATTAATCAGTGGAATGGCTTTAAAACCGGAGATTTTCAATAAGTGATTGGACAACCATTTGTCTGAAATGGTAGAGGGTCTCCTGCTTGCGAAGGGGGTTGGACTAGAAGACCTCTGAGGTGCCTTCTAACTCTTGTCCTTCTATTAATTCTCCTCCACAGGTGCTCCTGAGGTTAGGCCTAAAACATTTGCGAACAGCTATGAAGAACTGGCAGTTTATTCTGGCGGATTCTATGTGCTCACTACAAAATATCAGCTTTCACAGGTCCTGGGCATAATGGAGAAGTCCTTGAATGCTGCTCCTGTTAAATTGATTGATGGCCAAATGTATACTTCACAGTTCTCCATCCCTGTAGATGAAACGCTCAAAGAGTTGATCATCTCTGTCAAAGCATCAACTTCCTTCAGCATGACTGTGTTCCAACCTTCAGGTAAGGGGCAGTGTCACACGCGGCATTTCCTCAGGAGCTACCGATAGCATCTTCTAGAGCAGCGGTTACCAACTGATGGTCCGTGGACCACTGGTGGTCCGCAAGAAAATTTTGGTGGTCCACAGGAAAATCATTTGCATTTTTTTATATTGCACTAAATCAGGGGTCCTCAAACTATGGCCCCTGGACCGGATACATGCAATGAATGCTTGTGTTACTGCAGAGAGTCTCCCCCTTCAGGGATTTTTTGTGCGGGTTGGAGGGGGGCAGAAATTCTGATTTGGGGTCTGCTTCAGCCTCCTGGTGCAGGGCTTTGGGCGAAGGCTGGAGGGAAGGGAAGCACCATTGGTGGCGAAGAGCCGGAGGACCTTGTTCCAGGCCTGGAACCGGTTGACCATCTTAGCCCGCTGAGCCTCCAGGTGCAAGTACCTGGCCTTGCACTCCTGCAGATCTTCCCTCTGCTTGGAAAGCCTATGCTCCTAGTCCTGGGTGCTTCTGCTGAGCCTCCTTCTCGGCCAGATCCCATTTGAACTCAGCCAGCTGTTTTGCCAACTCTTTCTCGTGGTGGCTGCTTAGCTCCAACAACTGCTTCCTGTTGGGGCCCTAAGGAGCCCGGGCGGGGAGGCGAGGAGGGGCTGGCACGGGAGGGGCGAGTAGAGGCAAGGTGCCCCTCAACGTGAGTGCATCAAGTTGGCCATGCCCACCCAGTCACATGACCACCTAGCCACGCCCACCCAGCCAGTCATTATGCAGATCATATTAGTGATCCGTGGGATTTAAAATTATTAATTTAGTGGTCCCTGAGGTCTGAAAGGTTGGGGACCCCTGTTCTAGAGCACTGTTTCTCAACTTTGGCAATGTGAAGGGGTTTGGACTTAACTCCTAGAAACCTCCAGCCGGCATGAGTTGAAGGCCACACATTTTCAAGTTGCTAAGGTTGAGAAATATTCTTCTAGACAGAATACGGTGGCTCACATGATTGGAACGCTGGGTTGGAAGCAGTGGTGAAATGCACTTACCTTTGCTACTGGTTCAGAAATGTGAGCGTACACACCTTTTCTGCACATGCGCAGAGGGTCAAAAATGGCCCTACCGGTTCGTGTGAGCAGATAGATCTGGCCGGATTTCACCGCTGGTTGGAAGTTAGCAAGCTCGTGTTCGAGACTTGAGTGCTGCTGTGTGTTGGGGTGAGCTCCCCTCACTCGCTCCAGCTCTTTGCGGGAACATGAAAGGAGCCTCTATGGCCATTCCCCAAGCAACGAGGATGGCACCGGCTGATCAAACAAAACGAAATGAAATTCAATGTAGAGAAAAAGTAAAGTCTTACACTTAGGCCAGAAAAACCAAAAGGACACATATAGATTGAGAGAAACCAGGCCTAATCGCAGTAACTGCGGGAGGGATCTTGGAGTCTTACTGGACAACCAGTTAAATATGAGCAGTGTGTGGCGGCAGCCAAAAAAGCAATCATAAATTACATTAATAGAGGGATTCAATCAAAATCACATGAGGTACTAATACCACTCTATAAACCCTTAGAAAGAACACATCTAAAGTACTGCATCCAGTTTTGGTCACCACGATATTAAAAAGATGTTGAGACTCTAGAAAGAGTACAGAGAAGAGCAACCAGGATGATTAGGGGACTGGAGGCTAAAACATAGGAAGAACCAGTGCAAGGACTGGGCATGGCTAGTCTAGTGAAGAGAAGGACCAGGAGTATTCTAATATTTGAGGGCCTGTCACAGAGAAGAGGAGGTTCAACCTATTTTCCAAAGCACCTGAAGGCAAAACAAGGCATAATGGATGGAAATAATCAAGGAGAGATTCAAGTTCAACTAGAAATAAGGAGAAATTTTCTGACAGTGAGAACAATCAATCAATGGAACAGTTACCTTTATAAGTAGAGAGACTGAAGAGACTGAACAGCCATCTGTTAAAAATGGTATAGTATAAGTATAAGTATAATTTTATTTCTATACCGCCCTTCTCCCGAAGGACTCAGGGCGGTGTACAGCCTGTTTAAAAACACAAGACAGACATCAATTAAAAATTTAAAATTATTAAATAAATTCGGCTCAATTTAAAACCCCAGAAATTTAAAATACCCCAATTTAAAATTATTATGTTGATAGCCCGGCCTGGCAGAACAACAGGGTCTTCAGTGCACAGTGAAATACCCAGAGGTCGGAGATCTTACGTATTTCCGGGGGCAGTTCATTCCACAGGGCTGGGGCTCCCACAGAGAAGGCTCTCCCCCTGGGTGTCGCCAGCCGACATAACTTGGCCGATGGCACCCTGAGGAGACCCACTCTGTGGGAGCGTATAGGGTCTCCTGCTTGAGCCAGAGGTTGGACTAGATGACCTACAAGGTCACTTCCAACTCTGTTACTCTATTCTACTCTACTCTACTCTACTCTACTCTACTCTACTCTACTCTACCCTACCCTACCCTACCCTGCCCTGCCCTATTCTACTCTACTCTACTCCTTTCAACCCGGAAGTGCCTTGAACAGTGCCTCCAACACGAACAGGACAAAACTCTTCTAGAGGCATCCAATCATCAGGAAATGAGGACAGACTTTGTATCACTTCACTGAAAGATGGATAATGCTTTGAAAACCTTATAAATTCGCTGCCTCCAACTATTCCGGGCTGATGGGAGGTGGGGAGAGAAGATGGTTCTGCATGAGTGGCGGGAGCACACGCTTGTGCAAATGAGCCTTCACACGCGTGAACTCGCCCGCTGCTTATTCAAGTGGAGCTGTACACACGCACTCGCCCAGCATTTCCACACCCCGGTTCTGAATTGGGCCATGGAACAGGGGTTGGGGACCCCTGTTATAAATCACTAGCAATTAGAATTAGGCATACAGGACAGAATAACGGGATTGGGTGCAGACGGTTAATGGGAAGGGGGGGAACTTTCTTCAAATTCTCACTTTGTTTACATCTGCTCTTGGGTCTGTTTATGTGTCACCTCATGGCAGGTTCTCAATTGGGATCCCTGAGCATGTTGATCAACACGGAGAACCAGAAGGTCGTGAAGATATCGCCTATCCCTGAGCCAGGATCCTGGACCGTGAATTTGGCTCCCATAAACTCTTATACGATACTGGTTGAAGGCAAAAGTTTGCTTGACTTTCATTACCAGATTCTGCAGAAGGAGGATGACTATGTGCTTCCAGTCCAAGGACGACCAGTGCAAGGTACCTTTTCGCTTGTAAAAATACAGGGAGTCCTCGACTTACAACGGTTCATTTAGTGACCGTTCGGAGTTACAACGGCACTGAAAAAAAGTGACTTATGACCCTTTTTCACTCTTACGACCACTGCAGCATCTCCATGGCCACATGACCAAAATTCAGATGATTGGCAACTGACTCGTATTTATGACGATCACAGTGTTCCGGGGTCATGTGATCCCCTTTTGCGACTTTCTAACAAGCAAAGTCTCAACGGGGAAGCCAGATTCACCTAACAACCGTGTTATTAACTTAACAGCTGCAGTGATTTACTTAACAGCTGTGGGAAGAAAAGTGGTAAAATGGGGCAAAACTCACTTAACAAGTGTCTCCCTTAACAACATAAATTTTGGGCTCAGTTGTGGTCCTAAATCGAGGAGTAACTACATAAATGAGAAGGAAATTAAAGGGCCTTAGTAGATTTGGAGATGTATGGCAGGGAGGGAGGGAGGGAGGGAGGAAGGAAGGGAGGGAGGAAGAAGGGAAGGAGGGAGGAGGAGGGAGAGGGAAGGAAGAAAGGGGCAAAGAGGAGGAGGAAAGGAGGTGGAGGAGGAGGAGGAAGGAAGGAAGGGAAGGAAAGAAGGAAGGAAGGGGCAAAAAGGAAAAGGAAGGAAGAAAGGAAGGGGCAAAGAGGAGGAGGAGGAAGGAGGGAGGGAGGGAAGGGGCAAAGAGAAGGAGGAGAGGAGGTGGAGGAGAAGGAACGAAGCAAGGAAGGGGCAAAGAGGAAAAGGAAGGAAGGAAGGAAGGGGCAAAGAGGAGGATGAGGAGGAAGGAGGGAGGGAGGGAAGGGGCAAAGAGAAGGAGGAGAGGAGGTGGAGGAAGAGGAAGGAAGGAAGGGAGGGGGAAAGAGGAAAAGGAAGGAAGGGCCAAAGAGGAGGATGAGTAGGAAGGAAGGAGGGAGGGAGGGAGGGAGGAAGGGAAGGGGCAAAGAGAAGGAGGAGAGGAGGTGGAGGAGGAGGAAGGAAGGAAGGGCCAAAGAGGAGAAGGAAGGAAGGAAGGAAGGAAGGAAGGAAGGAAGGAAGGAAGGAAGGAAGGAAGGAAGGAAGGAAGTTGTATTGTATCTTGACTCTTCTGCATCTCCTTCAGGGTTGAACTACACAGTCTCCATGAAGATGATGGGAGATGCTGCCGGCATGCAAATCCAGTGCCTGGTGCCTCTTTCTGAAGATGGAACCCCTCTAGAATCTATACCTTTGAACCAGTCCTTTGATGCTTTAGGCAACCCCTTTGCATTTGGACCTGTTTCCTTGCATGGCCCGGTACGTATCCTTTCCTACTAATTACCTGGTAAAACGCAGCTCCTTTTTTACTTAGTCCCAAGTCAGCTAGTGACCCTCTTCCCCCACACCCCCAAATATTTTTATTTTTTAATTATATAAAATACAAAGAAGAGAAGGAAAAAAAATAGGAAATTAGGGGAAGGAAAGGCAGCAGGGAAAAGGGGATGCGAGATACAAGAGGAAAGAGAAAAAAGAAAGAAAAGGAGGCATTGATTTCCAGCTCTTCTTTTGCACAGTACACGATAAACACACTCCAACCTCAACTTTTTGCTTTTACACATTAATATATAAGCTAGTGACCATCTTGATTGAGTAGGGACTTGAAGCTGAGGATGCCCAACTCCAGTCCAACAATTTAGCCACTGCCTTTGACTATCCTACTCTGTGGGGGCACCTACCCTATGGAACCAGCTGCCCCCTGAGATAAGGAGAATCCAAGACCTTGGTGCCTTCCACCATGCCTTCCGCCGTGCCCTTAAAACTTTCTTTTTTCATCAAGCCGGGCTGGCTTAACATATTTTTAAATTTTTAATTTTTAATTGGTTTGTCATTTTAAACTGGGGCCAAATTAATATATATTCTTTTAATTGTTTTTAATGTTTGTATTGTATGTTTTTATCTACCTGAGTCCCTTAGGAGAAGGTGCGGTATATAAATTCGAAATAAAATAAAATAAAAAATAAATCCCTTGGCTACTATTCAAAAATGATGGGAGAGATGCACCTTAACATACCCAAAGGGTGATCAGTAGTCAGTTAGAAATCCTCCATTTTAGAAACACCAAAAGCCGGATCTGTTTAGAAAGCCGGATCTGTTCTGACCCGGCTTTCGCAGAAGCAAGAAACAGATTCCTTGCAAAGAAAAAAACCCTCTTTAATTACACATTGGGAATTAACTGCAAACCTCAGTTCTGGCAAGGCTGTCTTTGTCCCATGAAACACACAAGGAGCAAACTTTCTAGAAATGCGAACGGTTCTCTGCGACAACCAAACCACTCCCCTTTCCTCCTATTTATTCGCCAGCCAGGGAGGGGCCAGTCTCCAGGGGTGAAATGCTCCGGGTTCAGACCGGTTCGGATGAACCGGTAGCGATGGCGGCCGGTGGTTCAGAGAACCTGTAGCAATGGTGGTGCGAGGCTCCGCCCACCCACCCGGTCGTCGTTACTTCCTGGGTTTAACCAGAAAGTAACCTGTGTTTTACCCTCTGTGCATGCGCAGAAGGGTTTGCACATGCGCAGAGGGTTCAAGCGCGTGCACTTCCGAACCGGTTGGGAAAGTAAGTAGATTTCACCCCTGCAGTATCCACGTTTGTTTTGCTTCCCAAGCCAGCTCATTGTCCTCCGTTGTTCACCTCTCCTATCTGCTCTGCGCATACGTGCATCTGGAACAGGCCCCAGCTGTTCCTCCTCCTCACTCACCTCTGACTCCAAAGGTAGCTGCCTCTCTGGCTGGGAAATGCAGAACGGCCCCGCCTCTATCTCTGTGTCCAATGCTGAGAATCCATCAGAGCCTTCCCCAGGCTCCAGAACTGGCCCAAGTTCCTCCCTAATCTCCTCATCGTCCGAGTCTGCTGCCAGCTCTGCTGGCAGCTGGCAGGCCACAACAGGATGCTCCATACTGAATTTTCACAGAACTCAATGCTCATGGCATGTCATAGTGAAGCAAAAAAGTAAGATGGGGGGGTGTCACCATTAAAGCCACACCCCTCCATTTAAATGCCTCACGTTAAAAAAAAAAAGGTCAAAGCAATAGCACTTCAACTTATATACCGCTTCACGGTGCTTTGTAGGCCTCTCTAACCAGTTTACAGAGTCAGCCTATTGCCCCCAACAATCTGGATCCTCATTTTACCAACCTCAGAAGGATGGAAGGCAGAGTCAAACTTGAGCCAGTCAGTATCGAACTGATGGCAGTTGGCAGAATTAGTCTGCAGTGCTGCATTATTTCTAACCACTGCGCCACCAAGGCTTTGATCATGTAGTTATGGCTACCAGTTCGACTTTTTTCACACATTCCCTTCCTCACAGACCCTCCACCCGCTGCCAAAAAATTGGGATCAATGAGGTGAGTTTAAACCTGAAAGCAGGTGTCTTACTACAGATCTACTGAATTTTTGAGAGGAGGTTCCAATTGTTTGCAAGTCAGGTAGTTTTTGACTTATGACCACAATGGAGCCCAAAATTTCTATCGTTAAATGAAACATTTGTTAAGCGAGTTTTGCCCCATTTTGCTACCTTTCTTGCCACGGTTGTTAAGTGAATCTGGCTTCCCCTTTGACTTTGCTTGTCAAAAGGCCGCAAAAGGGGATCGCATGAACTTGAGACACATAACGGTCATAAGTATGAACCAGTTGCCATGCAGTTGAATTTTGATCATGTGATCATCATGGGGATGTTACAAAGGTTGTAACTGTGAAAAATGTTGCTTTTTTCAGTGCCGTTGTAACTTTGAATGGTCACTACATGAACTGTGGTAAATCAAAGATTACCTGTAATACATATCAATTAATTCATCAATAGGCACAGGAACAATGTGGAAGATTTTTAATAGTAATTTCTCCATTTTTTCCTTCCAGAGAACCTTACTGAAAGTGGAGGGCCTTTCTCCAGGCAATTTTCCTTTCGTAAGAATCAGCGGGGATTCCCTCACCACCGAATTTGTGCAGATTCTGCCTCTGCCTGAGCAGAACAGTAAGTTCCTAGCAGGATGGAATATATCAGCAATAACACAGGATTAGCAGTTTTGCTTTTGGTTCAGTTTCTAGCATTTTTTTTTCTTTATTTAGTCCAGGTCTTGTCAAAAAGAAAAAGGAAAAAAAAAGTTTGCTTATGAATTTTCACGTGTATTTCCTCTCAACGCTTGCATTTTCAATGCTTTTCCAGAATGGATGAATAGGTGGCTACGTTAACCCACATTCCCCAAACACACCCAGTCCCCAGTGGTGAAATCTGAAACCAGTTTGCTACCGGTTCGCTGGCCACGCATGCGCGCGGCTTGCCAAATGCATGCTGCAAGCGCATGTGCAGTGCACACCAAACACACACTGCGCGTTTAAAAAGCTACCGGTTCGACCAGTAGTTAAAAAAAGCTACAATCCGACTATCAGCTTTGCCGCGGGGTTTAGTTTTGCTAGAAAGCAAGATTTCCTTTGCTTTCTAGCAAAGCTAAACCGTGCGGCACAGCTGATCCTCCCCCAGCTGTTCTACTTACCTTCCCAAGCCTCCTTTTGGTGTGTGCTGCATGCACGCATGCACAGTACACACCACAAAAAGGCTTAGGAAGGTAAGTAGGAGAGCTGGGAGGGATCAGCTGTGCCGCACAGTTTAGCTTTGCTAGAAAGCAGGATTTCCTGCTTTCTAGCAAAACTAAACCGCGCGGCACAGCTGATCATTGGATCATATTGACTGAACTGGTAGCTAACTACCGGTTCGACTGAACCGTTTTTTGTTGTTTTTTTTTACTACCGGTTCACTCAAACCAGTAGTTTTTATCACTACCGGTTTGCCTGAACCAAAGCGAACCGTTAGCATTTCACCCCTCACAGTCCCCTACAAAGTTTCTTTAACTAGTTTTGCATCCTGTTCTCCTTCTGTTTCCTAAAATGTCACCAAAACTGTTGCTTGCTTCTTCAAGCTTATTCCTACCTCCACATTTATCATCAGAACAGCTTCTGCTTTCTAGATTTAAATCAAGAATTCCACGAAAACGTGCTAGCTGGCTGTTTGGTGGCATGCAGATTACCTGCATCTCAAAATATCTGTATCTCAAGCATCCCTCATCCAGGATTTCCTGCTACCTGTATTTGGCTGGCTTTTGGCTGAGCTATCAAACATTTTAATGCCCTGTTATGTCTTGGTCCAATAATAGAAAGGGAAGACAGATAGTCCCTCTCTGTACTCATGAGAGATGTTGCAGAATACCCAGGGTAGTTCCACTGAGTACTACCATGATATAATATGATATATTATTTATATTGTATTGTATATGATAGATGAGATAAGATGAGATGATATATGAGATGTGATATGATATATATATTGTTCTGTCCCCGTCTCACACATGCACACAAACAGACAGCCAGGGGTTAAATAAACTGGAAGACAACCAATTCTTCTGATAAGAAGCTTGGCAGCAACCCAGTAGCAGCTTGCCAAGAACTTTACTCATAAACAAAATACACACAGTTAAGAATTGTCCAGTTCGTAAAATAAATCCAAGGCCGATAATGTTGTTTCCAAAGATGCAATGTGACTCGATAGTAGTTAGTTTTGTCCGTCACAGAGTCTGAATGGCCACCTCACCCCCTTTTATACCCTGTGGGGTGTGGTCCAGTGACTCAGCTTAATCTCTGGCACGCCTTTTCTTCTGTTGCGTGCGCTTATCTCTGCGACGCTGCCGAGGATCCAGCCAAGACTCATTTCTCTCATCACTGTCCACCTGTGGCTGCGTGGACATGCTTGGCCCCGGCCCTATCTCTTGCCCTTCGGCGGACACCGAAGGCATTGCCCGAGAGGAGGGTCCTGGAGAGGGAGGCCTTGCCAACTCCTCTCCTTCACTCTGGTAGGCCTCTCCTGCCGATGACACAGGCTCAGATAACGGAGCCACAACATATATATTGTATTGTATATGATATATATGATATAATATGATTTGATATGATATATTATATGATATACTTTATTGCATTGTATATGATAGATGAGATGAGATGAGATATGAGATATGATATGATATATTGATATTGTATTGTATATGAGATATGAGATATGATATGATATATTGATATTGTATTGTATATGAGATATGAGATATGATATGATATATGATATGATGATATATGATATGATATATGATATGATATGATATGATATGATATGATATATTATATTATATTATATTATATTATATTATATTATATTATATTATATTATATTATATTATATTATATCATGAGTATCTGGTTTCCGCCATTGACTTTACTTGTTAGAAGTTGGCTTGGAAGGTCACAAATGGTGATCATGTGACCTCAAGATGCTGTAACCATTATTATTATGGTTTGTTGCACAGTCAGCCAAATGTTCGGGCTGGATTATTTGTATTTATTAAATGTATATGCCCCTCATCTTGCTGTCAAGAGCGACTCATAAACAACTGTCCTATGTACAGGTAATCCTTGATTTACAGCAGTTTTGAAATATGTGAAATTAAAGGAAGATTTATGTGGGACAGTTTTTTCCTATGGTATCTCACAGATAATTGGTATTTCAGGTACAGGTAGCCCCCGATTTACAACAGTTCATTTAGTGACTGTTCAAAGTTACAATGGCACTCTAAAAAGTGACATGACCATTTTTCACTCTTACAACGGTTGCTGCATCCTCATGGTCACAGATCAAAATTCAGACATTTGGCAACTGACTCACCTTTATGACATTTGCAGTGTCCTGGGGTCATGTGATCTTCCTTTGTGACCTTCTGACAAGCAAAGTCAATGGGGAAGGCAGATTCGCTTAACAACCGTATTACTAATTTAACAACTGTGGCGATTCACTTAACAACAGGGAGCAAGGAAGGTCGTAAAACGGGGCAAAACTCCAAACTTAAGAACTATCTTGCTTAGCCACTTGCGATCGTAAGTCGAGGACTGTACTATGCTTGTACTATGACAATATTTTACCTATATTGTGAGCATATTGCCATTTTTCCGCCCCCCCCAGGCACCATGGCACCTGGTGGGACCTTGAAAGTCTCTGTGCTGGTAGTCAACTATGGAGCAGCTAGAACATTCGATTTTAAAGTTTGGGATGATCGGAGTTTCATGAGCAGCTATGAACCAAAAGGAAGTTTCCTGAACACAGGAGAAAATATTACCCTGACGGCAACCTTTATTGCACCCGTTGCCAATGAGAGCTTTGCCTCCAGGTAGGTTAACACAGCCGTGGTAGATATCCAGAATCCTCAAAGATGGGAGTTTGTAAAGAGAGAAAAGCAAAGAGAGAATTTGTGATCCCTTTGATGAATGAAAAATGCCTAGCAGGGATGTTTTCTGGATAAAGAGGGAATGTAGATACGCCTTATGTAGCTAAATAACAGCGTCGTGCTTAAAGGTATTTGGACTAGGGGAAACCTGAATTCTAGTTTTGCCCTAGGCACAGAACTAACTGGGAGACTTTGAGCCCATTCCTTTCTCTCAGTCCCAGGAAGAAGAAGGCAAAGTAAATCATTTCTGAAAAATGTTGCCAAGAAAACTCCAAGGACCTATTCAGGCGGTCACCAGGAATAACAAAATAACAGAGTTGGAAGGGACCTTGGAGGTCTTCTAGTCCAACCCTCTGCTCAGGCAAGAAACCCTGGCCTATACCATTTCAGACAAATGGTTGTCCAATCTCTTCTTAAAAACTTCCAGTGTTGGAGCATTCACAACTTCTGGAGGCAAGTTGTTCCACTGGTTAATTGTTCGAACTGTCAGGAAATTTCTCCTTAATTCTGGGTTGCTTCTCCCCTTGATTAGTTTCCATCCATTGCTTTTTGTCCTGCCTTCAGGTGCTTTGGAGAACAGGTTGACTCCCTCTTCTTTCTGTAATAATGCAGCAGAGTGGAGCAGGATTGCAGAAGGGAGAAAACATATTTGTTGTTAATGAATTCACAAATGTTTTTTTCAGCGTTGTGACATTCACTGCAAGCAGCGGTTCTGCCCAGAACTACCTGAAACTTCCCATCAGTGTCATTCCTGAAACAGCTTTGGTAAGCCTGAAATTAATCCTCTGGGAACACTTCTGTTCTTCATCCCCATTCTCACGTGATCAAAAATGTGCTACGTGGCAACTGATTCATATTTATGACAGTTGCAGTGTCCTGGGGTCATGTCATCCCCTTTTGCGACCTTCTGATAAGCAGAGTCAATGGGGAATCCAAATTCATTTAACAATCGTGTTACTAACTAAACAACTGCAGTGATTCGCTTAACAAAGAGCCTTGGTAGTACAGTGGTCTAAGGCACCCTGTTATTAAGCTGGTTATTAAGACCAGATGCCTGCAATTACTGCAGGTTCGAATCTCGCCAAGGCTCAAGGTTGACTCAGCCTTCCATCCTTTCTAAGGTAGGTAAATTGAGGACCCAGTTTGTGGGGGCAATAAGCTGACTTTGTATAAATATACAAAAGGATGAAGGCTATTGCTTAACGCATTGTAAGCCGCCCTGAGTCTCCGGAGAAGGGCGGCATATAAATCAAATTTTTAAAAAAAATGTAGCAAGGAAAGTCGTAAAATGGGGCAAAGCTCACTTAACAAATGTTTCACTTAGCAGCAGACATTTTGGGCTCAATTGTGGTCGTAAGTCGAGGACTTCCTATATTACTAAGGACTCACAAACTGATTTCTGCAGCCTAGGATAAACAAATATTGTTTCTTCTGCTAGGTTTAATGCTTTCATTTAGCAGCATTGGAGAGTAGCAGAAACTAACCCACCATGGAGACTTCCCCGTACTTTATACAGTATTTATATTTTAATATAAAATATAATACTTTATATTTTATGTTATTCATTATACAAAAACAGCCAGCGGTTGTCATTTTCCCACCAAAATGGCATAAATTCAAAGCATTTTATATAGAAAAGAGGCACGAGAGCTTCCTTTTTTCAAACAAGTCCAGAGAGATTAAAGTCAAGTTGAGAATGATCTAAGGAGAGTCTATATCTAATCCAGGGATCCAGGTAGCACAACTGCATTGTGATGACCCAGGGTGTGGCACAAAGGTAACACAGCCAGAGAACCGGTATGAATCCCTTTATTAGTGAAATGTTCTCCCACAAACCCTGTAAACAGAATGACTGCACTCAATCACTCCAGCAGGGAAAGATTATGAGTCCCAGATGGGAAGAATAATTCCAGCAAGACAAGATAAACACACAGTAGCACGGCAGTAAATCAAACAGTCAGAAGAAAATGCCAGGAATGCAGGCCACAGCTCTCAACACCAGATTAATTCAGCATTTGTTCCTGACAAACGTCCCTCCCAACTGCCTCTCCTTTAAACTCCATCCCCAGGTGTGCCTTGTGAAGGGAATCCTTCCTCGTAAGCCACGCAACCCACGTTGCTCTCTTCTGCATTCTTCCCTGTGCACCTTAGGATGAGGAGGGGGTAGGCCTTGGTCTTCATCTGAATTCCCTCTCCCTTATTCTACCTCTCCCCTGCTCTATCCAGCCTGACTTTGCCCTTCCCCAGTTTCCTCCACAGCCAATGGACCAACTCTCCTGCTCTCTGTCAGCTGTTCATCTTCCGTCTCAGGTTCAGACTCCGACGGGGGTATGACATGCGTATAGAGAGAGTCACAGGAATGGGAATGAAACATTAGTTGCCATAAACAGCCAATCATAAAAGCCTTCTCTTTTATGCAGCTAGTCCTTGATTTATGACCAGAATTGAGCCCAAAATTTCTCTCGCTAAGCGAAATAGTTATTAAGTGAGTTTTGCCCCATTTTACGACCTTGCTACAGTTCTTAAGTGAATCACTGCAGTTGATTCGCTTGTTAAGTGAATCTGGCTTCCCCATTGACTGTCAGAAGGTCAGAAGAGGTGATCACATAACCCCAGGACACTGCAACCATCATAAATACATGCCAGTTGCCAAATATCCAAATTTTTGCTCATGTGACCATGAGGATGCTGCCATGGTGGTAAGTGTGAAAAACGGTTGTATGTCACTTTTTTCAGCGCCATTATAACAGTCACTAAGTTAGGGACTACCTATATGTATATCCTTCACAGGGGAGAGTCAAAACGCATGTGTTCCATCTACACGTATACATCAGGGTGCAAATGTAGAAGGAGGTATCCTAATGTTAGTCATTTCTCCATTGCTAGTTATAGTATCTTCAGTGTTTCTCAACCTTGGCACTTCGAAGACTAGTGGACTTCAACTCCCAGAATTCTCCAGCCAGCCATGTTGGTTGGGGTACTCTGGGAATTGAAGTTCATACATCTTCAAGTTGCCATGGTTGAGAAACACAGCTTTAGAGAATCACCCAGCCAGCTGTTATTACTGTTTTATTTATTTATATTTCACTTCTAAACCACCCATCTACCTCAAAGAGGGCTGTTCCTTTGGTATCATGGTTAGATGATTCTAAATAACAAATTGTTATGAGGAAATGAGAATCATGTAGGAAGAGTGATAGGCCAAGACCAAACTTAATTTAAATCATTTAACTCTGCATTTTATGTCTGCACTCACCATTGTCAGGGTTCCAAGTAACACCCCCAATGAAAGAAGACTCTGAGGCTTGAAGTTTCTCAAAGTTCCATTTTATTAAAGATGTCATATTGGCACATCTAGGAAAACCCAAATCTGAAAGCTTCCAGGTTTTCTCCACCCAACAGAAAATCCAAGACCCTGCCCAGCATCCACAAGTCCATCACATGGCCCAATCAAAACACCGTCCCAACTGGAGGGTCCTCCCAATTCCAACCCTCCAGGTGCAGGGCAAGATGTCCTTGACTCTCTGAGAAAAGAATGTTATTATGACTATATATCACCCATGCTCCATACAATTCCCCCTCCCAGTTTCCCACAGTAAGAAACGTGGCAGGCCTGAAGGGCCAATGCAAAAGATGGCTTCCAGGCCTGACAACCATCGCTTCTGGCTAGCAGGATGTAAGATACTGAAAACTCAGTGCTATTCCAACCAATCCAGTTTCCAGGATTCTCAGGAAGTTGGCTGAGAATTCTGGGAATTGCAGTCTTAGTATAGGAGAAGGAATGGCAGAACCTGGGGGCGGAGTAAAATGAAGGATCAGCCTAGAATCCCTACATAGCCACAAGCAGATTAAATCCAATTCCCCACTGAATTCAGTTGACTCTTATTTAACTCCAACCAAGTGAACCATTAGTTGAGAAGATTCCTGTGTATTTAGGCATTTTAGCAATAAATCAGTTTAATTAGACCTTCATTGGGGACCTGATCTTTCACACGAGAAAGCTATATATCCATATTGGCCGCTATATTGGGAAAAGGGTGATCTATGTGTCCTAACAGGGAGGTGGTGGCTCAGTGGCTAAGATAAACTGAGCTTGTCGATCGAAAGATCGACAGTTCAGCGGTTCAAATCCCTAGTGCCGTGTAATGGGGTGAGCTCCCGTTACTTGTCCCAGCTTCTGCCAACCTAGCAGTTCGAAACCGCGTAAAAAATGCAAGTAGAAAAATAGGGACCACCTTGGTGGAAAGGTAACAGCGTTCCGTGTGCCTTTGCCCTTTAGTCATGCCAGCACTGTCCGTCTTCGGACAGTGCTGGCTCTTCGACTTTGAAACGGAGATAAATACCACCCCCTAGAGTCGGGAACGACTAGCACATATGTGCGAGAGGAACCTTTACCTTTATGTGTACTTGCATTTGCATTTTAAATTCATGTACTCATGTATTATGGCTCATTAGCTTTATTACTAACCGACACGTTTGCTCTTCAACAGGAGACCGATGAGATCCCACCTGTGTACAAACTCAGAGAATTTTACATGCCTTGTAGAGGCAACCTCCAGAATGAACCAGTCTGTCGTCGTCATACTTGGCAAATGTCATTCACAGCTGTGGATGACCAAAGTACCGTCACCGTCACAATCAATACAAATCCTTCTGGTCTCACTTGCACTCCAAAAGCAGGTGATGTGAAGAATGTAATATGTGAATATAGGTACGTATACATCCATTGTTCTGAAAAAAAAAATCAATCATAAAACCTTTTTCCCATTTGCATTGACAATTGCCCAGTCTTGTCCAACTTTTACATGCAAGAGCCCTAAACTGAGTTATGCCAGTGCAAATTGCTGAACCTCCATAAATATAAAGTCTTCACCTCTAGGACATCACACCACTCCCGTTAGTTTTTAGCAATGACTAATTTAAAGGACCTAAAGCCCCTGGGAATGGACATTAACAACTGGGAAACCTTGACCTCCAATCGTTCGGCTTGGAGGCTAAAGACGCAGCATGGCCTTCTCCAATTCGAAGAGACACTTGTTCTGCAGGCTGAGGCAAAGAGGCAGTCCCGGAACCAGCGAAATCTGGGGTCTGGGCAGGGGACAGAATGTATCTGCCCTCAGTGTGGAAGGGATTGCCACTCTCAAATTGGCCTTTTTAGTCACGCTAGATGCTGTTCCAGAACACGGTACCATAGTCTTTTGAGACTGAAGGATGCCAATGAATTAAAATAATGCAGAGAAAATTAAAATGATGGCATCCCACCCTGAAAACAAAAACTAAGTTTCCTGCAGTTTTAAACCTATGCTTGTCTACGTAACAGAAACTTAAATATTTCCAATTCAATTTTACTTGACCTTCCTTTTGTTTTCTGTGAAAGTTACTTTAATCTGGAGCTGAAGGAAAACAATTGAGAGCCAAGTTGGTCTAGAACCGTGATGGCGAACTATGGCATCCCACAAGTGGCACACGGAGCCATATCTGTGGGCATGCAAGCGTTGCCCTAGCTCAGCTCCAGCGCGCATGCATGCGCCAGCCAGCTGATTTTTGGGCCTTCCAGGCCCACCGGAAGTTGGGAAACAGGCTGTTTCCAGCCTCCAGAGGGTCTCCGGGGGGTGGGGAAAGCCATTTTCACCCTCCCCAGGCTCTTAGAAATCCTCTGGAGCCTGGGGAGGGTGAGAAATGGGCCTACCGAGCTCATTGTGCCATAGCGTGCCAAAAGCAGGGAGAGCGGGGGATTTGCACGCATGCACAGGGGTGGGGTGCATTGAATTATGGGTGCGGGTATGTGCACGCATGTCAAACACCCCCTCCCCCCACTTTTGGCACGCAACAGCAAAAAGGTTAGCCACCAGTAGCTAAGTGTTGGAATTCATTTTTGGAATGTATTTCTATGCAACAATTACAGTAGTATTCAGACAGTAGATGGCACTGTTTACAAATTTGGATCTATGGTATATACTCTATGCTCTTCTGTTTTAAATAGAGCTTCCTGTTTCCAGTTACAGTTAAACAGTTGAGCAGTAAAGCACATGGTGACTGTACTCTTTGTTTGCTCTGTGGTGCTATATATAAACAGAATTTCTAACATTAAGGCACCAAGTTAGAGACAAGGAGACTGTGAGTTCTAGCTCCACCTTAGGCATGAAAGCCAGCTGAATGACTTTAAGCTAGTCCTTCCCTCTCAGTCCAACCCAGCTCATACGGTTGTTGCTATGGGGAAAAGGGGAGGAGAAAGGAGTATTAGGTATCTTTGCCTTGAGTTATTTATAAAAGTAATATTAATAAAAGTAAGATATAAATACAGCTAATCCTCGATTTACAACCAATCATTTAGTGACTATTCAAAGTTGCAACAGCACTGAAAAATGTAACTTCCTCACACTTCAAACCGATGAAGCAACCCCATGGTCACGT
Source organism: Arizona elegans (assembly GCA_022577455.1). Taxonomy (NCBI): domain Eukaryota; kingdom Metazoa; phylum Chordata; class Lepidosauria; order Squamata; family Colubridae; genus Arizona; species Arizona elegans. The sequence continues at coordinate 152,632,439 of JAKOOJ010000003.1, forward strand.
GATCAGAAATTGATTGCTTGGTACCCAGCATATCTTTACAATGGTTGTAAAGGTCCTGGGGTAATGTGATAACCATTTACAACCTTCCCAGCAGGCTTCCGACAAACAAAATCAATAGGAAATTCAGATTCACTTAATCTGAATTCACTTAAGCGAATTCACTGAAGTGATTCGCTTAAAAGCCATGGTGGGAAAAGATTGTAAAATTGGGCATGACTCATTTAACAATCGCTTCGCTTAACAACCGAAATTTTGGTCTCAGTTGTGGACGTAGGTCGAGGACTACCTGTAAATGCAAGTGCAAATAAATCTCAGCTTTCTCCTTCTCTGCCCTGGACTTTTATAACGTGACCCCCACAAAGCTCATTTCGTCCCTTGCCTGCCTTACGAATGTGCAAGATCCACTTTTGAGCACACAATAGCTCTCAACACTAGCAAGAGTCTTTATTATTGGCTGAGCTTCTTATTATACGTAAAGAACTAGCCAAATAATTAATCGTTTATAACAGCACGCTGGTTGTGTGGTTCTTCCTGGGTATTTGTGAAAATCAGCAGGTTCCAATTATTCTGAGATAGGCTAAGAGTGCCCTCTGGAGTTCACAAAATTTCCGGCAAAAATAGAAAACAAAGATGCAAACAGATGGTTGTCTTTATTCATTTAATCCCCAGCTATGAAATATCTTTTCCCCAGGGGAAAATAATTCAAAATTAGAGTGATGCTTTTATTAGTTTGAAACCCCAAAATTACAAAACACACAGGTTTTTAGCCAGATCTTTATTAGGTAAGAAGTAGCAAAAAAAAATGGTGCTAAAGCAGACAGAATGTGCAGTTATTATATTAGCTCATTTCAGGTTTAAAATTAGGTAGTATTTAGGACAGAGCATATATTAAGTATGTTTTAATTTTATTTTTTCTTGTTTTAAAACTCCAGGTTTTTAAATTTATGACAAATTTATTTTAATTTTCTGTGCAATGCAAAAAAAAATCAAAGCATACAATTACTTTATTTTTTTATTAATAACAAAAATGTCAGTGGTTATATAATAGAAATCCTACATGCATTACAAGGATTAAAGCAAACTGAACATAATGGGAGAAAAAAAATAAGGAAAATGAAAAAATGACAATATATGAAATTAATCTGGCCCTTAAACCTATTAAATCTACACTATTTAGAAAAAAATGCTCCATCTTCTCATTTTTAGAATGTATCTATAATTCCAAATAATAATATCCAATTCCTTACTTTGAGAAAAATGGACGTTCTAAATTCCCAATTACCAAACTGAAATTCTGAACGTAAAGAAAACAAATATTAAATATATTAGTACCCAAAAAAATGTATTGACTATATTTAAATTTAATCTGAACAAAATTTCATTTTTTGTCATGCCCTGACCTGTTACTTTTGAGGGATCCTGTTCAAACCCCAATTTTAGCCCTGAGACTAAAAGCTACAGACCAGCTGCAGAACACTAGTCTATATTCTTCCTTTTCTTTTTTCATTGATCGAGGTAAAATAATGCATGCTTTTATTTCAAGGAAACTTTATAACCAGGCTGTGTAGCATAAGAAACTAAGAGCAATTAAGATGATCAAAGGCCTGGAGACTAAAATATATGAACAGCTGCAGGATTTGAGTTTGGCTAGTCTAGAGAAAAGAAAGACTAGGGGATGACATGATACCAGTAATCCTGTACTTGAAGAGCTGCTACAAAGAAGAGGGGGTCAAATTATTCTCCAAAGCACCAGAGGGCAGGACAAAAAATAATGGATGGAAACTAATCAAGGAGAGAAGCAACCTGGAATTAAGGAGAAACTTCTTGACACTGAGAACAATTAATCAGTGGAACAGCTTGACTCCAGAAATCATGGGCACTGGAGGTCTTTAAGCACAGACTAGACCCGTGATGGCGAACCTATGGCACACATGCCACAGTTGGCACACGGAGCCATATCTGTGGGCATGCGAGTGTTGCCCTAGCTCAGCTCTAGTGCGCATGCGTGTGCCAGCCAGCTGATTTTCAGACCTTTCAGGCCTACTGGAAGTCGAGAAACGGGCTGTTTCCGGCAGGGGTGGGTTCTAAATTGTTTTACTACTGGTGCTGTGGGCGTGGCTTATTTTGTGGGTGTGGCTTGGAGGTCATGTGCCTAGGTGGCCGTGGCTAGCTGGTCAGAGTCATTTCTGGAAGGTCCTCGCACTTATGACCAGTCCTCGCACTTACGACCCGACTCATTTGTTTGCTTTTAACACTGATCAGCTGTAGGACGGCCCTTTGAAGCCCCGCGGCAAGAGTTTAAACAGTTTTTTTTCCCTCTAGTCATCAGCTGGGACTCAGGAGGCAGCAATAGATTGGGGGTGGGGCCAAATAAAAGGTAAGAATAACGTGTGTGGGGGGTGGGAGGGTGGGGGGGAGAACCGGTTCGGTGACGTCATATCGTCACCGCTACCGGCTCGGCCGAACCGGACCGAACTGGGAGGAACCCACCACTGGTTTCCGGCCTCCGGAGGGCCTCCAGGGGGGTGGGGAAGACCGTTTTCGCCCTCCCCAGGCTCCTAGAAAGCCTCTGGAGCCTGGGGAGGGAGAAAAATGGGACTTCCAGTCCCACCAGAAGTCGGGAAATGGGCCGTTTCCGGCCTCCAGTGAGGTAGAGAAGGCCATTTTTGTCCTCCCCAGGCTCCAAGAAAGGCTCTGGAGCCTGGGGAGAGTAAAAAAAGCACCAGCCCATCACGTGCCAGAGGCAGGGGGAGCATGGGGGGAGGGGTGTCACATGCGCATGTGCAGGGGTGGGGCGCATAGAATTATGGGTGTGGGCAAGCATGCCCATGACCCCTCCTTGCTCTCCCACTTTTGGCACACGACGGTAAAAAGGTTAGCCATCACTGGACTAGACAGTCACTTATCTGAAATGGTATAGCTTATTCTGCTTGAGCTGGAGCTGGACTAGAAGACCTCCAAGATCCTTTCCAGTTCATTCTATTCTATTCTAAACATATAAAAGTACAGGTCATTCTTAATTTACAACCACAATTGAGATCAGAATTTCTACTGCAAAGCATGTTGGTTTTTAAGTGAGTCGCACTCAAATGTATGACCTTTTTGCCACAGTTGTTAAGTGAATCACTGCTGTTTTTAAATGAGTCACACAGTCATCCAGATTACCCCATTGACTTTGCTTGTTGGGAGCTGGCTGGGAAGATTGGAAATCACATCGCCCTGGGACACTGCAGCCATTGTAACTACATGCCGCATGCCATGACTCTGAATATTGATCACTGTAGGGATGCTACAATGTCATAAATGCAAGGATTGATCGATTGCAGTTATAGTTTTGTTGTAAGTTTGAACGCTCACTAAATGAATGGTTGTAAGTCAAGGACAACCTGTACTACACCTTGATGAAACATGTTAACCGCAGAGTTGCCTTGGTGAACTGACCATGCCCTCTAAATCTTTCACTGCTGATAGAACTCTTTCGTTCTAGCGTCCTTGTTTAAAGTCCCCCCCAGCTATAGTTTGTAGCTATTCAAACTCTTCCTCCTTCACCCTCTCCCGTTATTTATCCACCTTGTTATTTTTGCTCTCCTCCGTAGGTCAACCTGCTGCAATCCTTTTGCAGAAGTTTTAATCAGTGATGAGGATGGGAACACGAGCAGTTTCACAATGGACTACAGAAACTCTAAGCCTCCTGCAAGCTAGTGAGTTAAGCAACTGAAGCTGCCAACCCATTCATTAAAGCACTTTGTCTTTCTCTTTAGTCAAAACTAGACGACCCATGAGCCTGGGTCATAAATAAGAGATGTTTTCTTACCAGATTCTTCTTCAATGCCATCAACAATGGTAGACAATGGCAGACATAGGAGATGACCAGGCTGAGGGAGGGGTCAAAAGTGTCATCAGTCAGGAATCCCTTCGTGACCACAAGAGATCTAATTCCAGCCCACCTTGAATTCCTTTGACTAGTATCTCCCGCCAATCTGCTTTGACCGTTAGTAGTTCAGATTCTTGTAGCGAGCAATAAACCTTTACACTCATTTGAACTGGCTGGATTTTCTGATTTTCCTGGTGCTTGACAGCAGAGCTTCGAATGCACTGCTGCTTTCGCTACAGATGTTCTTTAAAAATTAGGGATGTATATGTCTTGAAAACAGCCAGTTTTGAACTGTATAACAGTGGGCCCCCAACCTTTTGGGCACAATAGCACTTCGCACTTAGACTTATATACCGCTTTACAGTGCTTTTACAGCCCTCTCAAAGCGGTTTACAGAGTGAGCATATTGCCTCCAACAATCTGGGACCTCATTTTACCCATCTTGGAAGGATGGATGATTGAGTCAACCTTGAGCCATTGAGATTTGAACTGCCGAATTGCAGCTAACAGTCAGCTGAAGTAGCCTGCAGTACAGGGGTGGGTTCTACTTACCTTTACTACCGGTTCGCAACGGGACCGCGCATGCAGAAGCTTCCTGATGACGTCTGAGTCGGTGGGCGGAGCTTCCCGCCAGTTTTACTATCGGTTCTTGCGAACCGGTCCGAACCGGGGGCAACCCACCACTGCTGCAGTACTGCACTCTAACCACTGTGCCACCTCGGCTCGGCTCACAAGGGACCAGTTCTGTGGAAAACAATTTTTCCACAAACTGATGGTGTGGTGTGTATGTGATTTCACACACTACCTAGATCTCACACACGCACAGATGAAGTTTCGCTCGCTTGCACAGTCCAATTCTTAACAGTCCTTTCTAAGGTAGGTAAAATGAGGACCCAGTTTGTGGGGGCAATAAGCTGATTTTGTATAAATATACAAAAGTATGAAGGCTATTGCTTAACGCATTTTAAGCAGCCCTGAGTCTTCGAAGAAAGGCAGCATATAAATAAAATAAAAAATAAAAAAAATGAGAAAATAACACAAGCAGTGTGACAACATCACAACACAAGCACCGTCCATTTTCTATGCACTTTGCAATATCACATGCAGAAAAGTGTAGATCTACTGGAATAGACTTTGTGAGCTCTCCTAAGGAGAATACAATACCATTTTAAAGGCCATCTGCACCCACATTGTAGTTTTTGTTTCTTGTCGCATCAGCCCACCAAGCAGAGTGTTACCAAAGTCAAAGAAAAAAGATTAAGGGCCCACAAAGCAATAGATTTTCTCTTGAACAGGTTGTGGCCAATGTAAATTCAGCAGGTGCATCTTCTCCCATTGGCCCTTCTTGGCACCTTCCTTCTTGGAATTCAAACGGCACCTGCTGAATTTCAGCCTTACATTTCTCAACCGTAGCAATTTTAAGACATGTGGGCTTCAACTCCCAGAATTCCCCAGCCGGCCACGTCTCCAAGTTGCCAACGTTGATAAATGCTGTATTTTTAAAAAAAACAATAAAAGTTACTAGCCAGAAAGCCAGGGCTGCTAATTTTCCTGATAGACTTATGGATAAGATTTGGGGAAGGGAGATGATGAAAAATACAAGGGCCTGGTGGCTCAGCAGACTGATAGCATTGTGATTAACACCAGCTGTCTGCAATTACTGTAAGTTCGAATCTCACCAGGCTCAAGGTTGACTCAGCCTTCCATCCTTTCTAAGGTAGGTTAATTGAGGACCCAGTTTGTGGGGGCAATAAGCTGACTTTGTATAAATATACAAAAGTATGAAGGCTATTGCTTAACGCACTGTAAGCCGCCCTGAGTCTCCGGAGAAGGGCGGCATATAAATCAATTTAAAAAAAAAAAAAAAAGCTTACATTTCTCACGCTGATTCTTTTGTTCACTTTCACTCCATAGAGATGACCTACCCTGAAGGAATGTCCTGACGCAAAATGGATCTTATTTCTGGTCCCTGAATGTCCCTTATACTGAGATGATCATCGCCAAACGGTAGTAGCCTTGCCCCATCTCTCTGGTGGATTCAAATAAAACTAACTTCAGAAGCACCTGTGTCTGTTGAGAGTCTCTATTTATTTATTTTATTCTCTTCAGAAAATCTTTTGTTCCTTTGCCTCGCTGGACTTCTTGCTTTGAAGCCATTGTGCTAACAGCGTTTTGCTGGACTACTGGCAGTAGTTGCTGCTGTGTGAGTGAGTGCTTTGCTCTGGGACTTGCCATAAACGTGGGAGCGTTTTGGGCAGTGGTGAAATCCTACCGGTTCTGTCCGGCTTGCACGAACCGGTAGCAGTAGCAGCGTGTGGTTTGGTGAACCGGTAGTGGCAGCAGTGTGAGGCTCCGCCTACCCCCCAGACATTGTTACTTCCTGCTTTGAACCAGAAAGTAACCGGTTTTTGGCCCTCTGTGCATGCGCAGAAGGCTTTGTGCATGCGCAGAGGGTCAAAAATTGCACATGAAAAAGCACACGCACTTCCAAACCAGTAGGGAAGGTAAATAGATTTCACCCCTAGTTTTGGGGAAAGTTGGAGCAATAAAGGGGAGTTTGAACAATCAGCTGGCTGTGTTGCCTCCGTGCCTTGTCCCAGGTCATCACAATTGCACACCAGCTCGGTCTTGGGGATGTTATCCCATAAAGAGGTAAAGATGGAGGGAAAAATCACCAGAACCAAGGGACCCAAAGACCCAGAGTTACTTTATCTTGCCAGGGTGAGTTGTAACTTGCTGCCTCCCATCCAGTCTCTCACAGACTCCAGATCACTTGTACAGCCAGTGACATTCTTATGACCATCTAGATTTCTACACTCCACAAAGGGTGAATCAAAAGAGGTCAACCTCTTCTCCAAAGCACCTGAAGACAGGGCAAGAAGCAATGGATGGAAACTAATCAAGGGGAGAACCAATCTAGAACTAAGGAGAAATTTCCCAACAGTTAGAACAATTCACCAGTGGAACAGTGGTGGGTTTCACTTACCTTTGCTACCAATTCTCCCCGAACCGGGGCAAACCAGAGGTGAAATACAGCAGGTTCTGACAGGTTCTGGGGAACCGGTAGTGGAAATTTTGAGTAGTTCGTAGAACCAGCAAATACCACCCCTGGCTGGCCCCAGAGTGGTGTGGGAATGGAGATTTGACAATATCCTTCCCCCAGGAATGGGGAGGGAATGGAGATTTTGCAGTATCCTTCCTCTGCCACGCCCACCAAGCCACGCCCACCAAGCCACACCACGCCCACCAAGTCATAGAACCGGTAGTAAAAAAATTTGGATTTCACCACTGGGGCAAACCGGTAGCAATCCACCACTGCAGTGGAAGGGCTTGCCTCCAGAAATTGTGGGTGCTCCAACAGTGGAGGTTTTTAAGAAGAGTTTAGACAAATGGTATAAGGTTTCCTGCTCGAACAAGGGGTTGGACTAGAAGACCTCCAAGGTCCCTTCTAACTCTGTTATTCTACTCTTCTGTTATCAGAAGAGTGCATTGTGCTCTTGTGCTGGAAACCCTTAGAACTGACAAGATCTCCGAGACACAATGTTTTCAAAAGCAAATCCACCGTGAAAGGTTTTAAATGTCAAAGTTGAAGTACGCACATCCTTAAAGTTGCCAAGGTTGTGAAACACTGATCTAAACAAACAGGACTCACATACTTTCCCCCCCCAACCCCACCCCCAACCTCTTCAACCCATGGCGCTTTAGCAAACACCAATCTGGCAACTGGTCAGAAGCTCTATTTGCGATGTTCCTCTTTGCAGCTGGAAGGTAGGATGCTGACTTCATTAGAGAGGCAGATTCAATATGGAAAAAAAAAAAAGAAGATGAACAATTGGCAGCTGCTCGTTATTTCCCCCCCCCCCCCCCCCCCCCCCCCCCCCCCCCCGTGTAACTTCAGCTATTAAAACTCCCACAGCCAAGGCAGGCAGGCAGAGGTTGTGAGGCAGACCTGAGGGAAAACTCTCTCTTTTTTTATAGTTTTTGTCCTGCCTACCCAAGTCGAGCCACAAACTATGCTCTTGGCCAGAGAGCTTCCTTTGCTTCTCTGCGTGGGACTTGTGAATGGGTTTTATCCCAACCGTGAATCGGAGGGCATTGCATCAACTGATTTCACCGATGCCGACATCCCAGGAAAGAAGATGAGGCAGGCTGTCATGGAGAAAAACCTTTTGCCTGGAAAACATCTCAAGAAAGGTGGAGCGCTTAAAGAGGAGAATGCAACAGAACCATTTCAAACCTGTTTTGAAGGTAACCCATGGGAGGGTGGGAAGGTCTTCATAGGATGTGTCCTGCTTTCACCTCCAGGCTCAAATAGATCCTCCACCATTTCCCTTATGGTGAAATCCTGAAAAAAAAAACCAGGAAGCTTGGTATGACATCAGAAGGTCCATTATTTCCATCTGCCATGGTATGATTGGGTTCTCTTTAGGACTGGGGCCGTGTAATTAGAATTACAAGATGGTAACCAACACAGAGAAACCAAGATAGTGGAGGCTTTTATGGACCTTCTTTGCTGTGTACAGCAAAACTATTTACAATAGATATCATTAAGTGTTGTACCTTATGATTCTTGATGAATGTATCTTTTCTTTTATGTACACTGAGAGCATATCCACCAAGACAAATTCCTTGTGTGTCCAATCACACTTGGCCAATAAAAAATTCTATTCTATTCTATTCTATTCTATTCTATTCTATTCTATTCTATTCTATTCAAGGCGATTCAAGGTGATTCAAGGCGATTCAAGGTGTTAGTTACCACCTTTAAAGCGCTCCATGGCATTGGACCTGGGTACCTTCGAGACCGTCTTCTGCCAACAGTAGCCTCCCACCGGCCAGTCCGCTCCCACAGAGAGGGTCTCCTCAGGGTGCCATCGGCCAAATTATGTCGGCTGGCGACACCCGGGGGAAGGCCTTCTCTGTGGGAGCCCCTGCCCTTTGGAATGAACTCCCCCCAGAAATTCGTAAAATCTCTGATCTCCGTGTATTTCGCTGTGCCCTCAAAACCATGTTGTTCCGCCAGGCTGGGCTATCAATATAAAGATTTTAATTGGTTTTAAATGGGATTTTAAATTTGGGGTTTTATAAATTGGGCCTATTATTTAATAATTTTAATTATTTTTAAATATTGTCTGTCTTTGTGTTTTTAATTAGGCTGTACACCGCCCTGAGTCCTTCAGGAGAAGGGCAGTATAGAAATAAAATTAATAAATAATAAAATAACTAAAATTCAATTCGATTCGATTCTGCAATAGATATTAACAGGTTCAGCATTCTTCTTCGGTCTCTCTCCTAGTGACTATTCCCCTTTAACTTCCTTCAGAGAAACCACCATATATTTTTCTTCTCCAGCGGAGAACCAACTGCTCCACACACTCATATCAAATGTATTCTCCACCTTTTCTCTCTTCTTATTCCCTTTTAAAACAACCTTTGTAGTTCTTATTGTCTCTCACGACTTTGTCTCTTCTCTCTCTCTAGTTCCGGGCCAGACCAACAACATCTCCCCAGGGGTGGGATTCTACCGGTTCGGACCAGTTCAGGCGAACCGGCAGCTCTGACAATCAGCTGGGAGTGAACCAGTCTGCTCCAACAATCAGCTGGGCCCACCCGTCCACCACTAAGCTTTACTTACCTATATCTTCGCAGCTGATTAGCGCAGCAGAGTGGTTTGGCACGCCTCAATTCCCTAGCACTAATGCAGGTGATTTTTCATTCAATTGCGCACATGGGCGTAGCCAGGGGTAAAATGCTCCCGGTTCGGACCGGATCACCTGATCTGGTAGTGATGGCAGTGGGTGGTTCGGAGAACCGGTAGCAAAAATCCCTGCACCCCCCCCCCCCACATGCCCAGCTAAGCTGCACAATCATCAGAGGCTTTTTTTTTTTTTCTACAACCTCTTCCGATGAAAAAATGCTTTTAAAAGTAAAAAAAAGCCTCTGATGATGGCGCAGCTCAGCTGGGATCCTCAGAGGCTTTTCAAAGCATTTTTTTCTGCAACCTCTTGGCCGAAGACGTGGTAAAAAAAAATGCTTTGAAAAGTCTTTCACGATCCCAGCTGAGTTGCCTGATCGGCAGAGGCTTTTCAAAGCATTAGAAAAAATGCTTTGAAAAGTTTTTTTTTAAAGTTGGCCATGCCCACCCAGTCACATTAACCCCCCCCCACCAAGCCACGCCCACAGAACTGGTAGTAACAAATTTTACATTTCACCTCTGAGGGTAGCGGGCATCCGGTGTGGGCATGTGCAAAGCGTGCAATCACTGAACTGGGTTGTTAAACCGGTAGGATCCCACCACTGCATCTCCCCCATGCATCTGAGCAGGTAGGTATTCTATGTAGAAAACACAAATAAGGCATATCTTAGTCGTCATGTCTCAACAGGCCAGACAAGTCACATATAATTAAACCAATTTTTCTGGGGTACAAATTTCCCCTTCCTAATTTTTAACTACTAAATTTCAGAGGCATTGTTCTTATTATATATATTTCTTCCAGAAAATAAGCAAAATCAAAAGGTATTCAGTCTGTACAAGGCATCATGGGCAGGGCCGGATTTTCCTATAGGCTAACTAGGCTTCAGCCTAGGGCCTCAAGATCAAGAGGGGCCTACACAGTGGTGGGATTCTGGGGGTTCTAGGGGGTTCGGCCGAGCCTTTTGTTAAATTGCTGGCTCGCCCGCCCCTCGCCTCCCACCCGCGGTGCCAGCCTACCGTAGCCAGGGGTGGGCAATTGTGGCTCTTTTACAACCTGTGGACTTCAACTTCCAGAATTCCTGATGCAGCTTGGCTGTCTGAGGAATTCTGGGAGTTGAAGGCCACAGGTTGTAAAAGAGCCACAATTGCCCACCCCTTCCCTAGCCTGAGTTCCGCTGCCTGGGATCCACGTGGGCTCCGGATGCAAGAGAGCAGGATGGGGAAAGCAGCTTCCCCACCTTCACTCGCCCTCCCTCTCTGCCCTTCGCTTACCCCGCCCACTCCCCATCTATTGCTGCCTCCGATGGCTGGAGGAAAAAAAAACTTCAAATTCTTGCCGCGGGGCTTCAAAGGGCCGCCCTAGAGCCAGTGGTGCAGCCGAACCCTTTGTTAAATGGCTGGCTTGCCCCGCCCCTCCGCACCACTATTTATTGCCAATCAATAGTGGTGGGCGAGGGGCGGGGAGCCAGCAATTTAACAAAGGGTTCGGTGTTTTTTTTGTAATTTTATTGGCCCCCGGAGCTTCAGCAGAAGCTAATTAGCCCTTGCTTAGATTTGCTCTCAGCTGTTTTGCTCACGGATCTGCTCCTTGCTTGCAAAGAGTGCTGATTTTTCCCCCCTAGCTATACTGAAAAACGAAAGAGAAAGTAAAGCAGGCTGTTGGCTTTGCACGTTGGAAAATTAGGCAGGCAGATTTCTTTTTCCTCACCAAAAAAGGTAGGTGCAAACAACAGGAAATTTAGGGAAAAAGAGGAGATTTTAAAACACAAAAGAAAAAAAGCTCTATTTAACTAGGGAATTGTAATAATTGAGATACTATTAATAATTGTATATTGTGTTGAAAGCAGAAATGGTTAAGTTGTGGTTTGGACGAATATATGGGGGAAATTATTTGGTTTAGTATTATTGGTAAATATAATTAATTGATTTGTACGAAATTGGATTGCATGGAAATAATTGGAATATTCATGTTCATATTGATTAATATACAAAAAAGATAGTTATATAATTAATTGATTTATATTAAAATGTTGAATTCATATAAAACAACTGTAATATTACATAATTAACCAATGTGAGGATGGATATAAAAATAGATGACAATGGGAAGGGGTATAAAATAGAATAGAAGGGAAAAATTGAATTTGATTAAGATTAGAGATGAGGATGAGGGTAATATTGGTTTTTTACAAAAATAGATGAGGAATAAATATGGCAAAAAGGAAATATAGAAATTGTAAATTTAATTGAAATGACTAAACACTGTTTAAATTTGTGAACCGGCCAAATACTCTGTTCAAAGAAAATACATTGTATGTTTGTATGTGTGTTTCTAATTATTGTTATTTATTCATATTTGTTCTCTTTTATTCTTTAAAGTTTAACAATTCATTCTTTATCTTAATATCTTAATATTTGTTTGGGGTTGGCTTTCTTCCCTTTCATCTTTTTTATTGTACAGCAATCCTTCTCCTCAAACCTACCACCTCTCTTTTCTTTCCTTCTTACTTTCTTTTCCTCCCCCTCTTCTTCTCCTCCCTACTTCCTCTTCCTTTCTCCTTCTCCTCCTTTCTTCCTCCCTCTCTCTCCTACTCTAATTTCCCTTCCCTTCCTTCATCCCTCTCTATTGCTGTATCCTTTTATGCATATGGACTACTCAGAGGGCTGAAAAAGTTATTTCTGACTGGTCCTCGCACTTTTGACCAGTCCTCGAACTTACGACTGTCCTCACATTTTACATTTTTGCCCTATCTTGTCACCATGGTGAAGAAAAGCAGTTGTGAAATGAGTGACATGGTTGTTAAGAAAGCTGCACGGGCATAAATGTGAGGATGGTCATAAGTGTGAGGACCGGTCAAAGGTCTGTGAGGCCCAGTCAGAAATGACTTTTTTCAGAGGGCTATGCACACAGCCACGCCTACCCGGTCACATGACGAGCTACCCACGCCTACACAGTCACGTGACCAGCTAGCCACGCCCACCCAGTCACATGATTGCCAAGCCACACCCCCAACTAAGCCACGCCCACAGAACCTGTTGTTAAAAAATTGAATCCCACCACTGGTGAAAGGGCCTCATAAGTGGAATAGCCTAGGGCCTCTTCCAATCTAAATCCGGCCCTGATCATGGGCATATTGTATTTAGTATGGTGCCCATTCGGGTGATGTCACCATGTTTTCATTATCAATCGGTCACCACAATTATGACTGACTGGCAATGCAAATCATCGTCTCTCTGAGCTTGGTTTTTTTCTTGCAGAGGCTTCATTACCCGAACTAGGTAACGTCATCAGTGCTAATCCACTAGTCCTCATTATCTAATCTAGTCTGAATAATGAAATGTCTGCAAGAAAGCGGCCAAGCTGAGGTAAATTGTTTATTTATTTATTTATTTATTTGGTTCAATTTTATATGCCGCCCTTCTCCGGAGACTCAGGGCGGCTTACAATGCGTTAAGCAGTAGCCTTCATACTTTTGTATATACCTGCTTAGTAGGGCTTTCGGGGGGGCCCTAAACGGTGTTCTTTTTTATACAAAGTCAGCTTATTGCCCCCACAAACCGGGTCCTCATTTTACCTACCTTAAAAGGATGGAAGGCTGAGTCAACCTTGAGCCTGGAGAGATTTGAACTCGCAGTAATTGCAGGCAGCTGGTATTACTTAACAGTGCTTTAGTCTGCTGCACCACCAAGGCTCCTTGGTGACATATCCTAGATATGTCACAGCTAGCATGCATTTGAATTCAAATTCCAGCACCTTCCTTTCCACATTTCTCACTAGCCACCATAGCTGTGATCAAGTGACATCAGGGAACAGATGGATGGGGGAGTTGGACAGGAGTGAAATGCTCCCGGTTCACACCGGATCACCCAATCCGGTAGCAATGGCGCTGGGTGGTTTGGAGAAACGGTAGTAGAAATCCCTTGCCACCCCCCATGCCCAGCTGAGCCGCGCGATCATCAGAGGCTTTTTTTTTTAATTTTAAAAGCATTTTTTCTACAAATGCTTTTAAAAGTTTTTTTAAAAAAGGCTTCTGATGATCACGCGGCTCAGCTGGGATCGTCAGAGCCTTTTAAAAGCATTTTTTCTACAACCCCTAAGAGGTTATACAAAAAATGCTTTTAAAAGTTTTTTAAAAAAAATTGGCCACACCCACCCAGTCACATAACCCACACACACACCAAACCACGCCCACAGAACCGGTAGTAACAAATTTTACATTTCACCACTGGAGTTGGATATATTATACTTGTGACAGAATATAGATTAAATGTTTCTTAAATTGAAGAGAGGTGGAATTCAACTCCCAGAATTCCCCAGACACAAATCTTAAAATTGCCAAGGTTATAAAACTCTAGTTTAGAGGAAACTGAAGAAGCTTCAGAGTTGAGATTTCACGATACACTTTTGTGTTAAGGGAAAGCATGAGGTTTGAACTTATTGGTCAGGGATTTAAGATTTTTCTATAGCTTCTGGGTTGCCAGGATTTAAATGTCTCTTAGCAACAGCTATTTCAGCTGCAATATTTGAAGTTCTTTTGTCTGTAATATCTGGCCGGGAACAATAGGGGCTTTATGACCATTCACTTAGTCTATCATTTTTTGTTCCCTTTTCCTCCACGTCAATCATCTGCTCACAAACATTCTCTGGAGCAGCACTTCTAGAAAAAGAAATCAGTAATTTTTCATTGGTTTTTGAGATTTGATGTACGCATTTGATGTACATTTTGGCAAGAGATCATAGAGTAGTCCTTTCTATTTGTAACCAACACGAGGATGATCTGATGTTTGAATGCTTTCTATTTATCTGGGGATCTCAGCCAGGCTAAGAATTAAAAAAAAAATTAAAGAAGAATGTATTAATTTACATGTTACCTGATTCTCAACAACTCCTGATGGCTCACCGTAATCAAACAAAGAAATGAAACTTTAAAAAAAAATTAAAGAAAAAACATGGTAAGAGCAAATATGTCAGGGATCGATTTCTTTGTTTTTTCTATATTCATGAAAACTTTAACAGAGATGTAGAGAGTAAAAAAAGATAGTTTTGAGGGAAGACACACAAACTCCATTATCAAAGAGATGAGGGGAAAAATATCTAAAGTCCACAATAGATAGATAATATTCAGCAGAGACCCAGATAAATACCTGAGTCACAGGAGTATAAGAAAGGAGAGTGATCAATATGACTTGGAAAATACTGTTATTATAGTCAATTTCAATAGAAAATAGTTTTAGCCTTTCTCTTTGTTGATTTCCTGATCTGGTCTACCAGCTTACAGCCCTGAAATATCTCTTATATAGAAAGGTTGCCCTATCAGAGAAAAGTGAGATAGGTTTCCAAATTAAAAGAATCCAAATAATTAGAACAGTTGTACTGTTTGAAAAGTTTAAGCTCTCATCAAAGTGTCCAGAAAAGTAAGTAATTTGTAGAATTTAATTTAATGGATTACAGGATGCTGCAACCAGTTGTCACTGCAACTACGTGACTGCAGGAGTGATGCTACACAGTCATAAGTGCAAGGAAAAGCCATAAATCATTTTTTCTGCAGCTTTCCTAACTTGAGGATACTTGTATCTGTAATGATTTTGGAGAAAGCAGCTAAATTAAAAAAACAACAACCAGTTATTCCCAAAACTTGACCTATGACTGACTTGATATTAATTCAAGAGATAGACTCTAGCTAGGGAAACAGCTGATGAGGCTCCAAATTCAACAACCAAATACCAGTTCAGGTGGCAAAATGGCATCTTCACTTTTTTAAAAAGCAGGAGTGTTCACAAGATGTTCAGAGTCAAGACAAGTGATGTGGTGACTTACTGGCCAAGTGCCTGGAGGTTATAAGGTCTGGATGGGGAAGAATCAGCTTGAATTCTGTTGGAATGTATTTCTATGCAACAACTACAGTAGTATTGAGCCAGCAGGTGGCAGTGTTTAAAGGTTTGGCTCTATGGTGTATATACTCTATGATCTTTTGTTCTAAGGAGAGTTTCCTGATTCCTGTTACAATTAAACAGTTGAGCAGTAAAGCACATGGTGACTGTACTCTTTGTTTGCTATATATAAACAGAATTTCTAACAGATTCAATCCTGGCAAGATGGAGTGGCTTGGAATTTTGCCCCCTCCCCAGGCCCAGATGATTCCTTTTTTTGGACTCTGGGTGGAGAAGGACTTCCCCAGACTGAGTTGGTGCTCAGTTTGGGGATCTTCTGGAGTCAGGTCTGTTCAAGAAGTAGGTGGCAGCACTGGCTAGAGGGAGTCTTTGCATAGATTCACCTGGTGTGTCAATTGTGCCCCTTTCCTGGACTGGGAGGCCTTGCTCACTGTCACTCGTGCCTTGGACAACTGTGGGAATAACTGCAATTTACATTGGGCTGCCTTTGAAGACCACCTGGTACTTTTAATTGATCCATAATGCAGCAATGTGCCAGTAAAAAGGGGTGCATAGGATTGGATCTGCTGTTTCACAGTGTGAGAAGCCCCCTCCTAGAGAATGAAGTATTTTGGGTAATATTAAGAGGTAGAATATTATATTTCCCCAAAGGAGAAATGGAGAAACATGTTCTTAGAGGCAGAAAGCAGCCCCCAGTCTTCTTAATAGCCTATTTTGTGCCCATTAAGAAATCCTGGGCCAGACTAGTCACAAACAAAAGACCTTCACCTCCAGCGATGGGATTAAAATTTACATTCTCCTCCACCCAAATTCTAAGAAGGGGACATGACCTTTTAGGACACAACAGGATTAACCCACCACCATTAGAATAGCAAAAGACACAGAGCTTACTACATTGCACTACAAGTGCCCCTAGGGTAAGGTGACCAGACGTCCCGCTTTTGGCGGGACAGTCCCGCTTTTGAGCAATTTGTCCCGCGTCCCGCGGCGTTTTAAAAAAGTCCCGATTTTTCATTCTGCCTCCTGGTTCCCGGCTTGTTACAGTTGAAAATACCTAACCTGATATCTGTAAATATGTGTGCTTGTATATATGTCATGGTGTGATGTCATTGTGTCACTTATCATTGGTCACTACTTACCATTAGCCCCGCCTCCTCTGTATATAAGCTCTCGCTCCTGTCAGATTGATGGCTGTCTAAATGTGTTCCTGAGGAAGAAAATAAATATTATTATTACAAGAAAGTCTACAGTCTCTTATATTGGGCCTAACCAGGATAACCAACTAGCAACAAATTGGTAGCAAGAGGATGGTTTGGTAGGCCCAACCGAACATAAAGATGCAAGACTCACATAACGACAAAAGAAGACCTGCCACCAGATACATAACGAAAAGAATGGCAGCTCAACTAACTCCTGACAAATATACACCACTTGAAAATATTAAGAAACAAACGCAATTACAAGAAAATGAACTGCTAACACAAAACAAACAACCACTAGCTGGAGCAGAACAAACTTTCTCAACACCAAACAAAGAAGATGAGGTAAAAAGAAAAATACTAGAATTAATAGAAACAACTACAGTTGAATCAAATCTGCTTGTGAAAATCCGCAGCATGATAAACGACCACGGAACAGCAGCAGATAAAGAAAATAACAAACAAGAAAACTGCAAGGTAAGAAACTCAACCCCTGACTTCAAAAATGACACCGAAGATGGCGACAGCTTCCCGCCTTTTTCATGGCAGCCATCTTACCCACCTAATACCTCTAAAATGCCCGACCAATTACTAAAAGAATTCCAAACCTCAAACTACGAAATAAAAAACAAAACCTACCAAGAAGATGACTACCCGAGTCCAAAAACAAATAAAAAACAATTACTTAAACAAAACAAAGCTCAACCTACTGAAGTAGAAATAGACAATGCTATACAGGTGCTGACTGCAGCACTCGGGACTAAACTAACAATACCAAACAAACAACCAGAAAATGAAATAGAAAATTCTAAACTACCATCTACCAAAAGCCAAAAAGAAATAGACTGTCTAAAGAAAGGCCTAGCCACCCGAAGAAAGACAAGCTGGCAATCATACTTACCTACCGAAGAGCAACTCCCTGAACAACCCGGCTCCATTGGCAATGGCGGCCTACCTCAAGCTCCACTTACTGACGACCTCAGAGAAGACTCCCCGACGAGTACAGCAGCACCCCAGGCATTCTTCAGTCACCAGAGGCCCTCCGGAAACAAAGCAGAGCAACAGAAGGCCGTCTGGGACTTCACCCCAGGAGCTGCAGACACAGGAACCTCCCTCGCCGGGTGCTGGAGAAAAATGAGTACTGAGCATGCCCAGAACGAGCCTGCAAAGAAAGAAGAAGAAAACATAAATACAAGTCAGCGCAACATAGAGATAAGTAAATACAGACATGCATCTACCATACCCAGGCCTTATTGTGAGTATGCTAAGGTCTTAAATCATGGACAGCTACTAAACATAAATAACACTTCACAACACTCAGGGACAAT
This sequence comes from Arizona elegans, assembly GCA_022577455.1. NCBI lineage: Eukaryota > Metazoa > Chordata > Lepidosauria > Squamata > Colubridae > Arizona > Arizona elegans. The sequence continues at coordinate 152,650,427 of JAKOOJ010000003.1, forward strand.
ACCTTCAGACTTTATAAAGTTAAGATTAGATGGAAGCAACTTAATGGAATGGAACCAGTGTTTACAGATTACATATTTGAAAGAGAATGTTTTATTTTTTATTGATAACCCACCAGATAAGCCTTGGACCTATGAAATAGACTGCCTCCATCACAAAGCATATTATATATTAATTGCCTCTATTTCCCCAAGTATACTTCCCAGTATAGAGCATAATTTAACTGTATTTGAAACATACCAAAAATTATTCAATTTGTTCTATAGTAAAAGTGTAGCCACCACCACAAAAATTTCTAGGGAATTCTATTCTGCCAAACTAAAACATGATACCTCCATGAGTGAACATATCTTGAATCTAAACGCTGTAAGAGCAGACCTTATTCAAAGGGGGGAAACCATTTCTGACAACACCATGAAAAGCATTATAATTAACTCATTAGATCACAGCTGGGATAACTATATTACCTTAATAGATAACCTAAGTATAGAACAAATTACTTTAGAAAACCTCACCAATAAGCTTATTACTGAAGATAGACTTAGAAGAGAGCGATATACACAACAAAGGGAAGGTAGAAATCAAAGAAGAACTGATTTTAGGGTCAGAGATAGGTACCCACATGAATGTCTCATATGTGGATCTGAAAGACATCAGAGTAGAGATTGCCCCAAGAATGCAGGATACAGTGACTCATATCAACACAAGGATAGGAGAATACACTTCTTAGACAGAACTTCCCCAGATTACAAGTATAAGCGAAGAGAATCACCACACCCTAAAGAAAGACAAATGTACAGAAATAACCCTAGAGAAAATAAGAAAGGATCACTATATGGAATAAGAAACAATGACATTTTGATGTCTGATTCACTCAACACTTGGCTCATAGATTCTGGAGCCACATGTCATACAACTCATAATAGAGAAATATTAAGCAACTTCACTGAAAAGAAATATTACATTAAAGTAGCAAACCAAAATAAGGTCCTAGTGAGAGGAATAGGAGACACGCATATAAAGGGTATAGGGAAATTAGAGGGGGTACTATTTGTGCCCGAAATTCCAAATAACATATTGGCAACTCTAAAATTAAGTATAGAGAATGGAATAGAAACCACTTTCAGAGGTGGAAAGGTATTTATGACTAAGAACAACAGAGACATAGGTAAACTATTTACAAATGATGGACTAACATACCTACTGCCACAAGATAACGAACTAGTCTATGCAAACTATCAATTAAGAAACAAAAAGCCAAATTCAGATAGCCATGATGAAAGTAATAATGATAATGCATCAAACACTGATACTAATATGTCTGAGAATTTAAACAATGGAAGACCTATTCACGATAATTGTAGTCACTTACTCCACAGAAAGCTAGGACACGCAAGCTTTCCCGTCATACGAAAAATGTTAGAATGTTCCGAAGATTTAAAAATAAAGAACTGTAAAAATTACTTAGAATGCTCTGTGTGCAGTTCATCCAAAATTAAAAACAAACCAAAACCCAAAAAAGCCACTCGCACCACACAATCAGTTTTTCAACTAATTCACATGGATGTAGTAGGCCCATTAAAACCCTCAATTAAATATAAAAAAAGATACTTTCTAACCATAGTCGATGACTACAGTAGATTCGGTTTTGTATACACCCTTAATCACAAAAATGAGGTTTTCAAAAAATTTAAGGAGTTCTTTAAAATGGTAGAGACGCAACACAATACTAAAATTAAACAAATAATGACTGACAGGGGGTCGGAATTCCTATCCAACGAATTTTCAAATTGGCTAAAATCACAAGGAATATTGCACTTTAAATCTTGTCCATTTTCCCCATTTCAAAATGGAGTCTCTGAAAGAAAAAACGGTTTGCTGCAAACCATGGTTAAATGTGTGTTAGATGATGCTGGTTTAAACCAATCATTCTGGGATGAAGCCCTTACTTATTCCAATTACACTATAAATCGCTTATGGTCCAGTACAATCAACAAGACCCCATACGAACTCATGTATGGAAGGAAACCAAAAATTGGGCATTTACACGTATTTGGTGTATCTGCTGATGTATATGTCCCCTCACAATTAAGGCACAAAGGAGAGAAAGTATCCAAAAGACTGATATTTATGGGGTACGAATCAGGAACCAAGGGATATCGCTTCATTGATAAAAATAACCACTTCATTGTATCCAGATCTGCCGTGTTTCATGAACACATGAACTGGTCAAAATTACATCTCAATGAAATTTACCCAGAATCAAAAAATATTAGACACACGCACGCAGAACATCATATATCAGATACAAACCCCAAATCCACATCCACAAACAGAATCAAATGCCCAAAAATAGTTAATGATGAATGGAAAAAAGGACACCCCACTTTGAAGGTAGATCAATTAACCGAAAAAGAAGCTAAGTATATGCATAGCGATGAACATCCCCAGAATAGGCCCATTAGATCCAATAGGGGCACAATCCCTAAAAAATTAGATGATTACGTACTGTCTGTTCAAGCTAAACACCTGACTCCCAACACATATGATGACATACTTAAGTTACCTCTAGAAGAAAAAAGTAAGTGGGAGGAAGCAATGAAAAAAGAGATGGACAGTTTGAGAGAACTAAATGTATATACACCAACAGACATACCCACTGAGAAATCCCCCATTGGCACTAGGTGGATCTATAAAATCAAAGAGCTAGAGAATGGTAAATTCCTATACAAGGCCAGGTTAGTGGCTCAAGGCTTTGCCCAAAGATTTCCGGATGACTATGAAGACACGTACTCACCAACCGTTAGATCAGAAAGTGTGAAAACAGCATTAGTGTTAGCTTCCATTTTAAATCTGGAAGTATATCAGTTTGACGTGCAGACAGCCTACCTGCACGCTGATCTAGATAAAGAAATTTATGTGAAAGCACCCCCAGGAAAAGATACAAAAAAGGGAGAAATTTGGCTATTGAATAAGAGCCTTTATGGACTAAAACAGTCTGGTAAGCGGTGGTATGAGTGTTTATCAAAGATACTTAAAGATATAGGCTTTGTAGCTACTTCATCTGATTTTTGCTTTTTCACGAAAAGAAATGATGATTCTATTGAATATGTTTTGATTTATGTTGATGATATTTTATATTTTGGACGTGACAAGATTAAATGTGATAATTTCGCTGAACAACTAGGCAAAAATTTCAATTTAAAAATATTAGGAAAGGTAAATAAGTATTTAGGAGTCCAAATTGACAAAACAGATAAGGGGTTCAAATTATCTCAGAAAGACAAGATTATGGAACTCATACAAAAATGTAACATGATTAACTCAAAAATTTGTGATACTCCTATGTCAACTGATTTTTATAGGAATGTGTACAATGAGTACGAACCATTCAAGGATAACACTTTATATCGATCAATTATTGGGTCCTTATTATATATATCTAATTGGACCAGGCCTGATATCACCCTTGCCGTAAATTTGTTGTCAAGACATGTAAGCAATCCTAACTTATACCATTGGGAGGGAATTAAGAGGATTTTAAAGTATCTGAAGTCTAGCATTAATGTGTGTCTATTCTTAGAACCATTCATTTCTGAAAAACCAACTTTGACCTGCTACGCCGATGCTGATTGGGCTACTGATTCAAAAAGCAGGAAAAGCACTTCTGGATATGTTTTTCTTATAAATGGTTGTGCGGTGCACTGGTACACTGGCAAACAGAACTTAATTGCCACCTCTACGGCGGAAGCCGAATATGTTTGCTTATCCAAAGCAGTCAATAATCTAATTTGGTTCGATGATTTGTTATATAATGTGTGGGATGAACCTGTTTATCCAATTATTATCAATGAGGACAATAAGGCAGCAATAGATATATCAGCTTCCGAAGCAATAGGTCAACGATCTCGACATATCGATATCAAATATAAACATGTAAGACAACTGTCAAGTATAGGATTCATTAAAGCTGTTCATTGCGATACTAGTGAACAAATTGCTGATATACTCACTAAGCCATTACCAACCAAACAACATGTGTATTTGACTTCCAAACTCAATGTACATATATAATCTTAATAACTCACCATTAGTTAGGTATTTTAGAGGGGGATTTGTTACAGTTGAAAATACCTAACCTGATATCTGTAAATATGTGTGCTTGTATATATGTCATGGTGTGATGTCATTGTGTCACTTATCATTGGTCACTACTTACCATTAGCCCCGCCTCCTCTGTATATAAGCTCTCGCTCCTGTCAGATTGATGGCTGTCTAAATGTGTTCCTGAGGAAGAAAATAAATATTATTATTACAAGAAAGTCTACAGTCTCTTATATTGGGCCTAACCAGGATAACCAACTAGCAACACGGCTGCCTCCTGAATCCCCGCTGATGGCTAGAGGGAAAAAACCTGTTTAAACTCTTGCCGCGGGGCTTCAAAGGGCCGCCCTACGTTAATTAGCTCGGCTTCCCCCTCTCAGCTGATTTGCTCAGGGCTCTGCTCTTGCTAAATTGCTCAGTTTTTTTTTCCTCTTTGTGCAAACCAAGCTCAAAACGAAACTGAAAGTAAAACAGGCTGTTGGCTTTGCGGTTTGCTTGCAACGTTGGAAAATTAGGCAGCAGATTTATTTTCCTTTTCCTCACCAAAAAAGGTAAGTGCAAACAATGGAAAATTATTTAGGGCAAAAGAGGAGAGTTCAAGATTTTAAAACACAAAAGAAAAAAAAGCTCTTTTTAACTAGGGAATTGTAATAATTGAGATATTATTAATTGTATACTGTGTTGAAAGCAGAAATGGTTAAGTTGTGGTTTGGAGGAATATATGGGGGAAATTATTTGGTTTATTATTATTGGTAAGTATAATTAATTGATTTGTAAGAAATTGGATTGCATGGAAATAATTGGAATATTCATGTTCATATTGATTAATATACAAAAAAGATAGTTATATAACTATTGATTTATATTAAAATGTTGAATTTGTATTAAACAACTGTATTACATAATTACATAATTAACCAATGTGAGGATGGATATAAAAATAGATGACAATGGGAAGGGGTATAAAATAGAATAGAAGGGAAAAATTGAATTTGATTAAGATTAGAGATGAGGATGAAGGGTAAAATTGTTTTTTTTAAAAAATAGATGAGGAATAAATATGGCAAAAAGGAAATATAGAAATTGTAAATTTAATTGAAATGACTAAACACTGTTTAAATTTGTGAACCAGCCAAATATTCTGTTCAAAGAAAATACATTGTATGTTTGTATGTGTGTTTCTAATTATTGCTATTTATTCATATTTGTTCTCTTTTATTCTTTAAAGTTTAACAATTCATTCTTTATCTTAATATCTTTATATTTGTTTGGGGTTGGCTTTCTTCCCTTTCATCTTTTTTATTGTACAGCAATCTTTCTCCTCAAACCTACCACCTCTCTTTTCTTTCCTTCTTACTTTCTCTTCCCCCCCTCTTCTTCTCCTCCCTACTTCCTCTTCCTTTCTCCTTCTCCTCCTCTCTTCCTCCCTCTCTTAACCGTCACTCCTACTCTAATTTCCCTTCCCTTCCTTCATCCCTCTCTATTACTGTATCCTTTTATGCATATGGACTACTCAGAGGGCTGAAAAAGTTATTTTTGACTGGTCCTCGCACTTTTGACCAGTCCTCGAACTTATGACTGTCCTCACATTTTACATTTTTGCCCTATCTTGTCATCATGGTGAAGAGAAGCGGTTGTGAAATGAGTGACATGGTTGTTAAGAATGCTGCACGGGCATAAATGTGAGGATGGTCATAAGTGTGAGGACCAGTCAAAAGTGTGAGGACCTGTCAGAAATGACTTTTTTCAGCCCTCTGGTTAGTCCTTTTGTGCATATGGACTACTCAGAGGGCTGAAAAAGTTATTTTTGACTGGTCCTCGCACTTTTGACCAGTCCTCGAACTTACGACTGTCCTCACATTTTACGTTTTTTGCCCTATCTTGTCACCATGGTGAAGAGAAGCAGTTGTGAAATGAGTGACATGGTTGTTAAGAATGCTGCACGGGCATAAATGTGAGGATGGTCATAAGTGTGAGGACCAGTCAAAAGTGTGAGGACCTGTCAGAAATGACTTTTCAGCCCTCTGAGTAGTCCCTATACACACAGCCATGGCCACCCGGTCACATGACCAGCTAGCCACGCCCACCCAGTCACATGGCCTCCAAGCCACGCCCACACAATAAGCCACACCCACAATGGTGTCCCTCTTACCAATGTTAAAATCTGTTCACCTTACCCTATACACATAGCCATGGCCACCCAGTCACATGACCAGCTAGCCACGCCCACAAAATAAGCCACGCCCACAATGTCCCTCTTTACCAATGTTAAAATCTGGTCACCTTACCCTAGGGGCACTTCAGACATTACACAACGCACAGCAGCATCACAGAAACCTAGAAAGATCCATCCACCCATTCAACCAATTGGTCAGCTGCCCCAGAACCACATGCCGTTGGTGATTCTACTTCCTCAATAAACTTTCTTTCCAATCAGCCTCCATTTTATTTCCAATGACTTTCTCCCAGCTTGGAACTGAACCAGATGGATTTTACTCCTAACAAGAGGAAGCGTGAACCCTTTGAGACCAGACCCAAACGAGAACTTTGATATAGAAACAAAAACTCAATTTTACTCGGAGCCTATTTCTTTCCCTTTAGTTAGACTTTAAACATCTTCAGACATTGGGATACGACCAGAGGTGGGTTTCAGAAGGTTCTGACCAGTTCTGGAGAACCAGTAGCAGACATTTTGAGTAGTTCGGAGAACCAGTAGTAAAAATGCTGACTGGCCCCGCCCCCATCTATTCTGTGCCTCCCGAGCCCCAGCTGATCAGGAGGAAATGGGGATTTTGCACAGGGGTGGGTTCTACTTACCTTTACTACCAGTTCACAACGGGATCATGCAGATCACTGATGATGACATCTGGGGTGGTGGGTGGGGCCTCCTGCCGGTTTTACTACCGGTTCTTGCGCACCGGTCCGAACCGGGGGCAACCCACCACTGATTTTGCAGTAACCTACCCCTGGAGTGGGGTGGGAATTGAGATTTTACAGTATCCTTCCCCTGCCATGCCCACCAAGCCACATCTACCAAGTCACACCCACAGAACCGGTAGTAGAAAATTTTGAATCCCACCACTGGATCCCATAGTCAGCGTGGCCCAGAATGTTGATGTATAATTAAGAATTGCTACTGAGGAAGGCGTACAAACCACTAAAGCTCAGCCCAGATAACACCTCTGTTGTGTGAACTACACTAGCTTCCTGTTTCTCTGCAGGTACAATTCAAGGTGGAAATCACTACCTTTAAAGGCACAGGGCTAGATTACCTGCAGGACATCCTTTCCCTAAGGATATTGATTCATCCTACAAGGTCAAATAGGGTGGACACACTACTAGTCCCTTATCCTAAAATAGGGGTATCAAACTAAAGGCCCGCGGGCCAGATACAGCCCATGGGGTATTTAGATCTGGCCTGTGGGGCCGCCCTGGAAAAAGTGAAGGACTGGACCATGGTGCCTCTGCCAGCGAAAATGGACTCATGAGCTCAATTTTTTGCTGCCAACGGCCTCCTGCAACCCTCTGCCAGTGAAAAGGGAGCTTGTTTTCACTGCCCGAGCGTTGTAGGAGCAGTTACAGCCGAAAACGGAGCTTGGGAGCCTGTTTTTGCTGGCAGAGCGCTCTGCCACCAAAGGTGCCGACAGGGTTGCCAGGTGTCCACTATTTGAGCGGACAGTCCACTTTTTTCACATTATGTTCACTATTTTTTTTCACAAAATAGTGGACATTTTTTTATTCAAAAGCTTTATGATGAAATGGTACGTAATCTAAAGCTGTACAGTCTAAGAGAATAAGGATAGGAGAATCGCGTTTTGTCTTTTTTTTTCATAAGTTAGAATGAGATAAAGATCGAATGCTCATTGCAATAATCACATTTTACATAACAGTGCAAAAAATGCATTAAAGCAGTTATCTTTTGATATCGAAAATGTAGTGCTGAAGGTTTTTGCCGAATTTTTGAATTCTGCGAAGAAACGAGAAGAGTTGAAATCATTTTTTGAGTTTTGCGAGTCAGAATTCCATGAAGTTTTGCACCATGTTCCAACACATTGGTTAAGTTTGTTTAAAGCGGTCGAAAGACTTCTTTTAAACTGGATACCTCTAAAATCGTATTTTATTTCTCTTGGATCTGATGAGTGGCATAAGGTTATCTGGAACCTTATTTTGGATCAGGAAAATGAACTCGCAAAGGACGATGAACCAACAATTTCAGAATTTTATTTATATTTCATGCACTTCTTCATGTCAATAATGCAAGATACCCTACTGAAGCTGGAAAGCAAGAAAATTCTTGCATCTGATCTTCACATTATCATGTGTAAGCTGCGTGATCCTTTGCAAAACAAATACGATGAGCAGTCTTTTGGAAGGAAAGTTTTATTTGCCTTATGTATAAAACATTTGCCTGAGAATGCCATGCAAAAGTTCAAGAAAGAAGCCATCAATGTGTATCAAACAGCCATTGCGTACCTAGAAAAGTGGTATAATTTCACCGATTCAGTATATGAGACGCTAAGTTGTTTCACTCTAATTGATCGCAATAATCCTCCAACTTTAGAAGAAATGATGAACGTCTGGTTATTATCACCATGGTGAGAAGAACTTACACCCTACACTCTCTTCGATGAAATTTCTGCCTTACAAGAAGTTTATGTTCATCTGCAGGGCAATTCATCCCTTGATAAGTGGACGTACTTTTTCAAGAAAGAGCCAGCTCCGAGTTTACTGAAACTGTTCCAGTATTGTGCATCAATTCGGTATCAAATGCAAACATTGAACGAATTTTCAGCGTCATGGGAAATTTGTGGACTGACGAACGTAACCGACTGCTTGTATCAGTTCGAAGTGAACTTTGTATATTTTTTAATATTTCTCAACTTTGTACTGAAATTAAAGAATTATTCCATAAACACAAAGAATTGATCAGAGCTGCACAGTCAAATAAAAAATACACACGACAGCAAAGTAAAATGTAATTTAATATTTTACATATTATTATAATATATTTGATGTTTTGAATTTTAAGTAAAGTTTTGAAGTGATTATTTTAATACATGTTAAAATGTTTCTAAGAAAATATATAATTTAATTGTAATTTTTTTTTTTACTATTTAACCCCCCACCCTCGCTTGTCCGCTATTTTTTGGAAGCAGACCTGGCAACCCTAGCCGATACGAGTGATGTTAAGATGACCACGCCCACCCTAGCCACACATACCCGCCCCCCCCAGATCAAACACAACCCTGATGCGGCCCTCAATAAAATCGAGTTTGACACCCCTGCCCTAACTATTGTCATCTGATGGGAGCTAGGAAGCAGCCCCTTCACGATGAAACACTTTGCCCCTTGAAGTTTAGTAGATTTTCACCATTTTCACCTTCTTTAAGGCTTTAAAGACCTGACTTTTCCCTCAGGTGTTGGGAGAAATATTAGAGAATGGCACGTTATCATGCGTTGTTGCCAGGTTTTTGTTCTTTTTCATGTTTTATGTCTTAACCGGTTGAGCTCTATTGTTCTTCAAAGTAATTCTAAATGACTTTTAATTTTTGACTGGGAGCCACCCAGAGCTGGTTGTAAGATGGGCAGCTATATAAATGTTTTAAGTAATTTTAAAAAAAAAAAAAAACAGCCGCTACACCTACACAATGAAAAGCACTGCCCTTTTTTTAATGTGCATTTTTATCAAGTTTTTTTTTTCCCCATGCAGGCAAATGTGGACATGGCGGGAAAAATGTTGCCACCAAAGAACCCTCCTCTCCTGGGAGCAGCCATAAAGAGGCAACTGACCCCCTGCTCTCCTCTCATTCCTATTTGCACAAGGAAGCTGCAGAAATGGCCGCTGAAGCCACAAAGAAATTTTTTGTACGAGATGGTAAGGCAGAATCCCTGTGTCAGGGTTCCAAGTAAGAAACACACGCACGCACACACACACACACACACACACACACACACGAAAGAGGACTCCAAGACCAGCGGTTCCTCAAAATTCCATTTTATTAGAAATATCATATTGGCACATCTGGGAAAACCCGAATCTGAAAGCTTCCAGGTTTTCCCCACCCAAAAGAAAGTCCAAGACCCTTCCCCTGCATCCACATGTCCATCACATGGTCCAATCCAGGGCTGCTATTCAGCAGGTTCTGACAGGTTCTGGAGAACCCGTAGCGGAAATTTTGATTAGTTTGGAGAACCGGCAAATATCACCTCTGGCTAGGCCCAGAGTAGGGTGGGGATGGAGATTTTGCAATATCCTTCTCCCAGAAGTGGGGAGGTGAATGGGGATTTTGGCAGTATCCTTCCCCTGGAGTGAGATGGGAATTGAGATTTTGCAGTATCCCTCCCCTGCGATGCCCACCAAGCCACACCCACAGAACCGGTTAGCAAAAAAATTTGAATTCTGCCACTGGTCCAATCAATGCACTGTCCCAACTGGAGGTGCCTCCCAGTCACACCACTCCAGGTGCAGGCCGAATGTCCTTGACTCTCTGAGAAAGGAATGTTATTATCGCTAGATACCCCTGTGACTCCATGCAATCCCCCCTCCCAGTTTCCCACAGTACTAAATGTGGCAGCCCTGAATAAAAAGATGGTCTCCAGGGCTGACACCCTGGTGAGCTGATGAAACATCCTGAAGAAAGGCCTTGCTACCAATGGCATCTCTAGTTATTGAAGAAAACTACCAGGGGTGGGTTCCACTTACCTTCGCTACCGGTTCGCAACGGGAGCGTGTGCGTGCGTGATTGCAAATGCGCAGAAGCTTCCGGGAGGGTGAGCAGAGCCTTCTGCCGCCATTACTACCGGTTCGCAGGATCCGGACCGAACCAGTAGCAAACCACCACTGAAAACTATAGCAAATAGATGGAGAATGCATTTGAGGATGGATCAAATGGATCTTTTAAAATAAAGAGATTTTAGAAAAAATGGAAAGGGAATTAAAAGAAATATGGACTATAAATGAAGAGGGAGGTAGTAATATAGTAATATGGGATGCAATCAGGGGTGAAATCCAGCAGGTTCTGACAGGTTCTGGAGAACCAGTAGCGGAAATTTTGAGTAGTTCGGAGAACCGGCAAATACCACCTCTGGCTAGCCCCAGAGTGGGGTGGGAATGGTGATATTGCAATATCCTTCTCCCAGGAGTGGGGAAGGAATGGGGATTTTGCAGTATCCTTTCCCTGCCACGCCCACCAAGCCACAAGCACGCCCACCAAGCCACACCCACAGAACCGGTAGTAAAAAAATTTGGATTTCATCACTGGATGCATTGAAAGCAGTAGTGAGAAGTCTGGCAATAAAATATTCTTATAATATAAAAAAAAACAAAAAGAGAAACATATAAAACGGTTGGAGGAGGAAATCAGGGAATTAGAGAGTAAATATATAGAAAGTAGAGAGAATAGGATTATGCTAGAACTATCAGCTAAAAGAAAAGAGTTGCAAAATATTGAGACAGAACAGGTTCAAAGAAATCTAATATACCTAAATAGGGGATTTTATGAAAATAGTAATAAAAATTCTAGAATGCACTTTTCTAAAACAATTTTTGTTTCTTTGGTAAACTCCAGAGGAGCCACTTAAAAGAAGAAATGTGTATTTCATTTTTTTGCAGAAGCTGTTAAGAGGAATGCTAGAGCTCCTCGGAGAGCTTATGATAATGTCTATGAAGAATTAGCATCCTTTTCTGGTGGCTACTACCTGAACACGAAGAAAAACCAACTTTCTAAGGCCCTTGGAGTACTGGAGCTGTCCATGAATGCCGCTCCTGTTAAAATAGTCCATAATCGTGTGGATGGATCTCAGTTCTCCTTCCCCGTAGATGAAACTTTCTCCGAAATATCCATCTCAGTCAAGACTTTAAGGCATGAGAGATTCAACTTTAATATCTGGCAACCTTCAGGTAATTGAACTGAGTAAAAATGGATGGAAACTGATCAAGTAGAGATTCAACCTAGAAATAAAAATAAATAGACAATGAGAGCAATCAACCAATGGAACAGCTTTGCCTTCAGAAGTTATGGGAGCTTCATCGTTGGAAGCTTTCAAGAAGAGACCGGACTGCCATCTGTCAGAAATGGTGTAGGACAGAGGTGTCAAACTCAAGGCCTGGGCCCCGGATCCAGCCTGCAGGATGCTTAGATCTGGCCCACGGGGCCAACCTGGAAACATCGAAGGACCAGCCCATTGTACCTCTGCAAGTGAAAGCGGAGTTCGGGAGGGCTACCCGCAGCCCTCCCAAGCTCCATTTTCACTGGCGGAGGGTTGTAGGAGGCCGTCACATCCGAAAAAGAGCCTTGGTGGCGCAGCAGACTAAAGTGCTGTTAAGTAGCACCAGCTGCCTGCAATTACTGCATTTTCAAATCTCACCAGGCTCAAGGTTGACTCAGCCTTCCATCCTTTCGAGGTAGGTAAAATGAGGACCCAGATTGTGGGGGCAATAAGCTGACTTTTTTATAAAAAAGAACACCGGTTAGGAGGGCCCAAAAGCCCTATAAGCAGGTATATACAAAAGTATGAAGGCTATTGCTTAACTCATTGTAAGCCGCCCTGAGTCTCCAGAGAAGGGTGATATATAAATCAAAAAAATAAATAAATAAATAAATAAATAAATGGAGCTCGGGAACCCGTTTTCTCTGGCAGAGCGCTCAGCCCACCACAGGCACTCCCAACATGAGTGACGTCAAGCTGGCCAAGGCCAACCTGGCCCCCCGAGGTCAAACACAACACTGAGGCGACCCTCAATGAAATTAAGTTTGACACCCATGGTGTAGGGTCTCCTGTTTGGGCGGTGGGTTGGACTAGATGACCTACAAGGTCCCTTCCAACTCTGTTAATCTGTTATTGAGTATACAAAAGGTCAAAAAAAGGCTGCTACTATGAGCAAGCAAACACTTTCCCTTGTCTGACACGGGATACATGTAAAAAAAAGGGTGGGGCTTCAATTGCACGATCGTGGATGTCTGGAATTGGAGGAAGCCATATTGTCAGCCATTTTAGCCTCTGCAGGCAGTCTTCAACTTAAAAGAGTTCATTTAGTGACCATTTAAAGTTACAATATCACTGAAAAAAACTGACTTATGACCATTTTTCACCTGTAGGGTTGAATAATCAATGGTCACATAATCATTTTAATGATTAATTAAATTAATTAATTAAAATTTAATCACTGATTAATGAATAATTAATGGTCACATAATCAAAATTCAGACGCTTGGCAACTGACTCGTATTTATGACGGTCGCAGTGTCCAGGAGTCACTTTTTGCGACCTTTTGAAATGGGGAAACCAGTTTCACTTAACAACCGTGTGACTAATTGACCAACTGCAGGGATTTGCTTAACAACGGTGGCTCACTCAATAGCTGTCTCATTTAGCAACAGAAAATGTGGGCTCAATTGTGGTCGTAAGTTGAGGACCACCTGTAATGCAATTCATTCCTTTTTGTGATGTTCCACGCTAGGTGACCCATTCAGAAAACCTCGTATGATGATTGACACAAGGAATCAAAAGGTCATGAAGGTATCTCCTCTCCCTCAGGCAGGCCGGTGGACTGTATCTATGACTCCAAGGGGCTCTTATGAGGTGGAGATTAGAGGCAAGAGTTTGCTTGACTTTACTTACCGGATAATGCAGAAGCAGAACGACTACATGCTTCCAATTCAAGGACAGCCTATGAAAGGTAAGTCTTCTAGACTTACTGGTCCCTTTCGGACCTCAGGGACCTGTAAATTCATAATTTTAAATCCTGCGGACCACTAATATGATCTGCCTAATGACCAGATGGGTGGGCGTGGCTAGGTGGTCATGTGACTGGGTGGGTGTGGTCAACTCAACATCACTCACATGGAGGGGCGCCTCGCCAGCCTCTACTCGCCCCTCCCCTCCCAGCCACTCCTCTCCTGCCTGCCCAGGCTCCTTAGGGCCCCAACAGGAAGCAGTTGTTGGAGCTAAGCAGCCACCATGAGAAAGAGTTGGGAAAACAGCTGGCTCAGTTCAAATTGGATCTGACTGAGAAGGAAGCTCAGCAGCAGCACCTCACTCAGGACTACGAGCTTAGGCTTTCCAAGCAGAGGGAAGATCTACAGGAGCGCAAGGCCAGGTATCGGCACCTGGAGGCTCAACAGGCTGAGATGGTCAGCCAGTTCCAGGCTATGAGGCAGTCCCACTGGAACAAGGCCTTCCGGCTCTTCGCCACCAGCAGCGCTTCCCTCCAGCCTTCGCCCAAAGCCCCACACCAGGAGGCTGAAGCAGACCCCAAGTCAGAATTTCTGCTGCCCCCGCCCTACAGAAAAAGACCCGAAGGGGGAGATTCTCTGCAGGAACACAAACATTCATTGCATGTACTGTACCTGTCCCAGGGGCCGTACTTTGAGGAGCTCTGATTTAGTGCAATATTAAAAGTGCAAATAACTTTTCTGCAGACCACCAAAATTTTCTCGCGGACCACCGGTGGTCCATGGATCACCAGTTGGTGACCGCTATTCTAGAGTGTCCTGTTGTAACTCTGGGGTCAAATCCTCCATTACCAACATCCATGCTAAAAAAAAAAAAAGTGAGGCAAAAATTTTAGGTTCTAAGCGAAATCTACTTCAGAAGAAAAAGTCTATAGAGATTTTCAGTCATCCAGGTCATGGTTGTCCCAAACGTGCTTTTTTTTCAGGAGGCAATTGGACTTTCTTGTTTTTTTCTTTTGAAGACATTTCGCTTCTCATCCAAGAAGCTTCTTCAGCTCTGACTGGATGTTGGGGGATGGAAGGATGAGAAGCGAAACGTCTGGATGACCTGGATGACTGAGAATCTCTATAATATAGACCTTTAGCTGTACAATTTGGGATGAACACCCTTCAAATAGCAATAGCACTTAGACTTATATACTGCTTTACAATGCTTTTACAGCCCTCTCTAAGCTGTTTACAGAATCAGCATATTGGCCTCTGGGCCCTCATTTTACCGACCTCGGAAGGATGGAAGGCCAAGTCAACCTTGAGCCTTGTGAGATTCGATCTGCCAAACTGCTGGCAGCCGGTGATCAGCAGAAGTAGCCTGCAGTACTGTACTCTAACCACTGCGCCACCACAGCTCATGGTGTGGGAGTAGGAATGGATTTCCAGAGGAAAAAAATTGCAGACTACAGGAACCATTTGCACTACTCAGATGACCCTGAGGACACAGATAAACCTCCAAGTGCTTCAACGACCCTCTAAAAGGATGAAGATGACCAGCTGTCTGCAAGGAATATAAATCCTTCCATTCCCCACCGTCCAGCCAGAGCTGAAGAAGCTTCTTGGATGAGAAGCGAAACGTCTTCAAAGAAAAGAGAAAGTCCAGATACCTCTTGAAAAAAAAAAAGCACCTTTGGGACATTTCAGAAGAAGAGAGTATTGAGGAAGAGGCAGGATTCTCTGCTAACTTTGGTCCCAAAGGTGTTTTTTTTCAAGAGACAACTGGATTTTCTTGTTTTTCTTTGAAGACGTTTCTCTTCTCATCCAAGAAGCTTCTTCAGCTTTGACTGGATGGTGGGGAATGGAAGGATTTATACTCCTTGCAGACAGCTGGTCGTTATTGCAAGGAATATAAATCTGCAAGGAGTATAAATCCTTCCATTCCCCACCATCCAGTCAAAGCTGAAGAAGCTTCTTGGATGAGAAGAGAAACATCTTCAAAGAAAAACAAGAAAATCCAGTTGTCTCTTGAAAAAAACCACCTTTCGGACAACCATGATGACTGAGAACCTCCATAGACCCTCTGCTAACTTTCTACATTTTTCTCAGGATCAAACTATACCATCTCCATAAAGATGCTGGGAGCAGCCAGAGGTACCCAGATGCAGCGTCTGGTCATTTCTGATGGACTAGGAGGTCCTATTTACTCCATCGTTTTAAACCAAACATCTGATGCCCTTGGCAATATCTTGGCCTTTGCTCCGATTCATCTGGATTCATTGGTATGAACCACAGTTATTTCTTCATCTTCTGATTTGACTCCATGTTGCATGACCAGTTAGAACTTCCATGGTAAACCATGAGGAGAATGTTCTGTCTAATATCTGGGTTATATTAATCCATATACAGGATTATGACCACAATTGAGCCCAAAATTTCTGTTGCAAATGAGAGAATTGTTCAGTGAGTCTTGCCTTGTTTTATGACTTTTCTTGCCACCATTGTTAAGTTAGTAACATGGTTGTTAAGTGAAGCAGACTTTGCTTGTCAGAACATCGCAAAAAGTTATCATGGGACCCCGAGACACTGCAGCCATCATATGTGAGTGTGAATCACTTGTCAAGCATCGGAATTTGGATTATATGACCAAGGGCATGCTACAATGGTTGTAAGTATGAAAAACGGTCATTAAGTTACTTTTTTTCAGTGCCGTTGTAACTTCAGATGGTCACTAAATGAACTGTTGTAAATTGAGGACTACCTGTAGAGTGGCTGTAGCAGTGGTGAAATCCAGCAGGTTCTGACAGATTCTGGAGAACCGGTAGCGGAAATTTTGAGTAGTTTGGAGAACCAGCAAACACCACCTCTGGCTGGCCCCAGAGTGGGGTAGGAATGGGGATTTTGCAGTGTCCTTCCCCTGGAGTGGAGTAGGAATGGGGATTTTGCAATATCCTTCCCCTAGGAGTGGGGAGGGGAGGGGGATTTTGCAGTATCCTTCCCCTGGAGTGGAGTAGGAATGGAGATTTTGCAATATCCTTCCCCTAGGAGTGGGGAGGGGAGGGGGATTTTGCAGTATCCTTCCCCTGGAGTGCGGTGGGCATGGAGATTTTGCAGTATCCTTCCCCTGCCACGCTCACCAAGCCACACCATGCCCATCAAGCCATGCCCTCAGAACCAGTAGTAAAGAAATTTGGATTTCACCACTGGGCTGTAGTATTGTTGCTTATAATTCTTATTCTTTATTTCCCCCTTTTATGAGTATTATTATTATAATTATTCTCTCTGTTGCTTTGCATATACACTGAATGCTTCTGAATGTGTCGGAGATACATTCTTTGTGTGTCTAAGCACACTCGGCCAAATAAAGTATTCAATTCAGTTCAAATTAAATCTGCAAATCTTCTCAGTGGGAACCATTCTGGACAGCCACAGCTTGCTCCACAAATGCCAAACATAATCACTGAACCATAAAGGGAGCTTAGCGTTCACTGTCTAGTTTTATCAAGTCAAAGGAATCCTAGTTTTGAAGATCTAATTGCTTAGTCACTCAACCACTCTTCCCAGCCATAGAGCAGGAAGGCCTTTTGGCCTGGACCTCAAGGCCATTCCAGAATAACAGAATGTAACAGAGTTGGAAGGGACCTTGGAGGTCTTCTAGTCCAACCCATTGCTCAGGCAGGAAGCCCTATACCAGGGGTGTCAAACTCGATTTCATTGAGAGCCGCATCTGGGTTGTGTTTGACCTCGGGGGGGGGAGGGGCAGAGTGAGCATGGCCAGGGTGGGCGTGGCCAGTTTGACATCAGTAGTGTCGGGGTGCCTGTGGTGGCCCGAACACTCTGCCAGAGGGGCTCCTGAGTTCTGTTTTCAGCTGCGACGGCCTCCTGCAACCCTCTGCCAGCAAAAACGGAGCTCGGGAGGACCTGTGGGCGGCCCTCCCAAGCTCTGTTTTCTCTGGCAGAGGCACCGCGGGTCAGTCCTTTATTGTTTCCAGGGTGGCCCTGTGGGCCAGATCTAAGCACACACACACACACCGGGCCACATCCGGGCCCCGGGCCTTCAGTTTGACACCCCTGCCCTATACCATTTCAGACAAATGGCTGCCCAATCTCTTCTTAAAAACTTCTAGTGCTGGAGCATTCACAACTTCTGGAGGCATGTTGTTCCACTGATTAATTGTTCTAACTTCAACAAATTTCTCATTGATTCTAGGTTGCTTCTCTCTTTGATTAGTTTCCCTCCCTTGCTTCTTTGTCCTTCCCTCAGGTGCTTTGGAGAATAGGTTGCCCCTGAGATATCAGAAGACTGCTACCATGCCAAACCCAGTCTTTCTGTTCATTAAACTATACATCAGGGGTGGGTTCTAAAATTTTTTACTATCGGTTCTGTGGGCGTGGCTTATTTTGTGGGCATGGCTTGATGGTCATGTGACAATTATTTAGGATTTAGCAGAGGTACTGGTCTACCAGGCTTTTAACTGCTTGCAGAGCTGTACCGATCTACCCATTTATTTTTTGCAGGCACTGATCTACTCATGTATTTTAGCAGGCACTGATCTACTCATGTATTTTTGCAGGCACTGGTCTACCCACTTATTTTTTGCAGGCACTGATCTACTCATATATTTTAGCAGGCACTGATCTACTCATGTATTTTTGCAGGCACTGGTCTACCCATTTATTTTTTGCAGGCACTGATCTACTCATGTATTTTAGCAGGCACTGATCTACTCATGAATTTTTGCAAGCACTGGTCTACCCATTTATTTTTGCAGGCACTGATCTACTCATGTATTTTTGCAGGCACTGATCTACTCATTTGTTTTCTTTTAACACTGAACAGCTGTAGGGCAGACCTTTGAAGCCCCCCCACCAACCCCCAGCAAGAGTTTAAACAGGTTTTTTTCCCAGCATCAGCTGGGACTCAAGAGGCAGCAATAGATTGGGGGTGGGGCCAAATAAAAGGTAAGAATAATGCGGGGGGCGGGGGGGCAGAACCGGTTCAGTGACGTCATATCGTCACTGCTACCGGCTCGGGAGAACCAGACCGAACCGGGAGGAACCCACCACTGTTATACATACCCAATTCCTGCAACTATTCATTGTATGTTTTAACCTCCAGTCCCCTAATCATCTTTATTGCTCCTCTTTCAGTAGAATAGAATAGAATAACAGAGTTGGAAGGGACCTTAGAGGTCTTCTAGTCCAACCCCCTGCTTAGGCAGGAAACCCTATACAGGGGTTGGACTTCTCTGCACTCTTTCTAGACTCTCAACGTCCAAAGGAAGGAGGCACCAATATTTATTTATATCCTAATTTCTACTGGCCTTTACCAGCTTTCTATTGAAAGTACAATAAAGCTAAATTGTTAGATATTGACAGGATAGTTCTCCCTCTGGTCCGCTGTTTGGGCAGGAAGAATGCTTGAATATGATTGGCTGGTTTCCCTGACAGCTCCCTATAAAAGGGCTGGCTGTTAGAGTAGTTGGCTGCTGGATTGTAAATAGTGGTTGAATAAAGAGCTGTTGTCTGAAGCCTGTCTCCAGTTTCTTCAATCCACCTATCTAACATAAATAATAAACAATTGTAAATAATTAACAATAAAGCTAAACCAGCAAAACTCTAGAAAGAGTGCAGAGAAGAGCAACAAAGATGATTAGGGGACTGGAGGCTAAAACATATGAAGAACAGTTGCTGGAACTGGGTATGTCTAGTTTAATGAAGAGAAGGACCAGGGGAGACATGATAGCAGGGTTCCAATATCTCAGAGGTTGCCACAAAGAAGAGGGAGTCAAACTATTCTCCAAAGCACCTGAGGGCAGGACAAAAAGCAATGGGTGGAAACTAATCAAGGAGAGAAGCGACTTAGAACTAAGGAGAAATTTCCTGACAGTTAGAACAATTAATCAGTGGAACAACTTGCCTCCAGAAGTTGTGAAAAGTTGTTTGTCATGAAAAAACTATACAGTTAGTTCTTGATTCGGTTTGTGCCCATTCAAAGTTACAACAGAACTGAAAACAGTGACTTATGACCGTTTTTCATACTTAACAACCGTTGCAGCATCCCCATGGTCACATGATCAAAATTCAGATGCTTCGTAACTGACTTGTACGTACGACGGTGGCGGTGTCCCTGGTCATGTGATTCCCCTTTTGCGACCTTCTGACAAGCAAAGTCAATGGGGGAGCCAGATTCACTTCACAATCGTGCTACTAACTTAACAGCTGCAGTGATACACTTAACAACTGTGGCAAGAATGGTTGAAAAGCGGGGGGGGACTCATTTAACAACTGTCTTGCTTCGCAACAGAAATTGTGCGCTCAATAGCAGTCATACATTGAGGACTAACTGTCCCTGTACAAAGTTACAAAGTTTATAAATATCAAATCGGACCAAAAGGATCAAGAAGGACCAAATTACTTTTAACAAGAGTAAAATAAATAAGAGGCCATTCCTGATCATCATATTATGTTTTAGTACCCGTATCAATGTTAACAATTACTATTTTAATGTTTTAATGTTATCTTGTTTTTACTGGGTTGTAAGCCATTTTGGCAAGATGGGTGGCATATAAATTTAATAATAAATGCCTTCTCTATTATGGGAATATAAACTAGTATGGGGCAGTGGTGAAGGAGCTCAACTAGGAACTGGGGGACCCATGTTATTGTCGTCTGTCAGCGGCCTGTGCAGATTGTAGCCGATTCCGACGACAAGGAGACTGGTGTGATGTTGCACCAGCAGCCTGTGCAACTGGCGCTCGAGTCAGACAATAAGGAGGCTGGAGAAGATGCGGTGCCAGAGGCAGGGATTCAGCCAGGGCCTTCAGAACCTCCAGAAGCTCCTTTAAGTGAAGAGGACGAAGAGGGGGAGCCTCTTCTTAATGCACAGGCGCACAGAGCTGCCAAAAGGCAGCAGTGGCTCCTCAGGAGGAGATCTCCTCGAGAGTAAGGCTTGAGGCTAATTGCCACTCCCTTAGCCTATTTAAGAAAGAACACCGCTTGCAACAAGCTGTAGAGAACAACTTTAGTTCACTCTTTCGTGTCTGCAAAACTGCTTCTGGGCTTTCTGCCAACTCTAGAAAGACTGTGATTACCTTATCTTAGAATTCTAGTAGGCTGTTAAGACAGTTCATTAACAGCCTTTGAATGATAAAGACTAAGTTATTTTGAGTAAATAAGCTTTGTATAGAGTTTGTGTGTGCTGCATTCTTTGGGGTCCATAGCTGAGGCAGAACACAGGGTATAGTCCCCCTACACAAAAATTCCCCTGGACAAGGATGTTAAATATATTAAATAAATAATCAACCAAAGAAATGCAGTCATAATGTAAAACAGCAGCATTAAAAACAAAATTCAGATTGCTCCAATTAAAACTATTCATACAAAGGATTAAAATAAAATGGGGGGGGGAAAGGAGGGCGGAAAAAAGCAAAGTCAAGGTTTCCTTCTATAGCCAGCTACAGTATTATGAACAGCAAAAATAACTATAGCTATAATTTCTTAAGCCTTTAAGGAGTTCGTTTATCTTTATTTTAAAAAGCAGCTTCTCGGCATCTGAGTACAGTTATCTTACCCGGAACAGCAGAAACGATTGGAATAATCTCTTCTCTGTTCAAGATGCAAGAGACAGACAATGTAAAATCCATTAATTCCCCCTTTTTTTTAACTTTCCAGTCTCCGATGCTAAAAGTAGAAGGCCTGTCTCCCAGCAACCTGCCCTTCTCACGTCTCAACATCAATCCTATCCATGTGGCATCAATAAGGATTCTACCCTTGGCAGACCAAGAAAGTAAGTCCCTGGCAACAGTACGAAAATTTCCTTCGCCATTTTGATCCGCCTAAGTCAGGGGGGTCAAACTCGATTTCGTTGAGAGCCGCATCAGGGTTGTGTTTGATCTCCAGGGGGGTGGGGGGGGGCAGGGGGCATGGCCAGCTTGTCGTCACTCATATCGGGCGAGCCTGTGGTCGCCCGAGCGCTCTGCCTGCGAAAACAGACTCCCGAGCTCCGTTTTTGGCTGCGATGGCCTCTTGCAACCCTCTGCCAGCGAAAACGCACGCAGCCCTCCCAAGCTCCATTTTCACTGGCAAAGGCACTCCGGGCCGGTTCTTCACTGTTTCCAGGGAAGCCCCGTGGACCAGTTCCAGCCTGCAGGCCTTGAGTTTGACACCCCTGACCTAAGTCAACTACCAGAGGTGTGAACCAAAAGCAAATGTCCACCAGATGGCACAGAATATATATGATATATGATAGGGATCCGGTGGCTCAGTGGCTAAGACACTGAACTTGTCGATCGAAAGGTCGGCAGTTCAGCAGTTCGAATCCCTAGTGCTGCATAACGGGGTGAGCTCCTGTTACTTGTCCCAGCTTCTGCCAACCTAGCAGTTTGAAAGCACATTAAAAATGGAAATAGAAAAATAGGGACCACCTTTGGTGGGAAGGTAACAGCATTCCGTGCGCCTTTGGCATTTAGTCATGCTGGCCACATGACCACGGAGACGTCTTCAGACAGCCCTGGCTCTTCGGCTTTGAAACGGAGATTTCAAAGAGTCGGGAATATATATATATATATATATATATATATATATATATATATATATATATTCTTCTAGCCAGGTTTTCCCTATGTAGCCAAGGTTTTTTTTTGTAGCTCCAGCCCAGTAGAATCACATCTACTCGGTTCTGGGCTTTTTTCCTTTCTAACACCTAGCAAGCTCTAACTGCTAGGTGGGAGACCTAAATAGATCCATTTCTAGCTCGTTAGCTGTCATCAGGAGGCCATACCCATATCTTATGTATCCTCTCTGTCAAGGTACAGTATCAATTTTCTTACTTCTTCGTAGGGTTTATGTGTGTTTTTCTTCTAGCCAGGTTTTTCCTACGTAGCCAAGGGTTTTTTTTTGTTTGTTTGTTTGTTTGTTTTTTGTAGCTCCAGCTCAGTAGAATCACATCTACTCGGTTCTGGGCTTTTTTCCTTTCTAACACCTAGCAAGCTCTAACTGCTAGGTGGGAGACCTAAATAGATCCATTTTTAGCTCATTAGCTGTCATCAGTAGGCCACACCCATATCTTATGTATCCTCTCTATAAAGGTACAGTATCAATTTTCTTACTTCTTCGTAGGGTTTAAGTGTGTTTTTCTTCTAGCCAGGTTTTCCCTACGTAGCCAAGGTTTTTTTTGTAGCTCCAGCTCAGTAGAATCACATCTACTCGGTTCTGGGCTTTTTTCCTTTCTAACACCTAGCAAGCGCTAACTGCTAGGTGGGAGACCTAAATAAATCCATTTCTAGCTCGTTAGCTGTCATCAGGAGGCCACACCCATATCTTATGTATCCTCTCTATAAAGGTACAGTATCAATTTTCTTACTTCTTCGAAGGGTTTATGTATGTTTTTCTTCTAGCCAGGTTTTCCCTACTAGCCAAGGTTTTTTTGTAGCTCCAAAACCACATAACCTTGGCTACGTAGGGAAAACCTGGCTAGAAGAAAAACACACATAAACCCTATGAAAAACATACATAAACCCTACGAAGAAGTAAGAAAATTTATATATATGTATATGTTATATACATACATATATATACATACATATATATGTTATATATATGTATGTATATATATATATATGACTTGCAAATCTGGCTTTATATATATTTGCTGCCACTTATTGATCATTTGAATTTTTGCAAGCCAGTTCTAGTGAACCCAAAGGTGTTTTTTTCAAAAGGCAATTGGACTTCCTTGGTTTTATGTCTAACATTTCGCTTCTTCAGCTCTTCTTCACTTCAGAACTGAAGAAACGTCTTGGATGAGAAGCAAGATGTTAAGAACCCCCACCACCACCACCAAGAAAGTCCACTTGACTTTTGGAAAAACCACCTTTGGGACAACTATGTCCTGACTGATGAAGAATCTTCATAGACAGATCTAGTGGAAGTACATCTACCTATGGAGTCCTTGGTTGTTTGTTTGCAGACATTTTGTTCCCCGATTAGATAACAGATGCTACCAACTAAGTAATTAGATCTTACCTAGTAAGGCAACAAAACATCTGCAAGCAAACAACCAAGCAGAGAAAGCCTCAAGGATTCCACAGTTCAACCCACAAAACCACATAGATGCTCTTCAATTGGTGCTACATCTACCTACGTTCACTTCAGAACCCACAGACACCGCTAAGAAGTAAGTCTATGGAGATTCTCAGTCATCCAGGTCATGGTTGTCCCAAAGGTGCTTCTTCCAAAAGCCAAATGGACTTTCTTTGTTTTGCTTGAAGACATTTCGCTTCTCATCCAAGAAGCTTCTTCAGTTCTGACTGAATGGTGGAGAATGGGCGGATTTATATTCCTTGCAGTCATCTGGTCGTTAGCGCTCTCTGAGAGTCATTGAAGCTACTTGGAGGTTTATCAGTTCTGACTTCAGTCAGAGCCGAAGAAGCTTCTTGGATGAGAAGCGAAACGTCTTCAAGCAAAACAAAGTCCAATCGCTTTTGGAAAAAGCACCTTTGGGGCAAGAATGTTGAAACCAGCCAAGGGTGTACAATGACATTTTTCAAACTTGGCAACTTCAAGACCAGTGGTGAAATTCATTTTTTTTTACTACCGGTTCTGTGGGCGTGGCTTGGTGGGCATGGCAGAGGAAGGATAAGTGCAAAATCTCCATTCCCACCCCACTCCAGGGGAAGGATACTGCAAAATCTCCATACTCACCCCACTCCAGGGGGAAGGATATTGCAAAATCTCCATTCCCACCCCACTCTGGGGCCAGCCAGAGGTGATATTTGCCGGTTCTCCAAACTTCTCAAAATTTCTGCTACCAGTTCTCCAGAACCTGTCAGAACTTGCTGGATTTCACCCCTGTTCAAGACATGTGGACTTCAACTCCCAAAATTCCCCATCCAGCTTCCCTGAAGGTTCCCATTAATTCTCATCCCAGAAAAAAAAAATGGGAGGAGTCTTTACAAAAAAAAAACAAAACAGGAGCATTCTCTATTTTACTATTCAAAGCAGGCAAACCTGTTGATATAAATACAATGCCTGCAAACCCCAGGACCAGCACATCTGTTGGCTTTGCTGTTCAGGAACCAAATAGCTGGCTTTCCTTTTTCCGTTTCCTTTCTTAGCAGTTACTGAAACAGAATGAAAAGGGAAGTCGGCATGCTGTAAAACCTGCTCCCAGCCTCTAATATCTGCTTTGTTTCCAACGGTATTTCAGCTCCATGGAAACCTGCAAATCAGCCTTAGAAAATAAAAATTATGGATGCCCAGTGAATGTGACTGTCTTCTCAGAAAAACGAAACCACAGTAGCCCTCAACTTATGACTGGCATTGAACCTGTCATAATCACCATGTGATTATGCCTCATTTTACAACCTTTCTTGTGGCAGTCTTTAAGCAAACCTGGCAATCGTTGAACAAACCCATTTTCTCCAATGGGCTTTTTTTTTTTTGCTGGAAACCAGAAATGCTCGAAACTGCCCAGTGGTGGGATTCAAATCATTTAACAACCAGTTCTCTGCCCTAATGACCGGCTGGGTGGGTGTGGCCATGGTGGTGCGTGGCCAGGGGATGTGACAGGCAGCACTCGGCCTCCTGCACCCACCTGGGAGCAAAAAGGAAGTCACGGGGGACGCCAGCCCCCTGTGCCCCGTTTTGGGCCTAGTAGGCCTCCCTGCAGCCTCCTGGGAGCAAAAACAAGCCACGGGGTGACTTCTGGAAGGGGCGGGAAGGGGAGGGGTGGGGCCAGCCAGCAATTTAACAAACAGTTTTGCCGAAGTGGTGCGAACCGGTTGAATCCCACCACTGAAACTGCCCCAAAACACTGTCAGGTGCCTGCAGGATGCTGCAAACGGCCATAAATGTGAGCCGGTTACAAAGTATCCATAATGCAATCATGTGACTGTCTGGGGGAAGCGGCCATCTTAACTTTTGAAATCAAGTCAAAAGTCCTTCGGTGACGGTCCATTGTAACTTCAAACGGTCACTAAGCCACAGGTCGTTAAGTAAGGACTAAAAGTAGTCCTCGTCTTACAACAGTTCATTTAGTGACCGTTCAAAGTTACAATGGCACTGAAAAAAGTGTCTTATGGCTGTTTTTCACAGTTACGACGTTGACAGTATCCCATGATCATGTGATCAAAATTCAGACGCATGACAACTGGTTCATATCTATGACGGTTGTTGTGTCCCAAGGTCACGTGATCCCCTTCTGTGACCTTCCGACAAGCAAAGTCAATGGGGAAGCCAGATTCATTTAACAACCATGTTAGTATCAACTGTAGGAATTCACTTAACAATGTGGCATGAAAAGTTCGTAAAATGGGGCAAAACTGACTTAACAAATGTTTCGCTTAAAAACAGAAATTTGGGACTCCATTGTGGTCATATGTCGAGGACTACCTGTAAGGGACAGGAGGATGGAGAGAATCCTGAAAGGATGAAGAAATTGGGAAAGCTTGCCTTCTAATAAATGAATTTGGCATTTGATAAATACCGGCCAATAAATGGTTATTTTGTGACTGATGATCCCTCAGCCCCATAGGAGTCATTTGGGTCTAAGGTTATTCCTCCCCTATGATAATCATTGTCTTCAGCACCTATAACAGGTTAGCACTGACAATAGCAGGTAAACTTATATACCGCTTCACAGTGCTTTAGAACCCACTCTAAGGGATTTACAAAGTCAAGCATATTGCCCCCAACAATCCGGGTCCTCATTTTACCAACCTCGGAAGGATGGAAGGCTGAGTCAATCGTGAGCCGGTCAGGATCGAACTCTTGGCAGTGGACAGAGTTAGCATGCAATACTGCATTCTAACCACCGTGCCACCACAGAAAGTTCAATGGAGTCATTTGCACCAAATGTTGAGAACCACCAATATATGACAACTCAAAGTTACTTTTAATTGCAAGTTATCCCCATTTTCAATGTGCCCTATTGCGGGGTGTCAAACTCAATTTCATTGAGGGCTGCATCAGGGTTGTGTTTGACCTCAAAGGGCTGAGGGAGGGAGCATGGCCAGGGGTGCGACATCACTCAGCCTCCTGCATCACTCTGCCAGCCAAAATGGGGCACAGGGGTTAATTACAAAATGTGGGCCTGATCCAGTGAGCTAGGGGTGTGAACTGCACAGAAAATGCAGTTTTGTTTGGTTATGAAGAAATATCCCCAAAATCAGATGTAGACTAAATGTAGACTGACTTTTAGCTACACACCTTCCCAGCAAATAGCAAATTTTGAAGCGCCTCCCCCCTGCCCCATTTTCACTAGCAGAGGCACCGCGGGGCTGGTCCTTTGCTAATTTCTGGAGAACTGATAGCGGAAATTTTGAGTAGTTCAGAGAACCGGCAAATACCACCTCTGGCTGGCCCCAGAGTGGGGTGGGAATGGAGATTTTGCAACATTTATTTATTTAATATAATTTGTATGCCGGCCTATCTCCGTAGGACTCAGGGCAGCTCACAACAAATAAAAACAAACCCAATAAAACATAAAATACATAAATATGCATACATAAAATACATAAATGTATAAGTATATAATTTAAACATATATTAAAACCCATTAAAATAATCAAAAAACCCCTCAGTCCAGGCTGGGCGATGTGAACAGCCATGTTTTTAATTCGCGGCGGAAGGTGCGAAGGTCAGGATATCCTTCTCCTGCCACGCCCACCAAGCCACGCCCACAGAACCCCTGAGGCTGGCCCCGCGGGCCAGATCTCCCGGTAAGCACCCCACAGGCTGTATCCAGCCCACTGGCCTTGAGTTTGACTCACCTGTTCTATTATATTTCCAAGGTACGTTGTTGCCTGGTGGGAGCCTAGAGTTCTCTGTACAGGTGGTGAATGATGGATCAGCTGCAACATTCACCTTTAATGTCCAAGATGACCTGGGATTCATACAGAGCTTTAGACCTGTACAAGGTTTCCTGAGGACAGGAGAGAGCACCGTTCTCACGGCAACGTTTGTGGCCCCTGCCAAGAGCTCCAACTTTGCCTCAAGGTAGGATAGCAATACCAACTTTTTAGAAATTGTGTGTCAGGTCTGCCATCTTCAGCTTCTTCACTTTGCTGGCATCCTGCCATAAATTGCAAGGGAGTGAGGGGAGGAATTTGGGGCAGTAATACGTGGCCTGGGAATGAGAAGGCAAACAGCGGAAGGGATGATGACACGTTGAAGAGAACCAGAGGTGCCAAACTGAAATAAACCAGCTTCCAAGGACACCTAGCCTGGGAACCAAATGCAAAACTGCAGGGAGTGGCGCCAAGTTCTGAGTCGTTCCCAAAACATCCACAAGGCATCCTATTGGATATTGGTCAAGGGCAGGGGGGAGGTCCAGGGAAAGAGGGGGAAAGTGTAACCTTTATATGGGAATGTTCAGATCTAGCTTTACAGTAGTGGCCAAAATTGTGGAAGCCTTTTGGAAAAAGTGTATTTTCTAAAACTAGTTAACTATAAAATTATATATCAATGGAAGGATAATTAAAATCAAGAATTTTATGAAGGATTTGCTATTAGAATAGCAGTTACAGTATAAAGAAGAAAACACATAGAAAAAATGAGATATACAAAAATTTTCACCATAGAAAAAATGAGAAATACAAAAATTATCACCATGTTAGTTAATACTTAGTTAGGTAACCTTTAGCATGAATTACAGCCTAACAACATCTTCCCATGGAGTGAACCAAGTCTTTTAGTTCTGCAGCTGTTATATTGTGAAACCAAGATTGAAGGATTGCTTCTGTTAACTGGGTTTTATTGCTGGGTCGCTAATCATATCCAGCAGTGGATATGATTATCTTGAAACTCTTAAAAAAAGTGGTGTTATTAGCCATCAAACCTTAAAAATACACTTTTCCCAAAAGGTTTCCACAATTTTGGCCACTATTCCGCAACCACTTAACTTTAGTAAAAGAACCTATCACTTCAATCAAATGGAGTCAAGGGTCTTTCTTTCCTAAATGTCTAAATTGTGGCAGGTTTGATAACGTGTTGCTAACTTAAGAACTGCATTTAACAGCTGTGGCAAGAAAGGTCGTAAAATGGGGCAAAATTCATTTAACAGTTCTCATTTAGCAACAGAAATGTTGGGCTCAATTGTGGTTAGTAGCTTTCCCCTCCTTCTACTGAATCCAGTTTCTAAACCATAATGGCTGGGTTTGGACAGCACATTAAGCCAAAACCCAATTACATTATGGTTTAGTGCAGGGGTAAAATGCACTTACCTTCGCTACCGGATTGCAAATGTGAGTGTGTGCACATCTTCTGCGCATGCGCAGAGGGTCAGCACACGGGATGTGATGACGTCCGGGAGGGTGGGCGGAGCCTCCCACCACTGACCCTACCGGATTGCACGAGCCGGATAGATCCGGCTGGATTTCACCATTGGTTTCGTGCAATATATAAACCCAGTTGTTAGAAAACCACTGCCTGCCTCAATCATTCATGCCCTCTTTAGGCAACCTTCCATTTATTCCAACATTTATCTATTATTTATCTATTATTATTTATCTAACACTATCTTATTTATTGACTTGGATTAAGAGGAAAGATTCCTTAGAGGGAATCTTGAAACCGGTAGGATTGCAGTTCTAGTATTTAATCAGGTATGCACGCTCGCACACACAGCTCAATTTGCGTGAGCAGTGGGCACTCGCATGCACGCGTGAAGCTCCATTTGTGCTGGAGTTTCATGTGCGTGCACAAGTACCCACTGCTCACACAAATGGAGCTGCATCCATGCACTTGCCCGCAGCTTGTGTGACCCAGTTCCAAATAAGGTCACAGCCCAGTACTGGGCCATGGCCTGGGGGTCGGGGACTCCTGGTCTAAAGGTTGGGGGGCTTTTCATATCACCCTTCTGTCAGAGTTTGTTGAAGCACACACAAGCAGACTATTAAGCAGGATTCAAAACGTCTTTATATACATAACAACACATAATACCCTTGTAGGTTTTTCCACGTTGTAGAGAAGAGAAATAGCAAGTACAAACACAGCACAAAATGGAAGCACAAAATGGAGGAGGCAAAATGGAGGAGAGGAGAAGCTAGTGCCCTCAAGCTTATATACAGAACAGTTAAGCCACGCCCAGGCTCCAAACTGTCTCTTATTCAACAAATACTATGTTTCAGTTACCAAACAGCCCTCATTGGCTGACCTGTTGCTATGCCCTATTCCAGTTCATGAATATACTCTGACACCTTCCAAATATATGCCTGCATTATTAACAATCACCACTAATCTTTCTTTCAGTCTTGCAACATTTACAGCGAAAACCAGTTCATCGCAAAACTACATGACTCTGCTCATCTCTGTCATTCCCAAAACAGCCTTGGTGAGTCTCCTTTACTCTCAGGGTTTACTCTCAAACTTCTGAAAATGTCGTTGTGTGTCCTATATTGCAGTCTTTCTAGACCTTAGCAACTTCCAAGATACGTAGACTTCAGTTCCCAGAATTCCTCAGCCAAGGAGAGCATCATAATCTATTTATTATTTATTTATTTTGTCCAGCATGTATAAGATAATAGATATAAGTATAAACATAATTATGAATACATGAAATGGATACGAATAAATGGGACATTAGGACAGGGACAGAAGGTATGCTGGTGCTCTTATGCACGCCCCTTGCAGACCTCTTAGGAATGGGGTGAGGACAACAGTAGACAAGTCTAAGGTTAAAGTTTTAGGGGTTTGGGGAAGAAACCACAGAGTCAGGTAGTGCATTCCAGGCATTGACCACTCTGTTACTGAAGTCACTGTATTTTCTGCAATCTAGTTTGGATCTGTTTACCTTAAATTTGTACCTATTGTGTGCTTATGTATTGTTGTGGTTGAAGCTGTAGTACTCATTGACAGGTAGGACATTGTAGCAGATAATTTTATATACTACGCTTAGGTCGGACCGAAGATGGTGAAGTTCTAAGTTGTCTAAGCCCAAAATTATAAACCTGGTGGCATAAGGTATTCTGTTGCGAGCAGAGGAGTGGAGTACTCTTCTCGTGAAATACCTCTGGACTCTCTCAATTGTATTAATGTCCGATACACAGTGTGGGTTCCAGACAGATGAGCTGTATTCTTGGTTTTTTTCCCCCTAGGTTTTGCCTGCTCCAGTTTTGGTTCTCTGCCTTGTCACGATCCAGACCAATATTTTAGGACATGTGGGTGTCAAACTCACGGTGTCACGTTGCCGTTACTTGATGTATCGTGATGTTTTTCCACTTTGCGGAGCTGGGCTGGCCGTGGCTTGCGCCATGTGATGCATCCGGCCTACGGGCCGCTAGCTTGACACCCCTGTCTTAGGAGAAACAACTGTTGCTCCTCCAAAAAACAAGAGAAATACAAGCACAGATTAAAATGGAGCCACTTTGTTTTAAATTAGCTAAATTTAAATCAAAAGATTGGGTGGAAGATTTCTCAACTTGCAGACAATAGCTCACAGACCAACCCCATCCATGTTCCTGCTCTTTTTGGTTTACAGTAAGAAAAACTTTCTCTAGCCCAATGTTTCTCAAACTTGGTAACCAGGATGTTTGAACATCAACTCCCAGCAAGGCTGGCTAGGGAATTCTGGGAGTTGAAGTCCACCTATCTTAAAGTGGCCAACGGTGAGAAACATTGCCCTAGAGTCTAGACAAATAAAAAGACCATATAAAAAAGTGACGAGCAAAATACCCTACATGTGCATTTCTGTATCCCGTGCATTTGTGGTGTTCATGAATTAATCTGTGATCTACACTTAACACTGAGTTAAGTTTTTCTTATGAATACAGTTACAGCAGGGGTGAAATCCAACAGGTTCTGTCAGGTTCTGGAGAACCAGTAGCGGAAATTTTGAGCAGTTCGGAGAACCGGCAAATACCACCTCTGGCTGGTCCCAGAGTGTGATGGGAATGGAGATTTTGCAATATCCTTCTCCCAGGAGTGGGGTGGGAATGGAGATTTTGCAATATCCTTTCCCTGGAGTAGGGAGGGAATAGGGATTTTGCAATATCCTTCCCCCAGGAGTGGGGAGGGAATGGAGATTTTGCAATATCCTTCCCCTGGAGTGGGGAGGGAATGGAAATTTTGCAATATCCTTCCCCTGGAGTGGGGAGGGAATGGGGATTTTGCAGTATTCTTCCCCTGGAGTGGGGAGGGAATGGAGATTTTGCAATATCCTTCCCCTGGAGTGGGGAGGGAATGGGGATTTTGCAGTATCCGTCCCCTGGAGTGGGGTGGAAATGGAGATTTTGTAGTATCCTTCCCCTGCCATGCCCACCAAGCCATGCCCACCAAGCCACACCAAACCCACCAAGCCACGCCCACAGAACCAGTAGTATAAAAAATTGGATTTCACCACTGAGTCACAGTACATATTTGAGGCTTTCGAAGGTCTCACAGCCTAGGATTCTGTATCAAGGGGAAGGCAGCAAAGAGGCTGGTAAAGTTTATAGATGATTAAAGTCACATGAATTTTGCTCGGCTGGTAGGGACAATATGGACATTTCCATTTAATTTTTCTTGGCAACCATACAGAAGTTAACTAGCCCTTCTTCTTACCCTTTCCCAAGATGGGGTTTCAACTTCCAGCCTACCCACAGTCCTCAGATACCTGGTTGCCTTCACATCTATCTCTGTTTTGCTTATTGAGATCAGCTACATATGGGATTACTGTTAATCAAGCACAAATACCATTTTAACCACTCTACAAAGCCTTAGTTAGACCATGCCAAGAGTACTGCAGTTTTGGTCACCACCAGGGGTAAAATGTACTTACCTCTCCTACTGGCTCACTTCGCGCACGGGCCATCATCTGCGCATGTGCAGATGGTCAAAACCGGGACGTGATGATGTCCCTATTTGGCGGGGTGGAGCAGGGGTGGATTCTACTTACCTTTACTACCGGTTCGCATTGCGCTCATGCACGCACGCACTCTTCTGAGCATGAGCAGATCACCTATGATGATGTCCGGGTCAGTGGGCCGAGCCTCCCGCTGGTTTTACTACCGGTGCTTGCGAACCGGTCCAAACTGGGGGCAACCCACCACTGGGGTGGAGCCTCCTGCCGCTGGCACTACCAGCTCTCTGAACTACCCGCCACCGGTGCTACTGGCTCTCCGAACTACCCACCGCCGGATAGAGCCAGCAGCATTTCACCCCTGGTCACCACACTATAAAAAAGATGTTGAGAGTGCAGAGAAGAGCAACCAGGATGATTAGGGGCCTGGAGGCTCAAAGATGTTGAGACTTTGCTAGAAGTGCAAAGCAGAGCAACTATTAAATTGATTAAAGGCATGGAGACTAAAACATAACGATGAACGGTTGCAGGAACTGGGCTTGGCTAGTCTAGTGAAGAGAAGAGAAGGACCAGGGGAGACATGATAGCAGTCTTCCAATATTTGAGGGGCTGCCATAGAGAGGAAGGGATCAAGCTATTTTCCAAAGCACCCGAAGGCCAGACAAGGAATAATGATGGAAACTGAACAAGGAGAGATTCAACCTGGAAATAAGGATAATTTTTTTGACAGTGAGAACAATCAACCAGTGGAACTGCTTGCCTCCATAAGTTGTGGTTGCATCATCACTGGAAGTTTTCAAGAATAGATTGGACTGTCATTTGTCAAAAATGGTGTAGGGTCTGCTTAGGTAGGGGGTTGGACTAGATGACCTACAAGGTCCCTTCCAACTCTGTTAATCTGTATCTAAATCTCTAGTCACAAGGAGGATTAATAGATATGTGCTCTTCCTCCAGGAAACTGAAGAAAACCCACCAGTCTATCACCTTCTCCAATTCTATATGCCTTGTGGAGTTGACAGCCAGCAAAGACCCGACTGCTCTCAACACACCTGGAACATGACATTTTCTGCTGAGGGTGCTGAAGCTGCTGTTAATGTCCAGATCAGCCCAGATCCCAGCGCTTTATCTTGTCACTCAGAAAAGGAGGATAGCAATAAGAAGCTCATCTGTGATTACAAGTACGTACCTCTGTTTTCTGAACAACTGTATTACAGAATGTAGAGTTGTCAACCTGTGCTCTCAGATGTACCTGAGCAATTTTTATTTATTTATTTAGAACATTTATATAGCTGCCTACTCGCTCACAGCGACTCTAGGCGGCTTTGTTGTTGTTGTAAGTTGCGAAGTTGTGTCTGACCCATCGCAACCCCATGGACAACATTCCTCCAGGCCTTCCTGTCCTCTACCATCCCCCAGAGTCCATTTAAGCTCACACCGACTGCTTCAGTGACTCCATCCAGCCACTTTATTCTCTGTCGTCCCTTTCTTCTTTTCCCCTCAATCGTTCCCAGCATTAGGCTCTTCTCCAGGGAGTCCTTCCTTCTCATTAGGTGGCCAAAATAGTTGAGTTTCATCTTCAGGATCTGGCCTTCCAAAGAGCAGTCAGGGCTGATCTCTTCTAGGACTAACTAGGCGGCTTACAAACAGTAAAAAACACAAAATTGGGATGGGGGAGATAAAAAAGATTTTTAAAAAGATAAAAAACAGTAACCCACCACCCACCCACCACCTGCTGCAGCACATGATTAATATAAGCCATTTTAGGGGCTCCCTCACACTTTGGCTTCCCCAGGCCTGCTGGCAAAACCACATCTTCAGGCCTTCTGAAAGATTGCCAAAGTGGGGCCCAGTCTAATTTCTGGAAGTATGATGTTCCAGAGAGAGGGAGCCACCATAGAGAAGGCCCTTCTTCTGGGTCCCAAAAGATCTAACTCCTTAGGGGATGAGACCCACAGTGTGGTGACACAGTGGTTTGAATGCAGTATTGCAAGCTACTTCTGCTGCCTGCGATTTGGCAGTTCGAATCTCACCAGGCTCAAGGTTGACTCAGCTTTCCATCCTTCCAAGGTTGATAAAATGAAGACCCAGATTGTTGGGTCATTAAGGATGTGTTGGAGATAAGCTTGCAGAATTCCTAATGAGCTGGACCTTTGGAAATCCTGGAGCGATTGCTCTACATGGGGCTGCCCTTGAAAAGCATCCGGAAGCTCCAGTTGGTCCAAAATGCAGTGGCCTCCATGATTTTGTACAGACCTCGGTGTGCATATCTGCCATCTCTACTGCAGGAACTGCATTGGTTGCCGATTTGCTTCTAGGTGCAATTCAAAGTGCTGGTTGTCACCTTTAAAGCCCTTCATGGCTTGGGACCATGTTATCTGAGGGACCATCTCTTGCCGGTCACATCCACCTGACCCACTAGAATGGGGAGGCAAGAAATAGCAATAGCCCTTAGACTTATATACCGCTTCAGAGTGCTTTAACAGCCCTCTCTAAGCGGTTTACAGAGTCAGCATATTGCCCCCCAACAATTTGGGTCCTTATTTTACCCACCTCGGAAGTATGGAAGGCCGAGTCAATCTTGAGCCGCTGAGGATCAAACTGCCAAACGGCTGGCAGCCATCACTCAGCAGAAGTAGCCTGCAGTACTGCATTATAAACCACTGCAGCACCACATACACACATATGTATGTTTGTGTATAGGTATATAGGTATGTGTGTGTGTGTGTGTGTGTGTGTGTGTGTGTCCCCTGATAATAAGCCCGATCGGGTTTTTGAGTGCATGTGCTAAAATAATCCCCCCCTGAAAATAAGTCCTCCCGAAAATATTTAAATGCATGCACAGCCGGTCCCCGCCATTTCCTCTGGTTAGGGTTAGGGAGACAGAGCTGAAAATCAAGTAAGACAGCAAGATAAGCCCCGTCTTTTTTTTTTTTTTTATTTTGATTTATATGCCGCCCTTCTCCGAAGACTCAGGGCGGCTTACAATGTGCTCAGCAATAGCCTTCATCCTTTTGTATATTTATACAAAGTCACCTTATTGCCCCCACAACTGGGTCCTCATTTCACCTACCTTAGAAAGGATGGAAGGCTGAGTCAACCTTGAGCCTTGGCGAGATTCGAACCCTGCAGTAATTGCAGGCAGCTGGTCTTAATAACCAGCTTAATAACAGGGTGCCTGCAGTCTTGCTCCACGCGTCCCAAAATAATAAGACCTCTCCGAAAATAAGGCCAATGGTTTATTTTGGGGTTCAAATAAATATAAGACAGGTTCATTCATATATATATATATATATATATATATATATATATATATATATATATATATATATATATATATATATATATATATATAAGAGGCGATAGACATCACGATCTCCGGAACATTTAAAAGTTTAATTTTTTTATTTTTATTTTAAAACTAATTTTAAACTTTTAAACGTTCCGGAGATCGTGATGTCTATCGCCTCTTCTATAACTATACCTGGAACTCACATCTTTAGGAAAATTCTTTATATATATATATATATATATATATATATATATATAAATATAAATATAAATATAAATATAAATATAAATATATATGTAGGTCTTTGGTTATTCCGGTTTTCTCCTGAATAAAACTGGAAGTGTCTTTCTCCCAAGACACTTCCAATTTTACGCAGGAGAAAACCCGAATAACCAAAGACCTACATACAAACACCCACGAAAACCTCAGAAAAAAAAAAAAAAAAATATATATATATATATATATATATATATATATATATATATATATATTCTTACTTCTTCGTAGGGTCTATGTGTGTTTTTCTTCTAGCCAGGTTTTCCCTACGTAGCCAAGGTTTTTTTGTAGCTCCAGCTCAGTAGAATCTCATCTACTCGGTTCTGGGCTTTTTTCCTTTCTAACACCTAGCAAGCTCTGACTGCTAGGTGGGAGACCTAAATAGATCCATTTCTAGCTCGTTAGCTGTCGTCAGTAGGCCACACCCACCTCCTCCCTGTAAAGGCATAGTATCAATTTTCTTACTTCTTCGTAGGGTCTATGTGTGTTTTTCTTCTAGCCAGGTTTTCCCTACGTAGCCAAGGTTTTTTTGTAGCTCCAGCTCAGTAGAATCTCATCTACTCGGTTCTGGGCTTTTTTCCTTTCTAACACCTAGCAAGCTCTGACTGCTAGGTGGGAGACCTAAATAGAAAAAAAAGCCCAGAACCAAGTAGATGAGATTCTACTGAGCTGGAGCTACAAAAAAACCTTGGCTACGTAGGGAAAACCTGGCTAGAAGAAAAACACACATAGACCCTACGAAGAAGTAAGAAAATTGATACTATGCCTTTACAGGGAGGAGGTGGGTGTGGCCTACTGACGACAGCTAACGAGCTAGAAATGGATCTATTTAGGTCTCCCACCTAGCAGTCAGAGCTTGCTAGGTGTTAGAAAGGAAAAAAGCCCAGAACCGAGTAGATGAGATTCTACTGAGCTGGAGCTACAAAAAAACCTTGGCTACGTAGGGAAAACCTGGCTAGAAGAAAAACACACATAGACCCTACGAAGAAGTAAGAAAATTGATACTATGCCTTTACAGGGAGGAGGTGGGTGTGGCCTACTGACGACAGCTAACGAGCTAGAAATGGATCTATTTAGGTCTCCCACCTAGCAGTCAGAGCTTGCTAGGTGTTAGAAAGGAAAAAAGCCCAGAACCGAGTAGATGAGATTCTACTGAGCTGGAGCTACAAAAAAACCTTGGCTACGTAGGGAAAACCTGGCTAGAAGAAAAACACACATAGACCCTACGAAGAAGTAAGAAAATTGATACTATGCCTTTACAGGGAGGAGGTGGGTGTGGCCTACTGACGACAGCTAACGAGCTAGAAATGGATCTATTTAGGTCTCCCACCTAGCAGTCAGAGCTTGCTAGGTGTTAGAAAGGAAAAAAGCCCAGAACCGAGTAGATGAGATTCTACTGAGCTGGAGCTACAAAAAAACCTTGGCTACGTAGGGAAAACCTGGCTAGAAGAAAAACACACATAGACCCTACGAAGAAGTAAGAAAATTGATACTATGCCTTTACAGGGAGGAGGTGGGTGTGGCCTACTGACGACAGCTAACGAGCTAGAAATGGATCTATTTAGGTCTCCCACCTAGCAGTCAGAGCTTGCTAGGTGTTAGAAAGGAAAAAAGCCCAGAACCGAGTAGATGAGATTCTACTGAGCTGGAGCTACAAAAAAACCTTGGCTACGTAGGGAAAACCTGGCTAGAAGAAAAACACACATAGACCCTACGAAGAAGTAAGAAAATTGATACTATGCCTTTACAGGGAGGAGGTGGGTGTGGCCTACTGACGACAGCTAACGAGCTAGAAATGGATCTATTTAGGTCTCCCACCTAGCAGTCAGAGCTTGCTAGGTGTTAGAAAGGAAAAAAGCCCAGAACCGAGTAGATGAGATTCTACTGAGCTGGAGCTACAAAAAAACCTTGGCTACGTAGGGAAAACCTGGCTAGAAGAAAAACACACATAGACCCTACGAAGAAGTAAGAAAATTGATACTATGCCTTTACAGGGAGGAGGTGGGTGTGGCCTACTGACGACAGCTAACGAGCTAGAAATGGATCTATTTAGGTCTCCCACCTAGCAGTCAGAGCTTGCTAGGTGTTAGAAAGGAAAAAAGCCCAGAACCGAGTAGATGAGATTCTACTGAGCTGGAGCTACAAAAAAACCTTGGCTACGTAGGGAAAACCTGGCTAGAAGAAAAACACACATAGACCCTACGAAGAAGTAAGAAAATTGATACTATGCCTTTACAGGGAGGAGGTGGGTGTGGCCTACTGACGACAGCTAACGAGCTAGAAATGGATCTATTTAGGTCTCCCACCTAGCAGTCAGAGCTTGCTAGGTGTTAGAAAGGAAAAAAGCCCAGAACCGAGTAGATGAGATTCTACTGAGCTGGAGCTACAAAAAAACCTTGGCTACGTAGGGAAAACCTGGCTAGAAGAAAAACACACATAGACCCTACGAAGAAGTAAGAAAATTGATACTATGCCTTTACAGGGAGGAGGTGGGTGTGGCCTACTGACGACAGCTAACGAGCTAGAAATGGATCTATTTAGGTCTCCCACCTAGCAGTCAGAGCTTGCTAGGTGTTAGAAAGGAAAAAAGCCCAGAACCAAGTAGATGAGATTCTACTGAGCTGGAGCTACAAAAAAACCTTGGCTACGTAGGGAAAACCTGGCTAGAAGAAAAACATATATATATATATATATATATATATGTATATATATATATATATATATATATATAAAATTTATATATATATAAAATTCCCTTTTTCTCACATGCTGTGAGAAAAGGCTGTTACAATAACATCTCCACACCT
Source organism: Arizona elegans (assembly GCA_022577455.1). Lineage (NCBI taxonomy): Eukaryota > Metazoa > Chordata > Lepidosauria > Squamata > Colubridae > Arizona > Arizona elegans. The sequence continues at coordinate 152,689,341 of JAKOOJ010000003.1, forward strand.
GCGGATTGGCTGAATCCACTTTGGGTTTTTTTTAAAGTTTTTTATTTTTTAGACAAACAAACATTTAATACATCAGTTTTCTCTTCCCTGTGACATCTCGGTGTTATCTTCCAAAGTTCTTTCTTTTTCTGTATAGTTGTCATTACTTCTATCTTGATCCTTATCCAGTCCACAATATCAATTCATCACTAACATAATATTCAACTCATCACATATTTTTACATAATCATTTATATCACTTCTCCAACCAATAATAAAAATCATTCCATATTTTAAACTATTCGGAGTCTTCTCTATCTTTAATCATCAAAGTTAATCTATTCATTTCTGCACAATCTAAGAGGTTTTTTTTTATTACTTCATCTTCCAAAGGTATTTTCTCCTGTTTCCAATTTTGTGCATAGACAATCCTTGCAGCTGTTATTACATGTATTATCAGATAAACTTTTTCCTTGCAATTTTTTTCAGGTAGGATACCCAGTAGGAACAACTCTGGTTTAAATTCAATATGTTGATGTATCATTTCCTCCAATTACATCTTAAATTTAATCCAATAGTTTTTAGCTTCTGGACATGTCCACCACATAGGATAATATGATCCTAGTAGTTGATGACACTTCCAACATTTAGTTGATTTTTCTTTAAACATTTTTGCTAATTTCTCAGGTGGCATATGCCATCTATAAAACATTTTATTTTGATTTTCCTTATATGCAGGAAAGGAATTAATTTATAATTCCTTTCCCATAATTGTTGCCATTTTTCCAAATCAATTGAATAACCAAAGTTTCTTCCCCAAGCTATCATTGTTTCTTTTACTTGCTCCTCCTCTAATTCAATACTAAGCAAAAAATTATATTTTTTTTATTAAATTATCATCTGTTCTCATGACTCAGTCTTTTCCATATAAAAATCATATAATTTAGCATCCTTCTCATATCTTGTTTGTATCTGCATATACATATACCAGTCTGTCTCAATCCCCTGTCCTTCTAGTTCCTGTTTCCCTTTTAATTCTCCCTCATCTGTTAGTAAGTCTTTATATCTAACAATATTGGATTGGCTGAATCCACATTGGACTGAAGGGAGGAGTTTCTAATTCCTTTATCCTAACTTTATTGCCTGAGGGAATTCAGAGTCTGCTTTTCTTTCGTCTTGCTATCACTCCAGTTCAATAAAAGGTTCCTTTTGAAATGCCAAGAGTTTCAAGAGTCTTTACTTTCTTGAACGAGGAGGAGAGGCCGGATCTTACAGCTGCTTACCTTCTAAAGCAGCCCCGATCAGTAGAACAGCGGAGGTGCAGAAATCAGCTGTGCTGCGCGAATCAGCTGAGCTAGAAAGAAGGAAATATAGGACAGGATAGGGCAGGGGCAGATCGGTGGGGCCAGCTGATGGTCAGAACTACCGGTTCTCTAGAACAGGTCTGAACCAGCGGCAGCCCACCACTGATTACATGGGACTTCCCTTGAAGACTATCTGGAAGCTGCAATTGATCCAGATTCTGGTGACATGAGCAGTTATGGACACATCACGTTATGTTTGTGTGAGACATTTTTTTACGCATGTTTCACTGGCTTCCTTATGCTTCTGGGTGGAATTCAAGGTGCTGGTTATCATCTACCACCTTCATGGTATGATGGAGCCAATATAGCTGAAGGACCATGTTTCTCCACTTGTTTCTATGTGCTTCATCAGGTCTGACAGGAGGAACACATTCCGGTTCCCATCAATAAACATATCTAGGAGGACCCAGAAAATGTATCTTTTTGGGTTGCACACCTGATCTTTGGAATGTCATTGCCCTCCGACTCTACCAGCCTTTCAGAAAGCTCTTAAGGAGTGTTAATTTACCATCTCCTGCTTAGCATCTTCTATGTTTATCTCCTCTCTAGGTCCAGCTGCTGTTCTCCTTTAGCAGAAGTCCTGATCAGTGATGAGAATGGCAACGTGAACAATTTCACCGTAGATCACAACACACAGCCTCCCACACCAGCCTTGTGAGTTCTGACCTACTTGAATTTTTGAAGCTGCCTTGTTTGGAATCAAATAAGTCAGCAACCTGCAACCTTTTGGGCACCAGGGACCGGTTCTGTGGTGAAAGTTTTTTTTCCCCACGAACCAGAGAAGGCATGGTTTTGCATGCTGCCTGCATCCTGTGAATTGGGCTTCTCTTGTTTGCACAGACTGGTTTCTGGCATGCTGCAGACTGATGCCAGTCCATGGACCACGGGTTGGGAGCAGTGGTGAAATCCAAATTTTTTTATTGCCGGTACTGTGGGTGTGGCTTGGTGGGCGTGGCTTGGGGTGTGTGGCAGGGGAAGGATACTGCAAAATCCCCAATCCCACCCCACTCTGGGGCCAGCCAGAGGTGGTATTTGAGGGTTCTCCAAACTACTCAAAATTTCCACTACTGATTCTCCAGAACCTGTCAGAACCTGCTGGATTTCACCCCTGGGTTGGGGACCCCTGAAATAAGTGGTGCTCTTCAAAGTAGCCTTCACCTGGCACCCTCCAAAGTGCAGGTACCGTATTTTCGGAGTATAAGACACACTTTTTTCCCTCCTAAAAGAGACTGAAAATTTGGGTGCATCTTATACTCCGAATGTAACTCCACCCACCCGCCGCCCCCTACCCTTCGGCCTCCGTGCATCCACTTCCTGGCTGCAGAGATTGCCACCGACAATGGCTTGTGTTTTTGGGCTCCACGCATCTCGTTTTCAGCCTCCAAATGCTCCATTTGAGAGCCCTTCAATGCAACACGTTTGGAGGCTGAAAACGCGACGTGAGGTGCCCAGAACAGCTGCTGCCTTCGCTTACCCTTTCCGCGCTTCGCCTGCTTTAGTCACTGGAGCTCCCTCCGACGATCAGCTGACTTGCCACCTTGTCACATGATCCAGATCTTTGTTTAACAAATTGTGATCTGTTCCTCCATGACTGCTGCTCTCCAGCTTCAATTGGAGTCTGGTGTTGGAAGAAAAATCTGGTCTGGTTCCAAGCCGGGGAGAAAAGCACTGGAAATAAAATGGAGGCTGATTGGAAAGAAGGACTCTGTTTACTGATGAGCAGAACCAATACACAAGATGTAGTTCTGGGACAGCTGACAATTTAGTTGAAGGAGCGGATGGATCTTTATAGGTTTCCGTAACTTTGAAGTTTGAACTGTTCTTGGGATTGTGCAATGAAGGAGCTTTTGTATCTTTTGCTATTCCTATTAGTGGGTGGGTTGCTTGTTCCTTGCTAGTGGGTTAATCCTATTATGTCCTAAAAGGTCATGTCCTGTCCTTCTTAATCCCATCACCTGGATCTGAAGGTGTTCTGTTTGTGAATAGATGTTCTGTTTGTGCCCAGTCTTTCTTAATGGGCACAAAATATCCGTCTCTAAAGACTTCAGGCATCTGCTGGAGGCTATTAAGAAAGACTGGGGGCTGTTTTCTGCCTCTAAGAACATATTTCTCCATTTCTCCTTTGGGGAAATATAATATTCTGCCTCTTAATATTCCCCAAAATATTCCATTCTCTAGGAGGGGAGGGCTTACCACACTGCCATAATTGCTCACAGCGGTATTCACACTGGGTTTATTAGTTCAGACGATCACAGTCTGCTTGATATTCATTTTCTTATTCTCTTTTGATACATTTGCATCTGCAGTACATTACTGAGTGCTTAATATATTAACTAGCATATGGTCAATACTGGGGATATTTATAACTTGGTATTTCAACCATCTGTACTGAAATGTGATCTCTGTTACATTAACCGCATGGTTTTAGATTAGGGTGAGAAATTAAGATTTGAGTAAAAGCTCTGCACCTGGCCTATACACAGTGTCAAGTTTCTTCGGCATTTTGAAACGCTTTTTATCTCCTTCATGCTGCGTTTTCCTATCAACCTCAGAGAAAATGACACCAAACTTTGATTAAAGGATATTTCAGGCATGGCGGTTTAGCTCTCAGGAATTTGGGAACTATATCTTATTTTGCCCAGTCTATGGATGATTTTATATTTTAATGCTATAAACCGCCCAAAGTCAGGAGGGAAGGAGGGAGGGGGGAGGGGGGATGAGGGGTCCTTGGTGCTCTCTGAGCTTGGTTGTTTTCTTACAGATGTAAGAAATACTACCCAAACTAGGTAACATCATCAGTGCTAGTAAGGAGTGGGGATTGCTCTACATTTATATTCTAGTATATTGTCCTGTCATTGTTGATGGGGTTCGTCTTGGAGGTTCTTTGGTTGGGCTGCTTATTGTTAGTTTGTTTGGCAGTTTCTTAATTGGGGTATTGTTTACTTTTTGATTGTTGATTTGATGTCAATCTTGGGGTTAATCTATGCACATCTGGTGTTGATGGTTGGTGGGGAGATGTTTTAGTCTTCTTCTTCCCTTTTGGGGTCTTTTTGTTTCCCAAAACACCTTCTCATCAATAATGGGGAGGGAAGGAGGGAGGGAGAGATGAGAGAGAGAGAGATGATAGATGGATGGAAGGATTGATGGATGGAGAGAGAGAGAGATGAGAGAGATAGATAGGTAGATAGATAGAAGATGGGTTGGTAGGAGATAGATAGATAGATGATAGATAGATAGATAGATAGATAGATAGATAGATAGATAGATAGATGGATGATAGGTAGGTAGATAGATAGTAGGTAGGTAGGTGGATGATAGATAGATAGATAGAAGATGGGTAGGTAGGAGATAGATAGATGATAGATAGATAGATAGATAGATAGATAGATAGATAGATAGAAGATGGGTAGGTAGGAGATAGATAGATAGATGATAGATAGATAGATAGATAGATAGATAGATAGATAGATGATAGAGAGATGGATGGATGGATGGATGGATAGATAGATAGATAGATAGAAGATGGGTAGGTAGGAGATAGATAGATAGATGATAGATAGATAGATAGATAGATAGATAGATAGATAAATAGATGATAGGTAGGTAGATAGTAGGTAGGTAGGTGGATGATAGATAGATAGATAGATAGATAGATAGATAGATAGATAGATAGATAGATAGAAGATAGATAGGTAGGAGATAGATAGATGATAGATAGATAGATAGATAGATAGATAGATAGATAGATAGATAGATAGATAGATGATAGGTAGGTAGATAGATAGTAGGTAGGTAGGTGGATGATAGATAGATAGATAGAAGATGGGTAGGTAGGAGATAGATAGATGATAGATAAATAGATAGATAGATAGATAGATAGATAGATAGATAGATAGATAGATAGAAGATGGGTAGGTAGGAGATAGATAGATGATAGAGAGATGGATGGATAGATAGATAGATAGATAGATAGATAGATAGATAGATAGATGATAGATGATAGGTAGGTATATAGATAGTAGGTAGGTAGGTGGATGATAGATAGATAGATAGATAGATGGATGGATGGATGGATGGATGGATGGATGGATAGATAGATAGGAGAGAGCGATGATAGAGAGAGTAGATACTGTAGAGAGATAGATGGATGGATGGATGGACGGACGGACGGACGGACGGGTTTATTCTTAAACTCCTTTGAAATTATAGAATTAGAACTTTGAAACTAATCAGAGTTAGTACTGCTTTCTCCATATAATATTAAGTTTCATCAACATTTTTTTTTGTTTTGTTTCATGCTTCCTTCCACAATTTCACTGCAATTCTGTCTTTGCAACTTCGGAATTCCGGCTACTGCGTGGAGTAGCATCAGCAACTAGATGTCCAGAAGGCTGAATCCGTCGTGAGCACCAGCGGTATTCTGAGATCCTCCAATTTTCTTCAGTAGCGTTTTGAATACTATCCAACCAAATCATCCAGCACTATGTCAATAATCGCTTTACCTTGTCTATCCATCTGGTTTTCTTGGTAGATAACTGGAGCGGTTGATCATTCCTCCTCCCGCGCCGTATGAGATTATACTTTTGTTGTTGTCGCTCAGATGATCATCTGCCTCCGGCATCTTCTTAAATCACTGCTCCTGACCTGGAGGTGCCTGCTTACTTTAACTGGACAGCTGGAATGACCTTCACACCTTAACTGACCTTGAAGGGAATATATATACTCTTGTCATCTACCCCCAAGGTTCTTTGCTCATCCCCCCTTCTGCACTGGAGCAGGATTTGAGGATGTCAGGAAATGGCATGTCTTCTCAAGCAGAAATGTCTCTGTCCCTTTCTTTCTGTGTCCCCTGGCAGACCTGCCAAATCATGAGTAGATCCTGAAATATGGTTGGTTGAGCCCCAATAAAACAAATGTCAGCATAGGCACGTTGGTACTGACAGATCTGATAGTAGTATAAATCGATCTGCACCAGAGGTGGGTTTCAGCAGGTTCTGACCAGTTCTGGAGAACCGATAGTGGAAATTTTGAGTACTTCAGAGAACCGGTAGTAAAAATTGTGATTGGCTCCGCCCCCATCTATTCTCTGCCTCCCAAGTCCCATCTGATCGGGAGGAAATGGAGATTTTACAGTATCCTTCCCCTGGAGTGGGGTGGGAATGGAGATTTTACAGTATCCTTCCCCTGCCATGCCCACCAAGCCATGCCCACCAAGCCACGCCCACAGAACCGATATTTAAAAAATTTGAAACCCATCATTGATCTGCACCAATCGATTGGCTAGAAAGATCAGAGTTTTGATACCAAGCATCAAGAGGCCTTGCGTGCGAATGTTTAATGGGTGGAACTCAAGCAATTGTGGAGGAACCTAAGCTGTTTCAGAAGGGACATCCAACCTGTTCCTCCAAAATCTGACATCAACTTTTTTTTTAGGTTCTAAAAGTGTGCAGAAATATTATTAAATATGTGGGTAATATTTAATTGCTTTACTGTAATTTTAATTTAATTAAATTTCAAATTAAATCAATGTTAGTTCTTCCTCCTCCTTCTTTTCTTCCTTTCTTCCTCTTCTTTTTCTTCTTCTTCTTCTTCCTCTTCCTTCCTCTTCTTCCTTCTCCTTTTCCTCCTTCCTCCTCCTTCTTTTCCTTTCTTCCTCTTTTTTTCTTCTTCTTCTTCCTCCTCCTTCCTCTTCTTCCTCTTCTTCATCCTCCTTTTCCTCCTTCCTCCTCCTTCTCTTCCTTCTTCTTCCTCCTTCTTCCTCTTCTTCTTCCTTCTTCCTCTTCATCCTCCTCCTCCTTCCTCCTCCTCTTCCTTTCTTCTTCCTCCTCCTTCCTCCTCCTCTTCTTCATCATCTTCTTCCTCCTCCTTCTTCCCCTCCTCCTCCTCCTCCTTCTTCATCCCTATTTGTGAGAAAACAACCCTTGGCCACCCAAAGTGCATCCAAAGTGCATCCAAAGTGCCCAGGTGAATAAAAAAAATTGTTTTTTTATTTCTCCTTTAGAGAAGAGGCAGCTGTCTCAAGCATCTGCTTGAATCACGCAAATCCCAGAAGACCCCACCCTGCCACATGGCTAGCAAAGCTCCCACCACAGTTGATGTAACACTGCTTGGTGACAGTTCCTTACTCACTCGGCATATTTATAATGATTAGTATCAGTGAGCTCTCCACAATGAAGCCATCTCAAGTCTATACTGGTAGAAACATAGAAGTTTCACTTTGCAGGGTTCTTCCCAGGGGTGAAATCTACTTACCTTCCCTACCAGTTCAGAAGTGCGTGCTCCGCCCACACGCACGTCACATGCAATTTTGGACCCTCTGCGCATGCGCAAAGCTTTCTGCGCATGCGCAGAGGGTAAAAAACAGGTTACTTCCTGGTTAAAACCAGGAAGTAACAAAGTCCGAGCGGGTGGGCGGAGCCTCATGCTGCTGCCGCTACCGGTTCTCCGAACCACCCGCCACTGCCACTACCGGTTCGGCCGAAGCGGTCCGAACCGGTAGCATTTCACCCCTGGTTCTTCCTGAATGGGACCACTATTAAACTCCTGGTAGGAGTTTACAAGAGAGACAATTTGTCAGACCTGCCCCAATCCTATCCCTTAAGAAAGAGAAGCCTTCAACTCCATTTGGTTCAAGCAAAGGATTCTTTTACTAAGGATGTTGGTTGCAGTAAAGTCAAGCCAGTTCTGAAACCTTCCGCGCTCACTAGAAACAAAAATAAGCTATAGATTTTGCCCACCCTCTCCCCGTGACCCATTTCCAGCCAACTGGAGATTGCCAAAATGTTTTGAGAAGTCTTAAGATGTTTGTGGGTAATCTGCATATTTCTCACGGTGCCTGGCTATGTGTTGTGGCCCATCAGCGGCCTGTGCACCTAGTAGCTGATTCCAACAGCGAGGAGGCTGGTATGGTGCTACGCTAGCACTTGTGCAGCTGGCACTTGAGTCGGACAATGAGGAGGCTGGAGAAGATGTGGTGCCAGAAGCAGGGATTCAGCCAGGGCCTTCAGAACCTCCAGAAGCTCCCATAAGTGAAGAGGAAGAAGAGGAGAAGCCTCTTCTCGATGCACGGGCACGCAGAGCTGCCAAAAGCCAGGAGTGGCTCCTTAGGAGGAGGTCTCCTCGAGAGTAAGGTTTGGAGCTAATTGGCCACTCCCTTAGCCTATTTAAGGAAGAACGCCCACTGAAGCAATTTGTAGGGAACAACTTCATTCATTCTCCTTTGGGTCTTGATCTTAGTTCTCGGCAAATTGTTTCTGGGCTTTCTGCCAACCATATTAAGATTACGATTATTTATTCTTTGGATTCTTGTAGTCTGTTAAGAAAGTTAATAAACAGCCTTTGTTTGAAAAAGACTGATTTAATTTAGTAAACTAAGGTTTGTACAGACTTTGTGCGTGCTGTGTTCTTTGGGGTCTGTAGCTGGGGCAGAACACTATGGGATGCTGGTATAAACAGGATGTGGGATGCTGGTCCTTCTCTCCTGTCATTCCCCAGCCCCTCCCAATTCCCTATCACATACACACAAAGCTTTATTGCCCTTTCATCCTTTCCCTTTTCTTCCTCCTTTGATCCTCCCCGCTTCTTCTTTTGATGGCAGGATGCCTGTGAGGTGCTAAGCCGAACCAGGCAGAGCTGTCACAATTTGGTGTTGTAGCTAGAAACTGGATTGAGTTCTAGTCCAACCTTCAGCCAGCTGGGCGACCTTGGGCCAATCAAGAATAAACTGCTACCAAAATCATGCCAAGAAAACCGCAGGGACTTATCTAGGCAAGTCACCAAGAGTCAAGATTAACTCAAAGGCCCCAAAAAACAAGCAAAGCACAGCTGTGCTGCCCAGCCCTTTAACCAAAGAGCATGTGTTAGTATCCACAAGTTGGGTAACAGCTGCAGATGGATTACCTCTCCACAGCAGAGGTTAGGGAAGGGGTGCACCTTGCAATGGTGCTGAGAATTTACAGTTTGCATGCAGTGCACACATGCACTGCATTTAGAATCAGAGAACAGATTCAACTCTTGTTTCCTGGATGCTGCTGGAGAGGATATCATCATCATTCAAGGTGGCAAGGAGAGAAGCAACCTAGAACTAAGGAGAAATTTCCTGATAGTGAGAACAATTCATCAGTGGAACAACTTGTCTCCAGAACTTGTGAATGCTCCAACACTGGACGTTTTCAAGAAGAGATTGGATAACCATTTGACTGAAATAGTATAGGGCAGTGATGGTTAACCTTTTTGCCATCGTGTGCCAAAAGTGGGGGTAGCGTGGGGGGGGCACGCACACCCATAATTCTATGCTGCCCCCGTGCATGCACACATGACACACACACCCCGCGCGCTTCCCCTGCTTTTGGCACGCGATGGCACAATGGCCCTGGTAGGCCTGTTTTTTGTCCTCCTCAGGCTCCAGAGTCTTTCTAGGAGCCTGGGGAGGGCAAAAACGGTCTTCCTCATCCACCCAGAGGCCCTCCAGAGGCCGGAAATCGCCCGTTTGCCAACTTCTGGTTGTCAGCACTTCATGCCAATGAGTGCAGGGGAGTGGGGAACGGAAAGGGAGGGTTTTGGGTCTGGAAGTCAGTGTTGGCTACGATGGAGTCGGATTTAGAATGTCGTGCTTAATAAATGGGAGTTTTCTTCAAAGACTTTGTTTGAAATGCAATTTATTTGAGACGACCTCGAAACCTGACACTGGTGGGACTGGAAAGCCCGAAAATCAGCTGGCGGAGCTGAGCTTGCATGCCTACTGATATGGCTCCGTGTGCCACCTGTGGCACGTGTGCCATACGTTTGCCATCACGGGTATAGGGTTTCATGCTTGAGCAGGGGGTTGGACTAGAAGACCTCCAAGGTCCCTTCCAACTCTGTTATTCTATATTCTACATGAAAAGTAAAGATTGGCAACAGCAAAGGTGGAGCTTTTATTTTTGCAAACTGGAAATGAAGCAAAAGTACACAGTCCCTAGACCCGTGATGGCGAACCTCTGGCACGCGTGCCACAGGTGGCACGCCGAGCCCTTTCTGCAGGCACGCCAGGCATCGCCCCGGCCCAGCTTTACCACACATGCGTGCGTGCCTCCTGCAGGCCATCTGGTCTTCAGGTCTTTGCCATGCATGCACGGGGAGCAGTGTGCGTGTGAAGGACAGGTGTGTGCATGCGTGGGGGTGGGGCGGATGCGCTGGGGGCACTCGCATTGCATTTGGGGGGGTTCACACGCACCACCACACACACACACACCCTATTTTGTGCCTAGAATGCCTCCTGTAGCAACCTGGAAACCAAAACTAGGTATGGGGGGATGCGGGTGCATGCATGGGGGCTGGGTGCATGAACAGGATGTGCTTGCATTGCATTTTGGGGGTTTGGGCATGCGCATATGGATTTGTGCACGCACGTCCATGCTTTGGGCACTCAGCACCAAAAAGGTTACCCATCACTGCCCTAGACAGTGGGCAAAAATCCACCAGACGCTCCTCGGTCAAAACCTCACTTCCAAGTCTTGAGTTGTGTCAGGATTTATCCAAACACAGCTAATTTTAGGACTATTTAGTAAACAAACCAGCAATGGACAGTCTAAAGCTGTGATGGCGAACCTATGGCACGTGTGCCACAGGTGGCACGCGGAGCCATATTGGTGGGCACACGAGCTGAGCTCTGGCACGCATGCGTGTCCCGGCCAGCTGACTTTCAGGTTTTCTGGGCTCACCAGAAGTCAGGAAAACAGTTCCCGGCCTCTGGAGGGCCTCTGGCGGGGTGAGGAAGGCTCGTTTTTTGCTCTCCCCAGGCTCCAGAGCCTTTCTAGGATCCTGGGGAGGGCGAAAATGGCATTCCCCACTCCCCTGGAGGGCCTCTAGAGGCCGGAAACAGCCCGTTTCCCGACTTCAGGTGGGACCGGAAGGCCCGTTTTTCGCTCTCCCCAGGCTCCAGAGCCTTTCTAGGATCCTGGGGAGGGCGAAAATGGCATTACCCACCCCTCCGGAGGCCCTCCAGAGTCCAGAAATGGCCCGTTTCCCGATTTGCAGTTCCACTGGAAGTCTGGTGGCCCACCATGCCATTGCATTCCAAAAGCGGGGGGAGCGCAGGGGGGAGCACGCATATGCGTGTGGGCTGGGGCACATGGAATTATGGGTGTGGGCACATGCATGCACGACCCCCGCCCCGCAGTCCCCCCATTTTTGGCACTCGATGGCAAAATGGTTAGCCATCACTGGTCTAAAGCTTCGTGAGTATTTTTGGAATGGCTTTCAAAATGATTTTTTTTTTCCTTTATTCAATGCTTTTTATTTCTTTTACTGGGCTTCTGAGCGGCTCCAACCGTTGCCAGTCTGTACATCCCAACGCACCTACAGCGTTGAAATATATTACCTATATTGCAATAAAACTGTAGCAACCGTGGTTCATAAAAATAACATTATGTATAGATACGCTTCTAACACTGGGACTCAAATCCATTCATTGGCTTCAAAGCCAAAATGACTTCCATTCGTCAAGGGAACCGGTCACTTTCTTCCACGCACAAGGCTTGATGAATTAACCATATTTTGATGGACATATCAAAAACCAGGTTCAGATGCTTGGGTAAACACTTTCTGCATGCATCAGCAGTGTCTGCTGAGATTCAAGTGAGCCCTACCCAGAGGTGAAATCTACTTACCTTCCCAACCAGTTCGGAAGTGCACGTACGCATCCCGTTCACTCTTGGACCCTCTACACATGCACAAACAGGTTATTTCCTGGTTAAAACCCGGAAGTAACGATGACCGGGCGGGTGGGCGGAGCCTCGCGCCGCCATCGCTACAGGTTCTCCGAACTACCGGCTGCCATCGCTACCAGTTCCGCTGAACCAGTCTGAACCGGGAGCATTTCACCCTTGGCCCTATTCCTATATTTATATCGGTATAATCAGTGGTGGTATTCAGACGGTTCTATCTGGCTTGGGAAAACCTGTAGCAGCAGCTGCGGGAGGCTCCGCCCACCCACCCCCAGACATAATCACATCCGTTTTTCATGCTCTGCGCATGCACGGAAGGCCCTAAGCATGTGCGGAGGCGGTGCGTACGCTCACATTTGTGAACCGACAGCGAAGGTAAGTGAATACCACCCTGGGTATAATGTTGTGTGCATGTGTGTGTGTCTGTGTGTCCAAAAGGGATACACAAGTTGATAATGCAGTGCTGTTTTCAACATTCCAGGAGGAGACTGTTCGCCTCCATGGCTGGTCTTGTTACAAAGGGAGGAAATCATGAAATATATGACCGGATGCTAATAATAATATGGTTGGTTGGTTGGTTGGTTGGTTGGTTGGTTGGTTGGTTACGTGCAGTGGTGGATTGCCCCCGGTTTGGACCGGTTCACAAGAACCAGTAGTAAAACTGGCAGGAGGCCCCGCCCACCACCCCGGATGTCGTCATCGACGATCTGCGAATGCGCAGAAGCAAGGCATGCGTGCTCACTTTGCTTGCGCGCGCAATCTTATTACGAACCAGTAGTAAAGATAAGTAGAACCCACCCCTGGTTACGTGCCATCAAGTCAGTATCAACTTATAGCTATCCCGTAATACAGGTAATCCTCGATTTACGACCATTCATTTACTGACCGTTTGAAGTTACAACGGAGCTGGAAAAAAGTGACTTATGAACATTTTTCACGCTTACGACTATTGTAGCATCTCTCTGGTCACATGACCAAAATTTGGATGCTTGGCAACTGGTTCGTATTTATGACGGTCGCAGTGTCCCAGGGTCATGTGATCCCCTTTTGTGACCTCCTGACAAGCAAAATTCAATGTGGAAGCCACATTGACCGAACAACCGTGTTACTAATTTAACAGCTGCAATGGTTCGCTTAACAACTGTGGCGGGAAAGGTCGTAAAATGGGGCAAAACTCACTTAGCAACTGTCTCATTTAACAGCAGAAATTTGGGGTTCAGTTGTGGTTGTAAGCCGAGGACTACCTGTATCTTGCCTCAGTGAGGCCTTCGGCTCCCATTCCCGAACTTACCGGTAAAACTATTCCAATCCGCTTTAAAATGATGTGAAACAAAAAAACAGCTGACAATGCGTCAATTTGTCATCATGTTTCGGCAGAGCTCCATGGGCCATTTGAGCTGTGGGGTGGGGTGGGGTGGGGGGAGCGATGAACTCTGACCTTAAAACAGCCAATGCAGTTCTCCTTTCCCCCCTCCCCTCCCGAAGCACTGTCTAAGAATGAACCAATACATATTTCCACAGCATAATAACTTGAGATGCTTCAAATCTGAAGAGATCTGTTAAGCTTGGCAGCTGCTGGGAACGTTGCCCCCCGCTTCCCCATCCCTCCCTCAACCCTCCTTCACCCCAGCCTTGCCTCCAGTTTCCACCTGCTCCCTCTGCACAAAGGGTGGGCCTGTCATTTCCAGCCTCCCCCCCACCTCCCCACAAACTCACACACACAAAACGGTTCTCTGCAGCACGAGGCTTCCTGAAACATTAAGCCTTCTTCTACCCGTGCAACGGGTGCGCGCCAATGAACTGTGGTTTCTCTGAGCATAAAAAAAGGAAGTGGCCACTTCATATATACATGCCTGTGCACAGTGCTGTCTACACAAAAAGGACGCTCAAGTGAGGGGAACGCGGGGAGTGGCGTGGCGTGGCAGCGCTGAGCAGAGCCGTGCGTTTCTGTGTGTCAGAATCCGGAGGAACCCCTTTGGGAAGACAAGGCAAAGGCGCGAGCGAGCCGATGAATCCACAAGGTACCAGCTGGTTTGGGGTCGTGTCTTTAGGGAAGCAACTCTTGCAACTCGGAGTTGAGAAAGAGAGTAGCGTCGGGAAATTAGTAACAGCCAGAGAACCAGAGGGACTAAGGGGAGAGGCAGGGAGTGTTAGGCACCGAAGACAGGGTGAAAAGAGAATTCGGATAGGTTTTCCCAAGTAGGACCACGAGAGGAGACAACTTTGGGTTGTGAAAGGAGGTTAACAGGAGACCCCCAAAGGTTTCTAGGCAGTGGTGGGATTCAAATAATTTAACAACCAGTTCTCTGCCCTAATGATTTCTTCTAACAACCAATTCGCCAAACTGCTCAGAAAGCCAACAATCGGTTCTCCCGAAGTGGTGCGAACTGGCTGAATCCCACCACTGCTTCTAGGTAAGGAGGATTCCCAGATGGCCTGCAGAGCTTTAGCTGAACAAGGGCTGGAGGAGTTCTTATCAACGCCTTGATCTGATGAACAGATTTTTATTTATTTATTTATTTTTTGCAAGCTTAAGGCTTACAAGCCAAGAGACTAAAACTTATGAAGAACAGTTGCAGGAGTTTTGTAATTAGGGAAGACACGATAGCACTATTCCAGTATTTGAGGGGCTGCCACAAAAGAAGAGGGAGTCAACTTATTTTTCCAAAGCACCTGACGGCAAGGACAAGAAGCAATGGATGGAAACTAAGCAAGGAGAAAAGCAACCTAGAACTAAGGAGAAATTTCCTAACAGTGAGGACAATCCAGCGGTGGGATTCAGCCAGTTTGCACCTATTCGGGAGAACCGGTTGTTAACTTTCTAAGTAGTTCAGAGAACCGGTTGTTGGAAGAAATCTCATTTGGTTTTTTTCCATTTTAGAGGGCTAATCCTGTAAGGAAGGCAGGAAGGAAACATTCTGGTGTTGTTTCTAGCCTAATCTTTATTGCCCTGCTTACAAAAACTGCCTCTCTGGTTAACCCTTATTACATTGTAACAGCTAAGGCAAAGCGCCCATTGACGTGAGTGACGTTGAGTTGGCTACGCCCACACGGTCACATGACCACTGAGCCACGCCTACCCAGCTGGTCATTAGGGCAGAGAACCGGTTGTTAAATTATTTGAATCCCATCACTAGGACAATCCACCGGTGGAACAGCTTTCCCTTCACAAGTTGTGGGTACTTCATCACTGGAGGTTTTTTTGAAGAGATTGGACAGCCATTTGTCTGAAATGGTATGGGGTCTTCTGCTTGAGCAAGGGGTTGGGACTACAAGACCTCCCCTTCCAGCTTTATTCTGAATCTTTATAAATCTTTGCTGGGAATTCAGCTAATAAGCCAACAATGACATCCTGCTAGTTAGAACAAGCTACTGGTCAAAAGTCTCCCGACCAAGGCACGGCGACAGTCCCAGCTTGAAAAGCAGGAAAGGGGGAGGAGGATCTGCGGGATGTGGTCAAAAAAGTCAACATGTCAGACAACAGAGCTTCAACGGTTGCGGTTGTCAATTTGACTTATTTGAGTAGTCTTCATTGTATGGATTGTTAAGGAAGCCTTACAATAAGGGGGGATGAAGTAATCCAGCACTGCCTGTTGCGTGGCAGGTCAGCAAATACAGTAGTGGCCAAAATTGTGGAAACCTTTTGGGAAAAGTGTATTTTCTAAAACTAGCTAATAACACCACTTTTTTGGGGGGGGAGTAGTACCCTAAAATTATAGGGTACTATAATTAAATAGTATACTATAATAAAGCTGGTCTGGCCTAACTCTCCCTTTTAAATTGGCTTTTAAATTGGCTTTTAAATTGGCTTTTAAATCAGGTTTTAGACCTCTTTTAGATAAATTTGGATGTTTTAATCTTTGAGCCAAATTACTTAATCTGTTTTTTAATAGTTTTTTAACTTCTATATGTATTTGTAATTTATTATGGCTGTTCACCGCCCTGAGTCCTTCGGGAGTAGGGCGGTATACAAATATGAAAAATAAATAAATAAATCAATCAATCAATCAATCAATCAATCAATCAATCAATGGAAAGATAATTTAATCAAGAATGTCATGCAATAACTTTTATGAAGGATTTGCTGTTAGAATAACAGTTACAGTAAAAAGAAGAAAAGTGAAACGCGTAGAAAAAAAACGAGATCTACAAAAATTATCACCATAAAAAAAACAAGATATACAAAAATTATCACCAGGTCAGTTAATACTTAGTTGGGTAACCTTTAGCATGAATGACAGCCTTACAACGTCTTCCCATGGAGTGAACCAAGTCTTTTTGTTCTGCAGCTGTTCTAATGTGAAACCAAGATCGAATGATTGCTTCCGTTAACTGTGTTTTATTGCTGGGTGGCTTCTGACTAACAAGTTTCTTTAGTCGGCTCGATAGATTTTCAATTGGGTTAAGTTAAGGTCTGGGCTATTCCCAGGCCATTCCAACAGTGGAATAGGATTATCTTGAAACTCCAAAAAAAAAGTGGTGTTATTAGCCATCAAACCTCAAAAATACAATTTTCCCAAAAAGGTTTCCACAAACCTACTGTATGTTCTATCAAAAGGAGACTGTGTGATCAAGGACAAGAATGAAACTTAATTTTGCATATATTAACTTATTTTTAGACTTCGTTCTCTCCTTGATAGGGTTGCTCTTTAATTATGTGTCCAATCATGTCTCGCAGAAAGTACAAAATGATAAGGTCTTTCAGTCTCCAAAGAGAGACACCCCACAACTTTCAGTTAGCCATCTGCAGGTCAGGGGTTCTGTAATTTCTGTCCCTGCCTTAGCGCAAAACTCTTGTTTCTGACTTTCTAGCTTTTGCCTTCTATCTTTTATTGTTTGTATGGGGTGGATGGCCAAGAGATGCCTCTAAAGAGGTAATGTTTTCTCCAAGTTTCTTCCTGGAGGCTCACGGTTTCCTTTGAACATATCACCAACAGTGGTGGGTTTCAAATTTTTTTACTACCGGTTCTGTGGGCGTGGCTTGCTGGGCGTGGCACGGCTTGGTGGGCATGGCAGGAGAAGGTTACTGTAAAATCCCCATTTCCTCCCAATCAGCTGGGACTTGGGAGGCAGAGAATAGATGGGGGCGGGGCCAGTCAGAATTTTTACTACCGGTTCTCCAAAGTACTCAAAATTTCCACTACCGGTTCTCTAGAACTGGTCAGAATCTGCTGAAACCCACCTCTGATCACTAAGTGTTAGTGGGGAAATTGCTAAAAACGAATATTCTACACTAAAGCAGACAATGTTCTGAAATAGGTTTGACACAGTGAAAAGGAAGGAAAAAACATAGCAGTGGCCCTCCTGGTATCACCAGCATCCAGAGCTCAAACTTGAATTTAAATATTTGAAATGTTGAGCTAAACTGAAAATAAAACAAGTAATCCAATGGTCAGCATTTATGTTCCGTTCAAGTTATGAAACATAAAAGTCAGCACTTCCATAATTTTCTCAGAATAGCATGAAGAAGTCTATGCACAAGGCCTCAGAGGAGTGGAGTGGAGTGGAGTGGAAGGAAGGAAGGAAGGAAGGAATTTCTTTTATTTTGTTTTCTAGCATGTCAACTCAAAGAAGGAGACTGATAGGTATAGGTTGAACCAGGGGTGAAATGTAAAATTTGTTACTACCGGTTCTGTGGGCGTGGCTTGCGGGTAATGTGACTGGGCGTGGCCAACTTCTTTTTTTTATAACTTTTCAAAGCATTTTTTTTAATGCTTTGAAAAGCCTCTCTGATGATCAGGCAACTCAGCTGGGATCGTCAGAGAGGCTTTTTAAAAAATGCCTCTCTGCCGATCAGGCAACTCAACTGGGATCGTCAGAGACTTTTCAAAGCATTTTTTTTACCACCTCTTCGGCCAAGAGGTTGCAGAAAAAAATGCTTTGAAAAGCCTCTGAGGATCCCAGCTGAGCCGCACGATCATCAGAGCCTTTTTTTTTTTACTTTTAAAAGCATTTTTTCGTTGGAAAAGGTTGTAGAAAAAATGCTTTTAAAAGTAAAAAAAAAAGCCTCTGATGATCGTGCACTTCAGCTGGGCATGGTGGGGGAGGGGGCAGTGATTTTTGCTACCTGTTCTCTGAACCACCTGCCGCCATCACTACCGGATCGGGCGATCCGGTCTGAACCGGGAGCATTTCACTCCTGGGTTGAACCCAAATTTCTCTTGCTAAGCAAGACAGGTGTTTAGTGAGCTTTGCACCATTTTACAACCTTTCTTGTCACAGTTGTTAAGTGAATCACTGCAGGTGTTAAGTTAATAACACGGTTGTTAAGTGAACCTGGCTCTGCTTAACAGAAGGTCGCAAAAGGGGAATCACACGACACTGCCACCGTCATAACTATGAACCAGCTGCCAAGCATCCCAATTTTGATCACGTGACTATGGGGATGTTGCAAAAAAGGTCGTGTGAAAAACGGTCAGAAGTCACTTTTTTCAGGGCCTTGCTAAGTTTGAATGGTCACTAAACAAATAGTTATAAGCCAAGGAGTACCTGTACCAGGTTGCTTACCTCTGTCTTTAAGGATCACCAATTGATTTCAAGCTACCTCTAAACGGGTCTTGGACAATTTGCCACAGCCGACTCGCCACAGTAAACTCACCGTGGCCACCTCGCCACGACCAATTTGCCAACTTGCCACGGCCAATTTGCTGCGGGACAACTCGCTGCTGGATCAGAGTTACACTAATATCAAAGAAACGATGAAATAGAGTAATTAAAGAACGGATGCAAAAAGAGGGACAAAATGAAATGTGAATGACAAAAATTAAAACATTTTTAAGTTTATTTATAAATCATTAAATTGAACTGTTAAATTGTTCTGCGGTGAGTTGTCCCACAGCCAGTTAGCTGTGGTGAGTTGGCCATGATGAGTTGGCCATGATGAGTTGGCCATGATGAGTTGGCTGCAAGTTGGCTGGGGTGAGTTGTCCCATTCCACCCTAAGCAGTCTGGAGGCTCTCAAGGGCTCACTGGGCAATCACTCTAATGATCTCTCAGAATATCTGAGAGAAGGAGGAGGAGGAGGAGGAAGAGGAGGAGGAGATTAGGCAACAATCAGATAAGAGGCTGCTGAGCCCAGAGAAGCAACATGGGTGTGGCAAACATTTCAGAAGGGGTCTAGGACAACCCCACCACAGTCAACTCGCCAGGGCCAACTTGCTTCAGCCAACTCGCCGCACGACAACTCCCGACGGAACAAGAGTTACGTTAATATCGAAGAAATGATGGAATAGAATAATTAAAGAAAGGACGCCGAAGGAGGGACAGAATGAAATGTGAATAACCAAAACTTTAAATAATTCTTACATTATTTTAAATCATGAAATTTAATTGTTGAATTGTTCCCACGGCGAATCGCCCTGTGTCAAGTTGGCCGCTACGGCCAGAGGTAGGTTTCACATATTTTTACCACCAGTTCGCCTCGCACGCACACGCACACGCTCACTTCACGCACGCACACACCTTCCATGCATGTGCCTGGTCTTCCATGCATGTGCTTTGCTCGCGCATGCGCCGTCTGTGCATGCGCCCGGCCTCAAAAAAGTTGCTAAATAGGATGGCATAGCACCGGGGCAGATGGGCAGGCCCACTCGCGATCGCCGCAACCGGTTCTTCTGAACTGATCCGAACCGGCTGAATACCACCACTGGCTACAGCGAGTTGGCCACAGCAAATTGGCTGAAGCAAGTTGTCCCATTCCGTTTCAGAAGAGACTTTCCTTAGTTTCTTGGATTACAAAGGTAAACGGAGAGAGATGTGATCTAACCTCACAACCAGTGGTGGGTTTCAAAACTTTTTACTACCAGTTCTGTGGGTGTGGCTTGGTGAGCATAGCATGGCTTGGTGGGTGTAGCTTGGTGGGCGTGGCAGGGGAAGGATACTGTGAAATCTCCATTCCCACCCCACTCCAGAGGAAGGATACTGCAAAATCCCCATTTCCTCCCGATCAGCTGGGACTCGGGAGGCAGAGAATAGATGGGGGCAGGGCCAGTCAGAGGTGATATTTACCAGTTCTCCAAACTACTCAAAATTTCTGCTACCGGTTCTCCAGAACTGGTCAGAACCTGCTGAAACCCATCTCTGCTCACAACGAAGGCAGCACAAGTACTCACTTCTTGTTGGTGCTTCTCATCTGTGGGCTACCTTTAAGGACCGATGGCCATGCTGGTCACCAGTACCTTCTTTTCTTGTTTGTGGGCAGATATTTTGAAACAACAAAAATTACTCGTGAATGTGGAAGTTTGCCATTCTTACTACCAAAAAAAATTGAAAAAGTCTTTTAAGCGGATGCATTATTTTATTTTAGTTTTAGTTTAGTTTTAGTTTTATTTGATTTGTATACCGCCCTACTCCCGAAGGACTCAGGGCGGTGAACAGCCAACAATAAAATACATAGATACACAAAATTTAAAAAACCCAATCAAATCAAATTAAATTATTTGGCCCAGACAAATTAAAACACCCCGATAATTTAAAAACAAATTAAAATTTAAATATTTAAAAAGGGAAGAAATTAGGCCAAGCCCGCTTGATGGAATAAAAAGGTCTTCACAGCACGGCGGAAGGAGCGCAGATCCGGGATCCTCCGTATCTCCGGGGGGAGCTCATTCCAGATAGTAGGTGCCCCCACAGAGAAGGCTCTCCCCCTAGGGGCCGCCAGTCGACACTGTTTGGCTGACGGCACCCGGAGGAGTCCCTCTCTATGAGAGCGTACTGGCCGGTGGGAGGCTATTGGTGGTAGTAGGCGGTCCCATAGATAACCAGGTCCTAAGCCATGGAGCGCTTTAAAGGTGGTAACCAAAACCTTGAAGCGCACCCGGAAGAGCACCGGGAGCCAGTGCAGCTCGAGCAGGAGAGGTGTTACATGGGAGCGCCATGTCGCTCCCATTACCACCCACGCGGCCGCACTCTGCGCCAGTTGGAGCCTCCGGGTGCTCCTCAAGGGGAGCCCCATGTAGAGAGCATTACAATAGTCCAGGCGGGAGGTGATGAGGGCATGAGTGACCGTGCGTAACGAGTCCCGATCCAGAAAGGGACGCAACTGGCGAATCAGGCGAACCTGATAAAAAATCCTCCCGGTCACGGCCGTCAAATGCTCTTCTAAAGACAGCCGTGAGTCCAGGAGGACGCCCAAGTTGCGAGCCCTCTCCGTGGGGGCCAATGATTCGCCCCCAATAGTCAGTGATGGCATCAACTGACTATATCGGGATGTCAGAAACCACAGCCACTCGGTCTTGGATGGGTTGAGCCTGAGCCTGTTCCTCCCCATCCAGATCCATACGGCCTCCAGGCACCGGGACATCACTTCAAGGGCATCATTGGGGTGATCCGGGGTGGAGATGTACAGCTGAGTGTCATCAGTGTACTGATGGTACTCCACCCCGAAACCACGGATGATCTCGCCCAGCGGCTTCACATAAATGTTGAACAGGAGAGGCGAGAGGACTGACCCTTGCGGCACCCCACATATGAGGGGCCTCGGGGTCGACCTCTGTCCCCCTGCCAACACAGACTGCAACCGGTCAGAGAGAAAGGAGGAGAACCACCGCAACACAGTGCCTCCCACCCCTAACTCTTCCAACTCTTCCAACGATCCTTTTGCAAGATCTGAATTCCTGTTTTTCCTTCCCTGGCCAACATTGCAATATCAACTTTTGCCACTGCAGCCATAGCCTCCCTATCCCAATCCAGGTAGCTCTTGGCTTACAACAGTTCATTTAGTCACTGAATCAAGTGATTTAGGACTTAGTCGTAAGGTTGTTATCTGGTTGTATTTCACAATTATCACCTTTGCAGCATCCGCGTAGTCATGTGATCAAAATTCAGGTTCTTGGCAACTGGTTCGTATTTACGACAGTTGCACTGTCCTGTGGTCATGTGACACACACACACACCTTTTGCAATCTTCTGACAAGCAAAGTCAACGGGGAAAGCCAGATTCACTTAACAACCATGTTACTAATTGAGCGAAGAACTGATTCACTGGGGCAAGAAATATCGTAAAATGTGACAAAACTCATCAAACAAATGACAAAAACTTAATGACAAAAACACTGGGGGCTCCATTGTGGTCGTAAGTCGAGGACGACCTGTGACTCTCTTCAACTTTCCCTTTTCCTCTTCGCTGTTGAGGGTGAGGATCGACATAAAAAAAAAAAACCACTGAGTCAGAATATTTGGTTCAGTTCCTCTTTGATTGCCCAACATCTACAGTAAACCAAAACCCAAGGAGAGGAACATCTCACCCCGTTTTTCATCAAGAAACTGCCACTAAAAGGGGAACTGTAAATACAGGATAAGACCCAGAGGAACGTGTAGGAAGGAAGGCACAGACATGCAGACAACTGTTAATGTTTTCTCCTTCTCTTAGGAGGAAAGGCCTATGGGGCATTGAAGGTCCAACAGGAGGAATTGTTAGATTCCCTCAACAAGGTAAGACTCAAGTTTGTGTTTACACCACACGCTACCCACCAATCATTTTTCAGCAGTGTTTCTCAACCCTGCCCACTTTAAAATGTGTGGACTTCAACTCCCAGTGGCCGGGGAATTCTGGGAGTTGAAGTCCATACATCTTAAAGTGGCCAAGGTTGACCCAAAGGTGTGTTTTTTTTTCCCAAGAGGCAACTGGACTTTCTGGTTTTTCTTGGAAGACGTTTCGCTTCTCATCCAAGAAGCTTCTTCAGCTCTGACTGGATGGTGGGGAATGGAAGGATCTGTACTCCTTGCAGACAGTTGGTCGTTATTGCAAGGAATATAAATCTGCAAGGAGTATAAATCCTTCCATTCCCCACCATCCAGTCAAAGCTGAAGAAGCTTCTTGGATGGGAAGAGAAACATCCTCAAAGAAAAACAAGGCTTGGTGGGCGTGGCAGGGGAAGGATACTGTAAAATCTCCATTCCCACCCCACTCCAGGGGAAGGTTACTGCAAAATCCCCATTTCCTCCCAATCAGCTGGGACTCAGGAGGCAGAGAATAGATGGGGGTGGGGCCAGTCAGAGGTAGTATTTACCGGTTCTCTGAACTACTTAAAATTTCCGCTACCAGTTCTCCAGAACTGGTCAGAACCTGCTGAAACCCACCTCTGATCCAGTCAGAGCTGAAGAACCTTCTTGGTTGAGAAGTGAAACGCCTTCAAAGAAAAACCAGAAAGTCCAGTGGCCTCTTGAAAAAAGCACCTTTGGGACAACCATGACCTGGATGACTGAGAATCTCCATAGAGATTTGCTAAGGTTGAGAAACACTGTGTTTGAACCTCATGAGAGATGCTCACCTTGTCTGAACAATTCATGTGTGTGAACCCAGGAAACAAAGTTAGTTGAGTAATATCCGTGATTAACTATGGCGAAATAGGCTGCAATCACAGGAATTGTGACTCAGGTCAGGTTCAAGTCTATCTTCAGTCATGAAAGTGATTTTTGGCCTGAGACAGAGGATTGGCCCAAGGTCTAGTGGCGAAGGTGTTGAATTAGGAGTGAGAAGACCTGGGTTCTAATCCCCTCACTCAGCCACTGAAGCTCCCTGCAAGACTTTGACCCAACCCAAATAGATTCTGCTTCACAAATAAATACATATCAGTCTTGATGCAAAATTCATTTTTATTACATTAGTTCTTCAGCACAATCTTTAAGATTATTTTCATCCATCTTTTAACACTCTGTTTAATCCTGATGATACTTTATGTATTGAAATGTTTCATCCACTAAACAGGGTCATAACTAAGAAATTCTAATCAATAAACAAAAATTAGATTTTACCTGTATCTATCAAAACCTTTTTGCCAATTGGCACTGTATTTGACCTACTCCAATTTATTGTAACTCTGAATAATTACCTTATCACTATATTGCTTCAGCAAACTCAGGAACAGATTCTTATATCACTTTTATGTTTATTTATTATATACACACAAACACACATAATTCAATCTGGAGATAACCTGTTTTTCTAAATTTCAGCAAACCACGTACTGTGGATTTCATCCAGTTATCTAATGTCCAAAGTTGCAGCATTAGATTAAAACATGGGGGAAACGAAAGTCATCCTTAGATCCCATATTGCATTTCAATGACTGGTGAAATAATCCCATTAGTAAATACATGAGCAGAGAGATTCAAATAACAGATTGCAAAGCAAGAAACGCTGTTGCTTAAAATCTCAACTTCCACAGTCTACGATGATCAGCATATAAAGCTCTTTATCAACCATCATGTCATTACCAGGTTTCATTTTACAGTAGGAATGCTACTGTACAGTAGATGTTTCTGTAATGTTAAGAACATTGTATGAGAAGAACGGTAGTAAAGTAACCAGGGGTGGGCTGCTGGGGGTTCGCGAGAACGTCTAGCTAAGATTCTGTGCAGTTTGGAGAACCCCGAAATCCCACTCCTGCCTGGCCCCGCCCACCCTGCCCCATCCCTCCCAGGAGTCCCCACGTGGCCCATTTTGGATGCAGGTAAGTGCAGGGCATGCACGGAGCAAGGGTGAGTTCTACTTACCTTTACTACTGGTTCGCAGCGGGGCCGCGTGCGTGTGAGTGAAGCGAGCATGCACGCGGTCTTCTGCACATGTGCAGAAGCGTTTTGATGATGTTGGGGTTGGTGGGTGGAGCCTCCCGCCAGTTTTATTACCGGTTCTATAGAACCGGTGCGAACCCGAGGGGCAACCCACCACTGGCGTGGAGGCTTGGGGAGGGTGAAAAATGGGCCTACCAGAAGTTCGGGAAATGGGCCCATAAGTGCAGGGCCTCTGGAGCCCGGGGAGGCCGTTTTTGCCCTCCAGGAGGCTCGAGGAAAGCCTCCGGAGCCTGGGGAGGGCAAAAACGCCCCCCCCACCGCCATGGTGCAGGAGGCTGACTAGGCTACGCCCACCATGGCCACGCCCACCCAGCAACCAGGCAGAGAACCCCTTGCTAAAATTTTTGAAGCCCACCCCTGAAAGTAACCCATGGGGGCTGAAAATCAGGAGGAATCTGGCAATAGCTTTTCCAACAAGTCAAAGGATATGGACAATTGGAAAGGAGGACTGAGGAGGAAAAGAAGGACACACTGTTTAACTTTTTGGGTGACAAATATCAGAGCAAAAAACTGCCCCCCCCCCCAAAAAAAAAGATGTACTCAGGCCTACATGTCTATGAACTGTCTTTCCTCCAGCATTAGAAAGACTGGCTCTTCAAATGCAACATTTTTCCACAAAATAAATAAGTAACTTTTTATTATCAAAGATGTAAACTAGCGATAAAACCAAGTCTCACCCACCCAACCCTGTTGAAATTCTAGTTTGCCCCCCCTCCCCCCAACATGCTATCTAACCTTATAGTTTATCTGCCCCCTAGTGGCTAAAATAGATTATAACACTAAACAACCTGTGAGCTGTTGGGTCAGTCATCATTTCAGAGAGTTTTCCTTACCAGATTCCCCATCGCCTTCAGCAATGACAAAACTTTAATATACGGCCTTCACTGGAAAAGTTGAGATATATTCAGAAATGCATCTGCCTTGAAAATAGCTCATCTATGTTCACCATCACCAAGAACATCAGCAGAAAATAGCAATGATACTTGTTAAAAAGAGTAAAAATAATTTTGTCATGACAGCCCACTTCAATCTGATTTCCTAATAATATTCTGATTGTTTCACTTGCTAAAGTACAAGGAAGATGATCAGATAGATAAATTAGATAGATGGATAGGTAGGTAGGTAGGTGGGTGGGTGCATGGAGGATGCATGGATGGATAGATGAATGGGTGGGTGGGTGGGTGAATGGATGGATGGATGGACGGGTAGATGGATAGATAGACAGATAGGTAGGTGGATGGATGCATGGATGTATAGATAGATGAATAGGTAGGTGGGTAGATAGGTGGGTGGGTGAGTGGATGGATGGATGGATGGATGGATGGATGGATGGATGGATGGATGGATATATAGATAGACAGCTAGGTGGGTGGGTGGGTGGGTGGATAGACGAGTGGATGGATGGATGGATGCATGTATAGATAGATAGATGGATAGGTAGGTAGGTGGATGGGTGGGTATATAGATGCATGGATGGATGGAGCCGAGGTGGCGCAGTGGTTAGAGTGCTGTACTGCAGCTACTTCAGCTGACTGCTAGTTTAGCAGATCAGCAGATCAAATCTCACCGGCTCAAGGTTGACTCAGCCTTCCATCTTTCCGAGGTGGGTAAAATGAGGACCCGGTTTGTGGGGGCAATAAACTGACTTTGTATAAAATAGAACACTGCTCGGGGAGGGGGGGCAAAAAGCCCTACTAAGCAGGTATATACAAAAAAGTATGAAGGCTTTTGCTTAATGCATTGTAAGCACCTTGAGTCTCCGGAGAAGAGCGGCATATATAAATCGAACTAATATAAATCGAACTAATATAGATATATAGATAGATGGATAGGTAGATAGGTGGGCGAGTGGGTGTACGGATACATGGATGGATAGATAGATGGATAGGTAGGTGGGTGGATAGGTGGGTGTATGGATGCATGGATGGATAGATAGATGGATAGGTAAGTAGGTGGATGGGTGAGTGGATGGATGCATGGATGGATAGATAGATGGATAGGTAGGTAGGTGGATGGGTGAGTGGATGGATGCATGGATGGATAGATAGATGGATAGGTAGGTAGGTGGATGGGTGAGTGGATGGATGCATGGATGGATAGATAGATGGATAGGTAAGTAGGTGGATGGGTGAGTGGATGGATGCATGGATGGATAGATAGATGGATAGGTAAGTAGGTGGATGGGTGGGTGCATGGATGCATGGATGTATAGATAGATAGATAGACAGGTGGGTGAGTGGGTGGATGAATGGATGGATGGATGGATGGATGTATAGATAGATAGACAGGTAGGTGGATGGGTGGGTGTATGGATACATGGATGGATGGAGGGATGGATAGGTAGGGAGAGAGAGAAAGAGAGAGAGATGGATGGATGGATAGATAGATAGACAGACAGGCAGGCAGGCAGGCAGGCGAGAGATTAACATTAAAATAGAACAAGATACATCTTAATGTATATAATAATGCAATTTTATATTCAAAGGGGTCAAAAATTTAAGATGGCAGCTGTGACCAGGTTATTCAAGCCTCATGGCTTTCATTATATGATCACACTGTCCATCTTTACTTGTTCGATCTCCCTGCCCCCGAAATGGGACAACTCACTGCAGCCAACTCACCATGGGACAACATACTGCAAGACAGTTCAACAATTCAATTTAATTATTTAAAATAACTAAACAACTTTAATGTTTGCCATTCGTATTTTATTGTATCCTTCCTTTTGCATCCTTTCTTTAGTGATTTCATTCCATCATTTCTTCGATATGGGAGTAACTGTTGTACCTGGGTGAGTTGGCTGCGGCAAGTTGGCCACGATGAGTTGTCCTAGACCCCCCTTCTGCCCCAGATGACCCTCCCTATACATTTAGATACCATCAAGACAGGGGTGAAATCCAAAATTTTTCTCTACCGGTTCGGTGGGCGTGGCTTGGTGGGTATGGTGTGGCGGGCGTGGCAGGGGAAGGATACTGCAAAATCCCCATTCCCACCTCACTCCAGGGGAAGGATATTGCAAAATCTCCATGCCCACCCCACTCTGGGGCCAGCCAGAGGTGGTATTTGCCGATTCTCCAAACTGCTCAAATTTTCCGCTACCGGTTCTCCAGAACCTGTCAGATTTCTCCCCTGCACCAAGGATTTCACCCCTACACCAAGATCTTTTGTAACAGAGCCAGTGATTTCAGCAGCTGGCAATGCAGCCAGCTGCATTGGAATATCAACAATGTTTTAATTGGATATATTGTGACTGGCCATTTTTAAATTCTTTCTGAAGCCTCTCAAAACTTTAAAAGAATTTTTAATGACCAGTTGTGTTAAATATTAATATCTTTTTCCTGCCTAGGTTCTCCCCAAAAAGTCTTTTATCTGCCAATCTTAAATTACTGTAATCACAAAGGATCGAGTTCCTTATGGGAATTGGGATCAAATATAAGACTTAACCCCAAAGTTGTTCCAATATATCTTGCTGCAATTAAATCAAGAAAAATAACTGAATGAAATTAGAACCAAGCACTCGCCGTATTTTCAAAGGAATCAAATAATAGCTTTCTTAGCTAAACCCAGTGGTGGGATTCAACCGGTTCGGGCGAACCAATTGTTAAATTGCTGGCTGGCCCTGCCCTTTCCTGCCTCACCCCTTCCTGGAGTCCCCATGCACCCTGTTTTGGCTCCCAGGTAAGTGCAGGAAGGCCTACTAGGCTCAAAACAGGGGGCGGGGGGTGGCACACACATACCCCCATGGCCCATTTTTGCTCCCAGGAGGCTGCAAGGAGGCCTACTGGGGCGTGGGGGTGTGTGGTGCCCCACCCACAGCCCGTTTTTGCTCCCAGGAGGCTGCAGGGAGGCTGAGTGCTGCCTGTCACAGCCCCTGGCCACGCCCACCAAGCCGGTCATTAGGGCAGAGAACCGGCTAAACCCAGTGGTGGGATTCAAGTAATTTAACAACCGGTTATCTGCCGTAATGATTTCTTCCAACAATCAGTTTGCCAAACTGCTCAGAAAGTTAACAACCGGTTGTCCCAAAGTGGTGCGAACTGGCTGAATCCCACTACTCCTGGCTAAACCCCTACAGGCTGGTAGTCAAAATTACTCCTGTTCTGCTTAATAATAAAAGTCAAAATATGTTGTTGGCTTGAGTTCCGAGGTTAGCGATTTGGTTGCAAACGTTTCGTCCCCATTCAAGGAGACGTCTTCAGTGCGCTTTGTGCTGTTTGCAACCAAATTGCCAAGCTCGGAACTCAAACCAACAATATAACTATCAACCCGAGCTACTAATATCCAAAGACATTTCAAAAATCAAAATATATACACTTGAGATATCTTTGAAAATCTGGAAGCTGATCCCTTCCTCTTCATATAAAAGGCTAATGGATCTAATGGAAACTTTGATGGGGAAATCAATAATTCAGCCTTAATCCGAGGTAAGTAAAAGGAATCCATGCCATTTTGGAGCAGAAAAACACATTTAAATCACCACATTACAACTTTTACTCCGTATTTTTTCCACTTCATTCAGAATGCAAAGAGGGTGGTCTTGCCTAAGAAACATACCCAACCCACCATATCTTTTGCATCTACTAAAGCAACATTTCTCAGCCTTGGCAGCTTTAAGCTTTGTGGATATCAATTCCCAGAATTCTTGGAGTCATGCTGGCTGGGGAATTCTGGGAGTTGAAGTCCACACAGCTTAAAGCTGCCAAGGTTGAAAAACACTGTATCAGAGTACTATTCAATCAAAATTACTCCCAATTAAGTATGAATGGAATTGGGTCATCACAGGTTCAATCCATCAGAATAAAGCTGGAAGAGACCTTGGAGGTCTCCTATTCCACCCCCATGCTCAAGCAGGAGACCAGCTGTTATGTCCTTATAAGGACATCCGCCCGGATTGGCTGCCAGCCACCGGGCGGGAAAGTTTGAATCCCTATCAGGGGGCGGTGTGTCTGCCGGAGCGAATATAAGGAGAGCTCCGGCAGCGCACGGCAGTCTTGCTACTGTGCTTGTACTCAATAAAGGTTACTAATGTAACGAGCTGGTCGCGTCTTCCCTTTCCTGCGCCGATCTAACACTGGCGACGAAGGACTAGAGAGAAGAGACGAACCTCGTGGCACCAAGCCAACAAGACCAAGACTCCGGCACCTGGAACCACAGTAGGCATTTCCAAAGGCATGGCATCCGCTGAAGTCACTTTGCCAGCCCTTGCCCCTTTCCGCCCAGGGAAGGACAAGTGGAAATCCTACGTGGTCAAATTTCGGCAATACCTGAGAGGCAACAACATCAGGGACGCCGACGATGACCGAAAGAAGGGCATCTTCCTGGCCAACTGCGGTTCCGAAGTCCTCGACATGGCAATTGATCTCGTAGCACCACGAGACATCGAAGAAGTGCCATGGGCAGACCTGCTGCAGATCCTGGAAGACCACTATGCCCCAACGGGAACACCAGTGGCGAACCGTTTCACCTTCCATCAGAGGGATCAGAAGGAAGGTGAGACCATCAAAGAATTCGTGGCCGCCCTACGCCAGATCGCAGCCAGCTGTGAGTTTGACCACGTGGACAACGCCATCGCTGACCGCGTGGTTTTCGGCATGAGGGACAGGGGCCTCCAAAAGAAATTCCTGAGCAGAAAGAAACTCGTGCTCAAGGATGTGGTGGAGGAAGCCACCGCATCCGAAATCTCGGAGAAAGCAGCCGCCGCAGTAAGCAGAGCAAAGGGAATCCACAAGATTCGCTCCACAGCGCAATCGTCAACAGAGGATTCCACAGCTGGATCCGAATCAGAGGGAGAATCCACTGTCCACAAGGTATCCAGACCCCCAAGGCGGGAAACCGCCCAACGGAACTACAAGGGGGAGCGCTGCGCCAGCTGCAGAGGGGACCATGCCAGAGCAACCTGCAAGTGGAGAGATGCGACCTGCCGACGCTGCAACAGAAGGGGTCACATCGCCGAAGCTTGCAGAGCTGAGGAACCAGCCCCAGAGCCCTCCAGCCACCGTCCCCGCGAGAATCGGAAGGATTACCAGAGATCATCCAAACGGTCCTCTGGCCCTTCCAGACGCAGAGACGACGAATTCCCCCGGAGCGGAGCGGTCCACCAGACCACCATCGCACACACGACCTCAGACAATGCCACCAAGTTCCACGTGACCATCCACGTGGAGGGAGCACCCTGCAAAATGGAGGTAGACTCGGGCTCGGTCTACTCCATCATGGACTGGCAGCAGTTGAAGCGCCTGCAACCCAGCATCACCAAGCGAGAGCTGAAGCCACTACACTCCAAGCTCGTCGACTTTGGGGGAAACCCCATCGGAGTGTTAGGAAGAGCCAACATCCGAGTCACCTACAAGCAGTTCGAAGGCAAGCTCCCCATCACCGTCGTAAAGGACAGCCGACCGAACCTGCTAGGAGTGGAGTGGTTCAAGCCGCTGGGGCTTTCAATCGAAGGCATCAACCAAATTTGCAGGGACGAACTCGACAACCTCATCGAAGAGTTCAAGGAAGTCTTCGATGGTAAGCTGGGGAAATTTGTGGGGAGGCCAATCTCTTTCAATCTGGATAAGGGAGTCACCCCAATTAGGCTCAAGCCCCGCCGAGTCCCATTCGCCCTGCGGCCTAAAGTAGACGAACAGCTGGATAAGCTGATCGCCCAGGGCGTCCTGGAACTGATCGATCATGCCTCATGGGAGACCCCCATTGTGACCCCACTGAAGCATGATGGGTCTGTGCGCATCTGCGCCGACTACCGTTGTACCATCAACAAGGCATTGGCACAGAGCGCATACCCAGTCCCAGTAGTGCAACAGCTGCTGCATTCCCTGGGATCCGGCTCAATATTCGCTAAACTGGACCTGGCCCAGGCTTACCAGCAATTGCCAGTGGATGAAAAAACGGCGGAGGCACAAACAATTGTCACGCACAGGGGGGCATTCAAATGCAACCGCCTCCAATTTGGAGTCAGCGCTGCCCCCGGCATCTTCCAATCCATGATGGAACGCCTGCTCCAAGGCGTTCCAGGGGTGGTGCCTTACTTCGACGATGTGCTCATCTCCGGGGACTCAAGAGCCCAACTCCTTGAAAGGCTCAGGCTTGTCCTGCAGCGGTTCAAGGCCAAGGGTTTGAGAGTCAGGCGGGACAAGTGCATCATAGGAGTACAGGAAGTCAAGTTCCTGGGCTATCTCATTGATAGCACGGGCATCCACCCCACCAAATCAAAAGTGGAAGCAATCCATGAAGCGCCGAGCCCAAAAAACAAAACAGAGCTTCAGGCTTTCCTTGGGTTGCTCAACTTTTACGCCATCTTCTTAAAACAGAAAGCCACAGTTGCTGAGCCACTCCACCGCCTGCTGGGGAAATCGGCGTCCTGGAAGTGGGGCCAGGAAGAGGAAGCAGTGTTCCGGGCCATCAAAGGACTATTGACGTCCAAAAGCGTCCTCATCCAATACAGCGAGACGCTCCCCATCAAGCTAACCTGCGACGCGTCGCCATACGGGGTGGGGGCAGTTCTCAGCCACGAGCTGCCCAACGGCACGGAAGCCCCCATCGCCTACTTCTCGAAAACCATGTCCGGTGCAGAGCGGAACTACAGTCAGCTGGACAAAGAAGCCCTGGCAATCGTGGCAGGAGTGAAGCGCTTCCACGAATACCTGTACGGAAGACGTTTCACCATAGTCACCGACCACAAGCCACTCCTGGGACTACTCTCAGGCGACCAACCCACCCCAACCTTCATGTCCCCGCAGATGACGAGATGGGCCATCTTCCTGGCCGGCTACTCCTATAGGCTCGGGCACCAGCCAGGCACAGCCATAGGAAACGCCGATGCACTCAGTAGATGCCCATCGAAGAACCCGGTGGAAGACCCAGCCCCCACGCTCCATCTATTCCACATAGATGACGACGCCAGCTGTCCAGTCTCCTCCACAGATGTGGCCGCACACACCCAGAGAGACCCCACCCTCCGCCAAGTAAGGTCCTGGATCCTCAGGGGGTGGCCATCGGAACAGACGGAAGAGAGGTTCAGCCCGTTCACCAGGAAACAGAAGGAGCTGTCCACCATAAAGGGCTGTCTGCTATGGGGAGACAGGGTGCTGATCCCAAGCACTCTGCAACGGCGGACGCTAGAGACACTGCACAACGGGCACCCGGGCATCGTACGCATGAAGGCCCTGGCACGGAGTTACGTCTGGTGGCCCTCACTGGACAGAGACATCGAACAATGGGTCTCCATATGTGACCCGTGCCAAGAAGTCCGCCCCGCGCCACCGCAATCCGAAGTCACGAACTGGGAGACCCCCAGCAACCCCTGGTCGAGGGTCCACATCGACTTCGCGGGCCCGATGCAGGGGCGGCACCTCCTCATCGTGGTAGATGCCTTCTCCAAGTGGCTCGAGGTGGTACCCATGGCATCTACCACAACAGAAGCGACGATCCGAGCCGTGCGCCGCCTGTTTGCCACACACGGACTACCGGACGTGCTGGTCTCGGACAACGGCCCCCAGCTCACATCCCTGGCCATGGAGTCCTTCCTGGCAGGACTGGGCATCCGCCATGCCCTCTCCGCTCCGTACAGGCCGGCCGGAAACGGACAAGCGGAACGGATGGTCTGGCTCACAAAAGAAGCCCTCACCAAGATGGGCCCGGGAGACTGGCAAGAACGCATCGACAACTTCCTCCTCACCCAGCACATCACGCCGCATGCCACCACCCACAAGAGCCCAGCCGAACTCCTCATGGGCAGAAGGTTGAGGTCACCCTTGGACCGGCTGCACCCCCAATACAGCCCGGAAGTGACCGCAACCGCCAGCCGGCCGCTTCGCACCTTCAGCAAAGGAAATTCAGTTTTCGCGCTGAATTTCAATGGCTCTCCTAAGTGGCTGAAAGGGAAGATTGCCAGCACAACCGGCCCCAAATCCTACACCGTCGAGTTGGAAGATGGACAGGTCGTGAGACGTCACATTGACCAACTCCGGAAAAGGTGGGGGGGAGTACACGAAAACCAGCCTGACGAGGGATGCCTACAACACCCAGACGGGGTAGGCCTACAACACCCCAGCGAGGTAGACCTACCATACCCAGACGAGGTAGGCCTACCACACCCCTACGAGGCAGAGCAACGCCATCCTGACGAGGTCGGCCCAGCACACTACCAGGCACTGTCACGTCGGCAGTGCAGCGAGGTAGACCGGGGCCAACTGCACGGGGGATGGCAACACCAACCCGGCCAGGTGGGCACCCGGCACAACAGGCCCAGGGACCCCCGACCCAGCCCACAGGTAGACCAGTACCTGCCCAGAAGGGGAGCACCGCACCCTACCAGTGAAGGCAACCCACGGCAGCCCTACCAGGGAGACCTCAACGCAAGGCGAGTAGACCGGGGACCATCGCAGATGGGCACACCACAGCACATGGGCGAGGGTGGCACATGACTCCCCGGCGAGAGGGACCCCCGCCCAACGCAAGAAACAACCCGGCAACAACAACCCAACCCAGACGACCCCAACCACCAACTGGCGGTAGACCAGGGACTAGGGGGAAGGGAAAGCCGACAACAACCCGGCCAGGGAGGCCTGCGCCACCCCGGCAGGGGAGACCTCCACCGACCCGAGGAGGTATCCCCACAACGACACCCCGACCAGGTCGACCACCACCAACCCGACGGGGAAGGCCAACGCCAGCCCGGCCAAGGAGACCTGCGCTATCCCTGCAAGGTCGGACACCGCTACCCGAGCCAACACCACCCACAGCGGGCAGACCGGACCCAAAGGCACCGGCCCGAACCACCCTCCAGACCACAGCGGGCCGGGCCGCAGCAGAACCGCAGCCACCGGGAGACCGAGGAAGAGCAAGTGACAGCCGGGGTCTTACCGAGACTCAGACACTCTTCCCGGGTCGGAACCGAACAGCACCGCCGAGGCGAAAGATCCACAGGCCAGGAGGAAGACCACCAGAACCAGCCATCCAAGGTCTGCGGTCCGGCCGGAGGCGCTGAGGGTGACCCCGCACACTCGCCAGCCGAACCGAGCCCGGTTCCGGGGAAGGATCCAGGAGCCACAGGAACCCCGTCCGTCCAGGGCGGGGACACGGGAGAAATGAGATTGCGCAGGTCAAGTAGGGTGCCTAGGCGTCCTATGTACCTGCAGGACTACGTCACATTTATTGACGAACACTGAACTTTTTTTCTTTGGACTAGGGGGGAGGAGTGTTATGTCCTTATAAGGACATCCGCCCGGATTGGCTGCCAGCCACCGGGCGGGAAAGTTTGAATCCCTGTCAGGGGGCGGTGCATCTGCCGGAGCGAATATAAGGAGAGCTCCGGCAGCGCACGGCAGTCTTGCTACTGTGCTTGTACTCAATAAAGGTTACTAATGTAACGAGCTGGTCGCGTCTTCCCTTTCCTGCGCCAATCTAACACCAGCCTATACCATTTCAGACAAGTGACTGTCCAGTTTCTTCTTAAAAACCTCCAGTGATGAAGTGCCCACAATTTCTGAAGGCAACTTGTTCCAGTAGTTAATTGTCCTCCCTGTTAGGAAGTTTCTCCTTAATTCCAGATTGCTTCTCTCCTTGATTAGTTTCCATCCATTATTTTTTGTCCTGCCCTCTGGTGCTCTGGAAAATGAGTTGACTCCCACTCCTCTTTCTGGCAGCCACTCAAATACCGGATGGGTCTTAAGATAGGCCGCCATTTTCCCATTAGGACATATTGAATGCTATTCTCACCCTCAAACTGCCTCTTTGCTTTCTGTTGTGTTGTACCCCATTCTTATAAACTCTTTTTTTTCTCCCCGGTCTTCTACAGGAATTCATGGAGAGCCCCAAATATAGCACAGATGAAGACCTCGCTGAAAAACTAGAACTATTTAAAAGTGAGTGACATTGTTGACAGACCTGAAGTAATGGAAAGGGTGGGATGGGATATTGCAGTTTGGCAGAGTAGAATAGATCTACTCCAAATTTCTTCAATGATGAGAAGGTCAGAAAGAGGGGTCCAAGAGGCCATCTATGTTAAAATCGAAAAATCCTCTTTTAACAGAGGGAGGGAGGGAGGGGTATGCCACCACCTATCTCCTGTCTACAATGCAGTCCTTTCAGCAGTCCCAAGAAGGCTCCACACCAGGGGTGAAATCCAGCAGGTTCTAACAGGTTCTGGAGAACTGGTAGCGGAAATTTTGAGTAGTTTGGAGAACCAGCAAATACCACCTCTGGCTGGTCCCAGAGTGAGGTGGGAATGGAGATTTTGCAGTATTCTTCCCCCAGGAAGAGAGAGAATGGGGATTTTGCAGTATCCGTCCCCTGGAGTGGGGTGGGAATGAAGATTTTGCAATATCCTTCCCCCCAGGAAGAGAGAGAATGGGGATTTTGCAGTATCCTTCCCTGGAGTGGGGTGGGAAGGGAGATTTCACAATATCCTTCCCCTGCCGCCACCACCAAGCCACTGGTAGGATAAAAATTGGATTTCACCCCTGCTCCACTCTCATTTACACATTCTGACTCAGGGGACCCTGAGGATACAGATAAACCTCCAAATGGCCTCAATGACTCTGAGAAAACTAACAATCAGATGACTGCAAAGAATATAAATCCTTCTGTATAGTGGAGTATGGCAACAAATGATAAATTAACAACAGAAATTAAATTTTAAAAATGGGATGATCAAAGCAAACAATTATAATGAAATATGGGGAGATTTTATAAAATCAGTGTTGGTGGAAGGCAAAGAGAATAAATCTACTCAAGAATATATGTTGTTTTGGACGGGATAAGGGAACAATTGGAATATTTTATATATCTTTTAGTTGTTGTAGACGAAGAAATATAAGAGGAAAAATGATCTCCGGGGGGTAGGGGTGCACTGTAATTTTTTTTTCCTTTTTCTTTTTTCTTTCTTTTTTTGTATTTAGATGTATATGTACTAGGTTTGTATTATTTGTATTTTTAAAACTTTTTTTTTTTAAAGAATATAAATCTTTCCATTCCCCACCATTCAGTTAGAACTGAAGAAGCTTCCTGGATGAGAAGCGAAACCTTTTCAAACAAAAAAACCCAAGAAAGTCCAGTTGCCTTTTAGAAAAGCATCTTTGGGGCACTCCCCATGTAGGAGATGAACAGGCTATGCCAGTCTGGATCATCAGTCTGGAATCCTTATGCCCCTGAAAGTGACCTAAATCCACCCCCACAGACCCCATGAAGTCAGTTGACTCTTATCTGGTGCTGTTTTGCACTGACCATTAGTAGATCAGATTCTTGTGTATAGGCAATATGGAATAAGCTCACATCGCTTTTGAATTCTATCCTGGCTCCTGGTTTCTTATGCCTGGTATCCCAATTCCTCAAAATTGGAATTTATGATGGAGTGGATAGACTTATAATGTGCTGCTGATCCGCTTTCTTTTGCAGAGAAGTACATGGAATTTGATCTCAATGCACAAGGTGATATAGGTAAGTGTTACCAATAGATAAGATTCACACTAATCGATACAGAAATATTTTTCTATATGCACCATATTCTTTCTGCTCCGTAAAAAATACAGACCATAAATAGCCACACAGAAATATGTTAAAATTGTTTTGTCTCCTACACTCCCCTACAACTCCTCCAATTCTCAGCCAAGATATTTAAAATTAATCACCATTTTAAAAATGAAATTGTCATCTCATCCATAAAAATGTAGATTTAGAAAATTAGCGTAAAAACGAACTGGTCAATCTTTGCCATTTCCATGTGATATTATTTCTTCATCAATCTGCTGTTTTGTAAAAACAGCCTTTACATCTTCAGTTTTTAAATATTTAAAGTATAGTCAAACATATGTACTCTTAAACATTTCTAAACTCATTAAAAAATATACGTATGAATAGGAATTTTGGTCTGCTATGTTGCTAAATCTGGAGGTGTAGAATTAGAATGCTGTATTCTAATCCAAACCTTCATTCAGGAAATAGGGGTTGGATCAAATCCATTTCTATCACAATTTTAAAAGAACAGGTTAATTTATATTTATACTTATAACTGCTATTAAAAAATTAGAAGCCGTTTCTTTATAATTCTTTGATTTTTGCATTCTTGTCTTGATTCTTTTTGTTTTTTCCCGTATTTTCATTCTAAGTATTACTTTTTGTTAGTTTTTTATTTTGTTTTCAAAATTCTAATAAAGCTTATTTTTAAAAAATTAAAAGAATGAAGTCCTCAAATATCCTGCTTTATCCATCGTTCTTGTTACTAATAAAATACCATGTTTCCTCCATGTCGAGCTTCATTCCTCATGTCTTCCGTGTTTGTATCCATGTCATTTTTTTTTTTTTTGGCAACATTATAGAAATTTATTTTGCATCTATATACATGAAGAGACCTGCAAGCATCATACAGTTAAAGAGAAAAAGCAAAAAAAAAACCACCCCAAAATATCTTGCTTTCAAAAGCCAAGTTGCTTAAATTACAAAAGTCAGCAAGAAAACTATTTTGTTACAAATGTTAACAAAATAAAAACCAAAGAATTAAAATCAGTCAAAAAAACCAAACAAACCAGAAGTTAAGATTAACAAAGCAAAAATTGGATAGGTCTGGGGGAAAAAGGGCCTACAAAAAATACCATTTGAATAGAGTAGAGTAGAGTAGAGTAGAGTAGAGTAGAGTAAAGTAGAGTAGAGTAGAGTAGAAAAACAGAGTTGGAAGGGACCTTGAAGGTCTTCTAGTCCAACACCCAGTTTAGGCAGGAAACTCTACATCACTTCAGACAAATGGTTATCCAATCTCTTCTTAAAAGCTTCCAGTGTTGGAGCATTCGCAACTTCTAGAGGCAAGTTGTTTCACTGATTCATTGTTCTCACTGTCAGGAAATATGTGAAAATATTAAGTGTTCATAAATTTGTAGCACAGAGATTAAAATGCTGGTTTAGGACTGGGGAGACCCAGATTTTAAATCCACTGTCACCCATGGAAATTGGATGGTTTTCGAGCTAATTTCACAGAGTTGAGGGCTAAAATGAAAGGTGTGAGGGGCATTGCTCATGTAGCTGTGTGTGTTTCTTTAATGGTTTGTTTACAAATTTTATTTGCTGCCCATCTCGTATCCAACAACTCTGGAAAGCTGTATACACAAAGGAAAGGGGCAGCCAAAAGCCCACCATACCAACCAATGTTATTTTGTCATTTTATTATTATAAAAATTGATTGTGACCCCAGGACACTACAACCACCATAGGTGCAGGCCAGTTGCCAGGTATCCAAATTTTGATCACATGACCATGGGGAATGCCGCAATGGTCGTAAGTGTGAAAACCAATCATAAGTTATTTTTATGCTCTGATTGGATGGGGGGTGTTCTGTTTGGGTGGGGGCTTGGTTGTGCTCGGGTTAGTCTGAGTTGCAGGGGGATTTGAGTGGGTGAGCTGCGTTGCTGTTGTTTGGTTTCACGTTCGTGGTCATGCCACATCTTCATGGTGGGTGTCAGTTTGCTTCATGTATGGATTGGAGGGGTTTAAAGTGGCTAATGATGCGACTGTGGTCTGGTTTGTGGTCGTGCCTCATCATCGGTGTGGGTTTGACTTTGCTTTTTGCGTGGATGTGTGGTGGTGACATCCTGTGTGGTTGTCCACCCCCAGCCAATCAGAGCACAGCCAAGCCCCCAACCAATCAAAACACACCTCCATCCAATCAGAACACAGCCAAGCTCCCACCCAATCAGTTAACACCCCCACTGGCAGTTAAAAAGAAGAAACAGCTGCGATCACACATTGCTCCTAGAATCACGAAGCCGAAAACACCAGCCTGAAGATGACGAATGAGACTTCGTCGAAACGTCGCCAAGACACTTCCAATTCGAGAAAACCCGAATAACCAAAGACCTACATACAAACACCTGCAAAAAACTCAGAAAACACACACACACACACACACATGCACACATATATATGTGTGTGTGTGATATTTTTGCAATCCCTGATTGCAAAAATATCACACATTTATACCTATGAATTAAAAGGAATATATATATATATATATATATATATATATATATATAGGTTTGACTAACTTCATTCTCCAGTGTGCTGAATAAACAGCTTCCCTTGCATGTGTTCCCCACATCGGAAATTAACAAATCCAGTTCTTGCCTTACGGCCTAGTCACACTTTATTGATTCCTGAGAGTTGGGACTTAATTTGCCATTCTTTTTAGACCTCATTTGGATGAAAACGTTTGAAAACACAAGCTGTGCTGGGAAACCAAGCTGCCATTTGGACTCAATTCCTCTAGGTCAGGGGTCTCAAACTCAATTTCATTGAGGGCCACATCAGGGTTGTGTTTGTCCTCAGAGCGGGGTGGGTGGGCGGGTGAGCATGGCCAGCTCGGGGTCACTCGTGTCGGGGGCGCCTGTGTGGGCCTGAGCACTCTGCCAGCGAAAACAGGCTCCCGAGCTCCGTTTTCGGCTGGGACAGCCTCCTGCAACTTTTTGCCAGTGATAACAGAGCTCAGGAGGCGCACATGGCCCTTACAAGCTCTGATTTTAGCTGGGACAGTATCCTGCAACCCTCTGAACTCCGTTTCCACTAGCAGAGGCACTGCGGGCCAGTCCTTCACTGTTTCCAGGGCAGCCCCGCAGGCCAGATCTGAGCCTTTAGTTTGCCACCCCTGATCTAGGTGGAGCTTGCATATTAGTTCAACCAATTTGTAAGATTTATCAATAGTCCTCGTCTTGTGATGGCAACTAAGCCCAGAATTACAGTTGTTAAGCCTTGCTGATTGTTAAGTGGATCATCACGTGTCTGACCCAATTTTATGACCTTTTTTGCTGTGGTCGTTAAGTGACTCACCATAGTCATGGACATAAACCATGGTCCTGGACATAACCTGTTTCAATTCCTCTCCTCGGGATGCTGCTATAGGGTTGTTGTTTTGGGGTTTTTTTTAGTGTATAGCATGTGTTAGCCAGGGATCACCGAGGGGGCTAGCTATGAAATTAATTTTTTTTGAGCGGTGTTATCTTTTACCCGTGGCACGCCTGAATGCCAGTAAGCAATGGGGGAGCCTCCTTTCTTGTCCCTACATGCAGGGATAAAATCCAGCGGATTCTGTCAGGTTCTGGAGAACCAGTAGCGGAAATTTTGAGTAGTTCAGAGAACCAGCAAATACCACCTCTGGCTGGCCCCCGAGTGGGGTGGGAATGGAGATTTTGCAGTTTCCTTCCCCTGCCATGCCCACCAGGCCACACCCACCAAGCCACACCACTCCCACAGAACCAGTAGTAAAAAGAATTTGAATTTCACCACTGCCTACGCGGTTTATTCGCTCACGGGAATCGAGCCACCAACCTAAGCGGTGCACAGGCCCAGCATCTCACCACGTGAGCCACCGTGGGGCCCCTTCCACTATAGGGCATTATGTGCCAAAACAACTAGTCACAGGGGCGGTTTTTTTCTCTCATGCCATCACTCTGATGAACACCTAATCCCCACAGTACCGTTTTATATCTATTTTGTCTGGCTGTAGTATTATTATTCTTTTCATCTTCTCTATCCCTTCATTGGTGTCATTGATTATTATTACCATTGATTATTATCAATAATAATTGTTGATTATTATTACTCTGTTGTTTTGTATGTACACTGAGAGCTTCTGCATCTGAGACAAATTCCTTGTGTGTCTAATCACACCTGGCCAAATAAATTGTATCGTATTGTATCGTCTCCTATCTATCCTATCCTATCCTATCCTATCAATCTTATCCTATCCTATATTTTCTTAGAATCTGGTGTGTCTTGTATGCCATTTAATCTTCCTTTTTATTGTGGTTCATTCTTGTTCCTCCTGTTCCTTGAAGATATCATGGCTCTGAAGCGGATGTTGGAAAAGTTGGGTGCAGCCAAGACCCACCTAGAACTAAAAAAAATGATCACTGAAGTCACTGGAGGGATGAGTGAAACCATCAATTACCGTGACTTTGTCGCTATGATGCTGGGAAAGCGATCAGCTATCCTTAAAATGTAAGTATTTATTTATTAAATGTATTAACCTCATTTTACCACAAGGTAACTCTGGGCGGTTTACAATATGCAATAAGCTAGTGGACCAGAGAAGTCCTATGAACATTGTATATTTGGATTTCAGTAAGGCATTTGACAAAGTAGACCACAATCTACCAGTGCTTCTTATTAAGTTAGAAAGTGGGATAGGCAGCATCACCACCAGATGGATTTGTAACTGGCTGACAAACCATACTCAATGTGTAGTCCTTAATGAAACCACGTCTACATAGAGGGAAGTAAGCAGTGGGGTACCCCAAGGTTCTGTTGTAGGCCCACTATATAAACTATTTAGATGAGAAACTCATCAAACTTGCAGACGATACCAAGCTGGTAGGACTAGCCAACACTCCAAAAGATAGGTTCAAGATCCAGAAGGATCTTGACAGACTTGAATACTGGGCCCTATGTAACAAAATGAAATTCAAAGATGAGAAATGTAATGTTTCACATTAAAGCAAGAAAAACCAAATGTACAGGTATAGAATAAGTAAAACCTGGCTCAATAGCAGTAACTTAAATATGAGCCAGCAGTGTGCTGCAGCTGCCGAAGAACCCAATGCAATCCTAGGCTGCATTAACAGAGGGATAGAATCAAGATCACGTGAAGTGTTAATACCAGTTTATAAAGCCTTAGTAAGGCCACACTTAGAATACTGCATCCAGTTTTGATTGCCACAATATAAAAAAGATGTTGGGACCTGGGAAAGAGTGCAGAGAAGAGCAACAAAGATGATTAGGGGGCTGGAGGCTAATATGAAGAATGGTTGCAGGAATCGGGTTTGTCTAATCTAGTGAAAAGAAGGTCTAAGCATGACATGA
This sequence comes from Arizona elegans, assembly GCA_022577455.1. Lineage (NCBI taxonomy): Eukaryota > Metazoa > Chordata > Lepidosauria > Squamata > Colubridae > Arizona > Arizona elegans. The sequence goes on from JAKOOJ010000003.1 coordinate 152,731,807, forward strand.
TAGCAGTGTTCTAGTATTTGAGGGGCTACCATAAAGAAGAGGGGGTCAACCTATTTTCCAAAGCACCAGAGGCAGGAGAAGAAGCATTGGATGGAAACCATCAAGGAAAGAAGCAACCTAGAATTTAAGAAATTTCAAGACAATGAGAACAATTATCCAGTGGAATGGCTTTCCTTCAGAAATTGTAGGTGTTTCATGACTGAAGGTTTTTAAGAAGAGATTGGACAGCCATTTGTTTGAAATGGTATAGAGCAGTGATGGCTAGCCTTTTCTGGACCAAGTGCCCAAAGAGCAAAAGCACACACCGTTGAAGCGTAAATCAGCCTCATTTTCCCCCTGGGGTAATTGCACTTAATTAGAGACGGATGGATCTTGTTTTCCATGCTGTATACTTTAAAGAAAGAAAAACCGAAATATATATATTTTAATAAAGATTTTATTATAAAAATAGAAAAAAACTAGCTAACTACATCTTTACCGGCAGCTTATCACACAGACGAACAAAGGAAGTAATAAATCAGGAAGTTAGAAAAGAAAGAATGTAGACATGCGCAGTAACTTAAAGTTTCACAAGACTAGTCTTATCTCTGTTGCTATAGATACGTGATAAAGTTCTCTGGCAGACTACCATAACGCTCAGAAAGGATGCTCGGCTGACAAACACATAATGCAGTGACACACACCCACGCTCAAACCCCCCAAATACAATGCATGTGCGCCCCCTGTATGCGCCCTGTCTCCCCCACATGCACGCACCCCCACATGCACCCTCATTCATGCGCCCCATGCATGAGTATGCCCCCCCATGTGCACTCTGCCCCCCACGCATGCGTGGCAGAGACCTAAAGACCAGCTGGCCAGCGGGAGGCGCACACACATGCGCGGTGGATCTGAGCTGGGCGATGGCTCGCATGCCATAAGTTTGCCATCATGGGTGTAGGGTCTCCTGCTTGAGCAGGGGTGTCGAGCCCGAAATCCTGCTCGACAATATGTGGCTGGGATGGCGAAGTCGGGAGAAACTTATTAGGAAATATAGATACGCACATAATAGGTGGTGGTGGCACGGTAGGCAGGTGGTCGACCCTGGGGCTGGCGAGTGCCGGGATTAGGACAGGGACTGAGGTGCTGTGGACAGAAATCGGATGGAATGGGGCGCGCAAACGAAGCCAAGACGTGCTACAGCCGCCGGAGAACACTGCTGGGAAGCAGACAACCCGGAGAGGAGAGGCCAGCTGAGGGCGTCTGCGCAATTACACTAAACTACGGAAGGGAGGGATAATAAACCTAGAGTTATAAAAGGCGCTATGAGGTGAACGCTCGTAGCGCCAATTTTGAAACGTTTGAGCTCAGCGTCCTTTTGATGTCATGGTCAGCATTAAACCAGCATTGCCTCTCATCTAAATGCCTGCTGCGTTTTCTTGTTGGGTTCGTTTGACTCGAGAGATAGAGCTGAGAGGGGGGTTGGAGTAGAAGATATCCAATGTCCCAACTCTGCTATTCTGTTATTATCCCTCACTGTGGATCATGATAGCTAGGACTGATGGTCGTTGTAGTTCAGTGGCCCAGTCATTTCTCAAGTTGGCATGATTTCTACCAGGCTAGCATTTGAACTGGCAAAAAGTAGAGCAGGTTTTAAAAAGAGGCCTCTGCAGAAGATATGAATCTGTGGATAGACCTCTGAGGTGAATAAGTTAGCAACGATTCTCGGATGCTATTTAAACACACAGTTATTTAAACACATGCACACACACACCCCTATTATTCCTTTTGTAATGAAGTTGTAACAAACATGTTTCGAAGAGGAAGAGACTCAGGGAAAACGAAGGGCACCTTTTGTGAATTCCTATTTTTTTTTCTGCAGAATTCTGATGTACGAAAAAATGAAAGAGAAGGAAGAGTTTCCAACTGGGCCTGCTCCAAAGAAAACAGTGGCAGATCTTCCTTAACCATCCCCAAGAATAGAAGAAAGAAGAATTATATAGTCTCACTCTCTTTCTCTCCTCTCTCTCTCTCTCCCTCCCTCCCCCCCCCCTCTCTCTCTCATGCACACACACATATACACAGAATATACAGGTAGTCCTCGACTTACAACAGTGAGGACCATTTAGTGACCGTTCGAAGTTACAATGGCACTGAAAAAAGTGTCTTTATGATCGTCTTTCACACTTACGACCGTGGCAGCATCCCCCCCCATGGTCACGTGATCAAAATTCACACTGACTCATAGTTATGACGGTTGCAGTGTCATGCAGTCTCCTTTTGCGACCTTCTGACAAGCAAAATCAAGGGGGAAGGCAGGTTCACTTAACAACCATGTTAACTGTCTTAACTGCAGTGATTCGCTTAACAACAGTGGCAAGAAAAGGTGGTAAAAATGGGGCAAAATTCACTTCACAAAATGTCTTGCTTAGCCACGCTTAGTTAAGGACTACCTGTTCCAGCACAAGACTGGAGGAGGGAGGTAAATGCAATAATTGCACATTTTAAAAATAAATAATGTCTCTAACGTTGTCTTTTTTTCTCTCTTCTGCCAAAGCAAAGCTTTGTTCCTTCTCTCTCCTAAGAGCCCAGTGGTGTTGTTTTTTTTCTTCCTTTTATTGGACTAAGTTCCCCATTCTGATGCCAGGGGAATAAACTTTTACTTACTGGTTAATTCATCAAAGTCTTTCCCAGCCTAGTACCTATGACATTTATTAGACTTCAGTTCCCCCAGCAAGTTCCGTGTCCAGTTAGTCCTCAACTTACAACCAGTTCAAAGTTGCAACAGATGTCTGTGGAGACATCCGGAGCAAAGAGAGAAGCCACCTAAAACTAAGGAGAAATTTCCTGATAGTTAGAACAATTAATCAGTGGAACAAGTTGCCTCCAGAAGTTGTGAATGCTCCAACACTGGAAGATTTTAAGAAGAGACTGGATAATCATTTTTGCAAAATGGTATAGGGTAGGGGTGTAAAACCCACGGTGCCAAGTAACGTATCAGGATTTTTTTCCCCTTCACTAAACCAGGTGTGGGCGTGCCCAGCGCATGACGCATCCGGCCTGCGGGCCACAAGTTTGACAGCCCTGGTATAGGGTTTCCTGCTTGAGCAGGGGGTTGGACTAGAAGACCTCCAAGGTCCCTTCCAACTCTGTTATTCTGTTAGATTCTCAATCACCCAGGTCATAGTTGTCCCAAAAATGCTTTTTCAAAAGGCAACTGGACTGAGTTTTTTTCCTTTAAAAACGTTTTGCTTCTCCTCCAAGAACTGAAGAAGCTTCTTGGATAAGAAGCAAAATGGTTTTCTTGGAAAAAAATCAAGAAAGTCCAATTGCCTTTTGGAAAAGCACCTTTGGGAAAAGTTACACCAAACTTCAAAAGGCTACTTACCACCAGTTATGTCTGTGCTTCTCCCCACATACACACACAGTTACAGCATCCCATTTTGTGCAGTACACAACTGGTTGGCATCTATGACCGGTTGTGGCATCCTGCAATCACATGATTGCAATTGGCAATAGTTTTTGCCATTTTCCAGCAGAAAAACCAACATTGGATGTGCTGCATTCACTTAATGATGACCTGGTTCACTTAACAACATGGTGACAGTGGTGGGTTGCTCCCAGTTCGGACCGGTTTGCAAGAACCAGTAGTAAAACCGGCAGGAGGCTCCGCCCACTTACCCAGACATCATCATAGGTGATCTGCGCATGTACATAAAAGCACACAAGAGCGATGCAATCCAGTAGTAAAGGTAAGTTGAACCCACCCCTGCATGGTGACTCAATAAAAATGGTCATAAAATCAAGTCAGGTCACACAGTGACCTACTTAACAATGGCTACAACCTATGGTCAAAATTCCAGGTTCAGTTGTGGTTGTAAATCAAGGACCCCTGTTGTCAAGAGCCGGAAAAATCAGGCAATCCAGGCAATTCAAATGCATGTAAAGGGTTTTTTTTAATAATTTTTTATTGAATTATATTCTAGCACAATACAAATGAAACGAGTTAGACAGTCTTAATTTATATACAAATTGGATACATTCTTTTACTATAGTGTCTCATAATTTACCCATTTATTCTAATATTTACACTATCTCTTCTCCCTTCTTTATGCGATTTTCCATCCAATTATATCAAAGTCCCCACACTGTACAGTATTCCGAATCCTCTTTCTCATTTATCTCATATGTTAGTTTGCTCATCTCGGCACATTCTAAAATTTTCTGTATTATATGTATGTAAAGTTTTATTGCAAGGATAAACTCCCTACAAGAATCTGAACTACTAACAGCCAAAGCAAATTAGCGGTAGGTAAAAGTCAGCGGAATTCAAGGAGAGCTGGAAATAGATCCCTTGTGGGCACAAAGAGATTCAAGACTGATGACACGTTTGATCCCTCCCTCGGGCTCAGCCTGGTCATCTGTACTGAAAGCATTGGAGGATGCCAACCTGTGCAATCCTATCTTACATTCACTAATAATGCAAAACATACTATGCACAAGCCCAATTAATCTATTCCTATTAAATGAAGCACTGACCAACCCAATTAACTTTTTGAACTTGCACAACGCACCTAGTAACCATGTGCTTGGCTCTCAATCAATCAAAATAGAGCTGGAAGGGACTTTGGAGGTCTTCTAATCCAACCTCCTTGCTCAAGCAGGAGATCCTATACCCGTGATGGCTAACCTTTTTGCCGTCGCGTGCCAAAAGCTGGGGGGAGCGGGTACGTATGCCCACATCCATAATTCAATGCGCCCCGCCCTTCCACGCATGCGCACGTGACCCCCCCCCCCACACTTCCCCCTGCTTTTGGCATGTGATGGCACGATAAGCCCGTTTTCCCCCCTCCCCAGGCTTCAGAGCCTTTCTAGGAGCCTGGGGAGGGCAAAAACAGCCTTCCCCAACTCCCCGGAGGCCTTCAGGAGGCCAGATACAGCTAGTTTCCCAACTTCCGGTGGGACCGGAAGGCCTGGAAATCAGTTGGCTGGTGCGTGCATGCGTGCTGGAGCTGAGCTAGGGCAACACTGACGTGCCCACCAATATGGCTCCGCATGCCACCTGTGGCACCCGTGCCATAGGTTCACCATCACAGCCCTATACCCATGACGGCGAACCTATGGCACGCGTGCCACAGATGGCACGCAGCGTCCTCTCTGTGGGCAGGCGAGCTGTCATCCCAGTTCAGCTCCACCACGCATGCACGTACATGCCTCTCACCAGCCAGCTGGTTGTAGGTCTCTGCCATGCATGCATAGGGGCAGGGTGTGTGCATGGGACCGTGCGCACATGCATGGGGGGAAAGGACGCATGTGGGGGCTATGCACGTGCACGGGGGTTGGGGCATGTGCAGGGGCCCCGTGCGTGCATGCATGGGGAGGTGGGACACGTGAGGGGGGTTCGGCATGCATGTGGGCAGGGTGCATGCGGCAGGGCTGCATGCGCATGCAGGGGTGTGTGCTCACATTGCATTTAGGGCGTTTGGCCATGTGAACCCCCAAAATTCAATGTGCATGTGGCCTCTGCACATGTGCCCCACCCACCTGCGCATGCATGCATGGCCTCCTGCATGCCCACGCCCATTCACATGCCCCTCCCTTGCACGTGAGCCCCCGTGGGTGGGGGCGTGTGGGGAGGATATGAATGCATTCGCCGGGGGGCATGTGCGGGGGCCACGTACGTATTGCATTATGGGGGTTTGGGCTCGCATGCATGCATTCACGCACGCATGCACAATTCGGGCACTCAGTCCAGAAAAGGTTATCCATCACTGCCCTATACCATTTCAGACAAGTCCAGTCTCTTCTTAAAGGCCTCCAGTGAGGAAGCCAACTTCTGCAGGGAAACAGCAAATTGTTCTCACTGTTAGGAAGTTTCTCCTTAATTCCAGGTTGCTTCTCTCCTTGATTAATCTCCATCCATTGTTTCTTGTTCTGCCTTCTGGTGCTTTGGAAACTAAATAACCTCCCCTCCTCTTTGTGGCAGCCCCTCAAATACTGGAATACCGCTATCATGTCATCCCAGCCCTTCTTTTCTATAGACTGGCTAGTGTGCACTGTGCATAAATACAGCCTAGGTCAGTGATGGCTAACCTTTTTTGCCGTCACGTGCCAAAAACGGGGAGAGCGGGGGGGGTTGCGGGTGCATGTGCCCACATCCATAATTCAATGCGCCCGGCCCTCCTGCGCATGTGCACGAGACCCCACACCAGTGGTGGGTTCCTCCCAATTCGGTCCGGTTCGGCCGAGCCGGTAGCGGTGACGATATGATGTCACCGAACCAGTTCTCCCCCCTGTCCTCCCACCCCCCCACCCACGTTATTCTTACCTTTTATTTGGTCCCACCCCCAATCTATTGCTGCCTCCTGAGTCCCAGCTGATGACTAGAGGGAAAAAAACTGTTTAAACTCTTGCCGCGGGGTTTCAAAGGGCCGTCCTACAGCTGATCAGTTAAAAGCAAACAAATGAGTTGGGTGGTAAGTGCGAGGACTGGTTGCAAGTGTGAGGACCTTCCAGAAATGACTGACCAGCTAGCCACGCCCACCTAGTCACATGACCTCCAAGCCACATCCACAAAATAAGCCACACCCACAGAACCGGTAGTAAAAACATTTAGAACCCACCCCTGCCCCACACACACACTTTCCCCTGCTTTTGGCACGTGATGGCATGGTGGGCCCGGTAGGCCCATTTTTCCCCCTCCCCAGGCTCCAGAGCCTTTCTAGGAGCCTGGGGAGGGCAAAAACAGCCTTCCCCATCCCCCTGGAGGCCTTCCAGAGGCCGGAAACAGCCAGTTTCCCAACTTCTGGTGGGACCGAAAGGCCTGAAAATCAGTTGGCCAGGGGGCACCTGCGCGCTGGAGCTGAGCTAGGGCAACACTCGCGTGCCCACCAATATGGCTCCACATCCCACCTGTGGCACCCGTGCCATAGGTTTGCCATCACGGGCCTAGGTCATGTCAAATTGATACCCAGGAGCATTTTTCGGGGTTCACAGATAAAGCAAATCAAGGGTTTTAAACTTGGCTTGCACAGAGAACAAATTCACACACCAGTGTTATTTCCAACCATGTTCTCTTCACCAAGACAACACCGTAACATCTTTATTCAGAATCCGGGGCCTTTTTTCTGAAGCCACTCAGGAGCAAAATATCCACTTGAGCCCCTTTCACTAACCATGGCAGGAGCTGGGCCTGAGCAAACAGAGTTATTGTTGACATTGTTGTCAACATTGCCCAGGTGAATAGAAGTATATTAGAAACCAAATTATTGAAATACCACTTCGGGTTGAATATTAACCGTGGAGTCCTTGGTGCTCTCAGAGCTTGTTTGTTTGCTTGTGGAGATGCCGAACTGATTCTTTTCACTGCTTTGGAAGAAACATATGAAGGCTATCTAACCATAGCAAATATCTAACCCTGCCTCGGATGGCCCAAGTCACATGAAAACACCCTCCTCCTCCTCCTTTTAGCATGCTATAGACTAATAGAAAGAAAGTCTTTTGTGAATAATTTTCCCCCTCAAAGTATATGCTTATTGTAGTAGATGGTCAGCTCCATATCAGCTGGAATTTAAGCCATCTCCTATTGCAGGGGTCTCCAACTTGTGATTCCTGGACTGGCAGTGGGCTGCGTCATGCCAAAACCCGAGCCATGCAAGCAAGCAAAGCCCCATCCATGGGATGCAGGCAGCACATGAAACCATTCGCCCTCCGGTCCACAGAAAAACCTTTCTCCACAGAACCAGACCCTGGTGCCCAGAAGGTTGGGGGCCACTATCCTGTTAGGTGAAAAAAAAAAATCAGGCGTCTTGTAGCAACTTTTCCAACTAACCCCTATCAAAAGACAACCTGTCGAGAGGCGATAAATTTATGCCTTTTAATAAAGTGGTACACTATACAAGTAGGATATAGTGTAGGGATGCGGAGGGACGCGGTGGCTCAGTGGCTAAGATGCTGAGCTTGTCGATCGAAAGATCGGCAGTTCAGCGGTTTGAATCCCTAGTGTCGTGTAACAGGGTGAGCTCCCGTTAACTTGTCCCAGCTTCTGCCAACCTAGCAATTTGAAAGCACGTAAAAAATGCAAGTAGAAAAATAGGGACCACCTTTGGTGGGAAGGTAACAGCGTTCCGTGCACCTTTGGCGTTTAGTCATGCTGGCCACATGACGACAGAAACGTCTTCGGACAGCGCTGGCTCTTCGGCTTTGAAACAGCAATGAGCACTGCCCCCTAGAGTCGGGAATGACTAGCACCTATGTGCGAGGGGAACCTTTACCTTTACCTTACACTATACAGGTAGTCCTCAATTTACAATTCATTTAATGATCGTTCAAAATTACAATGGCATTGAAAAAAGTGATTTATGAGTGTTTTTCACACTTATGACCATCGCAGCATCCCCAATGGTCTTGTGATCAACATGCTGATCAGTGGTGGGTTGCGATCCCGTTGCAAACCGGTAATAAAGGTAAGTAGAACCCACTTCTGATTCAGACACTTGGCAACTGGTGTCCAGGGGTCATGTGATCACCTTTTGCAACCATCTGATAAGCAAAATAAATGGGGAAGCCAGATTCACTTAATAACCACGTTACTGAACAACTGCAGTGATTCACTTTACAACACGTAGCAAAAAAAGCTCATAAAAGGGGGCAAAATTCACTTAAGAACTGTCTCGCTTGCAATAGAAATGTTGGGTGGGGAGGGCTCAATTGTGGTCGTAATATCGAGGACTACGTGTAGTCAAAAAAAAGGGTGCTTCTAGATTACTCCTGGATTTTTTTTTTCTTGCCACCATAGACACTAACACGTCTCTCATAATGTGTGCCGTTAAATTTAGTTTGCAATTTTTTATTATTATTTTTTTGCAATCAAGAATGAAAAGTGCGCCGCTGGCTGTTACGTTCTGACACGGATCTTGCCCCGCCATTAACCCACGTCCGCAACTCAAGACAAACTCCACAATCTGCTTGACGATTCCTTTCCTCCGGGTTTTCTCCCCTTTAGCCCCTCCCCTTACAACAGCGTAAGGGGCGTGGCTTCGCGCCGCCGCCGGGGCCTGAGACCCGGATGGCCGTTTAGTCGGTGCTTAGACGCCGAGGCTGCCACATCGGGCCTTGGACAAATTACAAAGCCGGGGGAGGGGGTTAGCGTAATCTGCCTCCATCCTCCGCCTTGGACTCCCTTCCGCCCCCGGGAAGCTCGTATCCGGAAAGAGCGGACCGAGCCCGATCCGACGAGGTGGGTATCGGCCTGGTTCGTTCTCAGCAAGCCTGTTTTTTTCCAGCTCTTAAGAAAGCGGTATTGGTGCGAGATGGGAGAATAGGTCGGGTTGAGCCGGTTAGAATGTTCAGGCCTCCGCCATCTTGTCCCCTGCTTCATCCTTCTCGATAAGACGAACCAAACCGAATCCGCAGCCATCCGCCTCTCGGGCCCGGCTCTCCTTTCTCCTGAACCGGCCTTGCCCTTCCCGGAGCGTTGCCCCTTGTTGCTGCTGGTGGGTATTTTGCCCCCCACCCCCACCCCGGTCGAGGGCAGCTGGGCGCGTACTTGCTCTCCCCAACGGAGCAGCCTCCGAAGGGAGAAGAAAGGATGCTTGCAAAAAAAAAGGGGGGAGAGAGTGAGAGAGAAAGGTCTCCCACCAGGCCTTCTCCCAACCCACCCCTGAAGTGGGTTTCTCCCCCCACCCCCTCTGGCGAAAATCCGCGGGTGGGCGCGGGGCGTCGTTCAGAAAGGCCGACCCGAAGGCCTTTTTTATTATTATTATTAAGAGCTTCAAAATGTTCAGTTACGACCCAGTTTTAAGACAGCCCCCCCTCCTCACTCCCTGCTCCATTTTACCACACGCCAGGTAATTCTTGGGTGGGGGGGAGGCTTTGAAGAAGGTGTGACTGGGGGGGGAGAGGGCGAGGAACTCCAGGGTCTCCCCAGGACAGCTGTTTGGAGGACACCCCCCCCCCAAAAAAAACACATACACCCCATAATTGTCCAGTAAGCCATCGTTTGTTGGGGTTCCTGAGGGGCTTTTTACATGGGGGGGGCACAACAAGGTCGGGCCTCTGGAATGGAAGGAAATGGACAACCCCAAGGATGTCTTTTTTTAGGATTTTCTCTTCTCTCCCCCCCCCCCAAATCCTGGCTTGTTTTAGTATATAATTCGATAAAGGGAGCTGGGTTTGAGGGTTTTTTTAAAAAAAGGGGGTGGGTGGGTGGGAGAGAGAAAGGTTTTTTTTTTATAATTTTGCTTTTTTATTTCTCAAGGAAGCTGCCCCTGGAAAAGAGGGGGGGGTCTGTCTGTCCGTCCGTCCTGCTGGCGTTTGAGGATGTGCTTGGGGGGGGCTCCCCATTTGTAACCTCGCCATTATTTCCACACAACCCTTTTTTTGCAGGAGAAAAGGGGCGGAGAGGATTTTGGATTTTGAAGTCCAAAATGTCCCTGGGGGGGAGGGGGGATCAAAAGGAGAGAGAGAGAGAGAGAGCAATCCCTTCTTCTACACCCACCCCCCAGCAAAAAAAAAAAAGCATATTTTCAGTGTAGTGACATTCAAGGAGCTGAGAGGCTGCTGTTAACAGGAGAGGGAATCAGCTGGGGCCTTTGCTATTTTCTTATAAGAAGCACAAAAAAAAATAGTAATAATCAGAAGCTGCTAGAAAATCCAGATACCTGAATGGGAAGAATAGCTGGATTTAAAACAAAAACAAAACTGCTCCCCGTGTTTTAAAAAAAAAGCTTGATCATTGCAGTTCCCCTGCAGGATGCAGGCTAAATTGTTTATTTCTTTTCAATCTGATATTTCGGGTCGTAAGGTTTAAAATATGGAGGAATGGGAAGGGAGGAGGTGTGGCAGGTGTTTTAATAATGATTTAGGCAGGGCTAATATTTGAAGAGATCAACCGTCCAGCTTTTCCACTGCCTGCTTTTAATATTGCTGTAAATAGGGAATAGGTGAGGGGGAATGGTGCTTTTCAGTTTGTTCAGGGACGGTCCTCTTAATGCAAGGTAGTCTTGAGATAATTGTGAAGTTACAGCCATGTTAATTGTGAGATGGGCTGTTGGGTTTACATAAAAGACTGTTTCATTGCAGTTAAAAATCTGAATCCAATTTTAAAACCAAGTGCTAACAGTTCCTTATGCTGTACTGGGGTGACACTAAACGGCAGCATGTTAGTATTGGAATGCAAGTATATATTTCCTTAAATCTAGTTAATGGAGAATCTGTTTAGAGAGGATAAATATATCACTTTTTTGGGGGGGGAGAATTTAAATTAGGGGTGTGCCTTTGGGGAAAGAGTAGCTAGTTAATCTAAGTCTTCCGTTTTTTATTGCATTCTAAACACAAAATCAATTGTTTGAGGGGGAGAATTCCCTTGTCATCTGTGGTTAGTAAATATTAATGGGTCCTTGTGGTATGTGTATTCCATTTGGAGGGCATTTTTTTAGTGCCACAGCCAGAATTAATTTAGCTTAAAAGCTAAATTTGAATTTCCCATCAGTGTGGCTAGAGGGTGGGTGATGGTAATTCGAGGGTGTATTCTGACACAAAAAGAGCTAATATGGCTTCCTTACATTTTTGAACTGTGATTCTCTGAATGGGGTGTTTTCCAAAATAAAGGGTGCATTTGTGAAACAAGGGTGTCTCCAAAAAAAATTGAACTGTGGTTAAGCCTAATGTAGCTTTTTGATTAATGTCTTGAAAATCCTTGTTAGGTTTACTGTGATCAGAAGATTAAAATACATGATTTCAGTGAAATATTTGAAATCTTGCATTTCAGGGTAACTGGGATTTGATACGATTTGCATATCTCTGAATTTCAAATGCTTTTCATACAAATTTTCACACAGTTTCTGATGCTAGTTGTGAGGAAGAGTTAGATTGTGTTCTGTTTCTCCCTCCCCTTTCCCTGATAGTCCTGAATTTCAGTATTTACACATTATGTTTTGGGATTAAATGCAAAGGAAGGGTTTAAGATGAGGCGGTGGCTATTTGTTTCTCTGTTTGGTTCATAACCAAAATGGTTGTTGCAGAAAGACATTTTTATCCAATGCTTTTCTATTCTAGAAATGGAATTTAGATTATTGCTTTTTTGTTGAAATTGCATCTACTTTCAGATCTGGGATTATTTTTTATTTCTTGTAGAGGGAGGGTGCTAATTAAGTATTAGCAAGGTGCTAGTGAAGGGTTTCTTTAAAACATATTCCACTAATGCAGTTTTGAGATTCTGCAGATAAATTGAATATATTAATAATTAATGATAGCTGTTTCGGTATCAGGGTGCCTTTGAAACAATATTTTTTCTCCTTCCAACACAGTTAAAATATAATTTGAGGGGTTTTTTATCACTTGAATTATTAAATGTCCAGATTTATTAACTTGCCTAAACATGTCGTTTTCTAATACATGAATATCCAACTGATTTATGATATATGACTAGCCAAGTATTCTAGGTGCACAAAGTTGAATAGTATGGGAAAATTATTTTCCAGAAATGCTGCATGAATAATGGATAAAAAATTACCAGCCTGCTACTGGTAGGAGTGCTATTTTTAAATCTCCATTGGGTTGTTTTCACCCAGGTGCCATTATATCTGGTTGTGCAGTGCTGGGGGAATTGAACATCTTAGCTATGCATTATGTAGTGAAAACACAATGAGGGCTGTGGTATTAGATATCCTTTCAGAAGATTAAACAGCATGACACATTCTTGTTGAAACATAAATGTAATATTACCTTTAGAATCCTGCTAAAAGAAGAAACAATACTTATTTCATATGGTTGAAATGCAAAATTGTGCTCTTTTGGCATAAAGAAGTAGCTGAAATAATTTCCAGGAGATGCATTTCTTAATACATATATTAGATACTTTTCATAGTGAGTTAATACAATATTAATCTGAATGTTAAATCATTTGCAAAGAATTGCCCTGGTAGATTTTGTGAGTATGTCCACAGTCAAATAGCTGCTCCATAGCACTTCAAGGTTTAATCCAACTGTAGATAGATATTAGCAATAATGGTGGTCAACTATTTCTCAGAAGGAGGGCTGTCTTTAGATTCCTTGTTTCCCATGAAATCAGTGCTATTGACAATTACTTGAGTGCATAATAAAAACTTTGGGGTAACAGAAAACCTAATCTTACATTTTCTGCAGCATTAAATAAGGTAAATGATATTAAACATCGTATGTGTAGAAAGGAATAAAGCACTCTTTAAAGCATTTCATTCAATATTGGGCCTATTTTTATATTTGACTATCATCTTGTTTAGATCTATTTTTGCTGAAAAGAGGCGTCTCAAAGTATCTTAAAGTCTTAAATAATGTTTATTAATTAATGTGAATGCTGGTAACCTAGACTATACCACTGGTAATTAACAGTGCTTAGAATGGTATCTTGATCATATAGTATTCTTTAGCCATCTATCGCTATAGCAACACTTTAGAAGTAGGCTCAAATATATAATTGGGATTTAGATGTTACAGGCCTTGATGTGACATGTGCCTTGATATTGGATTAATCACCATCAAAATCTTCTGCTATATATTAATTAACCTAAAGTGAAAGACTTGGTTCTGTTTCTCTCTTCCATCTCATTTTGCAATAACTTAATTATATTTTCAAGTTTGGCATTTGAAGAGGTGAAAGTTTACTGCCAGATTCCTACCCTATGGATTTTGATTGAGGAACAAATTTCATATAGTTTACTGTTGCACAGGAAGATGTGATAGGCAACAGTTTGGATGTTGAAACAATTTGTCAATGATGCCACCAGCATAGTTCATTTTTGGCAGTAGCTTAGATATGTGATGACCAGGGAAGCTTTGTGTGTGGTCCCATTTAGCTAGCTTTCAGGACCTTGCTGTGTGGGAACTGCTTTAGTTTAGTACTGATAAGGAGTACTGTACATACTTTTATAGTGCTGCCACATGCAAAAGCAATTGTATCTTTTTTTCTCTCTGAAGTAGTAGTAGTATTTTCTTTGTGCCTGGTTTTGTGTGAAAGACCTGTGCAATTGTGGCGTTTTATTGTACACTGAGTGTTTGTGTACAATGGATACAGTTCTACACATGCAGAGGTTCTGTCAAAAATCAGATGTTTTATGCCAGGTTCTTAGTCACTCAGTCACCTCAAACTATGAGATGAGGGTGGGGAATAAATTTAGTAGTAATAATAATAAAACTCATATTTAAAACTCGAACATTTTGCTTAGAATAAATTGATCCAGCAACATAAAAGTTCGGCATTCTTATATTTTGATTCTATGATCCAAACAGAACTTTCAAAATGTGAGATATAAATGTGAGTGATCTATATTCATTTTAACCCCCCCCCCCCGCATCATTTTTTAAAAAAATTGTAGTATGGCCCACAAACACAAACAAGTTGGTATGAAATACAGCAGCAGAATGATTAGCAATGGATGATAAAATGTTATGCCATTGTTTTATGATCTGCAGTGGCTGAGTTTAATTTAATGGTCTGCACTATGCTGTAATTTAATTTTGCTGTTTTTTTTAATTGAGAGGAAAAGTAATGCTATTTCTCATTCTGCTAAAAACCAATATGCAAGCTTTGAGAATTGACGGGACAGTAATACAGGTAGTCCTCATTCAGCGATTGCCTTATTTTAACAGCTATTATAGTTATAACAATGGTGAAAAAGCAGTTTAATGACCAATCCTTACATGTAGAGCTTTTGCAGGTCTGTAAAGAAAAGGAAACCTGAAGTAAGACCATGAGCACAGTTGGGTTTCACTTAGTGACTGTTTCACTTAATGGCCAGTCCCAATTGTAGTTCCTAAATGTGGATGAGCTGTATAGCAAAAGAGTCCTATTTTTCCTAATATAAAGGAAAATCAGACTAGACATAGATGCTGACTCTGTAAGTAATTCCTCTTGGCTTTTTCTCTTGACTTCCCATTGACTTTACTCATCAGAAGGTTGCAAAAGGTGATCACATGACCCCAGGACACTGCAATTGACATAAATATGAACCAGTTGTCAAGCATACAAATTTTAATTGCATGACTAGGGGGATGATAGTTATCCCCATGGTCATATGACAATGGTTGTAAGTGTGAATGATGGTCATAAGTCACTTCAGTGCCATTGTAACTTTGATCACTCACTAAACGAACTGCTGTAAGTCGAGGACTACCTATATACTCAAAACCATGAGGATAATTGGTAGATTTGGGACAGATGAAAAGTATTTTTTTTTTCTGCACGAAGAATGAGGACCAACAACTTAGATAGTTGTAAAAAGGTATCGGGATCCAGAATGGGCCGCAGATGGTATTTGTGTAGTATCTCCAGTGTAAGAAGCCATAGGACTCCCATTTGAGTTGCTACAGAATACTTTTTTGAAGATGCACAACTGTGAAAAATATGTTTGGGTGGACAGACCAACCAAAATAATTTTAATATTCTTACAAGGCATCTCAAAACTAGGGTTTCTGACTATCATTCGAATATCACAAGCATGAAAACATCCCTGTTGGATCAGAACAAATCTGAAAACTAGATCTATTTAATCCAGCACTTGTTCTGGTATTCCCCTCTAGTCACAGGAGTGCAAGAACATTCATTTATGATCTCATTATACCAATCGCCTATGCTTTATCTTTCTAATTTTATTTTATTTTTTTGCAGTAATGCTTTGCAATATGCTCTCTTTTTTTTTTACCTAATTCATTTATAACATCACTTTTATTTGCTGGAAGATGAGCTAACCCCATTGCCACCAAATTAGCAGGTGGTGGAAGAATAAAAAGTTAATTTGTGCTATTTACAGGATTCAATAGTGAGAATTAACATTCCCAAGCATATGCAGTTTGCTTTGTGTGTAGAATATTTGAGTTCATTCCTATAACAGCAGCCAAAATAGAGCAAATTAAGGAGAATGTAAAGGATATTGAAAAAGGAGGAGCTTTGTGAAGCTGAAGTGATTATTTTCAAACTGTCCAATTGCTACGGGTACTAATAAGTTACTTATGTAATAAAGGTTGAGCATTTGAAGAAATTCAGCTTTTAATCTTGGAAATCGAGGAGGAAATAAATTCAACTATAGGAAGATCAACAGTTCTTTTTGAGTTTATTTGCAGCCATGGTATATAGCTGCATTCTGTGTGAAATCCTTAGAATCTTCTCAAGACAGAAATTATCTCGTATTCCATAAATGTAGCACTGAAAACCTTGCTAGAATAGCTGCCATAATTAACTCATCTTGTGACTGCCAAGTGTAGCTGCTAATGTGAGGATGCTTTCACATCAATTAACAATGTATTTCCTTTAGGGAGTAGTTTCAGTTTATTTTCTTTTTCAGTTGCAAAATTCAGTTGCAATCTATCAGATTACATCCCTCTTAAATTCGGAGGAGGTCTGTAACTCGATATATAGTAGCTGCCCCCAGGCTTCTGTGCTGTGTTCATTGGTCAGCTGATTTGGGTACCACCAACACTCCCCTTGGTGTCTCCTTCCTGGTACGCAGGACTTCTGAAGCAACTCTCCCTAGCTTCATCCCTTGCAGAAATATGATGACAGCTCATTGAGAAAGAACCTGTTTACATACCGATATGATCCCCTTATCTAAGTAGAGATTGTAAAATGAAATAACCTCTGCCTCTGATCAGCTGCCTTGGACAGTAATCATCCCTGGGCTAAGGAACTGGTTGCGTAGTCCCCCCACAAAACAACATCCTACATTAGGACCTGAATTCCACCCAATAGCAAGTGGGAAGGGCCCCTGCCAGTTGCAATAGTTGAACTTGGTTAGAGTTAGAATAACTTTATTGTCACTTTAATCAGCGTAGATTAAATGAAATTTTGTTGCATACAGCTCTCAAAGAGAGTTAACTGGGTCACTTGACTCTACATAACCCAGTTTAGTACAGGCAGCCCTCAACGTGCGACCACATTTGAGCCCAAAATGTATGTTGCCAAGTGAGAAATTTGTTAAGTGAGTTTTGGCCCCATTTTACGACTTTTCTTGCCACATTTGTTAAGTGAATCACAGCAGCTGTTAAATTAGTAACCCGGTTGTTAAGTGAATCTGGCTTCCCCATTGACTTTGCTTCTCAGAAGATCACAAAAGGACATGACCCTGGGACATTGTAACCGTCATAAATGTGAGTCAGTTTTGTCAGGCATCTGAATGTAAATCATGTGACCATGGGGATGCTGTAATTGGTCATAAGTGTGAAAGATAGCTATAAGTCCCTTTTTTCAATGCTGTTGTAGCTTTGAACGGTCACTAAGCAAACTTTGTAAGTCAAGGACTACCTATACCTATGCTCAATTTATGATCATTCAAAGTTATGATGGACTGTTAAAAAGCTACTTACAACCAGGGTGGATAAAAATCAATGATTTTTTTAAAAAAATCAAAAAATTCAGATTTTTTTGACTTAAATCGGATTTTTTTGATTTAAATCGGATTTTTTTTATTTTTATCGAATTTATTTTAATAAAAAACTTTTGGGGTAAAAATCTATCATAAGATAGTTTTCTATTTAAGATACATAAATAATTTAGTTTATTCAGCATGAAATGGAGCTTACTTATGTAGCATGAGGCTGTATATTCTGCAACACTGGGACTATCGGTGAGTCAACAGTGGGTCAAAGGAGTAGCAGACATGACAGTTGCTCTTTAAAAATTATGATTTAAATCGAGTTGATTTAAATCAAGCCTTTTTACTAGTGATTTAAATTGTGATTTAAATCAACTCGATTTAAATCAAATCCACCCTGCTTACAACCTATCCTTGAAGTTATGACTGCCCCCCCCCATGGTCATGTGATTGCATTTATGGCAGCCGGCTCACATTTACAACTGGTTGCAATATTCTGCAGTCATGTGACTGCAATTTGTAATGTTTTTGCCTGTTTCCGGTAAAAGAAACACATGCCCATTTGGAAGAATAGATTTATAAAAAATGATTGTAAAATCAAGTCTGGTCATATGGTGCCTCAATTTACAATTGAAATTCCAGACTCCCATTGTGTTCATAAGTCAAGGACTATCTATAAGGCAATTGTCCCTAGCCTGTTTCTTGCACACTGAGATTGTTATTGTCCATGCTGAAATCTTGCTGAGCAATATTGTTGCTGTTGAACTTGTTTTATTGCCAAGTGAAAGTTGAAATGTTTTAGTGTCCGAGACATACTCCTTTGTCCTCCTTTGACCTCAGTCCTGCACCTGTCACTGAGCCCTTGTCCATCAATTCAAGTCAGATCTACTGATCTGGCGTCAGAGGGTGTGCCATTAAAGTGTGCCACAAGCAACTTAGAGATATTTCTGCTTTACTACCTCCAATATTATGGGTTGGGGATAGGATAACTGTAAATCAGTATTGCTTGTATTTTTTTTTTCTTAAATTATGTTTACATGTGCTTATATACAGCACCTTTAGTTTCGTTGTTTAAAATGAACATTTGGAATTGATACGGATAAATAAAAATAGTTGTGCCAAATTCTAGGTTGATTTAATTTATGACAATAGAGGAGAAAATCATTGAGGAAATACAGTATAAATGTCATTGATTTTATTAGTTTTTGTCTTTTTAAATTTATGTTGCTGACTAAAAAAAAGGAACTGAGCAGCATATAAATTGCAGAAAAATAATTAAATGAAGTTTAGAAGAGGACACATATAAATGAAATGCAAACATTCAACAAAGTACGTGATTAATCATATATTTGTAAGGCAAATTACCTTTATTATCATAAGACAAACTATAGACACAGAGATATTTGCTGGGTTTAGGTATTGCGTTGAACCAGTGGCCTGCAACCTTTTGAGCACCAGGGACCAGTTCCGCGGTGAGAGTGTTTCCCATGGACAAGGGGGGGCATGGTTTTGTGTGCTGCCTGCATCCCGCAGATGGGGCTTTGCTGGTTTGTGCAGACCAGTTTCTGGTGACCAGTGCCAGTTCATGGGCCAGGGATTGGGGACCCCTTTGCTAAGCCACTGTGTCATGCAGCATTATAGGCAAGGCAGTGCCTAAGATACTTTCCAATTGAATATGGTACAAAAATTTTACTTGGCTGCATCTCAGTTGCTAGACTCTATGGAATAGATGGGTTGCACTACTGTTTTTCTGATGTAATTTTAGATTTTAAAGGTTTAGTAAATGATAAATCTAAATGCAGATTTAAATATTTAATTTTGGTTTGTTGTAATGTAGAGCTGTTTATAGAAGCCAGGATTCACCTAGTTGATTTAAAACAAAGAATGGGATTGAGAATATTCTGTGTTCAGGTTAAAGATCTTTGTATGTATCAGGAGGTACTATTTAGTTAAGTACTAAATGAAATAATCATTTGTGTCACATCTTTAGTATTTTGAGTTTACATGAAATTCTGTACATGGAACCTCACTTGAATACTGAATCATTGTCTAGCTAGAGAAATCCTGATAATTACATCTTGAGTAATAATGTACTCTACAATGACAACTCCATACATATATTATCATCTATGATTTTCTATCTCTCTTAGTGAAGAAATTAGATTCTCCAAATATTTTGTGTAAAGGCACCATTGTTAACATGATAGTATTAATAGAGATTTACAGAATGAGAATTTATGGATTGCAACCAGGAGAACTGTGGGACAGTTCTGAAATGGCCTTGGGATGCCAGTAAAAGTTTATTTACAAGCACCTAATCATTTTAATTAGTTATTAGCAAATAAGCAATTGACAATTGCACAGCTGTATATTTCATATTCTTAGTATCTTCCACCACAATGGAAAATATTGTAATAAAGTATCAGAAGGCAAGAATATTACCAGTTATAATAAATTATTTAATTTATAAATCATTATTGTTCTTATCTGAATAGAGTAGCTACAGTATTCTGGGTAGTAAACCTCTGATAGGATTACTCCAAAGGTTAGGGAGCAGGATTGATAATCATGAATGGATTTTTGTGTATGAATGGTGTGTTATCCATCACACCTAGATGATCAAGGATGGGTTTTTTCCTCTCTTTAAGGTAACGAGTTATACTTCTGGGGAATATTTGGTCCAGTCTGTAGGCTAAACTGGGACATATAAATTGATTACCAACTCATATTCCACTTCTTCACTTTTTTTTAGGGCAATGGCTATATACAAATTTTATTGCCTATAACAGGGGTCCCTGGGCCATGGACCAGCATCGGTCCATGGACCATTAGGAACCGGGCCATGCAAGGGAGTGAAGCTTTGTCTGTTCATGCACAGGATCTAGGTATTGCATGAAACTAGTCTGTTCTCACACAGAGAGAGAGACCGGATTGTGGAAAATTTATTTCCCACGGAACCCGTCCCTGGTACCCGAAAGGTTGGGGACCACTGGCCTATAGCAAAGAGTCCAATGTGGAATGCAAGCTAGGATAATTGGTTAGCTTGCAAATTCTCAAGTAAAATCTGACTTTCCCCACAGAGGTAAATAGAATTTCCCAATCATGTTCATAGAATATCTTCCAGGCCCCTTTGTAGCCTGTACACAGACGAAAAAATGAAGGGTTTGTAGTATTGGCAAGATTGGATTAGATGACTTCCAAAATCAGTTTCAGTTCTGATTCTTCTCAGAGGTTTTATGAACAAGTGTCACAGTGGTGCTGAACCAAAAAGATACGAATCCATTTCCTTTGTTCAATTCATATACTTCAGGAAGAAAAACAGAAAAATAGCTAAATAATTAGATAATTGATGCTTTGGAAAAATTTATTCCATTAATTTCCAAAAAAGGGTTGAGCAATCCATTGGCTGAATGCAGTCATCTAGCATCCCACAATGATACCATTGAAATTTTGTAGTAAAATGATACATTTTTAGACCTGTTTGCTTACTTGTTTGTTTGGCGGAGGTTTAAAAGCCACAATAGAATGGTTTGTCTTTTGGAATAAGCCCACTCTCATTGGTACCCTAATTCTGTCCTCCCAAAATATTGGCTGAAGAAATACATGATGCCCTTCTTAGTGGCATCCTAGCATAACTGGATGGTTGAGTTGCAGCCCCTAGCTCTTATACGCTTGTTCATCTCTGTCCTAAATCCATCCCTGAAAAGTATTTCTTATCCTGCATATATACAAGTTTTGCTGTTTGGGTTATTTTGAAGTTTAAAGCAACAACGTAGTAATCTAAGAGAAAGAGAACTTAATAAATAATGATATAGAAATTAAGCCTTTAACTGCGAAGAGTCCAGTAGTGCTGCATAGTTCACAGTGAAACTCAAATATATGTAAACAATATTACAAAGGTTAAATAGTTCTTGTCTTTTTAACTGGAACCTTAGGGCTACTTTAGTGAGACAAAACAATGTTTGCTTTATTCTTTAAGTGAAATTCTCTTGACTAGAATTTTTATTGATGAGGCATATATGTGGATCACCCATATTCCTTGTAAGGAATGGGATACCAAACAAATTACTGGTTGTTGCAGGATCCAGTCTGTGTCAGTCACCAGGATCAGAGGTTTTGTCTTCTGAGCTTTCTGACTCGTGCTGGAGCCCATTCTCGGGGAACTTTTCTCTAGCAGAATGTGTGCTGTTCTGTGTGTGAGATTTATATGGTGCTTGTTGAAGTTTTATGTGCTAGAGGATGGGCTCCAGCACGAGTCCAAAAGCTCAGAAGACTAAATCTCTCGATGAGTGATCGACCCAGATTGGATCCTGCAACATTATCCTGAGACATGTATATTTGCCTTTGTTCATTGGTTGTCATATGGTTAAAATCATTTGTTCATTGACCAGAAAATGCTGGGGAAGCCAACAGGGAAGATCACTGACCTAAGCCTCCCCCATCTGCACATCCTTCTACAACCCCTCTGCCCTTGCACTGGCCATTCTCACCCCCTCACCCCACCCCCGAGGCTTCCCCACATACACCATCCCTGAGCCTTGCCATGCACCCTTGCACATCCCTTCACACTCTTCCCTACCTGCCAGCAACCACTTACCTGCTGGGATTGCCCTCACTAAATAATATGGTCTCACTCTATGACTACATTACTTAGTGATGGAAATTCTGGTTCCAATTGACGTAAGTCAAGGATTACATATATCGTTGTTGTTATTTGCTATCAGTTGATGCAATTGAAAATGTAGGGGCCCCTTATTGGATGGCATTCCTCCTCCCTTGAGTGTTTGACCCTGATGGCCAAAATAAGTAAGCAATTAACACACATTTTGTTATTGCTAAATTGTAAAAACAGTGGGTGAAGCTGATAGAAGGCATTTATAACTAGAGCTGTTGGTCAGTTTCTCATGCCTCTTCCTTGCTTGTTTATCTTGCCAACCTGGGTGCACTTCTCCATGGAGAGAATTGCATTAATATAGGTTGATTACAGGTTGATTGAGAGGCCCTAGTTTTCAGCTGTTGCTTAATGCCAGGTCAACTAGTAATAAAGTCTCCTCATCTGCCATTTGACCTGATGTGTTACTGGTAGTCCTTGGCTTACAACAGTTCGCTTAGTGACCGTCCAAAGGAACAGCAGCATTGAAAATGTGACTTATGAATGTTTTTCACAGTTATGACCTTTGCAGCATCCCCCATGATCAAAATTCAGATGCTTGGCAACTGGTTTATATTTATGACTATTGCTATGTCCAGAGGTCATCATGTGATCCCCTTTTGTGACCTTCTGATAAGCAAAGTCAATGGGGAAGCCAGTTTCACTTAACAATCAGGTTATACTAACTTACTGACTGCAGTGATTCACAAATGTCTCACTTAACAACAGAAATTTTGGGCTCCATTGTGCTCATAAGTTGAGAACTACCTGTATTACCAAGATCTGGCTGAGTCCCGAGTATAGATAATCACTTCTTGGAAATATGCCCAGTTGGGTTTTTGGTATGGCATCAGCAACTGGCAGCCGGGGATTGCCAGTTGCCATCTGAGAATCCCTTATGGCTTTCAGGGGCATTGCTTCGCAAATTGCTGGCTGTCAGATCCTGTTCCTTAAGTTGGGCTCTAGGGATCAGTTGAGACTGTTACTACTGTACCAGACTCCCAGTTGGGTAGCAACTTCCCTGCCTGAGCTGCTTGACTATGTCTTGAATTTGGCAGTGAAATTTTTCAGGGTTATAGTCCTGTGGGATTTCAATCTGCCTTTTCTGGAAGTGGGGTCTGAAGTGGCTCAGTAGTTCATGGCCACCATAATAAATAACCAGGGCCCTGTCCCAGGTTATCCAGGACTTGATGTGGGACAATGGTCACACATTCAATCTCATTTTTCTGTTGGAACGCTAGCAAGGTAATCTGAAGTTGGAGGAGCTCTCTGTAACTCCACTGTCATGTCCTGGTTGCCATGAGAACATCTGGTGCTGCCCCCTGCTATGGGGAATGGGATAAATTGGATTTCCACTATCTGTGACTAATAGACCTTAATAGGTTCCAGAGAAAAATGGGGCTTATTCCTGATGGTCTGCTCCAACATCTGATAGAGCCATGGTCATTGCTTGGAATGAGAGCACAGTTGAAGCTTTAGATTGGATCGTGTCCGTGTGACCTCTCGTCCCCTGTGAATCCCGTCACTCTGGTTTATGGGAGAAGTGTCATCTCCCTGAAGGCCAAGGGACTAACTCGATTGGATGTGGTTGAGAGCCACTATTAAGGCCTAACTAGTGGTGATCAGGGTGACAAATCAACAGTTTTGCCACACTTATCTATGGTTAGCCACCCATTGGCCTTGTTTAAAGTGACTCAGGCCCTCCTAGAAAAGGAAGATTCAGAAGATCACCACCATGGAAGAATTTGCAGAACACCACTTTGTTGCCATTTAGAATTTGCAGACAAAATCACTTTGTTGCCATTTAGACATCAGCTGTGTTATAAATCCGGTGGAGGTCCTTGAGACACAGTCCTGACCTATTACCTGTGAATAGTTTGAACCTGTTGGACCTGAGGAAGTAGATTTGGTCTTTAGGACTGTGAGCTCAGCCACCTGTTCCTTAGATCCATGCTTAAGGCGGCCTGGGAATGTGGTGTGGTTGGGTTCTAGCAGTAGTTAAATCATCCTTGAGAGAGGGTGTTGCTCCATTGGAGGCTTTGGTCCACTCCCTCCTCAAGAAGCCATCACTGGATCCCTCTGTACTGGATAATTTTTAGCAGCGTCTAAGTTCTCTTCTTTCAGGAAGGTTGTGGAGACGTTTGCTTTACACCAGCTTCAGCAAGCTCTGGGTGAAACGGAACTCCTTTTCAACTCCATTTGAACTCCTTTCAGTCAGGATTCAGGCCTGGGCATGTGACAGAAATGGCATTGTTTACACTTGTGAATGATCTCTGGCAGGAGCAGATCAGCCGTAGTGCCTTTGCCCCTACCTCTCATCAATAATGGTACCTTCTGGATCATCTCCATCAGTTCTTTATACTGTATAAATATCTGTTATAAGTTGGGAGTGGGTGGCGCAATATCGGGCTGGTTCTCTTCCTGTGTGGCTGGTACCAGTCAGTGTCAATTGTGAGTGAAATGTCCTGCCTGTGGCCTCTTGTTATGTGGGTGCTGCAGGTTTCAGTACTCTCTACACTCCTGTTTAACATCTGCATGAAGCTTCTGGGTGAGATTATTTGTCACCCTGGGGTGAGGTATCATACTATGCTGATAATACCCAGATTGTACATCTCTGTCTTGGCATATTGAGTGATGTGATTGGTGTTTTGTCCCACTGCCTGGAGGCTCTGGATGTCTGAATCTGGGACAACAGGCTTCCTCCGAACCATGGCAAGACTTAAGTGGCTCTGGTTTTTTGGTCTTTGTGGATCTGGGACTTCATCATCTTTGATACTAGATGGGCTGGCACTATCCCAGATAAACCAGTGCGCAATCTGGGGGTCCTTCTAGACTTGTGACTCCTGCTCAAGTCATGACCAGGAGGGCCTTTGCGCAACTTTTATGTTGTGCACCAATTTCACTCTTTCCTGGACCATGAGGCTCTGCTCACAGTCACTTGCCCCCTAGTCACCTCCAGAGTGGATTGCTGTAATGCAAACTACATGTGTGGTTGCCGTTGAAGAGTATTCAGGAGCTCCAACTAGTGCAGAATGTGGCTGCACAGTTGTGTGCCTTTAGGATGGCACAAGTCACACCTATGTTCTATGAGCTGCATTGGCTGCCAGTATGCGGCCAGGCACAATTCAAGATGCTGGTTCTGACCTTTAAAGCCTTACAGGTCCACGTTATTTGAAGGACCAGCGATCACATCTACCTGCCTCATCAGGTCCAGCAAGAGGGGTTTGTTGTGGATCTTGTCTGCTAAAAAGTTCTCATCTGGCAGGACCCAGACAATGTACCTTTATTGCTGGGGTTCCCATCATTTCTCACTTCTCAACTCCACCCCTTTTAGTCTTTCAGGTGGCCCTCACAATATGGTTCTTCCGACAACCTTGGGGATCACATGCGGAACGTATATGATGGTTGAACAGGTAGTCTTCGACTTACAACAGTTTGTTTGGTGACTGTTCGACGTTACAACAGCACTGAAAATAGTGACTTATGACCATTTTCCACACTTATGACTGTTGTAGCATCCCCATAGTCACATAATTTACACTTGGATGTTTGACAACTGGCTCAGATTTATGACAGTTGCAGTGTCCCGGAGACATGTGATTCCTCTTTTGTGACCTTCTGACAAGCAAGGCCAATGGGGAAACCCAATTTGCTTAACAACCATATTACTAATTTAGCAAGTGCAGTGATTCACTTAACAGCTGTGGCAAGAAAAGTTGTAAAATGGGGCAAAACACACTTAGCAAATGTCTCACTTAGCAACAGAAATTTTGGGGACGATTGTGGTCATGAGTTGAAGGACTCCCTGTATTGTGTTTGGATTGGATGTTCTCCCACAATCTATTCATGTTTAAAGTGTTTTGAAAGTTGTGACATTGTTTTAATGGTTGATTGTATACCACCAAGTCATGTTCAGTGAGATGGACAATCCTATAAAGGATTACATTTCCCTCAAATGGATATGAAAAATGGGACATTGTCATGACTAGCTTCAGTGTTGTATAAGGAAAAGCGTTTTATCCAGTGCCAGTTCAAAGGAATATGGCACCCCTAAGCCACATTGATTGATGGTACCATTTCCCACCGATGTGAAGATCTGCATTTTAGAATGATTTCAGAAGAAAGGGCAACATTGGTGCCCTTTTTAAGCTTCAATGTCCTAAGCCTGTGTTAATTTGGCCTTAGCCTAAAGCCGGCTCTGCTTGTGTCAACTGGCTACTAAATTTAATAGCTGCTGATCGATGGGGAAAGGTAAAACCAATACGGCTGCATTTTCTTCCTCTTAGTCTCCTCCTTCCTGGTCCAACATAGGCACGTTTCGCGGGGAGCCAGGAGGAACCATCGTACTCAATGACCTTACAGCGCAATGTCAGATCGTTTGGGGCAAACAGCAAAGGGGAAGGATGGAAAAAAGTATTCGTCGCTCAACCTGTTTGATACGTACAAGGGCAAGTCCTTAGAGATCCAGAAACCCACAGGTAAAAACGGCCAAAGTGTATCAGGCTTGATTCTTCCCAGCCCAGTTCTTAAAGGAGGAGGCAGCTGCCATGATGAACTCGCTCTATCTGATGCTCTGATGGTACTCGCAGCGCCCTGAGCAGCTGTCCCTTATCGTAACTGGTTAACCGGGGATTTGACAAAAAGTCCGGTTGACAATTGGTGTGAATCGGGACAGTCAGTTGCTCAAAGATGTCTCAGGGCAGCATTTAACCTTTTAAATCCTCTTTCCTGCAGTAACCCCCCGCCATGGCTTGCAGAGTCTCGGTAAGGTTGCCATTGCCCGACGCATGCCACCCCCTGCAAATCTGCCAAGCTTAAAAGCAGAGAACAAAGGCAATGACCCCAACGTCTCACTAGTGCCGAAAGACGGGACAGGATGGGCAAGCAAGCAGGAACAGCCAGACCCAAAGAGGTAGGTATGGCAAGACTTGAAGCCATTGGTGCGTCTGTGCGCATTTGCAAACTTACACTGTTTTAACTTTTTTTAAAATTCCTGGGCCTTTTTTTTATTATTGCCTCTAGTACCGATGCCTCGACAGCTCAGCCGCCGGAATCGCAGTCACCGCCGGCTACACAGACGTCTGCCTCAAACCCACCGAAACGACCCCCAACAGCCCCCGAGGTAAATTTGGGGCAAGAATGGGAGGCTGGAAGCACTCAGCCAACCTCTCTCTCTCTCTCTCTCTCTCTCTCTCTCTCTCTCTCTCTCTCTCTCTCTCTCTCTCTCTCTCCAGTTCTGTCTATTTAGTTGTAAAGTACATCTGGCATAGATATAGATATCTTTCCTATCTTTCCCCTGGCTCAAGCCAATGAAGGGAGAACTTGTGGCTCAGAAAGTTAATTCAACTTAACATACAGGAAGCCTAAGTTCGAATCCGAGTAAGAGTATGGCTAGCTGGTGAAAGCTAAAAAGCTTGAAATAGATCTATACTAGTCTCCCTTTATTTCTTTATCAGCAAAATATAAATTTGGTATAAAATGGTTTGTTGTGAATGCGACTGCTTGAGGGTTCCTGGATTGGAGCTAAAAGGCGAAAGGGAGCAGAATGCCCCCTCCCACACGTTGGGGTAGACCAGGTGTCTCGATAGAAAAACACACATATATATATATTCTGAGGTTTTCACGGGTGTTTGTATGTAGGTCTTTGGTTATTTGGGTTTTCTCCCGTGTAAAATTAGAAGTGTCTTGGCGACGTTTCGGCGAAGTCTCATTCGTCATCTTCAGGCTGGTATTTTCAGCTTCGTGCTTCTAGGAGCAATATGTGGTCGCAGCTGTTTCTTCCTTTTAACTGCCAGTGGGGGTGTGAACTGATTGGGTGGGAGCTTGGCTGTGTTCTGATTGGGTGGAGGTGTGTTCTGATTGGTTGGGGGCTTGGCTGTGCTCTGATTGGATGGGGGGTTGGCTGTGCTCAACCAAGCCCCTACCCAAACAGAACGCACCCCCATCCAATCAGAGCACAGCCAACCCCCCCCCCATCCAATCAGAGCACAGCCAAGCCCCCAACCAATCAGAACACACCTCCACCCAATCAGAACACAGCCAAGCTCCCACCCAATCAGTTCACACCCCCACTGGCAAGGAAGAAACAGTTGCGATCACACATTGCTCCTAGAAGCACGAAGCTGAAAACACCAGCCTGAAGATGACAAATGAGACTTCGCCGAAACGTTGCCAAGACACTTCTAATTTTATGTGGGAGAAAACCTGAATAACCAAAGACTTACATATACATATACATATACATATACATATACATATACATATACATATACGTGTGTGTGTGTGTGTAATAATTAGTAAGAGAGAACAGGCTAGACTAGAAATCCCAGGAAAATACATATATTTATTCATCATTCATTCTGGGATTTCTAGCTATCTAGCCTGTTCTCTTACTAATTATTCCTCACCATCCATGTTTGATATATCAGCTGCCCCTCTTTGTATCATTCACTGGTCCACCATGCAATTACTCTTCCCTTTCTTCCCTGGAAAGACTTAAAATAATTTTATTCTCACTTTAAATATACACTCATCAGCATACATTAAAAATGAAATTTCATTGCATGCAGCTCTCAAAGGGTCACCACTTCCAATTATACACTACATAACCACGACTAAATAAATAAATTAAATAAATTATGTGTAAACCCACATATATTATATGACACAGAGAGCATAGTCTAGTTCGGATGTATACATGTGCCATGGTGAGAAAAATGAATATAGCTCTGCTATAACTGACTGGAAAGGTAATGCAATGCAAGGAATGTACCAAATTGACCGGTTGAGGAACCTAACCTGGCAAACAAGATTTCTCCAATGTTTGTTTTCCCTCTATGGTTTATGTGATCAGCTCCAAATTGTGCTATTCTCATTGCGGAGGCAGGACAATTTCTAGTAGTAAATTGTGTAAACTGGAAGCAAATGTTGATCCGACTGAATGACAGGCTGATTGAAACTATGATCGTACCAATTTAAACTAGCTTATTTTTTAACCATATTAATCCCAATAAGGATAACATTAAATGTGGCTTGGCATTGCATAGTATAGCATAGCATGTTTACCAACACACACATTGTGAATTGCAGTATATGGCTGATGGTTTAGTTCATGTGTCACTACATCAACTTCTGTAAGTATTTTGAAAATAAATAATGGTTTAGCTCTGTTTCAAAAAGACAGACAGGGAAAGAGCAAGCAGTAGGGATAGTGAGGCAAGTGCTGAAGTTCTTGATATTAACTGGAAAGTGAAACTTAAGTGTTCCAAACTGCATACTGAATTTCAGAAAAGTGGATTTTAATCAATTCAGAACAATGGTAAGGGGTAGTTCTATGTGCGAAAAAAAATCTCAGGACAGGTAAAGGTAGAGTCTTTCAAGTAACCTAGGTTTCTGGTGACTATATGAACAAGTCCATGTAATTGCTTGGCAGTACAAGTAGTCCTCAATTTACAACAGTCCATTTAGTGACTGTTCAAATTTACAGCAGCGCTGAAAATAGTGACATGACCATTTTTCACAATTACAACCTTTCTAGCATCCACGTCATGTGAGCAAAATTCAGATGCTTGGCAGCTAGATCATATTTATGACTTGCAGTGTCCGGGGGGGGGGGGGGTCATGTGATCCCCTTTTGCGACTTTCTGAGAAGCAAATTCAACAGGGAAACCAGATTTATTTAACAACCAGATTATACTAATTTACCAACTGCAGTGATTCACTTAACAACTGAGGCAAGAAAGGTGGTAAAATGGGGCAAAATTTATTTAACAAATGTCTTGCTTAGCAACAGAAATTTTGGGCTCCATTGTCGTAAATCAAAGACTACCTGTAATACAAAAGTGGTTAACACTAATTCCCGGGAGGCTTTTTTGTGAAGATGAACTTCTCTATGAAGAGAGATGTTTAAAAACAATGTTTTGCTTTGAAACGGAGCACACATTTCAAATACAGCAAAAGGCCCATACTATTTTCTATTGTGGAGGTCATCAGTTTGTGGATTAACGTTAAATTCATAACCTAAACAACATTATTGTTGTGGTTATGCGCGCAATAAAAAAAGTCAACCCCTCAAAGCCGTCCAAACAAGCTATATTATAGCAGGTGCCCAAAAGATCAGAAGCAAAAGGCATCCACCTGAGGGAAGGTATTTTCTGAGGCCTCTCACTCTTTCTGATTCCTGAATTATCCGCAGGGCATGTACATAAGCCTCATATACTCAAAATCAATACTTTGCATTGAACCTGGAAGCCTGTTGGCAGTCCGTGCAGAGAACTGTACCCACACTCTGTGTGCATATCGCAAGCGTTACCTGCCAAAAGATGAGCTGCTCCATTTAGTCCCAAGTGCAGCTGCTGAGTATGCTTCACGTAGAACACGTTGCAGTAATTTATACTGGAGGTGGCAGCGATGTGGACCAATCATAGCACCCTGATTCATGTGTAGCATTGAGCAATAATGAGCCTGTTTTGCACCCTCATACCATCAAAAACGTTTTAGCGCCTAGTTATATGTAAATGCTTGCCTATGATTTGCCAGACAAAAGCTTCTGATCTGTGCGGGCCCCAAAGAATGAAGAGTTGCTCATGAGCCTGAATCTTTTGTTAAGGTGAACATAGTTTAGTGTTGTGTCTAAGCAACATTCATGCCTATGAGTTTCTCAGTAACGATTGGAAGATGCAAGAATGCTTGAATAATAACTCCTGGACACTTCTAACTTTCACCCTTCTGCTTTCTAGAACTTTTTTTGAAGCACGTACATTTTACATTTAACCATGATCTTAGAAAATTTATTGTCTTGAAGGAACTAGTGTGATCTTCTAGATCGGCTTTTCCCAACCAATAAATCCTAAACTCGAAATCCCATGCTAGCTGGTGTGTGGCAATTAATGTCCGTCATTAAACTGACATTTTAGGGAAAGATGATCTAGATCAAGGGTCCCCAGCCTCTGGGCCATTGCCCACTAGTGGGCCGTGAGGTGTTTGCAACTGGTCTGTAGGAACCGGCAAGCATGTGTGCTCTTATTTGTGTGAGAAGCGGGTACACATGCACACCACTAGCGCAAATAGTGTTGTGCATGTACACGTTTGCCAACCCCTTACTCGGAACTAGCCCTGGTCTGCAAATGGTTGGGGAACTCTGATCTAGATACTGGGATTTATGTTTACCTACATTGTGGAGACCCCTGGATAATTGGAAGCCCTCAAGATTTTGTTTTTAGTTAGTATTTCTCATCCTGTCCCCTTCTTTCAGAATCCCCCTACGGTAGCAAGCGGGGTAAAGTCCTGGGCACAGGCCAGCGTTACCCATGGAGCACAAGGAGATGGTAAGTTTTGTCCCCCCTCCCCAACTCATGCAAGTTAAAGCACCCCCATTTTTTCTGCAAGATGGAGCAATCTTGCCAAGAGACCCTCCACCATCTTTCTCTGATGTCAAGGTGGAAAGGGATCAAGCCTACTGTCGCGATTCTCTCGCGAGGAATTTCCGACCCTGCAGGCGGCTGGCGACCAGGACAAAGCTGGCAAAGAAAAGGACACTACCGATGCGTCGTATGGGCCCGGACCAAACCTCCGCCCCCAAAGTAAGTAGCAGTGGCTTTTGAGGTATCTACCTCTTTATAAACCATTCAAGGGGCTCTTTCCCCCATTCTCCCGCACTTATTTGTTTCCTCCGATAAACCTCTTGCAGACGCAACCAGCTGGCGGGATGGAGGTGGGCGGGGCACCGACGGAGAGCTGGTGCCTGAGGATGGACGGGCTGGTGTCAGCATGCAGCCCAGCATCCCGCCTCAATTCCCTCCCTATCGGGGGATGATGCCGCCATTTGTAAGTATATTGTGGAAGACGATGAGCCTTTTTTGCTTCATTAGAAAGCTTGGGGGGACGGGGGAATTTTCCAGTAATGAATTTCTTCTCTACCCAATTGCAGATGTATCCCCCATATCTCCCGTTCCCACCTCCATATGGGCCACAGGGACCTTACCGCTACCCCACACCAGAGGCACAGAGGTAAACCAAGAGATTTGGGGAGGGTCATGTGTAAAGAGGATTGAATTAGTGGTCAACGAATGTGGCTTGAGGACATCTGCCCTTTTGCAAAAGTGAAATGCTTGAAATATTTGTGATATAATATTATGGTCTAATAAAGGGATTCTGAAACTGTTTAGACCATTTGATTGAAGTACTTATTTTAAATTTCCAGAATAGTTAAGACAGATGAAGATAATATTATGATAGAGTTTGTACCTTTTAAACAGAAGAAAGCTAGATGTGGTTGCTAATAAAGAAGTGAAAGGGATGTGTAGCTATTGAGATCCACAATGAAAAGGGGTGTCTCCAAGGGGGCCCAGGGCCACTTGTTCCATCTGTGGGCACTTCGTTAAATGAGTTGCCCCTTTTGAGGGCTCATGTGGCAGTCACATAGTCCTAGGAAAATACACAGTTCAGTTAAGGAAATACACTTCTCTAATTTCTTAGTTTACTCCCAGTATTCACATTCTGATAAAAGAATTACATGGCTGATTAACCAACTCTTAAATGGGTAGCGCAGATAATTCTAACTTGATAGAATTCACAGTTCTATTCACAGTTTGGCTGCAAAAGTTACTGTGTGAGGTAAAATATGGTATGGTGGCTCCTGCACTAGAAATGAATATGAGTTGCCTCTCCACTACGTGGACTGGACTCAGATACTTTTTGATATTCTTTGACTCTTTGATCTTTCCTCTGGGTTTAAGATGTCTCTTGGTTAGCCAGTAGGAGAAAGCAGAAGTGGCGCTTAAGCTCTCTTGCCGTTTCTTTCCTTCTCAGGTTCCAGCGGCTCCCAGGGCCTCGCCCCGCACAACCTCAGTTGCGCACCTCGGAACCTGTAAGCCGTCCTCCCGTCCTCAAGCAGGACGACCTAAAAGAATTTGATGAGTTGGACCAGGAAAACGATGAGGGCTGGGCAGGTAAATGGGTGGCAAGGATTACATAATGGTTGCTGGATTACGCAGCCATTTCTTTCCAGCCCGCCAGATGTGGTGCTGGTATTTCAGTCTCCTTAACTCTTCCCCTTGTTCTGAATTAGGCTTCCAGAGTCAATAAAACACACAACTAGTCACAAAAACCTGTTTTATCTTAACAGCTGTGAATTCTGTTCGTTCATAGATGAGTCCCAAATAGTTGTAAAGAGTCTTTCGGGATAAGGCTGATAATCACCCACCTTTATCTCTCTTGACATGCTGCCAAAGACCTAATTGGCAAAGCCACACGGAGTCCAGAATCAAACAGAGCTTCAGACTTTAAAGTGCACAGAATTAACAGTGTTGCTTCCTGCTAAGGCCCACGTGCCTTTACTCCTCTTTTAAGTCTTATGGGAGGGGCCAATCATCTCCAAGCCCTACTCCCAAGTCGTCCCTTTTGTTTTAACACTTCTTGCTTTCTGGCAGCTCTGCACATGCGTGCACTAGCAACAGGCTCCCCCTGTTCCTTTGCCTCTCTGGAGGCTCCGGAGGCAGCACATACCTCCCAGATGGCTCTTTCTCTGCCTCCAACGCAGAGCCCTTGTCCGGGCCTTCCCCAGACTCCAGGACTGGCCTATATTCCTCCCCAGCCTCCTCATTATCCTACTCTGCTGCCAGCTCCGCAGGCTACTGGCGGACCACAACACCCCTCCTCTCTCACCAGGAGCCCACGAAGAAGTGGACTACACTGAGAAGCTAAAATTCAGTGATGAAGAAGACGGGAAAGAGTCCGATGAAGATATTACCGAAAGCCGGTAAGAATTGGGCAGTGCGGTAACTGAAGAAGGTTTTTTTAAAAAATACCTCTGCTTACATGTGACACTCTGGAGATGCAGTCCTCAGCCGTGTGAGATCCAAGGAAAATCATTTCCAAGTGGCTGCATTTCCAGAGTCCTTCAGTCAAAGATCTTCTTATTGCTGGTTACCCCAACTGCAAACAGAATAGGAGAATAAGAGGAGTGGGAAGGGACTTTGGAGGTCTTTTACTGCAACCCCCTCCTCAAGCAAGAGACCATATACAATTTCAGATACGTAGTTGTCCAGTCTCTTCTTAAAAACCTGCAGTGAAGGAGCACTCACAACTTCTGAAGGCAAGTGGTTCCACTGATTAATTGTCCTCGCTGTCTGAAAATTTCTCCCTATACCGATAGTCCTCAACTTACAACCACAATTGAGCCCAAAGTTTATGTTGTTACGTGAGAAATTAGTTAAGTGAGCTTTGCCCGAGTTTATAACTTTCCTTGCCACATTTGTCAAGTAAATCACGGCGGTTTCTATTAGTGACACAGTTGTTAAGTGAATCTGGCTACCCCGTTGACTTTGCTTGTCAGAAGGTCACAACAAGTGATCACATTGACCCCAGGACACTGCAAACATCATAAATATTGAGTCAGCTACCAGGCATCCAAATATCAATCACGTGACCGTAAGGATGCTAACAAAGGTCATCTGTGTGAAAAACGGTCATAAGTCACTTTTTTCAGTCCTGTTTGTACCTTCGAACGGTATCTTAAGTGAGGACTCTCTGTATCTAGGTTGCTTCTCTCCTTGATCAGTTTCCCTCCATTGCTTCTTGTCCTGCCTTCAGGTGCTTTGGAGAATGGGTTGGAACCACCACCACCACCACCACCCACACACACACACTTTGTGGCAGCCCCTCAGATATTGGAAGACTGGTATCATCTCACCCCTACTTCTTTTCATTAAAGTAGACAGACCCGATGTGCACGTAATCCACAAAGTTCTTGTTTTTAGTCTTCCCTCTTATCTCTTTGTAGTAATGATGAAACTTCTGGTCCTGAAAGCCAGTCCTCGGGCGCTGAGATAAAGAAGGCTGGAACTCCCAAAGAGGAACAATCTCTTGTGAAAACAGCCTGGACTGAAAACACGCGTCCCCCAGAGGGCGCCAAAGACGTGCCGCCACCTTCCCCTGCCGTCCGTCCGCCACCGCCTCCACCACCTCC
The DNA here is from genome assembly GCA_022577455.1 of Arizona elegans. Classification (NCBI taxonomy): domain Eukaryota; kingdom Metazoa; phylum Chordata; class Lepidosauria; order Squamata; family Colubridae; genus Arizona; species Arizona elegans. The sequence goes on from JAKOOJ010000003.1 coordinate 152,766,749, forward strand.
ACCTCCAAACAGGGGCAACTGGGGGCAGCCCAACGATTTCCCAGTGAGTCGGTGGAGGGTTTGGCCATTGCCACTCTAGGGATTTAAGGACATAGAGCGGATTATGGTTCCTCCTTAAACCAAAGGGTGTGAAGTATGAGAAGATGACTAAGGAAAGCAAGCTATCCCTAATCCGTGACTTACAACTGTAACTGAGCCTAGAATTGTGGTTGTAAGTCCATGATGGCGAACCAGCCAGCTGCTTTTCTCTGCACACGTGCAGGGGTGGGCACATGCAGGAGACATATGCATGTGCGGGGGGGTTGCACACGCATGGATGGGGGACAGGGTGCAGTGAGGCCCCAGCCCATTTTTGATCCGAGAAGGCTGCAAGGAGGCCTACTAGGCTCAAAACAGGACACAGGGGGGTGGCATGCCCCGCTCCCCCTTGTGGCCCTTTTTTGCGCACAGGAGCCTGAAATGAGGCCTACTAGATCCAAAATGGGGCACAGGGAGTTCATGTACACATGTGCAGGGGTGGGGGGAGCGCAAGGGGGGGGTGCACAGATTGCATTATGGGTGCCAACACACGCACACACTTTCGGCACACAACAATAAAAAGGTTAGCCGTCACTGTTGTAAGTCATGCCTTTATTAAGTGGATTATCATGTGACCACACCTAATTTTAGGACTTCTTGACCATTAAGTGAACACAATCCTAAAGTGAACTCATTGTCCACAATGGATTTTTTTTTTTTTTTTACTGAAAACCGGAAGTTTCCTAGCAAAAAAACTTAAATTGCAGTCTGATGACCACAGGAAGCTGCAAAGGGCAATACCTGTGAACCGATTACTGAGCAATCATGTGACTAGAGGGGGAGCAGCCATCAGAAATTCGAATCCAGGTTTTGGGGGATGTACAATAACTTCAGTCACTAAGCAGCCAGTCGTATGTTGAGTACCTGTCGCTTGTTGCTGCTTTATTGTGCAACAAAGCAAGGGCTGCTTTCCCATAAACAGAATGATGAGGGGCTTAAGTGACTTGCATGTGAAAACCTCCAACATTTGAATTCCCACTGCAGTGCTTAACTCAGGAAAGATCCCTTCTTCTCCCTCAAAATGCAATTCCATTGAGAGAGCAGCTTTGACCCAAGCCCATTTCTTCCCTCCAGGACCGCTCACTACGGCCACTTCCTCCTGAGGATGAGGATGAAGCTTGGCGCCAGCGCCGAAAGCAGTCCTCGTCGGAGATTTCTGCTGCGGTGGAGCGGGCCCGACGTCGGCGGGAGGAGGAGGAACGGCGCATGCAAGAGGAACGGCGAGCCGCCTGCGCCGAGAAACTCAAGCGACTGGACGAGAAATTTGGCGCCCCCGACAAGCGTCTGAAGCCGGAACCTCCCAAAGAGCCCCCTGCTCCTCCTCCACCTCCCACCCCAGTGCCCCCCAATCCATTGGCTACCCCAGGCTCCCCAGAAGAAAAAAAAGAGGAGGTGGTTTTAGCTAACAAACCTCACAACACGGCTGCCAGTGTCGGCGGTGGCAGTGTCAGCAGCAACAGCAGCAATGGGAGCAACTTGGACTCAACCGCTCTTGGTAAATTTTTCTTTCTGTTAGTGTTAGAAAACCATATCTGAGATGCTAGCTAGAGAGCCAGTGAAACTGCAGCCATGTTACATACAGTGCGTGCAAAATGAAGGAGAAAAAAAGGGATAACAGAGGGCATTTCAACCTTCTCTTTGAAATTTGGGAATTTCAACTCTCTCTTATTACTGTTCACAATTTTTATTACTTTTATATCTTTACATAATACATTCATTATTGTTCTTTTTTTTCTGTTAACTATTTTGTTATTAATATAGTTTATGGACGACAGGCTAACAATTTGTAAGTATTCAGTAGTTTAACAGTTTAAGAGTATTTTTGGTCTGTGGGAAGGGGTGGGAAACCAACATTGCTCTATTACACTAAACCAGCTTTCAACTAGGGAGGATGTTATGTGTATATGTGTCAGACTTTTTTAAAGGCACTTTTTTTCTTGTTTTTGTCTTTTTGTTGTGGATTTTTTCTTTTGTTTTTTTTAAATATTTTGGCGTTTTGTATTTTAACCTTCTTTGAGGAAAAAAACTGTTCTTTTTCAAATTGGAAATAAGCCATCTCTTAGTCCAACAGTTTTTGAATCAGTACAAATAACATTTGGAATATTTGGGTTGATTTAAATTTCAGATTAAGTAAAATCCAGGCAGGTCAAGTAGAGCAAGGCTGGTGCCTGTCAACAGAGCCCATTCTCTGTTAACTTCCATGAGCAAGACGACTCAACAGGCCTTGGCCCACATCAGCTGAAAGCATGTTCCAGAACAGCCATCTACACACTGGCATCTTTTAGTGGGTTAGACTACATTCTCCGTCATTCCCAGTTAGCAGGGCTATGCTTTTGATTTTTAAATGTACATAGAGGTTTTGGGTTAGACTACTGTAGAAGAGACCCTCAGAATCTTTTGCAATGCTTTGGAGCTGTTAGTTAGTCAAGGACATAACAGAAGGCATTATCAATCCATCTTTTATGTTGTTTGATCAGAAGAGAAAAATAGGAAAGGTCTCTCGGATTTTGATTGTAGGTGCATAACTGATGTGAGGAGAAAGGTCTGTTTTTCTTCCTGGTACTCTCATTTTCTGCGTATGAATTCTCCCCAAATTAAAAAAAAGACCCCTCCAAAATCCAATTTATGAGCTATTTCTGAACGTGCTGGGCAGCTGCAGTCTGAGGGAACAGGATTACATTTTTCTTAATTTGGACATCTCACAAACCATCCTGCATCACAAGGTATTGGATTAAAATTATATCATCAAATGGTCATTTTGCAAACCTCTCGATAATGCTCAAGAAAGAGTTAAATGAATAACAATGCAGGAGTAGGGGAGTTCATGTTAACATCAACTTCTTAACAAGTGAGAAAGGTATGTTGAAAAGTTTCTTCCTGCTAGATTTTGAGCCATCAGAGCCTAAGTGTAGAGAGAAAGGTATGTTCAGGAAGATACGTTTTAGGGATTTTATAGATCAATGGCATCGGTTGGAAACGTGCGGAAGAGGCCTTCATCCTGTAATGAATAGACAGTGGCTAAGATGATGATGATGCATCAGTGATGATGAACCTTTTGAGCTCAGCGGTCAAAAATTCAGAAAATGCTTGAGTCTGCCAGTGTGTCACACTCATACCCACACACCCGTGATAAAAGAGAACCAATTCATAACAGAATAGCAACTAGAATTAAATTATTTAAATGTATTAAATAAATTCTTACATAATTATAAATATTTTTCAAAATGCCTCTCAAAGGCATCACGAGGCCTGGAAACTGAAGAATGCTCTTGAGCAACCGTGTAACTCCAAAAGGAGCAGGAAAGCATACTTCATTCAGAAGTACTTTTTGGAAGCTCCAGAGGCCACACAAGAGCATGACTCTGCATAACTTGCAGAGGGTCCAGAGGCTTGGCGTGTCACCAAAAATGACAGGTTGTGTCACCTATGATGTGTGTCATAGGTTCACCATCACCGGTTATAGGCACATGGAACTGTGCCGCTCATTTCCTGTCTTTCCTGTTCTACCTTGTTCCACAGTAGCTGAACCCCCTCTGCCTCCGCCACCTCCTCCCAAGGAGGTTCCAGAAGTGAGGGAAGAGCAACCAGCCTTACCTGGACCCGTCCTTCCAGCAGTGCCCATCTCTGCCAAGGTGGAGCCCAAGGGAGAGACGGTTCTCCCGGCTCGCCAGCCAATTCCAGCTCAGACCCTTGGCTATTCAAAATATCAGAAGTCCTTACCACCTCGATTCCAGCGGCAACAACAGGTAATATGTCTGAGAAGAAACAGCCTGTAGAACTTGTTAGGCCGAGGTCTGATTGAGGATTTGGTACCTGCTGATGTCCCCGCAGGTACCGAAACAACATATCTAGCAGTTGCTTGTGCAAGTGGGAGCTGTGTCAGACCTGTCCCAGCTTAGGCATTTAGGAAAGAAAGACCCTCGACTCCATTTGTAGTGAAAAGTATAACTTTTACCAAAGCTAAGTGGTTACAGCGTAGCAAAACCAGATCTGAGGGATTCCTGCACAAACCCGGTAATTTTCCCTTCTCCCAGGTCTGCCTCCCCTTGGTCTTCTTGGTGGTGTCCAGTAAGGTTCAAACTAGGTGTTTTCCACATTTTGGCATTCCTCTTTGGTGGGCATTCGCGTTTCTTTCCCAGGCTGGTGTCCTTGGAGATCTCAACTGTTGTCTCTGGTTTGCACCTCTGGTTCCTGTCATTCCCCCCTCCCTGTATCCTCCCATTCCTCCCTCCCCACAGTTTATGGCAGGCTGCCATCAAAGCGAAGCAAAGCTGGGCTGAAGCGGTTTGTTGGCAGATCTGACAGGCTCTGTTTAGGAGCAGTTGTTGAAATTACTGTGTCATAAAAGATGCTCTCATTACCCTCCCAGGAGCAATTGCTGAAACAGCAGCAGCAGTGGCAGCAGCAGCAGCAGCAACAACAACAACAAAGCCAGGTCCAGCCTCCATTGTCTTCCTCTACCCAGCAGCAGGCATCAGGTGTTCCTCTGGCCCCTCTGGGCCCCTCGGGCAATGTTCATCCTCAGGCGGGGCCACCTGGACAGCAGCAGCCTTCGGCACCCCCTCAGGCACAGCAGGCTCCACCCAAAGGCATCTACCCGGGTTCTATTGGGCGGCCTCCGCCAATGCCCCAAATAAACTTTGACCCTCGCTGGATGATGATCCCGCCTTACATGGACCCACGCATGATGCAGGGCCGGCCCCCTATGGATTTTTATCCTCCTGGTGTACACCCCTCTGGTACGTATCATTGAAACCAATGTTGATTTGTGGGTAAACTGAATCCGATGGAAGATGGATTTAGAACAAGTCCCCAACCCCTGGGCCGCAGCCCACTATCAGGCCGCAGAAGCAGCAGGGACACGTACGCGCAGCTCCACTTGCACATGCAGCAAGTGAGCGTGTGCATGCAGCTCCATTTGTGTGAGCTGTGTGTGTCCACCACTTGCACAAATGGAGCTGCGCATGCTCACCCACCACTAGCACGAAACCATCCTCTTTCTCTCCCCCCCCCCCAATCGGCAAAGCCGGAAAGATTGGAGACCGCTAATTTAGAAGACTGCACGGGGAATTAGATCTGATTTCTGTGCTGCCCTTTCTCTCCCCTCAGGTCTTCTGCCCCGTGAGCGATCAGACAGCGGGGGTTCCAACTCGGAGCAATTTGAACGCCATCCTCCCATCCTTCGAGAGCGTGGCACCCCACCTGTTGATCCCAAGCTAGCCTGGGCTGGAGATGTCTTCACCAACGCCCCCTCTAGTGTTGACTCACGGCCTCCGACAGCATCTCTTCGGCAGCAAGATGAAGAGGAGAAAGGCTTAAGGTGAGGAACCTTTAGAAGATTTTTGGGCTGCTTGGATGCAGGAATGAGGGGACAGATAAATGAACAATCCTGTCTTGTACAGTAATCTGATGTTTTTGTTATTGGAACCACATCAGGAAATGTCCTTTTGAATGATGAAGGAAATTCACGCTTGTATGCTTCATGCCCATAGACATCAGTTTTTGAATCTCCATTGCAGTTCCTTATGCCTCATGCATGAAACTGGAGAGTTGGTGAGAAGACAGAGGAAGGAAGATGGCACAGCTTGGGGCTGTCATTTTTTATTTTATTTTATTTGTCAAATGAAAATTACAAATTTGAACAAACAAAACTAGAAAATCAAAACATTGACAGAATGATAGGCACGCCAGTGCACTTCCGCATGCCCCCTTAGGGACCTCCTAAATATGGAGTGAGGTCCATAGAAATTAAGCTAGAATTGAAACTCTGAAAGTAAATGGTTGAGAAAACTGACTCAGGCAAGACATTCCAGATTTTGACAATTCTGTTACTGTGTTTCCCCGAAAATAAGATCCTATCTTATATTTTTTTTGACCTCTGAAATAAGCATTTGACCTTATTGCCATGCACTCAAAAGCCCGATTGGGCTTATTATCAGGGGATGTCTTATTTTGGGGAAAACAGGGTACCAAAATTTTACAATTGAGTTTAGAACAGCTAAATACTGAATACTACTTTTATTACAGAAATCAACCACTTGTTGACTTCCGCAATAAAATATATACTTGATGTCTTTTTTCAGGAGCGAGACACCACCTGTTCGCCTCCGTGATGCTGTCACCCCTCAGCCATACATGGGGAACTACCAGGGTTTCTCAGAAAATGGCAACCCTGCACCATTGCATCGCTTCCCAATGGACGAGCCCCCACGGCAAGGAGGGCCCTGGCAAGCTAGCATGCCTCTGGCAGCACCGGTGGAAGTGAACAGAAATGGGAGACCAGAGCCCCAAATCCAAACCTCTCGCAAAAGTGAAGAGGAACCACAGTTGCTCCATCGTGATCTCCCGGAAGAGGTCAAACCAGTGGAGCCTCTGATCATTCGTCCAGTAGTAGCTAAAAAGCCTCCCTCTGAACAGCCCAAAGAGGAGACCCCAGTCAAAGAGGAGATAATACGGCGGGTGGAAAAGCCACCGCGGCAGCAGCATGAATTCCATAAGCAGCCACGGCGTGAGCCCAAAACAGAGACACGTTGGGGTCCTCGTCCTGGCAGCAGCCGGAAAATTGAAGACCTTTCCGGAGACAAGACTCAACGCCGAGCTGGACCTATTAAGAAACTGCCACCTCCTAAGGAGATAAAAGATGAAGCTGACGATGTGCGTACTGGAGGAAAGGCCAAGGAGAGTGGAGAGGCAGTGAGTAGTAAGCCAGAACAACCCAAAGAGCCTCCAAAACCAGGCAAGGAGAACAAAGCCAAGCCAGTGGTCAATGGTGGAACAGTGATGCCACCCAAAGAACAGCAGCAGCAACATCATCAACATCAACATCAACAGGGCAACCTGTCGCCAAGCCGGCGGCGGCGAGAAGCCCCTTACGAGCGTGGTGGCTATGCTGGCCGTGGTCGGGCAAGGGGGCGAGGAGAGTATTTTGCCCGAGGACGGGGCTTCCGAGGTGCTTATAGTGGCCGTGGCCGAGGTGGCCGGGGAAGAAGCCGAGAGTTCCGTAGCTACCGTGAGCCTTTCTATCGGCTTGATGATGGGCCTGGTAAATCTACGGGGCCCGGCTCCAATTTCCGTCCTCGCAACACCAGTGAGACGCGAAGTGAAGGCTCCGAGTATGAAGAGATCCCGAAAAGGCGACGTCAGCGTGGGTCTGAGACAGGGAGTGAGACCCATGAGAGTGCCAGCGACGTGGCCCATTCAGACAAGGAGATGACCAAAGAGCCAGCCCCTAGCCAGCGCAATCGAGGCCCACCGGTGACTCATACAGCAGCACCCCCTTCCCAGCACCCTGGCTTGCCTCGATTTGCTGATAAGATGCCCCCACGCCTCTCAGATCCAGGAGCTCGTAGCGGGCGTGTCTTCACTCCCCGGGGTGTACCTTCCCGTCGTGGCCGAGGAGGTGGCCGTGCTCCCCCTGGTGGGTGGAGCCCTCCATCTAAGCCCCAACCCAACAAGAAACCCGAAAAGCAACAAGAAGTGGTTCTGGAATCTTCAGTGAAGGAAAAGGCACCATCGGGACCTCCCCCGATGGCCCCAGAGGATACTGGTGGTTTTCAAGCCCCCCCTAAACAACCTCCCCTTGGCCCCAACTCCGATCGTGGCTTTGACCGACCATCTCGGCGACGGCGCCATGGCCGTTCTCAGCAACAGGACAAGCCACCTCGATTCCGGAGGCTGAAACAGGAGCGGGAGAACGCCGCCCGACTCAACGGTGAACAGAGGGTGGTGGGTCAGCCTTTCTCCCCGGCACCTTCTGTTCCAGTCCCAGAGGAATCGACTGCCCGTAGAGCGGCTGGCACAAAGTCTCCGGATTTGTCCAACCAGAACTCTGACCAGGCAAATGAGGAGTGGGAGACAGCTTCAGAGAGCAGTGACTTCACAGAGCGCCGCGGTGGTGGGGAGAAAGAGCCGGCGCCTGGCGGACCTCCCCCCACTGCCTTCCTGAAAGGGGGTTGCTCCGGTGGACCTTCCGTCGGGGGGCGTCCCTCTACCAACGAGCTGAGTTTAGCCCAGAAGAAAGAAATGTCCAAACGCAGCTTCTCCAGCCAACGGCCTGGCATGGACCGACAGAACCGGCGCTCCAACCCTGGCTCGGGGGGAGGAGGCAAAGCTGGCCGTGGAGGGAGCAGCGGCGGTCGCAGCGGAGGGGAGAAAAGAAGCTGGCCCTCTCCCAAGAATCGCAGGCAAGTCCTGGTGGTAACCTTTGTGAAGGGTGGGTGGGAGGTGAAGCGGGGGAGAGAGAGAGGAGGGCCCAGAGCAAAAGCAGGGAACTCAAGGCAAGTGGAATGACTTTGTGATTTGAAGTGTGACTTAAGCTAGCATAGCCACCACCACTATTTCCAACCAAGGTGCTGTCCTAAGTTTTGTTGGGCTACGTTTCCCCTTACGGTGGTACCTTGGTATTCATCGTTAATTGGTTCCAGGAGGCGCAATAAGTACCAAACAGATTTTTTTCCCATAAGGAATAATGTAGCAAGTCACAAGGCCGTCGACACCGACAAATTCTAGCTTGTGCGTTGAGTATCAAACAAATAAGTGAGTATTGGGGGGGGGAGTTTGCGTCAAAATGCCTTGCATACTAATTTCGATGAGTTTCAAAAGCAGTTTACTAAGATGCCACCATATTTCCAGGCAGCCTGGTTGCTCTGGCCGGGAATGATGGGAGTTGCAGTCCAATCCCTTAACTGGCTGGTTATTAGAAAAGGGTTATCGGCAGCGATCCGTAGTGTGTCTCACTCAGTTAAGCTGCAGTTGCAATTTTGGTTTGTGCTTTCTGTACTAGTGTTTTATCTTTACAAAGTTACATCTTGTAAAAGGATAAAAACTTTTAACATGTAACAAATGTCCCTGCAAAGAAATTTAAAAAGCAACAAGGTTACCAGGCTTCAAATCATGTGGGAAAAGCACCTCCTTCTGTTAGGAGCAAAACCAAAGGGTGTTCAGATACACCCTCTCTTGACGGTCCACCTGTCTCCCCTGGTCCAGCCTTCCCACAGTAAATATAAGTGTAGACGGCCTTACCTGCCATGCCTGATTATTCCTGGTGGCTGAAATAACACACACTAATTCATGTCCAGTTCAAGTAGTCACGTTGGAAAGTCTCGGCTCTGTTTAGGAATGCTTTTACAGAGTATGTTCCTCAATCCCTTTCCACCTCTGTTAAATTCCAGTATAATCTTCTGGACGAAAGCTTATGTAACCAGGTAGTCCTCATCAGTGCCTTCAATACAAGCACCAAAATTCTGCTTGAATGTCGTCCCATGCCCCTCCCCCGCCCAAATAAGTCCTTCTGATGCTACCCACTCCCCACTTCTTCCTTTCAAGGAATTTATCATAAAAATCCTTAGCTATTTGCCAATTTGTCACCCTATTTTTGGTGTTAATAAAATCCTTTGGCTGACAAGCTGGATCAAGAAGTAGCCTCCCTCCCTTTCTTGAGTCAAGACCCACGGAATCAGAAACGAGAAGGGGGCTCATCCATCACAGGCATAGAAAGAAAAGCCTTGGGCCCCAAATGGAAGGGAGGGTATTTGAGGGTGGCTTACTGTGGACAGAGGGAGGAGAAATCATTGCCCGCTCCTTCCTTTCTGCCTTCTCTTTTGTAATATTTTCCATCAATCGCTATTTGCTCCCCTCCAGCCGAAACACAGACGATCACTCTCCCGGCCTGAGCCTCCCTCCTGCTCCTACTACCAGTACAGTGTATCGTTTGGATCGCGTCATTCACAGTGACCCAGCTGGCATCCAGCAGGCTCTAGCTGAACTGGGCAGCCGCCACACAAAGCCCGCCTCCCCTGGTCCGGCTCAGCCGTCCTTCCTCGGATCCGGAAGTGGGAATGCTTCAGGACTCCCATTGGGATGCTTTGAGAATAGGAGTGGTAGCAATACAGGTAACATGGAGCTCTTTTAGGCCAAAGCTCAAAAAAAAATGGTTGTATCATTTGCTTAAATGTCTGTGGAGATTCTCAAATCTTCAGGGTCATGGTTGTCCCAAAAGTGCTTTTTTCCCAAAAGGCAACTGGAGTTGTTGTTTTTCCTTTGTAGATGTTTTGCTTCTCATCCAAGAAGCTTCTTCAGTTCTTCAGTGAACGGAAGAAGTTTCTTGGTTACGAAAGAAAAAAACCAAGAAAGTCCAGTTGTCATTTGAAAAGCACCTTTGGACTATAATTTGCTAGTTGGCAAGAATGCCAGTTTTCACAGGGATTGTGAGTGGGGTGGGGAGGGACAAGCGTTTTCTTTTTTTTCATATTGTTTCATGATTATTGTTTAATAATCCCATTGTAATCAATGAGATTACACAGTGAAAAAAACAACTTGGGGTGTAGCTATTAAAATTAAGTTCAAAGATTGCTAGTTTATTAGCTTTCAGGTGGAAGTTGCCAGAGAAATCATAATGTTTTGTCGCTCCCATCTCTTTTCCTCTTTTGACAGTAAAATTTCTAAAAGCTCATATGAGTTTTTTATGGCAGATCTGGTTTCCCCAAGGCACAGTGTAAGCTTGGTTTTGCAGGTTACTAATAATGGACTCTAGAATGGCTTATTGTCCTGTGTACTGCATTGCCACTAAAGTGCTTGGAGAAGTAAAATGTATCAGCTTCCAGAGAGAGACAGAATTTATGTAAAATTAAGAAATTTCCTGACAATTAGAACAATTAATCAGTGCTCCAACACTGGAGATTTTCAAGAAAAGGTTTCACAACCATTTTTCCAGAATGATAGAGGGCCTTGGAATAGAATGATATACAGGGTTGGAATAAAAGACCTCCAAGGGCCCTTCCAACTTATGGTATTGTGTATATAGAGTTTTTTATCATCTTTAATATTGTTGCCTGATTCTGTCTGGTTTGATTGGAATCACTATCTCCTCTGTTCAGATTCCTGCTTCCTGGACAAGAACCAGCTTCTCCGTTCCGGCAGTGCTCCTCTGAAGGAATCTGGCACAGTAAGCGGCTTTGGTGCAAAACGCCGAGAACGGCCTCGCAAGCAAGATCTTCTACAGCAGGTAAGCAGATTTTTTTTCCATCCTAGTGCAAAATTGAGGGAAAGAGACACGTATTTGGCTTAAACGTTTAGAGATAACTTTGGTACCTCTTTCCCCACTTCTCCCAGGAGCCCCTGAGCTTTCCCAGTGGACCAGGTTTCACACCCTCCAAAGAAGAGACACCAGGGGAGCCTCTCAGCAGGAGTGTGCCAGTGTCAGAAGGGCTAGCCCCACAGATCTGGAACCGTCTGAATTCTAGTAAGTTACTTGATTGAGGAAAGGAAAGGAAGGGGTGGGTTGAGGTTGAGTTGAAGTGTACATAGGCAGCTCTAGCAGTGACGGATAATCCTTTGGACCAAAACAAACCAGATCATACCAGTTAAAGGTGTGTCTATATAGGTATGGGGTTATTTTTTTTTTAAAAAAAATGTCCATTTTGTCAGCTATTCTTTGAGCACTCTGGATAGGTGTTTGACAAGGAACAGGCAGGGAGTGTCTGCAACCCCTGGGCATCAGATGTCTGGCAAAATTCATATGGGTTGAAAATAAACACTTCTTATGAGCTGGAACAAGTCTTCAGTTTGGATAGGGTGAGCCTTGAAGGCCTCCTTAGAAGTCATAGAGAAGCTCCACACAATTGCCCTTGTACTTCATTCAATCAGACCCTTCTCGGAAAAGCTACCGTCCTGCCTCTGTAGAACCATGGATTGACCCACTGAACGCCTTTGAAGAGGTTGCAAGTACAGAGGTGAGAGAGCTGGGGGTGTCTCTGCTGAAAAGGGTGGGGGAAGCATGTCCGTGAGAGAGCGGAACCGATGCTAACAAGTTAAGAAGACTTCGTTCTGGGCTTCCTTTTAATCCTGGACTCTCCTAACCTGGATCCCATTGGCCTCTCTTTCAGATGAGCCTGTCTGACAGTGGCGTGGACCTTAGCAGTGACTCGCAGGTCTCCTCGGCCACCTGTAGCCAACGCAGCTCTCCCGATGGGGGTCTGAAAGCCACACCAGATGCTGCCACCAAGCGGGGTGGAGCCATTGGCAAAAGTAAGGATGACACCTTGGCCACCGATCCAGAAGGAACAGACGCTAAGGAACAAAGGAGGAGGCCACCACCAACTAGAGACTCCAGTTTGCTCAAGGACAAGAAGGTACAACGTTTATTCTTGGGTAGCTGCAAATTGTTGATCTTTCCCTCTTCATTCTGCCTCTGGTGATCTTGATGGCTTCTGATGTTTTGTCAACATTCTGCCATCTAGCTCTTAAATTTGTGTGTTCTTCTGACACAGTCAGTTAAGCTATGCTTATTGGACTTGGAAGACACTCTTGTCACTATTTTTACTCCTCTGTTATCGTTAACCCCAGTTAGGGCTCAATCTTTGGAGTCAGATGGTTCTACCGGTCAGGGGGAAAACCGAATCATGAGCATAGCTGCATTTAATAACAATTGAACAGACAGCACACCACAAAAGTCTCGCTTTAGGATTCAGAAGTTTATTAGAATTTAAAGCATAGCAAACGTAAAGCCTTTGCCATTAAGGCACCTACATCACATTGCAATGAGGGAGCAGTCAAAAGGGACGGCTTGAGGCTGATTGGCAACCTCCCATTAGTCACCCGTATCTTTTATACCTTAAAACAGTGTTGGCGAACCTTTTAGAGACCAAGTGCCGAAACGGAGCACATGTGCCAGAAACTGGAAGAGCAACTGCCCAGAGTGCATGCACATGTTGGGAAGTGTGCACATGCACACTGGCCACCTGGTCTTCCGGTTTCTTGCGCGTTTGGAAACCAGCCAGAAGATGAAACCGGAAGATCATCTTCCCAGCGTGCACATGCACTCCGGGTGGCTGCTCTTCCGGTTTCGGGTGCTCCTGCGCGCATGAAGACCAGCTGGCTGGCGCGCCGGAACCCAGAAGAGTAATGGATGACTGCTTGCATGCCCAGAGAGATGGTTCTGCCTATAGGTTCACCATCACGGCCTTAAAACCACAAATCATATGACTTTCGGAATCTCTTCATATTGTCATAGCAACCGAGTCAATTGCCCCTCTTTCCGATCATGAGCTTGCAATGTTGTCCTCTCGCTAACCACATACCTTTGCTGCTTCAGGTACTGTGTGATAAGACAAGGTGATCTTGCAAGTCCCTAGATCCCAAGCTACATAGGTCGAAGCCAGCACTTTGAATTGTACCCAGATGCATCCCTCCGCATTCCTCCTAAGAACTTTTTTCTAGTTTTGCAAATTGCTGGACACAATTCACACCTGTCAGGCCCACCATCGTGTCCTGCCATTCTGTTGGAAGTGGGGCAGGGAGGCTTGCTGGCATTTTTAGCTTGCTTTTGCTGTAACCGCTTGGGAAATAGGGAGGGGCAGTGTTTTCAGAGACAGAATTAGGGAGTGGGGAGCATCTTCTGAGACAGAACGAACTCTCTCCCAGCCGGTTTCAGCCTGATTCCAAGGCCATCATGCCCTGAAGAGGAGCTGTTATCTCCTCACACCTCAGAGACTCTCCAAACAACCTTTTGTGGACTGGTTTGGGGGGGGGGGGGGGAGTTGGGCTTGGGGAAAGGAAAGAATGTTGTTTGCTTTGCGTGGGCTTTTTCAAATTTCCCCTTATTTTCCTGTAGTCATTTCTCTCAGGAAAAAGTTCTTTTGATTCAACTAAACGGATTAAGAGTCTTGCTTGCTGAGAGGCAATTCCTTACAACACCTCTTTGTGTGCTTGTCTTTGCATTCTAAAGGATAGAAACATCTTCCTAAATAAAATTAAAGTGATGTGATGCTTAGGGTATAATGGTGGAGAGAGTCTGTTGCTTGTACAAAATATTTGCAGCCCCAAAGTCAGACTTACTTCAGATTTACTTGAAAGGAGCATTTACGAGTGTTCCGTGTTCCATCTGGCTCTTCAGCCTGGCAGCTCTCCCCTTCGAGATTCTCCTTCGGGGCTTCAAGAAAGACAATCTTAGGAAGCTAGTCTGCCAGACGATGTAGTTGTGATCCCATCTCTGAGCATCAGAAATTTCAGAGGATAATCTGTCTTTGATCTGGTTGAAGTCGTTTTGTGTCATCATCATTTTTCCAGTAGAGAGGGAAGGCACGGAGATCATAGTGTCTTCATCTGAAGTGAGGGGTAGCTGTGTGTCCCTTAGGTAATTTATGAGGCGAATACAGGTAGTCCTTGGACTTACAATAGCTCATTTAATGACCGAAGTTACAGTGTCACTGAAAAAAAGTGACTTATGACCGTTTTTCAGTTTAGGACTGCTGTAGCATCCACACAGTCACATGATCAAAATTCAAATGCTTGGCAACTGACTCATATTTAGGACTGTTGCAATGTCATGTGATCCCCTTTTGCGACCTGCTGACAAACGAAGTCATCGGGGAAGACAGATTCGCTTAACAACCGTTTACTAACTTACCCACTGCAGCGATTCGCTTAACAACTGTAGCAAGAAGGTTGTAAAACGGCAAAATTCACAACAGTCTCTTAGCAACAGAAATTTTGTGCTCAGTTATGGTCCTAAGCGGAGGATTACCTGTACTGGGGTCTTTCTCCAAATGGCAGGATGTCCCCGTTCAGCGAATAGGGGATGTTTTCAAGCTGCCTACGTTGCTTGATGGCTTGAAAACCTCAGCTGTTCGCTGAAGGGGGATAGCTTGCAATTTGCGTGACCTGCTAAGGTTCGAAAGGTTTGCCTCATGAGCTTCCTCACTCCTCCTCCGCCAACAGGTGAGCAGCTCCCCGGAGCCCCTGCCCCGAGACCACCCTCCCCCGGGCGCTATTGGCACTGAGCGCTCCCAGCGGGCAGAGAAGGCCAAGGAGAGCACGGAAGGCCTGGGCGTTCTGAAGGCCGAGCAGAGCCCCCAGCTGGACTCCCCAGGAGCCTGCCCACCCATCCAATTCGGTGCCAGCGACAAGGTAAGTGTGACAGTTGGGAGCACCTGGGTTACCTGCCTCCCAGGTTTGCCGTAGGCTACTCTTTGAAAACTCTGAGCCAGAGAAGCCCTGGGCTCAGACCTCGACTGGGGACTTTGGCCTTTCAGGACGCTGACCTTCGCTTCATTGTGAATGAAGTCCCCAAAGCAGGTGAAGAGCTGCACCAGGCACTCACCGAAGGGGTAAGTGGGGGTAGCAGCCAATGCTGCAGTCAGAGATGAGAGCAGCTCCACGGGACTTAAAAGCAGCTTGCTCCCTGGTGTATAGCTTGAATTAGATTGCTAAAGGTTTGTGTTTGAGTCAGCACACGTAGCGATGAAATAAAATAGGTCCAATTGGTTTGGGTGAGAGGGAATTGAAGAATTAAGATGGTGACCATCTGCCTCTCAACAGCTTCTCCGTCTGCTCTCTCCACAGCTGGCCTCTGCTCCCCGAGAGTGGGAGCTGCTTCCCCCAGCCCCTCCCAGCCACAGGGCATCCCCCGAGATGCCTCCCAGTCGTTCCTTCGAGCCCCGATCTTTCCCGGGAGCTCCAGCTGCCGCCGCCTCTTCCTGTTTACATGGTTTCCCAGCAGACGCACCCATGTTCTCAGGTAGGGAAGGGGATTTGGTTGGTTTTGGGGACGGACGGGACTCTTTGAGTGGCTCAAAAGCAGATTAGCGCCTGATGGTGTTTCTCTCCGCAGGTGAGAGGGGCCAGGGGCCACGGCTGTACCCGGAGCTGTTTTATGGGAACCAGGTAGCCATCTTGGCAGGTGGGAGGCAGAAGAGGGAGATGCTTTCCTGGAACAGAAAGTGGGGATTGTGCACTGGGCACAGACCAGTTAAAATGACGCATGCTGCTCGGGGTGGGCCGGGGATGTGGGCATCTACGTTGGCGTCCTGCGTCTTTATCCTCTGATGGCATTTTATTCATTCTCTTTGTCTGTAGGTCCCCAACGCCCAGCTCGAGTCTCAGCTCCACAGCGCAAGTGGTGGCAGCAACTACCGTCCGAACACCCCCTCTGTTCACTCATACAGGTAACAAGGCCGGTGGGGGAGCGGACTGTAGGTTGATCCTGGTTGGGGATGAAGCAATGATCCCTCCTTGTTTGGGATCCACCCGGAGGGTCGGGTCCCAAACGCAGCTGTTGGCACCATCTGAGCCAGATTCTTGCTCCCTAGGTCCCAGCACCTGTACCTCCAGCCCAGCCCGGCCCCTGCTTCTCCAGCTCAGACAGCAGCGGGCGCAGTGCTTCCGAGTTCAGCCTTGCTCTCGGGGATGGCCTTGAAAGGACAGTATGTGGAAATAGCAGCTCTGCAGGCGGCCGACCTGCCCAAACTTCCGGCTACGGGCTTGCTGTACCAGGCACCGCCTCCCTCCTTCATCTACAGCTCTGCCTTCTGCGGGAGCCAATTGGCTCCTGAACAGGCCTTGCTTCAGGTACTGGGGAAGTAATGCAAGACGACGAGGAGCCCTCCACTTAACGACAACCATAGGGAAATTTGTTGTTAAGTGGGGCATTGTGTGTGACTACACCAGGGGTGAAATGCTCCCGGTTTGGACCGAATCACTGATCCGGTAGCGATGGAGGCGGGTGGTTCGGAGAACCAGTAGCAAAAATCCCGGCGCCCCCCTCACCATGCCCAGCTGAGCCACACAATCATCAGAGACTTTTTTTTTTTTTTTTTACTTTTAAAAGCATTTTTTCTACAACCTCTTCGGCCAAAAAACTGCTTTTAAAAGTAAAAAAAAAAAAACCCTCTGATGATCACGTGGCTCAGCTGGGATCGTCAAGGCATTTTTTTCTGCAACCCCTTTGGCCGAAGAGGTTGTAGGGGGGAAAAAAAGCCTTTAAAAGCCTCTGGCGATCCCAGCTGACTTGCCTGATCATCAGAGGCATCTAATATTACCCCACTCCCACCAAGCCATGCCTACAGAACCGGTAGTAACAAATTTTAGATTTCACTCCTGGACTACACCCAATTTTATGATCTTTTTGCTAGGGTCCTTAAGCAAGACAACAATATGACCAGCACTTGCAGTCTTCCCTATCAGCTTCCCCTTTGGCTTTTCTTGTCAGAAGCTGACTGGGAAGGTTGCAGATGGCGATCATCGGACTGCAGAACACCGCAACCGTCAGAAACGCGTGACGGTTGCCAAGCACTCAGATCATAAAACACTTGAGCTGTGATTGTGTAACTGCAAGGACTGAGTGTAAGTCACTTCGTGTGACTTCCATATCTTGTCACATGTAAGTCACTAAGTCACAACCCTAACTCAAAAGTTTCGAGCGCTAAAATCGTACTAAACAAATGGTTGTAAGTTGAGGGCTGTCAGTAATGGGCAGAGAACAGGGGAAGAGCAGGTGAAATTACTGAAGAAAAAGAGAACTGGAATTCCAAAGGAGAACCAGATTGGGACAGAGTAGCCCTCCTGAAACCAAAATGCTATCAAAGCAAGAGTTTTGAGCTAGAGGTGCATTTTGGCCAGTGCTTTCTCAGTGATGCAATGCTCTTCAAATAACAGGGTCTACAAAGCTAGCTTCTTGATCTGAACTTGGTTTTATCTATCCATTTAGTCCACTTATATGCTTCCTAACCCCAAAGAATCTGGGCAGCTTTACAGAAAAGCACTCGGATAATGTGGCAACAGAGCAGGAATCAACATTTGAAAGAGCCATCCCTCCTTTATAGCTCTGGTGTGAAATTGATTTGCTTTCCAGTCCTGCAGTTGAGCAAAAAGATCCAGCAAACAAAATTTCCGGTCTGCATGCAGAGGGGTGGGGTGGGGAAGCAAGCTTTTCCAACTGCAAAGACACTCACGCTGAGAAAAACCCAAGTTTTTCTGATTTTGAACCCTTTGTGTGCCAGATTGTGCTATCAAAGCATTCTCTGAGGGGGCAGTATCAGCAGAGGCTTGTCCTTGGTGACTAGATCAATAGCATGACACAGGAATGCAATCTGGCATTTTAAACCTGATTTTCCTGCTTGCTCACCCAAATGGTGCCCATCTTGGTACGAGGACATTGGGGTGATTACTACTACTTATCAGCATATTGCCACGGCTTACCAGAGGAAGAGCCTTCCTTCACTGTCTGAGAAGATTCCTTGCCAAGTTTTTGACAACTGCATTGAGATTCATATCCATTGAGGACCTGTATACTGCACGAGTCAAAACGAGGGCTGTGAAAATATTTACAGACCCCTCACATCCTGGACATAAACTGTTTCAACTCCTACCCTCAAAAAACAACGCTATAGAGCACTGCACACCAAAACAATTAGACAGAATAGTTTTTCCCCGAATGCCATCACTCTGCTAAACAAATAATTCCCTCAACACTGTCAAACTATTTACTAAGTCTGCACTACTGTTAATCTTCTCATCGTTCCCACCACCCATCTCCTCCCCACTTATGACTGTATGACTGTAATTTTGTTGCTTGTATCCTTACAATTTATATTGATATTGTTTCCTGACTGCTTATTTGTACCCTATGACTATCATTAAGTGTTGTACCTTATAATTCTTGATGAACGTATCTTTTCTTTTATGTATACTGAGAAAATATGCACTAAGACAAATTCCTTGTGTGTCCAATCACACTTGGCCAATAAACAATTCTAATTCATATCATGTCTCCCCTCAGCCTCCCCATACCTTTTCAAAAGCAATTGGTAATAGAGACCAGGCAGCACAACAAAACAAAAAAGGAATTAAATCCTCTGGAAAATATGTGCCTCATTTTTTTTTTTAACTGAAGATGTGCAAAGGTTCCATGCATAAAGTCTCAAGTTAAACACCTGAAATATCCGCCTTCAAGTAGTCCATGTATGGATGTTTTGGTCCATGTAAGGGACCAAAACACCTAAACTTTGGTCCATCAATTCTCCCATCAACTCTCCTACTCTCCCAACTGTAATGCCCAAGTCTCTCTCTCAGTTCCTTTTTCCCCCCTGATTCCAACAAGATTCAGTTTCCTGAAACTTTAAGCCATTTTTAATCTATCCTTGTGAAACTACAGGTAGTCCTCAACTTACAACCACAGTTGGGCCCAACATTTATGTTGCCAAGTGAGAAATTTGTTGAATGAGTTTTGTCCCATTTTACAACTTTTCTTGCCACGTTTGTTAAGTGAATCTGGCTTCCCCATTGACTTTGCTTGTCAGAATGTGTCACATGATTCCGGGATACTGCAACTGTCATAAATGTGAGTCAGTTGTCAACTAACTGAATGTAAATCACGTGACTATGGGGATGCCGCAATAAGTGTCATAAGTGAAAAATGGTCATGTCACTTTTTTCAATGGCGTCGTAACTTGGAACGGTTGTAATAGAAAAATAAAAAATAGAATTCTTTATTGGCCAAGTGTGATTGGACACACACAGAATTTGTCTTAGGTGCATAAGCTCTCAGTGTACATAAAAGATATAAGTGATAAACCATGATCATAGTCGTCATAAATACATTCATCATGAATCATAAGATACAACACTTGGTGATAGTCATAGGATATTAAATAAGCAATCAAAATCATACTAGAAAACTACCTGTGCATCGGTTCTTGCCCAGCAGCCCATCATATTTGTAACTCAGAACTCCCACACAGCCAGGTTCTGCCCGGGCACCACCCCAAAAGGGTATATCCATTTTTTTTCTGTGCTGTCACCATCTAAGGACCAGGTGCTCCCTGACCACCTCTTCCTTCCTTCACAGGTGCGTCAGGAACTCGCCTCCCCTTCTGAGTTCTACCCTGCCACACTGGGCCAAGGCAGCCAGAGCAATTTCCTGACGGCCACAGGACCTGCCCAACAGGTGAGGGTGAGCTTATTTTCCTGGAGATCCCTAGACTCTTCCCGGGAAGGCTGTGAATGCAGCATCTGCCACTCTCACTCTCTCTTTCTGCTTCTGCCCCAGGTGCTCTTGCCAGTGGTGGAGTCGCCCCAGTTACCACCGGTGGTGAACTTTGGCTCTTTGCAACAAGCACCCCCAGCTGCCTCTGCCCCGCCACCACCCCAGCCGCCCCCTCCTCCAATGCCTCTGGTTCCTGTGGCTGCCCAGGCACTCCGGCCCCCAGGACAACTGGCTGGGCGACTGGTGTCTCCGGCCATCCGAGCCTTTCCCCCCGGTGGAGTGGGACGCAACGAGGTAAAGAAGGGTTGGGAAAATGGAGCCTGCTGGGAGGGAGGGAGAGAAGCTTCCAACACCCGGCTTCTAACAAGGCTTGTTTTCTTCAGCTTCATGCTCTGGAAATGAAACCCATGCCAGATTACCGGAAACTCAATGGTCTGGGGTCTGTAGGTGCCCGGCCCCCTTCTGGAAACAGGCAAGTACTCTGGTGGGGTGAAATGATCTGTGGTTGAAGTTTATATTCCAAGGCTGCAAAATCTTATTTGTTCTTCCAGCTGGATGAAGTTTTGAAAATGTTTTGGATTCCTGTATCATATCCCTTACTGGCCCAAGAGCTCTCCTGATCAAACTGTTAGCTCTGAAACGTGGAGGATGATTAGGGTGGAAAAGGAGAATTTCTAACAGTTCTAAAGGAAGAAGTGTCATTGCGACTTCTTGTCATTTAGCTTTTCCCTTGATTACACCTGGGTGTAGCACAGCGGTTGCCTGGAAAAAGGGGGGGGGGGGGGGAATCCCAGTTCACATGTACAGCTCCTTGTTTTGAAATGGATTGAAAAAAAAAGGTTCCTGCAAGTGGGAAGGAATGTTTCTCCCATTAGTTTACATCCATGTTTCTCAACCCTGGGCAATTTTAAGAGAGCGTGGACTTCAACTCCCATAATTCCTCAGCCAGTCGCTTCCTCCTTCCGCTTTTACCATTTATTTATTTGTTTGTTTGTTTGTTTGTTTATTTATTTATTTATTTATTTATTTATTTATTAAATTTATATCCCGCCCTTCTCCCCGAAGGGACTCAGGGCGGTGAACAGCCAAGAATTAAAATAACATGCAATATAAAAGTTAAAATAATTAAGAATAAATTAAATTAAACAGCCACCCCAATTTAAAACCCCTAGCAATACCATCATACCATGAGGAATGTCTGTAGGACTTTGGAGGCCTTATTGTAAAAAATAAAATAAAAAAGATGGTGTTAAAGAAAGTGTTTTCATTGTAGCATTTCAGTTTTTCGTTTACCTATTTTAAGTAAGGGATCTACAAAAACACAGAGCATATGGAAAGAAGTTTTTCCTGGACACAGCGCCGTTGACAGCCTCCGTGTATCTCTCAAACTTGGGAAGCCTAATTTGTTGAGTGATAATCTACTACCAGTAGTCCTCGATTTACGACCACAATTGAGCCCAAAATTTCTGTTGTTAAGGGAGACATTTGTTAAGTGAATTTTGCCCCTTTCCTGCTACCAGAGGTGCCATTCAGCCGGTTCGGACCAGTTTGCCCGAACTGGTAGCAGAAATTGCGGGTGAGCCCACCCCGGCTCTATGCCATCCTATTTAGGCACGTTTTTGAGGCTGGGTGCGCCCATGAAGCAAGCATGCACGCAGCAAACCAGTAGTAATATAATCCGAAACCCACCATTAAGTAACTCACTTCAGTTGATAAGTTAGTAACCCAATTGTTAAGTGAATCTGGCTTCCCCATTGACTTTGCTTGTCAGAAGGTCGCAAAAGGGAATCACATGACCTTGAGACACAGCGGTCATAAATATGAACCAGGTGCCAAGCATCTGAATTTTGATTCAG
Organism: Arizona elegans; assembly: GCA_022577455.1. NCBI lineage: Eukaryota > Metazoa > Chordata > Lepidosauria > Squamata > Colubridae > Arizona > Arizona elegans. The sequence continues at coordinate 152,788,442 of JAKOOJ010000003.1, forward strand.
GATGCTACAAAGGTTGTAAGTGTGAAAAACTATCACAAATCACATTTTTCAGTGCTGTTGTAACTTTGAACAGTCACTAAGTAAACAGTTGTAAGGCAAGGATTACCTGTTAGCTGTTTGGGAGCATCTTGAAGGAAAGATGGGATCTGGGTTTCACAGCAAGTCAAATTTGACGAGGGAAGAATTCCAAAGGGGGTTTTAAGGCATTGCTATTAAATATCGATAATGCTTTTGCTTCTCCCTGGAGAGAGATTTTTTTATTATTATTATTATTGAAGAGCGGAATATAAATCTGTTATTTACAGAAAATCACGGCTTTCAGGATTTTCTGTTTAGAAAGAAACGGGATGTAAAAAAAACTTCTTAAAAAATTCTCTGGAGAGGAGAAACGCACCCAGTTTGAAGTGCTTTTCCTTAGAACCGCATTTATTTATTTATTGGTTCGATTTATATCCTGCCCTTCTCCGGAGACTCAGGGTGGCTTACAATGCGTTAAGCAATAGCTTTCATACTTCTGTATATACTTGCTTAGTAGGGTTTTCGCCCCTGCCCTGCCCCCCCCCCCCCCAGCGATGTTCTTTTTTATACAAAGTCAGTTTATTGCCCCCACAATCCAGGTCCTCATTTTACCTACCTCGGAAGGATGGAAGGCTGAGTCATCCTTGAGCCTGGTGAGATTTGAACTTGCAGTAATTGCAGGCAGCTGGTGTTACTTAACAGCGCTTTAGTCTGCTGCGCCACCAAGGCTCCTAATAGCACTGAGAGCCCAGGTCAAAGGCTGCCTGGGGTCTCTTTCTTAGGCTGAGCCTTTTTCTCTTCTCCCGCAGGCCTTTCTCTGGAGGCTTCAGCGCCAGGCTCAAATCTCCCGGGTCTGGCTACGGCGGCCTCTTTCGTGCCCAGCGCTTTGAGGTCTACCAGCAGGTGAGGCTGGCTTCTGGGGCTAACTAAATGGATGGATAAGATGGCAGCCCAGACCAATCTTAACCTTTAACCAACTTCTCCTCTTTTCCTTCTGCTCCTCTTCTTGCCCTGGCAGTCAGATGTTCTTCGGTGGAACCCCCGCTGCTGGGAACGGGCGCCTCAACCCCGGGATGGAGCTCCTGTCCGCCGCCTTGAGCCGGACACCCGTTCCCACACCGACAAGCAAGACCCCAATCTCTCCGGACACCACTAGCCCAGAATACTTCTCCCTCCCCTTTGGATTTGGTTTTGACATCCTCTCCTCAGAATGATTTTTTTGGTGGGGGAGGGGAAGGGCTCTTTGCTGGGGCTCCTCCCTCCTCTCGGTTGATGTATCCTAAAGATGGGGGTGTCTCCTTAACTCCTTTTCTGTTTATGTGGGGAGGGGGCACACTGCATTTGTCCCCTCTGTTAGGGGTGTTTAGACTCTTAGTGGGATACTCGGAGTGTAATTTGGGGGGGCAAGGATCAGGATTTGGGGAGGCTCCCAGCTGAATGTATTTTTGCTTATTTCCTTTGGTTTCACCTGAGTTTATATTTTTCTGGGAGGGGCTGCGTTGCCTCTTGATCCGAAGGGGGGAGGGAGCTGCTCTAAAGTGTGGAGTGTAAATATATATAAATATGAACATGTGAGGTCTTGCCTCTCCCCTCTTCTATTTATGGGAGTAGGGGGAGGCGTGCCTGGGAGCCTGCCTCCTCTCCTGTCTGTCTGCTCCCCTGAGTTTGAAATAGGAAGCGTTGAGTTTTTAAAAGGTGGTCGAGCTGGTTTGTTTAATAAATAAAACCAAAAAAAAAAGTTGTTTAAAAAAAACCAATAAAATAAAAAGATCAATCTGTTGAGTTCCCCCTGTCGTTAATGTTTACTGATAAGACCTGAATTTCATTCTAAAATCCATTGAGAATACCTCTAGTTAAAAGTTCTGTGTGAAAATGACCTGCGGTGTTTACTCACAGTTTATTGCCTGAAATCAACCTGACATGCAGTAAATTGAGAAGTAGTCTTAGCAGGATTAGAGTAGCGATTAGCAAATAACAATTAGACTTACATGCCACTTCATGGTGCTTTACAGCCAGTCTCTTGAGTGATTTACAGAATCAGCCTATTGTCTCCAACAGTCTGGGTCCTCATTTTACCCACCTCAGAAGGATGGAAGGCCGAGTCAACCTTGAACCAGTCAGAATCGAACTGCTGGCAGTCGGCAGAGTTAGCCTGCAATACTGCATTCTAATCACTGAGCCACCTTGGCTCTGTAAGCCACTTGTTCCATAAAATTACAAAGATGCATTAGAACAAGTAGGACAGAAACATCACAATTTAAGTGTGAAGATCTATCCAAGAAGCTGAAGAATCTTAGGGTAGGGTGTCGAATGGCATTTTCCTCCATTCTGGTCCACATAACCTCTCTGGGAAGGGACAGAAGACGACTACGGATGAATGATTAGCGATAGGAAATATTTTTTTTCTTGGACTCTCTTCTAAACTAACGGTGTTTCTGAAATAAAACCTCTTAATTGTGCCATCAACCACATAGACTTTTTTTCAGAATGATCTGTTCCCAGATTCATTCTACTTGATTTCTTCAAATTCAAACGCCAGGGTTTTTTTCTTCCATAGTGTGTCACACGGAAAAGGTACAGACACATCCAAAGCACTTGAATATATTTTTTCCAAAACTAGTACGACCTTCCATATTTCTTCTGTTGTTGTTGACGGTTGATTCTAAAAGGCAGAAGCTTTCACCCCCACTTCAGTATCTCCTCTTGTCAATTCCAAGTCTGGTTCCTCCACCCCGCGCCATCAATTTGGTCGTCTTTATATTTAATTAACGTAGTTCAATTTTATGTTATAAAAGGACGTGACACCCAAGTCCCAGAAAAACCTGCAATTTGCAAGTTTAAAAATGTTTTTAAAATATCAACACAACTACAAACATGTCAGAGAAAGCAATTTGGTTGGGAAGAGGAAAGAAAGAAAAATGGCATCGGTCATCCTTGTCAAAAGCTTGAGCAAAGAGCCACATCTTCAGGATCCTTCAAAATCAAAGAATGGAAGCTGTCTGAATTTTGGGTGGGTGGGTGAGAGGGTACCTCATTCCAGAGGGCGAATGGTGCTACGCTGATGTACCTTGTGGTCCAAAAGATGAAATTATTCAATCAATGGAACCCACAAACCCTGCCAGGTAAAACGGGGGTGATACAATGGGCGATGGGTGGTCCCTCTAAAGTTGGGCTCCATGAGGGCTTTGTAGGCAGTGACCAGCACTTTGAATCACATCTAAAACCAAATTTGCAATCAGTTTAGCTTGTGATGCAGAGGTGTTGTGAGGGCATACTGAGGCATGCCCATAACTACCGTAACTACAACTGCAGTCTACGTCAGATGAAGCTTCTGAATAGTCTTCAAGGGCAGCCCCACATAAGAGCTCATTACAGTAGTCAAGCCACTGATGGGCAGTCCCAAGCACCTACAGTTACTTGGTGTTGAGCTGGAGAAAGGTGTTCTCCATGCAAACAACAGCAGCCTAATCAAGGAACTAATAACACTCCCGCCAACACTTACGGGACAAGTCATGTCTAGATAAACTAAGCAAATTTCATTCCTAGCAGTGATGATGTTACATAGATGGGTAAGGAAATAACCAAGTTCAGAAAGCCCCAACGATCTCAAAAGTTTCTAAATTTCAACAGTTTTGCAGACCAACTGCAGTGAAAACGTCGCCCGAAATCCACCCGTCTAGCCAATTTCTTAATTCAGTGTTTGAAAACATTCCCCTCTCCACTTGAGTCTGAAAGCTACTTCTTGATCTTATAGTGCTACCTGGACACACACCATCCCCAAACACCTTGCACTGTTAAATGTCTTATGGAGAATCCTGTGTCACTGAAGGTCACGGTTGTCTCAGAGGTGCTTTTATCAAAAGGCAACTGGACTTTTTTTTTCCCTTGAAGATGTTACGCTTCTCATCCCAAGAAGCTTCATCAGTTCTGAACTGATGAAGCTTTTTGAGATGAGAAGCGAAACCTATTCTTGCTCAAGGAAAAAAGTGTGCAACGCGCTGTACATGGGGCTGCCCTTGAAGAGCATCCGGAAGCTCCAGTTGGTGCAAAATGCAGCAGCCCACATAGTTTTGTGCAGACTCCGGTGTGCACATGTATCGCCTCTCCTACCGGAGCTGCATTGGCTGCCGATTTTGCTTCCAGGTGCAATTCAAGGTGCTGGTTGTCGCTTTTAAAGCCCTTCATGGTTTGGGATAAGGTTATCTGACTGTCTCTTGCCAGTCACATCTACCCAACCCACCAGAGTGGGGAGGCAGGGAATGTTGCGGGTCCTATCCCCTAGGGAAATACACCTGGTGGGACCCAGAAGAAGGGCCTTCTGCATGGTGGCTCCCTCTATATGGAACTGTTGTGGTCCACCGGTGGCCAGCAGATTCAGACAGTGAGGAGGCTGGGGAGGAACGTGGGCCAGTCCTGGAGTCTGGGGAAGGCTCAGATGAGGGTTCCGCGTCTGAGGCAGAGAGGGGGCCAGGGCCATCTGGTGGTTATGTGCTGCCTCTGGAATCTGACATCAGCGAGGCAGAACAGGGGGAGCCTGTTCCCAGTGCGCGCACGCAGAGAGCTGCCAGGAGGCAAGAGCGATTAAGACAAAAGGGGCGACTCGGGAGTAAGGCTTGGAGATGATTGGCCCTTCCCATAAGACAGAGTAGCAAAAAGCTCCGTTTGACTCTGCTCTGTTCTTGCAAAACTAATTGGCAATTAGGTCTCTGGCAGCATTTCAAGGGAGATAAAGATGGGTGTTTATCAGCATTACTTTGAAAGACTGTGGCAGACATCTGGTGGACTCTTCACAGAATGTTTGGGAATTATTACGGGCTGTGAATCATTCACAGCCGTTTAAATAAAAGAGGGTTTTTTGGGACTAAGCTTTCTCAGGGAGCCTAGGTCAGAACAGGAACATCATCCCCCCCTCCCCAGAAATTAGAGTGGCCCCCCACTCTAACACTCTTCTGGAAGGTGCCGAAAACCTGGTTCTGCCAGCAGGCCTGGGGAACCCAGAGCAGGATGGAGCCCATTAAATGGCTCGTGTGAGGTGCTGTCGCCAGAGTGGGGAGGTGGGAGTGATTTTATTGAATTAATTTATAATATGACTCTTACTAGTTTTACTGTGTTATATGAGGTTTTATATTCTGTAAGCCGCCTTCAGTTGCTATGGGCGACTAGGCGGCAATATAAATTCCCCAAATAAAATAATAAAATAGTTCCAGTTAGTTGCCTTTTGAAAAAGCACCTCTGAGGCAGGGGTGAAATCCAGCAGGTTCTAGAGAACCGGTAGCGGAAATTTTGAGCAGTTCGGAGAACCGACAAATACTTTGGCTGGCCCCCGAGTGGGGTGGGAATGGAGATTTTGCAGTATCCTTCCCCTGCCACATCCACCAAGCCCACCAAGCCACACCCACAGAACCGGTAGTAAAAAAATTTGGATATCACCACTGCTCTGAGGCACCTAGCATGGTTTTAATGCTGAACAGCGTATCATGTTTCACTCAACGAAAGCCGAAACCTGTTGTGCTTCTTCTAAGCCTCCCCAAGAAAAGGGCTGACTGTGTGAACCTGCTTGGCAAAAATAACTCAAGACAATTAAAAGGCGCCTACGAAGTATGAAATCCGCAATTGATTGTGAAGGGGTGGGTGGGAGAGAAAGAAACGCAACTGAATCCTGGACATGTGGTTTTCCTTTATTGATTTTGGCAGCAGCTTGGACACTCCACGGGGAGGGGAGGGAGAAAAGTCACTGCAACCATGGGGGAAAATAAATGGAATTTAAATATTTGGCCTGAGAAAGGAGTGGGGTGTCTGCATCACGCGCATGTGGACATCGAGGCCGGCCTTGATGAACAGGCCTCGGCCTCAGGCGCTTCCGGCCAGCCTCTCTTAGGAGTCTTCAGCTACAAAGGCCTGCTGGGCACTGGGAAAGCGCTGAGGAGTGAAGCTGGGATCGGACTGAAGTCTCTCCTGCAGATCGGATTTCAACTGGAAAAAGGCGGGAAGAAAGCAAGAGCATCAATTAGCAATAGCCACTTAAGATATCTCGCTCTCTGTGGGCACACTGAAAATATATCCGCTGAACAAAACTCCGCATTGGCGACAGGAAGGGCATCCGGCCATTAAAACACTCTGCTAGCTCCATTCAGTTGCCCGGACTCCACCCCACAAGGGATTATGGGGTCATTAAATGATGATGATGATGATGATGACTTCTTATATACCACTTAATAGTGCTTGACAGCCCTCTCTAAGCGGTTTACAGAGTCAGCATATTTTCCCCAAACAATCTGGGTCCTCATTTTTCCGACCTTGGAAGGATGGAAGGCTGAGTCAACCTTGAGCCGGTCAGGATCGAACTCCCAGTAGTGGGCAGAGTCAGCCTGCAATACTGCATTCTAACCACTGCACCATCCCACGGCTCTTCACGGCGATTACCTCTTCCTGTAAGAAAGCACCTCTGGTACCTGCCATTGCACCCTCTGTCCCACAGTCAAAGAATATTTCCCACCTGCTGCTGGTATCCATCTTGCAAGGCCGGATCAGCCAGGTCTCGGTTCAGGCTCTCGGCGCTCGTCAAAGGTTTTACTCCAACCACTCTCGCGGCTTTGTTGACAGCCTCTGACAGGAGCAATGGGGGGCCATCTCCCTGCATTGTCTGCAAAGTTTTTTTAAAAACATGTAAGCATTAGCCATAGATAGATGATAGATAGATAGATAGACAGACAGACAGACAGACAGACAGACAGACAGACAGACAGACAGGACAGACAGACAGACAGACAGACAGACGATAGATAAATGATAGATATGTAGATAGAGATAGATGATAGATAGATAGATAGATAGATAGATAGATAGATAGATAGATAGACAGATAGATAGATGATATAGATAGATAGATGATAGATAGATAGGACAGACAGACAAGATAGATGATAGACATAGACAGACAGACAGATATAGAGAGAGACAAGATAGATAGATGATAGACACAGACAGACAGACAGACAGATAGCTATAGATAGATAGATAGATAGATAGATAGATAGATAGATAGATAGGACAGACAAAATAGATAGATAGATGATAGACATAGACAGACAGACAAACAGACAGACAGATATAGAGAGACAGACAAGATAGATGATAGATAGATAGATAGATAGATAGATAGATAGATAGATAGATAGATAGATGAGATGAGATAGAGCATATAGATGATATAGATTTATAAGCTTCCAACAAAAAAAAATACAGGAGTCTGACTTATGACAGCAACTGAGCTCAAAATTGATACTGCTAAGCGAGAAAGTTCTGGGCTCAGCTGTAGTCGTAAATCGAGGACTTCCTGTAACAACATTGGAAGGGATTTTGTAGGTCTTCTAAGCCAATCCCTGCTCAAGCAGGGAACCCTATGCAGGTAGTCCTTGACTTGCAATCACAATTGAGCCCAAAAATTTCTGTTGCGAAGTGAGTTTTGTTCCATTTTTACAATCTTTCTTGCCCCGGTTGTTAAGCGAATCACTGCAGTTGTTAGGTTAGTGACATCGTTGTTAAATGAATCTGTCTTTCCCCATTGACTGTCAGGTCACCAAAGGTGATGACTCCTGAGACACTGCAGCTGTCATAAATATGAGTCAGTTGCCAAGCGTCTGAATCTTAATCATGTGACCGCGGGGATGCTGCAACAGTCGTAAGTATGGACAATATAGTCATAAGCTTTTTTTTTTTTAACAGTGTCGTCGAACCTTCAAATGGTCACAAAATGAACTGTTGGATGTCAAGGACAACCTACACAGATTTTAGACAAAATAGTTGTCTGATCTCTTCTTAAAACCCTCCAATTTTTTTTTCAACGCTCCAGGCAAACGAGTGTCCTTGCCCACCTTGCAAGAGGGTCCGGTCTCACCTTGCGCCGCTTAGCTGGCATACCACTCAGGTAAGCATCACTGAGGGGCGGCTGTTGCTTGAGCTTGCGCTGGCTCTGGATGTCCTCCCGGATGATGGGCACCCACTCCTGGCAGAGGAGAAGGGGAGAGCAAAAGTTCCGGGAACTGGTTAGCATCCCCCACAATGTACCAATCCGAGGAGAATATTTCTAGCTCAGGGTTGAACGGAGGGATTCTTGGTGCTCTCTGAGCTGGATTGTTTCCTTGCAAACGTTTCATTACCCAACTAGGTTACATCATCAGTGCTAGCATCTCAGTCATGATGTTAGCAAGAGCAAGAGAATTTAGGCATACTGTTTCCCCAAAAGCCCCCAAAATAAGCCCTAGCTTGATTTTTACATATGCTCCTAATATAAGTCCTATCTCAAAAATAAGACCCTACCCCCGTGATGGCGAACCTATGGCACGCGTGCCACAGGTGGCACACGGAGCCATATTAGTGGGCACGCCAGCTCAACTCTGGGACGCATGTGCGTGCCGGACAGCTGATTTTTGGGCCTTATGGGCCCACCAGAAGTAGGGAAGCAGGCTGTTTCCTGCCTCTGGAGGGCCTAGTAGGGGGTGGGGAAGGCCCGTTTTTCTTTCTTACCTGGCTCCAGATCCTTTCTATGGATCTGGGAAGGGCGAAAACAGCCTTTCCCACTCCCTCGGAGGCCCTACGGAGACTGAAAGGGCCCAATTCCCGATTCCCGGTGGGACAGGAAGTGACGTTTTTTCCTGTCCCCAGACTCCAGAGACTCCAGAGGCTCCTACAGACTCCTAGAGAGGCTCCTACAGACTCCTAGAGAGGTTCTGGAGGCTGGGGACAGCAAAAAACATCACTTCCTGTTCCACAGAGTTGGGAAATGGGCCCTTTCAGCCTCCGTAAGGCCTCCAAGGGAGTGGGAAAGGCTGTTTTTGACCTTCCCAGAAAGGATCTGGAATCAGGTAAGAAAGAAAAATGGGCCTACCAGGTCATCATGTGCCAGGAGCAGGGGTGGGTGGGGTTAAGTGCACATGCGGGTGGGCACGTGCATGCGCGACCCTCCCCCCCGCCCCCCCCTCTCCTGGCACGCGATGGTAAAAAGGTTAGCCATCACTACCCTACCCACTCTGTCCTGCCATCTGGTTGTATGAGGTGAGGCAAGGCGCATGCCTAAAAATCACGCTAGGGCCTTAAACATCTTAAACCCTAGCTTGATTTTTACGCATGCGCCTCGCCCCACCTCATATAAACAGATGGCAGGACAGATGTTTAAGATGCTAATCGGGGAGATTGATGATTTAAGATGAAGTATTGTTAATAGTGACTAAGATTAAAGGGGGGGGTTAATAGAAGGGTAAATGTTCTTTTTTTTTAAGATTTGAGTAAATTTTTTAAGATGGTATTAGTTGAGAGAGACGATTTAAGATTAAGAAATAAGCGTTATGGCAAAATAAAATACACTGCTCAAAAAACTAAAGGGAACACAAGCAGAAGACATCCGAGATCTGAATGAATGAAATAGCCTTATTAAATACTTTGTTCCTTACATACAATAGTTTTGTGTTCCCTTTAGTTGTTTGAGCAGTGTATAAACTACTGTATGTAAAGAACAAAGTATTTAATAAGGCTATTTCATTCATTCAGATCTCGGATGTCTTCTGCTTGTGTTCCCTTTAGTTTTTTGAGCTGTATATATAAAATTTTGTTAAAGATGGAAAAGAAAAATGGTATAAATTGATGACCGGATCAGGGCTCTATTCCAAAAAGATGTAATTTGTGCGTTGGAAAATAAAAATAACTTTTTGAAAAAAAAAAAAAAAAAATCAAGCTAGGGAAGGGTAGTGGGGTGGAGCTGCCTCACGCGCCCCGCACCTGCTTACCTTAGGACTGCCGCAGCCCGGACTCTCACATCCCGACACCTGTCACACCGCTGCCCGATTTCTTCTGCGGCCGCTCACAGTTGGACACATCGCGTCAGTGCCACCGCTCGTACACACAACGGCACAACACCCCATGTGACCTCCTGCCGCAAGCAGCGGCACCAGCACAAGGTGCCACACGGCCTCCTGCAGTGAGTAGCGGCACCGGCACGACAAGCTACACAGCGTCCAGGCACAAGCGTCCATAGAAGAAGTCAAGCAGTGGCACAATAGGTGTCAGGGCATGGCCTGGCTGCAATGGTCCTAAGGTAAGCGGGTAAGACATCCCCCAAAAATAAGACCTGATGCCCCTTTTGGAAGCAAAATATATACATATATATAAGACTGGGTCTTATTTTCAGGGAAACACGGTATATATCGCTTCACTGGGCCCTCTCTAAGCCAGGGGTCCCGAATCCAAAAGCCACGGCTCACTGACCGAGCCACGGCCTGTTTGAAATCAGGCTGTGGGAAAAATGGAGTGGAGCTTGACACGCAAGCACAAGTGCCCTCCATTCCATTATCTTAACTTTTGTATTTGTATGTTTTTTAATTTTGGCTGTTCACCGCCCTGAGTCCCTTCTGGGAGAAGGGCGGTATACAAATTAAATTAATAATAATAATAATAATAATAATAATAATAATAATAATAATTCACGCAACTGGAGCTCCACAGATGAGCGCAAGCACCCAAACCTCCATTCACATCAGTGGAGGGCGCACGCACAAATGGAGCTGCGGTCATGCACATGAGCAGCTGCCACTCCCATGCCCCTCCCCCGCCACCTGGCCAGCCATGAAGCTGGAAAGTTTGGGGACTGTTGCTCTAAGCGGTTTACAGAGTCAGTGTTCTGCCCCAGCTACGGATCCCAAAGAACGCAGCACACACAAATTCTTTACAAAACTTAAATTTACTAAAATAACTCAGTCTTTGTCAAACAAAGGCTGTTAATAAACTTTCTTAACAGCCTACAAGAAACCAAAGATAAAGTAATCACAATCTTACTATGGTTGGCAGAAAGCCCAGAAGCAATTTGCAGAGAATCCAGACACGAAGGAGAGCGAACTAAAGTTGTTCCCTACAAATTGCTTCAGTTGGCGTTCCTCCTTAAATAGGCTAAGGGAGTGGCCAATTAGCCCCAAGCCTTACTCTCGAGGAGACTTCCTCCTGAGAAGCCACTCCTGCCTTTTGGCAGCTCTATGGACCCGTGCTTTGAGAAGAGGCTGCTCCTCTTCATCCTCTTCACTTAAAGGAGCTTCTGGAAGTTCTGAAGGCCCTGGCTGAATCCCTGCCTCTGGCACATCTTCTCCAACCTCCTCATTGTCTGATTCAAGTGCCAGCTGTACAGCTGTACAGGCTGCTGGCGCAGCACCACACCAGCCTCCTTGTTGTCAGAATCAGCTACAATCTGCACAGGCCGCTGACTGGCCACACCAGTCAGCCTATTGCCCCCAATAACCTGGGTCTTCATTTTACCGACCTCGGAAGAATGGAAGGCTGACTCAACCTTGAGCTGGTGAGAATCAAACTGCCGTACTGCTGGCAGTCGGCAGAGTTAGCCTGCAATACTGCATTGTAACCACTGCGCCACCCCGGCTCTGTTCCCTAGTTTAGGTAATGAAAGGTCTGCAAGAAAACTAGTAAACTTAAAGAGCACCAAGGATCTCTCACCCCCCACAATGTGCTCTGCACTAGATGGGGTCCTCCATCCCTCCCTTGCCTCTTTTCCCATCCAAGGGAACTCACGGGGGGCACAGCAGCGGCCCAGGGCTCCACATCGGGGGCGGGGGGCTCCCCCTGCTGCAATTCCTCACGTTCCGGCTCCCCTCGCTGCTGGGGCATGGCTTCCTCTGCTGTCGTGGCTGGGGCCGGGGAGGCCGCAGTCTCTCGCTGCAAAAGAGAAGAAAATGCAGGGATGCACTGAAGAGCGTCGAAGGAGCCAGACTGAGCTGTTGCAACATGGTCTACTTGGGGCTTGCCTTGAAGTCTATTCAGGCTGTCCCACAATGCGGTGACAGGAGCAATTGAGATACCTCAGTTTTATAAGCTGCATTGCCTGACGAGAGGGAGAGGGATTTTTAACTATGCAGCTTTTTGCGTGAAAACTTCAGAACTGGCTTTGCTTCTACTGTGCCTATATGGATCTATCAGTGAAGTTATGCTCTTGGTAAAATAATGTCCCAAGAGTTTCTTTTGCTGTATATGCCAATGGGACGGTTGACACCCTAGGCTAGTCTTTCTCCACCTTGGCAACTTTTAAGATGTATGGACTTCAACTCCCAGAATTCCTCGGCCAGCCATCTTAAAGTTGCCAAGGTTGAGAAATACTGCCATGGGTGATGCTCTGGTTTTGGTTTTAATGATTGTTGTCGCTTTTTCTAGACTTTTTTGGATTGTCGTGTCTATGTTTTTACTGGTTAACTAAGGCCAAATAATAAGACCAAGAAGACCTGACTGAAAAGTTCTGTTCCTTTTCTTTAATGCAGGATCCAATCTGGGTCAATCACTGAGACCAGAAGTTTTGTCTTCCGAGCTTTCGCACCTGTGCTGGAGCCCATCCTCAGGGAACTTCTCTCTAGCAGAAGTGGTATGTGTGGTATTTATACGGCACCTGCAGTATCTGGCTTTTTAGATGCTGAATGGGGTGGGTTAATGGCTGGCTTTTAAATGGTTGGCTGTCGTTTGCTTGTGCTGCCTACCCCTTCACCTTCTAAATACGGTAGAACCTCTGGTCGCAACCATAATTCATTCCGTAACTTTGGTCGCAACCTGATTTGGTCGTGACCTAAACCTAATTTTGGAAATTTGAAGCTTAAAAAGAAAAAAAATGGTACAAAAATCAGCCGCAAAAAAAAAAAATTGTGAATTTTTTGGCTGAACCTGATTTGGTCATGGTCAGAAGCATTCGTGACCAGACGTTCTACTGTACTTGATAGGTTGGTGGTAAATCAATACTCCCATTGACTGACGAGAGGTTTTTATTTAATGTTCCGGATGAGAAAACCTCATTCTATTGTCTGCACTGTAGAAGCAGCACCTCACCGTAAGCATCCCCAATCGTAATGCACACCACATTTTGAAAGAAACCAGAAGGTCTCAACAGATGCTGATCATCACCTACACCTTCCAAGCTCTACGATGATCTCAGCACTTGTGCAAGAAACACATCCGTCGCACAGACGGGCCCAGAAGTGTGCTAAAAAGCCCCTCCCACTCCATACCTGTATGGTCTCTGGAGCCTGTTCTGCAATCTGGACGTCCATGGGCTCTTCGGGAGCAGGCTGAGAAGGTACAAGGAAAAAGAAGGTTATCAAAGCCCCTGCAGTGCACTCTGGGCCTTTCCCTGCCATCTTCCTCTTCTGGACCCTGTTCTGGCTCACAGCCAGCGTCTTAGAAGAAAAGCACTACTATGCTATAGGACAGGGTTGTCAAACTCTGGCCTGCGGGGCCGGCTTGGAAACAGCAAAAGGACCGGTCCGTGGTGCCTCTGCCAGCGAAAACAGAGCTCTGAGAGGCCCACCCCGGGCCACACCCATCCCCAACCACACACACCTCTGAGGTCAAAAACAACCCTGAAGCGGCCCCCAATGAAATTGCATTTGACATCCCTGCTGAAGGACCATACTGAACCTTAAACCAGTTTCCAAAGGGTGTGATTGCAACAAAAAGTTGAACGTTATTTTAAAAAAAAATTAGGTAAAAGAGATGCTATGATTACAGTGATCTTGTGTCCTTTATTATAAAGGACTGTCCTTTATTTCAGAAAGCTGTCCTTTAGATTTTTTTTTGTTTGTTTGTTTGTAATTCACCTTTGATCTTTATTTAGGTCATTTTTAAAATAAATTGACTTTTACTGTTTGATCTTTAGATATTTTCATTAGAGGATGCGTGTTTGTAAAGTTTTCCTTGGTTTTGCTAGAGTTTTTTTTTTTTCCTTTTAAAGCCAGGTTATAAACACAAAAACGTTAATGTTTCTTTATCCTTATGAAGCTCCTTCAAATCTGTCCCTTTTCCGGTTTTGTTCTTTTATCTTTTTCCAAGTCACCATAACAATGACGCACTCCAAATTTTCTCTGGATTTTATGGACAACTGCCTAACCACACCTCAGCACCCATGCTCCATTATCACAAGGCTCATGCTACTACTGGCTTACTTACTGATTTGTATCTCATCACAAGACAAGTTCACAATAAAAGGAAACATAATCATAATAAATCTTATAACTAGGTTAAAATGTCCCAATCAATACAGGGGAGACACCCCTCACCCCCCCCAAAAAAAAAAATTCCTGGAAAAGCTGTTTTAAATTTTTTATGGAAGGTTTTTTGATTGATTGGTTGGTTGGTTGGTTTTTATAGCTGCTTATAAATTAGCAAGGGACATGGTGGCTCAGTGGCTAAGACGCTGAGCTTGTGGATCAAAAGGTCAGCAGTTCAGTGGTTTGAATCCTTAGTGCCGGGTAACGGGGTGAGCTCCCACTACTTGTCCCAGCTTCTGCCAACCTAGCAGTTTGAAAGCTCATAAAAAATGCAAGTAGAAAAATAGGGACCACCTTTGGTGGGAAGGTAACAGCGTTCCGTGCACCTTTGGCATTTAGTCATGCTGGCCACCTGACCACGGAGACGTCTTCAGACAGCGCTGGCTCTTTGGCTTTGAAACGGAGATGAGCACCGGCCCCTCGAGCCAGAAACGACTAGCACACATGTGCGAGGGGAACCTATATCTCAGCAAACAACTCTGGGAAGCTCACAACTCAATGTTGGAAACTCATGGACCTCCAACAAGCGACTATTCCACAAGGGCTGATCCTATCACAAAAAAAACACTTCCAGGCATTCTCCACTTCAACCTCCACCAAAATGAAGCACTACCAGCTCCTTCTACTAGAGTAATTGAAGTTCTTAGGCCAATTCCAGTGCAAAGATTACGGAAGGACACCGTCCATGTAGTCACCTCTGTGCCCCGTGCCTTACCTTGCCAGTTGAAAGATAGGCTCCGCTTTGGCCATGGCTGCCAGTCCCCAAAGCTCTGAGGAATTTGCTTTCCTCCCATGGATTTCCCCAGGTCCCTTACCTGTGGGAGGTCGCCCACTCTGCGGACATATTGCAAGATCTGTTCCTCTGTGACTGGCATGTGCTCCAGGATGACTTGCAGGCGCATGCTCATCATGGTGGTGAGCCAGCTCACCAAGGACGGGTTCATGTCTGCCGACATCCGCCTCTGCGGAGAGAGGAGGGAAGGTGAAGAGAGCAGGGCAGGGGGAGAGGAGAGGAGGAAGAGGAGAGGAGAGGCGAGATGAGAGAAGAGGAAGGGAGAGGGGAGAGGAGGGGGGAGAGAAGGGGAGAGGGGAGAAGAGAGGAGGGGAGGGAATGGAGGGGAAGGGATAAGAGAGGAAGGGAAGGAAGAGGAGAGAGTGAGAGGAGGGAAGGGGAGGGAGAGAAGAGGGGGGAGAGGAGGGGAGGGAGGGAAGGGAGAGGAGGGGAAGGGAGAGGAGAGAGGAGGGGAGGATGAGAAGAGGGGGGAGAGGAGGGGAAGGGAGAGGAGAGGGGGAGAGGAGGAGTGAGAGGAGGAAGGGAGAGGAGAGAGAAGGGAAGGGGAGGGTGAGAGGAGGGGGAAGAGGAGGGAAGGGAGGAGAAGAGAGGAGGGGAGGAGAGAAGGTGTAAACAATTCTTTCCAAGTCCATCATAACACTGAACAGTCATCAAGGGACTACCTGTACTGGTGAGTCGGATACACAGGTAGTCCTTGACATACAGCCACAATTGAGCCCAATATTTCACATTGCTAGGTTCGTTCGCCCGTTCCTCTTCCGGGTTTCTGGCACGCATGCGCACATGACGGATCAGCTGGCCTCTGTGCAGGCGGCAGTGCCGGAAACCGGAAGAGCTGGTCTTCCGTTTTCCGGCGTGAGGATGCACGCTGGCCAGCTGATTGGCGGGTGCACAGGCGTGGCAGTAACCGGAAGACTTGCTGGCCGGCACGCATGCATGCACTGGAACCCAGAAGTACCTTCTCTGGTGCGCACATGCCCCTGGGCAGCTCCTCTTCCTGATCGTGGCCCCGACGAGCGTGCACAAAGTGCTCCCTTTTCGGCACTGAGTGCCGAAAGGGTTCGCCATCACTGCCATAGTCGGATGCTTGGCAACTGGCTCATATTTAGTCCTTCTTTTCTCTAGACCAGTGATGGCAAACCAGCGAAAAGGTAGCGCGGAAACGTCGCACGTGCTCATCGGTGCCGCGATCTGGAAAAGCTGAACTTCCAGGTTCTAGCGCCCGACGATCAGCTGGCCGGCGGGCATGTGCAGGCTGGTTTTCAGCACTGCCGCGTGTGCGAAGGGACTGCGCTCCAGAAAAGCTGATTTTTTGGATTCTGGCACGCACGAGCACCCAAAAATCAGCTGAACTTCCAGGCTTGACGATCAGCTGGCCGGCGTGCACGTGCACACCGGTTTTCAGCACTGCCGCACGCAGAAAGGACAACTGATTATCGCACACGAATGCGCGAAAGAAACCCAGAAGGCAAACAGGCAAGGCCGCACATGCCAGGCGACATGGCTTCGCGTGCCACTTTGGGCACATGGGCCATAGGTTCACCGTCATGGGCTCTACACTATAGCCAAACCCAGTTCCTGCAACCGTTCTTCATATGTTTTAGTTTAGTTTAGTTTTAGTTTTATTTGATTTGTATACCGCCCTACTCCCGAAGGACTCAGGGCGGTGAACAGCCAACAATAAAATACATAGATACACAAAATTTAAAAACCCAATAAAATCAAATTAAATTATTTGGCCCAGACAAATTAAAACACCCCGATAATTTAAAAACAGATTAAAATTTAAATATTTAAAAAGGGAAGAAATTAGGCCAAGCCCGCTTGATGGAATAAGAAGGTCTTCAGGGCTTTTAATCATCTTGGTTCAGGGGTCTCCAACCTTGGCAACTTTAAGACTTGTGGACTTCAACGCCCAGAGTTCCTCAGCCAGCTTTGCTGGCTGAGGAACTCTGGGCGTTGAAGTCCACAAGTCTTAAAGTTGCCAAGGTTGGAGACCCCTGCCTTAGTTGATTGATTAAAGAGGCCTCCTCAATCTGCCACTCACAATTGCCCAATCTGTCTGTCACTCACAATGCGGTCATTGATGACTGTGGTGAGGGCCGTCTGTTCCCCTCGCAAGCAGTAAAGGTTCAGCGCCAAGCACTCAAAGAGGCCCTGGTTACACAGCTCAAGCAGTCGGTAGCCAAAGGTGTGATCTAGAACCAAAAAGTTACAAAGGTGATTAGAAAAAAGCGAGTTCATCGTTCTCTCTCTCTCTCTTCCAGGAAAGCCTCCTTCCGCTCTGGCCGACTTCTTACCGGTGCAGTGCAAGATATGCGTGGCAATTCGGTTGAACTGCTCCTGCAGGAATTCCAAATTAGTGCGGGTAATGTCAACTCCATCTTGGACTTGGACCGAGGCCTAAAGGGGGGGGGGAAAGGAAAAATAAAAGAAAAAAAACAGGTAACAGACCAAGACCAAATCTGGAATTATTGTCCTAAAATAGAAGTTAAAAAAGTTCTGGGTGCAGCTTTTATAAGTGCAGAGTATCACGACTGTTTTTCGGGGGGGCCTCGAAAAGAACAATAACACAGGGCGCCTGGAAAATGAGGGCAAATTTAATTTGTAGGGAATTTGTGACCCACGGCATTGCACAGCTGGCCAGATGTACAGAGTTAAGTAGGCATTCAATGGCCTGGTGGCTCAGCAGACTGATAGCACTGTGATTAACACCAGCTGTTTGCAATTACTATAAGTTCGAATCTCACCAGGCTCAAGGTTGACTCAGCCTTCCATCCTTTCTAAGGTAGGTAAATTGAGGACCCAGTTTGTGGGGGCAATAAGCTGACTTTGTATAAATATACAAAAGGATGAAGGCTATTGCTTAATGCATTGTAAGCCGCCCTGAGTCTCCGGAGAAGGGCGGCATATAAATCAAAGCCAAAAAAACCCCCAAAAAAGCACTTTTTTTCTTTTCCAAATGAAAAAAAGCCAACTTGCCTCAGAGCAGAACTTCTGCTTTCGAAGAGTAAAGGAAAGAACATATCAGTCTGACCATGGTTATAGCTAGTCCTTGACATACAACCAGTGATGGGCTGCTGCTGGTTCGGACCGGTTCAGGCAAACCAATAGTTCTGGACGATCAGATGGACCTGCCCACCCACCCGCCCCCACCCTATCCTGTCCTATATTTCCTTCTTTCTGGGTCAGCTGATTTCCGCACATCCGCTGTTCTACATACCGGGGGCTGCCTTAGAAGGTAAGCAGCTGAGCTTCAAATTGCTGTCTTTGGAACGCTGCGCGCAAGCGTGTTAGGCTGGCGTACACGCAATGCGTCCGAAGTGCGTTCTCACAGAACCGGCTGTTGGAAGGCTGAGTCAACCTTGAACCTGTTGAGATTTGAACTGCCAAATTGCAGGCAGCCAACAGTCAGCAGAAGTAGCCTGCAGTACTGCACTCTAACCACTGCGCCTCCGTGGCAGCAAACACTTTCATCTCCACAAGCTGAGTGCCTGGTTGCGCTTCCCATTCCCCAGCCCAAACCACACAGCCCCATTCAAAGCAGAGGAAGGAAAAAGTGGACTCAAACTTACAAAACTCTCCCGGACGTATTCCTCCAAGCCATTAATCAAACTGTAGGTGGCCATCTGAAAGAACCCAAAAGAGAAGACAAATTATTCACCTGAGCAGCAGATAAAAAGCTGGAGAAGGAACACCCGGGTGAGAAGAAGCTTGTTAAGGAATTTGCAGAGTAACCCTTGAATAGCAAGAGTGTGTACATGAAAGCGATTGAGAGTAGATACGAATAAGCACAGTCAACACACAGATACACTGAGTTGTGTTTACTTTCAGGAAATAGTAAGGCACAGTCCAATAAACAGTCCAGGTCATACACATATAAAGCAAGAGATAGCAAAACGAGAGTCCAGGGATAATCCAATAACAAAGTCTTCTTACCAGTCGTCGTAGTCATTCACAATAAACAGTTCTTCTGGATTTGCAAACATAGCATAACAGTAGCATACAGAGATATCAGAGAGCAAGAACAGCAAAGAGAAACAAACCATGTTTCTAGCTCCCTCTTAAGGAGATTGGCTACAGAGCTAACCAATCAGGACACAGTATGATGCAATACAGCAGTCTTAAAGCTATATTGATGGTTTATATATTGCCAACCCAACAAGGTAATACTCATTTCCTAACAAAGCTCATCTCACCCGGACGTTGCGGTCGGTGGGCTCCTGGCCGTGCAGGTACTCTTCCCGGAAGAAGCGGCTGAGCTGGGGCTGAATCCGTTGCAGAGGCTGGAACTGGCCGTGAAGCAGCATCACCATGTCCACCATGGAGAAGTTCTGGCAGATCAAAGACAGGAGGTCTCCAAAGAAGCCTGCAAAACAAAGAGGAGCAAAAAAATAAAAGGGGGGGGTCAAGTGTCACAGGCCCCTCAAAGTCCTGGTCCAGGCTAGTGGGATCATTGCCGCTTTATAAGTTGAGCCGAGGTGGTGCAGTGGTTAGAGTGCTGTACTGCAGCTACTTCAGCTGACTGCTAGTTCAGCAGATCAGCGGATCAAATCTCACCGGCTCAAGGTTGACTCAGCCTTCCATCCTTCCGAGGTGGGTAAAAGGAGGACCCAGATTGTTAGGGGGCAATATGCTATTTAGTATACTGTCTTTGGTGTAAACCGGCCAGAGTCCTCAGAGAGTGGGCGGCATAGAAATATGAATGAATGAATGAATGAATGAATGAATGAATGAATGAATGAATGAATGGAATGGAATGGAATGGAATGGAATGGAATGAATGAATGAATGAATGAATGAATGAATAAATAAATAAATAAATACAAAGCCTTCGTTAAGACCACACCTGGAATACTGCATCCGGTTTTGGTCACCGTGTTACACAAAAAAAAAAAAAAAAAGTTGAGACTTTGGGGAAAAAATGCAGAGAAGAGCAACTACAATGATGGAAGTCCTGGAGACTAAAACATATGAAGAACAGTGGCAGGAATTAGATTTGGCTAGTCTAGAGAAAAGAAGCACTGGGGGGTGGGGGGTGGGGGGGAGTGACATGATAGCAATATTCCAGTATTTGACGGGCTGCCACAAAGAAGAGGAAGAGTCAACTTATTTTCCACAGCATCAGAAGGCAGGACAAGAAACAACGGATGGAAACTAATCAAGGGGAGAAGCCACCTAGAATTAAGGAGAAACTTCCTGAAAGTGAGGACAATTAATTAATTAACCAGTGGAACAGCTTCCCTGGTGGGTGCGCTTCATTATTGGAGGCTTTTAAGAAGAGACTGGACAACTGCTTTTCCGAAATGGTTATGGTTTAGGGCCGTGATGGCAAACCTATGGCACACGTGCCACAGGTGGCCCGCAGCGCCCCCTCTGATGGCACGCGAGCAGTCGCCCCAGTTCAGCTCTGCTGCGCATGCCAGTAAAAAAGGTGGATATGATTTGATTTGCCACTTGTACTTAAGTGCGAGGCCCTTGTTAAGTGAGTTTTGCCTTATTTTACGATCTTTCTTGCCTCAGTTGCTAAGTGACTTCCCTGCAGTTGATAAGTTCCTAGTCCGGTTGTTAAGTGAATCTGGCTCCCCCATTCATTTTTGCTTGTCAGTCTCAAAAGGGGATCTCATGACGGCCATAAGTATGAACCAGTTGTCAAGGTGCTGAATTTTGATTGCATAATCACGGGAAATGCTGCAAAAGTCGTAACTGTAAAACGCTTGTAAGTCCCTTCTCCCAGTGCTGTTGTAAACTTTGAATGGTCACTAAATGAACCCGTTATACGTCAAGGACTACCGTTATACGTTCGCTCTCTTTTTGTGTGTGTGTGTTCTAGGCCAGCATGTCCCCAGTTTCCCATCGGCTCCAACACGCATAGTGATTGCCAGGGCTTCTGCTCCTTCTGTGTGGCCCACCCACGCATTTATTTTCACATTTATTTATAAATGCGTGTGTGAATGCATTTATTGCATTCGCACACGCACGCTTTGGGCACTCGGTCCGGAAAAGGTTAGCCATCACTTATTTATTTATTTAGCGTATGGTTGGTCACACACAGCATTAAAACAGTATTAAAATCATAATCAGAACACCACACAAAAGTGGATGGAGGCGTGGAATAGCTGTTCCCCCCAAGATGTCTCCGACCATATCAGTCCTAGTAGTATACCTCCAGGATTTAGCCTACCCCGACACACATATGGGTGACATATAATAGCCATCACTGGTATAGGGTCTCCTGCTTGAGTAGTGGGTTGGACTAGAAGACCTCTAAGGTCCCTTCCAGCTCTATTCTGATTGATTGATTGACCACTGGAAGACAACAGCAGGAGCAGAGAGAACTTGACTGGGAAAAGGAAAGAAGGACCTTTCAGTCCAAGGATCATCCTACGGAGAAAATAACAAAAGAAGAGCCAGTGAAGAGTGAACGTATAACGGTAGTCCTTGATGTATAATGGTTTAGCAACCAGGATAATTAGGGGGCTGGAAGCTAAAACATACGATGCACGGTTGCAGGAACTGGGCACAGCTAGTCTAGTGAAGAGAAGGACCAGGGGAGACATGATAGCGGTGTTCCAATATTTGAGGGGCTGCCACAGAGAGGAGGGGGTCAAGCTGTTTTCCAAAGCACCCGAAGGCCAGACAAGGAATAATGGATGGAAACTGATGAAGGAGAGATTCAACCTGGAAATAAGGAGAATTTTTCTGACAGTGAGAACAATCAAGCCAATGGAACAGAAGTTGCCTTCGGAAATTGTGGGAGCTCCATCACTGGAGGCTTTCAAGAAAAGATTGGACTGCCATTTGTCAGAAATGATATAGGGTCTCCTGCTTGAGGGAGGTGGGGGTGGATTGAATGATCTATATTATGTCCCTTCCAACTCTGTAATTTGTAATCTGTAATCTCCTGTATCCTGCAATTTATTGATTTATATTTTCTAGCCTGGCGCCTAGATGCATTTTCTCACCTATTGGGGAATGTAAGGGGAGGGAGGTCCATGTGGATTTCATCCCCCGAGGGGGGGTGGAGGAAAAGAGATGATGACCCTGAAAAAGTTCCCTTATCTCTTTCTCAGAGCAGCCGGTACAATAACACCTTCGCATCTGTGGATTGGCTGAATCCACATCAGACTGTTGAGAGGCCCTTTCTTGAATAAGGGGGAGAGGCCGGGCCTTACATACTCTTTAAAAAATTCTTCAATGAAAGACCCGTTAAAATAGGAGGAATTAAGAAGGCAAGTACAGGTAGTCCTCGACGTACTACCACAGTTCAGCCCAGAAATGGATGTTGCTAAGCGAGACATGGGTGAGGTGAGTTTTACCCCATGGTACGGACCTTTCTTGCCTCGGTTGTTAAGTGAATCGCAGCAGTTAAGTGAATTAGGCAGTTGTTAAGTGAATCTGGTTTCCCCGTTGATCGCCAAGAGGTGACCACGTGATCCTGGGACGCTTCAACCGTCATAAATGTGAATCGGTTGGCAACTGTCTGATGTTGGATCACGTGACCAAAATGGGGAGGCTGCAACGGTTGTGAGAAAAATGGCGCCGTGGGTCACTTTTTCTCAGTGCTGTTTTAACTTTGAACAGTCACTAAACGAACTGTTCTAAGTCAAGGACCGCCTGAATTAGATAATTCAATGGGCTGCTGAATCCTTAGGAAAAGAAGTCAGTTTTATCCCACTTGATCGCTCCCCGTTGCCGGAGCAACCACATAGGCCTTACCCAGAGCACCTTCCGTGCCCGGCTCAAAGATGTTGCTGGTGCCGCTGAGGCGCTGGATGAAGTCGGCGATACTCTCCGTGCTGCCTTGCTGGGCGCTGAGGGAGCCCATCATGGACGACAGCACCCCCTGGACCACGCTGGTGAAGAACTCGGGAGGCAAAGCATCTGCTGAGGCGCCCCCACGGACGCCATGGCCACCACTGCCCAGGCCGGCCGAGAATCCCTCCGGTCCACTTTGGGGGGCCGAGGGAGGAGGGGGTGAAGGAGAAGCGGATGGTTGCGGAGGAGGCGCCATCTGCTCAGGAGGGTTTGGGGGGCCTCCCATCTGCGTCGCCTGGGAGAAAAAAGAAGGAAAAGAGACGGGTGTTTGGAAAGAGCGGCAGTAATTTTGGAAGGCCTCAAGGCCCAGCTTCTTTCAGTTCAAAAGAGAGGAAAGGCTGAACGAAGGGAGTGAGTCTTGAAAGACAGACAGGAATCCAGAGAATTTGGCAATAAGATTTCTAAGGGAACCATCTGAGGATAGGATACCCATGGAGGGATTTCTCTCACAAAGCTGGGTTCAGGCCCATCATCTTCAGACCAATAATGATTTGAAGAAAGGAGAATGAAACTAATGAGACACTCCCCCCCCCCAAAAAAAACAACCAAATTTGGGATGCCAAATGCAGGTGCTTTGTGGCTTAGTGCTGGCTCAGGGACTCTGTTGGGGTTGACCTAGTAGGCCAGACAGGCTGCTGTCATTCAGATGGTCCTTCTTGAAATGCTCCTTCCCCAAGCTAAAACAAGGAGAGGCAACTATTTGGGAGGGAGGAAGAAAGAGAGAAAAAGAAAGAACGAGAGAGAAAAAATATGAGAGAGAATGAAAGGCAGGAGAGAAAGTGAGGCGAGGGAAAGGAAGGGAGAGGGGAGAGGGAGAAAGAAGGGGAGGGGAGGGGAAGGGGAGAGGGGAGGAGAGAGAGAGAAAGAGAAAGAGAAGGGAAGAGAGGGGAAAGGAAAGGAGAGAGGGGGGAGAGGGGAGAGGAAAGAAGGGAAGGGGAGAGTAAGGGAGGAGAGGAGAAGGGGAAGGAAAACTGGAAGGAGAGGAGAGGAAAGGAGAACTCACCTGAAGGAAGTCTGTCATGCCTTGCAGAAAAGCCGGTACGCCGGGCATAGCCACCGTGATGGTGGGAGACCCCACCCCTGCCACCCCCGCCATGCTGGAGCCTGCTGCCCCCAGGATGTTCCCCAGCAGTTGAGAGAACTGGAGTTCAGTGGCGGCTGCCGCAGGAGTCTGGCCCGAGGGGATGGGACCTCCCGGGGCCCCAGCTGAACTGCCCCCTGCAGCCGTCGTGGCCGTGTTGGTGGTGCCAGCGCTGGCTGAGGCTGTGGGAGGGGAGGCAAAGGTGCTGGTGCTGAAAGTAGCTTGGCTGCTGACGGAAGAAGAGGTCGACGAGGAAGCCCCGCTGCCCTGAGCTGGAAAAGCAAGACAGAGAGGGCCGCTGGATCAAGCAAGAGAAGGTGATGGCAGGTGAGGCCCAGTCCGCTATCAAACTTTCCAAGATCCCTTGTTTAACTCTAGCAATAGCGCTCAGCAATGGCACATAGACTTATATACCGGTTTAACAGGGTTTACAGCCCTCTCTAAGCCGTTTACAGAGTCAGCATATTTCCCCCAAACAATCTGGGTCCTCATTTTACCAACCTTGGAAGGATGGAAGGCTGAGTCAGCCATGAGCCGATCAGGATCGAACTGCTGGCAGCAGGCAGAGTTAGCCTGCAATACTGCATTCTAACCACTGGGCCATCCCGGCTCCTAGGTGACGTTGTTGTCAATTCCCTTCCCTTCCCAAGAAGAACAATCAATCCCTAGGTCAGACATGGACCCTACAACTTTCTGTTCTTTTCCCCCCAACCCTCAATGTCCTCCATTCAGAGTAAATTTCTAGGTCAAGAATTTCTAGGTCCGCCCATTTTCAGCTCTGACACAGGTAGCCCTCGACTTACGATGGTTCACTCAGTGAATGTTCAAAGTTACGACGACACTGAAAAAAGGGACTGATGACCATTTGCCACACTTATGACCATTGCAGTATCCCCATGACGGTGTGGTCAAAATTCAGACGCTTGGCAACTGACTCATACTTATGACGGTTGCCGTGTCCTGAAGTCATATGATCAGCTTTTGGGACCTTCTGACAAGCAAAATCAATGGGGGTGAAATGATCCCGGTTCGGACCGGATCGCCCGATCCAGTAGCGATGGAGGCGGGTGGTTCAAAAAACCAGTAGCAAAAATCCCTGCCCCCACCCTCTCCCCATGCCCAGCTGAGCCGCGCAATCATCAGAGGCTTTTTTTAAAAAAAAATTAAAGCATTTTTTCTACAACCTCTTCAGAGGTTGTAGAAAAAATACTTTTAAAAGCCTCTGACGATCCAAGCTGAGTTGCCTGATCAGCAGAGGCATTTAAAAGAAAAAAAGCCTCTGCTGATCAGGCAACTCAGCTGAGATCGTCAGAGGCTTTTGAAAGCATTTTTTTACAACCTTTTTTACAACAGGTAGTCCTCGACTTAAAACCACTAGTCGAGATGTTGTAAGTCGAGGACTATCTGTAAATCCACTCCTGCATCTCAAGATCCTCAGCCCCCACTCTGGGCTGCCTGTCTGTTGTCACTTACCCACTATCACAGGCTGCATAAGAAGCTGTCCTACCAATCCGCTGATCATCTGGGCTAAGGAAGCATTGCCACCCATGCCTGGACCCTGCGTGAAAAGAAGGGTGTTTTTTTTTTTTCAAGAGGCAGAAAGCACCGCAGATAAAACGCCATCGCGCCCCCCCCCTCCCCAATCTCCCACCCCTCGGGTCCTCACCCCTTGTCCTACGGCCTGGGGAGGCCCCGCGTGGGTGGGCCGCACAGAAGGAGCAGAAGGCCTGGCAATCACTACGCGTGTCGGAGCCGATGGGAAACTGGGGACCTGCTGGCCTAGAATACACACACAAAAAAGAGAACATGGGTAGTCCTTGACGTACAACAGTTCATTTAGTGACCATTCAAAGTTACAACAGCACCGGGAGAAGGGACTTACGACCGTTTTACAGTTACGACCTTTGCGGCATTTCCCATGATTATGCAATCAAAATTCAGCACCTTGGCAACTGGTTCATACTTATGGCCGTCATGAGATCCCCTTTTGAGACTGACAAGCAAAAATGAATGGGGGAGCCAGATTCACTTAACAACCGGACTAGGAACTTATCAACTGCAGGGAGTCACTTAGCAACTGAAGCAACAAAGATTGTAAAATAAGGCAAAAACTCACTTAACAAATGTCTCGCTTAACAACAGAAATCTGCAGCTCAATTGTGGTCGTAAGTGGAGGACTAGCTATAGTATGATCAGGATCTTGACACCCCTAGAAGGAGGCTTAGCTTTTGGCGACCAGCTTCAGGGAGAACACCCCTTGCTACAAGTCAAGTCCTTGACTTACCACCACAATTGAGCCCAAAAATTCGGTTGCTAAGCGAGACAGTTACTAAATGAGTTTTGCCCCATGGTACGGCCTTTCTTGCCACAGCTGTTAAGTGAATCGCTGCAGTTGATAAGTTAGTCACACGGTTGTGACGTGAGTCTGACTTCCCCATTGACTTTGCTTGTCAGAAGGTCGCAAAAGGGGATTCACAAAACCCCGGGACATTGCAATACAAGTCAATTGCCAAGCGTCTGAATTTGGATCACGTAACCACAGGAAGGCTGCAATGATCAGAAATGGCAATAACGGTCATAAGTCACTTTTTTCCAACGCCGTTGTAATTTTGAACTGTCAACTCAATGAACTCTGGTACCTACCCAGTGGAGGGATTCAGCCGGTTCGAACCAGTTTACACGAACCAATTGTTAAATTAACACACACATCTCACTATCGAAGTGGATCCTGGGTGCTGCGCTGCAATGGAGAAATGGGCAATGGAGCGGCTGGCATGAGGAAGGAGGATGCCGCTTTCCCTCTTTCTTCTCCCTGCTCCTCCTTTCCTCGTGCCACTGCTACGTTGCCCGTTTCTCCATTGCAACACACTTTGATTTGGGGGAAGGGGATAATTTAACAACCGGTTCACCCAGGGTCAGGTTGGCCATCGCAGGAGGCTCTTCCCGCATGTGTGGTGGAGCTGGAGAACAGGGAAGGGCCACGCCTCCCACAATAGCCAACCTGACCCTGGGCGAACCGGTTGTTAAATTATTTGAAACCTACTTGTGCTTCCCTGCTCCTCCTCGGCTGCTTACCTGTGGCTGCTGAGGCCGCCGCTGCCATGGCTTGTTGCGTTATCTGGTGGGCAACAGCCTGCATGAACTCCGGTGGGAGGCTGGGTAGGGGCATGTGGGGACCGCTACCTGGAGAGAAGCAACAACAGAGCATGAGGCGAAATCAACAGGGCCAGAAACGGGCAAACCCAACACCACAGCCGGAGCGGGTTGGCCATCCCCGGATCGGAAGGAGCCATTTTCCTTACCCATCCCTTGGGAGTGTCCGGTTGAACCAACTGGTCCCATCGACGGCACTCCGCCGGAACTGCCGCTGCCCAACTGGGAGCTGGAGTCTAGAGAGGGAGAAAAGGAAGTGGACCTCAAAAATGAGAGGCCGCCCCACTTTGTAGATCGGTTTCTCTCCTCCGATTTCTCTTTCTCTGGATGATCTGGGTTTCACTTCATGTAACATTTGACCCCCAAGTAACATGGCTTTAACCGAAATCAGACAAGCTGATCTTTTTTAAGATGCTGAGAAGCGAGGGGGCAGAGAGCCTAATTCCAGTCCCCTCTCCTTCCGCTCGCCGCATCCTGTAACAATACAGGTAGTCCTCGACTTACAACCACAATTGAGCCCCTAAATTTCTGCTGTTAAGTGAGATGTTGGTTAAGTGAGTTTTGCCTCATTTTACCACCTTCCTTGCCATAGTTGTTAAGTGAATCCCTGCAGTCACGTTCGTAACCATGGTTGTTCAATGAATTGGGCTTCCTCCCACTGACTTTTGTTTGTCAGGAGGTCGCAAAAGGGGATTCGCGTGACCTCGGGACACAGCAACCGTCATAAGTACGAGTCAGTTGCCAAGCATCTGAGTTTTGATCACATGACAATGGGGACGATCATAACTGTGAAAAACAGTCATCCGTCACTTTTTTTCAGTTGTAACTTTGAATGGTCACTAAATGAACAGTTATAAGTCGAGGACTACCTGTATAAATTTTGTTCCATGTTTTTTTGGCCGACTGAAATTTGGGACGGGGCCCTGTGGGGGAAAAAATACTAAAATAACACTTGGTGTAACATTTGAATTGTTTAATGAAGACTCTTGAGCAATCTGATCGCTTTAAATACAGAATGAAAAATTTGTTTATACTTGGGTCCCCTTTTTACTTCTGGGGATTCCAGCGTTCTATCCCCACTCTATCCTCCCAACCACGCGCATTCAAGTAGTCAGAATTCGGCCAATGGACCATCTTCAAGGGACTTGGTAGTTCAAAGAATACAAGGCATGGCCAAGAAGAAAACAACACATGAACACTTGATCAGGGCAAACCGCTCTATATAAACAGAAACCAAACACCATTCCCTTCTGGCACTGATGACGTTACCTAGTTGGGTGCTGAAATCCAAGAAAACCCAAGAAGTCTGCAAGAAAACAACCAAGCTCAGAGAAACCCCAAAACCCCAAAGTTCAACCCTGAGCTGCAAATATTGCCTTCCATTGAGCATGACCTTCAAAAACAGCCCTCATCTCTTATCAGGCCTCCCAAACTCACCCTGTATATTCATGTGCATCATAACCACAGGCTCGACCGTTTGATGTGAAATGCGGATGACACGGGGGTGCCCTGGTTGAGAGGCCTGCGGCGGCATAGCAGTGACCCCCGGGGAGAGGGAAGGAGGCGAGCCATCGGACGGCTGAGTTGACTCCACGGGGCTGGAAGTGCGAGGCTGGGATGTGGGAGCGGCCTGAGCACCAGCAGCAGCAGCAGCAGCAACAGCTGAGCCTTCCAAGTTGGTCTGGACGGGGCGGCCACCGTTGCCCGTCATGGTGACGGTGGTGCCAACGTTAATCTGAAGCAAGAACCCGGAGGAAGAAACGGGAATGTCTTCTGGATTCTCTTTCGCGGAGCCCGCGTCACCCAGCCAAGGGGAAACCAGAACTGCCGTGGCCCAAGCCGTTCCCGGGTTTGAGGCAAGGCACCCCCCAACCTGGCTTTTTCCAGGCCGAGGCCTCACCTGGATGGGGATGGCAGCTTGCTGCAGGACCATGGGAGCTGTGTAATGGGACATCGGTCGCACCACGTGGAGATGGCGGGGGGCGCTGCAGGAGAGATTGCAGCGCAAGTCCGAGAGGGCTACAAAGGTGTTCCCCAGAAGGCGCAGCGACTCCCCCACCAGGTTGATTATGCGTTGGTCTTCTTCGCGGCCTTCCGTCTGGCAAAAGAAAAGCAGGGAATTTGAATGAAACGAAGTTGGGGGGGGGGTTCCTCCCCAAGCCTAAAAAAAAAATCACCTCAAAGGATTGTTGGGTCAGATCAAAGAACACCTGAGGTCAGAAAAGGAGCGTGGGGCTCAACCCAGGTGATTAGGACACTGGGTTGGAGGCTAGCACGCCCACGTTCGAGACCCTAGTGGTGCCGAGTGGCAGGGTGAGCTCCTGTCACTTGCTCCAGCTCCTTGATGGGGACATGAAAAGAAACCCTCCCCCCCCCATGGGTATCCCCCGGGCGATGGGGATGTCACTGGCTAATCGTTTCAAACCAGAAGCACTTTAAACGGTGGCTCAGACACAAACGGGATGGGGGAACCGAGCCTAGAAACTGTTGTGGTCCGCCAGCGGCCAGCAGCAGATTCAGACAGTGAGGAGGTTGGGGGGGGACACGGGCCAGTCCTGGAGTCTGGGGAAGGCTTGGATGAGGGCTCTGCGCCGGAGGCAGAGAGGGGGCCAGAGCCATCTGGTGATTATGTGCTGACTCCGGAATCTGACATCAGCGAGGCAGAACAGGGGGAGCCTGTTCCCAGTGCGCGCATGTGCACAGCTGCCAAGAGGCAAAAACAGTTAAGACAAAAGGGACGACTCGGGAGTAAGGCTTGGAGATAATTGGCCCCTCCCATAAGGCATAAGAGAGGAGCAAACGGATGTGAGCCTTTGCAGGAAGCAATTTGTTCGTTCTGGTCCATTCAAACTCTGAGAAGCTCTGTTTGACTCTGTGCTTCGTTTGGCCTTGTGAAACTAATTGGCAATTAGGTCTCTGGCAGCCTTTCAAGGGAGATAAAGGTGGGTGCTTATCAGCATTACCTTGGAAGACTGTGGCAGACATCTGTTGGAATCTTCACAGACTGTTTGGGAATCATTACGGGCTGTGAATTTACAGTCGTTTAAATAAAAGAGGGTTTTTTGGGACTAAGCGTGTGATTTAAGCTTTCTCAGGGAGCCTAGGTCAGAACAGTAACGAAGCCTCTGGAAGCCACATCTTCAACCAAAGGGCTGAAGGCCAGAGCACATATGGAAAGAATAATGATAAACCAAATGGTTCTGATGTAAATAAGACACTGACCCAACTTCATATAACCAGTAAAAGCAGAAATAAGGGGTGAAAAGGTAGCTTCCAGGTCAGAGGTCAACTTTTTTTTTTTTTTTAGAACCAGACATCTCTTACGTTGTTGTTGTAGTCGGCAGTGCCAGCAGTTCCCAGGACCTCCTCGTATCTCTGCAGGAAAGGCTGGAGTCTGTTTTCCAATCCACGAAGCTCGCCCAGAACCTCCACATACTCTCCAGGTGACGGGTGGCTACAGAAACAGAGGACCCTCGCCATCTTGCTCCGGGACTGTTCCCCTGCCTCCTTTGAGAAACAGCCAGTATCCCTCCAGCTCCTCGAGGCTGCCCCTCTACCACCTTGGCCCAGCCCACCTCTATGGTTCCCATCCACAGTTCCCCACCCGCCCTGATCTGTCGGCACCTGGCTGGTTTGAAGGGGGGGGGGCAACTCTTGCTATCTCTTTGGTGGGCAGCTTTCTTACTTGGGGGCAGCTGCTTCAGCCCCAGGGGGCGGCTCGCTCCCAGAGGGCGGCGTTTCCTCGGCTGGCGTGGGCTCCTGGGGAGGCTCTGATTCGGTGCCTGTCATCGGCTCCCTTTCGGTCGGGCTAGCAGACGGCGTATCCTCGGATCCCACAGCAGCATGGTCACTGGTGTTACCCTGAAGAAAAGGAACAGGTGATCTTCCAGGCCCTCTAGAAGGGAGTCTCCGGGGCAGCGAATCTACATTCCTGCTTCGTGTTCCCCAGGATTAGAAATTCCCTCACCTCTAGTCGGTTCAGGATACCTTGAATGTCCCGTAATATGTGCTGGGCCATAACGAGACGGACACGAGGTTCACTCTACGTGGAAGAAAGAAACGGCCGTTATCAGAAGGCCCGAAAGGACCTCTTTCCCCTGAATCAGAATTCCTCCTTCCCTGTAGATCCCTCCTTGGGTAAAACCGACTCTTCTTCTCACTTCTTGATTTCCTTAAGGCCAGGTTTGGGTCCTTCGGTCCTCCCAGAGTTGAATCCACTCACCCCACGCCCCTTTCCAAACCTGTGGTCACCCCGCCTCCTCTTTAGTTCTGACCACATTGCTTTTCTACTTACTTGGTCCCTTCAAGCCAAGGTTCGTTTCTTGTAACCATGATAGCTCTTGCTAAGGCCTTGGGCAGGAAGAACCCCAATGTGTTACTAAAGCTACCTCCATTTCTAACGGAAGAGGCAGACGGGGGAGTTAAGATCATTTAAGAAAGGAGACCTCAGGGCTTGTAAGGTCCAGTGAAATTCTTCATTGAAGCTCTTTAGGATGCAGAGAACAATATTTCTTTTCTATCCCTAAAGAATTGCATTATTCCGCATTGGGACTCTTCCTGACTTTGGGTTCCTTTTCTCTTATTTCTGACACTGAGATTAAGTCATAGGACCCTTCTGGGATTTTGCTAATATCTGCCTGGCTCTGTAGTACATCAACTGTATGAGATAACTACTCCAAGTAAGAGCACTTCAGATGGGCTGGACAACAGCTCACTATCACATCCAGTCGGCATCGTGTCTGGATGGAGTTCGCAGAAGCTGCATCAGGAGGGCATCAGTCTGGAGAAGACTGGTATAAAAAGCCCTCAATTCCTTTCTTTTAAAAATGAAAACAAAAAAACCGCCCTTCGGTTTCTCTGCCGTTCTTTCTAAGGAACATACAGTAGTGACCAAAATTGTGGAAACCTTTTGGGAAAAGTGTATTTTCTAAAACTAGCTAATAACACTTTTTTTTTTTGTAGTAGTAGTAGTACCACAAAATTATATATCAATGGAAAGATTATTTAATCAAATATGTAACACATTAACTTTTATGAAGGATTTGCTGTTAGAATAGCAGCTACAGTAGAAAGAAGAAAAGTGAAACACGTAGAAAAAAATGAGATACACAAAAATTATCACCACAGAAAAAATGAGATATACAAAAATTATCACAAGGTCAGTTAATACTTAGTTGGGGAACCTTTAAGCATGAATGACGGCCTTACAACGTCTTCCCATGGAGTGAACCAAGTCTTTTTGTTCTGCAGCTGTTCTAATGTGAAACCAAGATTGAAGGATTGCTTCTATTAACTGGGTTTTATTGCTGGGACGCTTCTGACTAACAAGTTTCTTTAGTCGGCTCCATAGATTTTCAATTGGGTTAAGTTAAGGTCTGGGCTATTCCCAGGCCATTCCAGCAGTGGAATAGGATTATCTTGAAATTCCAAAAAAAAAAAAAAAAAAAAAGAGTGGTGTTATTAGCCATCAAACCTCAAAAATACACTTTCCTCAAAAGGTTTCCACAACTTTGGCCACTACTGTAGAAGACCTCCAACGAAAGACCCTGAATCTGGCACCCGGAGAGTACAATGCTTCAGAATGGTGGCTAAAGACATGAAACTAAGGTTGGGAAGAATTATCTTCTTCATAAAATCTGATCAGTAGTCACTGATCAAAAATTGCCTCTGGATAGAACATTGGATTGGTTAAATTCAGGTTCTTTGGAGAATAACTTGACTCCCTCTTCTTTCTGGCAGCCTCCGAGATATTGGAAGACTGCTATCATGTCACCCCTAGTCCTCCTTATCTTCAAACCAGACATACCCAGTTCCCAGAAATTGGGAGGGGGGATTGCATAGAGGGAAGAAGATATGTAGTCACAATAAAATACTTTACAGAAAGTCAAGGCCATGGAGCCCTGCAACTATGTGGAGAAGAATGAGGAGGTATCTTCTATTCCGGGCAGTACCTGATTAGATGTGTGGTGGATGTGTGGGAGAGGGACAAGGTCTTGAATTTTCTTTTGGGTGTGAAAAACCCAGAAGCTCTCAGATTCAGGTTTTCCCAGATGTGCCAATCTGACATCTCTAATAAAAGTTAGCTTTGAGGAACTTCAAGCCTCGGGAGTTTGATTTCGTTGGGGGATGTTACTTGGAACCCTGACATTTACAACATGCTACAGTCCAGAGTCTCAGTTACACCCACATATTAAAATAAACCCATCCATTTTTAACATTAAATTCTGTCCTTCCCAACCCCACTTGTACCTGAATAGGAGCCTGGTCCATATTTATATGAACGTCCACAGACGATCCATCGTTCTTTGGAAAGCAGGGAGTGAGAAATAGACAGAGAGAAAAAAAATTAAAAGGACCCCCAAAAAAAAAAAAAAAAGGAGGTAGGTGTGTGCAGGAGAAAAGAACAAAACAGTGCAGAAAAGAAGGTAAAAAAAAAAAAAACACCCAGTAGATCAAATTGCAACATCATCCAAGGCTGCTCCCCACCCAGCGTGGTAGATTCTTCAAATTACACATCACTTGAAAAGATACTTTCTTGAAATAATACCGAAATACCAGGGTTTATTTCCCGTGACTCTCTCTCTCTCTGTTACAAAACACAATTATACACCATTCAGACATGAGTGTGCGCTCTTGGGAATTTGTTTATGCTCCTGTGAATTCATAGCCGGGGAATCACCAGTACTTCTCAAAACTTCCCAAAAATCCCATAGGTGCAGGAGTAAAAAAAAGAAGAAGAAGAAGAAGAAGCAATAATGATAGGAAGGACCAAATAATGACTTCCAAAGAGGCCTTCCAGAATTCTTCGTTTTTTGTTTCGAGTTTTCATTTTTGATTCCACGAATCATTAGCAAACGCGTTTCCGAAAAGATGGGCGCAGAATTCTTACGGGCTGAAATCTTATTGGGAGGGAAATTGCGCTGACTTCAGAGGGGCCGAATTCCAAATGGACACGACTCAGAAATGGAGATGCTCGGGTATGTAGCTCACACGCTAAACATCTCTAAATGTTTTTATTATTCGAAACGTATTCACAAGGCTGTGTCATTTCAGAAAACGCTCTCGCAATACCTGTTCTCAAATATATCCCCAAGCCTTGTTTAAAGATGGATACAGGTTACCTCAGAGGCCTTCAAACTTGGCAGCTTTAAGACTTGTGGACTTCAACTCCCAGAATTCTCCAGCCAGCATAGCTGGCTGGAGAATTCTGGGAGTTGAAGTCCACAAGTCTTAAAGCTGCCAAGTTTGGAGACCCCTGTCCTATCTGGACGATTGTCAAGTCAGAAATACAGAGAAAGATATGAGAGGGAAAGAGAGAGAAGGTTGTTCCTGACCAACCTCACAGTAAGTAGACCTCAACCCCAACCCAGGGAATTGTCATTTCTTAATCTGGCTGAATACAAGTAGTCCTCGGTTTACAACAGTTCATTTAGTGACCGTTTTGAAGTTACAACGGCACTGGGGGGGGAAATGATTTAGGATCGTTTTTCACACTTGCAGCATCCCCAACAGTCAGGTGATTTATGTTCAGATGATTGACAACTGAACTCAAATTTATGACGGTGGCAGGGTCCCAAGGTCACGCGATTCCCCTTTTGCGACCTTATGACCAGCAAAGCCTGCAAGTTCAAATCTCACTAGGCTCAAGGTTGACTCAGCCTTCCATCCTTTCAAAGGTAGGTAAAATGAGGACCCAGATTGGGGGGGGCAATAAGCTGACTTTGTATAAATATACAAAAGGATGAAGGCTATTGCTTAACGCATTGTAAGCCGCCCTGAGTCTCCGGAGAAGGGCAGTATATAAATTAAAGCAAAAAAAAAAAAGCCAAACCCGGATTCACTTAACAACCGTGTGGCTAATTTATCAACTGCAGCGGTTCAGGGGCAAATGTTCAAAATTCAACTGACAAAAATTTCTCCGCCCAAACGATCGCATGATCAAAATTCAGACGTTTGGCGACTGACTTCACATTTAGGATGGCGGCAGCATCCCGGGGTCATGCAATCTCCCTCCCGCCCCACCTTTGGCAAACCTTCCAACAAGCAAAGTTCAATGAGGAAGCCAGATTGACTTACCCACTGAGGTAACTACAACCAAAGGGATTGACTTAGCAACTGTGGCAAGGAATGTTTTAAAATGGGACAAAACCCGCTTAACGGATATCTCGCTGAGCAACAGAAACGTTAGGGGTCCATCGCGATCATAAGCCGAGGACTACCTGTTATTTTATTTATTTATTTATTTTATTTTATTTTATTTGTATACCGCCCTTCTCCCAAAAGAGACTCAGGGCGGTGAACAGCCAAAATTAAAATACATACAATACAAAAGTTAAGATCATTAAAAGAGATGAAATCAATCGGCCTCCCAATTTAAAACCCCAAGTCTATAAAATTTAAAAATAATTCCTTTTAGAGCAACCCAAGCAACGGAAAAAACAGCCCTGTGCCTAGTGTGTGTGTTTCAAACCCTCTTCCTCTCTGTCCGTACCACACACACGTCATCGCAAACACAGGCAGAACAGAAGGACAAGCCAGACGTTGTTCACAACACACCCCTCCAAGTCAGAAATGACAGTTTCAGGAACGGCTGACACTGACCCCACTCTGTGCAAAAGCAGAAGGGAGGAACCCAAAGCCGCTTTAAGCCAGGGGTCTCCAACCTTGGCGACTTTAAGACTTGTGGACTTCAACTCCCAGCTTTGCTGGCTGAGGAACTCTGGGAGTTGAAGTCCACAAGTCTTAAAGTCGCCAAGGTTGGAGACCCCTGGTTTAAAGCACCCCACCGCCAGCTCCCCACTACCATGTAGCAGCGTGCAAGCAAGTTCCCTTCTTGTTTTATTAACGGGAAGGGGGGGCAAAAGCATTAGGGGGAGCCCGAATACTTCCCCTTGCCCTGCAACTCTCTGGCTAAAACTCACTTGTGTGGGTGGCTGTGGGTCCATAATGCTTACTGGTAAGTTGAAGGTTCCCACCATAACGTAACTGTTGGCGTTGCGGTCATGGACAGTGGAACCTGACCCCCGGGGTCCCGTGTTGTTGTGAGGGGCGGTGGACAAGCCGGCTCCTGAAGGCCCTCCCGAGGGCGACTGGGTCTGGGGAGGGGCGCGTTCCACCAAGTGGATGACTTTGCCTCCAACATCTGCAAAAAACAACAACAACAACAACTAAGATACGTAGTCAAGATTTCCTTATAGAGTTCTCATTCCATGTCTGGCTGCCCTTGAAGTCTTGAATCTAAGAACTGAAAGATTTTAAGAAGAGAAGCCGTTTGTCTGAAACGGTATAGGGCTCTGGGGTCAGCAATCCACAGCTCTGGAGCCGCATGTGGCTCTTTCATCCCCTCTGCTGCGGCTCCCTGTCGCCAGCACAATTTTGAGAGGAGCTTCCGGTTATGGGGAGGAAAAGCACAGAGCACCAGGAAGGGACTCTATGGAAAGGAGCCAGGTTTTCCAGTCAGCTCCACAATTGATAGGGTTTTCAGTTAGGACAGGTAGAGGAAAAAGGATGCCGCGCTAGGAGACTCTATGGTGGGGAACCGGACTTCCGGTTGGCTCCAGAATTGAACAGAGGGCTTCCGGTTAGGATCTTTTTGGCTGTTTGAGTATTTAAGGTTGCCGACCTCTGGTATAGGGTTTCTTGCCTGAGCAGTGGGGGTTGGACTAGAAGACCTCCAAGGTCCCCATTGACTTTGCTGTTATTCCAATGTTGCTACCCCCATTCTGTTCTTGCCAGAACTGTGGTGGCACAACAGTTAGAGTGCAGTACTGCAGGCTACTTCTGCTGCCGGCTGCTAGCCGTTCGAATCTCACCAGGTTCAAGGTTGACTCAGCCTTCCATCCTGCCGAGGGGGGTAAAATGAGGACCCAGATTGTTGGGGAGGGGGGCATAGGCTGACTCTGTAAATCGCTTAGAGAGGGCTGTAAAGCACTGTAAAGCGGTAGGTAAATCTACGTGCTATTGCGACAGATCGTTGGACAAGCATGACCAATACTGGTTCTTTCCCATAAATGGGCCTCAAGCCTGACTTAATCACTTTGCCCATTTTTCAGCTATCGTATTTTTGGCTCCATAAGACGCACTTTTTTGTCTCCCAAAAGTCGATGGAAATATCTGTGTGTCTTATGGAGCGAATATTGCCGAGACCCTGCCCACCCACCGGCCCCCACCCGTCTTCCATTTTCAGCCTCCACGCACCTGGTTTTGCCTCCGTGAAGGAAACAGGGTGCGCAGAAGCTGAAAATGGAATGTGCAAAGGTAAAACGTGGGGCACGCTGATGCCGAAAACGGGAGCGCATCTTAGGGTTGGGTGCATCTTATGCAGCAAAAAATACAGTACTACTTTGTTTTCAATTAAAAGTATGTGTGTGTAAAAATAAAATAAAATAAAATAAAATATAAAATAAAATAAAATAAAATAAAACAAAATAAAATAAAATAATAAAATAAAATAATAAAATAAAATAAAATAATAAAATAGAATAAAATTAAATTAAAATTAAATTAAAATAAAATAAATAAAATAAAAATAAATAAATAAATAAATAAATAAAATAATAAAATAAATAAAATAAAAAATATAAATAAATAAATAAATAAAAAATTAAAAAATATAAAATATTAAAAATTAAAAATTAAATTAATTAAATTAAAATAATTAAAAAACTTTTTAAAAACCTGGACATCCACATATGGGGTTTGATTTGTACTTCCCCAACTTCCAAAATGCTTCTGCTGCAATTCTATGCCTCTTTTACCTGGATGTGAACATCTGAATAAATAAACCTGGATTGTTCAATAAATCGTCCTTAAACTGTAGAATTCGTCCATGTCTTGCAAATATACTGTATATAGGAAAGTCTATGTCCCCCCTGGGGGAGGGAGAGGTATGCTGAATTAACCACTATGCTACTCTCATTTCAGGACACGCTTTTCTGATGGTGGAGGGGGGCCTGTCAGGCCATCTTTTTCATTGGATCTTCAGGCCTCCCACATTTGCTACTGTGGGAAACTGGGAGGGGGGATTGTATAGAGCCAGGGTGATATATAGTCATAACAACATTCCTTTCTCAGAAAGTCAAGGACAACTTGCCCTGCACCTGAAGGACTGGAACTGGGAGGCATCTCCAGTTGGGACGGTGCTTTGATTGCACCATGTGATGGACATGTGGGTGTTGGGCAGGGACTTGGCCTTTCCTTTGGATGGGGAAAACCTGGAAGCTTTCAGATTCGGGTTTTCCCAGATGTGTCAATGGGTCTAATAAAATGGAACTTTGAGGAAACTCAGAGTTTTCTTTCCTTGGGGGTGTTACTTGGAACCCTGACATTCTAAACTGCATCCTCAGGAAATTTAATGAAGCTGGGAGAAACTATAGAGATTTCCCCACTAACTCATTCCCCTTGCTCAAAACATATTCATCCTTAATTAGGGCCCAAGTTATACATAATACAGGTAATTAATGCTCGACTTACAATTCATTTAATGACCGTTCAAAATTATAATAGCACTAAAAGTGATTTATGACCGTTTTTCACACTGCAGCATCCCCATGGTCATGTAATCAAAATTCAGATGCTTGGCAACTGGCATGTATTTATGACAAGTTGCGGTGTCCGGCGGGTTATAGGACCCTCTTTCACAATCTTTTGACAAGCAAAATCAATGGGGTAGCCAGAGTGTGTAATGGGGTAGCCAGCTGTGTTACTAATTTAACAACTGCAGTGATTCACTTAACAATTATGGCAAGAAAGGCTGTAAAAATGTGGGGGGGGGGAACTCACTTAACAAACGTCTCACTTAAATTTTGGGCTCAATTGTGGTCGTTAAGTCGACTACCTGTACATGCATATGCAATATAATATATATTATAACACATATATTACTATTATTATATTGTAATATAAGATGGACAAGGTGTACGTACATTTCCAAACATGTACACATGTAAGCAGGAAAACAATTGGTCAAGAAAGAGGCAACCGCTTTATTTCCCAACCTGAATGTCTCAAGACCAATTTCAAACTTTTATTCCAACAATTTTACACTCCACCGTAACCCAGCGGTTATGAATCTATGCCAAAATAACTCCGGAGCGAGCACTTCATGTAAAATATGAATTTTATTCTGGGCAGCCTTTATGGAAGCAGAACACTAACATTTCGGGGGGCTTTTTCCAGGGTGAACCTGGGTCAGAAACCCACCCACCCCCACCCGTCTCCCAAACTCTCCCCTTGTTCACTTCAACCCCCCCCCCCCCAACCTTCTCTTGGTTCCAAACTCACTGTATTCTTTCAACTTCTTGTCATCTTGTAGGACTCTCCCTTGATAGATGAGGCGCTGTTTTTCGGAGGGAATGTTGACTGAGCCCGCTATGTGCTCCTTGAACTCTTTCACGGTGATCTACAGAGCAAAAGGAAAACTGAAAAGAAAAAGAAAAACCACCGGGAGGAAACTCTCTTCCCACTCTTCCTTCGTCAGAATCTGGCCCCTCTATGGCACCTGCCTGGACAATGAAGCAAGCGCCTCAGTTCTACAGAGGGACAGCGTACTGTGGTCTCGAACGCGAGTGACCATATACGCAAAGAGAAGGAAGGAAGGAAAAGGGGAGGGGAAATGCAAAGGGTCAGAAACTCATCCAGCTGTGGGGTCTACAATGTCAATGAAATGTTGCAGATGTCTTGAAGATTGTCAGGATTTGAATGGGACAAAGCAAGCTCAGATGAAATCTTTCCAAGACCAGATCTGCTAGTTGTCAGCAAAATATTTATTTGTTTGGTTGTTTATTAAATTTACTGATCAGCACATATCTTATCTATCTCTGTGTGTGTGTGTGTGTGTACACACACAGATAATCATATTATACATACATACATATATACTGTATACATATATTGAATACATATATATCATATACATATATAACATATACATATACACATACCAGTACATACATACACACACAAATATATAAATATAAATATATATATATATATATATATATATACACACACACACACACACACACACACACACACACACACACATATACATATACATATATTTATTTATTGGCCGCCCATCTTACCATATGGTAACTCTGGGCAGCTTACGCTTACATCTAAGTTAAGACATAAAAAGTTGAAATTAAACTGCCTTGCTTAACAACAAAGTTGTTGATTGGCCCCTCCCATAAGACATAAAAAAGGAGCAAACGACGTGAGCCTTTGCAGGCAGCAATTAGTTCATATAGTCAATTCAAGCTCTGAGAAGTCCCTTCGACTCTCTGCTCCGTTTGGCCTTGCAAAACTAATTGGCAATTAGGTCTCTGGCAGCCTTTCAAGGGAGATAAAGGTGGGTGCTTATCAGCATTACCTTGGAAGACTGTGGCAGACATCTGTCGGAATCTTCACAGACTGTTTGGGAATCATTACGGGCTGTGAATGGCCAGCCGTCTCAAAAAAAAAAAAAGATTTTTGGGGGGTCTAAAATTTTGTTTTATGCTTTCTCAGGAAGTCTAGGTCAGAACTCTGTGCAGGATTAGTGCAGGGAAAGCACCTCAGAGGGAGACAACCACAGCTGTGATATAAGGATATCTGCAAGAGGGACCTAAAGGCCCTGGGAATGGACATTAACTACTGGTAAATCTTGACCTCTGATCGTTCAGCTTGGAGGCTAAAGACGCAGCATGGCCTTCTCCAATTCGAAGAGACACTTGTTCGGCAGGCTGAGGCAAAGAGACAGTCCCGGAACCAGCGAAATCTGGGGGGTAGGCAGGGGACAGAATGTATCTGCCCTCAGTGTGGAAGGGATTGCCACTCTCGAATTGGCCTTTTTAGTCACACCAGATGCTGTTTTAGGACCTCTTTCCAGAGCACGATACCATAGTCTTTTGAGACTGAAGATGCCAATGGTAGGTCAGAACACCAATCAATAGGCCCAGGGATCTTCTACTCATAATCTGTTACCTTAAAGCAGGTAACTGTGAGTTCTGCAAAGCAACATCAATACACTGTTGAGATACCCCAGGCATAAAAACAACAGTCCTATCCACTTTCCTGCTGTTATCCAAATTTAGGTGATCTTACCTCTCCTTCTACTGTGAATGTTCTTGTCTGAGAGTCCAAGGTTTTTATCATCACCTCAAGGTTCTCCAGCTCCGCCATGGTTAACTACAGATTTTTTCTGTAAGAAACAAGAAAACTGGTAAATGTCTATGGAGATTCTCAGTCATCCAGGTCACAGTTGTCCCAAAGTGTTTTTTCAAGAGGCAACTGGACTTCCTTTGTTTTTCTTTGAAGATGTTTCGCTTCTCCTCCAAGAAGCTTCGTTGGCTCTAATTTCCCCACCATCCAGTCAGAGCTGAAGAAGCTTCTTGGATGAGAAGCAAAACGTCTTCAGAGAAAAACAAAGGAAGTCCAGTTGCCCCTTGAAAAAGCACCTTTGGAAGAAAACTGGTAAGTTTCAATCACAGAGACTGTAACTCACAAGTTTAGCATTGCCAGAAAAAGGAAGAAATGTCTAAGAAACCTAAGAGAGCCATTTTCCCAAATGATTCCTTGCCAAATGTGTCTGTCTTTTAGGGAAGTTGTTATATGAAAGCCATCCATTCACTATAGGGCATAGGATCAAACTGAAGGCTAAAAAAGTACCATTTCACATTCTTCTGTGCAGCGTAATGTAAAACATACATAATGTGAATTAGAAATCATTTTACATGACTTTGAATTGTCGCTGGAGAAAAATCGATTTGTAACTATCAATGTTACCCAGAAAAAAATCTACCGTTTCCCTGAAAATAAGACATCCCCTGATAATAAGCCCAATCGCGCTTTTGAGCGCATGCGCTAAAATAAGCCACGCCCTGAAAATAAGCCCTCCCCAAAAATATTTAACCTCATGCGCAGCCAGTCCCCACCATTTCCTCTGGTTAGGGTTAGGGAGACAGAGCTGGAAATCAGGTAAGACGGCAAGAGGAGCCCCATCTTGCTCCACGTGCCCCAAAATAATAAGACCTCCCCAAAAATAAGGCCAAGCGCTTATTTCAGGGTTCAAAAAAATATAAGACAGGGTCTTATTTTCAGGGAAACACGGTAGATATTACCAGTAGTATAGCTCACTACTTCCAGAAATTTGAATTAGTATTACGACAAACTTCTGTAATTCTGCTAAAAATCAGCAATGGAGACTTTCCCTTTCCTAGAAAAGAAACACTAGTGGCAATAATCACACTCCCCCCCCCCCCCCCAAAAAAAAGTCTGCTAGAATTTCTTTAAAACTCACATTGGTTGAGTTGTAAAATGGAGCGAAACTCACTTAACAACAGAAATTTTGGGCTCTGTTTTGGCGTAAATCAAGGGCTGTATTTCTTGAGGACTGAATACATAACCGTGTTTCTGTTTTGTTCCCGGGTTTGCCTATAATTTGAGTGTAATGCCACAGCAGCATCAAAAACGTTAGAAA
Source organism: Arizona elegans (assembly GCA_022577455.1). Lineage (NCBI taxonomy): Eukaryota > Metazoa > Chordata > Lepidosauria > Squamata > Colubridae > Arizona > Arizona elegans. Next base: position 152,830,846 of record JAKOOJ010000003.1, read on the forward strand.
AAGCACACATTTGGAAAGGTTTGAAATGTATGCTATAAGGCAACCTGTCCCATTATGAGTTTTAGTTAGGAATTTGGAAAGTGTCCTAAACCCAAAACGGGTTCAAGGTTGTCTCATTTCTATAATAATGTTGCAATGCCAGAATATGACAGAATATTTTGCATATCCAGAGTTTCATTCCACATCCACGCCTTGAATAGAAACAGTTAAAGGTCAAATTCTATTCATCCTGGAGACTGAGTCCTAATGAACAGTGTAAGGCCTAGTAAACAAGATTTGACTAAGTTTACAGTCTCCCTTCTTCATGGCGGAAAGCTAGTAACTCCACAAAACTGTCTAGCCGCCAGCCTACATATGCTTAGGTTAATATTATTTGCGGCCCACATTGCTTTCATGGTCTTTGAAAAATTCTAACTGACCTCCAGCAATTGACTGTACAAGCAGCAATTTAAAAGATGGTGTAAAATCCTAGGAGGAAGAACAAAGAAAAACAACAACAGATTATTAACAATATTCATTTGAAGAAAAAAAAAAGACAGGTATTTCTACAATCCTACTCCTTGGAAGAAACTCTGTTTTAATAAACATCCAGATATCGATAAATAGCACAAGTACCCTTAACCTTTATAAATAAGTAAGACTACAATTAACTATTCATTTATAAGTAACCAAAAATCAATAATTAGTAAGGAAACATAGCTAGGATTAGGGCTGGCGAACCTCATTTTACCCAACCTAACCATTGATTATAACCTTACATTGCATCATTACTGCCCTTTCCAGAAGGTATCGGGTTCAAATCCCTTCCCAACCATGCAGCTCAACTGACAGTCCCTCCAATTAAGTCTTCACATCCTTTGACTTAGAGCCTACTCTATTAATTAAAAGCAAACTGCAATTTTTTTCAATCAACATTTTTTCCAGCGCAAGGAATTGATAAAATAAGCCATTAAAGAACTTTGGGATTCAGCCCACAACTAAGGTCTAAATCAGGCGTGTCCAACCCATGGCACCCATGACCCACATGTGGCCCTGACCAGGTAATAATGCAGCCCTAATTTTCACTTTTATGTGTATATGTATACATTAACTATATTATATATTTTATATGGGGCCCAAGACAATTCATCTTCACTCAATACGGCCCAGGTAAGCCAAAAGGTTAGACACATGTAGTTTAACTATTGTTATCAAGAGAAAATCTGAAAGAATTCAGAAGGGATTCATTCAACCCATCTCCCCCAAACTGAGAATAAAATGTCCTGTAAGCCAAGCAGCAGAATTAGCCCATTCTCTCTTTTCAGTTTGGAGCCACAATCTCTCCAACTTGGGATACCTCATCAGCAGAAACACTATAACAACATCCTACCCAAAATACACACCCCTAATGCTCCTAAAGAACGATCCTTTGTCGCTACTGACAAAAAGAAAGTGTATCACCAGACTATCCTAAAAGTGTTTTTTTTTCCCCAAAAGGCAACTGGACTTTCTTGATTTTTTTTTCCGTTTCACTTCTTACTTCTCATTTAAGAAGCTTGGATGAAATTTTCTCTTTTCAGTTCAGAGCCACAATTTCTCCTCTCCAACTTGGGGTACCTCATCAGCAGAAACACTATAACAACATCCTACCTAAAATACATGCCACTAGGGCCCCTAAAGAATGACCCTTTCTCACTACCGACAAAAAGAAAGAATATCACCAAACTATCCCAAAGGTGGGGTTTTTTCCTCAAAAGGCAACTGAACTGTCTTGATTTTTTTTCTTTTGAAAACATTTTGCTTCTTGTCCGAGAAACTTCTTTGGCTTCTTCTTCCTGGATGAGAAGCAAAACTTTTCCAAGTATGAAGAATAATAATAATAATAATAAACAACGCTGGCAGCAACCCGTATCAACCATTAGCACCAATCAATGGTATTTGTGGTGCATTTTTGAATGTTCGGTTGACCGAGTTTCAAGTTTAATGAATAAGTATAGTATAGCCTTTATTGTCATTCTACATCATGTATATAACAAAATTGGTTTTAGCCTCACTGGTGCAATCCATGACAAAAAATATAAATAGTATAAAGAATAATCCCTATGCAAGTAATTGGGGGGCGGGGGGGGGGGAAGAAAAAGAAAAATTAGTCATACGTTTCTGCATGTGCATGGAGTAATTGTGGTTGTGTTTAAGAGTCTGATAGCTCAAGGACAGAAATTATTTTTAAATCTATTTGTTCGGCTAGCTATGCTTCGATGTCTTCTGCCTGAAAAAAATTAAGAAAGTCCAATATTATAAAGTATATATAATAATAAATAGATGATGAAAGCTCAGTTGCCTTTTGGAAAAAGCCCCTTCAGGACAATCATAACCTAGATGATGATGAAGGAGGAGGAGGAGGAGGAGGAGGAGGAGGAGGAGGAGGAGGAGGAGGAGGAGAAGAAGAAGAAGAAAAAGAAGAAGGCCCAGTTGCCTTTTGGAAAAAGCCACTTCAGAACAATCATAACCTGGATGATGAAGGAGGAGGAGGAGGAGAAGAAAGAAGGCCCAGTTTGCCTTTTGGAAAAAGCCCCTTCGGGACAATCACGACCTGGATGATTTGAAAATCTCTGTAGATTTATCCCCAACCCTCAATCCAAGTCACTCCCAAAACAAAACTACAGGAGCCTTCTGAAAACGGGAGATCTGAGAGGCCACCAATTCTCTCAGAATTACAGGGTGCCAGCAAGCCAAGCCTCATTCCTCCTGAACGTGTGCAGCTTGGCCTTCTTCTCACCCCATCCCACCCACCCACCCACCCACCCACCCAGAGGCAAAGGTGGGCAACCTCTGATCGCCCCCTTCCCACCTCCCCCCACATAAGTCTCTAACCACCCCAGCATGATTCTATATACATATCCAAGGATGATGGGACCTGTTCCCCAGCCACCATAACCACCTCTGGAGGACTATACATACATATATACATATATACATATTTGTATTTCTCTTTAGCCAGGTTCTTCCTACGTAAACCAAGATTTTTATTTTTACATAGGAAGAACCTGGCTAAAGAGAAATACACATAAAGGCCTACGAAAAGAAAGTACATACATAAATACATACATACATACATACATATATATATGATTATATATAGATAAATAATATATAGATATATAAATAATATATAGATATAGATATATATTATATGTGCAAGTTTTGGTGAATTCGGGTCTTTTCCCATTTAAGATTGAGAGTATTTTGGCAACGTTTCGACAAGGTCCCACTCATCATCTTAGGCTAGTGTCTTCGGCTTCTGCTTGTGCAAGGAAAGCAACTCTCAAGATACTCTCAATTTTACACGGGAAAAGACCCGAATAAACCAAAACCTGCATACCTCTACCCGTGAAAATCTACGAAAACAAATATATTATACACAGCCACTGTGGTGGCGGTGGCTGAATTATACACACACACACACACACACAAACACACGCGACAGCTCCGACCTTGCAACACACCCACAGCTTCTAAACTAGATAAGAGCTTGAAGATGACAGGGTTGTGAGCCTGTCGAAACGGTGCTATAAGAAAAACTTTTAAGGTACTGGGAGGATTTTAGCTAAGGTTTTAAAGGTCCTTGCAGAGTGCTCTGTAAGGATTTTTAGAAGATTTTAAGCTAGGATTTTAACCAGAATTTTAAACATTTTAACTAACTTATTTAACATGACGCGGGAAAACACCCGAGATTTTAATTTTTTGCATATATGTGTGTGTGTGTGTGTGTGTGTGTGTGTGCAGTTAATATCTCGGGTTTCTTCTCGTGTAATTGTAAACATATCCTTAAAAGGGTAGTAGTGACGTTTCGACGAAATCGCATTCGTCATCTTCTGGCTGATGTTCTCGGTTTGGTGCTTATGGGCACCAAATATATATATATATATATATATATATATATATGTATGTATGTATGTATGTATGTATGTATGTATATGTATATGTATATGTATATGTATGTGTGTGTGTATGTATGTATGTATATATATGTATGTATGTATGTATGTAAGTCGCTTCTACCCTTTTAGGGATATAGCCAATTACACGGGAAGAAACCCGAAATATTAACTACACACACACACACACACACATATATATATATATATATATTTCTCTCAGCCAGGTTTCAGTTCAGTGAAATCTCATTCACTAGTTTCTAGGCTTTATCAGACATCAAACCAGCATTTTGCTGCCTGTTGCGAGACTTAAGGGGAGACTAAGATCTATTTCTGACTAGTTTACTGACTAGAAACTAGTGAATGAGATTTCACTGAACTACGGCTGTATACAGATCCCGATTTACGTAGGAAAAACCTGGCTGAGAGAAAAATACACCTAAAAGACCTACGAAAAGAGAACTCATTCAGCCACCGCCACCTCCCCTGCTCAAAGATGAACGCCTGCTGAGAGCCACGTCTTTTTTTTCCCTTCCCCCCCCCTCTTCTTCTTCTTCCCCCCCCCCACGAATAGCCTTCCCCCCCTCTTCCCCCCCCCCAAATATACCCTCAGGTTATCGGATAACGATCCCACGCCGTCCTCGGCAACCCGATACGGTATATTTTCCCAGGATCCGATCGTCAGAAGGCAAAAGCGCTGGGGGGGCCTTCAGAAGCAACGCGAAGCGGCCCCCTCCCTCCTCCCACTTTCCTTTCCCCCCTCCCCCTTTATCAATTTTTTTTAAACCCCTGAAACCGCTCTCTCCTCCCCCTCCCCTCGCGTCCTTTTCAACTTCCCGTCAGGCAGGAATCGATTTCCCAGCCCAGAAGCTTCTTCCTTCCGCTTCCAGAAAAACTTCCTGCCCGAAAAGGTGGGAGGGGTCGGGGAGTTTTTTTTTTTTTTTTTTTTTAAAGCAGCCTATATACAGAGAGAGAGAGAAGGGGAAATCCTCGCTCCATAGAGTTATTAGCAAAAAAAAAAAAAAACGACACACCTCCGGGTTCCCCTTCGCCCATCTCAGGGCTGAACGTTGCACCCACAAGAGAGGGTCGCGTTGGTATTATGTCATTATTGATATGTACATTCGCTTTTCTATCAAAGAGTCCCCCTACGGTGGGCCGAGGAAAGGAGCAAACGACGCTCTTTCTTTCCGCCCGGGTTTTATATATAAATATATATAAAATAAGGAGACGGTTTTTGATAGCCGGAAATATCGGCCCGCGTTTCATTTTTACTCATGGCTTTACCTCTCTGACCTAACGCCTGCGTCGAAGCGATTCTCCGGACGTTCTTAAAATGGCGGCGCTTCCGCTTCACTCCGGGCAAAGGAGGTCCTCCGATTGCAAAAATTTTCCCACCGCGGGTCCTTTCCTCACGAAATCCTGCTCCGGAACGGATATCTGGAGGGGGGCGGACGAACAGCCGCCGGCCTCGCGGCTGGAGCGAGCTCCTGCCTTCCGAAGCGCCGCGTTCCCGGCCGTTCGGTCACTACGCATGCGCCTGGAGCCCGCTAAGCCCCATTACTGGCGACTGTTCCATAGTTGCCTAAAAGACTGCCCGACGCTTCTCAATTCAAAAATTCGGTAGGAAAAGTGGGAGGAAAAAAAATCCCAGGCGCTGATAATAGCTTCCTCGGTTTTATCTGTTTTTTAAAAAAAAATCTTCCTCAGTTCATATACTATTTAAAATAATTCTAAGCATCTGAACTAAACTAGTACGTCCGAAGGAATGCCTTAACCGGGCCTCGGACGCGGTAGGAGGAGCCAAATAGCATTACCGATACAAGAGAATATTTGTAGTTTACGTCCGCGCGCTGTTGAGATGACGTAATACGTATTCCTATGACGTAAAAGGGGCCGTTAAGCAAAAGCGATGGGTGGAACCTTTATGGTCCCCATGTTATTTAAATTAGCAGAAGTTTATCCGCCCCTCCCCGCTTGCAGCCCGGGAAAGAGAAGTTTAGTCCGCCATCTTTATTTAAGGTTTCTCCCCTCCCCCTCTAATATGAAGACACGGGAGGAAGAGTTATATTAGTCTGTGGTAGAAGCCGTCGTTTCGCCGCCATCTTTGTTTTCGCTCGTCGCTTAGCAACGATTGGCTAATGGGAACTGCTGCAAAAGCCTGAGTCTGTTGCATTTTCGGATGATTAAATCAGTGTAATTAAGGATGTTCGAAATAGGGATAGGAAGTATTTCCTTCCTTGAGCGGCTAGTTTTATTTATGCTTAATTTATAATTCACATTTCCAAAGCCACCCAATTTCTCAACCGCTCTGTGTAGCTCACAGGCTGCAAACCAAAGAATTGAAAAACAGTGTTTTTCAAACTTGCCAACATTAAGATGTGTGGACTTTAACTCTTCCAGGACTTCCAAGATATGCTCCCTATTGTTTAATTGCAGAAAAGTTTAATTCAGAAGAAATGGCTTTGATTAAAAGGAAAACATGATTTCCCCAAACTTCAGATGTGCCTACCATGCCAAAATGCTAATATGGTTACCTAGAATTTTAAGCTTCATTATTAGCATTTTAAAAGGTGATATTAGCATTTTGAACATGGCAATCTAGGCCTCTTTTTGACTATGAGGAAAACATGTTTTTTCCTCTTGGCCAAGGCCATTTCTTTTGGTATGCAAGAACTTGCCACTTCAATACTAAACAATAAGAGAACGCTATTTTGAAAGTCATTTGCAACACACTTGTATTCAAAGTTAATACATTTGCAAGTTTTAAAGAAACCCATCTGGGAAAGAGTAATGTGATCCATAGATTTGCCTTTATAGATTTGACTTTATCCACCTAATAAATGAGTTTTGTTTTGCCTGTATTACTAGGTGAAATATATTTTGGGTGGGCAATAGACTGCCAAGTTCTCTTGTCAATCTTAACAAACAATCCATCTCTGCCCCCAACTCATATTATTCCGCTAACATTCCGCTCTCAATAGGTGCATTCTTTAAGTTATTCATAGCCAATAAATGATTCCCAAGGATCAAAAGTAGTTTTAACTCTGTCTCGACCAATACAGTAATACCAAAAAAGATACAGATTTCACTACAGCTTTCTAGAAGGCTGAAATTCAACAGGTAAGAATGTGCAGAGAAGTGGGGGGGAAGTGTCTTCCCCAACCAGATGTGAGCACAACCACATCATTATTTTGAGAGCCAGCTTGGTAGGATTAGCCCTCTATCCCTCTATCCATCTAGCAACAGAATTCACCACATGGCACATGGGAAGATTACATCACCCAGCAAAGCTCAACCAAGCTTGGGACTCAGGACAGACCACAGAGTTGCCCCTGCATGGCCCCATGGGAGTCTGACAACCAATCAGAATACAAGCTCAAATTCAAAGCCCAACAGAGAGCATAAAACCTAGGCACTCTCAGCCATCTCTGCCCTTTTTCTGCCCAGGGACTCAAGCCATGTGATCCTGTTCATCAATAAACCTTCTTTATAAGCAACTTCCATGAATCCAGTGTCTTTCCCCCCACTTGGAACTGAACCCAGAGTGAACATTTCTTGCAACAAAACCATATAGTCCCTACACCGCTGGTATACAGGCACTCCTGGACTTAATGACAACAATTGAGCCCATCGACTGTTTGTCAGAAGGTTGCAAAAAAAAAAAAAATGAGAACAGGATCCCAAGACACTGCACCCGTCATAAATGTGAGTCAGTTGCCAAGAATATGAATATTGATCACGTGACCATGGAGTTGCTGCAATGGTCATAAGAGTGAAAAACTCTTATAAGTCACTTTTCTCAGTGCCATTGTAATTTGGAATGGTCACTAAACAAACTGTTGTATGCTGAGGAGTATGTGTAAATGAGGGGTCCTTGGTGCTCTCTGAGCTTGCTTGTTTTCTTGCAGAGACGTTTCATTACCCTAACTAGGTAACATCATCAGTGCTACTTGTTAGGAAATGGTTATTTGTCTAACTAGTTGGTCAGGCAATATATAAACCAACAATGTATGTTTGCAGTCAGAAAGGTATTATATTGCTTTAAGACTGTATTGCATTATCTTGTATCCTGATTGGCTAAGCTCTGTAGCCAATGTACTTAAGGGAAGTCAGGATCATGGCTTGTGTGGATACTACACCATTTTACCTGCTTATTTGCTGTTAACTCTCTACCTGATCTCTCTGCATGATCACTGTTTGATCATAGCTACATGTTGCTTTCTACTATTTATTGAATGTTTTGATATTGAACTTGTTCCTGTTTTGAAACTCAAGAAGAACTGTTTTATTGTGTATGACTACAACTGGTAAGAAGACTTCGTACTTGAAATATCCCTGGATTGATCTTTTAACTCTCGTCTTATCTGTGTATGACTTGGATTATTTTTTGGACTTTGCTTTACTTTTTCTAAAAGTAAAAGACTACAACAACTCAGTGTATTTGTATGTTGACTGTGATTGTTCACAACCACTCCCAGTCACTTTTCATGTGTTTACTCAAAGGGTACTCTGATCAATAACCTACAACATCGGTTATGAGCCAAGAATATCCTTAACATTACTATCGTAGCTACTAGCACTGATGATGTTACCTAGTCTGCAAGAAAACAAGCAAGCTCAGAGAGCACCAAGGAAACCCTCATTTCAACCCTGAGCTACAAATATTCTCCTTTATTGGCAAATTAGTACCTGTAAATATCTGCGCAATTTGGTTTTGGAGACATTATGCAGGATTGGGCCTAGGAGATATTAACAAAAAAGGGGAAGAAAACCTGAGCAAAGGGCTGAAGAAACTTTAGCAAGAGGAAATGGTACCTATTGCTTTAAATTAGCAAATTGCTTTTTTTTTTTTATCAGATGACCTAGGGCAGGAGAAAACCAAACTAAAATAAAAAGCGCAAAGCTCCTACTGTGGACAAAACCACTTCAGAAGAAAATCCCTTTCTAACCCAATATTAGCTTCCTACTTATAAGGGAACATTATAGGACTCACTAAATGCACCTCCTCGGCTTGTCTGCTTTCCAGCCCCCTCCCCCTGGCCTTGCTTGGGTAGGATCTTTCTGGATTTCATTTTCACTCATAGTCTAAAACACACAGCAACGGACTCTAGACCCTGGAGGGCTAAACATTTAACAAGCTGAGGGCAAAGGTCAGCTGTACAAAATCTACCTCCAGAGACTGATTCTCAGAGCAAGCCATTAATAGCTCCAAGCAATGGAGGGACTGTGGACTTACCTGCTCTACCTCTATGGACTCTTTGTGGATGCCGTGTTCCCATGTGAGAATCCAGTGAAGTTGCATGCTAATGAACTGAACCGGGACCAGGTAACCAAAAATTTAAAAATCCAGGCAGGATGCCACAGTTAATAATTGCTTTTTGTTGCGGAAAACCACCTTAATCCAACAATTTCCAAATGGTGCATCAGGTGAATGGCAGGCACGTAAAGAGATGGAGGAAAAACATACAAATGTATTGTGTATTATTGTTGTTATTCTTTCATTACACTTCTATCTCATCTTTCTTCCATATCAAGACATATGTAGCCCTTCCTTCCCCAGCTTTTCCCCACAACTGATCTATGGGGTATATTGGGATGAGAAGGAATAGCTGGCCCACATCACCTAGTAAATGTCCAATAGAATGGAATAGATTTATATTGATATTGATTGTTTCCTGATTGCTTATTTGTACCCTATGACTTTCATTAAGTGTTGTACCTTATGATTCTTGATGAATGTATCCTTTCTTTTATGTATATTGAGAGCGTATGCACCAAGACAAATTCCTTGTGTGTCCAATCACACTTGGCCAATAAAAAAATCTAATCTATTCTATTCTATTCTATTCTATTCTATTCTATTCTATTAGAATTCTTTATTGGCCAAGTGTGATTGGACACACAAGGAATTTGTCTTTGGTGCATATGCACTCAGTGTACATAAAAAGAAAAGATATTATTCGTCAATAATCATAAGGTACAACACTTAATGATAGTCATTGGGTACAAATAAGCAATCAAATCATACTAGGAAACAGAACAATATAAATCGTAAAAATACAAGCAACATGGTTATAGTCATAAATGGGAAGAGATAGGTAATAGGAAGGATGAGAAGAATAATAGTAATACAGTCTTAGTAAATAGTTTGACAGTATTGAGGGAATTATTTGTTTAGTAGAGTGATGGTGTTCGGGAAAAAACTGTCCTTGTTTCTAGTTGTTCTGGTGTGCAGTGCTCTATAGCGTCGTTTTGAGGGTAGGAGTTGAAACAATTTATGTCCAGGATGTGAGGAGTTTGTAAAGGTTTAAGAATAGCCTCAAACCAAAATCTCCCTTTACCTAGTCCAGACTTAAACACTATAGTTGGTGGACCTAAATTTTATAAATCTCAATGCTCAAAAATAAATTAGTTTTTGATGAGTTTTACTAATATGTACTGTGTATTTATACACTTGATCTGCTGCCTCAATCCTCAATAAACTCAAAGTTATACCAAGAAGAATTGAGTTGAAAATAAATAGCTTTCTGGTGACTGGAAAGCCCACTTTTTTGAGACCGGTTTCAACCTTGGTTAGAAAAATCCTTTGCAAATGCAACCTAGTATTGGTATGATTTAAATGTCAAGAGTGGAGTTTTGGAAAGAGGCATGGGAAAAAAATGTCCCCAATGAAAAGCAGTTTTAACCGAAGCAAGACCAGTCAAGACCAAGATATTTGCTGCCTGAGGTCAACATTGCAAATCCCGTGTACTTTTCTACTAACTAAAGCAGACCATAATTTATGGGGAAGTTCTTTTGTTCTCTGTCTTGTTGAAAATAATATGGCCTCAGACTTTCAGGGGAAAAAAGGGCAAACCAAATGTTTTTGCTTTCAGAGCTGCTATGACAAAAGCAATGAACAAACCAGAGTTTATCCTGAGTTCCATCTCTGGGACCTGAGAACTCCTGTCCATGATTAGAAAGCTTTCTGTTCGATCATTCGCAGATTATGGTTTGGTCCAGAAATATCTATACCAGTTTTCTCCAATCTGATCACCCCAGATACATTGGGATTACCTAGAATTGTCAACTAAGCCATCTCATCTAGAAAGCGGAAATGAATATGGAAATACAGAGACAAATTCCTTGTGTGTCTAATCCAGGAGTGAAATCCAGCAGGTTCTGACAGGTTCTGGAGAACCGGTAGTGGAAATTTTGAGTAGTTCAAAAAAACTAGCAAATACCACCTCTGGCTGGCCCCAGAGTGGGGTTGGAATAGAGATTTTGCAATATCCTTCCTCCAGGAGTCGGGAGGGAACGGGGATTTTGCAGTATCCTTCCCCTTGCACGCCCGCCAAGCCACACCATACCACACCCACCAAGCCACGCCCACAGAACCTGTAGTAAAAAAAATTGGATTTCACCACTGGTCTAATCACACCCTTGGCCAAATAAAGTATTCAATTCAATTCAAGCCACAGTTTGGGAAGTTTCTTTAAATCACAATGAGTGAAGATGGTTTATGATTGTGTGTCCACATTCATAAAAGTCAACTATAGCTGGGGAGAATAATCTATGGGGAGAAAGTTCTAATCAATGGAAGTCTGAACAGAACAGAACAGAATAACAGAGTTGTAAGGGACCATGGAGGTCTTCTAGTCCAACCCCCTGTTCAGGCAGGAAACCCTACACCACTTCAGACAAATGGTGTCCAATCCCTTCTTTAAAACTTCCAGTGTTGGAACATTCACAACTTCTGGAGGCAAGTGATTCCACTGATTAATTGTTCTAATTGTCAGAAAATTTCTCCTTAGTTCTAGGTTGCTTCTCTCCTTGATTAGTTTCCATCCATTGCTTCTTGTTCTACCCTCAGGTGCTTTGGAGAATAGCTTGACCCCCTCTTCTTTGTAGCAGCCCCTTAGATATTGGTACAATGCTACCATGTCATCCCTAGCTTTTCTTTTCAGTAAACTAGACTTGCCCAATTCCAGTAACCGTTCTTTATGTTTTAGCCTCCAGTCCCCTAATCATCTTTGTTGCTCTTCTCTGCACTCTTTCTAGAGTCTCAACATCTTTTTTTTCCATTGTGGCAAACAAAACTGGATGCAGTATTCCAAGTGTGGCCTTACCAAGGCATTATAAAGTGGCATTAACACTTCACATGATCTTGATTCTATCCCTCCGTTAATGCAGCCTAGAACTGTGTTGGCTTTTTTTGGCAGCTGCAGCACGCTGCTGGCTCATATTTAAATGATTGTCCACTAGGACTCCCAAGACTGCACCGGCTTTCAGTTCCTCTGATGATTTTTATCAGATAAAAATATTTTTTAAAAAGAACTAAAGATAGAGAACATTTTAAAAAGGATAAGTAGTCTATCGAAGAAGTATATTAGGAGTGGCTTGATAGCTGTCTTCCATGACTTGAAGGGCTGTCAGAGAGAAAAGAGAATAGACTTATTCTCTAAAGCCCCAGGGAGCAGGACAAGAAGTAATGAGTGGAAGCTTTGTCAAAGAGAGATCCAATCTAGAAGCAAGGATAAATTTTCTGACACAGAGAACAATTCATCAGTGGAATAGCTTGCCTCCTGGAGTTGTGGGTGCTCCATTACTGGAGGTTTTAAAGAATAGACTGAACAACCATTTGACCGTGATCAAGGGTGGAATTCAGCCTGTTTGGGCGAATTGGATGTTAATTTTAATCTGGTTCACCAAACCGGTACTTGCAAGGACTGATTGACCCCGCCCACCCCACCCTGCCCCTCCCAGGATTCTCCACGCGGCCCATTTTGGATGCCAGTTAAGTGCAGAGCCTGCATGGAGGTTCTGGGAGGGTGAAAAACAGGCCTACCGGAAGTCCAGAAACAGGCTGTTTCCGGCCTCCAGAGCCCAGGGGAGGCCATTTTCTCCTTCCCAGAGGCTCGAGGAAAGCCTCCGGAGCCTGGGTAGGGTGAAAACACCCACACACACACCGTGGTGCAGGAAACCGACTAGGCCATGCCCCCATAGCCATGCCCCCTCCCCCAGCAACCAGGCAGGGAACCGGTTGCTAAAATTTTTCAATCCCACCCCTAACAGTGATGGTATAAGATCTTCCTAACTTGAGGAAGCAGTTGGACTAGAGAAAATAGAATAGAATAGAATAGAATAGAATAGAATAGAATAGAATAGAATAGAATAGAATAGCTTTATTGTCACTTGGAATGTACACTAATCGGCATACATTAAAACGAAATTTTCATTGCATACAGCTCTCAAAGGATCACGACCTCCAATATATACTACATAATCATGAAAGAATGAATATATAAATACAAAATTATGCATATGCCCACATATATTACATGACACAGAGAAACAACATAATCTAGATGACCTCCAAGGTACCTTCCAGCTCTATGATTCTATATTCTAGGTTCTTTAATATAGGCTTGATGTTTATGTATGCGGTGAACCTACCATATAACTATGACATTACTAGATGGGAATCTCTTTTAGTGAATCTTTCAGTATGTACGGTATGTGAGGTGCATGTGAGAATGTCGATTTAAAAGGATTGTCCAAGGAGCGAATCTGTCATTAGCAAATACAGAAGGCCAAATAGGTTATTCTTCTTGGGGAAAAGCAATGTTGGGTAGGGACTATTTCAGGGGTGAAATCCAGCAGGTTCTGACAGGTTCTGGACAACTGGTAGTGGAAATTTTGAGCAGTTCGGAGAATCGGTACCAGAAATTTTGAGTAGTTCAGAGAACCGGTACTGGAAATTTTGAGTAGGTCGGAGAACCGGTAGCGGAAATTTTGAGCAGTTTGGAGAAACGGTAGTGGAAATTTTGAGTAGTTCGGAGAACCAGCAAATACCACCTCTGGCTGGCCCCAAAGTGGGGTGGGAATGGAGATTTTGCAATATCCTTCCCTTGCCATGCCCACCAAGCCACACCCACAGAATCGGTAATAAAAAAGAATTGGATTTCACCACTGGACTATTTTGCTTATTTCCCTCTGTTGCACTGACATACCATCATTCAATTTGCCAAATTACACAGAATTCTACATTTAGTAACAAGAAACCCATTGAAACACTTAGTTCTTTCCTCACCCACTCTTTTCTATTTTCTCTTCCAAGCCTGAACTGACAATATTTTGTATTCTGGCAGTTGACAATGTGTCAAAAGACATGATTGCTGGAGAAAGAACTGTCCTTTTCTAAAATACAGGTAGTCCTCGACTTACGACCACAAATGAGCCCAAAATGTATGTTGCTAAGCAAGGCATTTGTTAAGTGAGTTTTACCCCATTTTACAACCTTTCTTGCCACACACAACCAGTTGTGAATCTGGTTTACCCATTGATTTTGCTTGTCAGAAGGCTGCAAGAGGTGACCATATGATCTTGGGATACTTCCATCATCATAAATGTGAGTCAGTTGGCAATTGTCTGAATTTTGATCAAGTGACCACAGGGAGGCTGCAATGGCTGTAAGTGAGAAAATCATAAATCACTTTTTTCAGCGATGTTGTAACTCTGAAGAGTCAGTAAATGTTGAAGTCAAGGACTGCCTGTAAAGTGTTCCAACCTAGGCTCCCTTAAAAAAGCAGGAAGCAGGAATTGGTCCCGGCAAAACCTCTTTTATTTACACGACTGCGAATTACTTTCATTCATAGTCAACAAGGTTTCTCCAAAAAGTTTTTCAAAGGAATATTTATCAACATACCTTATCTCGTTTGACAAGCTGCCACGTAACTTGTTTCCACATTCAGAGCAAGGCAAAACTTGGCACAGAGTCTCTTAGAGTCACGAACAGAACTTTCCACCAGTGGTGGGTTCCTCCTGGTTCGGCCCGGTTCTCCCAAGCCAGTAGCAGTGACGATATGACATCACCAAACCGGTTCTGCCCCCCCGCCTCCCCCCGCGCCCCCCCACCTCCCACGTTATTCTTACCTTTTATTTGGCCCCACCCTCAATCTATTGCTGCCTCCTGAGTCTCAGCTGATGGCTAGAGGGAAAAAAACTGTTTAAACTCTTGCAGCAGGGCTTCAAAGGGCCGCCCTACAGCTGATCAGTGTTAAAAGAAAACAAATGAGTAGACCGGTGCCTGCAAAAACACATGAGTAGATCAGTGCCTGCAAAAATACATGAGTAGATCAGTGCCTGCAAAAACACATGAGTAGATCAGTGCCTGCAAAAATACATGGGTAGACCAGTGCCTGCAAAAAATAAATGGGTAGATTGGTACAGTTCTGCAAGCAGTTAAAAGCCTGGTAGACCAGTACCTCTGCTAAATCCTAAAGAATTGTCACATGACCATCAAACCATGCCCACAAAATAAGCCACGCCCACAGAACCAGTAGTAACAAATTTTAGAACCCACCCCTGCTTTCCGCTCTTGAAATGACCAAAAGAATGAATTGTTTCCTGCAAAAGCCCCCTCCCCGTTCGCTCTTCTTTTGTTTCCTATGGGAGGGGCCAATCATCTCCAAGGTATGGCTTTACTCCCAGGTTGATCCTGCTTTCTGAGTTGTTCTTGTCTTCTGGCAGCTCTGCACATGTGCACACTGGGAACAGGCTCCAGCTGTTCCTCTACCTCGCTGCTGTCTATCTCCCTCTCTGCCTCCGACGCAGAGCCCTTATCCAAGCTTTCCCCAGCCCCCAGGACTGGCCTAAGTTCCTCCCCAACCTCCTCACTGTCCGACTTTGCTGCCAGCTTCGCTGGTCGCCGCCAGGCCACAACTAAGAATAAAACTTGGGGATTTAGAATCACCTCTGCTACTCTCTTAATTTATCCTGAAATAACCAAATCCTCATTTTTGTAGTATCTTGGCAGGTGGCTCTTCATCGCAGCTGCATCATCATCATCGTCATCGCTGGAGACATTTGCCTATGTTGACAGCACCCTGTTTAGTATGAATCAGAGTGAGGGCCCAGAGCGGTTGCAACTACGGGCTGCCATCCGACTGTAAGTTCAACTTTCCAAAATTTAACACACATAGACATTTTTAACCAAGGATGTAGTCCTTCAGTCTCCGGGATCTCTTCGGGATCTATACATTATCCCGGGATAAGATCTGAACCAAGAATCTCTAGAATATATACAGATAATCCTCAATTTGCAACAGTTCATTTAGTGACCGTTTGAAATTACAACAGCACAGAAAAAGTGACTTTTGACCAATTTTCAGAGTTACGACCATTTCCACATCTCCATGGTCATGTGATCAAAATTCAGATACTTGGCTCACATTTACGATGGTGATAGCATCCCGGGATCATGTGATCCTCATTCAGTCTTCTGACAAGCAAAGTCAATGAGGAAAGTAGATTCATTTAACAACCTTAACACCTGCAATGACTCACTTAACAACTGTGGCAAGAAAAGTCGTAAAACGGAGCCAGACTCACTGAACAAATGTAATCACTTAGCAACAGAAATTTTGGGCTACATTATGGTCGTAAGTCGAGGAGCACCCGTATTGCATTATTAATGAAGATAAGGGCCTCTTATGTGCACAGGATGTGTACAGCAGTGTCTCCATGTTGGCTGGGGAATTCTGGGAGTTGAAGTCCACAGGTCTTAAAGTTGCCAAAGGTTGAAAAACACTAATGTAGAGACCAGGGGGGAAATCTACTTACTTACCTTCCCTTCCGGTTTGGAAGTCTGCGCTCCATGCGTGCAATTTTGGACCCTCTGTGCATGCACAAAGCCTTCTGCGCATGCGCAGAGTGTAAAAAACAGGTTTTAACCAGGAAGTAATAACATCCGGGTGGGTGGGCGGAGCCTCATGCTGCTGCCACTTCCGGTTCTCTGAACCACCTGCTGCCGCCACTACCGATTCAACCGAACCGGTCTGAACCAGTCGCATTTCACCCCGGTAGAGACTCAATAATTTTGCTATGCAAATCCATGTCACCATCTTGGGAGCCTTATTGATGTTGAGCTAGGACAGAGGTCGGATTTTATAGTAATTTAACTTACAACATTTTGTTTAGTGACCATTCAAAGTTACCGTAGCACTGAAAAAAAAAGGAACGTGGTCATTTTTCACACTTACCACTTACGTCCCTACGGTGATGTGTTCAAAATTCGAATGCTTGGCAATTGACTCATATTTATGACGGTTGCAGGGTCCCTTTTGCGACCTTCTGACAAGCAAAGTCAATGGGGAAGCCCGATTCGCTTAACAACCCTGTTGCTAACTTAACAACTGCGACGATTCACTTAACAACGGTGGCAAGGAAGGTTGTAAAGGGGGGCAAAACTCACAGCAAATATCTCGCTTAGCAACATAAATGTTGGGCTCAATGGTGGTCGTAGGTTGAGGACTACTGGTATAAAATTCAATGAGGTCACAAGACGGAACAGAATGTAAACATTGCCCTTGCCTTGGGCTTTACTCAGAGCAAAAAGAGGTATAATCATAAGCACAAAATAGCTAGGATCCATGCAGCCCGAGGTCTAATAGAAAAAGAGAAATTTAAGTTGCTTTCATTCACAATTTCAAGGTGAAAAGGTCATTTGTCTGTGACAGCTTTATTGCAGAACTGTAAAAACGAGAAGCGACCCTTAAGGCATTTGGTCCAACCCATCCCTTGATACAGGAAATGAAAAGAGAACATCTCCAAAAGCAGAATGTTAATCTTTGCTAACAGAAGAGAAAATTTGTAGCTCAGGGTTGAACTGTGGGATTCTTGTTGCTCTCTGAGCTTGGTGGTTTTCTGGCAGACGTTTCATTACCAAACTATGTAGCATCATCAGTGCTAGGCTTGGCCTTTGCTTTGAGACCTCCAATGAAGGGGAGAGATCTCCCCTTTCTCTGCGAATTAGTTACCCTGTAGAAAAGATCCTATATTAGGATGGCTTTCCTAGTATTCAGCTGGCATTTGTCCTGGCATAAACAGAAACGATTAAAGGTAATTAAAAAAGGAACAAGTTGTTAAAGAAAAAAAAATGAAAGAAAAATGTCACCTGAACCAGACAAAGGAAGCTGGGTCTGAGCACATGGAAAAACTCAAATCCCATCAGCACAAGGACTTGGGGGGAAGGACAGAGGTGGGTTTCAGCAGGTTCTGACCAGTTCTGAAGAACCGGTAGCGGAAATTTTGAGTAGTACGGAGAACCGGTAGTAAAAATTCTGACTGGCCCCGCCCCCATCTATTCTCTGCCTGCAGAGTCCCAGCTGATCGGGAGGGAATGGGGATTTTGCAGTATCCTTCCCCTGCCACTCCCACCAAGCCATACCCACAGAACCAGTAGTAAAATAATTTGAAACCCACCACTGGGGAAGGGGAGGGTGTTATAAGAGGTCCTGAAGTCACTCTACTCCAGGGTCTTGAAGGCCAGACAAGGAAAAATGGATGGAAACTGAACAAGAAGAGATTCAACCTAGAAATAAAGATAAATTTTCTGACAGTGAGAATAATCAACCAATGGAACAGCTTTGTCTTCGGAAGTTGTGGGAGCTTCATCGCTGGAAGCTTTCAAGAAGAGACTGGACTGCTATCTGTCAGAAATGGTGTAGGGTCTCCTGCTTGGGCGGGGGGTTGGACTAGATGACCTATAAGGTCCCTTCCAACTCTGTTATTCTGTATCCAAAACTGGCAGCTTCCATCCATCTAGCTAGCAGCCAAGTTGAGGGCCCAAGTCTGGAGAAGTGTGCATGTGCATGTGAGAAAGAGCAAATGTACCTTGTGTAACCAGTAACATTTTGCTGCTACTTTCAATTCACATCTCCTCCATGTATTTGAAAAACCTGATGTGTCTCAGTATTCGGTTGAAAGTGATTTGTGTGTGTGTGTGTGAGAGAGAGAGAGAGACCCTAATAATTTCTGGGCTGTTGACCAGGAGCTGTGTGTCTTGTCTATTCTAGACACACCTATTTGAGGTAGAAAGCAAGGGAAGCTTAGATGATCTGCATGCCTCAACAGGGTGTGCGTGAGTGGGTGACCATAAAATAACCTGGGAGTGCCTGTAACAATGCTTAAAAGCATTTTGTGAAATATAATTGCCTCGTGGATAAAGACATACAAAAGTGGTTCTATTTTTCATACTGCTTTTCCTCAAAACAACGGACGTTCTGTAAGTCTTTTGAGAAATTACAATTTGCCAAACTCACTGCTGCAGTAGTGGGTTGCCCCCCCCCCCCGGTTCGCACTGATTCTATAGAACCGGTAGTAAAACCGGCGGGAGACCCCGCCCACTGACCCCGATGTCACTAAAACGCTTCTGTGCATGTGCAGAAGAGCATGTGTGTACATGGGGCCCCGCTGTGAACCAGTAGTAAAGGTAAGTAGAACCCACCCCTGCACTGCTGCCATTATTCTGACCTAGACTTCCCCAGTAGCACGAAGCTGAGGCCTCGTCCCAATAAACCCCTTTTATTTAATTTACAGTGAATTCCTCTCCAGCAAAGTCTTTCCTCTCCCACAGTCTTTCAAGATAGTTCACAATTACCGACCTTTATCAGGCTTGGAGAGTGGCCAGGC
Organism: Arizona elegans; assembly: GCA_022577455.1. Taxonomy (NCBI): domain Eukaryota; kingdom Metazoa; phylum Chordata; class Lepidosauria; order Squamata; family Colubridae; genus Arizona; species Arizona elegans. The sequence goes on from JAKOOJ010000003.1 coordinate 152,850,219, forward strand.
CGATATCTTTCAGATGCCGCAATACTTGGCAATAATGCAGTAATGAACTCATTGTCTCCTGCAAACTCCACTCCCCTTTCGCTCCTCTTTTATTCCCTCTGGGAGGGGCCCTTCATCGTCCACCTGTGGCCTTACTCCCAAGTCGACCCTTGTTCCTTAGCTGTTTCCTTCGTCTGGCAACTCTGCGCATGTGCACACTGGGAACAGGCTCCAGCTGTTTGTCTGCCTCACTGATGTCTGACTCCGAAGGCAGCTGATAACTGGCATACGGCCCTGGCCCCATCTCTGCCTCTGACGCAGAGCCCTCATCAGAGGTTTTCCCAGACTCCAGGACTGGCCCATGTTCCTCCCCAACCTCCTCACTGTCCGATCTGCTGCCGGCTCTGCTGGCCGCTGGCGAGCCACAACAGCCATCATAATTAGCTTTTATGTGTTGAACCCTGAGAGAGAAAAATACACTCCACAGATAGTGCTCAACTTATGACCACAACTGAGCCCCACATTTCTGTTGCTAAGCAAAACAGTTGTTGAATGAGTTTTGCCCCATTTTACGACGTTTCCTGCCACCGTTGTTAAGTGACTCACCGCAGTTATTAAGTTAGTACATGTTTGTTAAGCGAATCTGGTTTTACCCATTGACTTTGCTGGTCAGAAGGTCGCAAAAGGGGATCACGTGACTGCAACCGTCATAAATGTGAGTCAGTTGCCAAGAGTCTGAATTTTGATCGCGTGGTGCTGCAACGGTTGTTAAGTTATGAAAAAGGGTCATAAGTCACTTTTTTCAGTGCCATTGTAACTTCAAACAATCCCTAAACGAACAGTTGTAAGTCACAAATACCTGCATTTCTATAAGCAGGGAGGGAATTCCATGTCAGGATTGTGAAACTGAAATGGGAGATTTTGAAATGAACTAAAGGAGGTTCTCCGAGGAGATTAAATTGTGAAATTGACTACAGGACCAAGAAAGTACAGGTAGTCCTCAACTTATAACAGTTTAGTGACCATCTGAAGTGGCCATAAGTTGAGGACTACCTGTATCAAGAGAAGGAGGTGCTTATTCTCTACTTTAAGAGACTGGTACTCAAGAAAAGATTGAATTCTTTAAAAAGCCCACTTCCGATACCTAAAATTAGAGGAACTAAAGTTCAGATCTGTGATCAAATAGTAGAATACAATATAGTAAAGCAACAAAATAGAACAGTAAGTAGCTGGATTGCAGCTGCACTGCAACTGCAGTGCTTTCGGTTCCCAGAAATAGGCACTTCCCTGTCCCCTATTATTGCCTTCCCGATTATGTAATATGCATTCTGCAAATATTATACACTCTGTGTGTGTGTGTGTGTGTATACTGTGTGTATTATACACAGCCCAGAAATAATTACGGTCACACACACACACAAATCACTTTCCACTGAACACCGAGATACATCATGTTCTTCAAATACATAGAGAAGATGTGAGAAGATATATATATATATAAACCAGGGGTGAAATGTAAAATTTGTTACTACTGGTTCTGTGGGTGTGGCTTGGTGGGGGAGGGTGTAATGTGACTGGGGTGGGCGTGGTCAACTTTTTTTTTTTAAACTTTTCAAAGCATTTTTTCTAATGCTTTGAAAAGCCTCTGCCGATCAGGCAATTCAGCTGGGATCTTCAGAGACTTTTCAAAGCATTTTTTTTTACCACCTCTTCAGCCAAGAGGTTGCAGAAAAAAATGCTTTGAAAAGCCTCTGAGGATCCCAGCTGAGCTGCGCAATCATCAGAGGGTTTTTTTAATACTTTTAAAAGCATTTTTTCGTCGGAAGAGGTTGTAGAAAAAATGCTTTTAACAGTAAAAAAAAAAAGCCTCTGATGATCGTGCGGCTCAGCTGGGCATGGGGGAGGGGGTGGGGCGCAGGGATTTTTGCTACCGGTTCTCCAACCACCTGCCGCCATCACTACCAGATCAGGTGATCCGGTCTGAACCGGGAGCATTTCACCCCTGATATAAACCGGTATAAATATATATTGAATATCCTGTATGTTTACTCAGTACCTATTGTATTTTTATAGAAAGTGCCATATACAGGTAGTCCTCAACTTATAACCACAATTGAGCCCAAAATTCATGTTGGTACGAGAGGCATTTATTAAGTGAGTTTGCCCCATTTTACGACTTTTCTTGCTGCCATTAAGTGAATCATTGCAGTTGTTAAGTTCGTAGCACGGTTGTTAAGTGAATCTGGCTTCCTCGTTGACTTTGCTTGTCGGAAGGTCGCAAAAGGGGATCCTGTGACCCTGGGACAGTGCAGCCGTCATAAATATGAGTCAGTTGCCAAGCCTCTCAGTGTTGATCATATGACCATGGGGATGCCGCAATGGTCACAAATGTGAAAAATGGTTGTAGGTCAGTGATGTTGTAACCTTGAACGGTCACTAAATGAACTGTTGTAAATTGAGGACTACCTGTATATCAAAATCTCCATCCTGTCATCTTTTTTTTTTTTTTTAATTTGATTTATATGCCGCCCTTCTCCGGAGACTCAGGGCGGCTTACAATGCGTTAAGCAATAGCCTTCATTCTTTTGTATATTTTATACAAAGTCAGCTTATTGCCCCCACAAACTGGGTCCTCATTTCACCTACCTTAGAAAGGATGGAAGGCTGAGTCAACCTTGAGCCTTGGAGAGATTCGAACCAGCAGAAATTGCAGGCAGCTGTGTTAATGACAGGGTGCACCAAACCACTGTACTATCAAGGCTCTATCTTTAAAAGTCAAGTTTAGAATTCCACCTTGCGTTTTCTATCACCATCACCCACATCTCCTTTGCCACCACCTCAGAGATGCATCCAGTGGTGAAATCCAAATTTTTGGATTCGGTTCTGTGGGCGTGGCTTGGTGGGTGTGGTGTGGCTTGGTGGGCGTGGCAGGGGAAGGATACTGCAAAATCCCCATTCCCACCCCACTCTGAGGCCAGTCAGAGATGGTATTTGCCGGTTCTCCGAACTACTCAAAATTTCCGCTACCACTTCTCCAGAACCTGTCAGAACCTGCTGGATTTACCCCTGGATGCAGCCTCTCCTACAACTGACTTTTTTAAAAGCGCATTTTATGTGTCAGGTTCTTCCCCCAGCTTTCTCAAGTCACAGTGATTCTTTCCAACCACACATGAAACTTGTCTGTCCTTCCGCCCATTTACGACTCACCCGTATTTTTCCCCCTGCCTCTTTTCTTCCTAGGAAAACAGGCCAATGCGTTCCCAAATCGTGGAATTATTTGCTTAGGGAAGAAAGTGCTGATCTGGCTACCGAAGGTAAGGCTCCAGTTTTTTTTTCCTGCCAGTTTTGCTGATAATTTTGTTGTTGTTATTTTGTCTTTTAATGACCCCGTAATCCCTTGCATCGTGGTGGACTCAGGGCAACTAAATGAAGCTGAGTGTTTACTGGCCAGATGCCCTTCCTCTCGCCAATGCAGAGTTCACAGCTGATATTTACTCATTGTGCCTAGAGAGAGAAATACCTGCTGCTACCTAGAATCGAACTCACAGCCTCCTGATTGAGAGGCGAGCCAGCTTTGCTGATAATGTTACCTTCAAAGCTGATCTTAAAAGCAATATATATTATATAGCCAGATTAAGATTCTGAAGCATAGATGCAGGAAATAACTGCACTGCAAGGTAAATAGGAATTCATGGCTTTGGCAAAGGTATCAATTAATTTCCTACTGAAATCAATAAAATAAGTTTATCTGCACTAGTATTTCCCACTGGCATCTGTGGGAACTGGAGGGCTCACCTACAATTGCATTTAATGTAGGACAGGGCAGTCCTTGACTTATGAAGGTAATTGAGGGAGCATGACGGTTGTGAAGTAGTTCCTAATGTGACCGTGCCTTTTTTACCAATTGTGTGTGTGTGTTGATTGTTAAGCAAATGCCATGGTCATTAAGCAAACCTGAAGGGACACAGCAATAAGAATTAGTTTAACCTTTGCTATTTTGCTTCTGTAAGAAATGCTTCTGCTATTAATCTAACGTCTTGTTTTTCTGTACAACCCAGTGCCTGGTGCTTGTCTCAAGCAAGCGGCTGTGCATGCCATTGCCTTTGAGTTCAGACATCAGGCAAATATGGTGGTGTTCTGGCTACACTTTGTGTTGCTAAGCACCCAGCCTCTCTCTTCCTTGCTGCATTGGCACCAGTAACAGATAAGGATGGTAGAACAAAGAGCTACCCAGGGATGAGTTAAGATTGATGAGGAGAGCACGGACACGCAGGGGTATAAGGAATGCTTTATAGATAAGGAAGGCATGGGCCAGGGACCAGGGTTGGGAACCAAACTGTTGTCTTTGATTGGCTACATGAATGTATAAGAAGTTCACCATACTGACTTCTGGCTGATGTCACAGTGGTATCGGACATGAGGAGCAGGTCTCCGTGCTCCCACACCGAGTTCTTCCTGTTGGAGGGCTCCAAAAGGAGCTAAAGCCACCATGTAGGGGTGGTGAAGAAAAGAGGGGCACCCTGTGGTTCGGGGAGAGCAGCAACTCTCTTGCTGGACTCAGGGTTTCTTCCCTTTCCCTCGATGAGAAGATGCAGCCATCATGGCTGCCACAAAGCTGGGATAGCTGAGGCAACAAAGAAACGTGCAGGAGCAGTGCAGATGAACAGCGATTGGGGCTGGGTGAGAAGATTCCTTTTTATTTAGACCCTAACTTTAAAAAAAAAGAAAGAAAGAGGAAAATCCAGGAAAAGAGACTCTTAGAACTATTTTTTTAAAAAAAATAGGGGATTTAAAAAAAAAAGAACTTTGCCATACTCTTTCCAAGTGTGGCTCTTCCTTGCATATTTGCGGCCTGCTATTTCTTTTTCTTTTTCTATTCAGCTATTTTCTTTTGCGAAATAAAAGCTGTTACTTTTTCCAAGCCTCTGCTTAAGTCTCTCTTTGGCACTTTGATGACTTGAGTACATTTTGGACCTCACAAACCCATTGTTTGCTGTGGGGCATTGTTTGAAGCTCGGAAATATTGTAAATTCTGGTCAGGTGGTCTGTGGATGGTGCCGTAAAATACAGGCTGCTTGCCAAGCCCCCAAAATATGGTCACGGGGCTGTGGTGGAGGGCCTGGTTGTCAGAACTTCAAGTTCAGGTCATAAGTACCTTTTGGGAGTCTGTCGTAACTTTGAACGGTTGATAACAAACAGGTTATAAATTGAAGACTACCTGCATTTTCATAACTTCCTTATTTGCTCAATGAAAAAAATCCACTTTTGATTCTACCCTATTTTAATCTCTGTTGTGGCAGTAAAGAATTTGACAAGTGTTTGAAGGCAGAATGTCTGCAGGCTTTTTGCATTATAAGCTATTCTGCACCTATGTATTAACAACTGTGGGTAACCATATAATTTTTTAAAATAATATTTATATTTTTGCTGAGTTGCACTTATAGAATCTCGCCTTAGGCTGAATATTTTCTAGCATCTGGGGAAACCTGTTGTTATAGTTGTTAAAGAAGCCTAACTTAAAAATAACAAAGCTGTGGATTCATTTTGATGCATTTTGATGCATTTTGATGAAAACCAACCAAGAATATAAAAACAGGCTACTGCATCTATTAGGTAAAGGTAAAGGTTCCCCTCGCACATATGTGCTAGTCGTTCCTGACTCTAATGGGTGGTGCTCATCTCCGTTTCAAAGCCGAAGAGCCAGTGCTGTCTGAAGACATCTCTGTGATCATGTGGCTGGCATGACTAAACGCCAAAGACACACGTAACGCTGTTACCTTCCCACCAAAGGTGGTCCCTATTTTTCTACTTGCATTTTTTAGGTGCTTTCGAACTGCTAGAGTGGCAGAAGCTGGGACAAGTAACGGGAGCTCACCCCCATTATGCGGCACTAGGGATTCAAACCACTGAACTACCGAACTTTTGATCGACAAGCTCAGCGTCTTAGCCACTGAGCCACCACATCCCTGGTGCATCTATTAGTCCAATATATATGGCTGAACTATCACTCCTACATCAACCTAAATCAATTTTTATTTTTTTAAAAAAGATAACAATTTAACTGGCCAAGCAATGTCATTTCATACATATTTTTACATCATTGATATTTTTTCTGGAAGTTCTTAAAAAGATATTTTTTTCTGGAAGAATAAAAGATGCAACATCAATAGCTCACAGCTATTGCAGTTTTTTAATGTAAAAGTTTTCCCAAGGAAATTATTTTACGTGTGTCAGATTTATGTACAGGTAGTCCTCGATTTACGACCACAGTTGACCCCCAAAATGACTGCTGCTAAGTGAAACAGTTGTTCAGTGAGTTTTGCCCCATTTTATGACCTTTCATGCCACAGTTGTTAAATGAATCACTGTAGATTTTAAGTTAGTAACACGGTTGTTAAGCGAACCTGACATCCCCTTTGCTTGCTGGAAGGTTGCAAAAGGGGATCGATCACATAACCCCATCATAAATATGAGTCATTTACCAAGCATCTGAATTTTGATCATATGACCATGGGGTTGCTGCAACACTCATAAGTGTGAAAAATGATCATAAGTTATTTATGTGCCGTTGTAACTTCAATCAGTCACTAAATGAACTGTTGTAAATCGAGGACTACGACTTCTGTTTCTCTATCTGCTTCATTAAATAAGGAATTGGATTTGACCTTCTGGATATTAATGCATACTGCACCCATTTCTGCATTTAGTTATAGATTCACCTTTGGTTGTTGATACTGTTTACGTGTGAATTCCATAGATTAAAATAAGAGCACACCCTGACACACTAGCTTTCTACCTGCAGGGATGTGTTTTTATAAATTGAGAGAGGCAATTCTCTTGCTCACTTTCTGAAGGCAAGCAGATCAAGCACTTTGTTGGCCAGTATTGTTCTCCTGGATATGTATGCCAACCTGCTGTTTTTTCCCCCCTCTGGATTTCCTGCAACAGGCCGGCCTTACATGAGGACAGAATTGTTCTCCGCCAAGTGCCCCAACACCATCATTGTCCAGGAGACAGATCAGGATTATCAAAGGATCCTTTTCTACTGTAAGTAAGATCCTTTTGCTCTGATCCCTAAATCCAGTTTTTTTTTCTTCTTCTTAAGAGTTAAGGCAGTGCAGCCCTCTCCAACCTCATGACCGATACCTCACACTTCTTTTATTCTTTTTATTGTTTTTACACGGGGTTTTATATTCTGTAAGCTGCCTTGAGTCGACATGTGTGAAGAGGTGGCAATATAAATTCCCTAAATAAATAAATCTCTCCAACCAGAGATACTCATGGCAATTCTCATTTTTGCTGAGAAAATAGGTTCCCCAACTCATAGATTGAGATCCAGATTCTTTCTTGATCTTGAACTGCTTTTTCCTTCTCTCTCCAGGCCGGATCCTCCATCCTGAAGAACACTGCGTTGCTGATTTCTGGAACAAAGCTTCTTGCCTTGATATGAATGAATTCCTCCTTATACCCAGAACTCAAGGTAGAGCCTCTCTATGGACTAGCAGCTTGTTCACTGTGAGCACGAGCACTGTATCCTGGCAGAGGGCAAAACCGTAAGACAATTCCTTTGCCTCCCAGAAGGTTCCCTGACTTGGCATCAATTTAATGAAAATTAAAAGTTCAACTTAAGGAGAGTGAGTTTGGTCCAGTCGGTTAAAACATCAGGCTAGAAAGCAGGAGACGGGAGAGTTCTAGTTCATCTTAGTGATGAAAGCTGGCTGGGTGACTTTTGGCCAGTCCCTCTCCCTCAGCCCATGGCGTCAGGTTTTTTTTTTTTAATTTGATTTATATGCCGCCCTTCTCCGGAGACTCAGGGCGGCTTACAATGTGTTAAGCAATAGCCTTCATCCTTTTGTATATTTATACAAAGTCAGCTTATTGCCCCCACAACTGGGTCCTCAATTTACCTGCCTTAGAAAGGATGGAAGGCTGAGTCAACCTTGAGCCTGGCGAGATTCGAACCTGCAGTAATTGCAGGCAGCTGATCTTAATAACACTGTACTACCAAGGCTCTTACTACCAAGGGTTGGGCAACAAGCTGGCTGATCAATTCCAGCTGCAACCACTGGAACCAGTCCTTGCACTTACAGGAAAAGGCTAGGAAGAAACTGGCATGTGACAAGGGCCCAGTGCCAATCTCTAGCACTATCTTTATTCACAATAGCAGCAGAGGTGGGTTTCGCATCATTTTACCACCGGTTCACCGCACACCGAAAATGTGAGTGCTTTCCGCGCATGCGCTTTGCTCGTGCGTGCAGCTTGCACACATGCATGCGGCTTAGAAAACGTGGCTAAATAGGACGGCATAGTACGAGGGGGTGGGGGCAGGCCCACCTGCAGGTCGCCACTACCGGGGAGAGAACTGAAACCATGTGAAAGAGTAAAGAGAGAAAAATAAGAGGGGACCTAAGGAAGCATAGAACATAGAATAATAGAGTTGGAAGGGACCTTGGAGGTCTTCTAGCCCAACCCCTTGCTCGAGCAGGAGACCCTATACCCGTGATGGTGAACCTATGGCACACGGAGCCATATCTGTGGGCACACAAAGCGTTGTCTTAGCTCAGCTCCAGCGTGCATGTGCACGCTCGCCAGCTGATTTTCAGGCCTTATAGGCCCACCAGAAGTCAGGAAACAGGCCCTCTGGAGGCCCTCCGGGGGGGGGGGAGGGAAGGCTGTTTTCACCCTCCCCAGGCTCCAAGAAAACCTCTGGAGCCTGGGGAAGGCGAAAAACAGGCCTACCAGGCCCACCAGTAAATGTTTTGCCGTCGCATGCCAAAAGCGGGGGGAGCGCACGCATGCGCGTGGGGTGCGGTACAGGGGGCATTGAATTATGGGTGTGGGCACACACACGCGTGACCCCCGCTTTTGGCACTTGACGGCAAAAAGGTTAGGCATCACTGCCCTATACCATTTCAGACAATTGGTTATCCAGTCTCTTATGTCCAAAGTGACAGCACAGACATCCTGCTATTTCTTTTCTTTTGCATCCCATCACTTACTGTTGACTTGCCTCTGCTTCGCTTCTTCTGACTCTTTTGGAGGAGAATTTCTCAAGCTTAGCATTCTGGAGAGTTAGAGGATTTTGATTAAATGTCTGATTTGTTACCGGCTATATCCACCAAGGCAGCCATTTTGCAAGAGTGCCATTTCAACATTCCAAGATGTGTATCTGCTACCCCATCAGCAGTACTTGCTTGTGCCTGGAAGACGATCATTTCATGTTCTCCGGGCGAGTGCTTTCCCTCTTTCCAACAATGATAGTTGGTTTGTCCTTTTCTACGTTAGTCTAACTCAGAGGTCTTCAAACTTGGCTTGTGGACTTCAAGTCCCAGAATTCTCTAGGCAGCTGGGAGTTGAAGTCCACAAGTCATAAAGCTGCCAAGTTTGGGGACCCTTGATCTAACTGATCTTCTAGGACCCCTGATTTCAGGGATCTTCCTTAATAGAACAAGAGCACCATTTTGAGGGCCCACAATAATCCAAACTGTGTTACATTGGATACATTCTGGGGAATCAAAATGGTAGATCCAGCACGATGTACAAAGGATAGGCAGAAGATGTAAGGTGTTCTAGGGATCCACTGTGTTGCTGACTTGGTCGGGATGCTAGAGAGATCCAGGTGTTGGTGACTTTGTCCCCCTCTGAAATCAATAACCCCTACTCCTCACAGTTGTACCCAAACAAGAGGGCATCTCGCAATGCACTGAAAACTTTTCTTATGGCATTATTTTTTTATCTCGTGTAATCCAACAAGGGCAGTTGTTCCTTTTTTATCATGAAGATAGTTTCTGCATCAGACGCTATAATGTTTTCATTCAGTTCTGCACAGATGGTTTAGCACCACCTTAAATTCGATCCTTCGGCCTCAAAAATTAAATCCCAGAACTGGTTATCCTTTGTTAAAGAGGAGTTACTCATGGTGTGTAACTAGATATATGTAAAAGCTTGGCATACTATGACAGTTTTGATCTCTTGTGACAATCTAACTGCATTACTCAAAATGCATTTTTGGATTCCAAAGGTTAGAATCACAACTAACATGGAGGAGGGAGGGAGGGAGGGAGGAAGGAAGGAAGGAAGGCTTTTGTGCAAAAGTAACCATTTCTTTTTGTCCTTTGTCTTAGATGCCTGTGAATTCCAGGAAACTTGACCTCCAATTCTTTGGTAAGATAAATTTACCCCATACCACACTGTACTACCCAATAAGAGAATATTTGTAGCTCAGGATTGACATGAGGTGTCCTTGATGCTCTCTGATCTTCATGCAGATCTTTCATTACCCAAACTAGATAAGATTATCAGCACTGACAATGTTACCTAGTTTGGGTAATAAAACATTTGCAAGAAAACTACCAAGCTCAGAGAGCACCAAGGACCCATTCTACTATCCAGCTTCAAATCAAGTTCACTGTCTTGATTTTGTGGCTTTATCTTGCAAATTTTCCATAAGGTAAATCCTTCCTTCCGCTGTCAGCTTGATTTTATGCAGCTTTGAGGGGGTTTTTTTCTTTCTTTCGCCTTGTTTTATAATTTTGTGTCTTTTCGTTTTTGCGTTTAGTTGAATTTTTAAAAAATGTTTACAAATGATTCCAGCGAAAGGGGGTGGGAAGAGAGAGATGATTGAAGTAGGGCTGGGCTTCAAAAATTTTAGCAAGGGGTTCTCTGCCTGGTTGTTGGGTGGGCATGGCCATGGTGGGCGTGACCTGGTCGGCTTCCTGCACCATGGCAGGGGGGGCGGTTTTGCCCTCCCTGGGCTCCGGAGGTTTTCCTTGAGTTTCCAGGAGGGCAAAAACGGCCTTCCCAGGCTCCGGAGGCCCTCTGATGGCTGGAAACAGGCCCGTTTCTGGCCTTCCTGAACTTCCAGTAGGCCTGTTTTTCACCATCCCCGAGCCTCCATGCGCACCCTGCACTTACCTGGGCCGCACAGGGACTCCTGGGAAGGGCAGGGTGGGCAGGGCCAGCCAGGAATGGGATTTGGGGGTTCTCCAAACTGCATAGAATTTTAGCTAAAGGTTCTCCCGAACCCCTGCGAACCCCCAGCAGCCCACCCCTGGATTGGAGTGACAGAGAGAGAGAGATAAGGCAGATAGGACAGAAAGCAAGCTGGAGGGTCAGGGAGAATGATATAAGGTGAGGAGATGAGAGAGAAATCCACTGGGACAAAGAGAAAAATATGGTGTGATGGGAGAAAGTCGATTTCTCTGTTCAGCATCATATTTCCATGTATAATTAATCTCACGTTAAGTCTTTTGCACATATTAGAAGACTCCCCAGGGCAAGATTTCACGTTGTATCTCTGGAGCCTGGTGATACATCCTGAACCTTTGGGAGGGGAAGAAGCACAGTGAACTGTACACACAAAAAAAATTGTATTGTCTGAATGAGACAATTGATGAGATCCCAGACAGAGAACTAGGAAATTTTATGTCTGGTTCCAGCCACTCCCAGCTGGAGTTTTAAAAAATGAGAATTAAAAATGACGACACAAGAAAATAAAGCATCTTTTTCAACAGTCCTGCAGCAAGGAAAGCCATTTTCCAGCAAACACGTGAATTCCTCGAAGGATTGAAAAAAGCTGCTGTAGATGCACAAAAGGCAGGCAAGGGGAACCTCCTTGGGTTGATTGGCAAACTGCTGAAGCCTAAGAAATTTGCCAATTCTTATAGCCTGATTTGTTTTAAAAGCAGGTTTCTAGCCCTTAAGACCGCAAAACTGGGCCTGAGCATGGACAGCAGACATTGGTGAGATCTCAAAAACTAGTTGGGAGAACGTGATTAGCTGCCTTTTTCTTATCAGAAATAATTAAACTATGCAAAAACTGTACATTTGCATATTATACAGGTAGTCCTTGAGTTACGACCACAATTGAGCCCAACATTTCTGTGGTTAAGACATTGATTAAGTGAATTTTGTCTTATTTTATGAACTTTCTTACCACAGCTGTTCAGTGAATCACTGCGGTTGTTAACTTGGTAACCTGGTTGTTAAGGGAATCCGGCTTCCTCATTGATTTTGCTTGTCAGAAGGTTGCAAAAAGTTGACAACTTTTTTTTTTATTATTGTTCTTTTTCTCCCATCAGCTTCACATCCAGCTCAGCAGAAAGGAATCGCCCCCTTGAAGCTGATTTGACTCATCTGCTTGGAGAAGCAATTACTTGTAGTTTTAAATAAAATTTATTTTCTAATGAGAAAACACTCGCTCTTCCTTATTTAAAAACAAAGCAAGCCCGTGAAAATACAGGTAGTCCTCGTCTTACAACAGTTTGTTTAGTGCCCGTTCAAAGTTACATCAGCACTGAAAAAAGTGACTAAGTCTTTTCCACAGACTTAGGGTTCATATTTATGACCTGGGGTGAGATGATCCGCTTTTGCGACCTTCTGACAAGCAAAGTCAGTGGGGAAGCCGGATTCCCTTAACAACCCTGTTACTCACTTAACAAATGCAGTGATTCACTTAACAACCGAGGCAGGAAAGGTCGTAAAATGAGGCAAAACTCACTTAATGAATATCTCACTTAGCAAAGGAAATTTTGGACTCAATTGTGGTCACAAGTCGAGGACTATCTGTATAATGTGGAGGCCTAAAACACATTTGAACCCAGGAAAACTGAATCAAGGGGATGGCACATTTGAAGAAAATCAATATTTGCAAATTCCAGCATGAAGTGATTAATCCACCCATCTCAAAGGAATGTGCAGATAAAAGCTTAGCCCTTTACTGCTTTTCTCCAATTCTTGCAAATATGTTTTTCTGGGCACTTCAATCATTTCAAAAGAAGCATTTAAGCATTTTAAGTGTTTCTTTAAATGTTACAGGATAAACAGATTAAGAGTGGGAAGGGACCTTGTAGGTCATCTAGTCCAACCCCGCCCCCCAAGCAGGAGACCCTACCTACACCATTTCTGACAGATGGCAGTCCAGTCTCTTCTTGAAAGCTTCCAGTGATGAAGCTCCCACAACTTCTGAAAGCAAGAATTCCATTGTTCCATTGGTTGATTGCTCTCACTGTCAGAAAATTTCTCGTTTCTAGGTTGAATCTCTCCTTGATCAGTTTCCATCCATTATTCCTTGTCTGGCCTTCGGGTGCCTTGGAAAATAGCTTGACCCCTTCCTCTCTGTGACAGACCCTCAAATATTGGAAGACTGCTATCATGTCTCCCCTGGTCCTTCTCTTCACTAGACTAGCCATGCCCAGTTCCTGTAACCGTTCTTCATATGTTTTAGTCTCCAGTCCCCTAATCATCCTGGTTTCTCTTCTCTGGATTTTTTCTAGAGTCTCAACATCTTTTTTATAGTGTGGTGACCAAAACTGGATGCAGTACTCTAGGTGTGGTCTTACTAAGGCTTTATAGAGTGGTATTAGTACCTCACTTGATCTTGATTGAATCCCTCTGGTAATGCAATTTAGGATTGCATTGGATAGAAACAGACCTGAAGAGGAACTCTTTAACTTACAGCCATTTCTTTAGTGACGATTCCAAGTTACAACAGCCTTGAAAAAAAGTGAGTTACAACCAGTCCTCACATTTATGACCATTGCAGCAATCCCATGGTCACGTGATCAAATTTTAGGCACCTGGCAACTGGCATGTATTTGGGATGGCTGCAGCATCCCAGAATCCTTTGATTCCCCTATCTGCAATCTTCCTAGCCAGCTTCTGACAAGTGAAGAATGGAGGAAACCAGATTCGCTCAATGACCACACGATTCACTGAACAGCTGCAGGGATTCCCCTAATAACTGTGGCAAAAAAAGTTGTAAAGTCGGGAGCAACTCACTTAACAACCACCGTGTTTAGGAATAGAAATTCTAGCCCCGCTGTGGTCGTAAGTCGAGGACTACCTGTAGCCTATATGTGCCATCAAAGGCAAGATCCCAAGAACAGCTTCACTTCAGCAATAAGTTAAAATCAGTCTTCTAAAACTGGGCCAAACATTGCCCAAAAATCTGTCATCCACACGACACACAGGAAATCAGAAGGGCACCATGTTGAGGAAAGTGGTGCAAATAACACTGAACTCATTGGGCCAGCATTGCAGATTTTGTGACTGGGACCTTGCATTAATCCATCATTTTTAATTGTGTTTTAGAAAAAAGCGCACATCTGGCTGAATTCAAGCTGCCCACACCACCATAATTCTTCACATATAAACTGCAATAGTTAGTTTATAACATGGTAGGACAAAACCAAACAGGCCACAGGCTGACTTAGCAAGATGTATGATTTTAGTCAGCACAGGTAGTCCTCAACTTACAACAGTTCAATCAAAGTTACAACACCATTGAAAAAAAGTGACTTTTGACTATTTTTCAGTTACGACCTTTGTCGCATCCCCATGATCATGTGATCCAAATTCAGATGCTTGGCAACTGGTTCATACTTGTGACCGTTGCTGTGTCCTGGGGTCAGGTGATCCCCTTTTGTGACCTTCTGACTAGCAAAGTCAATGGGGAAGCCGGATTTGCTTAACAATTACTAACGTTATCAACTGCAGTGATTCACTTAACAACTCTGGCAAGGAAGGTCATAAAATGGGCCCAAACTCACTTAACACGTGTCTCACTTAACCACAGAAATTTTGGGCTCAATTGTGGTCGTAAGTCGAGGACTACCTGTACTGTTGGCCCTGTAACTAGGACTGGTATTAAGAACTGAGCACAGACCCTATTCTTGTCATAGAACTCTTGGTCTTCAAGGAGACCGAGAAACATTTCTTGTGGCTTTCCAGGGCAAAACCCAAAGGCAATTAAACCTTTCCCTCATCTGCCAGTTCTGCACTGCAAATGCCTCACCTCCTATCTCAACTCTCCTAAATAATTTGCTTTTCCCAGCTCGAAAGAAATTGAGTAAAATTGAGAGTGAAAACTACTAAGGGGCATTTTGCAAGAGAGACCCGGGAAGAACTCAGAAATTAAACATCTCTCCCACAGTTTCACTTTCCTTCTCCCTCAGTTTCTGGAACAATGACAACTCAGATTTTAAGAATTACATGTTTCAACCCCAACGATGTTAAGTAAAGAATCTTTACTGGCTACTGGAACCCACATTCAGACATGTTGGAAAGACGGTTTAAGCTGCCCATGTGCCAAAGCCTTTATCCAAACTGTCATGAGGACTAGCCGCACTAAGTTCATTGATTCATCTGGCTGTAATTAGATATAACTGATTCATCTGGCTGTGATGAGATATAAGCTACCGTACTCGTTGAAATTTTCCTTTTATTTAAATATAGAGATATATTTTAACATAACTGGAAAAATAACCAGATCGAGAACAGAAGCATTTAATGACAAAGAGGGCTTGGAACATATGCAGGTTAATTCATGTAACCCTCTCCATCCACACACCCTTATTCCATGCAACTTTTTCCCCTATCGGTCAAACATTTCTTCCAAAAAAAAAGAGAGCCATTTCTCCCATACCCCAGACAGCAATGTTCTCCTTCAAAAAGGCCATAGAGAACATCTAGATTCCTAGAGTGGTGCGAAATAACATTAGGAACCAGGAAGAGGTATAGTTCAGCTCTCAGTGTGTAAAGGAGTGGCACAATTGAGGGAATGGGAAGAATCCTTTTTATCACATGTGTTATTTCTCCCCTTTTGCACTTCCACAATTGGCAAATGCTTTTTCACAGTTTTCTTAATAAATGATCCAAGATTGTATGAGTATAATCCTACTTGGCCCACCAATTGGTGAACATAACAATACTGTACTGCAAGAGATCTGGTAAAATGGCATGTTTTGGTGTGAACGACACAGTACCTTTTGGCGAATGCCTGGCATGTCACAGTAAATCTGTAACACCTTCAATTCATGCCGTTTTGGAGGTGTCACTTTATATAAATTAAAAAACAACATGTACTTGGGAGTTTGGCAAAGAGTGAGGATGTCATCGTTTTCCCATGTCAATACTTCTAAAGCCTATATAAAAAAGATTTTTTTAAAAATAATCTATGTACAGAGGGAATAATCAAGATAGAAAATCATCTTTTAATTTCCTTCTAAGGGTGTGACGTTAGGACACATGTAAGAGAGAATCAGAAAGGCAGGAAAAACAAGCTCCGGTTTCTTTTTAACAGGGCTTTTTTGGTGGGAATTAATTCTACTGCTTGAGGGGAAGAAAAATACAAATTTTCTCTCCACCTGCCAACAACACACAAGGTCATTTCAAATGTCCCTCAAGAAGAGTTGGTCTTGGGCTGCTTTCTTCTTTTAAAAATGGGGGAGGGGGGAGTTTTTTTCTCCAGTCAAAGGGGAAGAGGTTACTTTAAAAAAAATTATTAAAAGCCCCTGTGTTCTTAAGATACATCTTGATTAATTCTCTTCCTTCCTTCTTCTAGCTTGGCCTAGGGGGGTCTCCAAACATGGTAACTTTTAAGACTTGTGGACTTGAACTCCCAAAATTCCTCAGTCAGCATAGCATAGAGCCGTGATGGTGAACCTGTGGCACGTGTGCCAGAGGTGGCACACAGAACCCTCTCTGTGGGCACGTGTGCCGTCTCCAGCTGCTCTTCTGGTTTCCGGTCTTTGTGGGTGCTGGAGCACCGGAAAACAGCCAAAAAACAGGCCATTTTTCAGGGCCTTTTGGGGGGCGTGTTTGGCCCAAAAAATGCCCACAAAACGGCTCCAAAAACGACCTGAAAATGGCCCAAAAACACCCTTAAAATGGCCTGAAAAACGGTCTGAAAACAGCCAAAAAACCACCCAAAAAGCAGGCATGTGAGTGCTGGCCAGCTGGTTTTCAGGTTTCCAGCGCTCACACATGCACACGTGTTCCAGTTTGGACACTCAGTGCCGAAAAGGGTCACCATCACTGGCATAAAGGAATTCTGGGAGTTGAAGTTCACAAGTCTTAAAAGTTGCCAAGTTGGAAGGCCCCCGGACTACTAGACTACATCAACCCAGCCATCAGCGCACAAATGGGAGTTGATGGAATTGTAGTTCCCTAATTTTGGAGGGGGCTTGGCTGGGGTTGGGAGGACAAACCTTTGCGCTCAGGAGAGGAGGAAGATGCTGGTGATTTTGCCCTAGTTCTAAAGCCCCTCCAGTCTTCACACTGAAACTACAGTTTGAGCCACGCTTCAGTCAGTTTTGCTATTTTGGAAAGGAAGGAAGGATGTGCTGGGTTGAGTGGCTGCCCTGCACTCCAGATGCGCATTGTGGAGAAAAAGAAAAGAGGGAGAAGTTGAAAGCCTCTTTTGTATTGCAGGGTATTGCAAAAGGGATTTTTTTTAAAATGAGTCATCTGAAGGCATGGCACCAGAGGCGCTATGGATACGACTGTTCTGGCAACCCATTGGAACAGTCAGCTGCCAAAGCCCCAGAGCCTGGGAAGAGGTTTTGCTTACTTGTATTTTCCCAAGGTTAGCCGACGTGTCATGAGGCCTCCTTCCTTCCCTTCTCCCAGCTCTTGCGTGCCAAATTTAGTTTTGGAAACGGCATGCTGACAACTGCCATACTACATGGGATATCACTGCCTTTGATACAATATTCCCCCCATTTCTCAAGGTTTCCCCAGCTGATAATTAGGATAATAGAAAAGCTACACTGATAAAGGCTGGATTCCATTTGCAAGAAGGAAGTATGTGTGGGGTATAGATGCCTCTAGGAAAATGAATTTATGAGCATTGCTCATGACAAGATAATTTGAGTCAAGGCTTCACAGCATCTGGGACTGTGGAAGTGACACATCGTGCATCATAAAAGGGATTTTGCAGTAGGCTAAGCTGAACATTCTCATGGGATGGTTTGCTGATAGAAGAAAAATGTTGAATCTGGACAACCCACACCACTGCCAGATAACTTGGGCCATGATGGAAAAGCCTGAGAATTGTAGTTTATCATCAATCTGGGAGGCCACAGATTGCCCATCCTTGTTCTAGATCAAGAGTTTCCAAACTTGGCAACTTTTAAGACTTGTGGACTTCAATTCCCGGAAATCCTCAGCCAGTCATGTTGGCTAGAGAATTCTGAGAGTTGAAGTCCACAAGTCTTAAAAGTTGCCAAGTTTGGAGACCCCAGTTTTAGACAAAAGCATGGACTTTGTGCTAGAATCTGGGTCAAGCAAGAGCAGGGATCCTAATGCCCTCCATCTGGATTCTTTTTGGATTTAAAAACCCATGGAGATTACAGTCATACAAATCTTAGGAGGGTTTCCTGCTGTAGAACATTTCAAAGGAAGTGAAACATGCCAACCTTAATTGAAGAACAAACTTCTGCAATTAGGAATCTAACATATCTTACCAGAATCAGCTTCCTCATCATTCTTCCTCAAAAACCCTATATTCAGATTTCCCCCAGAATACCAGCCCCCTAACTTCTCTCTTGGCTTCTACCTCCTGTGATGTTCAACATCTACTTTCTATTCTTCCTGCTTTTAAGGACAACCTGTGCATAGACAGTTGAAATGACCTATGCGGGGGGTGACTTCCTTTGAGATAAAGCAATTCAAGAAATCAAAAACAAATCACGTGAAAACATATCAGTGATGGACCTGTGTTATCCTGGAGACAGGTTAGCTGCCATTCACCATTCTGTATGCTTGGTGAGACCACAGAAAGAGAAATATACGGAGTCACCGATTCTGTATGTCCGCATGAACAATATAAAACTAAGCCGCTAAGACTTTGGCTCAGAACAGCTTTTTTCGATAAGGGGATGTGGACCCTGGTTCAGTGATCTAAATATTGCCAAAAGGTGAGAAAGGAGTCAAGAAAATGAGAAGAGCCAAAGTTTCTCAAAACTGGGTAAAAATCTGGTTGCTGGTGAAAGGGGAGCCCCGGGCAATTGGGGTTATTGAAACTGTAGGCTCAGAACTGCTTCTCCCTGAGATATGGGATGGAAGAAACAGAATATTATTCTAATCGTCTGTCCCCACCCATCAACAATTCTACTAGAATGAGGTGGGAAAAGCCAATTCACCCAACATAAAAAGCAGCAATAGGTCCAGCTCAGGAATGAATTCAGAGTTTTTATTTCTGCTGGTATTCTGCAAAGGGGTGGCAGATATTTAATCTTCCTGGGTTCCCTGTCACCCAGAGTTTAAGACTTCTATTGATCTTCTACCCTTCTTGCCAACTGCACTAAAGCCATCTGCCTTTCAGATGTCCACTTCTCAATCCTCTGGAAGGTAGACCTCACCTTCCGATCCACTGGGCTACTCCATGGCTCAGATACAGATACAACTATTATGTCTTCTCTTACTTCTCCCTGGCAAAAGAGGGTAGATCCTTGGATACAGTGGATTTTATCCCCAGAACATTCAACTACTGGCTCTTCTCTAGGCTTTTAAATGAGCCATTGCTTTTAGTCCATCCAACCTGTTTTAAAAAGCAACTGTTTGCTCTTACTGGCTAGACCAGGGGTCTCCAAACTGGGTAACATTAAGACTTGTGGACTTCAACTCCCAGAATTCCTCAGCCAGCCATGGAATTCTGGGAGTTGAAGTCCACAAGTCTTAACGTTACCAAGTTTGGAGATCTCTTTGGGCTAGACCATATAGGAACAGCAGGTACTCTTTATTTTCAGCTGCCTATTCTTGATGGTCTTCACCAGGTCACTGCCACCCAGAAAACAATAGGAGGCCAAAGCCAGGAAAAATCGTAGGCTCTTGTAAATATGCAGGAACTGGCTATATTTTGGATGTTATTTGCTTTCTTTTGAAAATATATTTTACCTGGGCACTACAGATTCAAACCAGAGGTAAAGATGACTCCTATCAAGAAACCCAAAAAGAGAGTTAATAATTTCTGTCACCTCTTCCCTTCAAAAACTACAGTTCCCAGAATCCTCTAGGGGTAGCCATCACACCCAAACCAGGCTGCGATTGGTTTATGTCTTTAAGGTAGATGAATCTCACACCTCTTCCCTCTGTGATTTTTGCTGAGCCCCACTAGACGATGATAATTCTGGATGGATCCCATCTTTCCTTGCAGCCACTGAGAACTAGAATTTAGAACAACCTATATGGGGAAAGTTCTGCGGATGTAGTGCTTATTTTTGAGTCATTACTTGTTTTGAGAAATACTGTTTCTCCTTATTACCTTTTTCTTCTCCCAATTTCTGTCCAGCCATCTTAAATACAAGATAAAAGTTACTCCTTTTGATTCTCCAGGGCCCCACTTCAGTCAATCTCTTGGGCTTCAAGTCCTGGCCCTGACACAAAAGGTAGGTCAACACAATATTCTTCCTCATAGTGGCGATTCTTGCTTACATCCATTAGCCACGGACTGCTCTCCTTCTTGATCTGTATCGAGTCCGGCAGCTTGTTTGTCCTCTTGAGACTCCAATGATCCAGCGCGGATGCTGACCCACAAAACCAAGGTCTGTAAAAACCCATAAAGACAGGCAAATTGCAACAGATACTCTTGGACCAACCAAAGAACCAAGTACATCCCATAGGCGCTGACCAAGAAACAGGCCAAGCCGTGGAGCCAAACCTTCACGGGTCCTCCAAATCCCAGGATATCCATCACCAACCGGAAAGCCGGGGAGGATGCACAGAGCAGAGTCACCACACACAGATCAAAGAGGTGGCGGGTGAAGTTGAAGCAAATCTGGAAGTGCTCTGGAGACTCCACCGATGGCTTGTGAGGAGACACATATTGAGGTATTCCAGCAAACAGTGAGTGCCCTCCAGCCGCTGAACCTTGGCCCCATCCAATCATTTCCAAAAGCCGACGGCCACTCCACCATCTTGCCTTGGGAGGTCCCGTGCATTTTGCGGAAACCTCCGGTTTTTCTTTCAAATGCTCCTCCTGGCTGAAGTCCTGCTTTCCTCTCCACCAGGACAGTCTAGGGAGCCATGACTTGGCTCTGTTTAAGAACATTGCACGGGGAATAAATCCTGGTTCTCTCCAAAGAAGGCCTCTAGCCCAGGATGTCTATTTCAATTTGGCTGAAAATTTTCCCAGAAAGAACTCCCACTGCAAAGAATGCTGATTAACTTGGTGGGTTTCTCTGCGTCTACTTTCAGCTTGATTAGTAGTGTTTCAAGTCCTGAAGTTGCTGACTCATTCTTCAAGTAAACCACAACTGAGCCTGTCCATAAATTAAGGGTCATCCAGGTTTACGGTTGTTCCGGACGTTGGCTGTTGGGAATATAATTTTCTCTGTTCAGGAAAATAGAGATGGTGAATAGCACTTTACTTAAGGGCAAGTAGAACTGATTGCCACATCATACAACATCTTCTAGCATTATGGACAAACTGGATAAAAGAGGAGGTGGGAATTTCTCCTCTGTTTTTTTTTACATAAAAAGCATATTGTTGCTTCAATAGGAAAAGGAAGCCATAGTACGGTATCTCCATCATTCAGGTGCTCCAAAATATCACTCCATGCTAATTCCAGTCAAAAGTGGGCCTTTGCCTCCTTCTAAAATGGAGGAGGCAGTTTCAAATTGATGAACTAATTGCCTAAAAGAGAACAAGCAAGGAAGGAAGAGTTGGGGTATGGCAATGACTAAATTACTGTTTCTCAATCTTGGCAACTTGAAAATGGGTGGACTTCAACTCCCAGAATTCCACAACAAGTCCATACTACCTGGGGAATTCTGGGAGTTGAAGTCCACCCATCTTTAAGTCTGCCAAGATTGAGAACCACTGGACTCGACTATAAGAAACACATAAGAGAAAGCCTTAAAAAAGTGATACGATAGTGGGCACAACTGGTTCTCTGAAGACAGTTAGTGAAAATGCAAATATTCACTTCAATTATTGTGACCTATTATTTTACTCTTGTGTCTGGAACAGCAGGTATAATAATGACTTACTCCAAAAAGTTTGATGTGAGGGCAAATATATTTTATATTATTTTGTATATTGAAAATCAATCCACACATTTTCACTCATCCCATATCAACTCTTTTCTGTCCAATTTACTCAGTCAGTTTTCCATTTTATCTGGTGCTCCTTGAGATGTGTTGAGAGAATGCATGTTATGAGTTGAATTTCTGAATGCACCGAGATACAGAAAAAGGGACAGTTTGTAATTATTTAGCCTAATCTCTGAGTAATGGAAACATTGGGAGAGGGGAAGAGTGTTCAAATATTCCCACATTTATTCTTCTCCCCACCTCCAAAGAACCAAATTACATTTTTACTTTATGGAAAAAGCAGAGATTAGACTAAATCTGGAATTAAGAGTCTGTCTTCCTGCCTCTTTTTTCTGTCTCTTAATGTATTCACAATTTAACCTACATCTTGATTTGCTGATTTTCCATATTTGCTCTCCTTCCTTCCCACTGAATGCCAATGTGATGTCATGATTTTGATTCAACATCAGCTGTAAATCCATTTATTCTGATTTAGCATTAGAAGCAGATTTGGCTACTATGACTTGCTCAATAAATTATAATTTAACAACCCTGATTTAGCCACATGTGGGAACTCGGCACCACTTCTAAGCTGTTCCAAAATGGAAGAAGCTGTTTTATGTCTGCAAAATCTTTCTTCCCTATAAAGCAAGCTTGAATTCGGGACAGAACAACTCTTTTGGAATGGGGTGAACTCAAAATATGAAATGAACCTAGAGAGCTACAGACTGGCAGCACAAAGGAATATTCTCGCAGCGTAAGAAATCATCAAGTCAAAACCTGTTTTTTTAATCTTAGGCATAATCTGTCTTGCTGTGGCATCACTGGATTGCCCCAACCATCTCTTCAATCCTCAAAATGCAAGAACGCCATTCCCAAAGTGTAGCAACTATAAGATCTGCTTGTGAAATTTTGAGTGCTCATCATTATTCAGAAGTAACTCCCACTGAGATAAATAGACTTTGCCCTAAGGGAAACAGTTATATATTTTAGCTACCTCTAATTTGGTGGTAGTGGTGGTGAAGAAGAATGCATGTAAAGATTATAATGAAAACAGTATCTCTAAGCCAGGGCTTCTTAAGTCTCTGTGGATTTCAATTCCCAGAATTCCTCAGCCAGCCAGCCAGCCAGCCAAGATCCCAGAATTCTGGGAGTTGAAGTCTTTTAAGTTTGGAAAAAGTTCAGAGAAGAGCAAGTAAGATGATCAAAGGCCTGGAGACTTAAACCATATGAAGAACAGCTGCAGGTTTTGGGTCTGGCTAATCTAAAGAAAAGAAGAGGGGTGACATGATAGCAGTATTTCAGTATTTCAGGGACTGCCACAAAGAAGAGGGATCAAATTATTCTGCAAAGCACCAGAGGGCCGAACAAGAAATAATGGTTGGAAAAAGATCAAAGAGTGAAGCAACCTGGAATTAAGAAGAAGCTTCCTAACAGTGAGAACAATTAACCAGTGGAACAGCTTGCCTTCAGAAATCATGGGCGCTCCATTGTTGGAGGTTTTTAACAAGAGACTGGACAGTCACTTGTCTGACATTGTATAGGTTCTCCTGCTTGAAAAGGGGGCTGGACTCCAAGACCTCCAAGCTCCCTTCCAGCTCTGTTCTCTTCTAACAATTCTAACAAGTTATCTTAAAGTTGCCAAGGTTGAGAAACACTGCTATAAACAGACACAAATTCTTTTCTCCTTGTCACTGAGAATCTGTGAGTGCATCCTTACATTAAAATTGGGGGGGGGGGGGGAAGACTCTTTGGGGCCTCAGTGCAAATATTCCTTAAACCAGTGGTTGCTCAACCTGGGCATGTTTAAGATATGTGGACTTCAACTCCCAGAATTCCCAAGCCAGCATGCCGACTGCAGAATTCTGGGGGTTGAAGTTCACAGTGGATAGGGAATTCTGGGAGTTGAAGTCCACATCTTAAAGTTGCCAACGTTGTAGTAATAAATGCCTCAGACATTTATCCGAAGGGACATCTCACCTATTCATATAACTCCCTGTTCACCTTGAACCCTTTTCACTGAGTTTTTGGCTCACCGTTTTACAGTTTTCCGTATCTATACCTCTGCAAACAGCCATCTCAAAACATTGCTTTAATTTATCAGATAGCCCTAGCATGTTTTGAGAGCCAAGCTATCAAGAGTGATGGCTCCTTGAACTTTGCTCTCTTCCACGCCAGCTCTTTTGGCCAATTTCAGCGGTTACTTTAAGCTTTTCCACTTCCTTAGCAACAAGAGAAAAGATTTTCTAGAGCAACCTCACATAAAAAGGAATTTTTAAGAGCCACCTCACACAGAAAGGAATTTTTGAAGAGGCCAAATTGGAAAGCTGCTTAGGAGAGCGAGGCGGTTATATAAATTAAAATAAATAAACCTGAGGTACAATGCTTACCTTACCATTTTAACATTACCTGAAGGTGCATAATGAGATCTGTGTCAAAACACTCCGATTCCTCATTGTGGGCCTTTCAAAATAAAATCTAATCTGCAGCCATTGTCTACCTATGTCTTGTGTTGGATATATATAGCCAGCTAGGCAAACCATCCATGCAGGTTTCTGCAAAGCACTATTTTTTTTTTTTTAAAAAAAAACACCCCTGCCTGGAATTTGCACACTAAACTTCGAGTGGAGAAAATGTTTTGAGGCAGGCATCCAACTCAGCAATGAATGAAGGGGGGGAAAAAAGGGGGGGGGGGTTTGCTGGCGGACTGATATTATATGATCTATTTATAGCATCCTGCGCTTGCTGGAACTGCCTTTTCAGGCCTGAATTGCCCATCCCGAGCAAGCTTTGGCGGAAGAGAGCCGTATCTGCCCCCCCTCTCCAATCCCCTCCCCTCCTTTCCCCCCAATTCAAACCTGGAAGGAACAGCCTCTCTCTTTTTCCTCGGCCGCGCATCGAATCAAACGATCGAGCTTATCACCACCACCCCGCGATCACACCCACCTACCCCAAATAGGCCGAGCCCCCTCCCCTCCCAATCCACAACCCCCCTCGCCCGGCTAGAAGAGGCCGCACCGTATTATGACCCACCTTGATCGACAAACACACTCACACACATATACACCCGGGCGGGAGCGCACACTTGCGCGCAAAGGTCTCCGGAGCAACTTTTCTCCCCTTTTTGGATCGCGCGTTCCCAGGCGCGCTGCTTCTAAAAAAGGGGTCGAGGCGCCCCCTCCTCACTTTCCAAACTGCTGGGAAGAGAGGAAAAGCTTTGGTTTTTTTTGCAATCTCGCCTCCTTCTTGACGCTTCTTGGAGCTTCCAACAGCAGCAGCAGCGCCAGCAAAACGGGAGCCCGTCCGGGGGGGGGAGGGAAAATCTTTGGACCCGCCAAACCCGGAGGGAAGGAGAGAAAGAAAGAATGAGAGAGAGAGAGAGAGAGAACGAAAGGAAAGAAAGCAAGAGGGAGAAGCGGCCCAGCCCTCGATGCAGAGAGGGAGGCGCGAGGAGGAGAAAAAGACGAGCTCCCTCCTTGTTTGGCTTTTCCAGCCCGACCGGATTGGGAGAGGCGCCACCCGATGAGGTGGAGGCTTTTGCGTGGGGGGTGGGAAAAAGGAGGGAGCCTCTAGATCTGGCCGGCCCAGGAACCGGAGCGATCGAGGATCTGGCAGGGGATCGCAGGTTTCCGATCCAACCAGCGCAGGACGCCGGCAAGGTCGAAGAGGAAAACCCGGGAGCGGGATCACTTGGCTTCTCTTGGAGAGGCAAAAAAAAAGAGCCTTTTCCCCAACTTGGGGACTCGCTCTCCAAGCGGCTTGCGGGCTTCCCGCCTCGTTTGCTGCAGTTCCCAACCGGCGGCAGCTGCTTGCAGTTGGGAGGGTTGAGAAGCGAGAGGCGGGGGTGGAGGAAGGCGGAGGGAAGGAACAAGCCAGCGGGGATGAGGCGAGAAGAGGCCCTGAGGGCGGCGGGGGAATCGTGTGTGGGTTTTGTGAGGCTGCGTTTGCGGCTTGCGCCCTTGATGGAGAGGGCGCGGTGTGCTTCGGTGTAGCACGAACCAGCATCGATCTTTTCCGAGGCTCTGCTTTCTATTTATTTATTTATTATTTATTTATTATTTAAATTTTTATACCGCCCTTCTCCCAAGGGACTCGGGGCGGTGCACAGCCAACAATAAAACACACGTATACATAAAATTTAAAAACAATTTAAAATATATTAAATAATTTGGCCCCAATATTATTAAAAAAAAACTAACTGCTTCTCCCTGCCTCCTAGCTGGGCTTTTTTTTTCGAGGCTCCCTAGAAAAAAATAAAATAAAATAAAATAAAATAAAATTCTGACCTGGTCGAACTTCTCGAGAGGAGCACAAAAAAGAGTTTGCTTAAACCATCACCAACACCCCTTCCAACCAAAGTGGGGGGAAATGGGTGTGGGATCCGCAAGGAAGGGAAATTTTTAATTTTCCTCTTTTTCTCCAAGGGTGGAAAACGAAAGCGGGTGGTTAAAATAGTTGGAATTGCGTTTTTAAGGCTCAATCAATCCCCACAACTTCAAATCGAAGTCGAACTCCAGAATAAACAGACAACGTGTTAAGGATGGAGGAGATTAATAATAAAAATGCAGAGAATTAGCAAATTAGGTCTTTTAAGGATTGCAAACAAATAAACAACATTAAAGTTTCTTTCTGGCCATGTGAGAAGTTTTCAAATTTGGCGACTTTAAGCTGGGTGGACTTCCAACCCCCAGAATTCTCCAAAGCCAACTGGGGAATGAATTCCGAGAGTTTGAAATCTTCTGAAGGGAAACAATAATAAGGATATAATAAATAATACTAGAATATGATATACTGGTATACTAGATTCTGTAACCATTAGGTTCCTGTAATACATATATGCCTTTGTATTTGTATGCCTTTATATTTGTATCTCCTGTAACAAACAAATTCTGTTATTAGGCCTCTGTAATGTATCTGGTATTTGTCAAACGTATGTCCCTCCCATTTGACCTGAACTCATATCAATCTTCTTTCTGTGCTATCTAAAAACATGGTAGTATCTCAGTTGAAACTACAGCCATCAACAAAGGGATAATTTACACCTCAACCCTAATTTATGTTTGATCTGGATAAACTCCTGTCTTCCAGAGCCAGGGGGCTAAGTGGCCAATTGAGTAAACAAAGAAATGCTTAAGATAAAACTAATTGGGAAGTTTCTATCCCCCCTTGCAGGGCAACAAGGAATACACAAACCTAAATTAGGAGGCCAGAATTGGGTACGAAGCTGACATCTCTGAGGGTATAAAAGGACGCCATACCTTCCCCAAGGTGTGGCTATCTCCTCACATGCATTGTATCTGTATGTTCTGGATATAGTTCCACCCAGTATTTTGTTTTTGGCCATAAATAAAATCTGCTTTTTTGCAAGCCTCATCTTGAGTCTCTCTCTTTGGCATTCTGGTGACTCAAGTATATTTTGGAACCTTACATTTCAGTTTAAAATGGCCATGTTTGAAAAAAAAAAACTATGCTCTGAAACAGGGCTCTCCAACCTTGGCAACCTTTAAGCCTGGTGGACTTCAACTCCCAACCCTGGCTGGGGAATTCTGGGAGTTGAAGTCCGCCAGGCTTAAAGTTGCCAAGGTTGGAGACCCCTGCTTTAAAAGACCCCCATCCCTCACAGGGGCTGCATGAATGGCTCTCGCATGCAGGGAGACCTTTGTGGTTTACAAATATCTCCAAAAGCAAACAACAAAAAGCAGGAGGGTAGGGTAACCTGCTACTAGGCTGAGTATCAGGCTACCAGATCAGACTCCCACGTCTTTAAAATGTCAGTAGGGATCAAGTTACATTACCTTTCCCAAGGCCTGTCTGGAACTCACCTACAGTCCCTTTAAAGGGGAAAATTCTGAAAAATGAACTCGTTAGATTAGGGCAGGGGTGTCAAACTCAATTTCTATTGAGGGCCGCATCAGGATTGTGTTTGACCTGGGGGGGGGGGGTTGGCCAACTCGATGACACTCGTGTGGGGGGCCACCTCTGGTGGCCAAGTGCTGAAGACTTTCCTCAGACCTCCTTCACTCTAATTATCCTTCCTTTCCTTTCCTTTCCTTCCTTTTCTTCTTTTTCCTTCCATCTTCATTCTCCTTTCTTCTTCCTTCCCCTCTTTCCTTCCTTGTTCTCGCAGCCCCACCCCCAAGCTCTTTTCACTGACAGAGGCACCGTGGGGCCGGTTCCTTACTTTTTCCAAGGTGGCCCCACAGGCCAGTTTTAAACACTCTGCGGTCCGCAGAGCCATGAGTTTGACACCCCTAGATTAGGGCATCGAAAGAATGTACAGGTAGTCCTCAACTTGCAGCAGTTCATTTAGCGACCATTCAAAATTACAACACTGAAAAATGACATGACCATTTTTCACACTTACCTTTGTAGCAGCCCCATGATCATGTGATCAAAATTCAGATGCTTGGCAACTGGTTCATACTTATGACCGTTGCGGTGTCCCAGGTTTATGGATCCCATTTTGGGACCTTCTGACAAGCAAAATCGATGGGGAAGCCAAGATTCACTTAACAACTGGGTTACTAGTTTTATCACCTGCTGTGATTTTTTTAACAACTGTGGCAAGGAAGGTCGTAAATTGGGGCAAAACTCACTTAACAAATGTCTCACTTAACAACAGAAATGGTTGGACTCCATTGTGGTCATAAATTGAGGACTTACCTGTAGGCTTGTCTCTACTGATGGATGGGGATATACTGTGGTTATTTTCTTCACTGGTAAGCTTTATTTCGGCTTGTGATGATTAATTGCATGATTATGTTTCTGCCTAGATCAGTCTTCAAACTTGGCAGCTTTTAAGATTTGTGGACTTCAACTCCCAGAATTATGGGAGTTGAAGTCCACAAGTCTTAAAGCTGCCAAGTTTGAAGACCTCTGCTTCCTAGATGATCGAGGTGAGGCCACAACATGGATTTTATCCTCACGTGTGATGGCAGGAAGTGATTTCATTCTCAACGATGATCATTGTTAAAATCATTTTTTTCCCTTCTGAAATGGAGGGGGATTTGGGAAAATACTTCATTAACAACTAAGAGTTGTTTTTCTTAAATCTGTCCCTCCCCCAAGCTTACAAAAATCCAAGGAAGCTGGGAGCTTAACGTAGCAAGGCACCGTCCTAAGGACTTGCAAATTCCCAGTTTGTTCACTCTTCATTGCAAACTTCCAACTAACCAGAAGCGTAAGGAACGACAGCTGCATGTCAGATTAATAACTTTTAGAGCTGTTTTTAAAAGCACCGAAAGGACTTGCAGGCAACTACAAACTTGGGTCTCCATTACAGGTAGCTGATTTACAACGGTTCATTTAGTGACCGTTGTTAAGGAGTGAAAAATGTGACATGGCAGTTTTTTGGTTATGACCTTTGCAGCATCTCTGTGGTCATGGGATCAAATTTAAAATAGCTTAGCACTTAAGACATATACCGCTTCAGAGAAACCTGACGGTGCTTTACATCCCCCTCTTTAAGTGGTTTAGAGTCAGTCTGTTGTGTCCCCCTCCTCCAATCAATCTGGGTCCTCATTTTACCGACCTCAGAAGGATGGAAAGGCAAGTCAACCTTAAGCTGGTCAGAATCAAACTCCTGGCAGTGGGCAGAATTATCCTGCAACATGCAATGTATAATATCTAACCCACTGCGCCACCACGACTCTTTTGGCAACTGGCTCATTTTTATGACCTTTGCTGTGTCTCAGGGTCTCAGAAGATCACCTTTCGTGATCTTCTGACAAGCAAAACCAATGGGAAAGCCAGGTTCACTTAACAACCAGGTTATTAACTTATCAAACTAGTGATTCACTTAACAACCGTGGCAAGAAAGGTTGTAAAATGGAGCAAAATTTCAATGTCTCACTTGACAAGAAATTTGGGGCTCACCTGTGGTCATAAGTGGAGGATTACTAGTCACTGAGCTGCTGCACAGGCACAAAATAACAGGGAGAAGACACACAGCAGCTGCTCTCTTTTGCAAGTAGTGTCTTTTGTTAATCTCTACATAAGAGAGAACTCTCAACAAAAGGTAATTGTCTGTGGCAGACAAGTTTCAACTGGGAAGATCAAGGAGTACCTTTATTAGAAAGTTGTGTTCTCACCAGACACAAACCCTGGAAAGATTGCAGAGAAGTGTCAAAAAAAACCAGTCATCTCACACATTCCATTAAACTAGGCCTCTCTACAGGGAGTTGTTTTACGACTGCTTGCTCAGCAACAGTTCAAAACTACAACAACCTACCTTGGGGCTACTTATGGCCAAGTTTTGTTCTCCCCCTCATGATCACATGACCAGATTTCAGGCACTCTGCAACATGGTCATTTATTTCCAGTGTCCTATAATCACATGATCATGCTTCACAAATGTTTTTATTGAATACTCACGCTTCCATGTTTTGGCAATTACATAGCATAGCCATCGGTTTGCTTAATGATTGGTGTTCATTTAATAACCATCTTCATTTAACAAACCAGGATGATTTGTTTAATGACTGCCACCAATACAACTGTGGTAAGCAGGCTCCATTAAGGTCGTAAGTCAAGGACTACTTGTACACTACCCAGATGACTCAATCATGCATCATTACGTACTCATAGCTGTTATTAACCAAATATTCACTACAAGGCCAGTTGTAATCGCTCGGGCCTTAGTGTACAAGTGACTTGGTCCTCTTACTACTGGTTTTACATCCATCTGAATAAATACTTCACAAGTATCTGAAAAACATCCAGATTCATTCAGTTTTGTTCCATATAGTATCAACCCTGTGAACTCCCAAGTTTCCTCTTTCCACTACGTATTCAAAATGGAAGTGATATATATAAATGTGTTATGTATGACAGTAGATATATACTGTGTCTTGAGAGCAGGCAACAGAATTTCATTTTTAATGTGGGCCAGAGTGCTCACAGTAAAAAAAAATGACAAAAGTTATGTTAAGTACAATGGAGCCATAATCCTAAAAAATGAAACACCAGCAAAATGTTTATTCACAAGACTAGTTTAATCAGTCACCCTTAAGAGCTGGGCTCCTTTATTACCAAAAATAATAATAAGAGGGTCTCAAAGGGAGGGAGAGTGAGAGAGAAAGAGAGAGAGAGAGAACAAGCCATAGCTAAAACATGACTAACTTTCACTACTAGTTTACCTGCCAGAAGATACCAGCAGGGATGGAAGTAATGTTAACATGCAGACACAGTTGAAAGCCATGAGGAATACACAGGGAAGGGGAAGAAAAATATTAAAAGTGGATTTTAAAATGGCATGAGAGAGGCGTTATAAAAGGAAGCTCCGTTTTCGTAAGTTTCTCCCATTCGAGGGAGTCAGCCCATTTAAAACAAAACACAATTTTTGAATGCCACGAATTCACAAGAGCAACCCCCCAACCTCAGCTCCCTCCCCCTGTTGTGCTTCCTGTGAGAGCACTGGGGAAGAGCTGACTGGAGAACAGAGTGGAGTAATGCAACATATGGAAATCCCCCCTCCCCCCCAAAAAAAACCCTTGCTGGTAGGCAGGCAGTGAGAACATCCGTCTGAAAGTCAAGTCTCTTTTTGTATTAAAAGCATCAACAGGAGGTTGCTCCTTTCGTCTTGGGTGCCGGTCGAGCAAGGAGGCTTCCAACCCCAAAGAGCTCTCTCTCTCTCAATGAGCAATGGAGGTTTGCTGTGATCGGCCTTGTTTCCACTACTACACGTAGCTAAGTGACAGAAGCTCTTCCGTCCCTGCCACAGGACCGTGATGGGTTTGTATTCCAGACAGTCAAGTCACTTCTTTCTCCATCAGGTGAAATTAAATGTGAAGTTTCAGGAAAGTGGCAGAGGTCAGGAATTAAAACCAAGGTCAACATGGAGAGGCGAGCCCCACCCTTTTATCGGGTCTGTTCAACTGAAAAAAAGAGAAAAGGCATCAGGCAAGAACAGGGCAAGTGAACGGCTCCCGACTAAATGAAAAGGGCCCATTTGTTATATCGAAGCAAATCGATATAATGAATCCCTCTGAAGAACAGAAAATTCGTTTCCTATGCTCGCTCATTTCACAACGTCTGCCCCTTAAGATACCTCAACTTCTTTATGTTCACTCAAAATCCAATGTCGTTCTGTTCCCCCAGCTTATAAAGTGGATAAAAACCATAAAAGAATTATGTGTCTCTAAAATAACAATTTGGTTTATTTATTTATTAAATTTATATATCACCCATTTATCAAGCAAACCTGGGAGGCATAACATAAAAACAGGGGTGTCAAACTCAAGGCCTGGAGGATTCTTAGATCCAGCCCGCAAGGGCTGCCCTGGAAACAGTGAAGGACCGGCCCGCGGAGCCTCTGCCGACGAAAACAGAGCTTGGGAGGACAGCTCCGTTTTCAGCTGCAATGGCCTCTTGCAACCCTCTGCTAGCGAAAACGGAGCTCGGAAGGGCCTTGCTCAGCCACCCTGAACTCCGTTTTCGCTGGCAGAGTGCTCAGGCCGCCACAGGCACCCCCAACACAAGTGACATCAAGCTGGCCATGTCCCCCCCCCACAAGTCAAACACAACCCTGATGCTGTCCTCAATGAAATTGAGTTTGACACCTCTGATATAAAATATTCAAATGATAAATATTAAGATTAAAATGAACATAAATCAGCTAAGGAAGAACCAATACACAAAAGGGTGTGTTCTTTAATCCACCATGTTAAATCACTAGAATAGAAGTACCATATTTTTTTGTCTCCCAAAAGGGGTGAAAATGTCTGTGCGTCTTATAGACAAAATATTGCCAAAGCCCATGTACTGTCCATTTTGTTTTATTTTCTTGCCTCCACAAGCCCCATTTTCAGGCCTTTTTTCAGCCCATTTTTTTGGCTTTTTACAGGCCATTTTTCCAAAAAAATTGGCAAAAAAAAAAAAAAGCTAGAAAATGGGCTGAAAAAAAGCATTGAAAGTGGGCCAAAAAAAAAAAAAAAAACCTAGAAAATGGGCTGAAAAAAGCCTAGAAAATGGGCTGAAAAAAAGCATTGAAAGTGGGCCAAAAAAAAAAAAGACTGGAAAAGGCCCAAAAAAAGGCCCGAAAATGGGACGTGCGGAGGCCAAAACCTTTTTGTTGTTGTTGTTGATTTCCTCTTCTAAATTTAGGTACATCTTATAGTCAGGTGCGGTCTTATAGTCCGAAAAAAATGGTAAGCCTTACAATTAAAACCAAGGTCTGAAGAGACTACAGGTAGTCCTGGATTTACAAGTTTGTTTAGTGACCATTCAAAGTTACAACAGTACTGAAAAAAAGTGGCGTATGATCATTTTTCTAACTTGTGACTGCTGAAGCATCCCCATGGTCACATGATCAAACTTCAGATGCTTGGCAACTGACTCATATTTATGACGGTTGCAGTGTCTCAAGGTATTGTGATCAGCTCTGACAAGTAAAGTCAATGGGGAAGCCAGATTCACTTAACAATCCTTTTAAATAACTGCCATGAGTCACTTAACAACTGTGACAAGACAGGTTGTAAAATGAGGCAGAATTCACTTAACTGGTTCGCTTAGCAACATACACTTTGGACTCAATTGTGGTCTTAAGTCAAGGACTATCTGTATACTGACTCTTCTATATAGACAAAGTGGGAATGTTTACACTGTATTTACTAACATCAACTTTTCATTTTCATCTGGAAAATATAAAATTTTACTCTGCAAAACGTTAGCAGGCAGTACTATTATGCCATCAGCCATGTGTTTCACCCCACATCATCTTTCTGGCATACTTATTTGTAAGGATGCGGTGGGCTGGGCTAAAACGCATTACAGGTAATCCCCGACTTACAACAGTTCGTTTAGTGACAGTTCAGAGTTACAATGGCACTGAAAAAAAAAAAAACATGGCTGTTTTTCACACCACCTTTGCAGCCGTGCTTTTGATCATGTGATCACAATTCAAACACTTGGCAACTGGTTCATATTTATGACCGTTGCTGTGCTTCAGGGTCATATGATTACCTTTTGTGACCTTCTGACAAGAAAAGTCAACGGGGAAGCCAGATTCCCTTAACAACCGGGTTACTAATTTATGAACTGCAGTGATTCACTTAACAACTGAGGCAAGGAAGGTTGCAACACGGGGCGATACCCGCTTAACCAATGTCGCACTCCGGCAACTTAACTTTTGGGCTCTATTGTTGTGATCGTTGAGGAGAACCGGTAAAACACACTTACTGTAGGAAGAGATATCGATTTCGTCAGGCAGTTCACTGATGTTCACTTCGAAGCGATCCTGCACTTCATTTAGGATCTTAGCATCGTTCTCATCTGACACGAAAGTGATTGCCAGGCCCTTTGTGCCAAAGCGACCAGCACGAGCCACCTAGAATCCAGAAATGAGAAGACAGGAATGAATATTTTTCCGCAGGGGCCACAAATAGGATTCAAACCCAGCCAAGGTCGGTACAGGACTAAAAACAAAGTGGTTTCAACCAAGGGCATTTACTCAGGAGCTTGAAAAGAGACATCAGAAAAAAGTCAGAGACTCTAGTCTGAGCAACTCATCATTGCAACTACACCTTGGACTTTCGTACCCATCCCCAATTTGGGCACCCAAATTTAGGAAATTTAGGAGGTTGCTTTTTGGACAGCTCAGCTTACCCGGTGCAAATAAGTGTCCGAATCCTCTGGCATATCGTAGTTGAAAGCAATGTTGACCCGCTCGATATCCATACCACGACCAAACAGATTGGTGGCTACCAAGATACGACGCTGGAAATCCTTGAATTGCTGGTACCGTGACAACCTGCAAGACAGCAAATACATGGCATTGTTCTTCACTAGGAAACTCCACCCATAGTTCTGAGGCACTACATTACATTACATTACATTTTTATTTATTTATTCAAATGATTTTGGACGCCATGCTGGTCTTTGGGAGACATTCCAAAGTCCAGCCTGAAAAGCTGGAACCGGCAGCCCAATTTAAAATTCGTCAAATCTTTTATAAGGTGAAATGTTATATATAACCTCCAAAAAAACATACTGGCCTAAGCTTCTCCCAACTAAAAAATTAAAATAGGGGACTTTTTTTGGCCCATTCAAATTGTCCATGGACTATACAGTGATATTGGCAATCTCTCATCCATAAATTACACATTTTGAACTCTTGCTTCTTAAGATGTTCAATTCCCATTACTGTGATCTAACCCACCAAGACCTTTCTTCTTTCTACACATATTATACACATGTAAAATGCAGGGTTTGTAAAAGTCGTTGATTTGAAAATGGAATATCTCAAATCTCCTCTGGAAAGATTCAGTATTTATAAATGTTCTGGAGGTGATCTGAAATTTCCAAGATATAGCATTCCACACATAACACTCGTTTCAGGAGCAGGCTATCTGTGGAACACATGGATCTGCTTCTGGTTCAGAGAATCTATGTCTGGAAACCATCAAACTGATCCCCAAAACAGAAAATGCAACAATTAGAACCCCTAATATCCTGCTCATTTTGATGTGCGTGTGAAAAGCAATGTATGCTAAAAGCGCAATCTTTTTTGGAACCTTTCAAACGAGAAACAGGCTTTTTTCTCCCCAGGATACCTATTTCTTTCTCTAGTACCGTCTCATACAAATCAAGTTTTTGGCAAGATAATTTATAACAGCTTCTGCAGGGGCCATTGCTCAGGGCTTAAAGCATCATCACTGAAGAAGTCAGAGACTCTAGTCTGAGCAAATTCATCACAGCAAAAGGACCCTGCAGGCAGCTGAACCCAGAAGCCCATCCCGCCACAGCCTCACCTCTCTTCCTGGGGCATGCCCCTATGGATGGCAATGGCTGGGAAGTTCTGCTCCACCAAGAGCTGGGCCAGAGCTATGCAACGCTGCACGGACTTCACAAAGATGACCACCTAGGCAAAGGAAGAGAAAAGTCAATCCCACCAAGTTCATAGGAACACCAGTGAACCTTCTTTAATTGTATTTTGCTGAAACCCCCTTGGACAACTCCGGAGTCTGTCAAAAAGTGGCATTTTATTCTTCAGAGCAACGCAAACAAAACCCCTGTCTGGCAAGGATACTTTTTTGCCCAAAATTTTGATAAGACAGTCGTAGCAGAAGCAGCCAGCTCCCAGCATTCCATTAAGATCCTCAAACTGTCTTTAAAGATGAAGATACTGTATTTTCCCAAAAGTAAGACAGGGTCTTATTTTCTTTTGGGCCCCAAAATAAGCATTAGGGCTTATTTTCGGGGGGGGGTTCTTATTCTCTCCCCCCCTCCCATGTATGGGATCCCAGTTCTGCTTGCTTGCAGCGGGGTAGGAGGCCGCATGTACTAGTACTGCTGCTGTGAGGTGGGGGGGGGAGCTGCCCCACGTTTCCTGCACCGGCTTACCTCAAGGCCCCCGCAGCCAGGCCATCCATGCCCTGACACCTGCCTTGCCTCACAGTCACAGCACCAACACACCACTCGATCTCCTGCTCCGTTGCAGTCATGAGCAAGCAGAAGTGGGCTGGTGGCCACATGGGCTCCTGCTGTACATGGGTTCTGGTGCCGCCGCCACGAGGCAGGTGTCAGGGCGTGGATGAGGATAAGCCAGTGTATGACACGAGGCAGCTCCACTACCACTTCACTTTATGGCAACACAAGCAACTAGATAGAATGGGCGGCCAGCTGTGCACTTAAGGTGGGCTAATTTTGGTTGTAGGGCTTCTATTAGGCACATGCATAAAAACATGCCAGGACTTATTTTCGGGAAAAAAGGGTAGTTCTTGGTTTATGACTGCAACCAGTGCAGAATTTTCCTTGTTCAGCAGATGGCTGTTAGGTTAATCAAGCCATTGGTAAAGTAATCTGGTTTACCTAACTAAGTTTGCTTGTTGGAAGCAGACTGAGTAGGTCCCAAATGGATCACATGATCTAGGGACACTGCAACTGTCATAAATACAGATAGTCCTTGACTTTCAACCACAATTAAGCCAAAACTTTCAGTTTCTAAGTGAAACATTTGTTAAGTGAACTTCACCTCATTTTATGACCTTGTTAGTAACATGGTTGTTCGGTGAATCTGGCTTCCCCATTGACTTTGCTAACCAGAAGGTTGCAAAAGCTGATCATTTGACCCCAGGATACTGTAACTGTCATGGGTCACCTTGCCAAATTTTGATCGGGCGACCATGGAAATGCCACAATGGTCGCTAAGTGTGAAAAATGGTCATGTGTCATTTTCCCCCCCAATGCCATTGTAACTTTGAACAGTCACTAAATGAACTGTTGTTAAGTCAAGGACTACCTGTATATGCTGGTTGCCAAGTGCCTGAGTTTTGATCTTGTGACCACGGGGGATACTGCAATGGTTGTAAGTGTGAGGACCAGTTGCCACATTTTATTCAGTGCCTTTATAACTTCAAATGCTTGCTAAGGAAGCGGTTATAAGTCGAATGGCTACCTGGACTGGGTTTAGCCAGCTCTAGGCCCTCTTGCAGCCACCACTCCCTCCGCCCCCAAGACAGGCTCTGTTTCCAGAAAGCACCTGGTTGAACTCCAGCACATCAAGCAGGTCAAACAGCTTGCGGTTCTTCTCGTTGTCTTTCAGTTTGACATAGTACTGCTGCAGACCGTGCAGCGTCAGCTTGGTCTCGTCATCCACGAAGATCTCCATAGGCTGAGAAGCAAATCCAGGGCCAGTTAGACCAAGGTAAGACTGACCTGGGCTTGGAGGGGAGAGGGGTAGGGCAAGAAGCACAGATGTGCACAGGAGCGACTTTCTCTATCACAGAGGTCCTGTTCTTTAGGACAGGTCCAGAAAACCAAGGCTGGCTAACTCCTTCCGGCAAGAACACTCAGGGGAAAAAAAACAACAACCACATGCCCCTAAGCAGTGCGCACTGGGAAGCAGCGTTCTCCCTTCGCAGCCAAGGATTTATCCTGCAAAACCTTCTGTGAACGAGGGCTAACGTCACCTTTTAAAAATATATCTGTTACGTTAGTATTGTTACCTTAAAAAGAAGTTTCAAGTTACATCAGGACTCTGCATAGTTTTCAAATAATCCCCTTTTCAAATAGGGATTCAAAGCTTCAATAATCCCCTTTTCACTGCCTGAAAAACATGGCAAACACCCACTTGTAGGGAAAAAGGGGATTTACTCAAATACTCCAGCTACCTTAACTACCACTGGTCACTTCTCCAAGACACATAACGTTTAACCATGCAAAAGGTTGCATCTTAACCTGCTTGGCCTAAAGGGGTAACAAGATCTGGGCAACAAAAGAAAAGGAGCTGCCATTCCTTTCCTTCCATATAACAGAAGACATCATTTTTGATTTGCTGTATCAGACCAGTAAATCACCTGATTTTGAACTCAAAAGGCCCCTGGGCCAACTCATTCCGGGGTTAACTAACATTCTTAACGCACTCTAAAAGCAGCGGGTGGGGAACCATGGCCCTTCGAGCAAGAAGGAATTCTGGGAGTCGAAGTCCACAAGTCATCAAAGGGCCATCGTTCCCCACCCCGTACTCTAAAGAGTTAACTTTTTTGCCTCATAATTTAGGGGCTTCCCTAGGGAAAATGCCCAGATTATTGCCCTCCCCACTGAGAAGGCTCTGAAATAAACCCCTTTCCCACATGGCACAGGGGAGGGGGAAGGAGAAAAGAGGGTTACAGAAAATAATGCTTTTTTGCCCGTTCCAAAAAAGGATAAAACTTCTCCTCCGGGTCACCACACGTCTGCTCCACTGGGCTGCCTCCGATTGTTCGGATCCCTCGGGGAGTCTTTCGCCGCAGGTCTCCAGAATGCGTGGGCAGGGAGGGGCGGGGCAAGGAAGGGCAGGATCAGGAACACACAGGCCGCAGTTGTGTCTTGTGCGTAATGTGTGTATCAGGTTAACGCAGGGTGGTGGGAGGGTGTTGGGGAATAAAAAAAAAAGGCTACCACTTGCCTGGGTGTGTGTGGGCCAGGATCTTCTGAACGTGGGTGCGTGTGTGGGCCAGGATCTTCTGTGCACGGTGCTGACACAAGCAGGCAAATTCCACGCAGAGGGAGGGAACTGGTGTCGAGTGTCAAGTATCCCTCGACACCACCGGCGGAGCCGTGGTGTTACTAGAGGGGCTGAGAACTGGGGCAGCAAAGGAGTGCTGCCCATGTTGCGCCGCTTGCCAGGTGGGAAAGCATAAAGAGGATCCCTTCTGGGACGGATCCGCCCTGAGTAAAATGTAGATGATCTCTAAACTAAGTGTGCCAGAGGGACAAAATCAAGATCATAGCTGAAGTGGTGTTCTGACCCTATTGGGAGAGGTGTGGTCGCTCGTGTGTGCAAAGGAGGCTCTTAGCGTCACCCGAATGATCTTCCGGAAAGTTATGTCTCCTACAGATGCCTTAGCAGAACTGGCTAGGTGAGGGGCACCAAGGGTGCAGCCCAATGAGCTGTAAAGAGTGGTAGTGTTCTCCGTGCCAGCCCCCTTCTCCTTCCCTGGATGGGGAGAGGGAGGGAGAGAGGTAGGCTGACCGGCCAGGTGGGTAAAGAAGGTAGAAGGGTTTTAATTACGTCTTGCATGAATTTGCGGCACACTGGGCGGATTTCCTTGCCGAGAGTAGCACTGAACATCATGACCTGCTTTTCATGCAGGGTCATGCGGAAGATCTCCTGGACATCTCGACGCATATCTGGGAGGAAAGAAGGGCCAACAGGTTAACAATAGCTACTTGGGTTAAACATATACACACATCTCAAAGCCTTGAAAAAAGAGCCCTGGTGGTGCAGTGGTTAGAATGCAGGCTAACTCTGCCCATTGCCAGCAGTTCAATCGTGATCGGCTCAAGGCTGACTCAGCCGTTCATCCTTCTGAGGTCGGTAAAATGAGGACTCAGATTGCTGGGGCAATACGTTCACAAAGGTAAACTGCTCAGAGAGTAAAAGCACTATGGAGCAGTATATAAACCTAAGTGCTACTGCTATCAATGGATATCTATGACGTTGCTATAAAGCACTATGGAGCGATATATGAATCTAAATGCTATTGCTATTAATATATATATATATATATATATATTTAAATTTTATCTTCTCTACAGATCATATTGAGAGTCACATAATTGCCTCAATTTTAAAACAGAGGCAGCCAAAGTCAGAAAATACTCCTAGTAAGCTAACAATGGCCTGAGAAGAAGGGAGATTCTTCCTATTCTTCCTCGCCTTCATAGAAACTCAGTCTACAAAGGGCACAATGTAGATTTCCGGCCGCTCGAAAGCCCTGTCTTTTCTTTCTATTCCACAATACCCTCAATACTCACCAAGCTGCTCAAGCATTTTGTCACATTCGTCCAGGATGAAATGCTTGATATGTTTGAGGTTAAGGCTCTTGTTGCGGGCCAAAGCCAGGATGCGGCCCGGGGTCCCCACCACAATGTGGGGGCAGTTCTTCTTCAGAACCTCTTCATCCTTCTTGATGGACAGGCCCCCAAAGAACACTGCCACCTATGGGAGGGAAGAATGAAAGAATACTGTCTGGCACGGTTGCTAGATTCTGCTTAATCAACCACCTGAGTTTTCAGGGGTGGTAAGCAGCAGAATATTATGCCAAATCTGACATAGCCCTAGAAAACTTTTCCATCCTTTCCTATTTTTATGTTTGCTCAGACCAAGAAAGAGATGTTAAGTCTTTCTCCAGTGCCTAGAGCAGTGGTTCTCGACTTTTTCTTTACCACAGACCACCTTAAAATTAATTTTGTGGCCACTGACAGCCAAGACTTAATTCAAATTTAAATCATAACATTTCTTCAAGCCTTCGCGGATCCCCCGCGACAACACTGCAGCCCTCCAGGGGTCCATGGACCACAGGTTGAGAACCACTGGCCTAGATGACAGATGAGATGGAACAGAGATGATGGAACATAGCAAGATGGAGGTGCTGTTTTGTTTAGAATCCATCAGCTTCCAGAATGCTTTTTTAGGTCTGGACAGGCTAATACTACCCCTAGAACAGTAGGTTAACAACTTGGGTCGTTCAGGACTCATGTCCTCTGGTGGAACTGTAAACGGTACTTGTGCTATTCCAAGGGTTCCCAACCAGGGGTGCTCGCACCCCCTGGGGGTACAAGACATTATTCCAGAGGGTGCAAAAACTTGGGGTTAGAAGTTTCAAAATTATAGTGTAAATGCATAATTATATGCATATAATTATTTATTTTTATAAGGGGTGGGAGAATATATCAGAAGCGTTCTAGAGGTGCAGGGTATAGAAAAGGTTGGGAACCAATGCAGCCTTTTCTAGACTGGGTATATGGTATCAGTAATGTGTCCTTAACTTGAACTTGGATACCGCAATCTGTTTTGCTGAGGACTGCTCTGGAAGACAATTCAGAAGCTACAATCATTGAGTACAGCTGCTCTCTTGCTGTAGTCAACACCGTACAGAACAACATTGGTTTTGCAGGAACTGCACTGACCAAGTTTCAGGCATTATCACCCGTTAAGTTCTTTTTATGGTTCATATCTTCTTTTTTTTTAATGATCAAACTTCTATGCCGCCCATCTCACCAAGGCAACCGTTACCTTCTAACCCAGGTATATTCTGCCCGCCCACTCAATAATAGCAGACAGAAGCGTCTCAAAGTGCCTAGTCTGTGAGAAATTAAAGGGGAAAGTGCTTCAAAATAAGCCTTTTTAGGAGCAGCCCGATGTTAACCCTCCCTCCTGAGGTTAGAATGGCTCTTTCTCCCTTATATTTTTGAAAAGCAGTTAAGGTCACATCACTGTATGTTTTTTATTTACTGAGCACATAGGAATATCCTTCATGTCACATGGCTTTTGTGAGCTGTCTAGGATCACGAGTTGGCATATAAATATAAACAAAGAAATAATTCTCTATTATTCTGTTCACTCCCATGACAGCAAACAAGAGCAGAATCTTGATGATTCAGAACAGGAACAACTTCAACTGACTCTCACCTTGACACTGGGCATGTACTTGGAGAACCGTTCGTATTCTTTACTAATCTGGAAGGCCAGTTCACGCGTGTGACACATCACCAGCACAGAAACCTGTGAAAGAGGGCAAAAATAATTTGTAATTTCTCCCGTCACCCTTGCTTATTCGTAGCCCACCTGTGTGATCAGGCTTCAAACATCTGTGCCCATCTATCATCAGGGGAGGGGGGAGTTTGGATTTCATTGACATACCTGTCCTGTTATTGGTTCCAACTGTTGAAGTGTAGCGAGAACGAAGACAGCAGTCTTGCCCATGCCAGATTTGGCCTGGCACAGGACATCCATGCCCAAGATTGCCTGGGGGATACACTCGTGTTGCACTGCATTGAGAATAAGGGCAGAGTTAATAGCTGGTGCCACTGAGATCGCAGAAGCCCAAGTTCTCCACCGAATAAGTCCCTCGACTCACCTTCTGAAGGGTGCTCAAAGCCACAATCAACAATGGCACGCAAGAGTTCTGGTTTTAATAGGAAGTCACGGAAGCCAGAACTGTGGATGGAGACATAGGATCCCTTGACGTCTTTCTTAGATGGGACATCCACCCCTTCTCCAGCTGCTTGGTTTTCCACCTCATCATCTTCATAATCCAGCAGCTCATTGTCGACATCATTCTCGGTCATGGTGATGCCTCCCTCTCTAAAAACTGAGATAAAGGCTTAAGTGAGCCGAAGTGTTTTAGAAAGGAAATTCCCAACATTATCAATATACTGCAGAACCCGAATAAACAAAGCATTACAAGCCACAATGACCTCTAACCCTCTCAAGAAAGCGGTCATGTTTTTAGCACCATACCATGAGGCATCTGCAAGACTAAGACATCTACATTCATAACTTAGCCCAAGGCCCTTTCTATTGCATGGTATTATAACTCTACTCCAAGTTATTATGACACAAGATTTAAATTCATTTCACAAGGATTAGGGGCACATTCGGGGCTTCGAGAGCAAGTGATAAACTCACTCAATGGCTATCACAAGAGACTTGCCTATTCACAAAATGGCTACCACATTAAACCATTCTACCACAAAAATAAATTTAACCCAAGATATACTCCCATTGTATAGAGCTTTGTTAACTCGTTCCTGCAAATAAATAATTTTAGTGTTTTCAGCAAATGATGCCATTTTTGTATTACCAGAATCTCTTAAAAAGCCAGGTAAGATACATAGTAGTCCACCTCAGGAATCCCCCCCCCAAATTATCATTGGTTGCAGGAAGCTATATCGTGGTTTACCATTAGAAGCAAACATGATATGCCCATCATCTCACTAAGTAGAAAAAAAACATTAGCAGAATTTCATTCTTTATAAATTCTCTTGAAAA
The DNA here is from genome assembly GCA_022577455.1 of Arizona elegans. Taxonomy (NCBI): domain Eukaryota; kingdom Metazoa; phylum Chordata; class Lepidosauria; order Squamata; family Colubridae; genus Arizona; species Arizona elegans. The sequence goes on from JAKOOJ010000003.1 coordinate 152,893,267, forward strand.
TTATTCTGGTAAATAATGGTTTAAGTTAAAGTATCCTGAAGACTTATCAGAATATATATATTCTAGCTAATTAAATAGGACAAATGGAATATCTCTTACCCTTAACTGAATTTATGCAAGCAAGGATTCGATTGTTACTTTCTTTTGCTATTTTGATTTTAATAATTTTCAATAATTTTGAAGAATCCTGTACAGGTACTTGTAAAGAGTACTTGTAAGATGAAAACCTAGATCTGGGCTGCAAAAATCCAAACAGCCATCAAGGGGAAGTGAGATCCAGTTTAATTTTACTGCCATCCAGTGACTACCTGATTTTGCAGAGAAGATCTGATAGTCACAATGAAATCCATCTACAAGCTACAGATTATCAATCATCCATTGTTATAATACCGAATGTTAGCATAAGTACTACTATTGTACACAGATTTACAACCAGGGTGGATAAAAATCAATGATTTTTTTTAAAAAAATCAAAAAAAATCAGATTTTTTTAATTTAAATCGATTTTTTTAAATTTAAATCGGATTTTTTTTATTTTTATCGAATTTATTTTAATAAAAAACTTTGGGGTAAAAATCTATTTTAAGAGTGTTTTCTATTTAAGATACATAAATAATTTAGTTTATTCAGCATGAAATGGAGCTTAGTTATGTAGCATGAGGCTGTATATTCTGCAACACTGGGACTAGGTGAGTCAACAGTGGGTCAAAGGAGTAGCAGAGATGACAGTTGCTTTTTAAAAATTATGATTTAAATAGAGTTGATTTAAATCAAGCCTTTTTACTAGTGATTTAAATCATGATTTAAATCAACTTGATTTAAATCAAATCCACCCTGTTTACAACCATTCATTCAGCAATTGTCCAAAATTACAATGGCACTGAAAAACATAACTTATGATCTGTCCTCACACTTATGACTGTCACCATATCCCAGTGTCAAATGATCAAAATATGGGCACTTGGCAAATAGTATGCATTTAAGATGGTTGCAGCTTCCTAAGCTTATGTGTTCGCCAAGTGCACTCTTTCAGCTGGCTTCCAACAAGCTAAATCTCAGGGGGAAGCCAGATTCACTTAACATGATCCACTTAATTGCAGTTATTTGCTTAACAATAACCAAGTTATTTGCTTAACAACATGGCAAAAAGATAGTAAAACTGGGCATAACTCACTTAACAATCACCTTGCTCAGCAATGGAAATTCTGGTATTAAGTCAAATACAGGACGGCCTGTATGTTCCTTTTGTAGGAAACATCAAAGGGTTGGAATGCATATAAAAGTGTAAACTCTATGCACGTAGGGTTTAAGTAATAATCTATACCTTAAAACAGGGATAACCAATAAGCAACCTCTGCAAGTGTAAGTACTGCTGAACTCCCAATATTTGCAAAAAGCACGACAAAGATGTTGGAAGTACTGTATTGCAACAGTTTAGCTGCATGGGGCGCACCTCAGCTTCCATGTTTCCCTGAAATAGGCAGATTCCTAACAACCATTTGCAAATCCCCCCCCCTTAAATCTCACTCTGAGATCAGCTATCAAAGCAAGATCAGTAAGGAAACCCTTAGGAACACCTTCACCTGTCTTTTCTGATCACTACCTGGAACCATTAAGAAATCCTGGAGAAAAGGGATCCTGTGTATTTTAACACTTGAATTTCTCAGGGAGTTTAACCTTTTCACCAAGGAATTAAGCTCCTTACAGCCATTTAACCCTGGGCAGCACCACCACCACCCCACCATCTGCATGAATGCTAGTACCCATTAACGTGTTTCCCTTGTTCAGCAGGCAACACGACTATGAGAAGATGCAGCTATTTAATCCCAAAAATAAAGAGGAAGCAAATGCAGGATGCTCAGGCTAGTAACAGTTAATTCTTAATTACCACAGTAAAAATATGAAATCATGTATTACAAAGCCAGTTTGGGGAGGGTGTGTGTGAAAGAACCTCCAGAAATCACTGCATCCGCCTCATTAGACAATATTTTAGATTTTTCTTCCTTTACAGATAAGGCCCCCGTTTAAAAAAAAAAAAATGGAGGGGGTGGGTGGTGTTACAAAAACTGCCGTAGTATATAGCTGTAAGATTAGTTTGTCGATTAGTTCTTGGCTGGAGTGGAGCACAAGAGATCTCTCGATCTAACGAACCAGGCCTAAAAGACGAGAGTAATAGCGGGTGGCCGATGTTTCTCGATTACGATCGGCCCAAGAAACGCACCCAACGCGCAAGAAAAGGCGCCATCTTTAATTTCAGGCTTTTACTACAATGACAGGGTCCACGGCGCACGCTCCCCATTGTAAATTTGGGCGCGGGGATGAAAAAATAACCATCCAAAAAAGAAGAATCGGAAAGGCAAATGCCCGAAGAAACTGTACCTACCTCGATATACGACGGATGACTAACCAGAGCGCCGATAAAAGGGCGATTATCAAAGAGCAGCTTACCTTACACAAAGGGGAGGGGTTCGACGAGTTAATGCCGAGACGCGGTCACAGCGGAAAGAAAGCCACTTCCGTCAAGCGATGGGCGTAAGCGGAAGCTACTGGAGGGACCTGCCGTGAGGACCCCGCGCGGTTTGTTTTTGGTTTTTTGGGGGCGCCTTTTGTCTAACTGAGTGCCCGATAAAAAAAAATAAACTTTAAAAAGATGATTACATCTATCCTATTTTAAAATAATAATAATTTGTAAACGATGCTACTATTCGTCAGTTTTCATTCGATCCTATTTTAATACAGGATTTATTGGGATAGATTTTTGCAGGCGCCCTCCCAGTGGGAGTAAATTGGTGCTGGCTCACCATTGGTCAGTAAAGCCACGTGGTTCACTTTTAAATCATTGTGAAAAAGGTTGGGTTCTACGCGTTCCCAGAAAGGAATTACGTAACTCTTGTGCAGCAGTATTAAGGCCAATAACTCAACGGGGGTGGTTCTGCAGAAGGCACCAGTTAAATTTCTACCCTAATCTTACAATAAAAAAAAAAAAACAGAATTGGAAGAGATCTTGTAGGTCATCTAGTCCAACCCCCTGCTCAAGCAGGTGACCCTATACCATTTCTGACAAGTGGCTGCTCAGTCAATCGGAATAAAGATGCTCAAATTTATTGCTGAGAATTTTCCAACTAAAATCTTTGGCTCAATCCTCTCATGGATTGTTTATTCTAGCATTACTTCATGCTTTTGTACTTCCAATAGCAGCCCACATTCAAGGTATACAAGAGCTTGGGAGCTAAAGCAAAATATAAAGATTTCTAATAATTGTCTATTCTTGTCTATTCCTGGATTCTTAGTCATCCAGGTTGTGGCTGTCCCAAATGTGCTTTTTCAAAAGGCAACTGGACTTTTCTTTGTTTTTTCCTTGAAGACGTTTCACTTCTCATCCAAGAAGCTTCTTCAGTTTCCTCCCCCTCAGAACTGAAGAAGCTTCTTGGATGAGAAGCAAAGTATCTTCAAGGAAAAAAACAAAGAAGTGTCTGATTGCCTTTTGAAAAAGCACCCTTGGGATTTCTAACAGTTCCTATTGGCATTTTATTTCCATTCTCACTGGCTGTGACTTTGAGGTGCAGCAATCTGTGGCATGATGGTGAACCTCTGCCCCAAACAATAAATTGTACAGTTGTTAATCCAATCTTCCTCAAGACTCAAATTATCAGGCTCAAATTATCCCTACTTTGGACATGTTCCCATTCTGGAAATTTTTTATCATTGTTAACAGGGATAGCTACTGAGCTACAAAACAAATGTTTGGAAATGACTTCTGTGACATCAGAGAGCTGATATTTGTATAATATGTTCCAAGTAGGGTAATTTAAACCTGGTCATTTGTGCCTCAAGGCAGAACTCTGAGTTATTTTATTTTGTGAACCATCTTCTTGGCTGTCCATGGTATTCTGAAGAGTCTTCCCCAACACCAAAGTTCAAATGTCTCCATATCAGGGGTGAAATCCAGCAGGTTCTGACAGGTTCTGGAGAACCGGTAGCAGAAATTTTGAGTTGTTTGGAGAACTGGCAAATAGCACCTCTGGGTGGCCCCAGAGTGGGGTGGGAATGGTGATTTTGCAATATCCTTCCCCCAGGATTGGGGTGGGAATGGGGATTTTGCAGTATCCTTCCCCTGCCGTGCCCATCAAGCCACACCCACCAAGCCATGCCCACCAAGCCACGCCCACAGAACTGGTAATAAAAAAATTTGGATTTCACCACTGCTCCATATCATTGCCACTTCTCAACTCCTTTTAGTCTTTAATAGCTAAAACAGATCCTTCTCAGGTAAATGTCAAAAGCACTGTCTTGATTAAAAATTAAATTATCTTCTTTATGTGGTCTTTTGACAACTTATCTGGAAGCTGGAATATATTTTCCTTAGGTCTTATACTGCTTTGGGCAGAAGCAAAATGTAGTTCCTTAATTTATTAGTGCTAGTCCAATGTTAAATGTTATACCGTAGACATCATCGAATTAGAATCAGTTGTTCCTCTCTTGAATGATACGTCCAAATATATATTATACATATATAATGTTGCAGGATCCAGTCTGGGTCAGTCACCAACATCAGAGGTTTAATCTTCTAAACTTTCAGACTCGTGCTAGAGCCCATCGTCAGGAAACCTCTCTCACCAGAATATGTTATTTCTTTGCGCTAAATTCATAGTTTTTTCTGCCAAATTTACAAAGATGAAGGTAGATCAGGGATCATGAGTCTGGTAGAAAGAGTTCATGAAAAATAGGTTGAGCCTCTAGAGAACTCAATAATAGTTTGAGCAGACAAAAAATGCCAAGTGGACTCCAAAGCCTCTTCTCATCACGAATCTATGACTTCAAGCAGAAGAGATTTAGCCCCATGTTCCACATCCTATAATCTGTGCGGTAGCCTTCCAATGTGTCTTTTATAAATTGTTTATAGTGTGCTGTGAATAGATGTAACAGTTCTAGTTCTAGTTCTAAGTTGGATCTCTCCTTGTTAAGTTTCCAAATGTTACTTCTTGTCCTGCCCTCAGGTGATTTGGAGAATAGGTCAACCCCCTCCTATCTGTGGCAGCCCCTCGAGTATTGCAAGACAATTATCAAGTCACTCTTGGTCCTTTTCTTTGTTAGAAGAACAATAGACTAGACATCCCCAGTTTCTGCAATTGTTCATGATATGTTTTGTCCTCCAGTCCTCTAATCATACTGGACGCAGCCAGTATTCCAAGTATGGTCTTACCAGTGCACTATAAAGCAGTACTAACTCTCCATGTGATCTTGATACTTTCCCTCTGTAGATGCAGCCTAGGATTGCATTGTCTTTTTTTGGCAGCTGTAGTACTCTTAAGGACTCCTAGATGTAGACTTGCATGATAACTTGTATTGAGATGTGGTCATAAAAACAGTGGGCAGGCTAGCTGCAAATTATAAGAGGTGTTGTCCTCGACATCCAGAGAGCTGGCAGCCCTTCAAGAATCAGGGTAGGAAACCAACACAGAAGAATACTAGACCTATACTTTGTTAAATTAGACTATAGTAATTGTATGCTGTAGCTGGCCTGTACCAGCTTGCAAGAGCAGATGGTCACGATTTTGGGAATTTTGCAAGCTGGAAGAAATCAGAGCTGAATGACAATCCTTAGTAGGCCAATTGGCTGTTCCATTAGCTAGCGGCGTGGCGGCGTGGCGGCACTGGAGTTGGCAGAGCCGGTTTTAAAACATTTATCAGCATTCCTCTGGGCTATAATAACAAAATCTTGCATGCCCAATTGCATATTTAGTCCCCTCTTTATAATCCAAGGAATCAGGAAGGAGCCAACCTAATATTTTTTCTTCTCCTGGGCTCAAGGCACGTTTCTCTAAATTGTGTTTTTCTAATGATTTCTGAACAGGTTCATCAAGTTCATTTTCATGACTCCCTACCAGAGAGCACTGAGATGAGGGGAGTTTTGTTTAAATTAATCAGCTGTTATCTACCTTTTCCCATTAATTTGCAGGTGTGTATTTCATCTCGTCTCTTAGCACAAAAAAATCTATTTTTTCCACTTTTTGTTTTCTTTATGTCCTTCCTTCTGCCTGAAGACACAATCCGAATATTGCCTGCAAACCAGAAGTGAAATCCAGCAGGTTCTGACAGGTTCTGGAGAACTGGTAGCAGAAATTTTGAGTTGTTCGGAGAACTGGCAAATACCACTTCTGGCTGGCCCCAGAGTGGGGTGGGAATGAGGATTTTGCAATATTCTTCCCCCAGGAATGGGGAGGGAATGGGGAGTTTGCAGTATCCTTCCCCTGGAGTGGGGAGGGAATGGAGATTTTGCAGTATCCTTCCCCTGCCGCGCCCACCAAGCCATGCTCACAGAACCGGTAGTAAAAAAAATTGGATTTCATCACTGCTACAAACTCTTCTTGAATTCAGCTCACAGTTCAATTCAGCTGCAAATACACAAAATGCATATCTTGCAGGAATTGGGTATGTCTACTTTAATGAAAAAAAGGATTAGAGGTGACATGATAGCAGTATTCCAATATCTCAGGGGCTGCCACAAAGAAGGGAGGAGGTCAACTTATTCACCAAAGCACCTGAAGGCAGGACAAGAAGCAATGGATGGAAACTAACCAAGGAGAGAACCAACCTAGAACTAAGGAGAAATTTCCTGACAGTGAGAACAATTAATCAGTGGAACAACTTGTCTCCAGAAGCTCCATCACTGGATGTTTTTAATAAGAGATTGAACAACAATTTGTCTGGAATGATTTCTTGCTTGAGCAGGAGGTTGGACTAAAAGACCTCCAAGATCCCTTCCAACTTTGTAATTCTGTTATTCTTCCATCCCAGGTGCCTTTCTCTCCTTCTCCAGTATTTTGTTCCAACTGAAGGATTCATATATGGCTAGATCATTTTAAAACAGATTCTAATTGTGTGTATTAGAAAAAACTGCCTTGTTGTAACTTCTTGATTTTTTCCAACCTCTGCTTGCCTACGTTAATCCTTTTTTTTTCTTTTTGCATTTGGCTTGTGTGTATTTAAAATCTTTTCAATTGCCTAAAACGTCTGTGCCAGAATTCCCTAATCTGGTGACCCAAATTGCATCGCCCAGAGAATAGTCTAATATTGTTAAGATATTTAAATTTAATAGCTGGAGCGGGATGGGTGGGTTGTGCAGTGAGCCAAACACACAGTTGTGTTTGATTGGTTGGAAAGTGCTGGCTCCTGCCTGAGGCAATCTGCACTGTGATTGGTTGCTGTGGGTGGAGGGGGAGTTTCTCGATTTTCCCGCCTTTTTCTTCGGAGTGCCCTGTATGGTCTCTGATCCCGACTATCATGTCTTCTGTAAACATTGATTTAAAATAGCAATAGCACTTAGACTTACAGTATATACTGTTCACAGTGCTTTACGGTCTTCTTTAAGCAGTTTAAAACGTATTTATTTATATAAAACCACATGTTTGTGTCAGCGTCTCTGACTTCACATTTGCTGTGCAATTCCATGACATACACTAGTAGGAGACAATGAGAGATGAACTGCAAAAATGTTTGGATTATGGCAGATTAGGAAAGAGAAATCTTGTTCTGTTGGAAGGAGCAGCCAGTTCACGTGCTTTTAAACCAACAACTGCAGGTTGCCCTCGACTTTCATTTAGTGACCGTTTGAAGTTACAGCCGCATTGAAAAAAGTGACTTATGACAATTTTTCACACTTAGGACCGTTGCAACATCCCCATGGTCACGTGATTTGCATCCAGATACTTGACAACCAACTCATGTTTATGACGGTTTGCAGTGTCCCAGGATCAAGTGACCCCCCCCCCTCTTTTGCGAACGTCTGACGAGCAAAGTCCATGGGGAAAATCAGATTCACTTAACAACTGTGCTCCTAATTTAACCATTGTAGTGATTCACTTAACAAATGTGGCAAGGAAAGTCGTAAAATTGGCCAATACTCAACAAATTTATCACTTAACAACATAAATTTTGAGCTCCATTGCGGTTGTAAGTTGAGGACTATACCTGTACCACGATCCCGCCTGCTGCAGAACTGTCAAAAGAAAAACAAAACACTACATTTTTTTCCTCCTTATTTAACTGCCTGCCGTTTTTATTGAACTGTTCAGTTATGGATAAACAAGATTGTCGAGATCATAGGAAGGAAACAAATTAAGCAGGGTACAATGAAGCATAAATAGAACCTCTCAGTCTCAGCACACAAATACATGTAGCAAGTAACACAAGGGTAACCTTGCAACCTTCACATTTCCAGACATGTTTTTTTCTGCCACAGGGTTGTGTAATACGGAAGGAAATATCCAGCACTGGGTTGTGAAAGAAAGTGGATCTATTTTGGAGGGATCAGCTCTTTGGATTTTACAGCCCCTTTAAAAATGAAAACTAAGCCAAAAAACCCAAAACAACTACAGGTAGTCCTCGACTTACATCCAGATGCTTAACGACTGTTCAAAATTCCGACGAAGCCTGAAAAAGTGACAATCTGGATTCAAAGTTCGCATGCACACACCTGTGGCCATATGATCGCATTTTGGATGCTTCCCAATTGGCTTGCTTATAGCTCAGTGCAGTGTGCTTGTGGATGCGTAAACACAAGTTACGATGTTTTTTTTTGTTGGAAACTAGCATTTACTTCCAGTTTACTTCCAGAAAACAACGGAGATAGCAAACAGTGGGTTTACTTTATGACCATGGTATTTGCTTAATGACTACTGCAAAAAAAAAATATATCATAAAATCAGAAGCGGTCACATAATGACTTGCTTAATGACCCATCACAGTTATAACCATAATTGCAGGCTCGATTATGGTTGTAAATTGAGGACTACCTGTAATCCTGGGGAATAGAGAATAATCTATAGATCTACTTTGAAAACCGGTGTGTTTGTTTGTATGTAGTGTGCAGTTAGTGTCCAGTAATGAATAGAAAGTTGATTGCTTGCTTTTGCATCTTTTGGGCATAATGGATTACTTAGACCAGGGGTGGGCAAATGTGGTCCTTTTACAACCTGTGGACTTCAACTCCCAGAATTCCTGAGACAGCTTGGCCACTCCTGACTTAGACTATCAAATGCAATTCACAGCCTTGATTCAAGAGACAATAAAAGAAGGAGAAAGGATGAATGAGAAGCCTCAGGGAGCACAGGATGTTAGACCTGTTTGATTCAGTGAAGTTATAGGTGGAAATAGAGAACTTCGGTATTTGGGCATCTAAAGTGTATTGTGTGGAGAATAAGGAGTACATCAATAGTCCATCAGACAACTGCAGGCAGGGGTACTAGGCCCTTTAGACAGCCAGGCGGTAATTGGGGTGAATTAGGGGCTGTACATTCCATATAGTAGTGAGAAGGTGACGCAAGACCTGGTCCTTGCCCCGAGCCTGCCCTCCATGCATAGCTTGCAGTTTTTTGCGGGTCTGAGCCTCCACCTCTGCGGACAGATTCCCCTGCGAGCCCAGAGCCTAGAGAAGGGGGGGAAAAAAATCAAAGTTGTTCCAAAATAAGGAGAAATGAAGCACTAATACAGGTAGTCCTCAAATAACAACAGTTCATTTAGTGATGGTTCAAAGAGTGATGTGGTGGCCTAGAGATGGAGCTCTCACCTCACAATCAGGAGGCTGTGATTTCGATCCTAGGCAGAGGCAGATATTTCTCTCTCTGGGCACAGTGAGAATTTATCTGCTGAACAAAACTCCGCATTGGTGACAGGAAGGGCATCTGGCCAGTAAACACTCAGCTCCGTTCGGTTGCCTCCACCCCGCAGGTGATTATAGGGTTGTTAAAATAATAATAATAAAGAAGATGATGATTTAGTGACGGTTCAAAGTTACAATGGCACTGAAAAAAGTGGTGTGGCCATTTTCCACAGTTAAAATCTTTGCAGTATCCCCATGACCAAATGATCAAAAATTTAGACACTTGGCAACTGGTTCATATTTATGACTGTCGCTATGTCCCAAGTTTATGTGATCCCCTTTTGTGACCTTCCGTCAAGCAAAGTCAATGGGGAAGCCAGATTCAGTTAATAACTGGGTTACTAATTTATTAACTGCAGTGATTCACTTAACAACTCTGGCAAGAAAGATTGTAAAGTGGGGCAAAACTCACTTAACAAATATCTCACTTAACAACAGAAATGTTGTTGTGGTCGTAAATCGAGGGCTACTTGTAAAGGGAAAGGCTCAAATAAGGAAATTTAATTTGAAATGAATCCAGTATTCCAGATAAAAACTGAATATATTTCTTCCTTTCCACTAGGATTGTGGGGAATGGAAGGATTTATACTCCTTGCAGACTGATGACACAGATAAACCTCCAGGTGGCCTCAACCACTGCCTAAAAAGGATGCAAATGACCAGCTGTCTGCAAGGAGTATAAAGCCTTCCATTCCCCACCCTCCAGTCAGAGCTGAAGAAGCTTCTTGGATGAGAAGCGAAACGTCTTCAAGGAAAATCAGAGCCTTGGTGGCGCAGCAGACTAAAGTGCTGTTAAGTAGCACTTAGCTGCCAGCTGCCTGCAATTACTGCGAGTTCAAATCTCACCAGGCTCAAGGTTGACTCAGCCTTCCATCCTTTCGAGGTAGGTAAAATGAGGGCCCAGATTGTGGGGGCAATAAGCTGACTTTGTATAAAAAAGAACACTGCTTAGGGGGGCCGAAAGCCCTACTAAGCAGGTATATACAAAAGTATGAAGGCTATTACTTAATGCATTGTAAGCCACTCTGAGTCTCCAGAGAAGGGCGGCATATAAATCGAACCAATAAATAAATAATTTTTTTTTTTTCATTTTCATTTATTTAAATTTCTATACCGCCCTTCTCCAATATAGGACTCAGGGCGGTGCACAGCCAAAGTAAAAAACCAGACATAGAAAAATTAAAAACTGATTAAAATAATTAGATAATTTGGCCATAATTAAAAACAATTCCAATTTAAAATAGTTTAAAAATTTGACTCAAGCCAGAAAGTCCAGTTGCCTCTTGAAAAAGCACTTTTGGGACAGTGAAGGGTTATATGTTTTGTCGGTCTTCCCAGGTAATCCAAATGGGAAACAACAACCAGATGAGCTAATTCTACTTCATTGTAAGACTACATTAACATAAATGTGTAAGTCTGAAAATAAAACCTTCCCACCACCATTTTTAATGCTTGATCCATTTCAGTGGGTCTTTCCTAAGTTTCTTCCTGTGACCGTTAGGCCATTGTGGACTCCTGCTTCTCTTGTCTGGTTCTTTTCTAGGCAGCATCTCTTTCCTTCATCCCCCAAGGTCACTCACACATTCCATTACATCTTTAGATGCGTTTCTATTCGGGCATTTATTTGTATTTTGTTTTCAAGGTGGCCAGATTACGGTCTTATATACCTTGACTTCAATAAGAAGCAAAACATCTGGAGCTCACCAAATATCTCAAAAACCTTGATGCAAAACTCCCTATCTTAAATTGCAATGGAAAGGCCCACTCCAGCCCACCCTTTCTCTCTTCCTCATCTCCAAAATTCCCACCAGGGTTCTTAGAAGCTCCTACTCCATCATCAACGTCCCCTTCTAATCTTTTATTCCCCTCCCCACCCTTCCTCTGTGTTTCATCAATGCAAGGCTAAGTAAGCCCCAACCGCTTCATCTCACCGCCTGTTGTTTTTGCTGGAATTCTCTCTCACGCTCCAAGCGATACTGCTCAATTTCAGCCTGGGCTTCTTCTTTGGCCTGCTTCAGCCGCCTGGCCTTTCCTGGGATGGAGAAAATGAAGTCCAAGGACAAAGCAGAGATGACCTTTCAAGGCCCAGCATTCCTCAAAACATCCCTGCCATTCCTCTCCACGAGAAACGGAAAGATGCTGCCGTTCTCCACTTGAGAACGTGGGTACTCTGCTGGTCAGCCTCCACCCCACTTCCAGCATCTTCCCTAACAACCGGGAGCTCCAACTCACGTTTTCGGGCCTCTGCCACCTTCTCTGCAGCCCTCTTCTCTGCCTGCAGCAGCTGCTGAATTCCCTGGGTCTGGCTAGCCATGTTTCTGTAGCAAATAGATGCGTAGCAACGATGCTGCAAGAGGCTCTGGTGATGCCTTCTGCTTCCAGCAAGAGTGGGTACCACTTCTGAGCAAAGCACTTCAAGGTCCTAGTGCCCGACTGCTCCAGCATTTCTGCTGCTTAATTGTTGCCAAGATGCAGGTAGTCCTCGACTTATGACCACAATCGAGCCCAGAATGTTCTGTTGTTCAGTGAGACGTTTTGCCCCGTTTTACGATCTTTCTTGCCACGGTTGCTAAGCGAATCCCTGCGGTTGATCCTAACATGGTTGTTAAGTGAATCTGGCTTCCCCATTGACTTTGCTTGCCAGAAGATTGCCAAAGGTGATCACGTGACCTCGGGGACACAGCAACAGTCGTAAGTATGAACCAGTAGTGAAAATGTAAAATTTGTTACTACCGGTTCTGTGAGCATGGCTTGGTGGTGGTGGGGGTTTAATGTGACTAGGTGGGCGTGGCCAACTTTTTTTTTTTTTAACTTTTAAAACCATTTTTTTCTACAACCTCTTCGGCTGAAGAGGTTGTAAAATATGCTTTAAAAAGGCTCTGCCGATCAGGCAACTCAGCTGGGATCGTCAGAGACTTTTAGAAGCATTTTTTCTACAACCTCTTTGGCCAAAGAGGTAGAAAAAATGCTTTTAAAAGTCTCTGACGATCCCAGCTGAGCCGCATGAACATCAGAGGTTTTTTTTTTACTTTTAAAAGCATTTTTTCAGCCGAAGAGGTTGTAGAAAAAATGCTTTTAAAGAAAAAGCCTCTGATGATTGCGCGGCTCAGCTGGGCATGGGGGCGGGGCAGGGATTTTTGCTACTGGTTCTCTGAACCACCATCCACCATCGTTACCGGATCGGACGATCCGGTCCAAACTGGGAGCATTTCACCTCTGGTATGAACCAGCTGCCAGGCATCTGAATTTGAAACACATGATCACAGGGCTGCTACAAAGGTTGTAAGTGTGAAAAATGGTCATAAGTCACTTTTTTCAGTGCCATTGTAACTTTTGAACGGTCACTAAATGAACTGTTGTAAGTTGAGGACTACCTGTACAAGTTTGCTTCTCTCTAGGGCTTTGAATACTTGTGTTTACCATAGCTGTCATCTGTCCTCATTAGCGACAAAGCCAGTCGTGTTAGGAGGACACTAAGATGAAAAAAAGCAGTGTTGTCCCACTTAAGAGCCAAGGACAACAACATGGTATTCAACATGAATAGAATAGAATAGAATAGAATAGAATAGAATAGAATAGAATAGAATAGAATAGAATAGAATAGAATAGAATAGAATAGAATAACAGAGTTGGAAGGGACCTTGGAGGTCTTCTAGTCCAACCCCCTGCTTAGGCAGGAAACCCTACACCACTTCAGACAAATGGTTATCCAACATCTTTTTAAAAACTTCCAATGTTGGAGCATTCACAACTTCTGGAGGCAAGTTGTTCCACCGATTCATTGTTCTAACTGTCAGGAAATTTATCCTTAGTTCTAAGTTGCTTCTCTCCTTGATTACAGCTTCCACCCATTGCTTCTTGTCCTGCCCTCAGGTGCTTCAGAGAATAGCTTGACTCCCTCTTCTTTGATGATCTCCAAGATGATCTCTAAGATTTTGTTTTTAAGTGAAACTGATGAAGTATGCTTTCGGAACAATTCCATCTGACAAGGGCAAGCTGTTCTTAGTTATGGGAAAAGAATTTCAATAACATTTCAAAAACCTTGAAAGCATCAGTTCCTATAACCACCATTACTATAAGAACTAAGATTATGTGAGGTGCAATCTGAAATATCCTGAGAAAATTGCCAACTCATCTTAACAATTGTACTTAAAATTGTTATTAATTAATTAAACTACGAGATTTTTCACAGTCTTCTCATTCTTGAAGTCTATTATCAGTTCTAAAATGTTTTTAGAAATTGGGTGGACACATTGTACTTACTAGAGATAAATCATTGGATTAGAAATCTTCATTGTTGGATTTACTTTGTTAGAACAGGGTGATCTAAGCCAGGTTAATGCCCAAGATTCCGTAAAACCTTAGCAACACAGGAAGTACATTTAAAGCATATTTTATTAAAATTTAAATGGAGTTACGCTAAGTGACTCCAGGAGGCTTAACAAAAATAAAACGCCAATACAAAAGCCAATGAATCCCCATCTCCCTGGTGACAACTATCAAACCAACCACTTGGGGGATTCATATTACCGTGGAACCACCAGGCCCATTGACGAAACTACATCATGAGGCCTTTTGAAAGCATGTGCCCAAATTTATTTCTGGAAGGATGTCTGTGGAGATTCTCAATCATCCAGGTCATGGTTGTCCCAAAGGTGCTTTTTCAAGAGGCAACTGTACTTTCTGGTTTTTCTTTGAAAACGTTTCACTTCTCATCAAAAAAGCTTCTTCAACTCTGACTGGATGGTGGGGAATGGAAGGGGTTATATTCCTTGCAGACAGTTGGTCATTTGCATTCTTTTAGAGTTGTTGAGGCCATTTGGAGGTTTACTGTGTCCTCGGGGGTCACCTGAGTAGCCATCTATCTCATCTACGATACAGTCCTTTCAACAGTTCCAAGAAACCTCCACACCCATTTGCACTACTCGGGTGACCCTGAGGATACAGATATACTTCCAAGTGGCCTCAATGACTCTCTAAAAAATGAAAATGACCAGCTGTCTACAAGGAATATAAATCCTTCCATTCCCCACCATCCAGTTGCAGCTGAAGAAGCTTCTTGGATGAGAAGCAAAACATCTCCAAGGAAAAACAAGAAAGTTCAGTTGTCTCTTGAAAAATCACCTTTGGGACATTCTGGAGTGATGATGTTCTACAGGGAAGGGGCTACCACAGAGAAGGACCTTTTTCTTGATCCCACCAATGAAACTCCTTAAGGGGAAAAGTAACATACCCTCTCTCTGGTCTGGTGGGTCAGGTATATTTGGGAAAAGATGGCTTTTCAAATAACTTGGGTATGGCTTTAAAGGTGACAACCAGCACCTTGAATTGGACCAGGAGGCAAATCAGCAGCCAATGTAGCTCCCTCAAAAGTGGTGACACATGTGGAAATCTTAAGCTTGCACACAACCATGCGGGCCACTGCATTTTGAACCAATTAAAGCTTCTGGGTTCTTTTCAAGTGCAGACCAATATGAATGCATTGTAGTCAAAACGGGAGGTGATTAGGGCTCAGGTGCCTATATCCTGAAATAGGCTGAAGTTTAGAGTAGAGTAGAGTAGAGTAGAACAACAGAGTTGGAAGGGACCTTGGAGGTCTTCTAGTCCAACCCCTTGCTCACGCAGGAAACCCTACACCACTTCAGACAAATGGTTGTCCAATCTCTTCTTAAAAACTTCCAGTGTTGGAGCATTCACAACTTCTGGTGCCATGTTGTTCTACTGATTAGTTGTTCTGTCAGGAAATTTCTCCTTAGTTCTAGGTTGCTTCTCTCCTCGATTAGTTTCTACCCAAGTGGGAATGATACACTCACACTTTTAAAAATGCACATTTTGTTTAATTAGCTATTTTAAACAGCTATTTTTTAATTAGTTATTTATTTTACTAATGTAAAGTAAAAGGAAAAAAGGAAAAACAGAGAACAGAGAACAATCCAACAGTAAAGAAAGAAAAAAACCATAAAAGTAGTTTCCAATTTTCTTTACAATTATTAGAACGCATACAAAATTACCTCATACTTTATGGTTACAAAAACAAACTTACTTCTTTCTATTATCTATCTTTCCTAATCATCCAAACCATAAGGAATGTTCATTTTTTTCCCATTTCACCAAAAAGTCTGTAAGGGCCTCCCAGTCAGCAATAAAATAGTTTTAAAAAATAAATACTAAGCCTTTTAATTAATTTCTCCAAGGGCGTGGGGAAGTTTATACACAAACAAATATATACAATATAAGTTATGACTCAAGAAGCTGAAATCTGAGATAAACCTCTGCTTATTTAACAAAAGGTATCACATTTCATTCATTCCATTCATCTTTTATTTTACATATTTAGTAATCTTCCAGTAACTGAAGAGTGTTTACTTCCAACGTCTGGATAAAGGCACTCCTCATAAAAATCAAGATTGAAAAGGCAAACAACATAAAAATCAAGATTAAAATAAATAAATAAAACTGCTACGGTAGAAATAACGGTTCCTTCCCCTCCCCTTTTTGAGTTTTCCTTCCTTAAGACAATTTATTATGTCTTGTAGTTTCTTTGGAGGACATTTTGCAAGGATTTGCTTTTATTGGCTGTGGCTCGAGCCCTCCTAGGATGTGGTTGTGTAAAAGAGCCCATTAAATAACTAAATAAAGGTTAGCACGCCCTGGATCATTCCCACCCTATAGCTTGCTGTCTTTCTTTCTTTCTTTCAGCACCCGTCAGTTAAAACTGTTGTGTTCAAAATCAAAAAAAAAAAAAAAAGGCCTTGCTCGAATTATCAACTACTAAAGCTTTATTCCATGACGCTTCTGATGAGTGGGTGTAAAATCTATAGCGTACATCCATGCCCTTGAACTCAGTTCAGATTTCTTCTTCCAAGAATTAGCTTCATGGCATCAATTATGCTACCTGACTGTTGCCTGGAGCTCAAGGTAAGCTTTGTAGCTTTATTAACTGCATCTGACTCTTGTATGGGTGTTTCTGTGTTAGGAATTACCAGCTTATCTTCTTTTTAACGATGAAAAGAATTTGGAGACTGGAACCAAGCTGGCCACCCACCAGGGTGTCAGAATTGCTTGACTGATTATCTGCTATTCTAGTTGTTTTCGACTCCTAACACCCACATCAAAAAGGACTTGATGCTTTATAATCAATCAATTAATTAAAAAAAATGTTGAAAATAAAACGACTGTCACACCAATAATTAAAAAAACCAATTTCCCAAAACTTGGCCCCCTCAAACAAGATTGCACATTAAAGGAAAGGCGGAAAAATAATTCCCCAGAGGGCTAAACTGATTCACACATAGTCACAATATGGACTTTATAGAGAAACGTCAGATAATTGGAGGTCTAAGTTCTAAAAACTGACTCACAAAGAGATGTGTGAATGAAAAGAAGCAAAAATGTGTGCAGATTATCCTCCAGCCCAAAGGGGCCACAACTTTATGGCATAAAAAAAAAAAAACACATCCATGAAGATTCATCGTTAAAATATAAACCAGGGTAAGCACTCCAAGTGGTTACCATAGCATTTCTCAAGCTTAGTAGCTTTAGGTTGGCAAACTTAAGGCTGGAATTTTTAGAGTAGAAATGGGAACAAAATCTATGAATTACAAACCACCCACAATCCATCCTTAAAATACAGGCCACCAAAATGCAGCCATTTTGCTGATCTTGAGATACTGGAGGAGTAAACACTAAGGGTTGTTTTTTTTTTTTTTTTTTGAAGGGGGGTGGGCTCAATAGAGCCCATGAATTTTGCACTCCTGCAATCCGTCAGCAGAGAAATAGCCGATGCAGAGAGGTCATTTCTGTGAAGAATATTTTTAACAACTCAAAGGTGCTTTTTCAAGAGGCTTTTCCTTCTCATCCAGGAAGCTTCTTCAGTTCTGAACTTCAGTCAGAACTGAAGAAGCTTCTTGGATGAGAAGCAAAATGTCTTCAAGGAAAAACGAAGTCCAGTTGTTGCCTCTTGAAAAAAAGCACATTTGGGACCACCGTAACCTGGACGACCGAGAACTTCCATAAATATTTTTACCTCAAAACTGTCCCCTGCTTGTTCACCTCTCTGCCCACCCCCCTCTTTTCTTTTGTGCTCTTAAAATTCACAGTCCAACGTTTTTTATAAACCATACAGGCAACTTGTCCCATCTGAAAAATGGGGACACAGGTTTGAAATACATTCATTTGAAATCACAGATGCTGGCAACGCAGAAGAAAAATTGGCTTGTTCTCCCACACACCCTGCCTGCGAACCTTCAGGCACGTTTTAGGGTTTTTTGGACATCTTCTGCTCTTGATTCCATTTTATTGTTCAGAAAGTCAGTCAAAAGTGCATAAATTTATCCCTCACAAGGTCTGCCTTTGTGTTTCGTTCCAGGGATCTGGCCCATCCCTACCTGATCTACCCACAATTTCTATAAGCCTATGCACATTCATAAATGTGAGAAAAAGCACAGGAAAACAGATTCAACCTCAGAAAATCAGAAAGAAATAACAGAGGTTCGGGGGTGGGGGTGTTGCCCATTAGACAGGCACAAAGAGAAGTGCAGGGCACGATTGGAAAATAAGTATGTGGTCCTCTTTAGCCGCCCCGACTTCTACTGAGACATGCCCAAGCTCTCTACCCATGTCCTTCAATTGCATTCTTTAGATCCCCAAAACACCAGTTTGTTTGGTTTCTCCCCAGTCCAAGCACACATTTTCTTTTCCCTCCCATGACAAAATTTGAAAATGTTTAAGATGCCCCAGAAAGGAGGATCAGAGTTGCCCGTTGAGGCTAATCTTGGCCACAGAGATACTTTCTGTATATTCGACCTCGCCCTTCTCGTAAATGATAAAGAGGCAGTGGTCATCCCGCGGAGAATTTCCCTCCAGGGTGGTCATGGAGGAATAGCCACTGGAACCTCTCCAGATCAGCAAGGGTTCTTTCCACCAAGAAGACCCATTGGTGAAACTCCAGCGTAGCGTCAGGTTGACCCCTGCAATGGAAAGGAAAAAAAAAATTCAGCGTCGAGCTTATAAAGCGGTTACTTCAAACGGTCACTAAATGAATGGTTGTAAGTTGAGGACCACCTATGTTTCTTAAACTTGCAAATACAGTATTCAGATGCATGGACTTCAACTCTCAGAACTCCCCAGCCAGCAGGCTGGGAGTTAAAGTTTGCATAGCTTAAAGTTTCCAAGGTTGAGAAACACCGGTTTAGAAATATTTGCACATTTTAACAAGAAGTTTCACTCTTCCATATTCTGGACATTCTCCACAGAGGGATATGACACCACCTATCTCCTGTTTACAACACAGTCCTTTCAGCAGTTCCAAGAAAGATCCACACCCATTTGCACTATTCAGGTGACCCTGAGGATGCCTTAATTTCTTGGTGATCAAGGTAATCTAATTCAGAAAATCCTAGGTGACACCTGGCTGGCTGGATAGTTATGCCTGCTGTTTTAAGACTTGGGGGGAGGGGGAAAGCCTTTTAACTGCTGCAGACTGTGCTGTATTTAATGCAGCACAGTCTGCATCAAATGTTATAAATAATAGTATCACCCAGATAGAATTCACAGTACCTCCTACTTGGATGAATTTGCCCATGAATCTCTGGAAGATCCTGAAGGTATACTACAATTAATGATGATTAACCTTTATAAAGTAATGGTCTTCACCTGTAATTTTGGTTCCAAGGTTTAATAGGAAAATTAACAGAAGTAGCAGAAGGTTAAGCAAAGTGCCCAACAAATAGGAGTACTACGGATACAAAAATCTCTTGCGTCAATTCCAGACCTTTCAATGTGTGTAGGGACAGGAGATAGTTGCATAAAAGAAAAAGAATCAGCGAAAACATTTCCCACCCCCAGGAATTTGAGTGAATTTGGCCAATTGTGACATAATACACCAAGGTTAAGCAAATGGTAGCATTGTGCAACTTGTACACTTAGATGCAAATATATAAACAGAGAGAAAATCCCAATCTTTTGATTATTTTTACTCACGCAGCTCACGATGAGCTGGATTGGTGAAGAAAATCAGACCGGATTTGACAAGAGCTCCTGCAGCCACTGCGGGATCTATTAAACCCTCATCAAATCTCACGTTCTCCAACGGAAGGGTATCGCAACCGTCGTAACTGCGAACCACTATGCGACATCGGCAGTGGTAGAAATTCTCATTCCGGGCGTTCACCACCACGGAGCCATCTGGCAGCTCATAGGGCTGTTCGAAAAGGAGACCAATGAGAAGCTGAGAAGATTTGGGATAAGCAATCATATTCTTTCTTTTCCTCTGTATTTGGGTAGGACCTCACACTTTCTATTGGCGTGGTTTGTGAGCTACAATGACTAGGTTCCCAAGCCCTGCTCAGCCATATAGAGCAGGGGTGTCAAACTCATTGAGGGCCATTTCAGGGTTGTGTTTGACCTTGGGGGGCCGGGGTGTGTGTGGCCAGCTCGACGTCACTCATGTGGTGGCCCGAACACTCTGCCAGTGAACACGAGCTCCTGAGCTCCGTTTCGGCTGCGACAGCCTCATGCAACCATCTGCCAGTGAAAACGGGAGGAGGAGTGCACACAGCCCTCCCGAGCTCCGTTTTCACTGGCAGGAGGTCGTTCTGCAGGAGGGTCCTTTGCTGTTTCCAGAGTGGCCCTGCGGGCCAGATCTACGCACCTTGTGGGCCAGATCAGCGCCCCCAGGCCTTGATTTTGATACCCCTGATATAGAGCATGATTTTTAAAGCAAAATCTTTACTACACAGAACACATGGGCCTGCAGATGAAATTAAGATGATTTGGGATAAACACTTAAGATTCTTTTTTCTCCTCATTTGGGTAAGACCTCACACTCCCAATTTGTTTAAACCATCAAGGTTTATTCATAGAAAGAAAGAAATCTTAATTGTCATTTTAACTGAAAGCAGCCTAGAGTCGGCTTTGACAAGACAAAAGTCGTAAAACGGGGGCAAAGCTTAACAACTGTCTCACTTAGCAACAGAAATATTGGGCTCAATTGTGGTCGTAAGTCGAAGACTAGCTATAGTATTGGCAGTTCATTAGCCAACTGATTTCCACCTCACCAGAGCCACATGGACAGAGCCATTCAGAGAAAGAAGAGATGAGATGTTAAAACAGTTGAGGCATCACCTCAAAACACAGCAGTGTAAAATGCATCTCAGTTTGGCCCAAGTCCCTTGCAGTAGTCTGCCAATTTCTAAGGATTCTCTTACATTAATATTCAAACCATCCTTGGATGCATCTTTATTGTCTGAATATGGTTCCTCCTTAACTTAAGTGGGATGAAATTCTGAATGAATTTAGACAGGGTCATGTTGCCTGGGTTTCAAATCCCTTTTCTGGAAACATGAAATCCAGTTTACCTTTCTCTTTCAAATCCATTTCAAATGTAGAGAATTTACTGACATTCCATTTGACGGAAATTCTCAGGAATCCTACAACTACAAGGTGAGATAATCTCCTGCAATTTGTAAAAGGAATGTAGAATTGACCTTGGGAAAGTGTAAGAGTGCTGATCAGAGAGGAAGAGGAGCTGTGAAGGAAGGAAGAAGAAATTACACAGTCCACAGATTGAAGGAAATGTGAGAATGAAACTCAAAATACAGGTAGTCCTTGACTTACAACAGTTCGCTTAATGACTGTTCAAAGTTACAAGGGCACTGAAATGAGTGACCTATCTCAGGGGTGAAATGCTCCTGGTTCGGAACGGATTGCCCGATCCGGTAGTGATGGCGACAGGTGGTTCAGAGAACCGGTCACAAAAATCCCTGCCCCCCCAATGCCCACCTGAGCCGCACAATCATCAGAGCCTTTTTTTTTTTACTTTTGAAAGCATTTTTTTCTTCAGCCAAAAAAATGCTTTTAAAAGTAAAAAAAAAGCCTCTGATGATCACGCGGCTCAGCTGGGATTGTCAGAGCCTTTTAAAAGCATTTTTTTCTACAACCTCTTCAAAAAAATGCTTTTAAAAGGCTCTGACGATCCCAGCTGAGTTGCCTGTTCGTCTGAGGCTTTTTTTTTCTTTTAAAAGCAAAAAAAAAATGTTTTTAAAAGAAAACAAAAGCCTCTGATAATCAGGCAACTCAGCTGGGATCGTCAGAGCCTTTTAAAAACAGTTTTTTTACAACTGGCCGAAGAGGTTGTAGAAAAAATGCTTTTAAAAGTAAAAAAAAAAAAAAAGTTGGCTACGCCCACCCAGTCACATTACCCCCCCCATCAAGCCATGCCCACAAAACCAGTAGGAACAAATTTTACATTTCACCACTGCTATGACCATTGTTCACACTTATGACAGTTTCAGCATCCCCATGATCACACGGGGTTTACATTCGGATGCTTATCAACTGGCTCACATTTATGACAGTTGCAGTGGCCCGTGTGTGTGTGTGTGTGTGTGTGTGACGTGATCCTCTTTTGACAAGCAAAGCCAATGGGGAAACCAGATTTGTCTAACAAACGTGTTACCAATTTAACAACTGCAGTGATTCGCTTAACAAATGTAGCAAGAAAAGTCACAAAATGGGGCACTTTAACAAATTTCTCACTCGGCAACATAAAAGTTTGGGCTCAACTCTGGTTATATGTTGAGGACTATCCGTAACTCACCTTGGCTTTATTTCGTATAAGTGAGGACACAAAAGACATTTGTTCGGGCTTTCAATGGTACTGACTACAATAAAATGTTTTATAGATGGCATTTGGATCCTAAAAAGTTAGCTTGTATGTATCCGAATTTGCAATCTAAGTGTTGGAGATGCGATTGTGATGATGCCACTTATTATCATATATGGTGGACTTGTAAAAAAGTTAAAGCATTTTGGATTAAAATATGGTGGATTATCCAAAATATCCTTAAAAAGAAGATAAAGTTTACTCCACGGTTGTTTTTGCTGGGTATAATCACAGATTGTACGGTTATAGAGACTAAATTGATCTTAAATTTAATAACTACAGCTAGACTCTTGGTGGTACAATATTGGAAGAAGGAAGATTTGTCTACTATTGAAAAATGGACATTAAAAGTAACGAATTTAGCAGAAATGGCGAAAATTTCAGCTTATTTGAAAGATCACTCACAAGAAAGATATATATCGGAATGGAGAAGATGGATTGATTATATTCAAAACAAATATCAGACTAAAAAGTATCAAATAGCTTATGAATGGATAGAAAAATTAAGAGTATTTATATTTAGTTAAGTAAAAGGGGAGTTAAAGTGTCAAGGGGGGGATAGGAATCCATAGATAGTTAGACTAGTTTAGTATATGATTGTCAACTGTTATACCCTGTAATAAAATAAAATAGCATTCCTACAATTCCTGCAATATCTGTTTCTTTGACTGGGCCTACCTCAAGGAGCTGAACACAATCCTGAAAACTTGTCCCAGGTGTTTTTCTGTCCCTTATTATAAGCAAACAAAATTAAGGTAGGATTTTCTTTCTCATGATCTCCTTCAGTCTCTGCTTCGCGCAGTTTGTTCTTCAAGTTCCTCCTTAATAGCTTACTTAGTGGTTCTCTCACACATTTCCCTCAAAATCAAGTACAAATGTCCGCCATCTGCAAATAACATTCTAAACCAGTGATGCCTTTGATTTCTTTCTGAGACGTAAAACTCAATAGCCAAGGTTCGACCTTCGCAGTTGTACTGACCTGGCATTCGTCAGGATTAAAGTCACTGAAATTCTTCTGCCCTCCGTAAGGAATGCCGTGCAAGGGCTGTCTCCCGTATTGCCAGGTCATGCCGTGGTCATCACTGAGGAGGCAGGAGATCCCATCCAGCTCTAAAGTCCCATGACCACAAACAATTAATCGTCCCTTCTCGGGCTCGTAGCGTTTCTGCAAACCAGGACATATTGGGTTAATGTAATGGAATGTAGTAAACTCGATCTCCAAGCGGGAGGAGGTGTTGTGGTCCGCCAGCAGGCTATGGGAGCTGGCAGTGGAGTCAAACAGTGAGGAGGCTGGGGAGGAACATGGGCTAGTCCTGGAGTCTGGGGAAGGCCCGGACTAGGGCTCTGCCTCGAAGGCAGAGATGGGGCCAGGGCCATCTGGGAGTGATGAGTTAATGCTCAGTAAGCCTAGGTCACAACAGGAAGTGCATTTCAGAGGAATAACAGAAACTCCAGACATGTCTGAGAGGTGAAGAAAGCAACTCTCAGACATAAACCACCAGATCCACACAGGAAGAGTTCAATTAGCTACTCTGTTGCTTATCTCTATAACCCAGGAATCTTCTCTGGATAAGGTTCAACAGTATTCAATGGGAGAGTCGGACATTGCCCACGTGTGCCTATGTCAGGGCTCTGCAACCTTAAACACTCAAAGAGCCATTTGGACCCGTTTCCCACAGAAAACACCGGGAGCCACAAAACCAGGGGTGAAATCCAGCAGGTTCTAATAGGTTCTGGAGAACCGTAGTGGAAATATTGAGTAGTTCGGAGAACCGGCAAATACCACTTCTGGTTGGCCCCAGAATGAGGTGGGAATGGAGATTTTGCAATATCCTTCCCCTGCCACACCCACCAAGCCACGCCTACAGAACTGGTAGGGAAAAATTTTGAATTTCACCCCTGCACAAAACCCTTCCTGTGCCTGACTATTTCTTGAGTGGCCACAAAACTAGCATATGTAGTTGAATTAAACATTCAGTTTTCTTCTGAAACTTTTCTTTTCTTGGATTTATCTATGGTTGGCCTACTGGGGGTTGAAAAGCTCAATAAATTGCGTGCCGGTGGGTGTCGCACATTGGTAATTGTGACACATATTTTGAGTGACAGGGAGCCACAGCAGAGGGGTGAAAGAGCCACATGCGACTCCAGAGCTGCAGGTTGCTGACCCGTGGCCTATGTAGAGATTCCAGACTAATTCCCCACTTGATTCCTCCCCCTGGCTCAGCCAGTCTCTGACGGACACTAATATTCTCAGAATGGATGCTTGATGTAGATAGCAGAGTACGTCATTTTTTTGTTTTGTTTTTTAATTTGATTTATATGCCGCCCTTCTCCGGAGACTCAGGGCGGCTTACAATGCGCTAAGCAATAGCCTTCATTCTTTTGTATATTTATACAAAGTCAGCTTATTGCCCCCACAACTGGGTCCTCAATTTACGTACCTCAGGAAGCCTGAGTCAACCTTGAGCCTTGGCGAGATTCGAACCTGCAGTAATTGCAGGCAGCTGGTCTTAATAACCAGCTTAAGTTTGGCAAGATTCTGTGTATAGGTTATGGAACAATAAACAACTCTGCTTGGAAGCGATACCGGGTGTCTTCCCTGGTTTACTGGGAGTGACAGCTAGGAATGTGAGCACTTAATTGCCGTTTTCTTCACCACTGCACTGCACTGCCTGTCTCCTCCATCCCTTTCTCAAAAGAGAAAGAGAGAGTGCACTTCATTCTTCCATGAAAATGCTACCTCTGCTTAGGATTGGACACCTATGCCCGTATTTTATATATGGAGATTTCTATGGATTTTGATATCCACACATCCACGTTATTTCTGTGTCCTTTTCTCCTCTCCTCCTACAGTTAAAACTGGGTTATCTGTGTTCTGACCTAGGCTCCCTTAAGAAGCAGGAGGCAGGAATCAGTCCCGGCAAAACTTCTTTTATTTACATGACTGTGAATTACGTTCATTGGGTGTCAGCAAGGTTTGTCCAAACAGTTTTTCAAAGCAATATTTCTCAAAAACACCTTACCTTGTTTGGCAAGCTGCCACGTAACTTGTTTCCAAACGCAGTACAAAGCAAAGCCTGGCAGTCTCTCAGAGTCACTGAATGAACAAATTGTTTCCTGCAAAAGTCCACTCCCTGTTCACTCCTCTTTTATTTCCTATGGGAGGGGCCAATCACCTCCAAGGTGTGGGTTTTACTTTTGAGTTGACCCTGCTTTCTGAGTTATTCTTGTCTTCTGGCAGCTCTGCGCATGCGTACACTGTTCCTCTGCCTTGCTGGTGTCTACCTCAATCTCTGCCTCCAATGCTGGGAAAGATTGAGGGCAAAAGAAGAAGGGGACAGCAGAGAACAAGGTGGCTGGATGGAGTCACTGAAGCAGTCAGCGTGAGCTTAAACGGGCTCCAGAGGATGGTAGAGGACAGGAAGGCCTGGAGGAACGTTGTCCATGGGGTCGCGATGAGTTGGACACGACTTCGCAACAACAACAACAACAACAAGCCTTACAATCAAGTAGATGTCAGGTTTCGATGCTATCTCAAAATAAATGAATTTCCAAACTGCCGATCTTTGAGGAAATTTTCTCTTTATTGAGCATAGTGACCGACTGTCCCTGGCTCTTTCGTGGTCAGCACTGACCTTTGCCCCCAAGCCCTCCCTTTCCGATCCCCAATTCTCTGCATCTCATTGGCTATCTTCCAAGCCACTCTCCTCATCCCATCTCCGTCAGATCACAGGAATGTGCCCCCTCCTCCCATCTCCGAGGAAACAGAATCTTCAAAGGAATTGAGTAGGCAAAAGTTCAAGCTTCTCCTCTCCTATTCATATGTCAGCGCTGGAACGCTGACAGTAGAATTAATTCATCTG
Organism: Arizona elegans; assembly: GCA_022577455.1. Lineage (NCBI taxonomy): Eukaryota > Metazoa > Chordata > Lepidosauria > Squamata > Colubridae > Arizona > Arizona elegans. The sequence continues at coordinate 152,919,455 of JAKOOJ010000003.1, forward strand.
CTCCTATTCGCTGACTTATTTATATCTGGAAGGGGTGGCAGAAATTTGCTGTTTTGTAAAAATGGTGGTGGATAAGGATCAACACTAGTGTTGATTCTGATGCTTGCTACAGGCTCCGTTGCCTTCCAGTCCCACATCATCATCGCAACACATATAAACAGGGGTAAGAAAAATGGTGAATTAATTCAGCACAATAATTTCTTACCACCTCTCTTTTTGAGGTGTAGGCTCACCTGGATGCCATAGCCCGGTCCAGGGGCAAACATGGTCGTGCCGACTTCTTCAGAGAGATTCCGGGGATGGCTCCATGTGACACCATCATCCAAGCTGCGAATGATCATGACGCTGGCAGTGGAACACCCGCGGAAGTGTGCACAGAGAGTATAGATCAAGAACACAGTGTCCTTTTCCCAATCTATCACCACAGCTCCAAGGTTGAGGCCGTCTAGAAGGGAACCATCGTCAACTATGAACGAAGTTGGGCTCCAGTTAGCACCTAGAAGGACAGGCAGATCACGGATTAAATTTCTCTGCTAGGCTTTTCGAATCTGATACCAGCCTCCTCTTGGATTACCAAGAGCCGCGATGGCGCAGTGGTTAGCGCACAGTACTGCAGGCTATATACAGACCCCTCGCATCCGGGACATAAATTGTTTCAACTCCTACCCTCAAAACGACGCTATAGAGCACTGCACACCAGAACAACTAGACACAAGGACAGTTTTTCCCCCGAACGCCATCCCTCTGCTAAACAAATAATTCCCTCAACACTGTCAAACTATTCACATTAGGCTGCATTACTATTACTATTAGTCTTCTCATCGTTCCTATCACCCATCTCCTCCCACTTATGACGGCATGACTGTAACTTTGTTGCTTGTATCCTTACGGTTTATATTGACATTGTTTCCTAGTATGATTCGATTGCTTATTTGTACCCTATGACTATCATTAAGTGTTGTACCTTATGATTCTTGACGAATATATCTTTTCTTTTTATGGACACTAAGAACATATGCACCAAAGACAAATTCCTTGTGTGTCCAATCACACTCGGCCAATATAGAATAGAAGAATAGAACAGAACAGAACAGAACAGAACAGAACAGAACGGTATTCTATTCTATTCTATTCTATTCTATTCTATTCTATTATTTTATTCTATTCTATTCCTGCTGATCACCAGCTGCCAGCAGTTTGGCAGATCGAATCTCACCAGGCTCAAGGTTGACTCAGCCTTCCATTCTTCCGAAGGGTAAACTCTGGGTAAAGTGAGGACCCAGATTGTTGGGGGCAATATGCTGACTTTGTAAAACCACTTAGAGACGGCTATAAAGCACTGTGAAGCGGTATATAAGTCGAAATGCTATTGCTATTACTAGCAACAGTTGCACTGCCCTGTCTGAGTTAATTGGATATGTAGTTGGTAGAGGATTATTATGGCTTCTTGGCTGGAGTACGATATATATCTATATAATTTTCCAAGATTCTGGTTTACATTTTTCATATAGGTAAAAGGTAAAGGTTCCCCTCACACATATGTGCTAGTCATTCCTGACTCTGGGGGGCAGTGCTCACCTCTGTTTCAAAGCCAAAGAGCCAGCGCTGTCCGAAGATGTCTCCGTGGTCGTGTGGCCGGCATGACTAAATGCCAAAGGTGCATGAAACGCTGTTACCTTCCCACCAAAGGTGGTCCCTATTTTTTCTACTTGCATTTTTTATGTGCTTTCGAACTGCTAGGTTGGCAGAAGCTGGGACAAGTAACAGGAGCTCACTCCATTACGCGGCACTAGGAATTCGAACCGCTGAACTGCCGACCTTTCTGATCGACAAGCTCAGCATCTTAGCCACTGAGCCATATTTATGGTTATTAGAAGCTACCCTGAGTTTTACGATATACAGGTGGTCCTTGACTTAAGATAATTCGTTTAATGACCAAAGTTACGTCACTGTGAAAAAAAAACCGACCTATGACTGTTTTTCACATGACCATTACAGCATCCCCAGGGTCATGTGATGAAAATTCAAACACTTGGCAACTGGCATGTATTTATGATGGTTGCAGTGTCCCCGGGTTACGTGAGATGACAGTTGCTCTTTAAAAATTATGATTTAAATCGAGTTGATTTAAATCAAGCCTTTTTACTAGTGATTTAAATCATGATTTAAATCAACTCGATTTAAATCAAATCCACCCTGCCTATAAGGTGGGCAGCCATATAAATATCTTAAATAGGCAAAATCCTTTGTGGTGGAAAGATAAAAACCTCTCCCCTGCTCTGTGAAATGTTGTAACCAAACAGTGTCATACTTTCGTTCAGCTTGTTTTAAGTGGGGTTTAAGGTATGCAAACCACTGAGCTTTGAGGATGTCCATTTCCATCCAGTCTCTTCATCACCTGACTTGTACAGATAATCCTCGACTTACAACTGATGTCAGGGTTCCAAGTAACACCCCCCCCCCAAACAGAAATGAACTCTAAAGCAGGCATTCCCCTCAAAATTCCAGTTTATTAGTGACATCATATTGGCATATCTGGAAAAACCCGAATCTGAAAGGCCTCCGGGTTTTCCCCACCCAAAAGAAAATCCAAGTCTCTTCCCCTGCACCCACATGTCTGTCACATGGTCCAATCAATTCACTGTCCCAACTGGAGATGTCACGCCTCTCCAGGTGCAGGCTGAACGTCCTTGACTCCCAGGGAAAGGAATGTTGTTTTTACTATACATCTCACCCTGTCTCCATCCAACCCCCCCTCCTATTTCCCACAGCATGCCCATCCACCGAGTGTGGCAGTCCTGAAGATCCAAAGTAAAAGATGGCCTCCAAGGCTAACAACTGATTCACTTAACAACCGTGTCAAGAAAGGTGGTAAAGTTACAATTTACAGTTACGACCTTTGCAGCATCCCCAGGATCATGTGATCAAAATTCAGACGCTTGGCCAATGGTTCATATTTATGACTGTTGCTGTGTCCCAAGGTCATGTGATCCCCATTTATGACAAGCAAAGCCCATGGGAAAGTCAGATTCACTTAACGACCAGGTCACTAGCTTACCAACTGCCAGTAAACCACTTAACAACTGTGGCAAGAAAGGTCGTAAAATGGTGCCAAGCTCACTTAACTGTCTCATTTAGCAACAGAAATGTTACGGCTCAACCGTGGCCGTACGTTGAGGACCACCTGTAAAAAGCAGAGGGTTGGACTAGAAGACCTCTGAGTTCCCTTACAGCCCTGTGATTCTGGATGAATTCAGCAATCATCCCCAAGAATTAGAGCTCTAGTTTCTCCTCTTCAGGCATCTACCGATAGCAGTAGAGCAGTGATGGTTAACCTTTTTGGTGCCGAGTGCCCAATGCACACGCGCGTGCCCGAATCCCCAAAATGTAATGCCAGCCCCCCACATGCATGCACATGCATCACCCATGCATGCCCCCCCTGCACATGCGCCCCGGCACCCTATTTTGGTTTCCAGGTTGGTGCAGGTGGCTTTCCAGCCCAAAATGGGCCAAGAGGAGGCCTCGCGTACCCCCCGCAACCCCGTTTATTTTCCAGGTTGGTGCAGGAGGCTTTCCAGGGCCAAAATGGCACAGCGCAAGGCCCCCGTGCCCCTTTTGGGCCTGAAAAGCCTCCTGCACCCCCCTGTGCATGTGCCCTACCCTCCGCGCATGCCCGACTGAGACCCGAAGGCCAGCAACGTCTGGTGTGCCCGCAGAGAGGGCTCCACGTGCCACCTGTGGCACACGTGCCATTGGTTCATCATCACGGCCCTAGAAACTTCTGCCCCTGAGAAAGAAACCACCGTCCACTCCCATCCCTCGTGCTTCTTAAGCCACAGACAAACCTTTGTCTACTGATCTGCGAAGGGCTATGAATTTAGCTCCACTGTCAGAAGCAGAAGTCTTCCTGGCTTCTGAAAAGGCCAGAAGGGTGCCGTAAGGTGTCGCTGTGATGAGAGGGATCCTGAACGTGTTTACCTCCCCGATTGCGCCGCCACTGACCCAGAGCAATTGCTCCATGACGATACGAGGTTTCACCTGCCGAGACAAAACCAGGGAAGTCCATCAGGCCTTGGCTGCAAGGAAGCAATGGAGAAACCATAAGCATATCTGTTATCTGTAAAGTTTGGTCTCCGCATGGACCCCTGTGCTTTTTTTCTTTATGCCAGGATGAGATAGAAATGTGCGCGTTCTTGAGATTCATAATCCCCACAGAAAGTGCTATCTTCCTGTCTGAAGAGAGAACCAGGGTTGGGACAATGATTATTTTTCAATCAAATTTGGTTAAGCAGATGCAAAAGAGACCGAAGTTCTCCTTTATCTTTAACAGAAGGATTTGTACCAAATTAAGTCTGTTTGCCTTTGGACCCAAATCCTGAAACACAATAAAAATAAGTGAGAAACAATCTAGACAGCATACTAAAAAGCAGAGACATCACCCTGCCAACAAAAGTGCGTATAGTCAAGGCTACGGTTTTCCCAGTTGCAATGTATGGCTGTTAAAGTTGGACCATAAGGAAGGCTGAGCGCCAAAGAATTGAGGCCTTTGAACTATGGTGCTGGAGAAGACTCCTGCGAATCCCTTGGATTGCAAGGCGATCAAACCGATCAATCCTAGAGGAGATCAACCCTGATTGCTCTTTCGAAGGCCAGATCCTGAAGATGAAACTCAAATACTTTGGCCACCGAATGAGAAGAAAGGACTCACTGGAGAAGAGCCTAATGCTGGGAAAGATTGAGGGCAAAAAAAGAAGGGGACGACAGAGAACGAGGTGGCTGGATGCTGTCACTGAAGCAGTCGGCCTGAGCTTAAATGGACTTTGGAGGATGGTAAAGGATAGGAAGGCCTGGAGGAACGTTGGCCATGGGGTCGCGATGGGTCAGACACGACTTCGCAACTAACAACAATAAAGCTAACACTCTTCCAACTGCACAGCTGTACTGAGGTCGAGTGCAATGAGACTTCCTTAAATGAGTGAACAAATGGGTTAAACTGAAGAGAGAACTAGTTGTCAGAAGCTTGAAATTTAGGGAACAACTTCACCCAAAAAATGTGCAAGAGAGTAACAACTTAACCACAAGGCATAAAAAGGAAAAAAAAAACATTTCCAATAAATGTGATTTCAGTTACAATAGTCAAATGTACAAAGAACAAGAAAAGAAAGTGAAAATGCAAAGGTCGGAAAAAAGAGAGAAAAAACTAAGCACAGAAAATAGAAAAAAAGAAATGCAAAAATATAGTTAAGAGAAAGAAAACATATAAAAATTTACTTCCAACCTACATCATAACAAAATATAAAATATTTTTGTAAGCCTTCATCGTCTTTTAGTTCTTTAGTTCATCTATGTTTTAGCTATAGGCAAATCCATAAGGCATCACCTTTTCAGTTCTAGCAGAAAATCCAAAAAGGGTAGCCAGAAGTAGCAAAATATCTTAATTTAAACTTGATCAAAGAAACCAATGTTATATTCCTTCCTTTTACTTCTAACAGCCTGAATCTTTAATCCATTCAAGTAATGCTATAGAGTTTGATTTCTTTTCTTGATTCTTGTCACAAGATTCTAAAAAATAAAATTAAATACATTAACAGGCCTCTTTTGTAAATCTAATACAAAAAAAAAAATATTCAGGTCACTCTTTCAGGTAAAATAAAATAGACTTTACTGTCATTTTTTTACTGTGAGCACACTGGCCCACATTAAAAATGAAATTCTGTTGCCTACTCTCAAGAGAAAGAATATATCTGCCCAAAACACCTACATAACACACATATACACATGCTATGTACATACATGAAAATATATCTGCACCCATACATATATATACATACATATATTAATCACTGTCCATTTTGAATACATAGCGGAAACTTGAGAGTTCGCGAGATCGATGCTATATGGAACAAAACTGTGACTGAATTTTGGTTTATTATTTGTATTTCTCCTTGGATTTTTAAAGTATCAACCAGTTTCTTTTATATGTACAGTGAGACATCCTCTTTCATGTCACTCTTGTAATTATTTGCAAATCCACTTTCAATGCCATTTCTGTCTTTTCAAATAAAACGCGTTCCTCATTTGCCGGGTTCTTTTGTAACATCTTTTGGGAACAGTCTAGCCCAGTGGTGAAATGTAAAATTTGTTACTACCAGTTCTGTGGATGTGGCTTGGTGGGGGGGGGTGTAATATGACTGAGTAGGCGTGGCCAACATTTTTTTTTTTTACTTTTAAAACCATTTTTTCTACCACCTCTTCAGCTGAAGAGGTTGTAAAAAAAATGCTTTTAAAAGCCTCTGACGATCCCAGCTGAGTTGCCTGATTGGCAGAGGCTTTCTTTTTTTTGTAAAGCCTCTGACGATCCCAGCTGACTTGCCTGATCGGCAGAGGCTTTCTTTTTTTTTTTTAAAGCCTCTGACGATCCCAGCTGAGTTGCCTGATTGGCAGAGGCTTTCTTTTTTTTGTAAAGCCTCTGACGATCCCAGCTGACTTGCCTGATCGGCAGAGGCTTTCTTTTTTTTTAAAAACATTTTTCTATAACTTCTTCGGCCAAAGAGGTTGTAGAAAAAATGCTTTTAAAAGCCTCTGATGATCCCAGCTGTGCCGCGCATTCATCAGAGTCTTTTTTTTTTTACTTTTAAAAGCATTTTTTCAGCCAAAGAGGTTGTAGAAAAAATGCTTTTAAAAATTAAAAAAAAAAAGACTCTGATGATTGCGTGGCTCAGCTGGGCGTGGGAGGGGCAGGGATTTTTGTTCCCGGTTCTCCGAACCACCCGCCTTCATTGCTACCAGATCGGGTGATCCAGTCTGAACCGGGAGCATTTCACCCCTGGTCTAGCCATAGAAGCAAACTTTGATACTGGCATTACTAACTTCTGATTCCATTTCTCCACATATCCTTTGGTATTTTCAATGTTAAAATAGTTTGTGTCATTTCATATTCTCAATTAATTAGCTGTGTAATTTTAGGTAATATCTCAAAAGTAGTTAACAAGCAATTTCTAAACATGATTAGAAAAGGAAGTTTACGAATATAGCGGCTTTTAAAAGGTGCTGACTGTGGTTGTGAACAAGATAGTTATTTCCATTGTCTCCCAGTGCTCAAAACCCAGTGGGAACCACTGTTGTGGTCTCTTTGAAAGTAACAACTGTTCAGAGTTTATGTGGGCTATCTCCTCTCCTGGTCCAGAAAAGTTCTGAAGAGCTGGTCTACTCACCAGCTTTTCATTACAGGTAGTCCTCGACTTACAACAGTTCATTTAGTGACCATTCAAAGTTACAACAGCTCTGGAAAAAGTGACTTATGACTGTTTTTTCACAATTACAACCTTTGAAGCAGCCCCATGATCATGTGATCAAAATTAAGATGCTTGGCAATTGGTTCATATTTATGATCATTGCCATGTCCCAAGATCCCCTTTTGCGACTTTCTGACAAGCAAAGTCTATGGGGAAACCAGATTCACTTAACAACCGGGTTATTAACTTATCAACTGCAGACATTCACTTAACAAGAAAGTCATTCACTTGGCAAGAAAGATCGCAAAAATGGGGCACAACTGACTTAACAAATGTCTCACTTAACAACGGAAATTTTGGACTCAATTGTGGTTGTAAGTCAAAGACTACCTGTATTAATCACCGTCGTTGGCTCTGCTTTTCAGTCTGCCAAAAATCCCCATCAGAACTAAGCATATTTAGAAGTCACAAATGAAAAGAAAAAAACAGAAACACTCAAGGTAATGGAACAGTATATATAACAAAGCAAATTTAATACTTTGATAATAGTGCAGAAATGATAACATTTCAGATTTCATAAAAAATAAGGGGAGGAGGAATCAAACACTGAGCTCCGTGGAGGAAAAGGGTGATATGGAATATTATCAACCCAACAAAACCTTCAAACAAATTTCCATTGCTTTTTACGTATCCTTGACATTTCCTGTTAACTGCCAGGCACATGTGATCAGAAGTGAAGATGAATCATTTTGCAAACAGCAGAATATTTCCTGACTCCTACAGACTCACCTCATCTAGTACTAACATGAGTTGGGAGTTAAAAATATAGGAGATTTGTATATACACCTCCCCCCATATACAAATATTAAGTATGGTTTTTCAAAAGTAAACTGGGGCATACATTAAGAGGCCTCTCAGGATCCAAAGTTTTAAGGGTAGCCAGCAGCCCCTCCAAAATAATTATCGGTTTATAACTGTTATTGTTAATAGACTTGACTTCCAACAGTGGTGATATTCAACTTTTTTTACTACCTGTCCTGTGGGCGTGGCTTGGTGGGTGTGGTGTGGCTTGGTGTGCGTGGCATGGAAAGGATACTGCAAAATCTCCATACGCACCCCACTCCAGGAGAAGGATACTGCAAAATCTCCATTCCCACCCTACTCCAGGGGAAACACTGCAAAATCTCCATTCCCACCCCACTCCAGGGGAAGGATGCTGCAAAATCCCCATTCCCTTCCCACTCCTGGGGGAAGAATGTTGCAAAATCTCCATTCCCACTCCACTCTGGGGCCAACCAGAGGTGGTATTTGCCGGTTCCACAAACTACTCAAAATTTCTGCTAATGGTTCTCCAGAACCTGTCAGAATCTGCTGAATAGCACCCCTGACTTCCAAACCAGTTGCTTAATGACTAAAGATACAATGGACTAAAAAAAAAGTTTCATGACCACTCCTTATGACTACCGTAGTGTCCCTGCAGTCATATGATCACCTTCCAGGCACTAGGCAACTGGCTCGCATTTACAACGGGTTGTAGAATCCTGAGGTCACGTAATTTTATTTTGTGTTTTTGTTGGTGGTGGTGTTGTTGTCATTTTCTGGCAAAAAACACCCATTGGATAAACTGGATTTGGATTTATGACCGTGTAATCTGCATCAAAGCCACGATATCTGATTTAATGACCACTGTAAAAATGACTCTGGTCATGTTGTGACTTGACTTACAAATAGGGTGGATAAAAATCAATGATTTTTTTTAAAAAAATCAAAAAAATCTGATTTTTTTATTTAAATCGAATTTTTTTTTATTTAAATCAGATTTTTTTTTATTTTTATCGAATTTATTTTAATAAAAAACTTTTGGGGTAAAAATATCGTAAGATAGTTTTCTATTTAAAATACATAAATAATTTAGTTTATTCAGCATGAAATGGAGCTTAGTTATGTAGCATGAGGCTGTATATTCTGCAACACTGGGACTATCGGTGAGTCAACAGTGGGTCAATGGAGTAGCAGAGATGACAGTTGCTCTTTAAAAATTATGATTTAAATCAACTTGATTTAATCAAGCCTTTTTACTAGTGATTTAAATTGTGATTTAAATCAACTCGATTTAAATCAAATCCACCCTGCTTACAAATGCAACAACTTACGACCAAAATGCCAGGCTCAAGTTGAGGACTTCCTCTACAGCTATTTTTTCCCCCTGTGCCTTGAAGTCAATCTTGACCCTCGTGACTACATGGGTAAATTCCCCAGCTTGGAAGTGCCTTGCACATTTTTTGTTCCTGGGGCTGAGAGAGATGGACTGGCCCAAGCTGGCTTCATGTCTAAGGGAAGACTAGAACTCAGATTTATATTGTGTCTTTTATAGCTAACTGGCCCTCAGCTGTATTATAGTTAATTATTTTTTAACAACTCTCTAGATTTTTATCTTGCATTTCATAGACAACTAAAAGCGGCAACATACTAATATTCCTTCCTCCTCCTATTTTCCCCACACAATCCTGTCAGGTGAGTATGTGTGGCAGACCAAAGTCACCAGTCATTTTCATGCATAGAACTAGAACTCACAGTCTCCTGGTTTCTAGGTCAAACCACGGAACTAAACTGGCCCTTTTAATATTTTAGCCTAGCTTACATCTTGAATTGCAACCCCCCAATCAAAAATCAGAGGCAGCCCTCTGCCTTAAAACTGTTACATGTAACATGCCAACTTGGTGCATCCACGTAACACCCCTCCTGCGCAAGTTGCACTGGCTCCCGGTGGTCTTCCGGGTGCGATTCAAGGTGTTGGTCATCTTTAAAGTGCTCCATGGCTTAGGACCGGGATATATACGAGACCGCCTTCTGCCATCAACAACCTCCCACCAGCCGATACGCTCCCACAGAGAGGGACTCCTCAGGGTGCCGTCGGCCAAACAATGCCGACTGGCGACACCCAGGGGGCGAGCCTTCTCTGTGGGGGCACCAGCCCTCTGGAATGAGCTGCCCCTAGAGCTTCATCTTAGCCCCGACCTGCGTACTTTTCGCCATGCCCTTAAGACCCTTCTGTTCCAGCACGCCGGACTGGCCCAATATGAATTTTAAATGGGTGTATGTATGTTTTTAAATTGAGGGCCAATTTTATATATTCGATTTTAATTGGTTTTAAATTTTATAAATCTATGTGTTTTTAATATGGCTGTACACCGCCCTGAGTCCTTTGGGAGAAGGGCGGTATAGAAATCTAATAAACTTTCAAACTTTCAAACTATAACTTAATAAAATCAGGGTTTAACAAATGAGGGTGATTCATGTAGTTGTAAACTTAAACCTAAACAAATTATATCTTGGATTAACACAATGCAGGAATCCTATCTTTTTTTCCTTATCATCTAGGCCAGGGGTCTCCAACCTTGGCAACTTTAAGCCTGAAGGATTCCAATTCCCAGAATTCTGGAAGTTGAAGTCCACCAGGCTTAAAGTTGCCAAGATTGGAGACCCCTGATCTAGGCTGAGATCATACTCCCTTAGGCACAGAAGTTGGCTGGGGGACTTTTAAGCTAATTCTCCTCTCCTCAGCAAGATAAAAATCTGATAACATTATTTTAAATTGTCCTTGAAGAGTACTACACCCATAGCCAAAGAAGCCCTATTATCAGCTGATAATCAGACTCCCTCTCAAAGCATCCATGCAAGATCTTCGCGCAAAATCAATTTTGGGGTGGTGTTATTTTTCCCCCCCATCCGTTCAATCATGTCCGATTCTCAGGGACTGCCTAGAGACAAAATCCCTGCAGTTTTCTTGGCAAGGTTTTTTCAGAAGATGCTTGCCATTGCTTCTTTTCTAGGACTGAGAGGAAGGATTGGCCCAAGGTATCCTACTGGCTTCATGTCCAAGGCAGACTAGAACTCATAATCTCCCAGTTTTTAGCCTGATGCCTTAACCACTGCATCAGTGGTGAAATCTAAAATTTGTTACTACCGGTTCTATGGGCGTGGCTTGGTGGTGGGGGGCAATGTGACTGGGTGGGCATGGCCAATTTTTTTTTTTTTACTTTTAAAAGCATTATTTCTACAACCTCTTCGGCGAAGAGGTTGTAAAAAAAATGCTTTCAAAAGGCTCTGACGATCTCAGCTGAGTTGCCTGATCGGCAGAGGCTTTTTTAAAAAGCCTCTGCTAATCAGGCAATTCAGCTGGGATTGTCAGAGGCATTTAAAAGAAACAAAGGGTTTTTTTCTTTTAAAAGCCTTTGACGATCCCAGCTGAGTTGCACGATCATCAGAGGCTTTTTTAAAAAAAATTTAAAAGCATTTTTTTGGCCGAAGAGGTTGTAGAAAAAATGCTTTTAAAATTAAAAAAAAGCCTCTGATGATTAGTAGTACAAACATTAAAAAACCATTTAAAAATACATTAAATACTTTGGCCCAAAACAAATTTAAAACACCCCAATTTATAAAACAAATTTAAAAGCAATTAAAAGGGAGGTTAAGCCAGCCCAGTCTGCTGGAATAAGAATGTTTTGAGGGCACGGCGGAAAGTGCGCAAATCCGGGATCCTCCGTATCTCCGGGGGGAGCTCGTTTCCCTAACTCTAATCTTTCCTTTACACTGTAAGCCTCACTATTCAAAATTATTCATCTTTGGAAGTGGGAGAGCAAAGTTATTTCTAGGCTCTTCTCCTTAACTTCATCCTGTATTAAAACTGTGATAGCAGGAAGCACATTCTGGTTTCTTCATAGACAAACCAAGACTTAACAAAGAGACAATGAAAAATATCCCGATCTATTTTTCTGCCCACCCAAGAATGGGAAACATGCAGGTTAGTAGTGCAGCTGTCAGGGACAAAAGGTACAGAGACCAGAGCACAGGGCAAAAAGGAGCTTAGCAAAGAGTGAAAAATGTGAAGGGGAAATAAACAAACAGAACAGAAGTTGCTAGGCTCAGCATAGAAAAGAATGTAAAATGTTTTGTAAGAGAAACTGCTTATACATCTAGATCTGGTTAAGTCAAAAAGGCATCCGTCACACAGACATTATGTATAAGTAGTCCTCGACATACGATCACAATTGAGCCCCAAATTTCTGTTGCTAACTGAGACAGATATTGAATTTTGGCCTATTTTACGAATGTTCTGGTCATTGTTGTTAAGTGAACCAGTGCAGTTGTTAAGCTAGTAACAGGGTTATTAAGTGAATCTGGCTTCCCCATTGACTTTGCTTGTCAGAAGGCAGCAAAGGGCACTCATATGACCCCAGGGACACTGCAACCGTCATAAATATGAGTCAGTTGCCAAGGGTCTGAATTTTGATCACGTGACAACGGGGATGCTGCAGTGATTGTGTGAGAAATAGTCATAGGTCACTTTTTTCAGTGCCATGGTAACTTCGAATGGTCACTAAACAAACTGTTGTAAGTCGAGGATTACTTGTATACGAGCAATCTTGCTAATTACAGATAGTCCTTGACTTAATTGAGCCTCAACTTACAACCATAATTGAGAATGTGAATGCAGGACACTGCAAACGCTTGTAAATTCAAGACGGTTACTGAGCATTCAAATTTCGGTCACGTGACTGCAGAGAGTGGGGCAACTGGCTGTCCGAATTTCAGAACCAGGTTCTAAGTTGGGGGGGGGGGGACGGACGGACCATTGTAACTTTGAACAGTTGCTTAATGGTTGTAAATTGAGAACTGCCTGAGTGATTATCACGGAATTGTGCAGTCTGAGATAGTTAATAAATAGTTCAATTTCCTAGAATAGCCATGCTGAGCCTAGTGTCATCTAGATGGGTTGGAACTGTAATGCTCCTAATTTATTTATTTACTGAATTGATTTGCCGATGAAACTTTGCTTTACAAACCTTAACCCTAACAATTCAGAGCACTACCCTCGCTCCCACACAGGACTCAGAAGCTGCCAGTTTCAGAACTTCCTAAAACTGTCCTCTGACATGTAAACCCTAATTATGCCCAATCAGAGTAGGATAGCTCAATAGACAAGCACAAGCAAACAAAATCTCCCTCAGCAACATTTGAAGTCATTCTCTTTATTAATCCTAACATTTACAGTAGCCCCAGGGGAGAGAGTTGTCTTAAGCCTACGGTAGCAATATATATATATCATTATTATGTAAAGTCACTGGTAGGATTTTAGCTGAGGTTTTAAAGGACCTTGCAGAGTGCTCTGTAAGGATTTTTAGAAGATTTTAAGCTGGGATTTTAACCAGGATTTTAAATATTTTAACCAACTTATTTACAATGACGCGGGGAAACACCTGAGCTTTTAATTTTTTGCATTATTATGTAATTATATATATATAATTACAAATTATTCTAAAATACGAGTTCCAGGTATATTAGTAAAGATATATATATCAAATTTATATTTCGCTGATAAAGAAATAAAGGGAGACTAATATAGATCTATTTCAAGCTATTTAGCTCTCATCAGTTAGCCATACCCTTACTTGGATTCGAACTTTATTTCTTTGTCAGCAAAATATAAATTCAGTATAAAATGGTTTGTCGTGAACACGAATGCTTGAGGGCTCCTGGATTGGAGCTGAAAGGCGAAAGGGATGCAGTATGCTCCCTCCCACATGCTGGGGTAGACCAGGTGCCTCGACAGAAAAACACTTTATACATACATACATACATATCTCAAAAGGAATCTGGTAGCACATTTATCTTAAGTGCAATTTATCTCAAATGTAACTAATTTCAGTTCCCTTTCGATTTATATCACTAACCGTTTTGCAATGGGACTCTGGGCAGCCAGCACCACTTAAAACCATAAAAACAATATTGTTGGTTTTGGAGACCCAGTCTGGTAGAGTGGTGAAGGCGCTGGCTTTAGAAATCAGAGGACTGTGAATCCCAGGCCTCTTTTTGGCAGGAAAGTCAGCTGGGGAACTTCAAGTCCATCCCTCTTTCTCTCTCATTCCAACCCACTTCACAGGGTTGTTGTGGGGAAAGCAAGGGGCAGGAAGGGTGGCGATGCTCACTACCTTGAGTCATATGTTTAAAAAGGCAGAAAAATCATCAAATAATTTAAAATTGCCCCTGAATATTACTACACCCATACTCAAAGGAGCTCTATTATCAGCTGATTGTCAGGCTCCCTTTGAATGCACCGGAGCAAAAGACTAACACAAAACGATTCTGCTGTTAGTATTCTGGTATTAATGGGGTGGGGACTCCCCCCATCTTCTCTCATTAAGAGATTTTGGTGTAGAAATACTGAAATAACACCGCTAATCCAATCGCTCAGTCTCTTTCAACCTCACAAGGTTGCTGTTGGTGGAAAATAGAAGATTGGGAGAGTTAAATACTGGTACGTTTCCTGCCTTGAGTTATAAATATATTTTAAAAGGCAAGATAAAAATGTAATCATCATCAAAATAAAACATCAATATAGTCACCAAGGATGAAGCAGACAAGACAACAAAGAGAAACTACTTTCCGGTTCATCTCACCTCAATTTCAATCCTCTATACCAGAGGTCTTCAAATTTGGCAGCTTTAAGACTTGTGGACTTCAACTCCCAGAATTACTTCAACTCCCAGCATAGCTTACTCCCAGTAAACTATGCCGGTTGGAGAATTCTGGGAGTTGAAGTCCACAAAAGTCTTCAAGCTGCCAAATTTGAAGACCTCTGCTCTATATCAATCTCGCCATTCTGACAAAGTGAGCTGAAACCTTATCTGTTAATAAAATGTGCTGGTTGGGAAAGATGCCAGCAGACTCCTTGGGAGGCGTTTTTTTGTAAATAATTTCATTTCATTTCACTTCATTCATCATTTCATTTCATTTCATTATTTCATATCATATCATATCATATCATATATCATATCATATCATATCATATCATATCATATCATATCATATCATATCATATCATATCATATCATATCATATCATATCATATCATATCATATCATATCATATCATATCATATCATATCATATCATATCATATCATATTTCTATGCCCCCCCCAACTCCCAAAGGACTCTGGGCGGCTTACAATAATAATAATAATAACGACACTAGACCTGATTGGAAGGATGACACCAGAAACTGGGAGGCTCTGAGTTCTAGTCCTGCCTTTGGCATAAAGCCAACTAAGTTGGGCGATCCTAGGCTGGAAGTTGTGGGTGCTTCCATCCCAGGAGGCTTTTAGGAAGAGAGACCGGACATCCATTTATCTGCAATGGGATAAGGTCTCCTGCTTGAGAGGGTGGGGTGGGGGTTGGACTAGAAGACCTCCAGGGGTCCCTTTCCAACCCTCGAGGTCCTAAATTGCTTCTTCGCCAGCTGGGATATGAAGCGGTCCACCCCACGCGCGTGTCAACAATCCGGAGCAGCTAAGCAAGCCGGCTAAACAACCACAACAACCCTGGCTATTGTTGAGTCATCGAGTCCTGCGAGTCCGGGTTTTTTTTTGTGTGTGTTTGTTTTTGCAGGTTAGCCAAGGATTCTCGGCTCCCGTTGGAGGAGCAACCCTTCTTCTGCCCTGCCAGGCTCCCCATCCTACCCGTCCCGCAACGCAGGAGGCATCTCGGGGGGCTTCGCTTAGCCCAAAGGGGGCTTCTCCATTCAGACGATCCCAGCGGCCAAAGCGGGCATCTTTTCCTCCCACCCACCCCATTCCCCCGGTCGAGCGACGCCACGCTGGCGTTACCTGATCCGGAGTGACCATCCCGGAGACTTGCCACCACCACAGCCCCAGGCACAGGAGCCCCCAAACGAAGGGGGTCCTCCGGGGAGAGCCCGAACCGTCCCGGAGAGGCGATCCCGGCTCGAAGCCGCAGCCAGCCTTCATCGCCTGTATGCGTGTGTGTGTATTGGGCGGAAGTGACGAGAAGCAGATTCTTCTGCTAGCTCTCTCCCCACTCCTGCGGGAAGGATCAGGCTGGGTGGGTTTCAGCAGATTCTGACCAGTTCTGGAGATCCAGTAGAGGAAACTTTGGGTAGTTCAGAGAATCGGTAAATACCCACCTCTGACTGGCCCCGCCCACATCTATTTTCTGCCTCCCAAATCCCAGCTGATTTGGGAGGAAACGAAGATTTTTGGAGTAACCTCCCCCTGGATTGGGGAGGGCATGGAGATTTTATAATGTCCTTCCTCTGCTATGCCCATCAAGCCATGCCATGCCTACCAAGCCACACCCATAGAATCGGTAGTAAAAATTTTTTGAAATCCACCACTGGGAAGGATACTGCAAACTCTCCATTCCCACCCCACTCTGGGGTCAACCAGAGGTGGTTTTTGGCTGTTCTCCAAACTACTCAAAATTTCTGTTACTGGTTCTCCAGAACCTGCTAGATTTCACCCCTGGGTTGGATGTATGTTTCTTTCTTTCTTTCTTTCTTTCTTTCTTTCTTTCTTTCTTTCTTTCTTTCTTTCTTTCTTTTTTTTTGTGTGAAAAAAGAGTATTTTTTAACTAAACATAAAAAAAAAATAAAAAACCATCTTCAATTACAAATACAAACAGTATGTCCGTTGGTTACAAACTTTTGTGTGTCTTCATCGTATTCATATTGCTTAACGCATTGTTAACGCCCTGAGTCTCCCGAGAAGGGTGGCATATAAATCAAATTAAAAAAAAAAAAAGGAATAAGGAGCCTTGGTGGCATAACGGACTAAAGTGCTGTTAAGTAGCACTTAGCTGCCAGCTGCCTGCAATTATTGCGAGTTCAAATCTCACCAGGCTCAAGGTTGACTCAGCCTTCCATCCTTCCGAGATACCTACCCGGATTGTGGGGGCAATAAACTGACTTTGTATAAAAAAGAACACCGCTTGGGGGGGCCGAAAGCCCTGCTAAGCAGGTATATACAAAAGTATGAAAGCTATTGCTTAATGCATTGTAAGCCGCCCTGAGTCTCCAGAGAAGGGTGGCATATAAATCGAACCAAATATATATATATATATATATATATATATATATATATATATATATATATATATAAATTTGTTTTCTCAGGTTTTCGCGGGTGTTTGTATGTAGGTCTTTGATTATTCGGGTCTTCTCCCACGTAAAATTGGAAGTGTCTTGGCGACGTTTCGACGAAGTCTCATTCGTCATCTTCAGGCTGGTGTTCTCGGCTTCGTGCTTCCAGGAGCAAATGCTTCGTCAAAACGTCGCCAAGACACTTCCAATTTTACGTGGGAGAAGACCCGAATAATCAAAGACCTACATATATATATATATATATATATATATATATATATATATATATATATATATATAATTTGGTTCGATTATTTATATTTATTTATATATATTATTTATATTTTATATTTATATATTATTTATATTTATATATTTATATATTTAATATATATAATGTATAAATAATATAAATAATATATAAATAATATTTATATATTATTTAAATTATATATATATATATATATATATATATCCATACATTTATTATCCTGATTAATCATATATTTAACTATGTCTGTTTCTTCCCTCGTTTCACACCAGATATTCTGAAATTGAATTAATTTATATTATACCATTCATATCATGCACTTAAATCACTCCAATAATAGTACATCTTTATATTATATTTTTATATAATTCTACATTACTTGAATTGAAAAGATCATATTTCATTTCCATATTTTTTTTAATCTAACCAATGGATGTATTTCGTTCTAGTTCCCTAGTGCAGAGAAGAGCAACCAAGATGATTAGGGGACTGGAGGCTAAAACATATGAAGAACGGTTGCAGGAACTGGGCATGGCTAGTCTAGTGAAGAGAAGGACCAGGGGAGATGATAGCAATCTTCCAATATTTGAGGGTCTGTCACAGAGAGGAAGGGGTCAAGCTATTTTCCAAAGCACCTGAACGCGAGACAAGGAATAATAGATGGAAACTGAACAAGGAAAGATTCAACCTGGAAATGAGGAGAAATTTTCTGTCAGTGAGAACAATCAACCACTGGAACAGCTTTCCCTTCAGAAGTTGTGGGAGCTTCATTTGTGGAGACTTTCAAGAAGAAATGTTTCAAAGTATTCATGAAACCATAACAAAGAACCACAGGGAGATAAAGGAATCGATACATGATATAGTTGTGAGACCAGAAAAAGCTCAGCAAATAACAATGGAAAATGAACAGGTAACCCTGGAAACTGAAGAGAAAATAGAAAAAACAGAGGAGATAGAGCTGATAAACAACAAATGAATCAAAAAGACAAGGAGAAGGCAGAGATAATTAAAATGGATGAAATAGATAAAGCAGATTACACATTAAGAGACCAAAAAATAGAATTGGATAAACTAAAAGACATTCCAGAAGTGGGGGTAGAGACATTGATAGATGTAGTGAAGGTTTGGCAACGAGAGATAGAGGAAATATTTACATTAAATATGAATGATGCATGGAGATATAAAATACCAAGGGAGGAGTATGGAAAGCATGCCAAACAAATCAATAAGAATTTAAATTCTAAAACGAGCAAGAGACGAGGGATAAAAATAGAATACTTATCAATATAAGATTTGTACTAATAAAACTAAGGGCCTGCTAAGGGAAAAAAGGAAAATGGGGATTTTGCAGTATCCTTCCCCTGCCACACCCACCAAGCCACACCACACCACGCCCACCAAGCCATGCCCACAGGTAGTAAAAAAAAATGTATTTCACCACTGATCCAACCCTGACAACTACAGGTAGTCTTCAATTTACAACTGTTCATGGAGTGACCGTTAGAAGTTACAACACCAAAAAAAGCGACTGTTCGAAGTTCCAACGGCACCGGAAAAAAGACTTATGACTGTTTTTCACACTTATGACCATTGCAGCATCCCCATGGTTATGCGATTTTAAATTTGGATGCTTGATACCTGTCTCACATTTATGACGGTTGCAATAGCCTGGCATCATGTGATCCCCTTTTGTGACCTTCTGATGAGCAAAGTCAATGGGGAAGCCAGATTCACTTAACAACCTAATTAACTAATTTAACAACTGCAGTGATTCACTTAACAACTGTGAAGAAACATTGTAAAATGGGGCAAAACTCACTTAACAAATGTCTCGCTTAGCAACATAAATTTTGGGCTCAATTGTGGTCATGGGTCGAGGACTATTTGTCCTACAATAACAAACTGTACAAAAAAGGAGAAAAAAGTGATCAATTAAATTTAAGATTTAAATTTAAATTTAAATTTCAATTAAATTTAAGATTTAACATTACGATCCACCCTGGCTTTTCTTCTATCCCCTTTTCTTGTATCTCTTCATTTCAATAAAAGAATACAGCCAGTCCTCCACTTACACTTTAGTGACCGTTTAAAGTTACAACAGCTCTGAAAAATGCAACTGACGACTATTTTTCACACTTCTGACCTTCGCCGCATCCCCATGGTTACATGATCGAAATTCAGACTCTTGGCAACTGGTTCATATTTATGACCGTTGCCGTGTCCCAAGGTCATGGGATCCCCTTTTGCGACCTTCTGACAAGCAAAGTCGATGGGGAAGCCAGATTCACTGAACAGCTGGGTTACTAACTTATCAACCGCAGTGATTCACTTAACAACTGTGGCAAGAAAGTTCGTAAAATGAGGCAAAACTCACTTAACAAATGTCTCACTTAACAGAAATATTGGGGTCAATTGTGGTCACAAGTCGAGGAACTACCTGTAACAGAGTTGGAAGGGATCCTTGGAGGTCTTCTAGTCCAATGCCCTACTCAGGCAGGAGACCCTGCCTACACCATTTTGGAGTAACGGTTGTCCAATCTCTTCTTAAAAACTTCCCGTGTTGGAGCATTCACAAGTTCTGGAGGCAAGTTGTTCCACTGATTAATTGTTCTAACTGTCAGGAAATTTCTCCTTAGTTCTAAGTTGCTTCTCTCCTTGATTAGTTTCCATCCATTGCTTCTTGTTCTGCCCTCAGGTGCTTTGGAGAATAGCCTGACTCCCTCTTCTTTATGGCAGCCTCTGAGATATTGGAACACTGCCATCATGAATGAATGGAGATAACTACAATCAGTCTATAATCATTGGAACTGCTTTGCATTCAGAAGTTGTGGGTGCTCCATCACTGGAGGTTTTCAAGAAGAGATTGGACAGCCATTTGTCTGAAATGGTACAGGGTCTTCTGTTTGAGCGAGGGGTTAGACTAGAAGACCACCAAGGTCCCTTCCAACTTTGTTGTTCTGTTACGGTTCTTTAAGTTTTGTTGTGGCCCAAACATGATTTCATCAGATCCCTGGTTTTTGTTTGTTTGTGGAATCCCAAAGGAGATGCTTGTTAGTTGTGTAGTCAGGGTGGTGGTAAGTTCCAACCTCAAGGTCTTCAGAGCACTTTCTTTGTACATTTCCTGCTTGTCTCCTTGAGGGTTTAACTAACAACACTCCGACTTGGCAACAAACAAGCATCTCATTTGGGATTCCGTTAACAAGTACCCAATAGCATTCTTCTCTCCCGTCAACTTTTGAGTAGAAAGAAATACACACACACACACACACACGGATCATAACAAAGAAAGACACTTACTGACCTCCTTTATTAAGCACTGGAGCAAGTGTCAAATTGAGGCATAAGTATTGATTTATCATATTTATAAACGTCCATGCTACATATCCAGGGGTGGGCTGCTGGGGATTCACAGGGGTTCAGGAGAACCTATGGCTAATATTCTGTGCAGTTCGGAGAACCCCCAAATCCCACTCCTGACTGGCCCCGCCCACCCCGCCCCTCCCAAGAGTCCCCACGTGGCCCGTTTTGGATGCAGGTAAGTGCAGGGCATGCACGGAGGCTCAGGGAGGGCGAAAAACGGGCCTAATGGAAGTTCAGGAAGGCCGGAAACAGGCCCGTTTCTGGCCTCCAGTGGGCCTCCAGAGCCTGGGGAGGCCGTTTTTGCCCTCCAGGAGGCTCGAAAAAGCCTCCAGAGCCTGGGGAGGGCAAAAATGCCCCCCTCGCCTTGGTGCAGGCTGATTGGGCCAAGTCCACCATGGCCACGCCCATCCAGCAACCAAGCAGAGAACCCCTTGCTAAAATTTTTGAAGCCCACCCCTGCACCTATCTCACTGAGACAACTCTGGGTTACCTTACCATAAAATACCATAAAATACCATGAAAACATTTAAATCAATAAATAAAACCTGGAGCCTGGATAGCTCAACAGACTAAAAGCCTGTTATTAACATTCAGCTGTCTGCAATTATTGCAAGTTCGAATCTCCCCAGGCTCAAGGTTGACTCAGCCTTCCATTCTTTCTAAGGTAGGTAAATTGAGGACCCAGTTTGTGGGGGCAATAAGCTGACTTTGTATAAAATATACAAAAGTATGAAGGCTATCGCTTAACGCAGTGTAAGCCGCCCTGAGTCTCCGGAGAAGGGCGGCATATAAATCAAAATTAAAAAAAAACACAAAAAACAAAAAAACAAACAAACCATAATTTAAAATTTCCATTAACCGCAATGAAGAAGAGGAAGGAGTAAAGTGACCAAGGGGAAGAAATGGGAGTCTGTCCAATCTATTAACCACCTTCAAGTTGCCACTTCCCCATTTGAACCCCTAGCCATCTGGCAGAACCAGCTCTTTGGGCCCTTTTGGAAGAGTCAAAGGGTGGGCACGGATCTTTCCTAGAGGGGTACAATGTTCCAGAGGGAGAGTACCATGAAAGAAAAGGCACTTTTCCTGGACCCCAGGAAAAGCTTCTTCATCCAGCACAGGATAATCCCAGCAGGGTGAGACAATTCCTCAGATAACCTGGACCATGCCATGAAGACCATGAAGACTTTTAAAGGTGACAAACAACACCTTGAATTGAACCTGGAAGGAATAGCAATAGCCCTTAGATTTACATACCGCCTCACAGAGCTTTACAGCCCTCTCTAAGCGCCTTACGGAGTCATCCTATTGCCTCCCAACAATCTGGGAGTCCTCATTTTACCCACCTCGGAAGGATGGAAGGCCGAATCAAACCTTGAGCCGGTGAGAATCGAACTGCCGGCAGTCGACCGTCAGCAGAATTAGCCTGCAATATCACATTCTAACCACTTGCACCACCACGGCTCTGGCAAACTGATAACCAGTGCAGCATGCAGGACAGCAGTGTAACATATAGGCCACTGGAGGGGCCCCAAGAACTGAACCCTCTGAAGCTTCATGTTGTGGCCTGTCAGCTGCCACCCCCTCCAGCAGCCGAATCAGATGAGAAGGAGGCGTGGGAGTGAGGGTCAGCATCAAGGCAACCTGAGAGCTCCGCAGGGGAAGAGGGAATGGAGCTGTCAGAGAGAGAGAAACAGAGGCGGAGCCTGGGCTGCCCATCAGCCCTCAGATGGAGAGTCAACAGCCCCCAGGTCTGGAGATGGCTGATGAGAAAGAGGAGGAACAGCTGGGTCCTGTGCCTGACGCGCAGATGCGCAGAAGGCAGAGGAGAGGAGAGCAGTGTTTGTTTGTTTTATTGTTTGTTTTATTAGATTTATATACCGCCCTACTCCCGAAGGACTCAGGGCGGTGAACAGGCACAAAATAAAATACATAGATACAAAAGTTAAAAAACATAATTAAAACCAGATTAAATAATTTAGCCCGAGACAATTAAAAATCCCAATAATTTAAAACTGATTAAAATTTCGATTTAAAAGAATTTTAAAACAGGGGAGAAAATTAGGCCAGGCCGGCTTGCTGGAATAGGAGAGTCTTAAGAGCACAGCGGAAAGTGCGCAGATCCGGGATCCCCCGTATCTCTGGGGGGAAATCCGTGGGCCAATCCTTGGGACAGAAGAGCCGCTGCTGCTACCGAAGCCCCACCCTAGATCTGGGGATAAAAGACAGGGAGCAGAGAGCCACCAGAAGAGCTTATAACTAGAAAAATACTGGAGTGCGCAGAGATGACCAAACTAACCCATGAAATAAATGATGATGAGAATTCAGAATACTATACCGTGTGGGGAAGGTGGTATGAATGGATGAATGATAAAATGAAAGGAAGAGAAAAAGGAGTGTTAAGTAAAAGTAAAAAGTAACTTAAATGACACCAGAAATATATTTTGTATATAGTTAAAACCACTGCACATCTGATATTAATGGAAATGTTAATATATTTATGTTTTTAAACTTAATTAAGTTTCTTAAAAAAAAAAAAAAAGACAGGGAGCAGAGATGAATAGATGTGGCAGACAACTATTAATTTCCCTGCCGGACAGACTTATTAGCCTGCGGTGAAAGAGAAACTTTTTGCTGAGCTGCTGGCGCTCCTAATAAAGGAATAATTGATTTAATTTCAGAGGGTTTGGGGAGCTGGGTCAGAACATTTCCAGATACTCTTCCAAGGGGAGCTCTGGGTAGAGCACGTTCCAGCAGTCCAACTGGAAGAAGACCAGGGCTTGAGTGACTGAGCACAAGGACTCCTGATCTAGGAAAGAACTGCCATCTGCTCACTGAGCAGGAGTCGCAAGTCCTGGAGAACATGTGAGTTGCATGCCTGGTCCTGCAACCCACAGATCCACATGCCCAAAGTATGTTGGATGGCCCCAAAATAAAATATTAAAATGTATGGCTGGAACGACATACTATTTTAGAGATTTAAAGATGTGTGTGGTTTCGGCCTACTATACGGAGGTTTGACGAGATCCATTTAGGAGTTTTGCAATATCTATAACCTTGCAGATTTTATTGAATCCCTATTAATACAATTAATATGGTTCTCTTGATTTTGTTTTTTACACCTGGAGTTAGATATTTTACTGCATCGATAAGCTGAACCCTACACCATAAAAAGAACTCAGACTGGCAAGGGAAGATAATAATTGACAATTATTATACAAAAGGGCTTTTTTGGCTGTCAGGATTAAAAGAAAGATGAAGGGGGGAATCAGCTATTTGGAGAAGGTAGAAAAATACACGACCGGCAGAAGGCAGATCCTGTTCTGTGATAGTAATATCCTCTTTTGAGAAAGAGATACGTTTGATCAGGATACGGATTCATAATGAATTGCCTGACTTTGGGGGATATATCAATAGTGAAAACTTAGCAGTCCAGCCTTAAAACAAAGGTTCCCCCCTCCAGAGATTGCTGAGGAAATTGAAGAGTAAAAAATAACACAGCATTAAATAGCTAGTTTTTAAGGAATCCTTCCCAAAGATCTTCTTTAAAAAAGTGACATTTTCTAATTATTTCATAAATACGCTGGGGCTAGGAATGAGCAAAAAGGGTTACATTTCTAGATTGTAGTAAATCACTTAGGGTAGGGACAGCTTAGAAACTGCACTGTTCAAAACGATCTCTCCAGTTGGGAAAAATGAACATGAACAAAATACATGTGACTCAGTGGAAACACATGTGAAGTTGTGTAACGAATGAGCAATAGTAATAACTGCAGTTCTTAATTTTACACTGCCGAAAAGAGAAGAACAAGCATTTGCTGTTCAGTGTCTAGTATAAGGCAGTTTCCTGTATCACAAGGGGCAAATAAGTGCTTAGATCCTTTTAGAAAGGGAGAATAAGCCTACTATACAAGCTGGAATCAAAGTGCACAGTTAGTTCTTCTCTTACGACCACAGTTGAGCCCAAATCTTTTGTTGCTAAGTGGGACAGTTGTTAAGTGAATTTTGCCCCATTTTTACGAACTTTCTTGTCACAGTTCTTAAATGAATCACTGCAGTTGTTAAGTTAGTAACACGGTTGTGAAGTGAATCTGGCTTTCCCCGTTGACTTTGCTTGCCAGAAGGTCACAAAAGGGGATCGCGTGACCCCAAGACACCGTCATAAATGTGAGTCAGTTGCAACCGTCATAAGTGTGCAACCGTCATAAATGTGAGTCAGTTGCCAAGCCAAGAATTTTGATCACATGGCAATTGGGATGCTGCAACCGTCATAAATATGAATCAGTCACCAAGCATCCAGATTTTGATCACGTGACCACGGGCAATGGGATGCTGCAAGGGTCATAAATATGAAAAACGGTCGTAAGTGACTTTTTTCAGCGATGCTGTAACTGTGAACTGTCACTAAATGAACTGTTCTTAAATGGAGGATTTATCTGTAATCTGAAATGCACCTGTGAATTGGGGGGGGGAACCCCCATAAAAATAGTCATGTATATTCCTACAAAATGAGTGCAAAGAGAATAAAAGACAAGCACATCCTTTGAGGCTTTAATTCCATTTAAAGACGCTTTCCAAACTTCTTTCTTTTTACAACAAGTGACAAAATTCATACCCAAGGTATACCCATACTCAAGGTATACCCATACTCAAGGTATACAGAATAAATACCTAACATCATACTCAAGGAATGAATCGGCTAGAGAGCATATTTTGCAATCAGCATTTTCAGTTTACTTCAGCCTCTGCAATTCATGAACAAAGACTGCATAATTTTATTTTACTCTCAATTCAGGCCCATGCATGTAACCATTAATGTGGGTAGTCCCGATCCAGGGGTGAAATGCTCCCAGTTCGGACCGGATCATCCGATCCGGTAGTGATGGCGGCGGGTGGTTCAGAGAATCGGTAGCAAAAATCCTTGCGCCCCACCCGCCCCCATGCCCAGCTGAGCCGCACGATTATCAGAGGCGTTTTTTTTTTTTTTTACTTTTAAAAGCATTTTTTCTACAACCTCTTCCGACGAAAAAATGCTTTTAAAAGTTTTTTAAAAAAAGCCTCTGATGATCGCGTGGCTCAGCTGGGATCGTCAGAGGCTTTTCAAAGCATTTTTTCCTGCAACCTCTTGGCTGAAGAGGTGGTAAAAAAAATGCTTTGAAAAGTCTCTGACGATCCCAGCTGAGTTGCCTGATCGGCAGAGACTTTTCAAAGCATTAGAAAAAACGCTAAAGTTTTTAAAAAAAAAGTTGGCCACGCCCACCCAGTTACATTAACACCCCCCCACACACACACCAAGCTACACCCTCAGAACCGGTAGTAACAAATTTTACATTTCACCCCTGTCCCGATCCTTCTAAGATGGTTCCCTACAAGGAGCCCCTATATTAAGTGCAATTTCTAGATCAGTTAAGGTTATTTTGCTGAGGAAAAGTTTCTTCTGGTCCCACTAATGCTGGGGGCTCAAGCAGAAGACCCCGAATCCCAACGTGAAAAAAAAATCTCAAGGCAAAATAGTCTATTTTGGGCACAGTTCTCTGCATGGCAGTTTTAATCGTCTCTTAGTCGCAGGAGGGTCCCAGAGGTCGTTGGCACGCTAGAGAGAATGAGAAAGAGATTGTCAACATTAAAAGCAGGAAAGAAAGATAGCCAAGCTGCATGAAAAGAGGTATGAAAAGAAAATACAGTAAACAATTTTATATGTTGTATTTCCTGTCGCTAAGTTCAGACATTCACCGGGGCTATCCCACATGGAAGAGTTTGTCCTTTAATGGAACAAGGCAATCATTTAATCATTAAAGCTCTCTGGTGAAGTATTATAATCCCTCCCAGTGCAACCAGAAACTGCTTTGCAACAATGCTCTCCCATTCATAGCAAAGCAACGACAGGAAACAAGGTTTCCTCACATCCTGGAAATAAATTGTTTCAACTCCTACCCTCAAAACAAGGCTATAGGGCACTGCACACCAGAACAACTAGACACAAGGAGAGTTTTTTTCCGAACGCCATCACTCTGCTAAACTAATTCCCACAACACTGTCAAATTATTTACTAAGACTGTATTACTATTCTTCTTCTCATCCTTCCTATTACTACCTCCTCCCACTTATGACTATAACCATGTTGCTTGTATTTTTACGATTTATATTGTTCCATTTGTTTCCTAGTATGATTTGATTGCTTATTAGTAACCTATGACTATAACTAAGTGTTGTATCTTATGATTCTTGAATGTTTTTTTCCACTCTTTTTTCTTTTTTTCCCTTTTATGTACACTGAGAGCATGTGCACCAAAGACAAATTCCTTGTGTGTCCAGTCACACTTGGCCAATTAACTATTCTATTCTATTCTGTTCTGTTCTGTTCTGTTCTGTTCTGTTCTGTTCTGTTCTGTTCTATTCTATTCTATTCTATTCTATTCTATTCTATTCTATTCTATTCTATTCTATTCTATTCTATTCTATTCTATTCCTATTCCTATTCCTATTCCTATTCCTATTCCTATTCCTATTGTATCCTATCGTAATTCTTATTCTATTCCTAGCTGAAATCTCCATAGTTCTTTTATACTTCAACCAACTCTCAGAATTGCTCAATACGATGGTAAGGTAAGATGGGAGAATTCTATTTCAAAATGGATAGCAGACACAGGATATTTAAAATGAACCCGATAGGCAAATATCTAGGAGTAACCTTAGAATCCCAAGGACAGATTAGATAGCAGAAGATCTGGCCTTCGACTTTTGTGGCTGCCCAGTTTTATCTGTAAAGACATTCTCAAATTCTAGGATCTGACTGGATTCCTTAAAGACTTCTCAAGAGGAATGTCGAATAACAATGGTACGGAGACACGTGAATGGGCTTTTGAGACTCCGAAATGTTTAACCCACTGATCCTCTTGTTAAAACGTGCAGTTATCTCTAAACCGGTGCTTGCCAATCTTGGCAACTTTTAAGATATGTAGACTTCTACTGTCAACATGCTGGCTGGGAAATTCTGGGAGCTGAAGTCCACATATCTGAACAAGATTCAGAAACCCTGTTTACCTATATCAGCATTCCAACTTGGGTTCTTTGGAAGGGAAAGAATAAATAAATCCCTTTATTTTATTTCTGAGAAGATCAAAAATGCAAAGGGGGGGGGGGAAATAGTCCTCAACATGTAACCACATTCGGGACCAGAATTTTGATTGCTAAGGAAGGGCATTATTAAGTGAGTTGTGTGGCCTGATTTTACAACTTTTTTTTTTGTCATGGTTAAGTGAATCACTGCCGTTTCTAATCTAACTAAATCATGTAAGGTAAAGGTAAAGGTAAAGATTCCCATCGCACATATGTGCTAGTCGTTCCTGACTCTAGGGGGCGGTGCTCATCTCCGTTTCAAAGCCGAAGAGCCAGCGCTGTCCAAAGACGTCTCCGTGGCCATGTGGCCGGCATGACTAAATGCCAAAGGTGCACGGAACGCTGTTACCTTCCCACCAAAGGTGGTCCCTATTTTTCTACTTGCATTTTTACATGCTTTCGAACTGCTAAATTGGCAGAAGCTGGGACAAGTAACAGGAACTCACTCCGTTATGCGGCACTAGGGATTCGAACTGCCAAACTGCTGACCTTTCTGATCAACAAGCTCAGCGTCTTAGCCACCGAGCCACAGCGTCCCTTAATTAAATCATGTAGTATTATGCAAATCCAGCTTCCCCATGGACATTGCTTGTCAGAAGCCAGCTGGGAAGGTTACAAATGGCAATGACATGGACCCAGGATGTCACAGCTCTCATAAATGTACGATGGCTGCCAAGCATCTGAATTTTAATCATGCGATCGTGGGGATGCCGCGACGGTTGTATGCGTGAGGATTGGTTGTAAGCCACTTTTTTTCAAAGCGGCTGTAACTTCAAACAGTTGCTAAATGAATCGATGTAGGATTGCCTGGGTGTGTTCCTGGAAGCCGTAAATAGAAGGGAATGGAGACAAGAAAGAGAAGAAAAAGGAATCTAATACCAGTCAACCAGCTGGGCTCCAATGATGTCGTGAATATGGTAGGGAAGGCCCAGTTTTACCGCATTGGGCGCTTGACGGCTCTGCAAATCAGACAGTAGGACTTCCTTGTATTTGGATTTCTGGATCATCCCCAAAACGGCTTTCCTTCCTGGGAAGAGAAGAATGGTCAGCGAGCAGCTGCTTTCGGAAACATACTCTCAGAGCTGCCATCCTACACTTCAGCTGTGCTTTTGCTAGCTGTCAGTCTGCTATGCACTGCGTGGGAGGGAGCTGGATGGGAGAGGGGAAGACTACGAATTCATTGTGCCTTCCAGAGACACCATCTCTAGGGTCAAACCCTGGGAATGGAATGCAACAGCTCACCAACCAAGCAGCCAGTGTTGGGTTGCTACCGGTTCTCCCCGGTTCTTGCGAACCGGTAGTGGAAATTTTGAGTAGTTCGGAGAACTGGTAAATAACACCTCTGCCTGGGCCCGCCCCCAATCTATTCGCTGCCTCCTGAGTCCCAGCTGATCGGCTAGAAGGAAAAAATCAGGGCTCACTTGACAAAGAAGAGAGAAAAAACCCAAGACACCGTAGCTTTAAATTGAGAAGCCAAGAAGCTTCCCAAATGATCGGCTAAAACCGATCTGCTCCTTGTAAACCGCTCGGTGGTGGTAGATTGGCAATTGAGGCCAAGCTGCCCGAAAGCGGTTTCCGATGATCTTGGTGGTGGCAGAGCGGCAAAAAACTGTTTAAACTCTTGTTGCGGTGCTTCAAAGGGCTGCCCTACAGCTGATGAGCGGTAAAAGGCAGTGTGGTGGTAGACCAGTGCACTCCAAAAACAAATGGGTAGAACGGAACACTCCAAAAACAAATGGGTAGACCGGTACAGCTCTGCAAGCAGTTAAAAGCCTGGTAGACCAGTACCTCTGCTAAATCCTAAAGAATTGTTTGTCACATAACCATCAAACCACGCCCACAAAATAAGCCCCGCCCACAGAACCGGTAGTAAAAAATTTTAGAACCCATCACTGCAACCAGCCCTCCTTCGAAGAGGCAGTTCCAAAAACAATTTATGCAAATATAATTGGACAAGAAGGGAATAGGGGAGGAGAGGAATTGGACCAGGAAAGTTTAACTGGGAGGTTTTGGCAAGCGAACTTCAGTTCTGGCTTTGTCATTCTGTAATCCACTTGGCTCTTATTAAAAGTATAGCCCTCGCTACAAATGGAGTCAAGGGTCTTTTTTTGGCTAAGGGACCAAGTCAGGGCAGATCTGACAAATTCCAGCATTAGAGTCGAGTTCAAGACTGGACATCCTGCACTGGATAAGGTAATGGAGAACTGTTCTTTTTTCCCCCTTTTTCTTGCAACAGTTTGCAAGTTTGCAATTTAATTTGCAAAAACAAACCTTCAAATGAAAGAGCCACTCTAAATTGTAATGGTTTCACGAATTTAAAATGCAAAGAAGTTTCTACTACCCAAAAAAACTGAAATATAATTTGCTGGTTCTGGATGCAAATTTGGGACTTGCTTAATCTAGTGAAATCTTGCAGGTTTCAAAAGTCACAGGCTCGGAGTGATAATGTGATTTGTTTATTTTGCTTCTTAGCATCATGTACGAATCCAGCCAACAAACTACAACTATTGTTTAGCACAATGTGTGAACAGACACACCTTTGATGAAGCATTTGATGAAGCGGCCTGCTCCAGGCACGGCAAGCCACCAACTCCCGGCATCACGGACAGTCAAGACACCAGCATTCACCAGCTGCCTGAAGAAAAGACAGAAAGGGAAAAAGTAAATGTCCATTGTGATTTATTCCATGACTAACAATGTATAACTGATTTCTGGACTAATCCCTTCTGCCTTTTCAGACACGCGAAGTCAATGGGGAAGCCAGATTCACTTAACTTACCCTGTTACTAACTTAACAATGCAGCAATTCATTTAACAACTGTGGCAAGCAAGGTTGTAAAATGGGGCAAACCTCACTTAACATCTATCTTGCTTAGGAACAGAAATGTTGGGCTTAATTGTGGTCATAAGCGGCTTTTTATTTTCTCTCTCCCCTCCTCACTTTTCTTTCTCCTCCCCACTATGTCCTACTATTTGCTTTTGTACTCTTGTATTTTATTCTATAATCTAATAAAATATTGTAAGTTGGAAAAAAAAAGACAATGACTATCCTTGTATGAGTTGTCAAACAACATTCTAAGGTATCTACCACAGGGGTGAAATCCTACCAGTTCGGACCGGTTTGGGCAAACCGCTACGGATTATGGGCATCAGTTCGGCAAACCGGTAATTACTCCTCCTTGGTCCCACCCACACCCGGCCGATTGCTGCTCACCTCTTCCGGCTGCTCGATATTCCACAGAATTCAATGTTAAATGCAGCAGAGAGACTGCTAACTTTTCTCCCTCCATTCAGAACGGAGCTGCTGCAGCCTGCCCTTTA
Source organism: Arizona elegans (assembly GCA_022577455.1). Classification (NCBI taxonomy): domain Eukaryota; kingdom Metazoa; phylum Chordata; class Lepidosauria; order Squamata; family Colubridae; genus Arizona; species Arizona elegans. Next base: position 152,950,696 of record JAKOOJ010000003.1, read on the forward strand.
AGGTAGTCTCCAGGAGGGAGGGGGCCAGGAGGGAACCATAAAGGGAGCAGCATCTCCGTTCTGAATGGTGGGAGAAAAGTTAGCATTCTCTCTGCCACAGAATTCAATGTTAAATGCAGCAGGGAGAATGCTAACTTTTCTCCCTCCATTCACAACAGAACTGCTGCAGCCTGTCCCTTTAAGGTAGCCCCCAGGAGGGAGGGGGGCGGGTGGGGGAAGCACCTGGAATGGAGCCATTTTTGTGAAAGACAGGAAAATGGGGAAGGGAATTTTCCTGCCTGTCATCCATTCCTCAATCTCAGCACAGACCGAGGGAAGGATGGTAGGCAGGAATATACCTCTCCCCATTTTCCTGCCATTTGCGACAAGGAGTGGCTGGGAGGGGAGGGGCCGGTGAGGAGCCCCTCGATGTGACATCAGTCGAGTTGGCCACGCCCACCCGGTCACATGACCTTCCCCCAACAAGCTACGCCCACAGAACCGGTAGGGGAATTTTTTTAATTTCACCCCTGATGTTTCGGCGTTTCCCCGAAAATAAGACTGGGTCTTATATTAATTTTTGCTCCAAAAGATGCATTAGGGCTTATTTTCTGGTTAGGTCTTATTTTGGGGGAAAATACGGTACTAAATGCTTCTATCTGGTGGACAATTTTAACTGGGGCTTATTCTAGGGGTAGGGCTTATATCACGAGCATCCTGAAAAATCATGCTAGGGCTTATTTTCCGGTTGGGTCTTATTTTTGGGGAAATACAGTAGTTAGCCACTGTGGGAAACAGAACCCTGAATGAGACAATACTATGACTTGATCATGTGAGATTGAAGTTCTCCCAAAGAAGTTGCCTTTTGTAACGTGAGCGTGCATTCTCAGAAAGCAGAGAGCAGGGGTGAAATGTAAAATTTGTTACTACCAGTTCTGTGGGCATGGCTTGGTGGTGGTGGGGTTTAATGTGACTGAGTGGGCATGGCCAATTTTTTTTTTTTTAACTTTTCAAAGCATTTTTTCTAATGCTTTGAAAAGCCTCTGCCGATCAGGCAACTCAGCTGGGTTCATCAGAGACTTTTCAAAGCATTTTTTTAACCACCTCTTCGGCCAAGAGATTGCAGAAAAAAATGCTTTGAAAAGCCTCTGACGATCCCAGCTGAGCCGCGTGATCATCGGAGGCTTTTTTTTTTACATTTAAAAGCATTTTTTCGTCGGAAGAGGTTGTAGAAAAAATGCTTTTAAAAGTAAAAAAAAAAAAGCCTCTGATGAGCGTGTGACTCAGCTGAGCATGGTGGAGGGGGGCGCACAGGGATTTTTGCTACTGGTTCCGCTGCCATCGCTACCGGATCAGGTGATCTGGTCCAAACTGGGAGCATTTCACCCCTGGCAGAGAGGCATATTTGTCTTTAAATCACAAACAAAACTATGTAACGGTGTTTTTTAACTTCGGCAGCTTTAAGATGGGTAGACTTCAACTCCCAGAATTTCCCGGCCAACAGACACACAATGAATGAGCTTAATTTGGAGAAAAAGTTGGCAAAAAGTGAAAGGAGGGGAGTGGGAAATAGGTACGGAACAGCAGGAAAATTGGTAGCCCAAGGGACTCTTCCGTCTGCTTACGTGATTTCTGTGTCCCTAAAGCCAAAATCTTTCAACATCCTTTTCTTGTCGAAACTGATGTCAGGGCAAACGGTAAGGACTGAATCTAAAAACTTCTTCACTGTCCTGGCAAACTCCTTTCCCGATATAAATTCCTGCACCTGAGAAAAAATAAAATAAGACCGTCATCACCAGCTTGCTGGCTCTTTGGCTCTTCTACCCCATCCATGCCCCCCTTTGGTAGAAGCCAACCTTAGATACGTAGCTGTCTGTAAATGCCACCACAAAAAAATCCGCTTCAATGCTATGCTGAAACATTCGGATCCGGCCCTCATTTTTCAGCTGGCTCTACAGAGAGAGAAAGAGTTTCAGAGTTTGTTTCCAGAAGCAGATATGGCATGTGAATTTTGAGGAAGAGACAAAGCAGAGCATAAAAAGCCGAGCAAAGCTGTTGTGACCCAGGCCCAAGTAAGTAGTAATCGATGCAAACAGTTCCAAAACGAACAGACTTTATTAGAACAGCTGAGAATTAACTCATTCTCAGCGTAGTCCAAACTAAATTAAAGCAAACTCTTCATAATACAAATTCTTCAGTCTAATCACCAACCTTGGTATAATTAGGCAAACTGCCAAAGGCTTCTCTTGGGAAAAGTTCAAAAGCAGAAGACGCCAACGTCTTTTCTGACAAAGAGCCTAAACGCCATTGCTGGCCTTTTAAGCCTTATGGGAGGGGCCAATCATCTCTTGGCCCTACTCCCGAGTCGTCCTCTTTGCTTTAGCTGCTCTTGCCTTCTGGCAGCTCTTCTCATACATGCACTAGGAACAGGTTCCTCCTGTTCCTCTGCCTCTCTACTGTCAGCCTCTGGAGGCTCCAGAGTCCGCACATCACTCCCCGATGGCCCTGGCCCCATCTCTGCCTCTGACACAGAGCCCTCATCCGGGCCTTCCCCAGCCTCCAGGACTGGCCCATGTTCTTCCTCAGCCTCATCGCTGTCCGACTCCGCTGCCAGCTCTGCAGGCTGCTGGCGAACCACAACAAAAGCATCGGCGAATATGGCAGGAAAAAACAGCAATTATCTATAGCCATCGGACATTAAAACAAACTAAACCCATCTTATAGTTGAGTTCACACAATAAACATGTTGTTGGAGTTCTGAATTTTTTTAAAGATTCCCTCAATATGCTGAACCAAAATTTTTTGGCTTGCATAGCAGAGCTACCGTGCTTCCCCAAAAATAAGACCCTGTCTTATGTTTTTTTGAACCCCGAAATAAGTGCTTGGCCTTATTTTCAGGGATGTCCTATTATTTTGGGGTGCATGGAGCAAAACGGGGCTCCTCTTGCCACCTTACCTGATTTCCAGGTCTGTCTTCCTAACCCTAACCAGGGGAAATGGTGGGGACTGGCTGTGCATGTGTTTAGATACTTTCGGGGAGGGCTTATTTTCGGTGGGGTGGGGGGGCTTATTTCAGCACATGCGCTCAAAAGCCGATTGGGCTTATTATCAGAGAATGTCTTATTTTAGGGGAAACAGGGTATTAAAAAAAACAACCTATAAGGACAGTTAAAGCTTAGTAAAACTAGGATATGCTGCAGTTGTGGTTCCTGGTCTTTTAACTGACCTGGTTTAGTGTGCTTTATGAATCCACTATTGTGACAAAAGTAGTTTGGGTATCCTTCCTTTTTCTGGAAGAAATATACCCTTTCTTGAAGGCCAGTATCTTCAAAGCTTTATTTGACTGAGATACTGAAAAGCGAGTGAGGGAAAGGGCAATCATCAATTAAAGTTAATTTTCCTTCACTATATCAAGATCACGTGAAGAGTTAATACCACTTCACATGATCTTGGTAAGGCCACACTTGGAATACTGCATACAGTTTTGGTCACCACGGTGTTAAAAAGATGTGGAGACTCTAGAAAGAGTGCAGAGAAGAGCAACAAAGATGATTAGAGGACTGGAGGCTAAAACATATGAAGAACGGTTGCAGGAACTGGGTACGTCTAGTTTACTGAAAAGAAGGACTTGGGGAGACATGATAGCAGTGTCCCAATATCTCAGGGGCTGTCACAAAGAAGAGGGAGTCAAGCTATTCTCCAAAGCACCTGAGGATAGGACAAAAAGCAATGGGTGGAAGCTAATTAAGGAGAGAAGCAACTTAGAACTAAGGAGAAATTTCCTGACAGTGAGAACACTTAATCAGTGGAATGACTTGCCTACAGAAGTTGTGAATGCTTCAACACTGAAGTTTTTAAGAAGATGTTGGATAACCATTTGTCTGAAGTGGTGTAGGGTGTCCTGCCTAAGCAGGTGGCTGGACTAGAAGACCTCCAAGGTCCCTTCCAACTCTGTTATTATTATAATAACATGCTCTTATTATTATTATTATTATATGCCCCACCCAGATGTTTAGCTTAGAAAAACAAACGCTAAGATAGAGTGGGAAGGGATGTGGAGGAGGAAAAGTGATAAGCAAATGGCATGAAGATGAGATGAAGAAGCTGAAGAGATGTTTGGAGAGTGTCCGCTATTACAAGCAGGTCTGCTATAGGGCCACAAGCTATGATGAGCAGCATATCCTGGTAACAGAATCACAGAGGTGGAAGGGACATTGGAGATCCTCTAGTCCAACCCCCTGCTCAAGCAAGAAACCCTATACCAGGTGTCAGCAACCTGTGGCTCTGGAGCCGCATGTGGCTCTTTCACCCCTCTGCTGTGGCTCCCTGTCACTCAAAATATGCATCACAAACACTAATATGCAACACCCCGGCACGCAATTTATTGAGCTTTTCAACCTCCGGTAAACCAACGGTGGATAAATCCAAGAAAAAAAAAATTCAGAAGAAAACAGAACGTTTAATTCAACTACATATGCTAGTTTTGTGGCCGCTCAAGAAATAGTCAGGCATCGGAAGGGTTTTGTGACTCCCGGTGTTTTCTTTTCTGTGGGAAACGGGTCCAAATGGCTCGTTGAGTGTTTAAGGTTGCAGACCCCTGCCCTATACCAAGGGTGTCCAATGGCCGGCCTGTGGGCCGGATGTGGGCCCACTTCAGCTCCGCGAAGGGGAAAAACGTTGCAAAACGTCATGTGACGGCAACGTGACATGGTGAGTTTGATACCTGTGTCCTATTCCATTTCAGACAAATGGGGGAAATCCTGACCGGAGCTTGGAGCTTTCCTGGGAGCTCAGTAGCAATTAGAACCACCACGGTGAATCTCATCCTGCACTTCTTCCAAAATAAAGTAAACACTCTAAAAGGTTGTTGGGTTACTTTACAGATTAATAGACTTTTGCCTGGACTAAGTAATTAAAGGACTAAATATTAAAGGTATACTTAGAAGGGTGGAGAGCAATAATAGCCTGTTGCTGGGGAAGGTGTGCCTATGTGCTGCAATAAAGAATTGTCTTCAGCAGTGTTTGTCAACCTTGGGAACTTTAAGATGTGTGGACTTCAACTCCCAGAATTCCCCAGCCAGCTATGCTGGCTGGGGAATTCTGGGAGTTGAAGTCCACACATCTTAAAGTTTCCAAGGTTGACAAACACTGATCTACAGATTTGCTAGGCTGTGATATGTGTCCAGTCCTCAGAAAACAAAGAACCTTCACAATATCCTGATTTTAAATTAATTTTTGTGGTCGACTTCTGAGAGATTTGAGTATCTAGCAGAATAACAAGTCAAATAAATACAAGTGGTCCTTGACTTACAACCACCATTGGCACTAGGATTTCTATTGCTGAGCAAAGCGATTGCTAAGTGAATGATGCACAATTTTATGGCTTTTTTGCCATGGTTAAGAGAATCAGTGCAGCTGTTAAGTGAATCACATGGTCATTAACTGAATCCATCTTCCTCTATTGACTTTGGTTGTCGGAAGCCAGCTGGGGAGGTCGCAAATAGTGATCAAATGATCTGTTCTGCCCCAGCTACGGACCCCAAAGAACACAGCACACACAAACTCTATACAAAGCTTATTTTACTCAAATAACTTAGTCTTTATCATTCAAAGGCTGTTAATAAACTGTCTTAACAGCCTACCAGAATTCTAAGATAAGGTAATCACAGTCTTACTAGAGTTGGCAGAAAGCCCAGAAGCAATTTTGCAGACACGAAGGAGAGTGAACTAAAGTTGTTCTCTACAGCTTGTTGCAAGCATGTTCCTTCTTAAGTAGGCTAAGGGAGTGGCCAATTAGCCCCAAGCCTTACTCTCGAGGAGACCTCCTCCTGAGGAACCACTCCTGCCTTTTGGCAGCTCTGCGCTCCTGGGCATCAAGAAGAGTCTCCTCCTCTTCGTCCTCTTCACTTAAAGGAGCTTCTGGAGGTTCTGAAGGCCCTGGCTGAATCCCCGCCTCTAGCACCACATCTTCTCCAGCCTCCTCACTGTCTGACTTGAGCGCCAGCTGCACAGGCACAGCACCACACCAGCCTCCTCGTTGTCGGAATCAGCTACAATCTGCACAGGCCACTGACGGGCCACAACATGATCCTTGAACCTTGCAACTGTCATAAATACATGCCTGCTGCCAAGCGCCCAATTTTTTATTACATGATCACGGGGATGCTGTAGTACAGGTAGTCCTCAACTTACAACAGTTCATTTAGTGACCGTTTGAAGTTACAACGGGACTGAAAAAAGTGACTTATGACGGTATTTCACGCTTGTGGCCATTGCAGCATTCCCCCGTAGTCACGTGATCACAATTCAGATGTTTGGCAATTGGTTCATATTTACGACAGTTGCAGTATCCACATGATCCCCTTTTGCGACCTCTTGACAAGCAAAGTCATTGGGGAAGCCGGATTCACTTAACAACCATGTGGTTAACTTAACAACTATGACGATGATTCATTTAACAACCGGGGCAAAAAAGGTCATATAATGGGGCAAAACTCAACAAACGTTTTCACTTAGCAGCATAAATTTTGAGCTCTATTGTGATCATTAAGTCGAGGACTACCTGTATTCAGAAGTGCAGGGACTGGTAAGTTGTAAGTAACTTCTTTCAATGTCACCGTTAAGTTCAAACGGTCCCTAAATTAATAGTCATAAATAGAGGACTGCCTCCATTCTTTGACAATGGACGCAGATTAAAGGTGACAGAACAGCAGCACCTCTGGGAGAGGTCAAAAGAGTCAAGATGGAAGTTGCAGCAATGCAATCAAAATCTCATCTCTTTTGTACATGCATATGATCTATCTATCTATCTATCTATCTATCTATCTATCTATCTATCTATCTATCTATCTATCTCCTTAATCTCTACCTACACTGACACCAAACACCACCAGTTCAACTGGAGCAACACAAAAATCGTCACCCATGCTACCACCCGCCACACTCATGAGTTCATTGAAGCCTGGCACTCCACAAGCAATTCCACCAACAGACATGTTGACCTATAACCAGCCTACCAACCCTTCAAAATCCCAATCAGCCCACCAGAGACAGCACTGACCCTCAACCACCTCATGCAATTTCCCCCTCACTCACACACACTTATCAATTTGCCTCCAAAGGACCCTGACCTGAGGTAATCTCCTTATCACAAGACTCACAGATGACTCACAGATGACTCATCACAAGACCTGTCAGAAGATACACCCACACCTGAGCCCTTATAAACAGAAAAACACCGACATCCCCTAAACTCCACTGGAGATGTTACCTAGCCTTGTAATGAAATGTTCGGAAACCAACCTACAAGCTTGGAAAATGAACCTTTACCCATACCCACCCACACACACACACACAATGAATGGGGCTTCGATTGGGCTGCTGTGACCACCATCTTGGCTGTGTTACCTCGCTGCTGATGTTGCCGTATCCCAACCAGGCAGAAGGTTCTTACCAGATGTCTGTCCACAACCGTACGATCTTTGACAAGACTGTAGATCTGATGCCTCAGAATCAAAGGCGGCAGGCAATCTTCAAATACTTTGCGAGGGAAGAGAGATACCAGATTCTGAAGAGCAGCTTCGACTGCCACAGGGCCCTCTGAGAAAAGGAACAGCTAAGATAAGAACGAAGAAGTCTCACGTCTTAGCATTTCCATAAAGACTTCCTCTGACTCCATTTACAAACTCCCTCCTTTTTCATTCACTTGCCCCAAAGCAGGTGCTTCGTGCAAAGTGCATTTCACTCTTTCTCACCCTGTCCTGAAGGCTCGGATCCGTCACTCGGAGCCAGCCGTCGCTTCTTGGCCTTGAAAGTATCAGACAGGAGCTGGTGCTTCCGCTTCATAGGGCTGGAGAGAGTGAGAGCAAAGGCTTAAGATTGAGTTCGTATGTAACCAGTCTATTGATTTTTGCTCATTTGGCTGTATAGATAGAGTCCTCCATTTACAACAGTTCGGTTAGTGACCTATCAAAGTTACAACGGCACTGAAAAAAGTGACTTATGACCATTTTCACACTTACCACCATTGAAACATCCCCACGATCACATGATCAAAATCCAGACGGTTGGCAATTGACTCATATTTATGACGGTTGTAATGCCCCGGGGTCACATCATCATCTTTTGCGACCTAACAAGCGAAATCAATGGGGGAGTTAGATTCAATTTAACAACCATGTTACTAGCTTAACAACTGCAGTGAAATCTCTTAACAACGGTGGCAAGAAAGGTCGTAAAATGGGGCAAAGCTCACTTAACAAATGTCTCACTTAGCAGAAGAAATGTTGAGCTCAGTTGTGGTCGTAAGTCGAGGACCACCTATAATGTTCGCCGAATGTTTTCTTTGTTATTCCCCATTCATTCTATATCATTTCCCATTTTCAAATTTTTCCTTTTGTTTAACGCATTGCTTTGCTTCTGTGCAAACAGCTTCTGTGCGGCTTCTCACAAACTGTATTCCCTCTAATAACCCCATCAAAATGGTTCCTTGATTCTCATTCCAGCAAACATTCTGCCACCTTTTTTTGTATTTAAAATAGTCTCTGGTAAATCTTTGGCATTACAAACCCTCATGCTTTCCCCATTTGCTTGGCATATTTTAAAAACTGCTGGGTTTTACATAATGTCAGATCGGCATGCAGCAATTAAGCAAAGTACCTCTTCCCTTAAAAGTCCCAAAAGTGCTTTTTTCAAGAGGCAACTGGACTGATTTTTCTTTGAAGCCGTTTCGCTTCTTATCCAAGAAACTTCTTCAGTTCTAACCTGGATGGTGGAGAATGGCAGGATTTATAGTCCTTGCAGACAGCTGGTCATTTGCATTCTTTTAGGGAGTCATTGAGGGCCCTTAGAGGTTTATCTGTCCTCAGGGTCACCTGAGTAGTGCAAATGGGTGCAGAGCCTTCTGGTAACTACCGAAAGGACTGCTTTGTAGACTGGAGATAGATGACTACTCAGATGATCCTGAGGACAGATAAACCTCCAAGTGGCCTCAATGACTCTCTAAAAAGAATGCAAATGACACAAGCATAGAAATAAGCAATTGTGTACAGATAGTGCTCAACTTACAACCACAATTGAGCCCAACATTCTGCTAAGTGAAACATTTGTTAAGTGAATTTTGCCCTATTTTACGACCTTTCTAGCCACAGCTATTAAGTGAATCACTGCACTTATTAAATTAGTAACACGGTTGTTAAGTGAATCTGGCTTCCCCATTGGACTTTGCTTGTAAAAAGGTTACGAAAGGTGATCACAAGACCCTGGAACACAGCAACTGTCATGAGTCAAGTATCTGAATGTAAATCACATGACCATGGAGATGCTGCAACACTTGTGAGTGTGAAAAACAGTCATAAGTCACTTTTTTTCAGTGCCATTGTAACTTTGAACCGTCATTAAATAAACTGTGGTAAGTCGAGGACTACCTGTAGGAGGAAAAGCAGGCAAGGGGAGATTTACACCTCTCTCCTAAGATTTTACCCCACCTCTCCCTCCTTTGAAACAATACAGCAAAACATCACACAACTTAAACTGATGATACCAACTCCTCACAAGTGAAAATGTATTTTACTTCTTTCAGACTCTCCTCCCAGCTCCCTCATGTGACTCGGCTCCAAAACGTTTCTCCAGCAAAAGCTTTCACCTAGAACTAAGGAGAAATTTCCTGACGGTGAGAAAAAAAATAATCAGTGGAACGACTTGTCTCCAGAAGTTGTGGATCTTCCAACGCTGGATGTTTTTAAGCAGAAATTGGAAACCATTTGCCTGGTGGCGCAACAGACTAAAGCACTGTTATTAACAGTGCTGTTATTAACATCAGTTGCCTGCAATTACTGCAAGTTCTCACCAGGCTCAAGGTTGACTCAGCCTTCCATCTTTTCTAAGGATGGATCTAAGGAAGGATGGATCCTTTCTAGGTAAAATGAGGACCCAGATTGTGGGGGCAATAAACTGACTTTGTATAAAATATACAAAAGTATGAAGGCTATTGCTTAACGCATTGTAAGCCACCCTGAGTCTCCGGAGAAGGGCGGCATATAAATCAAATCAAAATTTTTTTGTCTGAAATGGTATAGGGTTTCCTGCCTGAGCAGGTGGTTGGACTAGATGACCTCCAAGTCCCTTCCAACTCTGTTATTCTATTCTATTTTGTTTCACAGGCAACACAACTAAGCATCAACCCTGTTTTTCTCATTCTTCTTCCTAATAAACTTTATATTTGTTAAAGAATAAAATAGGATAAATATGTGCAACTAGTAAGGTTAGAATTTAGGGATAAATGAAAAAGGTGTTTATATATGAAAGTATAGAAATACTGAGGTAGATTCAAAAAAGAAAAGAAAAGGGGGGAAGACGATATTGACAAAAATAGTAATTGAGTAAAATGTATTTGAATTTGACTAATTGTATAAGATAAAAAACGGCCAACAATCTGTTCAAAAAAGAAAGAAAGATGTGGGTGAAGGTGGGAGAGGAGAAAAGAAAAAAACCCAATAAAACTTGTTTTTTTTAAAAAAAAAACTCTGTTTTTCTTTCTGGCTGCTACCTGCATTTATCCACCTTTCACCTCTGAGTTCCTCCCTGTCCTCAATTTACACATTTTCTCCCTGAATCATAACTTTCAGAATCCCACAGACTCCCCCCACCTTCTCTCTCCCCTCCCATTGATTTCACTTCGAATTGAAGCTGCATTACGCCTTTCCTACCCCTCTCAGTCCTCACTCGCGTCGTCTCGCTTGCTGGTCGTCGGCAACAGATGACGTCACATTGTTTGAAGAGCCTTTTTGGAGCCGCCCTTCGTCTTTGGAGTAGGCGGGAGAAAAAATAGTTTGACTGGCAGAAGGGAAGTCCAATGGCTTCCTCGTCCGGCTAATGGCCCTCTTTAAAGGAAGAAAGGCGGGCTTGGCTCTTCTTCTAATCTAGAACAATGTTTCTTGAATTTTTGGCTCTCCCAGAACCCCAATTTATAACTTTTAAAAATTATGGAGAACCCCCAAAAGAGTTTCTGCTTATGCGGGTTATGTTTATTGATGTTTACCATATTAAAATGGACGCATTTGTAGAATTTATTGAAACATATAAAAATATTAAACCCATTCCATATTAATATACATATTTTTCGTGAAAAAACTATTTTTTAACAGTTGAAAATAATAAGAGTGACACTAAAATTTTTGCAAATGTCTTCAATATCTGGCAATTTTTTTTTTTTTAATTTTGCAGATCCCAGAGAGACTTCTGAGGTCCTTCAAAAAGAGTTTAAGAAACACTGATTAAATCAGGGGTCTCCAACCTTGGCAACTTTACGACTTGTGGGCTTCAACTCCCAGAATTCCTCATCCAGCGCATCCTGGCTGAGGAATTCTGGGAGTTGAAGTCCACAAGTCGTAAAGTTGCCAAGGTTGGAGATCCCTGATCTAAATCAGTCTTTTTCAACCCGGCAATTTTAGGATACTGGTTGGAGAATTCTGGGAGTTGAAGTCCACCCAACTTAAAGTTGCTGAGGTTGGAAAGCAATGATTTTAGACTTATAGGAAAGACAGACACTGGGCTGGAAAGATATGGATGGCCCTGAGATGGGGCCAAGATTGCCCCCATATGGTGATCATGCAGATTTCTGATGTCTAAATCTGATATATGTAGCAATTTCCTGGTGATTAGGGTTGTTTTTTTTCCCCCACGATCAGAATTGTTTTATGAAAGTTTGGGTGATAGTAGCATCTCATTGATGCTGAAACAAGACTTAAAATGAAAATTTACATTATGTGCACATTTACCTTTTGCTTTTGGCAAAAACTCAAAAATCAAGTGATGTATGTTTCTGAATTGCTAGACTACAACCTTCTTTCTGTGTCCTTGGTCTTGAAATGTCTAGCCAGCGAAGAAGCGGTTTTGTGTCCCCTGCTACTTTACTCTTCCTTTCCACTCTACAGAGATCTCAGTGCTAAGCAACGCTGCTTGAGCGGGTTTCCAGTGGCAATAGTCTGATGCAGTGGTGGGATTCAGCCAGTTCGCACCACTTCGGGAGAACCGGTTATTAACTTTCTGAGCAGTTTGGCCAACTGGTTGTTGGAAGAAATCATTAGGGCAGAGAACCAGTTGTTAAATTACTTGATTCCCACAACTGGTCTGATGTTGTATCAGCAATCGACTTTCTTTCTTCTGAGCAGCCTGACCAACAGTCTTGCAGGCTGGAGGGGACCACATCTAAAACAAAAGAAAGTTGCTTTTTCTATTCTACGAGTGACTGGCTTTGAAAAGCATAGACAGCCACCACTTTCTTCTATTTTGATGCATCTCTTTTTTTGACCAAAAAAAATTCATGTGAGGTCTAGGTTTATTGCATATGAAAAACCAACTACTTCAGATTTTTAAAAATGTTTAATTTTTTTTTTAAATGAAGGGGAAGCAACTGTATCTGACTCACTGGATCTTCCAGATGGACAGCTTCTTAAAAAACACTTCATTCTTCCAAAATGATTTTTCAACTACCCAATCTAACTTATACCACTGAATTAACGTAAAATCAGACAAGACTGACTACGCTCAAAATATATACTAATACAAAACAGTAGTTTAAAAAAACATAATATGAATTTAATAATACTCTAACTGTCCCTCCCAGTGATTAACTGCATTGACATGAATACAATTTTCAACACTTTCCAAAAAGGATCAGAACAGGGTCCATGGGAATTTGCCTAAAATACTTTCCCCATGTCCTCCAAATATCTCACACTACAATTCCCATTATCCCCCAGGCTGGGATTGCAGAACAGAAGCAAAAGCCACCAAATTAGGAAGGTCTAGTAGTTAACTACTGTTTTCCAACCTTGGCCCCTTTAAGAAATCTAAACTACAATTCCCAGAATTCCACTGGCTGGGAAATTTTGTGACTTGAGATCCACGCATTTTAAAAAGGCCGAAATTGAGGAACTGCAGGAAACCTTAAAGGCGCCGGAAAGAGAAAGCAGGCTTCGATTGCCATCTAGTGGCTCTACTTTTAAATTGCAATTGACTCTGAAGAAAAAAGAAAGGCAGGGCTTTCTCTGCTAACTGGCGCCCTTTGATGATGCAACTTAGATGATGCAAATAAGGGAAATTGGGCTTTGTTTTTGGATCAGAAAACCAACCGCTCCGACTGGGCTTGGGTGGTGGTTGAAGGTTAGGCGTGCGACCCCTACGAGGCTGCAGGCATTCCCGGCGCTCGGCAGTGACGTCACGGCAGGTAAGCGGGGAATTTGGAAGAAGGAACAGGGAAGGCTGCGTTGGGATTTCCCTTGTTTCTGATGATCGTTATAGGAATCCAAGGCCAGGTCAGAGGGCAAAGGGCAGAGGTCAGCTCTTAAACTCTCCTGGTGGGGGGGTGATTTAGGAGCCAGGACTTTGGGTTTTTTCTCCCAACTTTGTTTTACAGGTAGTCCTCGATTTACGACCACAATTGAACCCATTTCTATTGCTAGGCGAGACATTCGTTAAGTTAATTTTGCCCCATTTTATGACCTTTCTTCTTGCCGCAGTTGTTATGTGAATCATTGTACTTATTAAGTTAGTAACCTGGTTGTTAAGTGAATCTGACTTCCCCATTTTTTATTTTTTTTTGCTTTAATTTATATGCCGCCCTTCTCCGGAGACTCAGGGTGGCTTACAATGCGCTAAACAATAGCCTTCATACTTTTGTATATTTATACAAAGTCAGCTTATTGCCCCCACAATCTGGGTCCTCATTTCACCTACCTTTGAAAGGATGGAAGGCTGAGTCAACCTTGAGCCTGGTGAGATTTGAACTTGCAGTAATTGCAAGCAGCAGATGTTAATAACAGTGCTTTAGTCCACTGTACTACAGGCTCTTCCTTTGACTTTTACATGTCCGAAGGTAGCAAAAGATGATGACAACACACACAAACACACACACACGCTGCAACTATCATAAATATGAGTCAGTTGCCGAGCGCCTGAATTTTTGATCACATGACCGTGGGAATACCGCAACGGTCGTAAATGTAAAAAACGGTCATAAGTCATTTTTTCCAGTGCCGTTGTAACTTTGAACGGTCACTAAATGAACTGTTGTACATCGAGGACTACTTGTAATGTCAAATATTGGGTTAGAGTTTTAAAAGTTCCTTTCCGTCTTAGTTGTTCCAAAGGTGCTTTTTTTCAGGAGGCAATTGGACTTTCTTGCTTTTTCTTTTTGAAGATGTTTTGCTTCTCATCCGAGAAGCTTCTTCAGCTCTGACTTGATGGGGTAGGATCCAGTCAGAGCTGAAGAAGCTTCTCGGATGAGAAGCGAAACGTCTTCAAAGAAAAAAAAACAAGAAAGTCCAGTTGCCTCCTAAAAAAAGCACCTTTGGGACAACCTTGACCTGGATGACTGAGAATCGCTACAGACATTTTCCATCTTAGCCTTAAACGCAGAGGTGCACTAAGCGAGGACAATTTCTCAAGTGTATATTCTGAAGGCAGAAGTTTCATGCTCATTCTTTTTATTATTAGACACAAACCCTTATGAAGCACACAGCCAGTTCCAGGTCTTTCAACCAAGAGGATCACGAGGATGAATCCAAAGTCAAGAATCCAAGGAGCGATTCCAAGGCACCCCTTACTTTGCCGGTTGCTCCCCCTCTGTATGACGCCCCTTTTCCCTTTTACCGGCGTCCAGCTGAAATGGGACGCTTTTCCCTAGATGCCAAGCGGTGCTTCCATGGAGATGCCCGTCAGCTGCGCTACTATGTTCCTCCCCCTGCCGAAGGCCCCTCCCCTGGATTTGACTTGCGCGATGGCTACCGTGACCGCTACGTACAGCGAGATGACAGCGTCCGTGAAGGCCTGGACCATCTGCTGCAATGGATTGTGGAGAACCGGAAGCAGTTACAGACTGAGGACAAAGGGTGAGAAAGAGTTAGAGGAAGTGCTGGCCAGAGAGTGTTTTAATCAGTTGCAAGGCTGAAAGTCTCTTCTTGTACAGGTACCGTGTTTTGGTTTTAAGTACCGTCTGTGTGATGTAAATTAGTGCTGATGTTGTTCTTAAAACAAAGGACTATGACTCAGCAACTACAGCCAGCCAACCTCAGAACCCAAAATCCAACCAGGACTCAGAAAGGTATTTAAAGGCCAGTGTTCCCCAAGACAAGCACAATCCAAAGCGCACCAAAGATGTCTCCTCGAATGGGAACTGAAACGTTTGCAACCAAATCGCCAAGCTCTGAGCTCAAACCAACAACATAACTACCAATCCGAGCTACTAATATTCAGAGACATTTCAAGGGCAAACTACCGTATTTTTCGGACTATAAGACACACCTGACTATAAGACGCACCTAAATTTAGAAGAGGAAATCAACAAAAAAAGTTTTTGGCCTCTGTGCGCCCCCATTTTGGGGCCTTTTTCAGCCTTTTTTTTTTTTGGCCCATTTTTTTGGCTTTTTTCAGCCCATTTTTTTGGCTTTTTTCAGCCTGTTTTTTCTGCTTTTTTCTTAAAAATTTGCCAAAAAGCCTTGAAAATGGGCCAAAATATGCCTTGAAAATAGGCCGAAAAAAGCCTCAAAAACGGGCTGAAAAAAGATTCAAAAACGGGCTGAAAAAAAGCCCGAAAATGGGGCGTGCAAAGGCAAAAAAATGGCTGGTGGGTGGACGGGGCTTCGGCAATAATCAGTCTAAAAGACGCACAGACATTTTCACCCCCTTTTGGGAGGCAAAAAAGTACGTCTTATAGTCCAAAAAATACGGTGCTTTCAAAAATCTTGTCAATAAAATTGTAAGGACTAGTTTAGGCAATCATTAGAGGTGAACACTGACTCGAAGGCATACCCCAAAATAGTTACCTTGCTTTGGCTCTACTGGGATTTACACAGACCTAGTTTCATTGGTTGGTTAATCATAATTTCTCTTTTCTTTCTTTCTCTCTCTCTCTCTTCCCTTTCTCTCTTCTCCTTCTCCTTTTCCCTTTTCTCTTTCTCTCTCTTTCTCTTTCTCTCTCTCCCTTTCTCTCTCCCTCTCCTCTGCAGAAAGCTCCTGAATGCTGACTTTGTGACTTGGAGGGGGCATCTTACCAAAGTGCTGACCACCCCATACGAGAGTCGGGAGGGATGGTTGCTGGCTGTCACTCTCTTCCGTGGGACTTTGTACATTAGCGAGTTTGAAACGGAGGCCGCCCGCAGAGAACGGGAGCAGCGCTCAGAAATGCTAAAGGAGCTCACATATATGGGATATAAATTTGAGCAATATATGTGTGCTGGTAAGGTTTCTGGAGAGCTCCCAGCTGTGAATTGAAAGCTAGGTCTTTAGGGACGATGCTTAATTTTTTTCCCCTCAATTCCTGAACTGAGCTGGTGGCTGCTGACTTTTTCAGAGTGTTTGAATTATTGGGAATGATGCAGGAGGAGGGCCATGTTTGTCTGTAGTAGCCAAACTCAGAAAAATAAAAATCTGGGAGAAACCGTGAGACACTTTCTGTGGAAATGGATATTAATCAGGTAATCCAGCTAATGATTGACTGAATGGCTGCAATGATGCAATGTAATGTTTATTTGACGCTACAGGCGGTCCTTGACTTGTGCCCATCTATTTAGTGATGGTTCAAAGTTACAACAGCTGCTGAAAACATCCGTGACAAGACTGAATTCGCTTATGCTTCCTGTGAATGTCATTGCTTTTCAACTTGCCAAAGAACTGGCGGGGAGGGCAGGGGAAGATGGAATATGAAGGCTCCAGACTTCATCCGTAAGAGCCAAGCACCCACCAAGGACACTTCTACAGGTGTCGGCCAAGACATGAACTGTTCTTAAAACAGAAGAATGATTCATAACTGGACAATGTGACTTGTCCAATGGGAGGGGGGGAGAAAGCTATTCTTTAACCACACAGCATTGCATAGGAAAAGTTAGAGCTGATTTTGCTTTCTTCAGTGCCGAAATGATGTACTCAATAAAGTTTTGCTTTTGGGATTTCGAAGTTCCTGAAAGTGCCTGCTTTTGTTGGGTTCATTAGTCGCACTGATGACAGTCTGGTCTTCACACTTACGATTGGTCCTTGCACTTATGGCCCCATCCTACCAACCCTATATTCACATGATTGCAATTTGGGGGTTTGGCATCTGGCTCATATTTACGATCGATAATGGTGTCTTGTGATCATGTGATCCTGATTTGCAAGTTTTTTTGCAAGTTTCCAGCAAAAACTACCCAAAAGAATGAGTTTGCACTTACGACCATGGGGTTCACTTAATAACCATGATGATTTGTTTAATGACATCATAAAAATTGTTCTAAAATCACGTCTGACTCATGACAGAAATTCCAGTTCCAATTGCCGGAGTAAGTGGGTGATTGCCTGTTCAGCTTCTTGAAGGAATGACCTTAGGTAACTTCCAGGAAGTGAACCATCTTCTCCTTCTTCTTCAGATACTCCTGATGGGATTCCTGATCCAACTGGAGTAGTGAACACAAATGAAGCTTTCTGCACAGTGATTCGGTCCCGCCTGGGAAGTCACTCACTTCTCTTCTCTGGAGAGGTAGATTGCACTGATCCTCGGAGCCCTTCACCGCAGCCACCTAGTTGCTACGTGGAGCTGAAGACTAGCAAAGTCATGCACAGCCCTGCTCAGAGGAGAAGTTTCTACAGGTAAGGAAGGAGGAGTCAAAATTGTGTTTCCTTCTTGATGCTTGCACCTGTCCCCCTTTTTTTACTCCCCAGCTAGACCTATCACACAGCTATCCCTTCTCTGCTGGCTCCTAGGCTGGGGGAGGAAAGTGGCAATTGGCACAAAATGGCAAGCCTAGAAAAACAGAGGCAAAGTCCGGAGCTTGAGTTTGGCAATGAGAAGGAAGCAAGATGGACTACTGCCAGTGGAAATAGAGTTGCATGCAGCTCAAATCTTCCGCAGTAGACCCATAGACAGTGGGAACATCTGTCGGAATAGTTGTTCTGGTTGGCTCCTTGGGATCTGAATCAGTAGGGAGGAGATGAGTGGTTTCCTAGACCTTGCTCAGCTGCCATAACCTCAAATGGTCACTGAGCGAGGACTACCTGTATGCCATGTCCTAAGGTGTTTGTAAGGGATGTGGTGGCTCAGTGGCTAAGATGCTGAGTTTGTCGATCAAAAGGTTGGCAGTTCAGCGGTTCGAATCCTTAGTGCCGTGTAACGGGGTGAGCTCCCGTAACTTGTCCCAGCTTCGGCCAACCTAGCAGTTTGAAAGCACGTAAAAAATGCAAGTAGAAAAATAGGGACCACCTTTGGTGGGAAGGTAACAGCGTTCTGTGCGCCTTTGGTATTTAGACATGACCACCACATGACCATGGAGAAGTCTTCGGACAGCCCTGGCTCTTCGGTTTTGAAACGGAGATGAGCACCGCCCCCTAGAGTCGGGAACGACTAGCACATATGTGCGAGGGGAACCTTTACCTTTAAGGTGTTTGTGCCAGAGTTCCCTAAACTGGTGACCCAAATTGCATCGCCCAGAGGATAGTCTAATATTGTTAAAATATTTAAATTTAATAGCTGGAGTGGGGGCGGGGGGAAGTTATGCAGTGAGCCAAACACACAGTTGTGTTTGATTGGTTGGAAAGCGCTGGCTCCTGCCTGAGGCAATCTGCACTGTGATTGGTTGCTGTGGGTGTGGAGGGGGAGTTTCCTGATTTTCCCGCCTTTTTCTTCCAAGTGCCCTGTATGCTCTGTGATCCCAACTATCATGTCTGCTGTACATATTGATGTAAAATAGCAATAGCACTTAGACTTAACAGTATGTACCGCTTCACAGTGCTTTACGGCCCTCTCTAAGCAGTTTAAAACATATTTATTTATATAAAACCACATATTTGTGTCAGCGTCTCTGACTTCACATTTGCTGTGCAACTCCATGACATACATTAGTAGGAGACAATGAGAGATGAACTGCAAAAATGTTTGGATTATGGCAGATTAGGAAAGAGAAATCTTGTTCTGTTGGAAGGAGCAGCCAGTTCACGTGCTTTTAAACCAACAACTATAGATTGTCCCCGATTTACAACAGTTCTTTAAGTGACCGTTCAAAGTTGCAGCGGAAAAAGTGCCTTATGACTATTTTTCACGCTTACGACCGTTGCAGCACCCCTCATGGTCATGTGATTTATATTCAGAGGCTTGGCAACTGACTCAGAGTTATGACGGTTGCATTGTTCCAGAGTCATGTGATCCCCTTTGTCGACCTCCTGACAAACAAAGTCCATGGGGAAACCGGGTTTCCTTAACAACCACGATACTAATTTAACAAGTGCAGCGATTCACTTAACAAATGTGGCAAGAACAGTCGTAAAATGGGTCAACACTTAACATTTAACAAATTTCTCCCTTAGTGACATAAATTCTGGGCTCCATTGTGCTCGTACGTCGAGGACTATCCTGTAGTCACTACGCCAACAAAAGACTGTAGTTCCAAATTGTGGTTTATTTTTCCAAAATTAAACCACGATTACTCGATTCTTTGGCTCACTTTCCAAGGAAACAAAGCACTTTTCAGTTTACTGGATGGGGTTCATTTAAATGCAGATATACGTTCATTAACAATCATCTGCCTTCTTTTCTTTTCAGGCACAAGATAATCAAGTGGTGGGCCCAGTCTTTTCTTCCAGGGGTGTCCCGGATTGTGGCAGGGTATCGAGGGCCTGATGGCTCAGTTGTGGGGCTGGAAACTTTTGAGACTATGAAAATATTCAAACTCATTCGGGTAAGTTTAACCTTGGGAAAGAGACACCCTCGAATCCACAGGATCCAAAATACCAAGATGGCGGCTGCAGCCACAAGGTCAAAAAGCCACACTGCTTTTTTTCTTACAAGTCTTGCACACCCCTGAATTACAAGTTACCCGATACAAGCTTATACAGGTAGCCCTCGACTTACAACGTTTTTCATTTGGTGACCGTTCGAAATTACAACAGCCCTAAAAAGATTGATTTGTGACCATTTTTCACACTTAACGACTGTTACAGCATCCCCATGGTCACGTGATTTACCTTCGGATGCTTGATAACTCTTTCATATTTATGACAATTGCAGTGTCCTGGGGTCATGGGATCCCCCTTTTTGACCTTTTGACAAGCAAAGACAGTGGGGAAGCCAGATTCACTTAACAACCGTGTTACTGATTTATCAACTGCAGTGATTCACTTAACAAATGTGGCAAGAAAAGTCGTAAACTGGGGCAAAGCTCATTTAACAAATTAGCAACAAATTCTGGGATCAATTATAGTCGTAATTTGAGGACTACCTATAGGCTTCTCTGATGCAGCTGACATTGATTCTACTAAACATCTTTAAAATGCTGTATATATTTTTGTGGTTTTGTTGTGTTGTGTTCTTATTGGATTTTGTTCCTTGTCATGCCTTTTTCCCATTGTTCTTGTTGTTTTCTTTCTTTCTTTCTTTCTCTTTCTTTCTTTCCCTTCCTTCCTTCCTTCCTTCCTTTCTTTCTTTTTTTCTTTTTTTCTTCTTTCCTATCTCGCTGTGGGGCTATTCTATGTGGCTTACAATAGTAAAAAGGAGAAAAGTGAAAAGCCATGTAGAGAGAAGTAACATAATAAGACAATAAATTAAGCAATGGCAAAGAAATACAACGAATAAATAAGATATGATAACCAAAACGAAGGATAGATAGAGAGCAAAGGGCGGGGGGGTGGAGAGTCTGTCATAAATCTAGCAGCCACCTCCAGTGTGGAATTCTCCCATTTGATCCATTTTATTTATTCATAT
Source organism: Arizona elegans (assembly GCA_022577455.1). Lineage (NCBI taxonomy): Eukaryota > Metazoa > Chordata > Lepidosauria > Squamata > Colubridae > Arizona > Arizona elegans. Next base: position 152,971,400 of record JAKOOJ010000003.1, read on the forward strand.
CCCATCTTTATTAATTTTTTTAATAAATGACTCAAGCGGCAAACTTACCTAACGTTTTTTCTTCCAGTTTTCCCCATAACAACAACCTTGTCAGGTGGGTTGGGCCTGAGAGAAAGATACTGACCTAAAGTTATACAACCACTTTTGTGCCTCAGGCAGGACTAGAACGTAGGGTTTCTCCAGCCCTTTTCTTTTCAAGCTATCCTTCTCCTCCTCTAATTTTATCCGTAGATTTAAGAGTTAAGAGGGTCTCTCTTTCTTATGAAGTTACTCAAAACTTCTCCAGATGGTCTAAACTGGTGTTTCTCCATCTTGGCAACTTTAGGATGTGTGGACTTCAATTCCCCAGCCAACCATGCTGGCTGGGGAATTCTTGGACTTGAAGTCCACGCATCTAAAGAGCCTTGGTGGTGCAGCAGACTAAAGTGCTGTTAAGTAGCACCAGCTGCCTGCAATTACTGCAAGTTCAAATCTCACCAGGCTGAAGGTTGACTCAGCCTTCCATCCTTCCGAGGTAGGTAAAATGAGGACCCGGATTGTGGGGGCAATAAGCTGACTTTGTATAAAAAAGCACACCACTTGGGGAGGGCCGAAAGCCCTACTAAGCAGGTATATACGAAAAGTATGAAGGCTATTGCTTAACGCATTGTAAGCTGCCCTGAGTCTCCGGAGAAGGGCAGCATATAAATCGAACAATAAATAAATAAAATCTTCAAGTGGTCAAGGGTGAGAAACGCTGGTCTAAACAGAAACTATTATTGCTCTCCTGACCAAGGAGATGTCAAAAAACGAATCTAGTTTCCCCATTGACTTGGCTTCTCTCCTCAGGGTGCCATCGGCCAAATTATGTCGGCTGGCGACACCCAGGGGGAGGGCCTTCTCTGTGGGAGCCCCTGCCCTTTGGTATGAACTGCCCCCAGAAATGCGTAAAATCTCCGATCTCCGTGTATTTCGCTGTGCCCTCAAAACCTTGTTGTTCCGCCAGGCTGGGCTATCAATGTAAAGATTTTAATTGGTTTTAAATGTGGGATTTTAAATTTGGGGGTTTTATAATTGAGCCAATTATTTAATAATTTTAATTATTTTTAAATTTTGTCTGTCTTTGTGCTTTTAATCAGGTTGTACACTGCTCTGAGTCCTTCGGGAGAAGGGTGATATAGAAATAAAATAAAATAATAATAATAATAATAATAATAATAATAATAATAATAATAATAATAATAATAATAACAAAAGCCCCACTTATTTCTAAGTTACAATTTCTTTCCTACTTTGACAGGACGATCGAGGCTGTTGGAAGCCAGCTGTGTGCATGAATTTCTGTGCTGCTTTTCTAGCGTTTTTGAAGACCGTGGTGACGGAAGACAATCCAAAGTGAGTAGTCGTCATTTTGACACACCTGGCAGGAAGCCATGTTCATTCAACAGTTGACTAGATCAAGAAATGGAGCCGGAGGGCCTCTGGAAGTTGCTAAATGGTAACTCCTAGCAACCACAACTGGTGTGGCCAATGACAAGGGATTCTATCGTGTTTCCCCGAAAATAAGACCCCATCTTATATTTTTTGGGGGCTCCAAAGTAAGCACTAGGACTTATTTTGGGGAAACACGATTTCAGGATGATCAGCCCAGCTGGGTGCCTCATCCCTCAGCGTGCACATAAGAGGCAGCAAGCACACGCAGACTGACGGTATTTAGCAGCAGCTCACCCCGTCACACGACAGTAGGGATTCGAACCGCTGAACTGCCAACCTTTTGATCGACAAGCTCAGCGTCTTAGCCACTTAGGCACACTTAAAAATCAGGCTAGGGCTTATTTTTGAGGTAGGTTCTATTTTCAGGGAAACACAGTAGAAGATGTCAGCAATATCAGTGTACAAAGCTGAGCATGAAAAGAGAGAGACCAGCAATTCTAGGTTCTGCAACCATGGTGATGGACGATGAGAATTATTTCTCAGGGAACTGAACGTTTGCTGCCCTGATATCAAAAGTTTGCTTCTTCTTTCTTCTTTTCCAGGTTGGTTCATCTCTTTGCTTGGAACCCAGGGCACCCGGTTTCCTACACAGTGCATCAGGATTCTCAATACTGTTTCCTGCCTGATTGGTACGTGGAGGCTTTGAGTGCAGAGAAGTCCCCCACGTCATGACTTCCAGACTGATGAACTGGAAGCAAAGCTGGTCTTTGGATCTAGATGCTGCTGCATCTTGCGGGCCAAGGTAGATGATGGAAGAAAACAGGCATCAAGAAGCCAGTTACCTGCCACTTGGAGAACGGGAAGACGGACTGATGGCATTGCTGTGATAACAAAGGAAGGAAAAAACCCAACTGCTTCTGCATTGTTTCCTATATGTGCTTCTGCGGCATGTCATTTGTGGTTTACAAACAATGAAGGAGCAAGAGTGTCATGAACTATGAGTGTCCTTTTGTTGATTGATGTTGTGACCTAGGCTTCCTGAGTCATTAAAACACAAGTAGTCCCAAAAACCTCTTTTATTGCAACAGCTGTGAATTACGTTCATTCACAGCTGAGTCCCAATTAGTTGCAAAAAGTGCTTCGGGAGAAGTCCTTCGGGATAATCACCAATCTTTATCTCCCTTGACACGCTGCCAAAGACCTACTTGGCAAAGCCACACGGAGTCCAGATTCAAACAGAGATGCCGAATGGGAACAGAATTAATAATGTTGCTTTTCTGCAAAGGGCCCATGTGCCTTTGCTCCTCTTTTAAGCCTTACGGGAGGGGCCAATCATCTCCAGGCCTTACTCCCGAGTCATCCCTTTTGTTTTAACTGTTCTTGCCTTCTGGCAGCTCTGCGCATGCACGCACTAGGAACAGGCTCCTTCTGTTCCTCTGCCTCTCTGGTGTCCGACTCTGGAGGCTCCAGAGTCTGGGCATAACTCTCAGATGGCCCTGGCCCCATCTCTGCCTCCGGCGCAGAGCCCTCATCCGAGCCTTCCTCAGACTCCAGGACTGGCCCATGTTCCTTCTCAGCCTCCTCACTGTCCGACTCTACTGCCAGGTCTGCAGGCTGCTGGCAGACCACAACAATTGAAGCCTACTTGAAGTCAAGTAAGATGGTTTGAGAATGGATGAGCTCTGGATGTGTCTCAGCCAGTTATGGCTAATTTGGGACACACATTATCTTTAGCATAATACGATCCATAATTGGATCATATTTAACAATAATGTATGAATTGAACCAGTCCCAAAGGTGCTTTTTCAGGAGGCAACTGGACTTTCTTGCTTTTTCTTTTTGAAAACGTTTTGCTTCTCATCCAAAAAGCTTCTTCAGCTCTGACTGGATGGTGGGGAATGGAAGGATTTATATTCCTTGCAGATAGCTGGTCATTTGCATCCTTTTTAGAGAGACGCTGAGGCCACCTCGAGGTTTATCTGTGTCCTCAGGGTCACCTAAGTAGTGCTCCTGGTTCCTAGTAAGGTGACCCTGAGGACACAGATAAACCTCCAAGTGCTTCAATGACCCTCTAAAAGGATGCAAATGACCTGCTTGTCTACAAGGAATATAAATCCTTCCATTCCCCACTATCCTGTCAGAGCTGAAGAAGCTTCTTGGATGAGAAGCAAAATGTCTTCAAAAGAAAAAACAAGAAAGTCCAGTTGCCTCCTGAAAGAAAGCACCTTTGGAACAACTAAGACGGAAAGGAACCATGACCTGGATGACTGAGAATCTCTACAGAATTGGATCAGCCATCAATAGACAAGTAGACATAAACTACTTTTATGACCATTCAATAGAGAGGGATAAAAAAACATGAGAAGGAAACAAAAAAGACCAGAACGCATCCTCTCCAGCAATCCGTACAAAGATAAGCAGAGATTAACGCCAGACAAACAAGCAGAAAACAATGCCCTAATCAAGAAACTACCAAGGAGAAAATCACACTGTCATTAATCCTGGCAGGGCAAGTTACTGTACATAAACAGGCAGTAAACCCTACACCAACTACCATTTCCCCCAGAATAAGACCTCCCCTGATAATAAGCCCAATCAGCCTTTTGAGTGCATGGCAATAAGGCCGAGCGCTTATTTCAGGGTTCAAAAAAATATAAGACAGGGTCTTATTTTCGGGAAAATACGGTAGCACTGATGGTGTTACCTAGTTGGGTAATGAAACATCTGCAAGCAACCAACTTCAGAGTGCCAGGAACGCCACAGTTGAACCCTCAGCTACAGATATTCTTTTCTACTGGAATGAATTGGATTTTTAATTAATATATTGCTGTATATGATACTGTATATGAGCGATGGCTCAGCGGTTAAAGATGCTGAGCTTGTCGGCTGGAAAGCAGACAGCCTAGGTTCAAGACCTGTGCATTGCACAACGGGGTGAGCTCCCGTTACTTGCTCCAGCTCCTGCCCACCTAGCAGTTTGAAAGCACGCAAATAAAAGTAGATAAACAGGTACCAATTCGATGGGAAGGTAACAGCGTTCCATGCTCCTTGGTATATATCAGCATAAAGAACTAGAGAGAAGGTGGAATATCTTTCTGTCCAACGAAAGAGGCGTTCAACCTTTTAGGGCCACATCCTTTACTGCAGAGTTGCCCAATGTTTTGGGCTTTGCGGACCAGCCGGGGGGTGGGGGGGAGGCGTTGGTTCACGCAAGTGGCTGGCAGGCACACGTATGCGCAACGATTCCATAAGCAGCGTGCCTGCTGTTCATGCAAATGGAGTGCGTGAACATGTGTTTAATCCCTGCTCACGCAAGCGAGGATGTGCGTGTGCGCGCACTCGCCCCAGCCCAGTTGTAAACTTCTCAGTAGTGGGCCATGTCCCACAGGTTGTGGGACCCCAGCTTTACTAGCAATAGCACTTAAGACTTATATACCGCTTCACAGTGCTTTACAGCCCCCTCTAAGCAGTTTACAGAGTCAGCATATTGCCCCCACCCTCAACAATCTGGGTCCTCATTTTACCCACCTCAGAAGGATGGAAGGCTGAGTCAACCTTGAGCCTGGTGAGATTTGAACTGCCAAATTGCAGGCAGCCGGCAGCCAATAGAAGTAGCCTGCCGTACGGCACTCTTAACTACTGCGCCACCACGGCTCATACATGAAGACAGGCGACCAACTCTGCTTGTTTGGGACAAGGACATATTTTTATTGTTTAGATCTGCAGATGCATTGCAAAACCTCTTAGAGGTCAGAATAAGGGAGTGAGAACTTCCCAGGATTGGCAAAATGGATCCACAGTCCAGCCAGCATCTCCCCACCCTCACTGGGTGTAGAGGCTAGCGGCAAAGACAATGTCTCTCTTGATCATGTTGGAGGCCGCTTCCATCTTGGCGTGCAGGGTCGGCTCCCCCGTCACCCGGGCAGCGTTGCGCATCTCGCGACAGGTTTCATCCAGGCGCTGAATGCAGCGGACGATAATGCCTTCCTGCACGTCGGTCAGGCGGGCGATCTCGGCAAAGGGCTGAGGAGGACGGAGAGGGGAAAAAAAAATCTTGGAGCTGGTGCTCAGGACTTAAGCGCACCCGATTTATTTATTTATTTATTTATTTATTTATTATATTTCTATACCGCCTTTCTCCCGTAGGACTCAAGGCGATGTACAGTCAAGAAAAATATAGACACACAAACATCATAAAATTGCTAATTAAAATTATTACTTAGTTTGGTCAATTAAATAAAACCCAGAATTAGATAACATTTAAAAAAAACAAAAAAAAAAAAAAAACGCTGGCCGTTCGGTACCAGTCTGACATAAAACTGGTCTGAGAGAGAGAGAGAGAGAGAGAGAGAGGGAGGGAGGGGAAGTGCTTGTGGGAGGAGGGAAGCTACAAAAGTGAAGGTGGCTCCCCGAGGTGGCGTTTGAGGTCGCCTTGCTATGAGAAGAATACAGCTGTGAGCCAGGCTAAAACCTGAATGGCCATTTCAAAAACATCTTGGAAATTGATAGGATGATGGGGGGGTGGGCAGGCAGGGGTGGGGTGGGGGGTTCCAGGAATAGGATGTGCCTAATAGCAATAGCATTTAGACTTCTATACCTCTTCACACTGCTTTACAGTCCTCTAACTGGTTTACGTAAGGGACGCAGTGGCTCAGTGGCTAAGACGCTGAGCTTGTCAATCGAAAGGTCAGCAGTTCAGCGATTCTAATCCCTAGTGCCGCGTAACGGGATGAGCTCCCGTTACTTGTCCCAGCTTCTGCCAACCTAGCAGTTCGAAAGCACGTAAAAAAAATGCAAATAGAAAAATAGGGACCACCTTTGGTGGGAAGGTAACAGTGTTCCGTGTGCCTTTGGCGTTTAGTCATGCCAGCCACATGATCACAGAGATGTCTTCGGACAGCCCTGGCTCTTCGGCTTTGAAACGGAGATGAGCACCGCCCCCTAGAGTCGGGAACGACTAGCACATATGCGCGAGGGGAACCTTTACCTTTACCTTTAAGTGGTTAAAGGTAACAATTTGGATCCTTATTTTACCGACCTCGGAAGGATGGAAGGCTGAGTCAACCTTGACCCCTGTCAGGATCGAATTCCTGGCAGTCAGCAGAATTAGCCTGCTGTACATGCATTCTAATCACTGCAGGGAAAAGTAGTTTTCACTTAGGGAATTGGCGTGTGAGTTTCAGTTCTGCCTTTGCATTACAGATAGTTCTCAATTTATGACCGCAACTGAGCCCAAAGTTTATGTTGCTAAGTGAGAAATTTGTTAAGTGAGTTTTCTCCCATTTTACGACTTTTCTTGCCGCATTGGTTAAGTGAATCACTGCAGTTGTTAAATTAGTAATACAGATGTAAAAATGAATCTAGTTTCCCCATTGACTTGGTTTGTCGAGCGGTCATAAAAAGGCATTACATGACCCCGGTGGGACACTGCAACTGCCATAAATGTGAGTCAGTTGCCACGCATCCAAATCTAAATCATGTAACTAATGTCTATGGAGATTGTCAGTCATCCAGGTCACGGTCGTCCCGAAGGTGCTTTTTCAAAAGGCAACTGGACTGTTTTTCCTTGGAGACGTTTCGCTTCTCATCCAAGATGCTTCAGTCTAGAACTGAAGAAGCTTCTTGGATGAGAAGCGAAATGTCTTCAAGAAAAAACACAGTCCGGTTGTCCCGAAGGTGCTTTTTCAGGAGGAAACTGGACTTGGTTTTTTTTCTTTGAAGACATTTCGCTTTTCATCCAAGAAGCTTCTTCAGCTTTGACAGGACAGTGGGGGATGGAAGGATGGAATGGATTTATAAATCCTTCCATTCCCCTCCATCCAGTCAGAGCTGAAGAAGCTTCTTGGATGAGAAGTGAAACGTCTTCAAAGAAAAAACCAAGTCTACTTGCCTCCTGAAAAAGCACCTTTGGGACAAACATGAGTGAGAATCTGTACAGACAGTCCAGTTATTTTTTGAAAAAGTATCTTTGGGACGACCATGACCAGTCCGCTGGATGGTCCAAAGGCAATCATCCCTTTTCTATTACTTGTCCTTGGGTTTTGACCTCATTGTTTTACATTGTCTCACTGCCCCAAAGCTCCAAATGGTCAACCATAGGAAATAAACTATCATGCGCTACTAATTCCACAAACAGGGGAGCTTTCTCCGCCTTAAGAGTAAGAGAGGGAAACATGGTCCCCGTGGGATGAGATAACTGGCTTAGGACCTGGTTATCTACGAGACTGCCTGCTGCCACCAGTAGCCTCCCACCGGCCGGTATGCTCTCATAGAGAGGGGCTCCTCTGGGTGCCTTCGGCCAAACAATGTTGACTGGCAGTCCCCAGGGGGAGAGCCTTCTCTGTGGAAGCATCTACTATCTGGAATGAGCTCCCCCCGGAGATACGGAGGATCCCGGATCTACGCACCTTCCGCTGCGCTCTTAAAACTTTTTTATTCCGTCAGGCTGGCCTGGCCTAATTTTTCCCTTTTTTCCCTTTTAAAATACAAATTTTAATTGGTTTTATTTTATTGGGGTGTTTTAAATCTGTCTTTGGCCAAATTATTTAATTCGGTTTTATTCTGTTTTTAAATTTTGTATTTATGTGTTTTTATGTTGTGGCTGTTCACCGCCCTGAGTCCTTCGGGAGTAGGGCGGTATACAAGTCAAATAAAACAAACAAACAAATAAACATAACTCAAGGTGGGAAGGGAAGGGGTGGAGCCTTAAACCTTACCATGCCACGGGCCCATTCGTAAACCACTTCCACCAGCCCAAATTTGTACTGCTCCACAAAATCCTCGATCGATTCTTGCAGGCCGCACTTGCGCTGCAGCAGGGCAATCTGTTCGGCTACTGAGCGGATGTGCTCTATGCCCTGAAGGAGGAAGAGGGAGAGAAGGTGGGATTCCGTCCAGGAGACACTAATTGAGATGGACGACTCGCTGGGAGCTTTTGCTCGCAGCCAGACAACACGGAAGAGGGAGGGGGTGTGATTGGAAGGTATGGGTGGCCTGGAGGGAAATGAGGAATTCATGTGCACCGCCTGTGGCCTGGGAGAGTCTCGACACCTCAAGGTCGAACGATGAGAGTCTTCTGAGCTGAGCGGACTGTCTCCCAAAACAAAGAGATTGCACTGGATTGGTGGACAATGGACAGTGGGTGTCCCACATGGTGGGGGGAAAGGGAGATTTTTAACTATTCAGTTTTTTGTGCGAAAATTTCAGAACTGGCTATGCTTCTACTGTGCCTATATGGATCTATCAATAAAGTTGTATTATTATTATTATTATTATATTATTATTATTATTATTATTATTATTTGTTTTAACAACCCCATTATTATTATTAATTATTATTATTTCTTTTAATGACCCCATAATCTCTTACATCGGGGTGGAGTCAGGCAACTGAATGGAGCGGAGTATTTACTGGCCGGATACCCTTCCTGTCGCCAATGCAAAGTTCACAGCTGATATTTTACTCATTGTGCCCAGAGTGACATATACCTGCCGCTACCTAGGATCAAACTCACAGCCTCCTGATTGTGAGGCGAGAGCTCCACCTCTAGGCCACTGCACCACTCATCTATCAGTAAAGTTATATTCTTGGTGAAATAATGTGCCAGGAGTTTCTTTTGCCGCATATGCCAGTTCTCATAGTAGTAGCCTATTTGGATCTCATCAGGAGGCTAATAACCCTGAGATGTCGGTGGCAGACTAAGACTCGGAGGAGAGGAAGAAGCCTAAATGGCAACTCAGGTCCTCCCTTGTGTCCCGCTTCCCTCCCATCTCCCGCTCCCCACTCACCTTCTGAAGGACAGAGGGCAGCTGAGGCTCCACCTGGGTGCGGACCTGGCACACGGTGCAGCTCAGCAAGGCCACGATCTCCTCGGGCCGCAGGTCGGTCAGGGCATTGTCCAGAAGCAGCTGTGTCAGGAGCAGCTCATGGTTGCTGATCTGACGGGCCACGCTCCCCTTGAGCTCCACGGCTCCTCCTTCGTTGATGTAGCCCAGGGAACGCAAGACCTGAAGTGACCAGAAGTGGAGACTGAAAAAAAGCCCAAATAGCTCGACCTCTGGCTTGGGGAACAAAAGAGAACAGTCTCCCTTTGACGATTCCATGAAATTGACAAGAATTCACCATGGCGGCCATGCTGTAGCAATAGCAATAGAACTTAGACTGATATGCTGCTTCATGGTGCTTTATAGCACTCTCTAAGCCAGGGGTCCCCAACCTCTGAGTCAGGGCCCACCACAGGGCTGCAGCCAGGGCCGGATTTAGATGAAAAGAGGCCCTAGGCTATTCCACTTATGAGGCCCTTTCACCTATAGTGAAAGTGTAATTTTAATTTTGCTAACAATTTGAATGTAGGCCCCTCTTGATCTTGAGGCCCTAGGCTGAAGCCTAGTTAGCCTATAGGAAAATCCAGCCCTGGCTGCAGCCTATTCAGAATTGGGCCGCGCGAGTGGATGGCTGGAGCGAGCGCAAGTGGGTAGGCAGCTCGTGCAAACAGTGGGCCGGCGGGCACTTGTGTGTGTGCTGGCCAGCCACTCGCGCAGTTGAGCTGCGCTAGTGCGTGCCAACCCGCCACTTGCACAAGAGCTGCCTGTGCGTGCATGCAGGCCCACAATTCGCGCAGCCCAGTTCCCCTCTCTCCCTTCTCCAGCTGGGCTGCCAAACCGCAAAGGTTGGGAACCACAGCTCTAAGCGGTTTACAGAGTCAGCATATTACCGCCTACAATCTGGCTCCTTGTTTTACCGACCTCGGTAAAAGGATGGAAGGCGGAGCCAACCTTTCGAGCCCGTGAGAATCAAACTGCTGGCAGTCCCAATGAGCAGAATTAGCCTGCAGTACTGCATTCTAACCACTGCGCCACCATGGCGCAATATATTTATATAGTGTCAAATTGGGCCAGTATCCCATTACAAAAATGCTTTCTAGTGAGAGCATTGGAGGACTGCTAGAATTGGTCCCTCAGACTTCAGTTCCTCAGGGTAACCACTGTGGTACATTTTCAATATTTCAGAAACACTTAGCAATTTAGACTTAAATCTTAGAACACAGAGAATTCTTGAGCCGGTCAGGATCGAACTCCTGGCAGTCGGCAGAATTAGCCTGCAATACTGCATTCTAACCGCTGTGCCACCACGGCTCAACTTCAACTTTTAAGTTGAATGCTGTACCAGAGTCAATAGCCATTTCCTACCCAAAGAAGTGGAGGCCTTGTCTGTGAATTCGGGGGAAGGCAGGGGGCCAGGCAGAAGAGATGGAGAGTTGACTAGGGGGAAATGATGCAGGGATGAGCAAAATTCAAGATCAAAAAAAGACCCTTGAAAACATGCAGTCCTCTTTCCCAAAATGTGGCCTCTGCTCTGTCCACAAATAATACAAGCATCTGAGTTTGTGCCAGGTTCAACTATATAGGCTGGTTGGGCATCTTTTGTGGTCGAGGAGCCCCGCTGAACCTTCTGGGAGAAGGAGAAAGGCTGCAGGAGGTCAAATGACCATAAAACATTACCAAGATTTCTCTAGGTTGACCCTTGGCCCAGCTCTGCACAAGACACGAGAACTCGGTTTCTTAATTTCTGAAGTCATCGGTTTGATCCAACTGCAGAGAGGTACTCACTTCGACGCGCTGGTGATACTCAGGCAGTAAGAGAAGGGACTGGTCTGACAGCAGGAAGCGCAGCTGGTCCAGTTCGTCCAACACCCGCTGGCGCTCTTGGAAGCGTACAAACTAGAGAGGGAGGAAGGAGATCAGAAAGGTGAGAGAAGGGATGTAAGCCAATCTGAAGCCCTCTTGTGCAGAATGACCACATCCCCAGCGACCATGGTGTGGAGGAAAGAATGCTTTTCAACGCAACCGGAAGAGGCCAGGCTGAGGCGAGCCTGTCTGAATATTTGTTAATTTTTCCGGAAAAGAGCTTCATCCCTACGTCTGGGCTGCAATTCCTTATTCGTAGGAAACCCAAACAGAGCTGCTGTTTGTTAAAGAACACGACGAATGAAAAGAAAAGACTAGGGTTGACATGATGGCAGTGTTCCAATATTTGAGGGGCTGCCACAAAAAAAAGAGAGTCAAGCTATTGTCCAAAGCACCTGAAGGCAGGACAAGAAGCAATGGATGGAAACTAATCAAGGAAAGAAGCAACTTAGAACCAAGGAAAAATTTCCTGACAGTTAGAACAATTAATCAGTGGAACAACTTGCCTCCAGAAGTTGTGAATGCTTCAACATTGGAAGTTTTCAAGAAGAGATTGGACAACAATTTGTCTGAAATGGTATAGGGTTTCCTGATTGAGCAGGGGTTGGACTAGAAGACCTCCAAGGTCTCTTGCAACTGTTATTCTGACTCCTCTCTCCAAGCTTTGCCTTAGAGAACACCCAAGCCCCTAGCATAGGAGGGGGAAAGACCAGCTGAGTCATAGATTCATAGAGCTGGAAGGAACCTTACAGGTCTTGTAATCCAAGCTGCTGCCTAAGGCAGGAGTCCTTATACCATCCTAGACCAGAGGTCAGCAACCCGCAGCTCTGGAGCCGCATGTGGCTCTTTCATCCCTCTGCTGTGGCTCCCTGTTGCCGGTCAACTCCACAATTGATAGGGCTTTCGGTTAGGACAGGTTAGGACTCGCTAGGAGGAGACTCTATGGTGGGGGAAGCGGATTTCTGGTCGGCTCCAGAATTGAATGGGAGGCTTCCAGTTAGGACCTTTGTGGCACTTTGAGTGTTTAAGGTTGCCGACCCCTGTCCTAGACAAATGGTTGTCCAATCTTTTCTTGAAAACCTTCAGAGATTCTGCAACTGGCCAACTGCAACTAATTTACAGATTGAAGAAAGAAATGAAATAGAGATAGATAAGATAGATAGATAGATAGATAGATAGATAGATAGATAGATAGATAGATAGATAAATGATAGATATGTATAGATTTAAAATTGGAATTAATATGATTGAAGAAATCATATTAATTGAAGAAAGAAATGAAATGAAAGAAATGAAAGAAAGAAAGATAGATAGATAGATAAATAGATAGGAATTAATATGATTGAAGAAATCATATTAATTGAAGAAAGAAATGAAATAGATAGATACATTAATATGATTGAAGAAATCATATTAATTGAAGAAAGAAATGAAATGAAAGAAAGAAAGAAAGAAAGATACATAGATAGATAGATAGGAATTAATGATTGAAGAAATCATATTAATTGAAGAAAGAAATGAAATAGAGATTGATAGATAAATGATAGATATGTGTAGATTTAAAATTGGAATTAATATGATTGAAGAAATCATATTAATTGAAGAAAGAAATGAAATGAAAGAAATGAAAGAAAGAAAGATAGATAGATAGATAAATAGATAGGAATTAATATGATTGAAGAAATCATATTAATTGAAGAAAGAAATGAAATAGAGATAGATACATTAATATGATTGAAGAAATCATATTAATTGAAGAAAGAAATGAAATGAAAGAAAGAAAGAAAGAAAGATACATAGATAGATAGATAGATAGGAATTAATGATTGAAGAAATCATATTAATTGAAGAAAGAAATGAAATAGAGATTGATAGATAAATGATAGATATGTGTAGATTTAAAATTGGAATTAATATGATTGAAGAAATCATATTAATTGAAGAAATAAATGAAATAGAGATAGATAAATTAATATGATTGAAGAAATCATATTAATTGAAGAAATAAATGAAATGAAGGAAATGAAAGATAGATAGGAATTAATATGATTGAAGAAATCATATTAATTGAAGAAAGAAATGAAATAGAGATAGATAAATGATAGATATGTATAGATTTAAAATTGGAATTAATATGAATGAATACATTGTCTTTGCATTTGCTAGGTGTGAGAAGTTAAAATGGGGACAACGTGCTACCTGCTGTCTACCGAATCCTGTGCGGTTCTTAATTTATTTCTACACTGCTGTTTTTCCCAGCAGAGGCCAGAGCAGTTCACAAGGCAAAAGAAAAAAAACCCAATACATTAAACCATCCCAACAGCATCAACAGGGCTTGAAAAAGAACAAAAATGATATTAATTAAGGAAACACAAACCCAAAACAAGAAAGAGGCAAATGTAAAGGCTAGAGCAGCTACTAAACTCATAGTTTCCTGGTAAACAGGTGCGGTTTCCTGTTTTTGAAAGAAGAGATGGGAAGGGGGAGGGGGAGGGGGGGCAACATCAGGAGAGAGTGCCAAGGAGGCTGGCAATTGTGCAGAACTCTGGATCACAATCACACTCCTCGCTCCCGTTCCTTTTGAACTTGCACCAAGGGGGTTGGACTAGAAGACCTCCAAGGTCCTTTCCAACTCAGTTATTACTCTGAAGATGGTGCCCTCTGCTCTGCCTCCTTTCCAAAGCTGCCCACAAAATGCCGTCCCTGAACTGACCTCTATGTGAAAGAGTGGGCTGTGGACACACTGGAACTCTGGCAAACGTTCCTCCAGACCGCGGGCCCGGATTATGCTCTCTACGACTTCCAGATCCTTCAGCTGAAGGTCGTTCACTGGATCCAGAAGGGGGAGGCCTTCTGGAGAGCCCTCGGCTAAACGCAGCAGCTCCTGGGTTGCTGTGGCCGCTGACGGTCCAGGTGGGTCGTTCCTGCAGATGGCAAGAGAGGAAAATAAGGAGGCCATAGTAGGTTTTTTAATGAGTGGTGCGGTGGCCTAGAGATGGAGCTCTCGCCTCACAATCAGGAGGCTGTGAGTTCGATCCTAGGTAGTGGCAGATATTTCTCTCTCTTTGGGCACGATGAGCATATATCTGCTGAATATAACTTCGCATCGGCGACAGGAAGGGCATCCGGCCAGAATTCACTCAGCTCCATTCAGTTACCCAGACTCCACTGCACAAAGGATTATGGCAGGGGTGTTAAAATCAAGGCCCGCAGGCCAGTGTGGTCAGAGCCGGCTAGCAGGGCTGTCCCGGGCTACCCACGTCACTTCGGCCTGGTCTACCCATTGTAAAGAGGAAACACCCAGTCAGCCATGCCACCCCCAAGGTCAACCACAGCTCTGATGTGGCCCTCAATGAAATTGAGTTTGACACCCCTGGATTATGGGGTCATTAAAAGATGATGATGATAGTAGGTTTTTAACGCCTGACCCTTGAAAATCAGTGTCTCCTGTAACTGGGTGCCTTGAATTCTTCCAAAATCTCCCTTGTATTCCAAGTTACATCAACTTCGGGATCATGAGTGTGAAACCCACCAAACAAAAAAGCTAGCTAAATCTTTCAGCTAGGTCCAAGTTACTGCGAGATCACCAACTTTCATGTAGTTTTATAGAAGTCCTCAATTTATGACTGTAATTGACCCCGGTGCTACAGTTGTAAGTTGTGGCAGTCATTAAGCAGGTCACCACATGACCGCACCTAATTTTGTGACATTTTTGTGATTGTTAAGCGAACACCACGGTTATTAAACGAATGACACGGTAATCAAGCAAAAATATTTTCCCCGATGGGCGTGTTTTTTTGCCAGAAACTGACACCGGAAATCAGCAAATATGTTGACTGTGGGACACTGCAAATGGCTGTAAATTTCTGCTGATTGCCAAGCTGCCAACATGCAATCACATAACCACATGTGTGTGTGTGTGTTGGTGTTAGTGCGGCCATCAGAAGTTTGAAATCAGTTCATAATTAGCTCTGAGGAGGTTGGTCATAATGTGAATGGTCGCTAAGTGAGGACTACCTGTAACCTACAATTGCAAGATTTTGACTCTTTAAAAAGATGTTTGGGTATAACGGGGATCTGCTTTCCTATGTTACTGTGTGAGAGGAACACATTTAACAAAGAGAGGATCCACTCCAAACATTTAGCAACCAGCTTCAAAGAAGAAACCGAGAAAAACTGAGGGAAATTGTGAGAGAAAAAATCAAGGATGTGTATCTGCCCAATTGGTTTGTTAGCACTTTTTATTTTTTTAACTTGCCAGAACTAAGTTCCAGATTGCCGGAATAAAAAAAATTGAGGAACGCTGGTCCTTCCAAGTTCTTACATGCAAACGCCATTTCCCAGGCATTTTTATTTATTTATTTGACTTATAAAAGCCATCCATCTGAAACGAATCATTCCGGGCAACTTAACAATACAGCGGATGGCATCGGAAGCAGGGCCCTCTTCCCGGATTGGAAGGGATGAGTAGAAAATGGCAAATTTCACTTCTCAACTCACCTGAACCTGGGCATTTGTCGTTTCCTGAAATCCTCCAAGATACGCTCGGCATTAACACGGAGGGTTTTCGTTGTGATGCCCAGAATATCTGCGGGGCCCAGTTTCTTTATGGTGTGTCCACAGGGGCCTGTGAGGGAGAGGAGAAAGAGTCTGGGTGTCAGAGCTGCCATCTTTCACTCAATTCTGAGTTCAGCTAGATGTTGGTCTGCCACACATTATGGTGGGGAGGGAGCTGGGGAAGGCATGGAGGAAACAGGGGGAACCTGAAAGGAAGATTTGGGAAAAAAGGAAAGCAGTAAGTCGTAGCGTCCCGAGACGTCTGAAGGCCATGGTCCTGGGAATGGAAGGCAGTGCCTATCCATCTCACCAACCTCAGCAGGGATAGTTACCAAAATTTACCTTCTCTGAATGTGACTGGACAATGGGATGATAACAGGAGGGTGGGCCAGGAATGGAAAGTTAACTAGGGAAATTTTCGCGCTCAAACTCTTAACATCAAATCTCAAAAAAGACCCTACATAACAGACAATGAAGAAGACAATAAACGAAGCAACGTTGTCATTCCATACGTTGCAGGAATATTGAGAAAAGCTCAGGAGGATCTTTAGCCAATGCAACATACGTGCCCACTTCAAACCCAAGAATACACTAAGGCAGAAGCTTGTCTACCCCCAAGGATAAAATACCAGACGCAAACTGAGCGACGTGGTATATGGAGCAAAATGCAGTGAGCCATGTGCAGATCTGTACATTGGAGAAACAAAACAACCACTTCATAAATGCATGGCACAACATGGGAGAACAAACCCATCAGGACTAGATTCAGCAATCCACCTGCATTTAAAAGACAAAGGCCACTCTTTTGAAGACAGCAAAGCCCATATTTTGGATAGAGCATCGCTGGTTTGAAAGAGAGGTCAAAAAGGCCATCTACGTCAAAATTAAACAGCCCTCTCTCAACAGAGGAGGAGGGTTACGACATAATCTGTCTCCAGTCTACAACATAGTCTTTACAAAAGTTTCAAGAAGGCTCCACACCCATTTGCACCACTCAGGTGACCCTGATGACACAGATAAACCTCAGGTGATCTTAGAGACCCGCTAAAAGAATGCAAACAACCAGCTATCTGCAAGGAATATAAATCCTTCCGTTATCCACCATCCAATCAGAGCTGAAGAAGCTTTTTGGATGAGAAGCGAAATGTCTTCAAAGAAAAAGCACCTTTGAAATGCTCAAACTCTTCGTTCTGACTTTGCCTACTGTAACTACTTGGCTTTTAGTAAAAGTAACCTTTTTGCTATAAATGGAGTCGAGAGTGTTTCTTTCCTAAGGGACCAAGTTGGGCCACGTCTGACACCGGGCAGCTTTCCTGAGAAGCTGTGATTTGGGAGTACGAGAAGTCAGGGCTGTTCAGTTTATAACTCTTCTGGAGGACAATCTTGTCAGCAATCTTTGGGGGAATTTTGTTTCCTCCAAATTCTTCAAACTGTTTGGAATACAGATAGTCCTTGAGTTATGACCACAATTGAGCCCAAAATTTCTGTTGTTCAGTGAGACATTGGTTAAGTGACTTTTGCCCCATTTTATGACTTTCCTTGCTACAGTTGTTAAGTGAATCATTGCAGTTGATACGTTAGTAGCCTGCTTGTTAAGTGAATCCGGGTTTCCCCGCTGACTTTGCCTGTCAGAAGGTCGCAAAAGGGGATCACATGATGCTGGGACACAATAAAGCTTGTAAAATACGGTATGAATCAGTTGCCTAGCATCTGAATTTTGATCACGTGATCATGGGGATGCTGTACAGGTTGTTAACGGTGAAAAACGGTCATAAGTCACATTTTTCAATGCCGTTGTAACTTTGAACGGTCACTAAGCAAACTGTTGTACATCAAGGACTACCTGTATATAAGAGGCACAATTATGCTTGTGCATTAGCTTACTGAAATCCTATTGAGTTTCCCTGCTCGATGAATTCTGCCCCTCCTTCCTCAACCTCCTGCCCCCAAACGACTCCCTGTTCTGAGTTCTCCATCACTTTACCTTCAGGAAGGAAGAGCTTCGTGTGGAGAAGATCCTCGGGCAGAGGCACCTCAGCAGATGGAGGACGATTCAACTCCTGGCCTTCAGCCAAGTCCCGCTCCATGGAGTTCTTCTCACACATCACTAAAGTGCTGAAGATCCGATTGGCTGCGTCTGAAGAAACCTGGAGGAGGGAGGGGTTGAGATCTTTCACACTAGGCAGGACTACGTCCCCGTTTTCCACCTTTGGCCCCAATTATGGGAGAAAAATTGCCTCACAAGATAGGAAGCTGCGAGCTACAAGGCCTTATTTGTAAAAGGAGATGCTGCTGCCTGAGAACTGTGGATTATTTAGGAGAGCCTCATCCAATTAATATCGCCATCAACTCTGGCTATCTCAAAAAATGGATGGATGGATGAATAAATGAATGAATGTGTCAACTGTCCAGTTGGCAAATCCAGAAAAAGGAACTCCTGGGACATTATTTTACCAAGAGTATAAACTTTACTGAATAAACCACACTGATTCAGAAGAAGCAAAACCATCTCTGGGTTTCCCGTGCAAAAGCAAGCATACCGTATTTTCCGGAGTATAAGACACTCCGGACTATAAGACGCACCTACCTTTTTTGGTGAGGAAAACAAGAAAAAGAAATCTGCCTCTGCCTCCCAGCAATTTTGCCTCGATGCAGCAAACAGCAAATAGCCTGCTTTACTTTCATTTTCATTTTCAGCATAGCTTGATTAGCACAAGAAAAAAAAATCTGCTACCCAGCAATTTACCTCCTTGCAGCAAGCAGCAGAGGCCCGTGCAAAACAGCTGAGAGTCGGGAGGCCGATCCAATCAACTTGTGCTAATTCGATAGTGCTGAAGCTGAAACGAGCTGTTTCTTCTTGCTGCTTGCTGCAAGGAGGTAAATTGCTGGGAGGCAGAGGCCAAAGGGTGGTGGCCAGTGAGTGGGCGGGACTACATTTGGTGTATAAGACGCATCTAAATTTTCACTCCCTTTTAAGGCGGGGAGGGTGTTAGGATATGGTATATACCTAACAGGTTGTCCAGGCAATATATGGACAATATATGTGTTTTATGACTTTAACATGAATATGTATTCTATGATTTTAAGAAGTACTGCTGAGTCACTGTAATGCTGAGTCATTGTATCTTGATTGGATAAGCTCTGTTGTAACTGTATTTAAGAAGGGAGCTGAAATGTAGTCATTGATGATATGCTATCATCGTGGGTGGATATGCTACCATCGTGATCTGTTACCAGCGTGAATGTGTTGCTGTTTATTACCTACTGCTGTTTTGTATGGTAAGAAGACTTTTGTATCACTGGACTGATTTGACTTGCAAAGACTTGGATTGTTTAAAGACTATGAGATTGTTTTTCACTACAAAGTAAAAACTTTGATAAACCAGTTTGTATGTATTTGCTTCATTGCTCTCAGCACCGTTTCCCTGTGCTCTACGCTCTGCTGGTTGGTTAACACAACAATATCCTTAACAGGGGGAAAGGTGCGTCTTATACCCCCAAAAAATATGGTAGTTAATTCCCCCTTTTCTCTACAGGCCACACACTGTCCATAACATCCACCAATCACTTCTGTACATTTTGTTATGGGAAACAGCCAGTCAAGCTGGGATACCTGCTCGGGGTGTCCTTGAGCTGCCAGCAATGTCTCGAGGAAGCCGATGGAAGCTTGAATACCATTTTCCCACCCTGATATTCCATCTCTCACTATTATTGTCAAGCTTGGAAAAACGTAGGTGAAAGTGCGAATCAGTCTTGATAGAATGAATGAACGACTGACTGACTGACTGACTAAATAAATAAATAAATAAATAAATACTGAACAGTCTGGCCTGATCAGCATTTGAATGAGAGACTTGAGAATCCTGGAGCTATAGTTGAGATAACAAAACAACAAAAAATGGGGCTTTGCTTGTTTGCGCCACCCGGTTTCTGGCATGTCACAGCCCAGTGCTGGTCCACGGACTAGGGGTTAGGGACTCTTGATCTAGATCAGGGGTGTCAAACTGGCGGCCCGCGAGCCGGATGTGTCACGCACAGGCCACACCCACCGCAGCTCTGCGAAGGCAAAAAACGTCGCGATGCATCACGTGACATCAACGTGACGCGGCAAGTTTTACACCCGTGATCTTGATGGACAAGAGCCAAACTTCAACTCAAGCTGTTACCTTTATCATGGCATGAATCCTGTACAAGTTTAGTGACCACAAATTGGGACTGGCAATTCGGTCACTGAGGGATGCAACTGCTAAGGGAAACTGACTGTGTTTAGACTCAGCTTTCCTTTGCTTTACAGTTCTGCGAAGGTCGTAAACGAGAGGACTGGCCACAAAGTTATTTTTTCATCAGTGTTGTTAACAATGTACTGTTGCTAAATGAAGTAATTGCTAAATCAGCACTCCTTTTATTAGGCCTGGCCAGAGGAGAATCTTACTGAATAAGTCCATTCATTAGGCCTATTTTTTTTTAAAAAAAATGCTATACAGATACAAAGAGCACATACAGACAGGTTAGAGAAGTGTTTCTCCATTATTCTGACTGGGAATTCTGGGAGTTGAAGTCCATATATGATAAAATTGCCAAGGTTAAGGAATACTGGGTTAGAGGGCTGAATGAGTCGGAGTTCCTTAGCCGAGTGTGGGATAAATCAAGGGTTGGGCATCTAGGGTTCCTTTATAACCTATGGACTTCAACTCCCAGAATTCTTGAGCCAATATGGCCCGGCTCAGGAATTCTGGGAGTTGAAGTCCACAAGTCATAAAAGGGTCATAGCTGCCCAACCCTGAGCTAAATAGTTCCCATTACATTTGTAAAGCACCAGCCTAGAGAAGTGTGGAAACGATGGGACCTACCTGCAAGATGACTCCCAGGGCATTCTTGTGCTCTTGGTTGCTCACCACAATCACTCGTCCCACAGAAAGGGCTTTCAATCCGTTCATCGATTCCATTACTCGCCTCTGAAAGGGAGAAAACCCATAAAGGAGAATATTTGTAGCTCGGGGTTGACATGAGGGGTCTTTGGTGCTCTGTGAGCTTGCTTGTTTTCTTGCAGATGTTTCATTATCTAACTACCGTGTTTCCCCGAAAATACGACCTACCCCAAAAGTAAGGCCTAGCTTGATTTTGACACGTGTCCAATATTTATTTATTATGTATTTATTAGTCATATTTCTATGCCGCCCACTCTCTGACGACTCTGGGCGGCTTACACCAAAGACAGTATACTAAATAGCATATTGCCCCCAACAATCTGGGTCCTCATTTTACCCATCTCGGAAGGATGGAAGGCTGAGTCAACCTTGAGCTGATGAGATTTGATCCGCTGATCTGCTGAACAAGCAGTCAGCTGAAGTAGCTGCACTACTGCACTCTAACCACTGCGCCACCTCGGCTCTTATAAGCCCTGACCCCCCAAAATAAGCCCTAATTAAAACCCCACCTACTCCAGGGTGCATGGGTAAAAATTAAGATAGGATGGGGATGGGGGTGTGTGTGTGTGGAGCCAGTGGTGGGATTCAATTTATTTTACTACCGGTTCTGTGGGCGTGGCTTGATAGGACAGGCATGGTTTGATGGGTGTGACAAAATCCCCATTTCCTCCCAATCAGCTGGGATTCGGGAGGCAGAGAATAGATGGGGGTGGAGCCAGTTAGAAGTAATATTAACCATTCTCCGAACTACTCAAAATTTCCGCTACCGGTTCTCCAGAACTGGTCAGAACCTGCTGAAACCCACCTCTGGGTGGAGCTGCCCTACTACTTACCCTGTTTTCCCTGAAAATAAGACATCCCCTGATAATAAGTCCAATCGGGCTTTTGAGCGCATGCGATAAAAATAAGCATCCTCCCGAAAATAAGCCCTCCCCGAAAATATTTAAACACAGAGCTGGAAATCAGGTAAGATGGCAAAGGGAGCCACATCATGCTCCACGCGCCCCAAAATAATAAGACCTCCCCAAAAATAAGGCCAAGCGCTTATTTCGGGGTTCGAAAAATATAAGACAGGGTCTTATTTTCGGGGAAACACGGGTAGGTAACATCATCAGTGCCAGTGATGTTACCTAGTTATGGCAAGAAAACAAGCAAGCTCAGAGAGCATCAAGGACCCCTCAGGGAGAAACCCAGGCAAGAAATGCATCTTCCCACCCCTAAGCGGACTTCGAAGAAGGATTCATCGTTCCAGTTTCTTCCCCCAACCTTGTTCTTTCCTAAGGGAGATTAAACCACAATTCTCATCAATCCCAACCATTAATGGTGGACATGATGGCTGAATACGATTTAAGTTGGAAAGGATAACATTGGAGAAAACTGGAATGGAACTTTCCTTTCCACCCAATTTGAGTAAGATGGGATGGATCCCGACTGTAGTGTCTCAAGGGAAGGGAATTTTGTGAGACTTACAGTTGCCTCCACCCTTGAAATAAAGGCGGACATCTTGGCTTGGGTCACACCCGTCACTTGCCGAAGCTGAATCCTTGGCAAGATACTTTAGCGAGACTCACCCCAAAAATGCCTTCTAAAGCAGCGGTCACCAACTGGTGGTCAGCGAGAAAATTATTTGCATTTTTTATATTGCACTAAATCACGGGTCTTCAATATGGTCCCTAGGCCGGATACGTGCAATGAACGGTTGTGTTGTTGCAGAGAGTCTCCCCCTTTGGGGTCTTTTTGTGCGGGTCAGAGGGGGGCAGAAATTCCGACTTGGAGTCTGCTTCAGCCTCCTGGTGCGGGGCTTTGGGCGAAGACTAGAAGGAAGTGCCACTGGTGGCGAAGAGCTGGAGGGCCTCGTTCCAGTGGGACAGCATCATGGCCTGGAACTGGCTGACCATCTCAGTCCTCTGAGCCTCCAGGTGCCGGTACCTGACCTTGCACTCCCGTAGGTCTTCCCTCTGCTTGGAAAGCCTATGCTCGTAGTCCTCAGTGAGGTGCTTCTGCTGAGCCTCCTTCTTGTTCAGATCCAATTTGAACTGAGCCAGCTGTTTTGCCAACTCTTTCTCGTGATGGCTGCTTAGCTCCAACAACTGCTTCCTGTTGTGGCCCTAAGGAGCCCAGGCGGGCAGGCAAGGAATAGTTGGGAGGGGAGGGGCGAGCAGAGGCTGGTGAGGCACCCCTCCATGTGAGTGACGTTGAGTTGGCCACACCCACCCAGTCACATGACCATCTAGTCACGCCCACCCAGCCGGTCATTAGGCAGATCACATTAGCGGTCCGCAGGATTTAAAATTATGAATTTAGTGGTCCCTGAGGTCCGAAAGGTTGGTGACCCCTGTTCTAAAGGCATCTTCCTTGACTTGTATTAAGAACTCCTACAATAAGCAGGTCTGCAGCCCCAATTCAACAGCAGGATACCAGACTCAGGGGGAAAGACTGTCTTCGAATGATCCTTGCCCAGGATCTGAATGACGACAAGTCCCTTGGGAGTTGGGCAGCATAGAAATGCGACTAAATAAATAAATAAATAAATAAATAAATAAATACCACGAGGTGGAAAAGAACCTTATGCCCCAGTTCTTCCAGTCAGTACCTGAATGTGCTCCCGTATCTCTCGCAGTTCTCTGACTACAGAATAATACTCCTGTAAGTCACCAAGCTGCCTTGACGTGTCTGGCACTTCCATGTTGGCTAACATACTGCTCAGCTGGGCAATTCTGTGTTCATATACCTGGCGAGGAAACGCAGATGGTGGAGCAAAGTCATACAGCGCCCAACTTTTTGCCTTCTCCTTCCCACCTAGTTCCAACCATTTAACACAGGGATGGGCAAATGTGGCTCTTTTACAACCTGTGGACTTCAACTCCCACAATTCCTGAGCCAGCTTGGCTGTCTCAGGAATTCTGGGAGTTGAAGTCCACAGGTGCCCACCCCTGATTTAACATAAAGAAGCCGAGTTCACAAAACATGCGAGGCTATACCAGGATTGACTACTGTGGCTCCAAGTGTTGTGTGAACACAGCTGAAATGCGGATTCAGCAAGCTACATGGCCCCAGCCCAATGGTTTAATGCGCTAGCATATCAGGAGATCGCAGCCACCATAGAAGGAAATATTTTGGGGTCTTCCAGGTGATCTGGAGGAGCAACTGATATCTGCACGGCAAGTTCGAAATTCAGTCCTTGATGCCAAATGAGAACAAGTCTTTACTACATCCTTGGAAAACCACTGCTAGCTGGAGGGACTCAATCGTCTACAGCAGTTTAGGCTTCACCTTTTTGACGGGTGTGTGTGTGTGTGTGTGTATGTGTCTCCAAACTTGGCAACTTTTAAGATTTGTGGACTTTAACTCCCAGAATTCCGCAGCCGGCATGGAGGAATTCTGGGAGACCACAAATCTTAAAAGTTGCCAAGTTTGCAGACTCCTGTTCTTGACTTTCGAGATGGACTTCCATCTCTTTTCTCTGTGTCATATAATATATCTGAGTTCTTTCTTTCTTTCTTTCTTTCTTTCTTTCTTTCTTTCTTTCTTTCTTTCTTTCTTTCTTTCTTTCTGTCTTTCTTTCCCTTCCTTCCTTCCTTCCTTCCTTTCTGTATGTTTATATTAGAGGTGGAGACCCTTTGAGAGCTGTATGCAATGTAATTTCATTTTAATGTATGCCGATTAGTGTACATTCAAAGTTATTCCATTCCATTCTACAGATTTGTACAGTCTTTCTTCCTCTGCTTCCTCTATTATCTCCTCAGTCATCCTCCATTTTCTTCCAGGCATCCTCCTGTCTTAAAAAAGGGAAATTCCTTCTAACACACACTTCTTTTCCATTCCACCTCAAAACATTCCGCCTCAAAACTGTTGTGTCTCAGAAAACTTTAGGATGATTCTCTGGATTCCCCTCAAACATCTTTCCAGTCTTTCCAGAAGCTATTTCAATTTTCCCCCTCCCATCCATCACACCTTGCTGTCTTTCCGGGTGTGGAACTCGGAGAAGCTTCTCCTCATCATGTCTTCCACGCGGAGTGCCTCCACTCTCAACAGGTTTAGGATCATGGTGTACGTCAGGCGGAATTGGGACTGCAACCGAGTAGGCTTGCCCTGAAAGGAAACAGAAAGGTCGTACAATTGGCGGCAGTCACATGGCGATCTGGTTAACAACCTCCACAACTTATGACTGTAGTTCTGGGTCCAATGACGGTTGTAAGTCGAGAATTATCTGGATTGAAACATCCGGGTTTTTGGACCCAGAAGGGTGTGTCTGTTCTCTGTCCTTAATGAGGTTCCAATAAACTTTCATCCTCAGCCAGGAGGATATTTATCACTGGCTATAATTTCAACCCAAATATTAACAACATGAAATTCAATGTAGAGAAAAAGTAAAGTCTTACACTTAGGCAAGAAAAACCAAAAGTACACGTATAAACTGGGTGAAACCAGGCTTAATAGCAGTAACTGTGAGAGGGATCTTGGAGTCTTAGTGGACAACCAATTAAATATGAGCCAGCAGTGTGCAGCAGTAGCCAAAAAAGCCAACGCAATCCTAAATTGCATTAACAGAGGGATTCAATCAAGATCACGTGAGGTACTAAGACCACTATAAAGCCTTAGTAAGACCACACCGAGAATGCTGAATCCAGTTTTAGTCACCACACTATAAAAAGATGTGGAGACTCTAGAAAGAGTGCAGAGAAGAGCAACCAAGATGATTAGGGGACTGGAGGCTAAAACATATGAAGAACAGTTGCAGGAACTGGGCATGGCTAGTCTAGTGAAGAGAAGAGAAGGGCCAGGGGAGACATGATAGCAATGTTCCAATATTCGAGGGGCTGCCACAGAAAGGAAGGGGTCAAGCTTTTTTCCAAAGCACCTTAAGCCCAGACAAGGAATAATGGATGGAAACTGAACAAGGAGAGATTTAACCTGGAAATAAGGAGAAATTTTCTGACACTGAAAACAATCAACCAATGGAACAGAAGTTGCCTTCGGAAGTTGTGGGAGCTTCATCACTGGAAGCTTTCAAGAAAAGTTTGGACTGCCGTCTGTCAGAAATGGTGTAGGGTCTCCTGCTGGGGCGGGGAGTGGAGGGAGGGGTTGGACTAGATGACCTGCAAGGTCCCTTCCAATTCTGTAATTCTGTTAAGACGGATTGATTTACAGCTTAAGCAACTGCAGTTGCTGCCTGTTGCAATTTAAGCGAGACAAACACACACCAATCACTCACCAACATCATGCGGTGAAGGTCGGACATTTCAGGCACTTGGTTTTTGCACAGAATAATCACCATCCCAGTTGTGTCGAGACCTCGACGTCCAGCCCGGCCTGCCATCTGGATGTATTCGGCTATCAGGATGCGGAAGAAAGAGAGATGCGTGGTGTTAACCACTCTTGCCATCAAATAAGGGATAGATATCCAGAAGGAAAAACACCACGAGTTTCATTTTTGCCTCAGCAAAACTGACAGATGAAATCTCATCTCTGTATACAGGCCGTCCTCGACTCACAACAGCTCATTTAGGGACCATTTAAAGTTACAATGGCACTGGAAAAAGCGAGTTGTGACCTCTTTTCAGACTTACGACCGTGGCAACAGCCCCATGCTCACGTGATTGAAAGTCAGACGCTTGGCAACTTGATTCATATTTATGACAGATGCCATGTCATGGGGTCATGTGATCCTCTTTTGTGACCTTCTGACAAGCAGAGTGAATGGGGAAGCCGGATTCACTTAAGACCGTGACATTAAGTTAACAACTGCAGCGGTTCACTTAATAACTGAGGCAAGAAAGGTTGTACAATGGGGCAAAAACTTCATTGAACTAATGTTTCACTTAGCAAGAAAAATTTTGGGCTCAATTGTGGTCGCAAGTCATGAACTACCTGTACTTTGCTAGAATTTTATCCTTTTAGCCCAGTGTTTCTCATCCTTGGCCACTTTTAAGATGCTCAAACTTTAAATCCCAGAATTTTGGCATGCTGGATAGGGATTTCTGGGAGTTGAAGTCCAAACATCTTAAAGTGCCCAAGGTTGAAATACATTGGAATGGAATGGAATGGAATGGAATGGAATGGAATGGAATGGAATGGAATGGAATAGAATAGAATAGAATAGAATAGAATAGAATAGAATAGAATAGAATAGAATAGAATAGAACAGAACAGAATAGAATAGAATAACGGAGTTGGAAGGGACCTTGGAGGTCTTCTAGTCCAACCCCCTGCCCAGGCAGGAAACCCTACACCACTTCAGACAAATGGGTATCCAACATCTTCTTAATTGCTTTAGCCTCCTGACATACAGGGCTCCACAGTTAAAAATGATAGTCCACTTTTGCTTTCCTTTGGAGAAGAGACCAGCATAGCCATGCTGTGGTTGCTGTATATATGTTCCCAGTCTCAAAGCGCCCCCCAAAATATCATAAACAGTTGAGATAAATTGGCTTGCTGGCTTTTTGCCTACAAAAAAAAAATCCCAATAGCTCTAGGGCAGCTCTGTGGGACACGCCATCTTTAAAGGTTTCGTGGCAGCCAGCAGGAAGAGTAACAAGATAAACAGTTAGCAAAGGGGAAAAGCTGGGGGTAGGAAGTGGGAGATGATGTGCAAGGGAAGGGAAGACAGATGTTTTGCCTCTGGAACCTCTGGCCATTCTACTTATAAAAGCCCATCCACCCCTTGTAAAAAAGGGCACTATGAAGTAAAATATGCTCCTTTCCATTCCTACCTGGTACCAAGTCCCGGAAATTAGCACCGTCATGTTTACGAACAGAATTGAAAACCACAGTCCTTGCTGGCATGTTCACCCCCATGGCGAAAGTCTCTGTGGCGAAGAGGATCTAGAACCCGAAAGGAAGGAGAAAGATGGGGAGATGCCACCTGCTTTTCTTGGCAATAAGCCAGATTGGCTTAGAGCAGCTTTCCTCCGACTGATACTTTCCACAGAATTACATTTCATCTGTATAGTGAATACTGTATAGTCCTCCAGTCCAATGACTAGGGAAGGTGTAGGATAGAAGTGTCAAACTCGATTTCATTGAGGGCCACATCAGGGCTGTGTTTGACTTTGGGGGGTCGGGGTAGGCGTGGCCAGCTCGACATCACTCGTGTGGGGGACTCCTATGGCAGCCTGAGCTCTCGGCCAGCGAAAACGGGCTCCCGAACTCCGTTTCAGGTGCAACGGCCTCCTGCAACCCTCTGTCAGCGAAAACGGAACCTAAGAGGGTCACCTCTTGAGTAGTTCAGAGAACCGGTAGTAAAAATTCTGACTTGCCCCGCCCGCATCTATTCTCTGCCTCCCAAGTCCCAGCTGATCGGCAGGAAATGGGGATTTTGTAGTAACCTTCCCCTGGTGTGGGGAGGGAATGGAGATTTTACAGTATCCTTCCCCTGCCACGCCCACCAAACCATGCCATGCCACGCCCATCAAGCCACACCCACAGAACCGGTAGTAAAAAATTTTGAAACCTCTGACTACAATATACCTACTCTAACAAATGGAACTTTGAGAAAATGCTTGCCTCAGAGTTTTTAATTGGAGCAGAGGTTTTTCTGGAACAGCTGACATTAAGTTTATTCCGTGCTACCTATACAGATAGTCCTCGACTTACAGCAGTTCATTTAGTGACAGTCTGAAGTTACAACAGCACTGAAGAGAGTGACATACGACTGTTTTTCACAGTTATTACCACTGCCCCATCCCCCAGGAGTATGTGAACAAAATTCAGACGCTTGGCAACTGACTCATATTTATGACGGTTGCAGCGTCCCGGGGTCATGTGATCACCTTTTGCGACCTTCTGAAAAACAAAGTCAATGAGGAAGCCAGATTCACTTAACAACCGTCTTACTAACTTAACAACTGCAGCGATTCACTTAACAACTGTGGCAAGAAAGGTCACAAATGGAGCAAAATTCGCTTAACAACTATCTCGCTTAGCAATAGAAATTTTGGGCTCAATTGTGGTCGTAAGTGGAGGACTACCTGTACACAAGAATCTGATCTACTAATGGTCGAGGCAAATTGGTGCCAGATTCAAGAGACTCCAAGGGGGAGCTGGACTTAAGTCTTTTAGGGGGCACAGAAACTCCAAACTGATGATGCATTTGACCCCCCCACCCCCAGGGGGCTCAGCCTGGTGAACTCTTACACCTACCTTGACAAGGCCTTTGCTGAAAAGCATCTCCACTACCTCCTTGAGGATGGGCAGAATGCCACTGTGGTGCACCCCAATCCCACGTTTCAAAAGGTCGACCATGTGAAGAACCTGAGGGAAAAAAATCCCACAAATGAGGTTTTTTAGTAATAATGTTGTTCAATTTAATTAAATTTAATTTTATGCTGAAATCCAGGACTGGTGCTAGAGAGGATTTTAATACATTTATCATCATCATCATCATCATCATCATCATCATCATCATCACATCCCTCTCTCTCTCTCTCTCTCTCTCTCTCTCTCTCTCTCTCTCTCTCTCTCCATCCATCTTATCTATCCTATCTCTAACCCTCCATCTACCTACCTACCCATCCATCCATCTTATCTATCCTATCCTACCCTATCCCTCCATCCCTCTACCTATGTATCCATCCTTCCTTCATTCCTATCTTATCTATCCTATCTTATCCCTCCATCTACCTACCTACCTATGTATCCTTCCTTCCTTCCTTCCTTCCTTCCTATCTCATCTATTCTGTCCTACCTTATCCCTCCATCTACCTATGTATCCATCCTTCCTTCATTCCTTCATTCCTATCTTATCTATCCTATCTTATCCCTCCATCTACCTACCTACCTATGTATCCATCCTTCCTTCCTTCCTATCTCATCTATCCTGTCCTACCGTATCCCTCCATCTACCTACCTACCTATGTATCCTTCCTTCCTTCCTTCCTTCCTTCCTTCCTTCCTATCTCATCTATTCTGTCCTACCTTATCCCTCCATCGACCTATGTATCCATCCATCCATCCTTCCTTCCTTGCTTCCTTCTTTCCTTCCTATCTTATCTATCCTGTCCTACCTTATCCCTCCATCTACCTACCTATGTATCCATCCATCCTTCCTTCCTTCCTTCCTATCTATCTTATCTATCCTATCCTTCGATCCATCAATCCATCCATAACTCCCTATCCCATCCCATCCCACCCCAGCCCACCCCACTCTATCCATCTATCCAAATTTGTTTGCCACTCATCTCACTGCAAGGTGATTCTGGGCGGTTTACAAGGTTAAAAGCAATAAACTATACATACATACATACATACATCTAGTAGCAAAGACGTGATTAAAATTATCGTAAAAAGATGGTATAAAACTGGGGAGAGAGGAAAAAAGATATGCAGGGGTGAGGTGTGATCTGTTATCAATCCATCAAGCACCTCCAGTGTGATCCTCCACCGTTAGGGCCCCTTGACTTCCTCTTCCTCTTGGCAACCACCAAGGTCCTGAGGCTCAGCTCCCATCCTGGCTAGGATACCAAGGTGACACCCTCTAGTAGCCTTTTCCTTTTCTCTCACCTGAGGCAGCTGCCGATCAGTACCCTTCAGTCGGGAGATGCACTTCTGGAAGAAGACGTGGATCTCGCTTTTCTCCGTCGTGGTGGTCAGGTCGATGGTGGTCAGCATGGAGGCGTTTTCGTCGCAGCGGTTGCGAGAGAACGTGAAGGCCACCACTGGCAACTGGTCCTTCTTGCGCAGCATGTCAATGAGGGAGAGCCAGATGTTCTTGTCCTGTGGAAATTCCAGATGTTTGCTCCAGGACTAGATCTTTCCTTCCCCTACTCCCGACCTTCTTCTCTTTCAATGCAGTGCTCCCTTCCTCCAACACAAAGGAGAGCATGGGGAGACATCCAAACATCTGGATACATCTCTTGGGACGTTATTTGAACTGACTCTTTTTAGTGTCAGGTAAGGGAAAGATTAACCCATTTACTCGTATTTTGTCCACTGACAGAAACCCCTCTTTATATCTAACTTAATTCAGCTCACCTGGCCTGGCCCGGCTCCTGCATGCATTGGCTGTTTGGCCCCAAAGGTCTGGGAGTGTTTGCTAGTTCGGTCCTTTTTGGCATCTACAGCATCATAATACCTGAAAGGACATCAGAGGAAGGTTATTACATTAAAGGGAGGTTATTACATTTATAATACTTAAGATTTATATTGACTGTTTCCTAATATGATTTTGATTGCTTATTTGTTCCCTATGTCTATCATTAAGTGTTGTATCTTATGATTCTTGACGAATGTATCTTTTCTTTTATGTACACTGAGAGTATATGCACCAAAGACAAATTCCTTGTGTGTCCAATCACACTTGGCCAATAAAGAATTCTATACTATTCTATAAAGAATGCCTCGGTGGCATATTTTTTTCCTATGCTGCAAAAAAAAAAAAAAATCTTGGCCTGACTACCTTGAATTCCTCACTGCCGATTCAACCAGGATCCAATATGGGGTTGGTCATTGGGACCAGAGATTTAGTCTTTTGAGCTTTCGGTCTCCTGTTGGAGCTCATCCTCAGGGAACCTTGCGCTTCGCAACCAATCAGTATCAGCTACTGTGAACTCAAGGGAGGGGGGTTGGATGGGAGGAGGGATGCTTCGAGGGAAACATGTGATGACCCGGGGCAAGGCATGGAGGCAACACAGCCAGCTGATAGTTCAAATTCCCCAACTTTACCCCAAACGCTTCCATGTTTATGGCAAGTCCCGAAGCAAAGCGCTCACACACACACAGGGACCCAGGGCTGCCTCATCCTGCTCCTCCCCACGTTCCTCCGAAGCCAACGAGGCTGCCCCCTCGACTTCCTGCGGCCCCAGCTCCGGCAGCGTCCTCCTCTGCGGACTCAGGCTCCAACAGGGCCATGACAAAATGAAACTTACCATATTTTTCGGAGTATAAGATGCACTTTTTTCCCCCAAAAAAGAGGGTGAAAATCTGGGTGCGTCTTATACTCCGAATGTAGCCCCGCCCAGCTTCTCAAATGGAGATTTCAGAGGCTGAAAAAAGCATCAGAAATGAAGCTTCAGAAAAGAGGTCCCCAAACAGAGCTTCAGAGGCTCTTTTTCTGAAGCTTTGTTTCGGAGGCTTTCAGAGGCAGAAAAAAAGTTTTTTTCTGAAACAGAGTTTCAGAAGTTTCAGAGGGAGAAAAAAAAAGCAAAAAAAAAAAAGCAAGGCACAGAGCTCACAACCAAAGAACCTGTTGCTAAAATTTACCTCTGGGAACAGCTGACTGGAGGTATTCCAGAAGACTGATCCACCTGCCAATCAGCTTTTTTCTTATTTTCCTCCCCAAAAATTAAAGATCTTTCTTACCTAGAGGTTCAAGCTGAGGCAGGTCTGACACAAGTGGTGAAATGTAAAATTTGTTACTACCGATTCTGTGGGCGTGGCTTGGTGGGGTGTGGCCAACTTTTTTTTTACTTTTAAAAGCATTTTTTATACAACCTCTTCAGCCGAAGAGGTTGTAGCATTTTTCAGCTGAAGAAAAAAATGCTTTTAAAAGTTAAAAAAAAAAGCCTCTGATGATCGCGCGCCTCAGCTGGGCATGGGGAGGGGCAGGGATTTTTGCTACTGGTTCTCCAAACCACCCATCATCGCTACCGGATCAGGCAATCCGGTCCGAACCGGGAACATTTCACCCGTCTGACACTCTCTTGCCAGAATGTGTGCTTTGGGCTATTCCATGCACAGTATTTATGTGGTGCCTGGTTGTGTGTGATTTTTTTTTAGTTTTTTAGTACCCTGTTTCCCCCGAAATAAGATATCCCCTGATAATAAGCACAATCAGAACTTTGAGCACATGGCAATAAGGCCAAGCGCCTTATTGGTCAATTTCAGGGTTCAAAAAAATATAAGGCAGGGTCCAGGGGTTGGTTCTATTTTTTTTTTACTACTGGTTCTGTGGGTGTGGCTTATTTTGTGGGTGTGGTTTGATGGTCATGTGACAATTCTTTAGGATTTAGCAGGGGTACTGGTCTACCAGGGTTTTAACTGCTTGCAGAGCTGTACTGGTCTAATCATTTGTTCTTGGAGCGTCCTGGTCTACCCATTTGTTTTTCGAGCATACTGGTCTACCACCACAGTCTTTTAACACCGATCAGCTGTAGGGCGGTCCTTTGAAGTCCCGCAGCAGGAGTTTAAGCAGTTTTTTTTCCTTCTAGCCGATCAGCTGGGACTCGGGAGGCAGCGAATAGATTGGGGGCGGGGCCAAATAAAAGGTAAGAATAACACAGGGGAGGGAAGGCCCAGCTGCCAAACAAAGAGAACCGGTTTGGTGACGTCATATCGTCACTGCTACTGGCTCGGCCGAACCGGGAGGAACCCACCACTGACAGGGTCTTATTTTGGGGGAAACACCGTAGATTGGGCTACTACTAGATTTTAATGACTGGTTATTAAGTCATTGACTGTTGCATAGGCTCTAGCACAAGTCTGAAAGCTTGGAAAACGAAATTTCTGGTCCTGGTGACAAACCCAGATTGGATCATGCAACGTTATTTGGGGACATGTATATTTGCTTTCATTTGTAACATATAAAAAGGTTGCCCAGGTATGTTCTGGGGTACATACTGAGGCTATTACCTGCTGGGGAAAAGGATGTTTGTTTGAGGCAGGTTATAAACCTATAATTAAAGCTCGGCAAGGTTTCAACCATTTCGCAGTGGCATTTTAAAAAAAATCATTAACAAAGATAGCTTTAATTCTCGTGGAAGTAGGGAAGGAGAAGTTGGCCTGGAAGGTATTATAAGGGACCATCTGTCGATCTTCAGCTTACCCCTTTGTAAGGAACGTCCCACGGGCGTCCACAAGGAGGAAGAGCTCGTTCTGCGTCTTCTGGCTATTTCCCGTGTACAGATAATGTTCCAGTGGAACAGGGCGCTTCAGTGTGCTGATCACATAAATCTTCTTCCGCTTGATTCTCCTGTCAAAAGCAGGAATCCCACAAACAGTGTTATATTGGTGAACTCTTCCCTCCCCTCTCCAAAACTGTGCTATTCAAAGAACATATAAAGAGATAGAACATATAATGAGGATTTTATCAACCCTGAAGCAAACCTGGCTGAGGCCATCTTGGAGGGTTCAGGGTTGCCACAAGGAAGAAGAAGGGACAGGGAGGGGGGAAATAAGATAGCTGAGGTTTTGTAGTCAAAACGTTTTCCTGTGGGAACCAAGGACATTCCAACAGGTGGCTGGGGAGAGGAGGAGTGGAGTAACCAAGCAACCGGCCAGCACCTCTATTGGACAATGTGACCAATGATCTGGGGCAAGGGGGGAACTTTCACTTTTTAATTAGGTGAAAATAGCGGGAACTTTCTGAGTCGGTTTTCAGCAGTTGTGCCAATAGGATATATTCAATAAATATTTCTTTGAGGAATCTATCTGCCTCAGAGTTCTGCTTTCAATGGGTGCATTACTTGGAATGCTGACAGCAATAGCAATAGCACTTAGACTTATATACCACTTCACAGTGCTTCTACAGCTCTCTCTAAGCGGTTTACAGAGTCAGCCTATTGCCCCCAACAATCTGGGTCCTCATTTTTACTGACCTCGGAAGGATGGAAGGCTGAGTCAACCTTGAGCCTGGTGAGATTTGAACTGCCAAATTGCAGGCAGCCGGCAGTCAGCAGAAGTAGCCTGCAGTACTGCATTCTAACCAATATGCCACCACGGCTCCTTTGATCACAATTGAGCTCAAAATTTCTGTCACTAAGTGAGACAGTTGTCAAGTGAGTTTTGCCACATTTTATGATTTTTCTAGCCAGAGTTACATGGATTACTGCAGTGGTTAAGTTAGCAACATGATTGTTAAGTGAATCTGACTTTTCCATTGATTTTGCTTGTCAGAAGGTGATGTGTCCCTAGGAAACTGCAGTCCCACATGATTCGAGGCCTATTTTTAATTCTGAATTTCTATTTAACGGATGGTCTTCCCAAAGACTCTATGATAGGGACATCAGGAGAGCTTTGATCCACAAAGACTACAGGTAGTCCTCGACTTATGACCACCAATTGAGCCCAAAATTTCTGTTGCTAAGTGAGATACTGGTTAAGTGAATTTTGCCCCATTTTACAACCTTTCTTGCCTCACTTCTTAGGTGAATCACTGCAATCATTAAGTTAGTAACCCGGCTGTTAAGTGAATCTGGCTTCCCTATTGTCGTAAAAGGGGATCACGTGACCCCGGAGCACTGCAACCATCATAAATATGAACACAGTTGCCAAGCATTGGAATTTTGATCAGATGATCATAGAGATGCCGCAAAGATCATAACTGTGAAAAGCGGTCGTAAGTCTCATTTTTTGGTGCTGTTGTAACTTTGATTGGCCATTAATTGAACTGTTGTTAAATTGAGGACCTCTATATTGCCAACTTCTGGCTCAGTTGCCTTCTAAAAGGGACTAGACAAATTGCTAGAGTAAAGGCCACTGGGACCTGTATTATGGCTTCTAGATGTTCTCATTCCATAATCAGAACCCACAAGATAGGAAGGAAGGAAGGAAGATGCCTTCACGTCACAGAAGCATCTGAAACGGGGCCTTAGATGAGCTGCAGGACCTTGGACTAAGTTTCTGCTCACCCAATCCAGTCAGCAAACTCCAGGGTGTTGGGGACGGTGGCACTCAGCAAAATTATGTTTACGTGGTCTGGCAACATGATGAGGACCTCTTCCCAAACCACACCGCGCTGAGGAGGAGAAAAGAAAGAGAAGAATGCCCCTGAGCATGTGAAGAAGGATGTCTTTCCGATGTGGTCAGTGGTGGGATTCAAATAATTTAACAATCGGTTCACCCGGGATCAGGTTGGCTGAGGTGTGTCCCATCTCTGTCCTCCAGCTCTGTTGCACATGTGGGACGAGCCTCCCGCGATCGTCAACCTGACCCTAGACGAACCGGTTGTTAAATTCCCACCCCCACTATCAAAGTGGATCCTGGGTGCTGCGCTGCGATGGAGAAATGTGAAATGAAGTGGCCAGCACGAGGGAAGGAGGAAAGTGGCCTTCTTCTTCCTTCGCACCGGCACTCCGTTGTCCTTTTCTCCATTGCAGTGCAGCGCCCAGGATCCACTTTAAAAGCAGGGCATTGATAATTTAACAATCGGTTCGCTTGAACTGTTGCGAACCGGCTGAATCCCAACAATGGCTGCCGTCCAATAAAAAGAATGAGGGGACAATGCAAAGTTCTGACCAAGGAGCACTTAAGACACTGTCCTTCCATAAATAAGGGAATACTATATCAAAAGTATGGGCCTTTGACCCATACGTTCTCTCTCACTTTTATTGCAGAGCAATGAAGGACCTAAGTATTTCCCCTTTTATATAGATAGTCCTCGACTTACGTCCGCAATTGAGCCCAACATTTCTGTTGTTGAGCGAAACATTGGTTGAGTGAGCTTTGCTCCATTATACGACCTTTCTTGCCACCGCTGTTATGAGAATCACTGCAATCGATAGGTTGCTAAGTGAATCTGGCTTCCCCATTGACTTTGCTCGTTGGAAGGTTGCAGAAGAGGATCACGTGACCTTGAGATACAGCAATCGTCATAAACATGACCCAATTGCCAAATGTCTGAATTTTGATCACACGATCAGGGGGAATGCTACAAAGGTCGTAAGTGTGAAAAAGGGTCATGCCACTTTTTTTTTCAAAGCCGTTGTAACTTTGAACAGTCCCTAAATGAATTGTTGTAAGTCGAGGACTACCTGTGTTGAGAAACAGAAAGAGGGCAATTGATTGAAGACCATCTGAAGAACATTCTAGAAGCCAATGAATTTCCACCAACCCAAATTAAATACCTCAGGACTGCTTAGGTCCTGATTTTTCCCGTGTTTTCATCCTTGATTTTTTTCTCTTACCTCAGAATCATTAATATAATGCACTTCATCAAAGATCACCCACTCTAGGTCTCTGAGGACATCGGAGCCATTATAGAGCATAGACCTTTGCAAATAAGAAAAAAAAAACAACGGCATTTTTAAGACAGCATTATCATTGTAAAACAACTAAAAAGATTTGGGTTGTCAGTTTGGCCCTGCTTAATTATGAAAGCATGAAGGAATTTCGGTTTGAGAAAGGCGTCTGAATCTGAAAAAGTTAATTCTGGCTGATGGGGAATCCTGCCTTCAAAGGAAAACAGAACTGGCAAATACAGCTACAGATAGTCTGTAAAGATTCTCAGTCATCCAGGTCAAGGTTGTCCCAAAGGTGCTTTCTCACGAGCAACTGGACTTTCTAATTATTATTTTTTTTAATACGTTTCACTTCTCATCTAGGAAGCTTCTTCAGCTCCGACAGTGGGGAATGGAAGGATTTATATTCCTTGCAGTCAGCTGGTCATTTGCATTCTTTGCAGACATTCGGATTTCCAGAGGAGGAAAAATTGCAGACTACAGGAACCATTTGCACTACTTGGGTGACCCTGAGACACAGATAAACCTCCAAGTGCTTCAAGGACCCTCTAAAACAGGGGTGTCAAACTCGATTTCATTGAGGGCCGATTAAGGGTTATGTTTGATCTCGGGAGGGGGGGGCATGCATGGCCAGGGGGCATGGCCAGCTTGATGTCACTCGTTCGGGGGGCGCCTATGGGGGTCCGAGCACTCTGCCAGCGAAAATGGGCTCCCGAACTCTGTTTTCGGCTGTGACGGTCTCCTGCAACCCTCTGCCTGTAAAAACGGAGCTTGGGAGGGCTGCCCGCGGCACTCCCAAGCTCCATTTTTGCTGGCAAGGCACCATCCTTTGCCTTTTTCAGGGCGGCCTTGAGTTTGACACCCCTGCTCTAAAAGGATGCAAATGACCAGCTGTTTGCAAGTAATATAAATCCTTCCATTCCCCACCATCCAGTCAGAGCTGAAGAAGCTTCTTGGATGAGAAGCGAAACGTCTTCAAAAGGAAAAACAAGAAAGTCCAGTTGCCTCCAGACAAAAAACCCTTTGGGACAACCACGATCTGGATGACTGAGAATCTCCATAGACTTTCATGCCTCATTGTACCTTCCAGCCATCTGCCCACCCCCTTGCATTGAGAGACAGCCTTCTCTCTTCAGCCTGGCCCTCACCTAAGAATCTCGGTTGTCATGATGAGGCAGGAGGCATCCGGATGCAGCTGCACATCTCCTGTCAACAAGCCAACATCCCCAAAGGTGTTCTTGAAATCCCGAAACTTCTGGTTGGAAAGCGCTTTGATTGGGGATGTGTAGATGGTGCTGCAAAAGGAGGCAGAAGGGGGAAAGAATGAGATATTTGGAAGATTCCAGATTCTAAAATAATCTGAAGAACCACCTTTTTTCTTTTTTTCTTTTGATGAGGATATTGTTTCTCAACCTTGGCAACTTGGACACACGTGGACTTCAACTCCCAAAAGGGGAGGAAGGAAGGGAGGGGAAATAAGAGTAGGAGAGAGGGTTAGAAAGGGAGAAAGAGATGAGGAGAGGGAGAAAGGAAGGGGAAGTAGAGAAGGAGTAGGAGAAGAGGGAAGAAGAAAGTAAAAAGGAAAGAAGGGAGGGAGGGAGAGATTGAGAAGAAAGATTGCTGTACAATAAAAAAGATAAAATGGAAGAAAGGCAACCCCGAACATGAATAAATGTACTAGGATAAAGAATGAGTTATTAAAAAATAAAAGAGAATAAATATGAGTTAAAACAGAAAAATTAGAATTTGAGGGCGAATTAAGATGTTGTTTATATAAATAAGCATAGAAATTTTAAGACATGATCAAAAAAAGGAAAAAGGAAATTTTGGCAAAAATTGTAACTGAGTAAAATGTACTTGAATATGTTAAATTGCATAAGTTATGATATGGCCAATACTCTGTTCATAAAATATGCGGGTGAAAATGGGGGGAATAAATATATATATTTATTTATTTATTTTATTTTATTTTATTTTATTTTATTTTATTTTTATACCGCCCTTCTCCAGCAGGATTCAGAGCGGTGAACAGCCAAGGTAAAACATAGCATATATTTATATAACTTGATTCAAAAAAAAAAAAAAAACCCTTCCAAAATTCTTGGGAGTTGAACTCAACGCATCTTCAAATTGCTAAAGTTGAGATTAGGAACACTTATAATATATGCAGGAGGAAGAGAAAAATCTTCTAAGTACAGATAGTCCTCGACTTATGACCATATTTGAGCCAGGAATTAGGATCACCACCTGACCAGAAGCCAATTTCATGACCCTTTTTTGTGGAGGTCGTTAAACAAATTGTCAGTTTGTTGCAGCACAAGCAGGCTATTCAGCAGGATTCAAAATTTCTTTATATACATAACAACACATAAGGCATGTATACAATACACCTTGTAGGTTTTTCCACGTTGTAGAGAAGAGAAATAGCAAGTACAAACACAGCACAAAATGGAAACACAAAATGGAGGAGGCAAAATGGAGGAGAGCAAAATGGAGGAGGGAAAAGCTAGTGCCCTCAAGCTTATATACAGAATAGTTAAGCCACCCCCAGGCTCCAAACTGTCTCTTACGGCCCCATACAATAACAGTAACAGAGTTGGAAGGGACCTTGGAGGTCATCTAGTCCAACCCCCTGCTCACGCAGAGACCTGTACTAGGGATTCGAACTGCCGAACTGCCAATCTTTCTGATCAACAAGCTCAGTGTCTTAGCCACTGAGCCATCTAGTCAGAGGCAAATACTGTGTTTCAGTTACCAAACAGTCCTCCATTGGCTGACTTGTTGCTATGCCCTATTCCAGTTTATGAATATACTGACACAAATGCCATAGTCTTTAAACAAATCTGTTTTCAATTGGTGTTTTTGTGCCTCAAATTGGAAATAAATGCTGGAAACTGTGTTAGGAAATGATAATCACCTAACTTGTTGGGTTGGCAATATATAAAACCTCAATATAGCTTTAAGACTGTATTGCTGTATTGCATCCTACTGTGTCCTGATTGGTTAGCTTTGTAGCCAATGTCCTTAAGAGGGAGCTTGAAACATGGCTTGTTTCTCTCTGCTGATTAGTATTGCTCTCTGCTCATCTTTGCTGTTTTTTGCTGACCATTATTGCTCTTTGCTGATCGTTACTGCTATTTGCTGTGTTTGCTACTGTTTGCAACTGTTTATTGTGTATGACTACGACGACTGGTAAGAAGACTTTGTTATTGGAATATCCCTAGACTATTGTTTTTACTATCTACTGCTTTATCTGTGTATGACCTGGACTGTTTATTGGACTGTGCCTTATTACTATTTCCTAAAAGTAAACACAACTCAGTGTATCTGTGCGTTGGCTGTGATTATTCGCAACTGCTCTCAGTCACTTTCACCCTTGCTACTCTAGGGTTGCTCTGCGAATTCCTCAACAAACTGGATGAAAAAAAAAGTGCATTTGGATCAAGATGATTTGAAAGCGTAAAACACAAAACCGACACAGGAAACAAGGATATTCTCACCGCGTCATGTGCTTCTGCGACAGAGCAATGGCGTACTCAGCCACGACAGTCTTTCCCGCAGAGGTGTGGGCGGCGACAAAGACTGAATCATGCTTCTCCAAGTGGAGAATTGCCTGTTTCTGGAAAACGTCGGGCTCAAAAGGCCACTGGGTGGGGTGGAGGGGAAAAAAACAAATTTAGTTTATCAACACATGGCTCTCCACTCCCAGCTGCCAAACAGAACTGGTGTCAAAGCTGATTCGGATTCTATCCCTACTTGCTGTTTCCCTCGCAGATTGACAACCAAAATGGAAGGGATGTGGGGGGGACCCAAAGGTGCTTTTTTTCAAGAGGCAACTGGACTTTCTTGTTTTTCTTTGAAGACGTTTCACTTCTCATGCAAGAAGCTTCTTCGGCTCTGACTGGATAGTGGAGAATGGAAGGATTTATATTCCTTGCAGACAGCTGGTCATTTGCATCATTTTTTAGAGAGACGTTGAGGCCACCTGGAGGCTTATCAGGGTCGCCAAATGGGTGTGGAGCCTTCTTGGCTTCACGATGTTTTCTGCCCTGAGTCCCTGGGGATGAGTCTGTGTTGACTGAATCTCAAACCGAAGAGCAAATGGTTCCTGTAATCATGTAAGGGAGGGGACGAAATCCTTGGGGAGAGTTGGGAGGGACGAGTCAGCTGGGCCCTGTGAAAGTTCCTTCACCTCGAGGTCATGTTATGGGAAGTCTTTGAACGGCACAGACTGTTTTCCAAATCACAAAGTAAGTGTTGGATTGGCGAACAAGCAGATAAAAATGGCAGAGGCCCATAGGAGGGGTATGCAAACACCTCAGGCTCCCCCCCCCTCCAAATTTACATGAAAGATAAGAGAGAGAAGCACATTCAGACTTGCAAGATTCATTTACTGAGGGCAATCTTAATTTTAGGCAGAGACACACAGTACCTGTTTCTTGATCTGGCCTACTTTGTAGGACAGACATTATAAATTTCTTGGTCCTTATATGACAGTGATGGCTAACCTTTTTGCCATTGCGTGCCAAAAGCAGGGGGAGCGCGGGGGGGGTTGTCATGTGTGCGTGTGCCCATACCCATAATTCAATGCGCCCCCCCCGCGCATGCACATGCGACCTCCCCACTTTTGGCATGCAATGGCACGATGGGTCCAGTAGGCCCGTCTTTTGCCCTCCCCAGGCACCAGAGCCTTTCTAGGAACTTGGGGAGGGCGAAAATGGGCCTTCCCCACCCCCTGGAGGCCCTCCAGAGGCTGGAAACAGCCCATTTGCCGACTTCTGGTGGGCCCGGAAGGTCCAAAAATCAGATGCGGACGCCAGAGCTGAGCTAGGGCAACGCTCATGTGCCCACCGATATGGTTCCGCGCCACCTGTGGCATGTGTGCCATAGGTTCGCCATCCTCAGGGTCATTTGTGTCCTCAGGGTCATTTGCACTATTCAGGTGACCCTGAGGACAGATAAACCTCCAAGTGGCCTCAATGACTCTCCAAAAGAATGCAAATGACCAGCTGTCTGCAAGAGATATAAACCCTTCCATTCCCCACTATCCTGTCAGAGCTGAAGAAGCTTCTTGAATAAGAAGCGAAACGTCTTCAAAGAAAAACAAGAAAGTCCAGTTGCCTCTTGAAAAACAAAAAAAAACACTTTTGGGACTGTCTGCGGGAACCTTTAGAATTGGCTTTGCTTCTTCTGTGCCTACATGGATTTATCAGTAAAATTATACTCTTTTTAAAATTATATCCCAGGTGTGTCCGTGTCGCCCCCCCCCCCCCCTTGCATACACTAATGGGACAGCTGACAAGTGGTGGTTTACCTGGAAGGCTGGATCAGGAATTAGCTTGTAGAAATCGTCCACGGGGGAGCTTACATCGACCAGGATAGCCCACTGTTCTTTAGGGGGCACTGCAGCAGGGGCAGAGGCAGGGGCAGCCTGTGGGGCTGATTCGGGGATGGGTGTCACCTCCTGAGAACAAGGCAAGAACAGACCAAAACAGTTAATATGGAATCCTCCCAAACTGCTTTCTGGAACTTAGCGTTTCCAAACTATATACCGTGTTTCTCCGAAAATAAGACCCTGTCTTATACTTTTTTTTTTGAACCCTGAAATAAGTGCTTGGCCTTATTGCCATACGCTCAAAAGCCTGATTGGGCTTATTATTAAGGGATGTCTTCTTTTGGGGGAAACAGGGTAGGTTTATAGCAAGGTTCATAATATGGAAACATTTAAACACATTTTCTTTGCTTTGACCCCTGATACCGCTAGCTTGTTTCAGAATTTCAAAACTGGGATCACGATGAGTTGCAGTTCACGAGATATGGGCCGCAAACTAAAATCCAGGTAGAATAAATCACATCAATAAAATAATCTCCTCACAACTGAGAGGACGGGCAGAGGACAAATAAAAGCCACCTTCTCTTCATAATGGCTGTGATTTATCCTGATATTTGAAGACAAGCAATACATCTCCAACCATTGGCTCCAATAATTTTATTTCTTAGCAGCCCCCCCTTTCCTCGCCATCCATGTCCAGAAAAACCAACTGGTCCCGACACCCATTATCCCAGGTTCACTTTTCCCATTTCTCTAGAGCAATGGTTGGCTGGCTGAGGAATTCTGGGAGTTGAAGTGCACAAGTCTTAAAGCTGCCAAGTTTGGAGACCCTTGCTCTAGACCAGTACCCCCCACCCGGCAACCTTTTGAGCACCAGGGACTGGTTCCACGGAGAAGAGTTTTTCTGCAGACCGGAGGGGGCGTAGTTTTGCATGCTGCCTGTATCCCACGGATGGGGCTTCGCTTATTTGCGTGGACCGTTTGCTGGCACACTGGAGTTGGGGACCCCTGCTCTAGAACTTTCCAGATCTTGCTAGACCGAAACTGGAGGATGCTGGGAACTGCAGGCCACCTATGTCTCAGCCCCAGGTTCTCTATTCCAGGGATCTCCAACCGTGGCAACTTTAAGGCTTGTGGAGTTGAAGTCCACAAGTCTTAAAGTTGCCAAGGTTGAAGACCCCTGCCCTATTCTATAGCTTGATATATCCTACCTTTGTCTCCTTCTTCCTACATCTCATACCCATGAGCACACCCATGAAGCGAAACCTGCATGCAGACACGTCCTTACCTTAAGCACCAGTTCCTCCAAGCTGTTCACTCTGTGCAGTGGTGCTGGTTCTGCTGGAGGGATCTCTTCCTCCCTTGCTCCCTTATTCTTCCCTTTCTTCCTCCTCTTCTCCACTTCCTCTGCCTTCTCTTTGCCTTCCTCATCACTGGAGGCCTCCAGCTCGAAGGTGTCTAGTGCACCCAGCAAATTGGTCAAATTCAGCAATCCTGGGGAGGCCATGATCTCTGAAGAAGCAAAAGGAGCAAAATCTGAACCTCTTTTTTTAAAAAAAGAAACCCAAGTGGAGAAATCCTTAGGACTTCTACATGCCAAGTTACCTTCATGCTGAGATACAGTAGTGGCCAAAATGGTGGAAAACTTTTGGGAAAAGTGTATTTTCTAAAACTAGCTAATAACACTTTTTTTTGGGGGGGAGTAGTAGTACCATAAAATTATATATCACTGGAAAGATAATTTAATCAAGAATGTAATGCAATAACTTTTATGACGGATTTGCTAATGGAATAGCAGTTACTGTCAGCCTTGGAAGCCATATTAGGCCGGAAGCTTCAATGCTGCCACCTCCTCATGTGTGGGAAAGTAGGAGGGGGGATTTAGGAGAGGGGAGTTAGTAGATATAATAGCGTTCTTCCTATCGGTCAAGGTCAGAGTAAGCCAGCATCTGGAGGAGGAGTGGTCAGGGGCTGGCTTGAGGTGGAACGGACGTTGATTGGAGCATGTGATCGATTGAAGAGAAAGGGAGTGGTTTTGGGAGCTTTGAATTACTGAAGGAAAGCCCGGGTTTTTCAGATTCGGGATTTCCCAGATGTGCCAGTTTACCTATTTCTAGTAAAGAGAACTTTGGAAAATGCCTGCTTCAGTATCTTTACTGGGAGTCGTGGGTTTTCTGGAACGCTGACAGTTACAGTATAAAGAAGAAAAGTAAAACATGTAGAAAAAGCAAGATATAGAAAAATTATCACCACAGAGAAAATGAGATATACAAAAATTATCACCATGTCAGTTAATTCTTCATTGGGTAACCTTTAGCAAGAATTACGGCCTTACAACGTCTTCCCATGGAGTGAGCCTTTTAGTTCTGCAGCTGTTCTAATGTGAAACCAAGATTGAAGGATTGCTTCTATTAACTGGGTTTTATTGCTGGGTCGCTTCTGACTAACAAGTTTCTTTAGTTGGCTCCATAGATTTTCAATTGGGTTAAGTTAAGGTTTGGGCTATTCCCAGGCCATTCCAGCATTGGAATATGATTATCTTGAAACTCCAAAAAAAAAAAGAAAAGAAAAAAGAAAAGAAAAAAAAGAGTGGTGTTATTAGCCATCAAACCTCAAAATACACTTTTCCCAAAAGGTTTCCACAATTTTGGCCACTACTGTATGCTATACGAGCTAAATGGATTTTTCCAGTTAAGGTTCCTAATATTTTTGGGTGGTCATAATAAATGCATGTTATGAATATGGATGTTCTGACCCGATCAAAAGCGCTCTGTGCTTGAAACTGTTCCAACAGTGAAATGAAGACCAGGCCAGAAGGTTTCAAGATTGAAATCT
The DNA here is from genome assembly GCA_022577455.1 of Arizona elegans. Lineage (NCBI taxonomy): Eukaryota > Metazoa > Chordata > Lepidosauria > Squamata > Colubridae > Arizona > Arizona elegans. Next base: position 153,016,045 of record JAKOOJ010000003.1, read on the forward strand.
TTCAACCTTGAGATGATTTGCACTCCCTTAGTTGTAGCACTCATCGTTTTCATTTTACTATTGACGCTTTGATTTTGCTATACCTTGTTTGGTGAATTCCACCCCTTTTTTCCATCCAGGTGGCACTGTCAGCAAATCTGAGAGGGAAAGAGAAAAATATGAAAGCAGTTGCCAAGACGACACCATGTCTTCTACATCAAACTTGAAGTCATGGCTAGTCCACTTTATTAATGGATCTAAGCCAGTGTTCCCGAACCTTGACCATTTGCAGATGTGTAAACTTCAAATCCCAGAATTCCACAGCCAGCATTGCTACTGTTGGAATTCTAGGAATGTAGCACTAATGTTGCTACCTAGTTTAGCAATGAAACATCTGCAAGAAAACATCCAAGCTCAGAGAGCACCAAGGATCCTGCAGTTCAACCCTGAGCTATAAATATTCTCTTCTATTGGTATTTCGGGAACTGTATTCTACATACCTGAAGGTTGTGAAACACTGATCTATACCAGTCCAGGAATTTTTCAGATGGATTAAAATGCTATCAATAAATCTACCACAAAGCACACTCTATTCTTTAGTTTAGTTTTAGTTTTAATAGTAATAGCACTTAGACTTATATACTGCTTCACAGTGCTTCACAGCCCTTTCTAAGAAGTTTACAGAGTCAGCAAATTGCCCCCAATAATCTGGGTCCTCATTTTACTGACCTTGGAAGGATGGAAGGCTGAGTCAACCTTGAGCTGGTGAGATTCGAACCGCTGAACTGCTGGCAATCTGCAATCAGCAGAAGTAGCCTGCAGTACTGCATTCTAACTACTGTGCTACCGTGACTCTTTAAATGCTAGAAAAGAGTCTCTGGGCAATTATTTTAGTTCTATTTCCATCTGAGTCTTATCCATATCATTCTTTGTAAATAAAATCATAAACTACCCACATAACAGAGATCACAAATAATCCCACGGCACAGCTTTTTTGTGCCAGACCCCATTTTCTTATCATCCCTATCTCTAAGTATCGTAAATGGAATAAACTACATTTTTAAGTCTGCTCAAACAGAGGGCAGAGGGCATTACAAAAAAACCAGAATAGTCAGGACTGAAACAATAGAGCCGTTGGCTGGAATATGCTTACGTTATTACCTTTCTCAAAATCAATGTCCTCTTCCTTATCTTCCTGAGCCTTAATCAGTTCCAAGCTTGGCTCATCAATCCCACCTGGAGAGATTGTGTTACAAGAGCAGATTATTAGTGGTCTGGAGCTTAGTTACCTGGAGGGCAAAATGGAGATGCATGTTCTATAACCAAATTAGAGACATGGGAAGAGTACAAAAGCCAACTAACTGATCTGCAACAGGGGTCCCAAATGGCCCACTACCGGGCCCATGGCCTATTTGGAACTGGGCTGAGTGAGCGGCAGGCTGGGGTGCACGCATCTTGACGGGCCGGTGCGTGTGCACACGTGTGCGCAGCTCCATTAGCGCAAGTCAAGCTGTGCATGCATGCGTGGCCCGATACCCCTCTTCCCCCCCTACCCCCAGGCCACTAAGCCTCAAAAGTTCGGGATCACTGATCTACAACTCATAAAACCCCCAACAGTGGTGAAACACTGTTCCTTGATTTCAAGTTTGTTCCTGCTTATGGTTCTGCGTTCAAAGTTATAAACTCAAATAACAGAAACGGGAGACCCACACCTGGCCAGAAGGGGTAGTTGGTGGCACTGCCTCTCAGAGATTCGGAGGGAGGGCCAGGCGCTCGCTGGAAGGAAAGCGAATTCTTGGCTGATAATCCCGTGTTGTCCACAAGTGCCTAGAATTGAAGTCAAAAGAGGGAGAGTGTAAAAGATTAATGGATGGAAACTAATCAAGGAGAGATTCAACCTGGAAATAAGGAGAAATTTTCTGACAGTGAGAGCAATCAACTCATGGAACAGCTTTGCCTTCAGAAGTTGTGGGAGCTTCATCACTGAAAGCTTTCAAGAAGAGACTGGACCGCCATCTGTTCAGAAATGGTGTAGGGTCTCCTGCATGGGCGGGGGGTTGGACTAGATGACCTACAAGGTTCCTTCCAACTCTGTTAATCTACCTCAGCTATCTTCTCAGGAAAGCATGACTCTTGAAACAATTGGCATTTCAAAAGGAACTTTTACTGAGGGACAGTAATTGCAGAGAAAAGTCAGTCGGCATCTGAAATCTGTGCGTGAAGATTTAGGTTAACTTTTTCCTTCAACCCCCTACCCCAATGCTCCCTGGGAAGAAAGCTCATCTCTCACCTCTTTAAAACCCAGCAGCTCCCCGGTGGTGGGATTGCGTTCAGCCTGGAGGGTGGAGTGCACAGGTGTGACCTCCAGTGCGAAGAGTGATTGGACATCTTTCTCTCGGGGCCAGAACCTGCCTCAGGACAAGAGGTGGAGTTAAATCATTTTGGCTCCCTTGACGGGTCGATGATGACTCACTGCAGCCAGGTGGGCATGGCCATCTCAGTGCCGCCAGGTGGGTGTGCATGGGTAGGTGTGGCCAGGTCGATGAGAAGGATTAGGTGCAGCCAGCTCGACGTGGATGACTTGGGATGGCTGGGTGGGCGTGGCCAGACGGACACAACCACATGGGTGTGGCTGGGAATGGGGGTGCCAGCTGGGCACAGAACAAGTCAGTCCTGGCAACTGGACGTGTAAGCCAACTCAGCACCCTGCCAGAACAAAAATCACCTGGAGATGTGCTGGCAAACAGGAAACAGGGAAGTGGCAAAATTTGAAAGGCAAAGGGGGTGGATGCAACCCCCCCCATTTTTTCTGCCACCTGACTAGAGGTTTCTCTGCTAAATTTGGCAGGGAAGGGAGTGGCTGGGTGGATTTTCCCCCCCCTCCCCAATTTGGAGAAATGCTGCACCTAATCCTTCACGTTGACCTGGCCACAACTATCCACCCACCCACACTCACCTGGCGGCCCTCAGATGGCCATGCCTACCAAGTCACACCCACCTGGCTGTGGTGAATCGTCCTATTTCCCCCACCCCTTCACCCTCCTTCTGCTACAGATGATCCCCTTACCCACCCCAACCAGACCTCTTCTCATTCCTACTGCAACTTCCAAGCAACCATCCCGGCTGCCGGGGACTCACCTGTGAGACCTTTCAAAGTCATGGATGGGAAGCCATTCCGGGCTGTTGAGATAATGCTGCTCCAATTCCGAGGCCAGATCTTCAGCATATGGGGGCAGCCCATGTGGCAGCTGGGGAGGTGGGCAAAAGAGAAGGAAGATGTATCATTTCTTATTTAACGCCATCCATAAAATGTATTTGTTACAGCTCAGAAGCTAAGTGGCAGTTCTTCACCAAGAGACTATCAGAGATTTCCAGGGCTGTAGGTGTCAGGCCTGGAAGCCATCTTTTGCAATGGATCTTCAGGCCTGCCACATTTAGTGCTGTGGGAAACTGGGAGGGGGGATTTTTTGGAGCCAGGGTGATATATAGTCATAATAACATTCCTTTCTCAGACAGTCAAGGACATCTTGCCCTGCACCTGGAGGGGGAAGACGAACAGCCATCTCTCTCTCTCTTTTAATCTGGCTAAAAAAGATGATTATTTTAAGTTGCTCAACCCATTCTAAACCAAAACCTACAGATTACCCCAGGGGCTGACTTTGCACGCAACCTGCTAAGTCAAAACCCAACAAGTCACATTGTGGTTTTGCCTCTCCTTTCAGGATAGGAAGAGGTACTGTACTCACTGTGGTCAGTGGAAATCCCTCTTTGGTGGGTTCCTCTTGGGTGATGAGCTCAAAATGACCAGCACATCCAACCTCCAAAATGGAAAGAGGCAACTCTAAAGGTCCCCGGGGAGGGAGGACTTGAAGAAGACAATGAGGCAAAGATGTTAAGACAATCTATCGCTACTCTCCGGTCAAAGCTGCGCTCTCTTTAATGTTGCTTTAAAATAATATACTCTTGAGACAACAGTATCCACAGGTGAGGATTGAAATTTGCAAATGGCAGCATCCGTGAAGGAAAGGGGCTAATGCCATGATCGTGCAAATTTTTATTGTCTCCTCTCCCTATGGATACCCCAGATTACGGAACCGGAACAGTCCACTTACATGACTGATCCCAATTTTATCCAGGACAAGAATTCTTGTCCTAGGGGCCTGGTGGCTCAGCAGACTGAAAGCATTGTGATTAACACCAGCTGCCTGCAATTACTGCTAGTTCAAATCTTGCCAGGCTCAAGGTTGAGTCAGCCTTCCATCCTTTCTAAGGTAGGTAAATTGAGGACCCAGTTTGTGGGGGCAATAAGCTGACTTTGTATAAATATACAAAAAGTATGAAGGCTATTGCTTAACGCATTGTAAGCCACCCTGAGTCTCCAGAGAAGGGCGGCATATAAATCAATTTTTTTTTAAAAAAAATTCAAACTGAACTATTGTCAAGATATATATAACCAAGAAAACACACACGTGGTCTACCAAAACAAATAATCCAGAATTCTTACTTGAGGCACAAATAATCAGGCTGGAGAAGTCAATAATACCAAGGAAGGAAGGAAGGAAGGAAGGAAGGAAGGAAGGAAGGAAGGAAGGAAGGAAGGAAGGAAGGGTTATGGGAGGTAGGTAGGAAGGGAGGGAGAGATAGAGGGGAAGGAAGGATGGGTGATGGGAGGGAGGAAGGAAGGAAGGAGGGAGAGGGGGAGGGAGAGATAGAGAGGAAGGAAGGGAGAGGGAGGAAAAACAACTAATAGCAAAGAGACTGAATGACTGAGAATCTCAGTGACTGAGAATCTCCATAGACAACTAATAGCAAAGTGGCTGGACCAGTGGTGAAATTCAAATTTTTTAAACTACCAGTTCCATGGGCATGGATTGGTGGGCGTGGCAGGGAAAGGATACTGCAAAATCCCCATTCCCTCCCCATTCTGGGGACAGCCAGAGGTGGTATTTGCCAGTTCTCCGAACTACTCAAAATTTCCGCTACCGGTTCTCCAGAACCTGTCAGAACCTGCTGGATTTCACCCCTGGGCTGGACTGAGTTACAACAGCAATGGTACATCATTGGAATATCCAAAGGACCAGATTGAGGGCAGATTGTCCTAGAAAAAAAAATCTAACTACCCAGTTGCTAACAGTTGACACTGCCTTGATAGCACATTAATCAATCAATCTCCTTTGCTCTATGCTCCCTAAACTTCTTTGTCAACTTCAGCTCTGCTAGAAGATAAGTCCCAATTCTTGATATTCTGAAGTCAAGAGTTAAACATTGATTAGATTGGCTTCTAACACCTAGAATTAGGAAGGGGACATCCTGTCCTACATCTCAGGCAGCCAAATGTCTGGATCCCATCTTGATTGTAAGAAATCACTCAGCTGCTTTCCCAAGGTTTCTTGTTTCTCCACTTATACAACTCTCTGAATTTCGTTTCACTTCATCTGCCCACAGAAGTACATGGCTTTGGAAGAAGTTCAATGTTTGACTCATGCTGAAGTTGTTGTTTTTTAAATGCATACCTACCAACATAACTACAAGAATCGAGACATCCCAAAGGTTAAAAAAAAAACCCATAATGCATTCCTAGCAGAAATAAGTCATCCCTCCCACACAAAGGCCCCCTCTGTCTTTACAGGACTCAGTGAAGAATTCAACTGCGAGAGAAGCAGAATGGTCCTTTGGTAAATTAAAACAGGGTTTTCAAAATTGTTCAGGCCATGAATCTGTTTAAAAATAAAAATTCTGGAACCTCTTCTTAAGAAGCAGAGCTCTCCTGGCCAAAAATCAGTTGTGTTGGGAGTTAACTCTTCCCCCATCCCCATTTTTCTGTTGGAACTTTATGAACATCTAACTCTGATGATTAGAATAGAATTCTTTATTGGCCAAGTGTGATTGGACACACAAGGAATTTGTCTTGGTGCATACCAAGACTCCCTACGCACGGTCACTCAAGCACTCGTCACTTCCCACCTGGACTACTGCAATGCTCTCTACATGGGGGTCCCCTTGGGGTGCACCTGGAGGCTGCAGTTGGTCCAGAATGCGGCCACGCGGGGGATTATGGGAGCGACGGGGCGCTCACATATAACACCTCTCCTGTGCGAGCTGCACTGGCTTCCTGTGGTCTTCCGGGTGCGCTTCAAGGTGTTGGTGACCACCTTTAAAGCGCTCCATGGCTTAGGGGCGGGGTATTTGCGAGACCGCCTTCTGCTGCCAATAGCCTCCCACCGACCGGTTCGCTCACACAGCGAGGGCCTCCTCAGGGTGCCGTCGGCCAGGCAGTGCCAGCTGGCAACCCCCAGGGGGAGAGCCTTCTCTGTGGCAGCCCCTGCCCTCTGGAATGACCTGCCTCCTGAGATACGCACGATATCAGACCTCCGGACTTTTCGTCGGGCCCTGAAGACACACTTGTTCCATCTAGCTGGCTGGCTTGAACCCATCCTCTTAGTTTTTTAATCGAATTCGGTTTTAATTGGGTTGTTTTAAATTCGGGCCAAAATTATTTAATTGTTTTTTAAAATGTTTTTAAATTTTATATGCTATGTTTTATTCTGGCTGTACACTGCCCTGAGTCCCGCAGGAGAAGGGCGGTATAGAAATATAATAAAATAAAATAAATTAATTAAAAAAAAATACGCTCTCATAAAAGAAAAGATACATTACAGCATCAGGGTCTAGACAAGAATCATGTTGGTCAGAGACATCGTAAGAGAAGGAGTCCTCCTCAAAGCCCACATGATAGCTTCAACTTTGTGGTCATTCTGGAAAGGTTTTGAGACATGGCTCTTTCATCAGGTCAAGAGGCAAGGAGTTTTGGGATCCCGGGATTCTTCCCTTAGTTCCTGGTGTTGCCCTCCTCTCTATTGTAATATAACTTTCTTTTTGTCGTTCTTGTCATTTATTACTGTTTTCCATTTATGCAGTATTTCCCATCCTGGGCAACTTTAAGATGAATGGACTTCAATTCCCAGAATTCCCTGCCCAGCATGTATACTGGGTGAGGAATTCTGAGAGTTGAAGTCCATTTTAAAGCTGACATGGTTGGGAAGCACAAAATTTTTGTTTTTCATATCTTGCACAATACCTACAGTTGCTTGGGCGATTGAGGCTGCTTAAACATTGAACAAAGAAACAAGTAATGTGTAAGTTATTATTTATTTATTTGCTCAACAATTAATTTCTTCAGCCTGCTACAGACTCACTGCACTCAGGAAAACAAAAGCTGTGCTGCTGAAATTTTACCTCTGTTTAGAATACAGAATAATACAGATTAACAGAGTTGGAAGGGATCTTGGAAGTCTTCTAGTCCAAACCCCTGCTCGGGCAGGAAAAACTATACCATTTCAGACAAATGGTTGTCCAATCTCTTCTTAAAAACTTCCAGTGTTGGTGCACCAACAAATTATGGAGGCAAATCGTTCCACTGATTAATTGTTCTGACTGTCAGGAAATTTCTCCTTAGTTCTGGGTTGCTTCTCTCCTTTATTAGTTTCTACCCATTGCTTCTGGTCTTGCCCTCAGGTGCTTTGGAGAATAGCTTGACTCCCTTTTCTTTGTGGCAGCCCCTGAGATATTGGAACACTGTTAACATGTCTCCCCTAGTCCTTCTTTTCATTAAACTAGACATTTATTTATTTATTTATTATTTATTATATTTCTATACCACCTTTCTCCCGTAGGACTCAAGGCGGTGTACAGTCAAGAAAAATATAGACACACAAACATCATAAAATTGCTAATTAAAATTATTACTTAGTTTGGTCAATTAAATAAAACCCAGAATTAGATAACATTTAAAAAAAAAAAATCATTCACATGTTCATATGTTTAGCCCCGCCTGTTGAAACATCAGGGTCTTGAGGGCACGGCGGAAAGCACGGAGATCAGGGATATTTCGTATCTCCGGGGGCAGTTCATTCCAAAGGGTTGGAGCCCTCACAGAGAAGGCCCTCCCCCTGGGAGTCGCCAGTCGACATAATTTGACTGATGGCACCCTGAGTAGTCCCTCCCTGTGAGAACGAACTGGTCGGTGGGAGGCTATTGGTGGCAAAAGACGGTCTTGTAGATACCCAGGTCCTAAGCCATGGAGCGCTTTAAAGGTGATAACTAACACCTTGAATCGCACCCGGAAGACCACCGGGAGCCAGTGCAGCTCGCGTAGGAGAGGTGTTACATGGGCGTAACGAGCTGCGCCCATAATCACCCGCGCGGCTACATTCTGGACCAGTTGGAGCCTCCGGGTGCTTTTCAAGACATACCCAGTTCCTGCAACCGTTCTTCATATGTTTTAGCCTCCAGTCCCCTAATCATCTTTGTTGCTCTTCTCTGCACTTTGTGGAGACCAAAGCTAGATGCCCGAGGCATTATAAAGTGGTACTAATATTTCACATGAGCTTGACTCTATCCCTGTTAGTGCAGCCTATAGGATTGCATTTTGAATTGAAAGGGGATCCCCAGCTTTCTGCAGGCAGGTACATTGGACCATGATCCCCATAATCCTAAATCACTGCACGTGCGGGGTGGGGAATATGGGGGTTGCAATCCACTAGATCTAGAGGACAATTGGGTGGGGAAGATTTTCTTAAAAAATATTTTAAAAAATATTTTAAAAAGATAATGAGCAGGACCAATTGCAACAGACTTTAAAAGCCTCCATTATATTAGCTGAGCCAGACGCAGGAGGATCTCTACCCCGTCCTCACCTATCCTCTCCAGATCCATCTCGGCTGCCACGGTTCGCTCATGAATTGACCCGGAAAGTCTCCCCTCCGGGCTGTGATACTAAGGGCGGAACCTTCCTCCTTACCAAAAGGAAGGGCAGTTGAAGCCACGCCCTGTTTCTCAGGGTGACAGTATGCATTGCTGTCACACGTCAGTAAGCGGAAGTAAAACGGGATTGGGCAATCGAATGAAGGGCGGAAGCCTGGTCGGAGAAAGGGGCTTCGGTTTCGAACGAAGGGACGGATTGGCTAACAAAGCAACAGCAGCTGCCCAATGACGGGGCGGTATGCAAAAACGAAAGCGCTTCCTCACTCGACTGTTCCGCCAAAACCCCGAAGGCAGCCAATGAGCAGCTGGATATTCAAATTCGGTTTTTAAAAAAACAAAACAAAAAACTGTTCGGTTTCGGATCATCCCGTACTTTCGAACGTCACCACGGTGTCACGGTTCAACCAATGAGAGCCCAGTATGCAAATCTCTTGTTTTCCTTTCCTTATTTTTCCCCCCTCTCGTGCCTCCGAAGGCTCAGGTTCCTGTAATTTTCAGCCAATAGCTTTCGCGTCGCTGGGCGGTTTATGCAAATTAAGCCTCCTCACTCCTCCTCCTCCTCCTCCATCTTGGGAAGGGTCGACTCTAGACTGAAAAGGCAAGCCATTAAAAACAGCAACGACCGGTGAGACAGAGAGTGTGGGGGGGGGGGGGCGGGGGGAGGAATCAAATCAAGGATGTCCAACCGTCATTACGTTCAGCGTTGGCCTGAGCCGCAATGCATCTTGGGACGGGCTCAGCACCTGTTCGTAGGGAAAGCTGGGGGTGGGGGGGGAGGAAGAGGAGGAGGGAAACTGGTTCCCGGTGCATCCTGGGAAGACGCGGTGCATTGTGGGAGGGTTCGGAGTGGAACGTTGCGTTGCTTGAGGGATTCGTAGGCTGCGGCGGGGGGAGGAGGAGGCGAGGTCGAATCTGCGGGTTCCCCCAAATTTGGAGCCTTTGCAGGTGAGTTCTAGACACGCCCACAAATCCACTCCGGGATTCTCTCCCCCCTCCCCTTCCCCCTCCCCCGAAGTGCCTATCCGGGTGAGGGGTGTGTGGAATTGCCGTAAGTCGAGGACTACCTACTGCTGGACGACCTGTCTGGATTTGGCTGCACTTCCTGAAGGTTTCTGACTAAAACAGTGGTGTTTTTTTTTTTACTACCGGTTCTGTGGGCGTGGCTTGGTGGGCGTGGCAGGGGAGGATACTGCAAAATCCCCATTCCCTCCCCACTCCTGGGGGAAGGATATTGTAAAATCTCCATTCCCACCCCACTCCAGGAGAGGGATACTGCAAAATCCCCATTCCTTCCCCACTCCTGGGGGAAGGATATTGTAAAATCTCCATTCCTACCCCATTCCTGGGGGAAGGATATTGTAAAATCTCCATTCCCACCCCATTCCTGGGGGAAGGATATTGTAAAATCTCCATTCCCACCCCACTCCAGGAGAGGGATACTGCAAAATCCCCATTCCTTCCCCACTCCTGGGGGAAGGATATTGTAAAATCTCCATTCCTACCCCATTCCTGGGGGAAGGATATTGTAAAATCTCCATTCCCACCCCATTCCTGGGGGAAGGATATTGTAAAATCTCCATTCCCACCCCACTCCAGGAGAGGGATACTGCAAAATCCCCATTCCTTCCCCACTCCTGGGGGAAGGATATTGTAAAATCTCCATTCCTACCCCATTCCTGGGGGGAAGGATATTGTAAAATCTCCATTCCCACCCCACTCCAGGAGAGGGATACTGCAAAATCCCCATTCCTTCCCCACTCCTGGGGGAAGGATATTGTAAAATCTCCATTCCTACCCCATTCCTGGGGGAAGGATATTGTAAAATCTCCATTCCCACCCCATTCCTGGGGGAAGGATATTGTAAAATCTCCATTCCCTCCCCACTCCTGGGGGAAGGATACTACAAAATCTCCATTCCCACCCCACTCCAGGAGAGGGATACTGTAAAATCCCCATTCCCTCCCCACTCCTGAGGGAAGGATATTGTAAAATCTCCATTCCCACTCCACTCCAGGAGAGGGATACTCCAAAATCCCCATTCCCTCCCCACTCCTGGGGGAAGGATATTGTAAAATCTCCATTCCCACTCCATTCCAGGAGAGGGATACTGCAAAATCCCCATTCCCACCCCACTCCTGGGGGAAGGATATTGCAAAATCCCCATTCCCACCCCACTCCAGGAGAGGGATACTGCAAAATTCCCATTCCTGGGGGAAGTATATTGCAAAATCTCTATTCCCACCCCACTCCAAGGGAAGGATGCTGCAAAATTCCCACCCCACTCTGGGGCCAACCAGAAGTGGCATTTGCTGGTTCTCCGAACTACTCAAAATTTGCGCTATCTGTTCTCCAGAACCTGCTGGATTTCACCCCTGGGCTAATGGTTTCTGAACTGCAGCCAAATCCAGGCAAATTGTCCAGCAGCAGGTAGTCCTTGACTTACGGCGGGTTCGTTTAGGGACCGTTAGAAGTTACAGGGGCCCCTGGGTAAAAAAAAAAAGGGACTTACTGTAGGGCTGTTTTTTCATACTTAGGACTGTGGCAGCAGGTTATATTATTATTTTTAATTTATTAAAAATAAATTAAAATCTGGGAGTCCTCCTGGATAGGCAGCTGTCCTTGGAGGAACATCTGACGGCTGTTACCAGGGGGACCTTTTATCAGGTTCGCCTGATTCGCCAGTTGCGGCCCTTTCTTGATCGGGATTCCTTGTGCACAGTCACTCACGTCCTCGTCACCTCTCGCCTTGACTACTGCAACGCTCTCTACATGGGGCTCCCCTTGAAGAGCACCCGGAGGCTCCAGCTGGTCCAGAATGCAGCAGCGCGGGTAGTGATGGGAGCAACATGGCGCTCCCATGTAACACCGCTCCTGCGCGAGCTGCACTGGCTCCCGGTGGTCTTCCGGGTGCGCTTCAAGGTGTTGGTTATCATCTTTAAAGCGCTCCATGGCATAGGGCCTAGCTATCTCCGAGACCGCCTGCTGCTACCAACGACCTCCCATCGACCCGTGCGCTCCCACAGAGAGGGCCTCCTCAGGGTGCCATCAGCCAAACAATGTAGGCTGGTGGCCCCCAGGGGGAGGGCCTTCTCTGTGGGGGCTCCCACCCTCTGGAATCAGTTGCCCCCGGAGATAAGGAGAATCCATGACCTCAATGCCTTCCGTCGTTCCCTGAAAACCCATCTTTTCCAGCAAGCCGGGTTGGCTTAGAAGAAATTTTTAAATTTTTTAATTAGTTTGTGATTCTTAACTTTCGGCCCAAATTTATATATATTTTTAAATGTTTTAATATTTGTATTCTATGTTTTTTATCTTGGCTGTACACCGCCCTGAGTCCTCAGGGAGAAGGGCGGTATATAAATTGGAAATTAAATTAAATTAAATTATTCAATTTCTACACTGCCCACCTCTCTATCCAAAGTGGGTGGCTAGCAGTGCAATAAAGGTGGAAGTATAAAAAAAAACCCATTATAAATTTACAGGAATTTAACAGACTAAAAATTAAGTGGGGTGTGTGTGTGTGTGTATGATGCCTTCTCATATTAAAATACATGAGAGATGTATAGAGGTAATCATTGACTTAAGTCCATTTAACAACAGTTCAAAATTATGACGACACTTGGGACCGTTTTTCGCGCTTACAATCACTGTATCGTCCTCATGGTCACGTGATCAAAATTCAAATGCCTGGCAACTGGCTCATGTTTATGACCATGTTAACCGTCTTCCTGCATCACGGGATTCCCTTTTGCGACCTTCTGACCAGCAGAGTCAGTGTGAAAGCCCGATTCACTTAACAACCGTGTGGCTAACTGAACAACTGCAGTGATTCACTTTACAGCGGTGGCAAGGAAGGTCGTAAAATGGGGCAAAACTCACTTAACCAATGTCTCGCTTAGCAACAGAAATGTTGGCCTCAGTTGGTGGTCGTAAGTCGGGGACCACCTGTATTAATTTGGGACCCACTGCAAAAAAAAGGGGGGCTGCCTGAACAGCACTGAAAAAAGTGACTTATGACTGTTTTTCACACGACCATTGTATGATCCCTATGGCCACGTGATCAAAATTCATACATTTGGCAAATGACTCATTTATGACGGTTTGCAGTGTCCTGGGGTCACGTGATCACTCTTTTGCGACCTTTTGACAAGCAAGGTCAATGGGAAAACCAGATTCACCTAACAACCGTATTACTACTATGTTTCCCCAAAAATAAGACCCTGTCTTATATTTTTTTGAATCCTGAAATAAGCGCTTGGCCTTATTGCCATGCGCTCAAAAGTCTGATTGTGCTTATTATCAGGGGAGGTCTTATTTTGGGGAAAACGGTAACTGAACAACTACGGTGAGTCAATTGACAACTCTGGCAAGAAAATGTTGTAAAATGCGGCAAAATAGACTTAATAACTCTCTCACTTAGCAACAGAAATGTTGGGTTCAGTTGCGGTCGTACGTCGAGGAGTACCTGTAATATGTTTGCTGTAACAAATGGAAATTGCATTTATATTGCAATTTATATTGTTTTTATTTGTTTCCTAGTACGATTTGATAGCTTATTAGTAACCTTGACTATCACTAAGTGTTGTATCTTTTTATTCTCAATGAATGTATTTTATTCTCCTTATGTACAGTGAGAGCATATACACCAAAGACAAATTCCTTGTGTGTCCAATCACACTTATAAATAATTCTATTCTATTAATACATTGCAAGAAAAATGCAGTAATAAAATATACGAATGTTACCGATAAGTATTGCTTTCCTCAGAATGACAAGCAAAAAGCTAGCTGCATCATTAACTACAGCATTCAATTTTTAAAAACTGGAACATTTGTCCAATTTTAAACCATATTGCAGTAAAAAAAAAACATCTAAGCATAGATAGTGGAGATAAAAATTGATTTCTTTTTTAAATTAAAAGATTTATTAGAGAGCCAATGATTCTGATCAGGCATGGAAATACTGTAAATGCAATGGTAAAATATATTAAATGTGTATCTGCTAATACTAAGGGTGCCCTTCCTGCATGTATGCCCTTCAGTAATCAAGCACCAAGCTCCACCTGACTGATTCCTTCCTTGGTTTCCAATTCTAGGCAGTACTGTTTCATTCCATCATGATTGTTTTGCCACCCGGGTTAACAGAAGATGAGGAGGCTCTACAGAAGAAATTTGCCAAACTCAAGAAAAAGGTGAGCTTGTTTACCTTGAGGGTGAAATTATTCTTATAAGTACAGGTAGTCTTTGACTTAACAACAGTGTGTTTAGCGAAGTTGCGACGACATTCAAAAACATGATTTATGACTGTTTTTTCACATGACATGATTGCAGCATCCCTATGGTCACGTGATCAAAATTTGAGCACTTGGCAACTGACTTGTATTTATGACAGTTGAAGTGTCCAGGGGTCATGTAATCCACCTTTTGCGATTTGCTGACAAATGAAGTCAGTATGGATGCCAGATTCTCTTTTTTAACCACTGCAGTGATTCATTTAACAACTGCGGCAAGAAAAGTCATAAAATGGAGCAAAGATAACAACTGCCTTGCTTAGCCGCAGAAATGTTGGGCTCAATTGTGGCTGTAAGTTGAGGACTACCTGTATAGATCAAGGGGCTGAACGTCAGCCAGATGTTTTAGTACAATAGGAAAGAAAGGGACTAGCAAAAGTTATTTTTGGGAAGGAAGGGGTGTTGAACTATGTGTATCTTTTATTAGCTTTTATTTTTTTTTCTTCTTCCCATCCAGAAAAAGGCCCTCATGGCCTTAAAAAAGCAGCAGGGTTCAACCAGTCAGGCTATCCAGGGAGGAATTAAACGATGTAAGTCGGACTTTTGTGAAAAAAATGGGCTGCTGTGAGGGAGCTGCCTTCCTGCCAATGTTGCCCATCTGGGGACAGCAGTTTTTTCCTTTCTTCCCTGTTTCCAGCCATCTCAGATCAGCCAGTAGTCGACACCGCGACAGCCACAGAACAAGCCAAGATGCTGGTGAAAACGGGGGCCATCAGTGCTATTAAAGTTGAGAACAAGAACTCGGGATTCAAACGCTCTTGGACTCGGAAGGTGAAGCCAAAAGTAAGCTGGGTTAATGCAAGGAGGTGCAAGGAGAAACCCTCTAATGCAGGGGTGTCCATCCTGGGGAACTTTTAAGACCTGTGGACTTCAATTAACAGAATTCCCCGGCCAGTATGGATTGGGCCAAAGATGCTTTTTTCAAGAGGGAACTGGACTTTCTGGTTTTTCTTTGAAGACGTTTTGCTTCTCATCTAAGAAGCTTCTTCAGCTCTGACTGGATGGAGGAGATGCAAATGGGTGTGGAGCCTTCTTGGAACTGTTGAAAGGACTGTGTTGTAGAATGGAGATAGATGATGCCGTGTCCCTCCCCCTCTGTTGAGAGAGGGCTGTTCAATTTTGACATAGATGGCCTCTTTGACCTCTATTTCAAACCAGCAGTCTTTTCTGTCCAAAATGTGGACTTTGCTGTCTTCAAAAGAGTGGCCTTTGTCTTTTAAGTGCACCACTCAGGTGACCCTGAGGACACAGATAAACTTCCAGGTCACCTCAATGACTCGCTAAAAGAATGCAGATGACCAGCTGTCTGCAAGGAGTATAAATCCTTCCATCCCCCAGTCAGAGTTGAAGAAGCTTCTCAGATGAGAAGTGAAACGTCTTCAAAGAAAAACAAAGAAAGCCCAATTGCCTCTTGAAAAAAAGCACCTTTGGGACAACCATGCCTGAGAATCTCCGTAGACATCTAGTGGGTCAGGGTTGCTTTTAGCTTGCTTTTTAATGCCTGTTTGTCTTTAGGAGACGAAGAAGGGATCTGCCCCAACTTACCAGCCCTTTCAGCGCAGCGTCTCAGCAGATGACGATTCCCGAGAGGTAACTGAAATACAATTCCCTAATCAGGGTGGAAAATTGGTTAGGTCAGTGCTTGCGGGGTTCTCCTTCAGCGGTTCAAAATATATATGTCCAGTGGTTCAGAATATCCGTTCAGTCATTCATACCTTGGTCGTCTCCTATGTGGATTATTACAATGCGCTCTGCATTGTAAATTTCAAAATTTTGTTTGAAACAACTCAAGGCGGTGCATCTACAGGTATTCCTTGCTTACCAACCATGATTGGGAATTCGGGAACTCTTTTACTAAGCCCTGTGGTCACAGTGAAAAATCACACGACTGCACCAGACTTAGAATGTAATTTCATACTTAATAAGCCTTTTTTTTTTAATCTTTCATTTTAGGCCCGGCGCCCCCAAAGGAAGTATCTATACGAGAGGTTGGTTTCATTCACGCCATCATTTATTTATTTTTATTCCTTTATTTATCAATTACATTTATAGGTCTCCTATCTCTCCGATAAGGTGGCTCTTATGGTACTATCAGGAAAATTCCGTTGATGCCAGCTTTGGTGAGCAGAATCTTTCTAGTCACTGAAGAAATCCAGCTGATAAAGGCTGCATTAACTAAAGTATTTTTGAGTTGAGGGACAACCATTGCTGTTTAGTGTAACTTTCTCACTTTGTGGTTTTAGCTGGTACTAAACAGGTCAACAGGTTCCTTGGTGTGAAAAAATTGTGCACCTAAAATTAAGGAATTGGAGCCTGATTCTGAAAACTAGAATTGGTTATTTTTCCACACATCGATTTGTACTTTGAATACTAATTGTGGAAGTGGAGAATTCTTTTATTGTCACTCCTTGTTAATAACCAAAGATTCAGATGTCATGCAGACCATTCAGGGCTCAACAGATCTGGATACTTGCTGAGCTTTAATTCAGATGTGCAAAGTACCATTATGTGCATAGGTGAAAAACTACCCTATAATTATTGTTATTTTACAAGTGACTGGCCTTTAAAACAGTGAACTCCAACCTGTCTGGGTCGATGGACCATTGGAGGTGGAGGCAGCAGCAGTGGGAGAGGAGAGGGGATGGTTGTGCATGTGTGCCGCTTTCACAAATGCAGTTGTGTGTGCACACTCACCCACCACTTCTCTGGCCCAGTTCCAAATGGTCTAAGGCCCGGCACCAGGCCACGGACTGGGGGTTCAGGACCCCTGCTTTAAAAAAAGAACCTCAATAGAGTCTTACGAGACTGTGAGAGGTATCGTGTTTATTATGGGAATAGGGTTATCCCGAGGAATGGAAAGAAATCAGATGGAGGTCAAATGCAAAGAGTGAGAATGACATTGCTAAAAGTACTCATTTGCAAAACATTTGGGGAATGATAACAGATATTAAAAACTGAAAACTTTTAAAAGTTTGCAAGCGAATGGGAGGATAGAAAAGGCAAGTGATACAATACTCAAAGGCTGAAAGCAAAACATGAAGGCAAATCTGTCAGTCTTGATTGTTCTTTGCCTACAAGGCCAAGTGTTAGGTTTCATGCCAGTTATTTCCTCCTGTGCCCTGTAGCTCTGATTTGGGGAAGTAGGCGCCTAATGTCCTCTCAATAACTACCTGCTTCTCTAGATTCCACCACTTCTGGTGAATCAATTCTCTTCCTTCCATGCTCTCTCCTAGCTTTGTGAGCTCCAGTGATAGCCTGCGAGATCCAGAGAAAGAGCCAGAAGAAGGCAGAGATCCAGACAAAGAATCCGATCAGAGTGAAAGTCTGCATGGATTTGAGAGGGACAGTGACCGGGATCGTAGCCGGGACAGGAGTAGAGACCGGGACAGAGACCGAGACCGGGACCGGGACAGAGACCGAGATAGAGACCGGGACAGAGACCGAGATCGAGGACGTGAGCGAGAACGGGACAGAGAAGGCTACCGCCGTAAGAAACACTTGGTTCTTCTGGAGGGCAGTGTTAACGGGCTGAGTTACTTCAAAGCAATTTCTTTTTATTGTTTCTCCGCTATAAACAGAAATCTTGCCAGACTAAAGCAAACTACTTGCATCATTAAAGATATACAGGTAGTCCTTGACGTACGATCACAATTGAGCTCAAAATTTCTGTTGTTAACTGAGACAGCTGTTAAGTGAGTTTTGCCCCATTTTACAACCTTCCTTTTGCCGTGGTTGTTAAGTGAATCGCCATAGTTGTTAAGTTAGTAACCTGGTTGTTAAACGAATCTGGCTTCCCCGTTGACGTCGCTTGTCAGAAGGGTGCAAAAGATAAAATGACATGGGGGTCGGGGGGGTTCAAGGTTTTTGTATAGGGGATAATGATATTCTATGGAAGTCCGGGGGGGAGGGGAGGGTTAGGGGGGGTTTGGGAGGGTGGGTTGGGGAGTTTGGGGAGGGTTAGGGGGGTGAAAATGGGGTGAAAATGTAATTGTAAAACTTTTACAATTAAAAAAAAAAAAAAAAAAGAAGGTTGCAAAAGATGACCATGTAACCTCGGGACACTGCAATCGTTATAAATATGAACCGGTTACCGTACAAGACCATTTCAGGTGGCAGAATACACTCTAGAAATCGGGTTTGGCTTTTTTGTGAGAATATATGGAAATCACTTTTTTTTTTAAAAGTACTTGCATATAAAAAATAAGTTGACCCTAAAACTTTTAACCAAAACAAATGCATAATTCAAGGATAAGCCCATTATAACATTTAAAGCATACAAGAATTTTCAAGAGTCAGCTTATCTGTTGAGTGGCATGTTTTTCACAATATTTTGGTAAAAAATATGCGCAGATGGGTTTACACACAACTATCTACAAAATATCGATTCTGCAGGAGAAAAGAGAAGAAGACTTTCTGTTGTGATCCAGGCCCATGTAGTTAATATTAAATGCAAAACAATTCCAAAAACAAACAGATTTTATTAAACAGCTGAGAATTAACTCATTCTCATCTTATTCCAAATTAAATGAAAGCAAAGTTCTCAAAACACCTTCAGTTTATCTCTGACCTTGGGATAATTAGGCAAACTGCCAAAGGCTTTTCTTGGCAACAGTTCAGGAACAGAAGACACTGACAAGAAAGAAATACAGCCAAACACGAAGCAAATCTCTCAACGGTTGTTTTCCAGCAAAGAGCCCAAGAGCCGTTGCTGGTCTTTTAAGCCTTATGGGAGGGGCCAATCATTTCTTGGCCCTACTCCCGAGTCGTCCTCTTTGCTTTAGCTGCTCCTACCTTCTGGCAGCTCTTCTCATATGTGCACTAGGAACAGGCTTCTCTTGTTCCTCTGCCTCTCTACTGTCAGCCTCTGGAGGCTCCAGAGTCCGCACATCACTCTCCGATGGCCCCGGCCCCATCTCTGCCTCCAACACAGAACCCTCATCCGGGCCTTCCCCAGCCTCCAGGACTGGGTACTTCCAGGTACTTCCTCAGCCTCATCGCTGTCTGACTCCACTGCCAGCTCCGCAAGCTGCTGGCAGACCACAACACTTTTTGTGTGGTTTGCAGGACAGGCAGAACCGAAATAACACACTTTTTCTCAACCACTTCTTCTTTCTTTTTTTTTTTCCTTTCGTTATCCAGGATCGGATTCTTATCCCGAGGGACGTCTCCCTCGCAAAGGGAACACGTTGTACGTGTATGGGGCAAATATGAATGAGGCCATGTTGACCACGGCTTTCTCGGCCTTTGGGAATATCATTGACCTCTCTGTCGACAGTGTCCGCAAGTGAGTGCTGGGAGGAACCTGGATAGGATCTCTGAAGAAAGTCCGAATGATGCCCTCAGTAGAAATGTGCATGCAAATGAAGAATTCTGCCAAACAATTCACCCAACGGGCTGTTGGTTTGAGCTCTGAGCTCGGCAATTTGGTTACAAACGTTTCATCACCATTCGAGGAGACATCGTCAGTACGCTTTTGAGTTGTGCTTATCTGTCAGAGCACTGGCCTTTAAATACCTTTGTATGTGATGCAGATTAGTGTGGACGTTGTTTGTTCGGCTACTTCTGAGTCATGGTCTGACTTCGGACTGTTTGATTGGCTGGTTGTTGTTACTGAGGCATGGTCTTTGGTTTTTAAGTACTGTCTATGTGATGTAAATTAGTGCTGTTTGTTCGGATATTACTGAGTCATGGTCTGGTTTCGGTCACACAGACGGTACTTAAAACGAAAGTGTCAACGTTCCAAGTAATGCACCCATTGAAAGCAGAACTCCGAGGCAGGTAGATTCCTCAAAGAACAATTTATTGCAGGGCTGTCACACCCATGCCTGATTTAGCGAAGGGGGTGGGAAAGTCGCGATACATCATGTGATGATGCTGTGACGATGCGAGTTTGACACCCCTGATTTATTGGATACATCATATTGGCACAACTGGTGAAAACCAACTCTGAAAGTTCCCACGGTTTTCACCTAACTAAAAAGTGAAAGTTCCCCTCCCCACCCCCAGTTATCAGTCACATTGTCCAATCGAGGTGCCGGCCAGTTGCTCGGTTACCCTACTACTCCTCTTCCCCGCCACCTGTTGAAATGTCCTTGGTTCCCACAGGAAGACTTTTTGTTATGACTACAAAGCCCCAGCTAACTATTTTCTCTCCTCCCTGTCTTATGGGAATCCTGAAGCCATAAAAATGGCCTCAGACGGGTTTGCTTCAGGGTTGACACAAAGACAGTAACAACTCAGTAACAACAGCCAGCCCATCAAACTGTCCAAAGTCAGACCATGACTCAGAAGTATCTGAACAAACAACATCCACACTAATTTGCATTGCATAAAAAGATATTTTAAAGGCCAGTGCTCTTGACGGATGAGCACAATTCAAAAACGCACTGACGATGCCTCCTCGAATGGTGATGAAACGTTTGCAACCAAATTGCCAAGCTCGGAACTCAAAACCACAGCCCAACTACCAACCCGAGCTCTTTATATTCAAATACATTTCAGTACACCCATCACTCCTTAATTAAATATAGGTAGTCCTCGACTTACGACTGCATCTGAACACCCGTATTTCCATCGCTAAGCGAGACAGCTGTTAAAACTAGTTTTGCCCCATGTTACGACCTTTCGTGCCAGTGTTGTTAAATGAATCACTGCTGTTGTTAAGTTAGTAACCTGGTTGTTTTAAGTGAATCAGGCTTCCTCGTTGGCTTTGCTCGTCGGAAGGTCGCAAAAGTTGATCACATGATCCGGGGATACTGCAACGATCAGCAATACATGCCACTTGCCAAGCATGCCAAATTTCGATCACATGACTGTGAGGATTCTACAATAGTTGTAAGCGTGAAAAACTTACTAAACAAATGGCTGTAAATCGAGGGCTACCTGTAAACAGCGACAGTCTTCAAAATGGCTACCTCGTTTCTGTTACCTCAGAATATCCAATGATGATACATTTATCCAAAGGTTTATCCCTTCATGCTAGATTGTCTATTAAATCTCAACTCTTAAATTTGAGGAACATGGCTAAGTCATGGTTTACTGAACTTTCATTTTACTGAATAAGTTTACAGATTTGTTTCTCAGAATTGGGTAGATATGAAGAAAGATCAGTATCCAAAATAGACAAATCTTTTTTTTTAGCATCACTTCGCCAGTCATAGGAAGAGGATAGCGTCATTTTTTTAAAAAAAAAAAATCTTGAAGGGAATTGATACTTTTCTTCATTCCCCTCCCGTCCCCCTCCTGCCCCACCAATATGTTGGCTGGAAAATTTTGGGAGTTGAAGCCCACACATCTTAAAAGTTGTGGCTGAAAAACACTGCTATGTGAAATGATGCAAGTAATAGGTATTAATTTCAGATTAAATATTTAGTACACAAAATGTTAATTATTATTTTTTAAATGGAAGATGTGGGAATGATTACACATGTGCCTTAATCTTATTTTACGTGCTGAAAAATGTGAACTCCCAGATCAAAATGTCAGGAGGGTATAATGTACTGGTGACCTAAGTCAGTGGCTGTTGCTGGAAGCAACCACAATGGCATCCAAAAATTCCTTTCCTTCTCCTTCCTTTCCTTCTTCCTTTTCCATTAAGGTCAGAGGAACAGATGTGTAACTTTGACTCACATTGACCCTGGTTCCTCAGTAAATGGTGCCTTGTGCCACTGAGCACTTAGCCACATGGGACTTTTCCCACCCCCACCCCACCTCTCTAACTGCTCTTCATTTTTTCCTCACACTCAGCTGTGCTTTTGTGACCTATGACAAGATTGAATCAGCAGATCAAGCTGTTGCTCAGGTATCGGAGAAGGGGTTTTCTTATGGGTAGCGGAATTAAAATGAGAGCCGGTATGGTCAAATAATGGTTAAGGTACCAGGCTAGAAAGCAGGGGATCATGAGTTCAAGTCCCGCCTTAGCCTTGAAAGCCAGCTGGGTGACTGTCCCTCAGCCCACCTCACCCTCACAAAAGGTGGTGGTTGTGAGGAAAATAGGAGGCGGATATGTTGGATATGTGTTATTTGTGTTATTTGTAAAAATAATAAGGAAGAGGGAGGGAGGGAGGGAGGGAAGAAGCTGAGGGAGGGAGAGGGAGGAAGATGAGGGAGGGAGGAAGGAAGACGGAGGGAGAGGAAGGGAGGGAGGGAGGGATGGAAGAAAGATGAGGGAGAGAGGGAGGAAGGAAGATGAGGGAAGGAGGAAGCAAGGAAGGAAGATGAGGGAGGGAGGGAGGGAGGAAGATGGAGAGGGAGTGAAAGTGAGTGAGTGAGTGAATGAATGAATGATAGAGGCCTATGCTGGGAGTGGCTGAGAAGACTTCCACCCAGGTGTCTCCAATCCTCTTTTAGTTTTTAATCTTTATTTAATTTCTCTTACTTTTAATGGGTTTTTGTCTTGATTTAATCTCCTTTCATTTTAATGGTTTTGTATTATCTTTTTATGGCTTTGTAAACTGGCTAGAGTCACTTCAACAGTGAGATGGACGCTATATACATTTAATAAATAAATCAGGAGGAACAGTCCTGGAGCACCCATTTCCCTCCATCATTTTCTGCTCTTCAATTGTCTGTTCGAATAGCCCTATTATAGCTGCAATCGGCCCCTCCCTATTTCCTCCCCCCCCTTCTCTTGCATCACGATAGGATGATGGGTCTTGGCTTGGTTAAGTCTTATTGGCCTGTACCAGAGACAGAGAAGTCTCTTGTTTTCTCAAAGTTGGTCTGAGTTGATTGGGTGTCTTGTCTCCTTCCAGCTCAACGATACCGTGGTGGAAGACGTGAAGCTGATGGTCAGCATCGCTCGCAAGCAGCCCATGCTGGATGTGGCCGTTGGCAAATCCGTGTGGGGAACTTTGGGTGAGGAGATGGATGTAGACAGAAGCATGGGAGTACGGCCAACAAGTTTCCCAGGCCATTTTTACTTTTATGTTAAAAGCAGCCCAAATAATCCCAAAGGTGCTTTTTCAAGAGGCAACTGGACTTTCTTGGTTTTTCTTTGAAGACGTTTCACTTCCCATCTAAGAAACTTCTTCAGCTCTGACAGGATAGTGGGAATGGAAGGATTTATATTCCTTGCAGACAGCTGGTCATTTGCATCCTTTTAGAAGGTCCTTGAAGCACTTGGAGGTTTATCTGTGTCCTCAGGGTCACCTGAGTGGTGCTCCTGGTTTCTGTAGTCTGCAATTTTTCCCCTCTGGAAATCCATTCCTACTCCCACACCATTCAAAGGGTGTTCATCCCAAATTGTATAGCTAAACGTCTGTAGAGATCCTCAGTCGTCAAGGTCATGGTTGTCCCAAAGGTGCTTTTTCCGGAGGCAGTTGGACTTTCTTGTTTTTTCTTTGAAGACCCTCTAAAAAGATGCGAATGAGCAGCTGTCTGCAAGGAATATAAACCCTTCCATTCCCCACCATCCTGTCAGAGCTGAAGAAACTTCTTGGTTGAGAAGCGAAACATCTTCAAAAGCAAAAACCAGAAAGTCCAGTTGCCTCCTGAAAAAAGCACCTTTGGGACAACCATGGCCTGGATGACTGAGAATCTCTACAGACTTTCAGCCCAAATAATCTTTTCTGCTCGTGCACCCAGGTGCCATTTTACATTGTGCCTGCTTGTGCTTGAAAATCTTAAAATGAGAACCGACTAAATAAAGAGGCCTAGGTTCTCTAGCATCACTAGGATTTGATATCAGAGGTTCCCAAGATCAAGTCCCTCCCAAAATATTTCTGCACCCCAAATTGCGGGGTGGGGGAGAGGGAGGAAGGCCTTATGCCACAGGCTTCGCATGGTTTCTCTTTTTGGGAGGCAAAGCCAGAAGTGGGATAAGCCAAAAGCTATTTATCTTTCGCTAGGATCGCTGATGTGTTCTCATTTCCTTTTTTTCAGCTGTGATAAACACCATCAATGGTTCTCATCGAGACAAGCGAGCCCAGGTTATCTACAAAGAGGACAACTTCTGAAGCGTAGGAAGACTCGTTTCTGCCCTGTCCTCTCTGCCTTTTCATTTAAAAGATTCAAATAAATGTTGGCTTTTTTTAAAAAAAAAAAAAGTTTTGAACCGTGCTAATTCCAGTTTTAGGAGTGAGGCTTTGGAAAGCACTGTGTCCCTTTCGGTGTCTTTAATACAAGCTTGAACCTCAAGGTTTTCCCCAACTTGGATATGGGTGGGGGTTGTTTTAAAAGAAAATATAGATGAAATGTAAATACTGAAGATTTTTCTAAATGTGGTTCACAGTCACAGAAAATGAAGTGATTGTTTTCCTCAGATGTTTTGCAATAGAAAGAAAGGAAGGTTGAGGCTGGAAAAAACATTTAATTTGATAACAAAAAGCAATTTATTAGCTTCAGAATTAGCCAAGTATCAAGCAGAGTTAATAATGGGGATAATATGATGAGCGTCTACATAGAAAAAGACCAGCTTGTTTTGAATCCTATGATTTAAGTATATATAAGTCACAAGAGGACTGCAAGAATAGAAAGTAAAACTCTTGTATGAAAACTAATCTCCCAACCAAATAAATGGGGGAAGTGGATGTAAAAAAAGAGGATGCAGGTAGTCCTCAACTTACAACCGTTCGTTTAGTGACCGTTCGAAGTAAACAGGAAAACGGGGGGGGGGAGTGACTTATGACCATTTTTCACACTTTTATGACAATGGCAGCATCCCCATGGTCCCTTGATCGAAATTTGGATGCTTGACAAATGGTCCATGTTTATGATGGTGGAAGCGGCTCGGGGGGGGGGGGGGTGTCACGCGATCCCTTTTTGCAACCTTCAGACAAGCGCAAAGGCAACGGGGAAGCCAGATTCATTTAACAAGCGCGCTACTAACTTAACCACGGCAGCGATTCACTTAAACACTGTGTCAAGAAAGGTCCTAAAGTGGGGCAAAACTCTCTTAGCAGTGGAAATTTTGGGCTCGATTACGGTTGTAAGTCGAGGACTGCTTGTAATAGATTCTGTCAGAATGTTGAAAAATCCTAAGAGGACGTAGGTGGAGAAAAGTTAAAATACAGATGCAGTTTTTGCTTGTGGGAGAGTTATGTGACATCATCTGGGCCTGACAATTGGAAAAATCCTGTTATTTTTGATATAAAGGCAAGGAGGATTAGCATAAAAGGGCAGAGGGAATGGCTCTGGAGCACAGGCAGAAATGTCTCTACCAATGTAACAGATAGGAGGGCCTTGAGGTCAGGCCAAGGAAATAATGTGAGAATACAGCTAAGCCAAGACCCTCTCAATTTCTTACGAAGGTAAAAGTGACGGGCAAGGGAAGTACATTCAGACTTGCAAGATTTTTGTTTGTTTAGCTGTTCCATTAAACAATTCTTATCCTACACGGCATCGGTTTCTTAATTTGGTCTACTATGTTGGGCTGACAATTGCTGAGAACTCTTATGACCGTTACAAATATTTATTTTAGTTTGTTGATAGATAAAAGGGCACTGGTAAAGCAAATACATGAGTTACGGGAAATTTCTCCAAACCCAGAAGAGACCATGAGTTGAAAGTCCACCTTAGCCATGAAAGCGAGCTAGGTGACCTTGGGCCAGTTGCTCTCTCTGTCTCTCAGCCCAGCCCACCCAACAGGTGGAAAATAGGAAGAAGATTCATTAAATATGTTTGCTGCCTTGAGTTATTTGTAAAAAGGTGGGAGATGGATGGATGGATAGATAACGATGGATGGATAGAGAGAACAAGGGATGTATGGATAGGATGGATGGGTAGATAGATAATGATGGATGGGTAGATGATAGACAGACAGACAGACATACATAGATAAATGATGGGTAGATAGGTAGGTTCCTAGAGGAGGTCAATCCTGACAGCTCTTTGGAAGGCCAGATCCTGAAGATCAAAGTCAAATACTTTGGCTACCTAATGAGAAGGAAGAACTCACTGGAGAAGAGCCTAATGCTGGGAAAGATTGAGGGCAAAAGAAGAAAGAGACAACAGAGAATGAGGTTGCTGGATGGAGTCACTGAAACAGTAGGCGTGAGCTTAAATGGACTCCAGAGGATGGTAGAGGACAGGAAGGCCTGGAGGAACGTTGTCCATGGGGTCGCGATGGGTCAGACATGACTTTGCAACTAACAACAACAACAAAGGTAGGTAGGTAGGTAGAGAGAGAGAGAGATGAGAGAGATAAGTGTTCTTGATTGCAATAAAACCAGGATACAATAGAAACAAAGCATGTGTGTGAAAAAATTGAATGCTTAGCAAAAAGTTGAACACTGAACAAGGGAGTAAGACAAGGAAGTGTGATGCTATTTGGTTGTTTAATGTATGTGTGAGAAATACTTGTGATTAGTAGAGTTGTGTTGTTTGGGAACTTGAATGTGCAAGTTATTTTTCTATGCTCAGGAAGAACATATTGGCTGAAAATTCCAATTATAGGTAGTCCGTGCTTAATGAACATTCAAGTTGAACAGCGCTGAATGAGTGGTATTTGCAACCCGTCCTTGTACTTATGACCCATGTGGCATTCCCCTGGTCACATGATTGTTATTTGGGCATTCGGTGACTGGCCGCATTCCAGCCACTGCAGTGTCCCATGATTTGATCACAATTTCCGACTTTCTCACAAGCAAAGTCAAAGGGGAAGCCAGCAGGAAGTCAAAAATCACAACTATATTAAGTCCTTATTTACTGCCCAAGGTGGAAATGCTGGCATAAAGTGGCCCCGTGTTTCTTGCATTCAATGATCGAATGTTGATAGCTTGTTGATAGAATTTCCAGCCCCAATCAACATTATGATTAAATGAGGATTCTCTGTAATTGCAGTGTATATTAGATAGGCTATGACGCCAGGATAAGTATCAGTTTGAACATTTATGTATCAGAAGCCAAGGTTGCTTATGTTTCTTTATCATATTTATATCCCACCACAATTTGAAGAGAGTGGCTTCTAGATGAGAAAAAACTTATACAGTACAGTTCAGCTTAAAAAAAAAATCTACTTCATGAAATGATCCCCTCATAAATCAACACAACAATTAGACATGCACGAAAGGCAGTAAAATATACCATGTTTCTCTGAAAATAAGACCCTGTCTTATATTTTTTTGAACCCTGAAATAAGCGCTTGGCCTTATTGTGATCCTCTTAAAAGCCCAATTAGGGATGTTTTATTTTAGGGAAAAGAATAGTTCTGCTTGAGAAGGAAATGGAATAAATAATGGTAAGGTATACACAGTAGGCAAAAAAACTAGAGCAAGTATTTAGGTATTGGTAGAATATTTATTAAAGGGAGATATCCATGGAAAAGCAAGTTTTGATAGTTTGTGATCTGTTGCCGAAAAAGAATGTGGCAAAATTGAACACATCTATAGGCGAGCGGACTATATAAAAGTAAGAACCGTGAGAAATATAAGGGAAGGATGCAGTGGAACTGGGATACTTAAATCTGTATTTTCACACAAGAACAAACCAGCAGAATGAATGTCTACTGAAAGTAGAATGAAGGAAAAAAATGAGTAACTAGTATGAAAGAAAGATCTTAAAATGATTGGACAGAAGGAATGAGGATCAAATAACAAAACAAACATTTATTTATTTAAGACATTTATACAAGTGCCCATCTTTCAACCAACTCTGAGCAATTCTCAAGCAAAAACGAAAAGACATAAAATCACATTAAATTTATAACACTTAAGCCAGGGGTCGGCAACCTGAAACACTCAAAGAGTCACAAAAATCCTAACCGGAAGCCCCCGCTCAATTCTGGAGCCAACCGGAAGTCTGGTTCCCCCACCATAGAATTTCCTCCTAGCATGGCGTCCTTTTTCCTCTGCCGACTGGAAGTCCAGTTCCCCCACCATAGAGTCTCTTCTTAGTGTGGCGTCATTTTTCCTCTACCTGTCCTAACCTAAAGCCCTATCCATTGTGGAGCCAACCGGAAAGCCCGCCCCTTACCATAGAGTCTCCTCCTGGCACACCATGCTTTTCCCTCCCTAACCAGAAGCTCCTCAAAATTGTGGTGTCAACTGGCGATGGAACTGTAGCAGATGGATCAAAGAGCCACATGCTGCTCCAGAGCCGCAGGTTGCCGACCCCTGACTTAAACCCATGATTAAAACTTTAAAAACAACATCAACAACAGACATGAAGCCAGGATGATGTGGCCTGGATGAAATCGATGAGATCTTTAAGAGGAAAAAGATCAGTTTGAAAATCAAAAAGTAATGTGTGAATTTATGTACTGGGGGAAGGGATGAAGGTTTGCAAGGATTTGGGAAATACTGTTTGTAGACGTTTGAATTGCATTTTCTTTTATTTCATACTATCAGTTTCCTTGGCTTACTAGTTCTTCCTTACTTTCTGCGTGGTATGTAATGTTGCATTCTCCCAAAGGAACCAGTTTTACGGATCTGCTTACAAGATGTGCTATTATCTTCCAGTGCTTTTTTTTTTTTTAATTTGATTTATATGCCGCCCTTCTCCGGAGACTTAGGGTGGCTTACAATGCGCTAAGCAATAGCCTTCAACCTTTTGTATATTTATACAAAGTCAGCTTATTGCCCCACAACTGGGTCCTCAATTTACCTACCTTAGAAAGGATGGAAGGCTGAGTCAACCTTGAGCCTTGGCAAGATTCGAACCTGCAGCAATTGCAGGCAGCTGGTCTTAATAACCAGCTTAATAACAGGGTGCCTTAGACTACTGTACTACCAAGACTTTGCTGCAGTAAATGTGGCAGCTCAGAAACGTTGAATGATTTTTTAAAAATGTGTATGTCTCATCGGGGAAATGGACAATAAAGCTGCATTAAGATTGGAAGCTCTTCATTATAGCTTGGGAATGAATTGATGAAATGATTGATGCCTGTCATATGTGCTCATTTGAATGTAAGCCTCCATTGCAATCAAGATTTTGATTCCTGTAATGCCATTTTAATGAACTAGAGTATGAATTAATACGGTTTTTATTTGTTATTTCTGAAAAAGAATGATTGATTCAAATTGTTGACGTGTGAAATAGAAAAATGGTCCTTCTCTACATCGTTTTCCTCATAGCATCAAACTCCACGACCTCCAGAATTGGAAAGTCAAAAAGCCCCATTAAATACACACAGATGTGCTGTTCCCTTTCCTTATCGCCTTCCTCAATCATGCCATTCTACAGGTAATCCTCATCTTACAACTAGTCCAGGGGTGGGTTCTAAATTTTTTTACTACCAGTTCTGTGGGCGTGGCTTATTTTGTGGGTGTAGCTTGGATGTCATGTGACTAGATGGGCGTGGCTAGCTGGTCAGAGTCATTTCTGGAAAGTCCTCGCACTTACGACCAGTCCTTGCACTTATGACCCGACTCATTTGTTTGCCTTTAACACTGATCAGCTGTAGGACGGCCCTTTGAAGCCCCGCGGTAAGAGTTTAAACAGTTTTTTTCCCTCTAGTCATCAGCTGGGACTCAGGAGGCAGCAATAGATTGGGGGTGGGACCAAATAAAAGGTAAGAATAACGTGGGGGGGGGAGAACCGGTTTGGTTACGTCATATCGTCACCGCTACCGGCTCGGCTGAACCGGACCGAACCGGGAGGAACCCACCACTGAACTAGTCACCAGCCATCAAACTGGAGCCGGTCAGCTGGAAAATCCAAAGGTGTTTTTTTCAAGAGGCAACTGGACTTTGTTTTTTTCTTTAAAGACGTTTCTCTTCTCATCCAAGAAACTTCTTCAGCTCTGGATGAGAAGTGAAATGTCTTCAAAGAAAAAGCAGAAAGTCCAGTTGCCTCTTGAAAAAAGCATCTTTGGGACAACCATGACCTGGATCAGGGGTCAGCAACCTGCGGCTCTGGAGCCGCATGTGGCTCTTTCACCCCTCTGCTGCTGTCACTCAAAATATGCGTCACAACCACCAATGTGCAACACCCGCCAGCACACGATTTATTGAGCTTTTCAATCCCCGGTAGGCCAAGCATGGATAAATCCAAGAAAAGAAAAGTTTCAGAAGAAAACAGAACATTTAATTCAACTACATATACTAGTTTTGTGGCCGCTCAAGAAATAGTCAGGCACAGGAAGGGTTTTGTGGCTCCCGATGTTTCCTTTTCTTTGGGAAATGGGTCCAAATGGCTCTTTGAGTGTTTAAGGTTGCAGACCCCTGATCTGGATGATTGATAATCTCCATTGACCAGCAGCTGGAAAGTTGACAGTCTGGGTTTGAGACCTGAGTGCCACACAATAGGTGAGCTCCTGTTCCTTGCTCCAGCTCGAAAGCATACAGATGCGAGTAGATTCAAATTTCTGACAGATCTACCTGGGAGTTACTTACGATTCAAAGTTCCAATGGTCATTTCTCCTCCTTGTGGGTGCTTGGAGCGTTCCGTGGTCACATGACCGCATTTTACAACATTTGTTTTTCCACAGCCCAGCATTTATTTCTGTTGTTCAGCAAAATTATGCCCATAGAAAACTATTGGTTCATTTGACAACTGTGTTTGTTAAGTTTAAATATTGGTTCACTTCACAACTTCAGATTTCCTTAATGATCATGGTGCTTCGCTGCATAACTGCTTCAAAAAAGGTTGTAAAATTGGGTTGGTCATCTGACTGACCTGTTTTTATGGCCATTACAAGTTCCAACCATGATGGATTCCATTATGGTCGTGACTTGGCCATGACCCACATAATCAGAGTTGGAGGCTTAGCATCTCATCAGAACCTGGAATAGTGTTTAACTGTGGCTTTATAGAAGTAAAAAATTGTATACAAATCCTGATCGTGTAAATGTGCAATGGCCCAGTGGTTAAAGATGCTGAGCCTGTCAGCTGGAAAGTTGATAGCCCGGGTTTGAGACCTGAGTGCTGCGCGACGGGGTGAGCTTCCATTACTTGCTCCAGCTCCCGCCTAACTAGCAGTTCGAAAGCATGCAAATGCGAGTAGATTAATAGGTACCACTTCGGTGGGAAGATAACAGTGTTCCGTGTGCCTCAGTATATAGGCTTGCTGGCCACATAACCATAGAAAGTGTCTTCAGACACTGGTTCCTTCAGCTAGGAAATGGAGAGGAGTGCCACCCCCTAAAGTTAGAAATGACTGGACGGGAAACCTTTTATCTTTAAATGCAAGATGGTGGCTGTTTATCATGATGGCTAGACATTCTGAGAGTTGTCGTCCAAGTGTAACAAGATGGCACTAGGTTGGATTCCTTATGCTTCACCAATAAGGGTTGGAGCACATATTATTTAACCAGATTTCTGGCTTAATATGTACACAATTGGGGCCAACACAATTCACCCGTGTGCACCTCTCTCCCCGCCTGATATTTAATACACAATTATTAATATTGCATTCAGTTTTAAGGATGCGGAAATACGTGATCCATTTATTCAAAACAAAGCAAAGAGAAAAGCGAATTTACAAGAACTCCAACTCTGTCCCCAATTGCTCCTTGAGCCAAGGTAGAATTTTGAAGATGTTGATGTGGAAATCTCTAGCGTGGGGAAGAGACTTCTGCTTGACGGGCTCCAAGTCGCACAATAATGACCCACTGCCTTTGCAAGTGTCAACCACGCTCCAGCTGATCACACCCAACTACAGAAGGAGAGACAAGATGGAGAAAGAACTGTGGTTGTAAAGCTCGACAGACTCCAGTGCAGTGTTTTTCCAAACTTGGCAATGTCTTGGTCAGTGGTGAAATCCATTTTTTTTTACTACCAGTTCTGTGGGCGTGGCTTGGTGGGCGTGGTGTGGCTTGGTGGGCGTGGCAGGGCAAGGATGCTGCAAAATCTCCATTCCCTCCCCACTCCTGGGGGAAGGATATTGCAAAATCTCCATTCCTACCCCACTCTGGGGCCGGCCAGAGGTGGTATTTGCTGGTTCTCTGAACTACTCAAACTTTCCGCTACCGGTTCTCCAGAATCTGTCAGAACCTGCTGAATTTCACCCCTGGCCTTGGTGTGAACTCCAATTCCTAGAAATCTTGGAGCACTGGTTAGGGAATTCTGGGAACTGAAGTCCATGCATTTTGAAGCTGCCAAGTTTGAAAAACACTGCTCCAATGAGAAGAAAGCATAGCTAAGTAGGAGATAAATTTTGCTTCATCCACCAATATGGCTGCCCGTTGTTCTCTTGGGACCCCAAATAGTAATGCTGTAGTATGTGTCTACCTCCTTAACGAATGGTTTTCAGAAACGGGCTTCCAGTTATATTTGAAGGTTGGAATGTCGGTCTGTTTGGCTGAGAAGAAGAGGCCGGGTTTGGCTCAAGTAACCACTCACCTGGACGTAACGTAGCCTTCTCTGAATGAGGAGAGGCCCACCAGAATCATCTGCAACCAAGAGAAGAAAGGAGCTTAGCCAAGGAGTTAGCTCCCTAGGCACAGCCAAGCTCTCAGCCTGAACGGTGTACTAGAAGCGGGTTTCCCCAAACATTTCAGGCACCAGCAAAAAAAGTTTCTCATTTTATGAAGTAATGAATGAAGAGGGATGGAATTGTTAATGTTCCTTTGCTGATTCCTTCCCCCGCCCCACAACTCGAGTGTGTAGAAAGCTGGGTTTCAAAACTCTGTGAGGTTTCCCGCATGTCATATATCTATTATTCTGTTCTGTTATTCTTTCTATGATCACCTTTATCCATCCCATCAAGCCCAAAAAAGTCAGGAATGGTATATAGCCGTGATGGCAAACCTATGGCACGCGTGCCACAGGTGGCACGTGGAGCCATATCTGTGGGCACACGAGCGTTGCTCTAGCTCAGCTCCAGTGTGCATGGGCACGCCAGCCAGCTGATTTTCGGGCCTCTCGGGGCTACCGGAAGTTGGGAAACGGGCCATTTCTGGCCTCCGGGGGTGGTAGGGGAGGCTGTTTTCGTCCTCCTCAGGCTCCAAGAAAGCCTCTGGAGCCTGGGGAGGGCGAAAAATGGGCTTTCTTGGCCCACCAGTAACCTTTTTGCCGTCGCATGCCAAAAGCGGGGGGAGCGGGAAGGAGCGTGTGCGTGGAGGGGTGGGGCGCATTGAATTATGGGTATGGGCACACGTGCGCTCAACCCTCCCCCCCCACACTCCCTCCGCTTTTGGCACGCGATGGCAAAAAGGTTAGTTATCACTGGTATATAGGATTTCTTGCCACAGGCAGGGGGTTGGATTAGAAGGCCTCCAAGGTCCCTTCCAACGCTATTATTCTACGCTCTATGTTCATATGAACAGGGACACAGTGGCTCAGTGGTTAAGATGCTGAGCTTGTCGATCAAAAGGTCGGCAGTTCAGCGGTTCGAAGCCCTAGTGCTGCGTAATGGGGTGAGCTCCGGTTACTTGTCCCAGCTTCTGCCAACCTAGCAGTTTGAAAGCACGTACAAGTCAAAAAATAGGGACCACCTTTGGTGGGAAGGTAACAGCGTTCCGTGCACCTTTGGCGTTGAGTCATGCTGGCCATATGACCACGGAGACGTCTTCGGACAGCGCTGGCTCTTTGGCTTTGAAACGGAGATGAGCACCGCCCCCTAGAGTCGGGAACGACTAGCACATATGTGCGAGGGGAACCTTTACCTTTACCTAGGTTCATATGAAGGCAACATGTCTTGTAGAACATTCCTCTGCCATGCGCTACCGTCCTATGATTGACCTGCATTTTTAAAATTACCTCCTGGAAGAGAAACTGCTTAAGTAAGCTAGCTCTCCTATTTATTTTTGCCAGCTGCAGGATAACAATTTTTCTTCTCTAACTTTAATTAGATAATTATATCCCTCTTTTTTCCTTGACAACTAGCTGCTCAATGCCTGCCAGGATGCAGGAGATGATCAGGCTAAACTCGAGGGAGGGGTCAAACACATCATAAGTCACAAGTCCCTGCGTTCCCGCAAGAGATCTAAGTCCATCTCACCCTGAATGCCTCTCTTTATCTCCTGCTCATTTCCCTTAATGGTTAGTTGGTCAGATTCAGGTAGAGAGCTTAATCATGCAATAAATCTTTATACTCAATTGAACTGCCTGAATCTCCTGAATCTTTTCCCAGGGCTTGACATAGATGCTTAATTCCCATTAGAGTAACTTTCCCTTGCTGATCTCTAAACTAAGCATCTCCAAAGTGGAGGAGGAGGAGACAAAGATTGGAGGGCTATTACATGCCCAACGAAAGCAATCCCTTTGTGAGTCAAATACAGAAGATTATCCCTGCCATTTGGGCTTACTATAGCAGATAGAAGGAGGACTCCTGGTGTCCAAATTAATTAATGCGGACAATTTTTAATAAACTTGATCTTGTTTATTTCAGTCCTGGCTTCTCTTCTGAATGTTCTCGTGCTTCAGTATCTACCTTGCAAATTCTAAATTATCCGTGAGCACAAGAATTTCAGAAAAGAGGTGCACAGCTCATTGGAGAAATCTTGAGTCCAGTAGTCCCAGAAACATCTCGGAAGTATTGCCATCAAACTGGCATGCAGAATCTATTTTTCAATTCGGTTTAATCCTTTAATTTCATTTTAATTCTGTGTAAATCAACTATCAGCTCCAGCTTGGGCAATCATACACTGGAGAGACATCAATGTTCTTTTCTTGATAAAAATATGGAAGTAGCTTGTTTGTCTTTCTTTCAGGGCACCAAAATTTTTCTCCCCAGTCTAATTTACAGCCTTAAGTAGTCACTTATCCATTTAGAACAACAGAGTTGGAAGGGACCTTGGAGGTCTTCTAGTCCAACCCCCTGCTTAGGCAGAAAACCCTACACCACTTCAGACAAATGGTTGTCCAATCTCTTCTTAAAAACTTCCAGTGTTGGAGCATTCACAACTTCTGGAGGCAAGTTGTTCCACTGATTAATTGTTCTAACTGTCAGGAAGTTTCTCCTTGGTTCTAAGTTGCTTCTCTCTTTGATTAGTTTCCACCCATTGCTTCTTGTCCTGCCCTCAGGTGCTTTGGAGAATAGCTTGACTCCCTCTTCTCTGTGGCAGCCCCTGAGATATCGGAACACTGCTATCATCATGTCTCCCCCCTAGTCCTTCTTTCCATTAAACTAAACATACCCACTCCTGCAACCGTTCTTCATATGTTCATATGAGTTTTAATGTTTTTAATTTTTAAATGTTTTTTATAATGATTTTAAATGCATTGTGAGCCGCCCTGAGTCTTCAAAGAAGGGCGGCATACAAATTGAATGAATGAATGAATAAATAAATAAATAAATAATGTTTTAGCCTCCAGTCCCCTAATTATCAATGTATACATAGAAGGAATTAGAAAGAGAATAACAGAGTTGGAAGGACCTGGTAGGTCATCTAGTCCAACCCCCTACTCAAGCAGGAGACCCTAATGGGGTTAATGCTGGGCCAGATCACTTGCTGCTTTGGAAGTTCCTATACTTCCTACATCTAAAGAGAAGGAATAAGATTTAGGGCCAATTCTCCTTACATGAACAAACGTTGGGGTCCTCTCGTGGATCAGTGCCTCCTGTGCAAAGGAAGTGTTCATTCATCACCTCTGAGATATTTGCAATGTTCTTGTATTGTTTGGCTTTTTCAGCATCCATGTTGCAGGCCATTTTCTGAGGAGAGAAATGGAGACGCGGATTTAAACACCGGAAACATCCAGAAGGTCCTGAATCTGTCGAACCCAGGCATCTTCAGGACCTGAGCCATGATGGTTCTTAAGAAACTCTGATAGTTGTAATGGCAACACATCTTGAGGGAGGCAAGCTGGGGAAGGATGGTTCTGGAAATAGGTTTGTTGTTACATGTAACCCTAACCCTAACCCTCCCGTACTTCCACCTCTCACAATACTAGACAACACAGTGTCAACAGTAGAGACGTTCAGATTTCTAGTTTCTATCCTATCTCAAGACCTAAAATGGACACCTAACATCAAAAACATCATCAAAAAAGCACAACAAAGAATGTTCTTTCTGCGCCAACTCAAGAAGCTCAAACCACCCAAGGAGCTGCTGATCCAGTTCTACAGAGGAATTATTGAGTCTGTCATCTGCACCTCTATAACTGACTGGTTTGGTTCTGCAACCCAACAAGACAGACACAGACTTCAGAGGATAATTAGAACTGCAGAAAAAACAATGGCTACCAACCTGCCTTCCATTGAGGACCTGTATACTGCACGAGTCAAAAAGAGGGCTGTGAAAATATTTACAGATCCCTCACATCCTGGACATAAACTGTTTCAACTCCTACCCTCAAAACGATGCTATAGAGCACTGCACACCAGAACAACTAGACACAAGAACAGTTTTTTCCCGAACGCCATCACTCTACTAAACAAATAATTCCCTCAACACTGTCAAGTTATTTACTAAGACTATTACTATTATTCTTCTCTTCCTTCCTATTACGTATCTCCTCCCACTTATGACTATAACCATGTTGCTTGTATTTTTACGATTTATATTGTTCTGTTTCCTAGTATGATTTGATTGCTTATTTGTACCCTATGGCTATCATTAAGTGTTGTACCTTATGATTCTTGACGAATGTATCTTTTATGTACACTGAGAGCATATGCTCTCATTAATAAATAATTAATTATTTGGATTAAATTATGATTTTATTGTACTTGTTTCTTAACTTGTGTTCGCCGCACTGAGTCCTTCGGGAGAATGGCGGCATATAAATACATGTAATAAATAAATAAATAAATAAATAAATATGCACCATAGACAAATTCCTTGTGTGTCCAATCACACTTGGCCAATAAAGAATTCTATTCTATTCTATTCTATTCTATTCTATTCTATTCTATTCTATTCTATTCTATTCTATTCTATTCTATTCTATTCTATTCTATTCTATTCCATTCCATTCCATTCCATTCCATTCTAGATTTCAGGACGTCGCAATGTAGTCCTCGACTTACGACCATAATCGGGGCTGGAACATCCTTTGGTGATGACATTGAGTCATGCCTGATTTTACAACCTATTTTGCCATGGTTGTTGTTGTTTTTTTTATTTGATTTATATGCCGCCCTTCTCCGGAGACTCAGGGCGGCTTACAATGTGCTAAGCAATAGCCTTCATCCTTTTGTATATTTTTTATACAAAGTCAGCTTATTGCCCCCACAACTGGGTCCTCAATTTACCTACCTTAGAAAGGATGGAAGGCTGAGTCAACCTTGAGCCTGGTGAGATTCGAACCTGCAGTAATTGCAGGCAGCTGGTCTTAGTAACAGGGTGCTTTAGACCACTGTACTACCAAGGCTTTTTTTTTAATTCGCTAAACAAATTGTGTGGTTGTTAAGTGAATCTGGATTTCCCCATTGATTTTAATTGTTCGGAAAAAAGTCTGGAAGGTGACAGAAATGGTGATCCTGTGGCCCTGGCGTGCTGCAACCATCATAAATACATGTCAGCTGCCAAGGGCTCAAATTTTGATCACATGATCAAGGGACTCTGTGGTGGTTTTAAGTGCGAGGATTGGTCTTAAGTCACTTTTTTCACAGTGCTGTCCTAACTTTGAATGGTGGTTAAACAAATGTTCGTAAGTGGAGGACTACCTATATATGATAGCAAACCCATTACTGTTGCTGAACTGCTAATGATGTAAGTTGCCTTTACTCAAAGTTAGTCCCCTGTTAGCACCTTGCTAAGGAATAACCCTTGAGTAGCAAGGGTGTTCACATGAAAGCGGTTGAGAGTAGTTATGAATAAGAAACAACAGACCAAGAAATTGAATTAGAACCAGAAATCTTCTTATTAGGCATGATTAAAAGGAACATTAGACAGGACATAAAATACTTAACATTACACATAATTACGGCAGCAAGACTGGCACCAGCACAATTGTGGAAAACAGATCGCTTGCCAACAGACCAGGAGACAATTCAAAAAATTTACGCATGTGCAGAAATGGATAAATTAACTTTAAAATTAAAAGATAAAGAAGACTCAAAATATTTTGAAGTATGGAATAGATGGTATAAGTGGATAAATCAAAAGAAAAAAGGGTAAAGAGTAAATTTAGGAAAAAATCAAATGTAACAAATAAGCACCGTCAGGTAGATAGAATAAGAAATAAATCACTGTTTATATACGTATGTACATACAATTACATATATTTAGTTTGTTTGTGGGGTTGTGTATTGTATAGGTAATTTTATGACTGAGAAAAATTTGTATATTTTTGTCTTTTAAAATTTTTAAACTCAATAAAGTTTGTTTTTAAAATTGAGAAAAAAAAAAGAGAGTAGTTATGAATAAGCACACTCACCACACAGATACACTGAGTTGTGTTACAGTTTACATTCAGGAAAAATAAAGCACAGTCCAATAAACAAAGTCTTCATACCAGTCGTAGTAATCATACACAGTAAACAGTTCTTCTGGAGTTGCAAACAGTAATACAGTAAGTCAGATAAGAGTTATTAGAGAGCAACAAAGAGAGCAAGCCATTTTCTAGCTCCCTCTTAAGGACATTGGCAACAAAGCTAACCAATCAGGACACAGTATGATGCAACACAGCAGTCTTAAAGCTATACAATACAATTGCAATACACTGCAAACATACATTGATGGTTTATATATTGCCAACCCAACAAATTGGGTAAAAGTCTTATTCCTAACACACCTTTTCTCCATTCTTGATCCACACATTTCTCTGGAGCAATCCAGATTTCTGGCCACTGCTGTTTTCACAGGGGGTGATGAAAAGAGAAGGAATATTTCCATCATATAGGAGTTCTTCCTCTAGGAAAAATAATAAATAAGAAGAAATAAAAAAAACATAAAGTAGGATGGTGAGTATTAGTGAAGGGTTAATCTATAAGGAAGGGATGGAAGAGGAGAACTAGGTTTTCAATAGCTTAAAGGCTTAATGCTTTTTAAATGTTTTTAATATGTTTTGTTATTGTTTTTTAACTTTGGGGCCAAATTTACATATATCTTTTTAAATTGCTTTTAATGTTTGTATCTTTGTTTTTTTACTTTGGCTGTACATCGCCCTGAGTCCTTCAGGAGAAGGGCGGTCTATAAATTTGATAATAAATAAATAAATAAATAATAAATAAATAGACCAATGTGGAATTCAATGGACAAATATGGAATGCCAGCAACCTGGAATTGAGGAGAAACTTCCTAACGGTGAGGACAATTAACCAGTGGAACAGCTTTGCCTTTAGAAGTTGTGGGTGCTTAATCACTGGAGGTTTTTAAGAAGAATCTGGACAGTCACTTGTCTGAAATAGAATAGGGCCATGATGGCGAACCTATGGCACGCGGAGACATTTATGTGGGCACACGAGCATTGCCCTAGCTCAGCTCCAGCATGCATGCGCGTGCTGGCCAGCTGATTTTCAGCCTTCTGGGCCCACTGGAAGTCGGGAAATGGGCTGTTTCCGGCCTCCAGGGGGATGGGGAAGGCTGTTTTCGCCCTCCCCAGGCTCCAAGAAAGCTTCTGAAGCCTGGGGAGGATGAAAAACGGGCCTACCGGCCTAGCGGGCCTTTGTGTGCCAAAAGTGGGGGGACCGCAGGGGGTCGTGCGCGCATTGAATTATGGGTGTGGGCATGCATGTGCGCGACCCCCCGATGCAACCCCCACTTTTGGCACTTTTGGCACGCACCCTTCCAAGTCTGTAATTCTGTTAAATATGGTACAAGTCCAACGTAGATGGATTTGAGTTGGCATTCAAATGTTTCTCAACCTTGGCAACTTTCAGATGTGTGGACTTCAACTCAATTTAAATGGACACGTTTTTTTTCTACTGGTCCATTAAATCAGGAGTGCATTGAATTAATAATTAGGAATGCTAATGGAGAGCCAGTTTGGTCTAACACCAGGCTAGAAACCAGGAGAGTGTGAATTGTAGTCCCACTTCAGGCAACAGGCATGAAATTTGGCTGGATGACTTTGGGACAATCGCCAGGGGATTGTGAGGTCTAGTTCCACTTTAGGCATGAAAGACATCTGGGTGGGCCAATCACCAGGAGATTATGAATTCTAGTTCCATCTTAAGTATGAAAGACATCTGGGTGACTTTGGGACAATCGCCAGGAGATTGTGAGTTCTAGTTCTGCCTCTGGCATGAAAGACATTTCAGTGGGCCAATCACCAGGAGATTGTGAGTTCTAGTTCCGCCTTAGGCATGAAAGACATTTCGGTGGGCCAATCACCAGGAGATTGTGAGTTCTAGTTCTGCCTCAGGCATGAAAGACATCTGTTACCTAGATGTCTTTCATGCCTAAGGTGGAACTAGAACTCACAATCTCCTGGTGATTGGCCAGGAGATTGTGACTTCCAGTTCTGCCTTAGGCATGAAAGATTTTGGGCCAGACCCACTCTCTCAGTCCATGATTTTTAGGTTCAAGCAAAAAAACTGATTGATCAATTCATGTCACAACCAACATTGCAACTAAATGTTGAACCTTCCCCCAGCAAAAAGGTGGAGCCTCATGGAAAAAACACAAGGAAAGTAGGGGGGGAAAGGTAGGGATGCTAAAAATGT
The DNA here is from genome assembly GCA_022577455.1 of Arizona elegans. Classification (NCBI taxonomy): domain Eukaryota; kingdom Metazoa; phylum Chordata; class Lepidosauria; order Squamata; family Colubridae; genus Arizona; species Arizona elegans. Next base: position 153,056,451 of record JAKOOJ010000003.1, read on the forward strand.
TTGTTGTGACTACTGAGAATTGAACACTTAGGTTTCTCTTACCATGATCCTTGCATGTGGTCTGTGGATGTGGCTTTCTCAGAATCCGAGTGGTTTCTAATGTGCATGGTAGGCAGACTGGCCTGTTGGAAGGGGGTTATGAGAAAGGACAGGGATCATTGCAATATCTCTCATCCATATCATATAATTAGGGATACGCACAAAACAATAAAAAAAAAATCTTTCACTTCAAGTCACTTTTTTTCCAGTGCCGTTGTTAACTTTGAGCAGTCACTAAACGAAAGGTTGTATGTTGAGGACTGAACATACTGAAGATTGCCAAGAAGTTAAAGAGAGCAAGGACAGATGCGTTAACCTTAGCTTAAACCATTCTAACTGCTGTGTACCACCTTACCGACAAAAATATAGGTAGTCCTCGACTGTTCATTTAGTGACTATTCAGAGGTACAATGGCACTGAAAAATGTGACTTATGACTGTTTTTTTGCAGTGATGGCCTTTGCAGCTTCCCCATGGCCATGTGATCAAAATTCAGATGCTCGGCAACTGACTCATAGTTACGACGGTTGCTATGTCCCGGGGTGGGGTGGGGATGTCACGTGATCCCCTTTTTGCGACCTTCTGATGAGCAAGGTCAATGGGGAAGCCTGATTCACTTAACAACCACGTGACTCACAGCTGCAATGATTCATTTAACAACTCTAGCCAGAAAAGTCGTAAAATGGGACAAAACTCCACTTAACAACTGTCTCACCTAGCTACAGAACTTTTGAGTTCAATTGCGGTCATAAGTTGAGAACTAGGTAGTACAGTGGTTTACAGTAGTACAGAGCCTTGGTAGTACAGTGGTTTAAAGCACCCTGTTATTAACACAGCTGCCTGCAATTACTGCAGGTTCGAATCTTACCAGGCTCAAGGTTGACTCGGCCTTCCATGCTTTCTAAGGTAGGTTAAATGAGGACCCAGTTTGTGGGGCAATAAGCTGACTTTGTATAAATATACAAAAGTATGAAGGCTATTGCTTAACGCATTGTAAGCCGCCCCGAGTCTCCGGAGAAGGGCGGCATATAAATCAAATTAAAAAATTAATTAAAAAAAAAAAACTACCTGCATTGGCCAAGTGTATTAGTTTTAATTAAGACCATTATTTTTTCATAACAAATTGGCAACATATACAGTAAAAAAGGATATGTGTTTCAATGGTGGGTTCCTCCCAGTTCCTCCCGGTTCCGCCGAGCTGGTAGCGGTGATGAACTGGTTCTGCCCCCCCGCATCCCGCGCGTTATTCTTACCTTTTATTTGGCCCCACCCCCAATCTATTGCTGCCTCCTGAGTCCCAGCTGATTGGCTAGAAGGAAAAAACCTGTTTAGTCTTGCCGCAGGGCTTCAAAGGGCCGTCCTACAGCTGATCAGTGTTAAAAGGCAATGTGGTAGTAGACCGGTGCCTCCAAAAACAAATGAGTAGACCGGTACAGCTCTGCAAGCAGTTAAAAGCCTGGTAGACAAGTACCTTTGCAAAATCCTAAAGAATTGTCACATGACCATCAAGCCATGCCCACAAATTAAGCCACGCCCACAGAACCGGTAGTAAAAAAATTTAGAACCCACCCCTGGTGTATTTGCTTTGAGAAGCTGATAGCAGAGTGCTTAAAACTACATGGAATGAAAGGCCTTATTTTGTTCAAATTCAGAACAAAACTCCATACCTCAGAATCTTTTGCTCCAGAACATTTTGAATATGTTATAACCAAAATATCTTGCATACCCTTCTCACACGGCTTTCCACATACAGGTAGTCCTCAATTTACGACCACAATTGAGGCCAAAATTGCTAAGTGAGACATTTGTTAAGTGAGTTTTGCCTCCATTTTACCACCTTGCTTGCCACAGTTGTTTAAGTGAATCGCTGCAGTTGTTAAGTTAGTAACACGGTTGTTAAGTGAATCTGGCTTCCCGGTCGACTTTGCTTGTCAGAAGGTCACAAAAGAGGATCACTGCAACTGTCATAAATATGAGCCAGTTGCCACATTTTGATCACGTGACTACGGGGGATGCTGCAAAAGTCATAACTGTGAAAAACGGTCATAGCTCACATTTTTCAGAGCTGTCGTAACTTTGAGCAGTCACTAAACAAACCATTGTAAGTCAAGGACTACCTATTGCCGAGCATCTGAAATTTTGATCACGTGACCATGGGGATGCTGCAATGGTCGTAACTGTGAAAAAGGGTCATAAGTCACTTGTTTTAGTGCTGTTGTAACTTCGGTCACTAAATGACCTGTTGTAAATCGAGGATTACCTGTATATCATTTCTGGAATTATATTGTTTCTAGAGCTGTGATGGCGAACCTATGGCATGCATGCCACAGCTGGCATGTATGCCCCTCTCTGCGGGCACGTGAGCTGTTGTCTAGCTCAGTTCCACCGTGCATGTGCATGCGTGCCTCCCGCCAGCCAGATGATTTTTTAGGATGCGGGGGGTGGGGCGCATGAGGGAGACATGCACATGAACAGGGGGTCATGCGCATGCATGGATGGGCAGGGGTCGCATGCACATGTGCAGGGGGCAGGGTGGGGCGGAGCGTGGGGGGCAGTGTGCCCCCCCAACCCATTTTTGGGCCTAGGAGGCTACAGGGAGGCCTGCAGAGGTGAGTTTCAGCAGGTTCTGACCATTTCTGGAGAACCGGTAGCGGAAATTTTGAGTAGTTTGGAGAACCGGTAGTAAAAATTCTGACTGGTCCCACTCCCATCTATTCTCTGCCTCCCGAATCCCAGCTGATCGTGAGGAAATGGGGATTTTGCAGTATCCTTCCCCTGGATTGGGGTGGGAATGGAGATTTTACAATATCCTTTCCTGCCACGCCCACCAAGCCATACCCACAGAACCGGTAGTAAAAAAAATTTGAAACCCACCACTGGCCTGCTAGGCCCAAAATGTGGGGCAGGAGGATCGTGCGTGCATGCACGGGAGGCAGGGGAGCGGGGGGGGGGTCGCGTGCGCAATTGCAGGGGGGAGTGGGAGTGTGGGGGGTTGTGCATGCATGCGCGGGGGGGGCTGCCTTGCATTATGGGTGCCGCTTTCAGCACACAACAAGAAAAAGGTTAGCCATCACTGTTCTAGAGTATTAACCATATTCTCACCCTTTTTACTCCCTACGCGCTGTTTGTCAGCCCTCCGACCTGAACAGTTTTTTAATTCCCGAATCAAAGAGACATAATCGGATAACGATAAAAAATAATTTTTACAGTATCCTCCAACCCTCATTCTTCTTTCAGCTCACCTTGCAAAAGATGGAAGGTGCTTTTCTTTGAGTTTGACCAGAGCAACGTCATAATCGTAGAACTCTGGGGTGCCCTTATTTTTCACTTTCTGACTATTGTATTCTGGGTGGCGTCGGATTTCAGCTACTGCAAAGTCGGTGGTTCCTAAAGAAGAGGGAGAGACAGTAATGGGTTCCGCTTACCTTCGCTACAGGTTCGGAACTGGGAGCAAGTGGTGTGCGTGCTCGCTTTGCTCGCACGCTGCGCTTCTGCGCATGCGCAGAGCGTCCATGATGACATCTCGGTGGATGGGCGGAGCCTCCCACCGCCACCACTACCGGTTGGCCCGAACTGGGGCGAACCAGTAAAAACCCACCGCTGGAGAGAGACAATGCGAACTTCCTGGAAACCTACGCAGATGATGGAGACCAACCGCGCAGGTTGTTACGGGAGCTCCCCGTTACTCCCGCGTAACACCTCTCCTACACTGGTTACCAGTGGTCCTCCGGATCCGCTTCAAGATGCTGGTACTTACCTATAAAGCCCTACATGGCTTAGGTCCGGGATTTGCAGGACCATCTCCTGCCCACCTCCCACCATCCTGTCCGCTCACACAGGGCTGCCCTCCTCAGGGTACCGTCAACCAGACAATGTCGGCTGGCGACGTCCAGGGGTAGAGCATTCTCTGTGGGCGCTCCTGCCCTCTGGAATGAGTTACCCACCGAGCTCCAGACGGCCCCTGATCTCCGCTCCTTCCGTCGAGGCCTAAAGACTTGGCTGTTTCAACAAATGGGCTGATTCTGATTCTTGGGTTTTATTATTTATTTGTCCCTGTTTTAATTGGTTTTTAATTCGGATTTTCCTTTATTATTGTATGTTTTTTAACTTGTGTTTGCCGCCCTGAGTCCTTTGGGAGAAGGGCGGCATATAAATATAAATAAATAAATAAATAAATAAATAAATAAATAAATAAATAAATAAATATTGTAGGAAGTTAGCACCCACCCCTCTCCTAGGAAAATGAGATATTTTAGGAAATATTAAAAGGGCAGAATATTTCCCCTAAAAGGGAGGCAGAAACTCAGCCCCCCACACCTTTGTCAATGGGCCATTAAGGTCTGGGCCAGTCTACTCTACATAACAAAGATCTACCACCTTCAGGCAGAGCCATAATAGGAATTGCCCAAATCCCCTTCATTACATCATTACCCAGCAAGGCTCAACCAAGCCTGGAACAAAGACAATCTAAAAAGTCACCTCTGCATGACCCCATGGGAGTCTGATAACCAATCAGAATACAAGCTCAAATTCAAAAGCCCAGAGAGGGCATAAAACGGGGGCACTCTCAGCATCTCTTCCCTTTTCTCCCCCGGGACCTCAAAACCACGTGATCCTATCCACCATTAAAAACCATCTTTCCAAGCAGCCTCCATGTTTCCAGTGTGTTTCTTCCCCACTTGGAACTGAATCCAGATGGACATTTCTTCCAACACTATTATAATAATGGAACCACGGAAATGTTAAACTAGTAGTCCCCAAACTTTCTGGCTCTGGGGACCAGAAAGAGTATTGACAGTGGACGGGATGGTTTAGCATGCATGAATGCTGCTTGCACAAATGCAGACTTGCACGCTTATGTGCTTGCCCGCAGCTTGTGTGGCCCAGTTCCCAACGGGCCACAGCCCGGTACAGGGCCACAGACTGAGGGTTGTGGATCCCTGTGTTAAACCATCATTCACGACCTACTGTTAATGGCACAAGAATAAAGCAGTCGAGTCTTCTTTCACCAGTTAGAAATCTACCTCTTCTTCTTTCTCTCTCCATGCCCTCGCGAGAATTTGGCTTACCAAGGATGACGCTGATATCTTCGATCCCATTAATTCCGGCCAAGCAGTGCGCTGCTGTCAAGATGTCCCGGTCAGAGACAACGACTCCCTTGCAGATTTCTTGGCGCGGTTCCTGAAAGTTAGACATGGAAATCATCCTGGGATCATGGCAGTGGTGATATTTAGTCGGTTCTATCCGGTTCGGGTGAATCGGTAGCAGTGGCTGGAGAGGCTCCGCCCACTTGCCCGGACGTAATCACATCCCATTTATCCACGTTTTTGATGCTCTGTGTCAAAGGCCCTGCTCATGCGCGGAGGTGGGCCCTGCGGACCTGTGTGCTCACATTTGCGAACCGGTAGCGAAGTTAAGTGAATATTACCCCTGGATCATGGAGAGCAGCAACAATTTTACCTCAAACCAGTGCTTCTCAACTCCAGCAATTTGAAGATGTGTGGACTTCAACTCCCAGAATTCTCCATCCAGCCATGCTGGCTGGGGAATTCTGGGAGTTGAAGTCCACTCGTCTTCAAGTTGCCAAATTTGAGAAACACAGAGCTGGACCTTAGAACCAACCCAACGATCACAGAAAGCAACAAAGACAGTTAAGGAAAGCAAACCAGATCCGGGAAAACATTGCTATCTTGATGGTATTTTTATGAAAGGGCTCTTCCTTAGGCATGCCACAATATTATCTTGCACTGGGGAAACATGAACAAAGTGCATTCTGTCAGACATTTCGTTGCTATGCAGTCATGTGCAAAATTTTGCATTTGAAATATGGAATAAGGGGTTCTTGGTGCTCTCTGAGCTTGGTTGTTTCCTTGCAGATGTTTCATTATCTTTTTTTTTTAAAAAACAAGTTTTATTGGTTTTTTTCTTTTCTCCTCTCCCACCTTCACCCACATCTTTCTTTTTTTTTGAACAGAGTGTTGGTAGTTTCTTATTTTATACAATTAGTCAAATTCAAATACATTTTTCTCAATTACAATTTTTGTCAATATCGTCTTCCCCCATTTCCTTTTTTTGAATATACTTCAGTATTTCTATACTTGCATACGTAAACATCTTCTTCATTTATCCCTAAATTCTAACTTTACTATTTATACATATTTATCCTCTTTTATTCTTAAACAATTCATTCTTTTTCTTAATATATTTATATTTGTTTGTTCAGAGCTGCCTTTCTTCCACTTCATCTTTTTTTTGTACAGCAATCTTTCTCCTCAAACCTACCCTCTTCCTCTTCTCCTTCCAACTTTCTTTCCCCACCTTCTTCTTCTCTTCTCTACTTCCCCTTCCCTTCTCCTTCTCTTCCTCTCTTCCTCCCTGTCTTGCCTACTCTCCTATTCTACTTTCCCTTCCCTTCCCTTCTTTCCTCCCTACTCTTCCACCCCTCTCTCTCCTTCCTCCTCCTCATTTCAACCCTGAGCCATAAATATTCTCCTTTATTGGAAGTATGGAATATTTCATTTTGAGTGTCCACCCAAAAATGAAATGGTCTTGGGAACTTGTCACATTCCGTGACTGGAATACAGATTTCTCTTTTTATGTTTTCTCTGGTCACGTTTTCTGGTTATCTTTACTGGATTGGCTGGATTTTGGTTAATATGCTTTTTGTGCTGGTCGTATGCCCATAATAAAAGTATCTATCAATCCCATTGCTAGTCGGTCTTACATTGATGACGATCCTTGCAAACCAGGGATACTTTTCATAATCATCTACTGCTGCTTCTCCCGGTGAGAAACCACACATGGGCAAAGATTCACCATCATCTGGGAATAGAAAGACATGTTTTTGGAAGGTAGAACTTCCTAGGAAAAAAAAATGAGCAGATTGGAAGGGAGACAGATTGGTGGGACTTCTGGATTCCGAGGAAGGACAGTAGACCAAGTTTGGAAACAAGTGACATTCTTAGACTGGGAGAAAAAAAAGATGGAAATGGACTAAAGTGAATTGACAGTTCCTATACTGAGTTCCTCAAACTTCATTCCTCAACCACTACCAGAGAAAAATTTTTTAAGTGGGTTTGGAAACTTGGTGCTCATGGATGGATGCCCACAGATTCAACAAACTTCAAGAGCGTGCCTACCGAGCCCACCAATTAAACATTTACAATGAAAAAGTATCAGTTACCTAGGGGTGAAATGTAAAATTTGTTACTACCGGTTCTGTGGGCGTGGCTTGGTGTGGGGGGATTAATGTGACTGGGTGGGCGTGTCCAACTTTTTTTAAAAAACTTTTCAAAGCATTTTTTCTAATGCTTTGAAAAGCCTCCCTGATCAGGCAACTCAGCTGGGATCGTCAGAGACTTTTCAAAGCATTTTTTTTTACCAACTCTTTGGCCAAGAGGTTGCAAATAAAATGCTTTGAAAAGCCTCTGATGATCCCAGCTGAGCCGCGTGATCAGCAGAGGCTTTTTTTTTACTTTTAAAAGCATTTTTACTTTTTGCTACCGGTTCTCTGAACCACCTGCCACCATCGCTACCGGATCGGGTGATCCGGTCCGAACCAGGAACATTTCACCCCTGGAGTTACCCAAAGGTGCTTTTTCCAGAGGCAACTAGACTTTCTTGTTTTTCTTTGAAGACATTTCAAAGACATTTCATTCTTCCGAGGCCGGTAAAATGAGGACCCAGATTGTTGGAGGCAATATGCTGACTCTGTAAACCCCTTAGAGAGGGCTATAACGCACTGTGAAACAGTATATAAGTCTAACTGCCATTGCTATTACTATTAAGAGTTGTGGTGCCATGGTAGTTAGAATGCAGTATTGCAGGCTAATTCTGCCGACTGCCAGCAGTTCGATCCTGACCAGCTCAAGGTTGACTCAACCTTCCATTCTTCCGAGGTGGGTAAAACAAGGATCCAGATTGTTGGGGGCAATATGCTGACTCTAAATTGCTTAGAGGGGGCTGTAAAGCACTGTGAAGCGGTATATAAATCTAAGTGCTATTGCTATTGTATTAAGAGCTGTGTGGGTACGAAAGATAGAAACTTCCAACTTCCTTTCTTTGCAAGGGAAACAAAATGTCAGGGTCAAGTCAATGCAGTGGTGGGTTCCTACAGGTTCACCCCAGTTCGTGCAAACCGATAGTGGCGGTGGCGGGAGACTCCGCCCACCCGTCTGGACATCATCACGGATGGTCTGCACATGCACAGAAGCGCTATGCACGTGTGGTCACATTTGCGAACCGGTAGCGAAGGTAAATGGAACCCACCACTGGGTCAATGAGTCATGAAATCAGAGAAATGAAAATTCAGATTACCCAGACTCTTCTCGAAGACCTCTTGCAGTTCACTCAAGTCCTTCAAAATGAAGCTGTGTCTCTCATTGGGTTTGTGAGAAGCCATCTCATTAATAGATTCTATGTTGAGTTCATGGCCATTACCAAAGACATAAATATCTAGGCGTAAATGTGGAGAGAAGTATACATTAAGGAGAGGAATAGCGCAGTGAAACCAGCAATGGATTTCTCCCTGTTAAAATTGCACTACGGAAAAATCCTTTCAAGCAACGCATGGAAAAACTTTGCTGAGCGACGCAGCGTTTTGCCCAGTTAAAGGTCACCGACAAAAGAGACACAAGAGATTTAGCGGTAGATTGATAAATAAGCCAAGACATTCAGGGAAATGAAATAAAAAAACAATCCCAACTGGCTGGGACACTGAAAATGCAATAAGAGCCTTGATAATATAGTGGTTTACGCACCCTGTTATTAACACAGCTGCCTGCAATTTCTGCTGGTTCGAATCTCTCCAAGGCTCAAGGTTGACTCAGCCTTCCATCCTTTCTAAGGTAGGTTAAATGAGGACCCAGTTGTGGGGGCAATAAGCTGACTTTGTATAAAATATACAAAAGAATGAAGGCTATTGCTTAATGCACTGTAAGCCGTCCTGAGTCTCCGGAGAAGGGCGGCATATAAATCAAATTTTTTTAAAAAAAAAGTAAAAGAAAGCCCATACGGCACATGGATCGTTGTCTTACCCAAATGATCATCACGAGGGTTTGGGGAAGATTCGCCAATGTCTATTTGTAGATCAGTAGATGAGGAGATCCCCACGTTGTAGTTATGTGGAAAAAGAAATGGTTATTGCATTTATTATGGCTTGCTGTCATTTGCGGGTAAGGGGAGGGAAGGAATAGAATAAATAGATTATGGAAAATTTAAAAAAAATATTAATCAGTACTGGATTCTTCTTCCAACATTTTCCAAAAGCACTTTGACACACTAACATCTTTCATTGCCCTTCGGACCTTTGTCTACCCCTTCCTTCCTTCTTTCCTTCCTTCCTTCCTTCCCTCCCTCCCTCCTTCCTCCTTTTCTCCCTTTCCCTTTCCCCTTTTGCTCTCTCTCTCTCCCTCCCTCCCTTTTGTTTTCGCTCTCTCCCTCCCTGCTCCTCTCCCTCTTTCTCCCTTTCCCTTTCCCCTTCTCTCTCCCTCCCTCTCTCTTTTCCCTTCACCTTCCTTTCTGTTCTGTTTCAAACAGCAGATGGCTTATCACAGACAGAAAGGGAGATTACTAAATGCAGATCAGTGGTGGGTTGCCCCCGGTTCATACCGGTTTGCAAGAACCGGTAGTAAAAACGGCCGGAGGCTCCGCCCACCGACCTGGACATCATCAGGAAGCTTCTGCGCATGCGCATAAGCAGAAGTGCACGAGCAAAGCAAGCGCGGGCGGTCCCGTTGCGAACCGGTAGTAAAGGTAAGTAGAACCCATTCCGATGCAGATTACTTTTATTCATCAGGCATTCTCTAAACAATAACTGAAGAGATTCTTCTGAGGTGCATATAATCTGTTCCCAATTCATGTAGATGAAACAAGTTAGTTTGTCCCTGTGTTGAGGGAGCAAACAGTTGGGCTGAAATTTAAAAACCCCGCTAATCTACACATAGCAGGTTAGACCCGCAGCGAATCAGAAGTCTAACCCAGTGGCCAATCAGAAACACAGATGTGACCACGTGAAATAAACTACATTTCTTAAAAGCAATCCCTTAAAGGGGTGATTCTTAATTCCTAAACTACTTACTCTAACCAGCACACTTCCTTCCTCACTGTCACTCTCCCTCTCCTTCTCTTTCCCTTTCCCTTTGCCCAATTAAAGGTCACAGACAAAAGGCACACAAGAGTTTTTGTAGTATATTGATCAATAAGCAAAGCAATTCATGGAAATGAAATTAAACTATCTTTTTCCCATCTGGCTGGGACGGTGAAATGCAAAGAAGGTAAAATGAAGCTGTCCAGCCCATTCATCGTCATCTTACCCAAATGATCATCACGAGAGTTTTGGGAAGATCCCTCAATGTTAAGAAACTCCTTTATTTGTTGGATGACAATAAACGGGGGACCCCCCAAGTTGTAGTTTCCTAGAAAAAGAAAGATTATTGCAAAGAGTCATTCTCACCTGTCATGCTGTTATTTGGGAGTAAGGAGAGGGAAGGAATGGAATATTATGGATTTTTTTTTTAAAAAATTACTTGGTCCTGGATTCTACTTTTCCAAAAGCACTTTGACACACTAACAGCTTTCATTGCCCTTCAGTACTTTGTCTACCCCTCCCTTCCTTCCTTCCTTCCTTCCTTCCTTCCTTCCTTCCTTCCTTCCTTCCTCCTTTCCTCTCTTCCTTCCTCCCTTTCCCTCCTTCCCTTCTTTGCTTTCTTCCTAACCTCCTTTTCTCCCTTCCCCTTTTGCTCCCTCCCTCCCTCCCTTTCTCCTTCCCTTTCCCTCCCTCCCTTTCCTTCCTTCCCTTCCCTTCCTCCCTTTATTCCTGCCTCCTTTCCTCCCTTTCTCCCTTCCTCATTTCCTTTTTCCCTCCCTCTCTCTCTTTCCCTCCTTCCCTTCCCTTCCTTCCTGCCTCCTTTCCTCCCTTCCTCCTTTTCTCTCTCCCTCCCTCCCTCCCCTTTCTTCCTTTCCTTTCTTCCTACCTCCTTTCCTCCCTTTCCCTTTTGCTCCCTCCCTCCCTCTCTTTCCCTCCTTCCCTCCCTGCCTCCTTTCCTCCCTCCCTTGTTTCCTTCCTCCTTCTTTTCCTCCTTTCCCTTTCCCTTTCCCTCCCTCCCTCCCTTCCCAGACAAGTTGAGGCCCTTGTATAAAATGGTGCTTAATATTTGAAATGACTGGTCTTATAATCTTTTTTAAGGTCCTCTAAAAATTCTTTCTCAAACAACAGAACGAGAGCAACCGAAAGAACTCAAGCATCGTCCTCTTGATCTGCTCACCATCCGTTAGGAGGATAATGATATGACGGGCTGTGGTGGAGACAGGAGTGGGGTTCAGCCCCCGTCGCTTCTCTTCCAAGTCCTGCATGATCATCATCTCATAGACAAATTGAATGCCATTCGCGATGTTGGTTCCAGGCTTCAGCTCATGCGCTGGAATAATCAAAATGCAAAGTTGAACAGTGTATTAGTTGGTGAGCCTTAACAAGTCCCAATAAGCCTAACAGAGGAATACACGAAATGAAAGGTCCTTGGTGCTCTCTGAACTTGATTGTTTTCTTGCAGACGTTTAATTACCACACCCGATAACACCATCAGTGCTGGTAAGGACTGGGATTTGCTCTCAGTTTATATTCTAGCGCCGTGAGGGCGAACCGATGGCACGCAGCGCCCTCTCTGATGGCACACGAGCTGTCGTCCCAGTTCAGCTCTGCTGCGCGTGTGTGTGTGCGTGCCTCCCGCCAGCCAGCTGGTCTTTGGGTCTCTGCCGCGCCTGCGTGGGGGGCGGGTTGTGCGTGCATATGTGGATGCAAGATGCATGCGGGGGGGGGGGGGCTTGTGCACATGCGCAGGGGGAGAGTGTGTGCAGGAGCTGTGCGCGTATGCACGGGGGGCACGGCATGCGCGGGGGTTGTGTGCACGCGGGAAGGGAGCTTGCAGGGGGCCGTGCATTCATGCACTGGGAGGGTGTATGGGGGCATGTGCGCAGGAGGCAGGGCGCATGCAGGGTACACGCACTTTGGGCACTCGGTATGGAAAAGGTTAGCCAACACTGTTCTAGTGCCTTGCTGTGTCAGTGTTGGTGGGGTTGGTTTTAGAGCAGTGGTGAAATCTAAAATTTGTTACTACTGGTTCTGTGGGTGTGGCTTGTGGGCGGGTAATGTGATTGGGTGGGCGTGGCCAATTTTTTAAAAAAATACTTTTAAAAGCATTTTTTCTACAATCTCTTCAGCGAAGAGGTTGTAGAAAAAATGCTTTCAAAAGGCTCTGACGATCCCAGCTGAGTTGCCTGATCGGCAGAGGCTTTTTTTTCTTTTAAATGCCTCTGACAATCAGGCAACTCAGCTTGGATCGTTAGAGGCATTTAAAAGAAAAAAAGCCTCTGCCGATCAGGCAACTCAGCTGGGATTGCCAGAGGCTTTTAAAAGCATTTTTTCTGAAGAGGTTGTAGAAAAAATGCTTTTAAAAGCTTTTGACGATCCCAGCTGAGCTGAGCGATCATCATAAGCTTTTTTTTTTTAACTTTTAAAAGCATTTTTTCGGCCGAAGAGATTGTAGAAAAAATGCTTTTAAAAGTAAAAAAAAAAGCCTCTGATGATTGTTCGGCTCAGCTGGGCATGGGGGGGGCGGGCAGGGATTTTTGCTACCGGTTCTCCGAACCATCCACCTCCATCGCTACCGGATCGGGCGATCCTGTCTGAACCGTGAGCATTTCACCCCTGTTTTAGAGCTTCTTTGGCTGGGCTGTTTATTGTTGGCTTCTTTAGCGGTTTCTTGATTGGGTTATTGTTTACTTCTTGATTGTTGGTCTGATGTTAATCTACATTCATCAGAGAGCACCAAAGACCCTTCCTTTCAACCCTGAGCTGCAAATATTTTCCTGTATTGGAACATGAAATGAAAAAAAAATGCATCTCTACAGCTAACAGGAATTCAGTTCTGATGAGTACATTATAGAGTGTTGTGAGATATATAGTGGCTCCTCATTTAGCATTTATCTTGATTAGTTGTCTATGGAGATTCTCAGTCATCCAAGTCATGGTTGTCCCAAAGGTGCTTTTTCCCCCCCCAAAAGGCAACTGGACTTTGTTTTTCCTTGAAGACATTTCGCTTCTCATTCAAGAAGCTTCTTCAGTTCTGACTGAATAGTGGAGAATGGAAGGATTTATATTTATATTCCTTACACCCTTTCTGAGAGTCATTGAGGCCACTTGGAGGTTTAATTGTGCCCTCAGGGTCACCTGATGGGTGCAAATAGGTGTGGAAACTTCTGAGAACTGCTGAAATCTCTTGTTTACAATAAAGTCCTTTTAGCATTTTCAAGAAGACTCCACACCCATTTACACTATTCAGGTGACCCTGAGGACACAGATAAACCTCCAAGAGGCTTCAACGACTCTCAGAGAGAGCGCTAATGACCAGATGACTGCAAGAAATATACATTTTTCCATCCTCCACCATTCAGTTAGAACTGAAGAAGCTTCTTGGATGAGAAGCGAAATGTCTTCGAAGAAAAACCAGAAAGTTTTTCAAAGCCCAGTTGTCTTTTGAAAAAAAAGCATCTCTGGGACTATCTTGGTTAGCGACCATTCACAAATATAATGGTAATAAATGTCAATGGTAATAAATTACAAATACAATGGTAATAAATGATCATTGCCAAATACAATGGTAATAAATGACAATAAATGACATTTTCTAACAGGCATTTACATCCAAATTTCGTGTATATGACCACAAAGGCCTTCAGTGTGAAGCTGATTAAAATAAATTAAAAAAATAATTTTCTTGGTTGCCCTCATACATGAAAGAAAAGCCCTTGGCAGCCACAAGGCAGAAGCTCCAAAGCTTGCCTACCACTGCACAGGTAGTCCTCGACTTACAGGAGTTCATTTAGTGACCATTACAATGTTACAATGGCACCGAAGAATGTGACTTTGGACCACTTTTCACACTTAACGACTGTCCCAGCATCCCCATGGTCATGTGAGGAAGGAAAAGCTTGGCAACTGACTCATATTTATGATGGTTGCAATGTCCTGGGGTCATGTCATCCCCTTTTGCGACCTTCTGACAAGCAAAGTCAACGGGGAAGCATGATTCACTTAACGACAGGATAACTAACTTAAGAACTTCCGTGATTCACTTAACAACTGCAGCAAGCAAGGTTGCAAACGGGGGCAAAACTCATTAACCGTTAACAAATGTCTTGTTTAGCAACAGAAATTTTGGGCTCCATTGTGGTTGTAAGTTGAGGATGAAATGTATTTACGTTTCTTTTTTCTAACCAGCATACTCACCATCGATGCTAACGGCGTCCAGAAGTTCGGACACCCAGTGAGCATCACTACTCTGTGGAGAAGTTGTACTCAGAACCATTCTGCTTTCGGTGGCAAAAGTCACAATGCCATATTTGGGAAGGAGGTCATAGCTGGAGATCTATAATAACAACAACAACAACAACAACAACAACAACAAAGTTATATTAATAATATATAATAATAATTATTAATAATAATAACAAAAAATGCCTGTAGCAAAGAACTGGTGGGATCATAAGCCTGAAAAAGTGGTCGAAAATGAGCATGCAAAATTACTGTGGGACTTCCGAATACAGACTGACCAAGTTTTGGAACACAATACTCCAGATATCACGATTGTGGAGAAGAAAAAGGTGTGGATTGTCGACATTGCCATACCTGGTGACAGCAGAATTGATGAGAAACAACGTGAAAAAGTCACCAGATATTAGGACTTGAGAATCGAACTGCAGAGACTCTGGCATAAACCAGTGCAGGTGGTTCCAGGGGTACTCGGCACACTGGGGGCTGTGCCTAAAGACCTAGGCAAGCACTTAAAAACAATTGGCACTAACAAGATCACCATTGATCAGCTGCAGAAGGCCACCTAACTGGGATCTGCTCGCATAATCCGCCAATACATCACCCAGTCCTAAACGCTTGGGAAGTGTTCGACTAGTGATTTGGGATACGAAATCCAGCATGCTCATCTCGTTTGCTGTGTATACTGTTTAAATAATAATAATAGTACAAGGCTATATGGAAGAAACATGTAACCGTGATACCCATTGTCATCGGGGCACTTAGTACCATGTTCAAGAATTTTACAAAACACCCCAAGAAATTGCAGCTTCCTGCAATGACACCAGCAGAACTGCAAAAAACTGTGCCACTCGGAACATCGTACATTTTAAGAAGGTACTTGGTTGATACCTAGGACGCTGGCAGTAACCGGTATCAACCATTAATTAGCACCAGTCAATGGTATTTGTGACACATTTTTAAATGTTCAGTTGACCGAGTTTCATGTTTAATAAATAAAAGAGATAATAATAATAATAATAATAATAATAATAATAATAATAATAATAATAATAATAAATAAATAAATAACAAAATAAATAACAAAGCTAGACACGACTGAGTTGCTAAATTAATCCACTGGTCATTATGTAAAAAATACAATTTACCTGTATCCAAAAAGTCATGAGAACATAAAGTGGAAAAAGTTATAGAAAATGAGGAGGTGAAGATTTTGTGGGACTTTTGAATACAGACAGATCGTCACTTGGAACACAACACGCCAGATATCACAGTTGTCGAAAACCAAAACGTATAATTTATTGACATCGTGGTACCAGGAGATGCCAGAGTCGAAGAAAAAGAACTGGAAAAAATCATGAAATATCGCAACCTGGCCATCGAAACTACACGGCTATGGATGAAACATGTAACAGTAATACCCCCTGTCATGGTATTTGGTACCATGTCCAAGAATTTTATAAGATAGATCAACAAATTGCAGCTTCCTGCAATAACACCTGCAAAAAACTGTGCTACTTGGAACATCATACATCTTAAGAAGGTACTTGGTTGATACCTAGGATGCTGGCAGCAACCTGTATCAACCATTAGCACCAGTCAATGGTGTTTATGATGCATTTTTGAATGTTCAGTTGACTGGGTTTCATGTTTAATGAATAAAGTATATAATAATAAAAAAGCCAAGGGGTTAAACCTCTTCTGATAAATTTTGCTTGAAGTTGCCCCAAAGCATTCCATAGACAGGCTTAAACATACTTCCAATTGGGAAAATGTGACCATCCTAGACCGAACTGAGTCCAAAAATGCCAGAGAATTTCTGGAAACAACCTGGCTCTGACAAATTACCCCAAATTAGATCCCACACACTCACTTGATGCTCTGTTTCTGTCGCTCCCCTCTGGGAGGAGGTTTCAAAATATTTCTAGCAGGACCGCCAGATTCTGTAACAGCTTTGTTCTCTATGCCATCAGTCTCGTAAACTCGCAAGATTCATTGGTCTCGCCATGTACATCTATCGATCTGAACTAGAGTGTGTTGTTTTTCTGCGACATATAATATATGTGGGTATATGCATATTTTTCTTGTCATGTTTATGTAGTGTATATTGGATGTGGAGACCCTTTGAGTGCTGTATGCAACGAAATTTCATTTTAATGGATGCCAATTAGTGTACATTTAAAGTGACAATAAAGTTATTCTAAGCCTAATGACAGTTCAAAGTTACAACGGCACTGAAAAAATGTGACATTTTTCACACTTACGACCATTGCAGTGTCCCCACAATCACCTGATCAAAAATTGGGAGGCTTGGCAACTGGCATGTGTTTATGACAGTTGCAGGGTCCCAGCCGGGGATTTACGTTATTCCCCTTTTGCGACCGTCTGACAAACGAAGTCAATGGAGAAGCCAGATTCACTTAACAACTGTGTGACTAACTGAACAATGACAGGGAGTCGCTTAACAATGGTGCCAGGAAAGGTCATAAACTGGAGCAAAACTCAACCCAACTGTCTTGCTTAGCCACAGAAATTTTGGGCTCCATTTTGTTTGTAAGTCAGGACTGCCTGTAATTAAATTTCTCTTGAGCCACTTAAGGTCTTATGCAGTGGTGGGTTTCAAAATTTTTTACTACCAGTTCTGTGGATGTAGCTTAGTGGGCATGGCAGGGGAAGGATACTGTAAAATCTCCATTCCCTCCCCACTCCAGGGGAAGGTTACTGCAAAATACCCATTTCCTCCTGATCAGCTGACACTTGGGAGGCAGAGAATAGATGGGAGCGGGGCCAGTCAGAATTTTTACTACTGGTTCTCCGAACTACTCAAAATTTCCACTACCGGTTCTCCAGAACTGGTCAGAACCTGCTGAAATCCACCTCTGGTCTTACAGAAGTGGTGAAATCTGAACCGGTTTACTACTGGTTTGCTGGCTGCGGATACACGCTGTGCGCCACACACCAAATGCTTTTAAAAGTTAAAAAAAGGCTCTGGCAATCGCGCGCCACAGCTGTTATCTTTGGAGCCTCTTTTTTTTTACTTTTTAAAAGTGCTAAACAAGTTAAAAAAAGTTCCAACTATCGCGCGTTGCTCACCTGATCATTGGAACTTTTTTAAAAAACATTTTTTTACTACCGGTTCGGCGAACCAGTAGCCTTTTTTACTACCGGTTCGGGTGAACCGGACCGAACAGGGAGCATTTCACCCCTGTCTTACGGTCATAGAGCTCTATCTAAGTCATCAGTGGACACATAGATATTAACACATCTATGATCAGTGGTGGGATTCAAATAATTTAACAATCGGTTCTCTGCCCTAATAAGCGGCTGGGTAGACGTGGCCATGGTGGGCGTGGCCAGGGGTGTGTGACAGGCAGCACTCGACCTCCTGCACCTCCCTGGGAGCAAAAAATGGGTCTTTTATTTCTTTCTTTTTATAATTCATGCGGGTAGCCCTCAACTTGCAGCCACAATTGGAGACTGGAACTTTCATTGCTAAGAGATGCTGTCGTTGTGCCACTTGTACAACCTTTCTGCGTCCTTAAGCGAATCAGCTGGTCATCAAGCAAATCCAGCTTCCCCCATTGACTTGACTTGTTGGAAACCTCCCAGGAAGGTCACAAATGGTGATCATGTGACCCCCTTGAAGCTGAAACTGTCACAAATCCATGCCAGTTGCCAAGTGCCTGAATTTCGGATTGGTGACACTGCGACAGTGGTTAAGTGTGAGAACTGGTTGCCAGTAACATTTTTCAGGATAATCATAATTTTGAACAGTCGGTACAGCAACGGTTGTAAATTGAGGATTACCTATGTCACGTTTCAGGATAGATGGATTATATACCATATTTTTTGGAGCATAAAACACACCTTAGTTTTTGGGGAGGAAAATAAGAAAAAAACTGATTGGCGGGTGGATCAGCCTCCCGGAATACCCCCAATCAACTGTTCCTAGAGGTGAATTTTAGCAACAGGTTCATTGGTTGTGCGCCTTGCTTTTTTTTCTGTGTCTGAAAGCCTCCGAAACAGAGCTTCAGAGCTTTCTGAAACTCTGTTTAGGGGGCTTTTTTTCTTAAGCTTCTTTCAGAGGCTTTTTTTCTGAAGCTCTGTTTTTTTTAGCCTGACGCTCTGCTTTTTTTAGCCTCTGAAACCTCTGTTTGAGAGGCTGGGTGGGACTACATTCAGAGTATAAGATGCACCCAGATTTTCGCCTTCTTTTTTGGGGGAAAAGGTGCGTCTTATACTCTGAAAAATATGGTATATACTATATGCTTGTTGCCTACTTAACAAGGCAATTTCTATAGCTTGGCCATTGTCAAAAAAAATGACCTTATCCCCATCTTTCCAAAAGCTATCTGCCCTTCTTCCATGTGACACTAGAGCTTTCTAGGAATATTGACAACCCTGGAACATAGGTCTTGTAGTTCAAGCTGCTTTCAGTTTTGTTGAAGCAAACCTAGTTGAAGGAAGTTTTCAAAATGGAACCTACCTTCTCGATTAACTTCAGCAATGCTTCCTTAGCCTTTGTGACCCTTGTTCGGCCAAAGCTTTCGGAGGCATCAATAAGAAAGTAGATATTAAGTGAGTCACTTTTGTTGTTAGCTGATGCTCCTGATAGGGAAAAAAAAAAAAAGAATAACAGAGTTGGAAAGGACCTTGGAGATCTTTTAGTCCAACCCCCGGCTCAGGCAGGAATCCCTATATCATTTCAGACAAATGGCTGTCCAATCTCTTCTTAAAAACTTCCAGTGTTGGAGTACCCACAACTTCCAGAGTCAAGGTGTTCCATTGATTGCCGTATTTTTCGGAATATAAGACACTCTGGACTATAAAATGCACCTACCTTTTTTGGGGAGGAAAACAAGAAAAAAGAAATCTGCCCCTGCCTCCCAGCAATTTGCCTCCTTGCAGCAAACAGGAAACAGCCTGTTTCAACTTCAGCTTTAGCACAGCCCGATTAGCACAAGCAGCTGATTGACGGTTGGAGCGGCCTCCTGAGGATCATCTGTTTCGGGCTGCAGGGATTGCCATAGCCTATTGCTGCTTCCCCGCACCCCATTTTCAGTAATCCCTGCCGCCTGAAACAGCTGATCCTCAGGAGGCCGATCCAACTGACAATCAGCTGCTTGTGCTAATCAGCCTGTGCTGAAGCTGAAGCTGAAAGTGTTTGCTGTTTGCTGCAAGGAGGCAAATTGCTGGGAGACAGAGGCCAAAAGGTGGGGGCCGGTGGGTGGGTGGGGCTACATTCGATGTATAAGATGCACCCAAATTTTCACCCTCTTTTAGGGGGAAAAAGTGTGTCTTATACTCCCAAAAATACGGTAATTGTTCTTACTGTCAGGAAGTCTCTCCTTATTTCTAGTTGCTTCTCATCTTGATTAGTTTCCCTCCATTGCTTCTTGTCTTGCCTTCAGGTGCTTTGGACAAAGCTTGATCCCCCTCTTCCTTGTGGCAGCCCTTGAGATATCAGAACACTACTATCACATCACTCCTGGTCCTTCTTTTCATTAAACTAGATATGCCCAATTCCAGCAAATGTTCTTCATAAGTTTTAGCCTCTAATTCCTTAATTATCTTGGTTGCTCTTCTCCACACTCTTTCCAGAATCTCAACAGCTTTTTTACATGGTGGTGACCAGAATTGGATGCAGAATTCCAAGTGTGGTCTTACTAAGAGTTTGTAAAACAGTACTGGAACTTCACATGATCTTGATTATATCACTCTGTTAATGCAGCCTAGGATTGCATTGGCTTTTTTGGCTGCAAGACTCCAAGATCCTTTTCACAATTACTGCTGTTGAGCCAGGTTTCACATAGCCTAGACCTATATGGTTGGTTTTTCTTGCCTAAATGTAAAATCTTACTTTTATGTAGATTGAATTTCATTTTGTTAGATAGGGCCCAGTGTTTAAGCCTCTCGAGATCCATCTGGATCTTGAGCCTAGCTTCTGGACTGTTGTCTATTCCTCCAAACTTGGCAATATTAAGACTTGTGAAGAGCCATGGTGGTGCAGTGTTTAGAATGCAATGCTCCGGGCTATGTCTGCTGACTGCCAGCTGCCAGTAGTTCAGCAGTTCGATTCTCACTAGCTCAAGATTGACTCAGCCTTCCATCCTTCCGAGGTCAACAAAAGGAGGATCCAGATTGTTGAGGGCAAGAGGCTGACTCTGTAAACCACGTAGAGAGGGCTGTTAAAGCACTGTGAAGCGGTACATAAGTCTAAGTGCTATTCCTATTTCATGCTCGCTGGGGAATTCTGGGAGTTGAAGTCCACAAGTCTTACAGTTCCCAAGTTTGGAGAACCCTAATATAAGGCATGGGGTTTGCAGCAGTGGTGCCTTTCAGCAGCTTCTAACCAGTTCTGGAGAACTGGTAGTGGAAATTTAGAGTAGTTTGGAGAACCGGTAATAAAAAATTCTGATTGGCCCTGCCCCCATCTATTCTCTGCCCCCCAAGTCCCAGCTGATCGGGAGGAAGTGGGGATTTTGCAGTAACCTTCCCCTGGAGTGGGGTGGGAATGGAGATTTTACAGTATCCTTCCCCTGGAGTGGGGTGGGAATGGAGATTTTACAGTATCCTTCCCCTGGAGTGGGGTGGGAATGGAGATTTTACCGTATCTTTCCCCTTTTACCAAGGATGATATAACACGATTCCAGTGATGAAACCAGGTTAAATGATGCTACAATCTCCTATCCTACCACACTTACAAAAATTTACCTTGGCTGGCAGACAAAGCAACTTCAAGGAGGGATGGAAGGAACTTGCTGACGATTTCCTCTTTAGAATCAAAAGTGAATGAGCCTGGGAAAGAAAAGAAGGAAACAGTGAATTTGGTTCCCAGTGTTGTTTTTATGTGTGTGTCAGAGGTGAAATGCTCTGAAGTCTGCTATCAGTTTGTTTCGCTACTGGTTGGCTGCCCGCGTGCATGCGCACCACAGACGTTGCCATGCAGCGCTGAAAAAGGAAGATGAAAAAGCCTTTTCTGAGTCTGCAAAGGTAAGTAGAACAGCAAGGGGGAGGGGAACAGCTGTGTCGCACGATTTAGATTAGCTGGAAAACAGCTGATCATCGCACAGCTGATCGTCGGAAATACCGGTTCGCCCGAACCAGTAGCATTTTTTTACTACCGGTTCGGGCGAACCAGTCCGAACTGGAAGCATTTCATCCTTGGTGTGTGTATATAAGAGTAGGGGGAAAAAATAGTTCCATAAATGATGGCAAAAAAAGAGAAAACAATAACAGTTCCAGATTCACCTTTTCGGATGCTAAGCCCGTCTTTTCCTATCTTATTTACTCACTTCGACATTCTGGTTCTGATCCGCTCCAGATTCCTGATTTTTGGCAAACTCTTTCCCTAGATCCGATAAGAGACAACCCTCGAGAACACTGGTAGCGAACCATACTATCTATTTGATACTCCATGCCGTATTTTCGAACACCAATGGGAATTCCTGGGTCAGGACAATGGCCAGCTGAAAACAAGAGAGGGAGGGAATGACACACCGATGTATTTATTTATCTGCAAATACAATTTTTGCATCACCGCCGTTCCCAAGGACTCACGGTGGTAAACAGTTAAACCAAACATCAAACGAGACAGTGCATCGTCAATGTATGATACAAACTCCTTGAGAAATCATTGGTTTTGAATTCTATCGTTCTAGACCAGCATTTCTTAAACCTTGGCAACTTGAAGATGTGTGGATCAGGGGTGGATTCTACTTACCTTTACTACCGGTTCACAATGGGGCCACACGCAGAAGCATTTTGATGATGTCGGGGTCGGTGGGCGGAGCCTCCCACCAGTTTTACTACCAGTTCTATAGAACCAGTGCGAACCGGGGACAACCCACCACTGGTGTGGACTTCAAGAATGTTAAGAATTAACGGGATAACAGAGTTGGAAGGGACTTTGGAGGTCTTCTAGTCCAACCCCCTGCTCAAGCAAGAGACTCTATACCATTCCAGACAGATGGCTGTCCAATCTCTTCTTCAAAACCTCCAGTGATGGAGGTGCTTTTTCAAGAGGCAACTGGACTTTCTGTTTATTTTTTTCTTTGAAGACGTTTCGCTTCTCATCCAAGAAGCTTTTTCCACTCTGTTCAGCAATATTGAGAGCTGAAGAAGCCTCTTGGATGAGAAGCAAAAGGTCTTCAAAGAAAAAAACCAGAAAGTCCAGTTGCCTCTTGAAAAAGCACCTTTGGGACAACCATGACCTGGATGACTGCAAATATCCATAAACTCCAGTGATAGAGCTCCCACAACTTCAGAAGTCAAGTCATTCCACCGATTATTTGTTCTCACTGTCATGAAATTTCTCCTTAGTTCTAGGTTGCTTCTCTCCCTGATTAGTTTCCATCCGTTGCTTCTTGCCCTGGCTTCAGGTGCTTTGGAGAATAGCTTGACTCCCTCTTCTTTGTAGCTGCTCCTTAGATAAAGTGCGTTCAAGACCACATATCTTAGAGTTGCCAAGGTTGAGAAACAAAGATTTAAGCTATGATTCGATTATATTATTTCTTTGCTGTTATACTTTGGACTCCTTCTCAAGCAAATTCCCATATCTGTGTGAGCATTGTTAGGGAGCATGGGTTCTTGATGCTTGTCAGCTTCTCCTTATTCCCCTGTAAATATTACCTGAATGTCTGTGCTACGTAAACATGAGCTCATTCCTCTAATTGTCTGCTACTTGTGAGTCCAAATATTCCTTGATTTACAAGCGGTTGCTTAATGAGCATTCAAACTTATGATGTAGCATCCCAAAAGCTACTTAAGACCTGCTTTTAAAGTTACAATGGCCTCCATTGATTCTCTGCCACATGGTCACATTTCATGGGCTTGGCTGGATGTGCTTGGTTGTATAAGCACAACCACAATCTGCAACGTTTTTTTGCCGGTTTCAACATTTACTTCCAATTTCTGGCAAAAAACACCCACTGGGGAAAATTGATTGGTTTAAGGACCGAAGTGTTTGCTTAATGACTACCGCATTCACATAACAAAAGTTGAAAAAATGTAGAAAAAAAATCAGGTCTGCTCATGTGATGCCACGATTTACGACTACAACTTCACATTCAGGGCTCAATTGCAGTCGTAACTCGAGGACTACCTATAAAATCCTTGCCATTTTATTTCAGAGTGTGTGCTCCATCTGAAGCAGGACAAGTAGTGTGAAAAATCAGTTAGTTTGTGAATTTAAGTCTTTGGACTTCAATAGATTTTTGGGAGCTGCTTCTTAGCTGCACCCTCCTCTATCCCTACATGAGACCACAACTCACATCCTCCTGAGCTGGCATGTCCATTTGAAGGGCACGAAATGAGGTACGAAAGCTTATCTTCATAGATAAGAAGTCAAAATGGTTTTCCCTCCTGTTATGCAATGGAGACTAAAATTAAATCAATTAAAACATTGAGCCCACCTGAGTTGCTTAGGAGACAAGTTCCTTGGAGGCTTTAAAGCATCAAAGTGTTTTTATGATACCTCCACACTTCAAAGAGGATTTTACTACCCTCTGAGGCAGGGGTGAAATACAGCAGGTTCTGACAGGTTCTGGAGAACCGGCAGAGGAGATTTTGAGTAGTCTGGAGAACCGGCAAATACCACCTCTGGGTGGCCCACCCCAAAGTGGGGTGGGAATGGAGATTTTGCAATATCCTTCCCCCAGGAGTGGGGAGGGAATGGGGATTTTGCAATATTTTTCCCCTGCCACGCTCACCAAGCCACGCCCACAGAACCGGTAGTAAAAAAAATTGAATTCCACCACTGCTCTGAGGGAAAGTCAAAAACAGCAAGATGACAGACAGAGCTACAAGCCCTGACCTTCTGACTTAACCAGTAGCAAAATTTATAAGAACCTGCCAAGAAGGATACGCCCTTTCCTGGAACGACAATCCCTACTCATGGTCACTCATGCCCTAGTCACTTCCCGTTTTGACTATTACAACATGCACTATATGGGGCTGCCCTTGAAGAGCATCCGGAAGTTCCAGTTGGTGAAAAATGCAGCGGCCCGCATGGTTCTGTGCAGACCTCGGTATGCACATGTATCACCTCTCCTGCGGGAGCTGCATTGGTTGCCGATTTACTTCCGGGTGCAATTCAAGGTGCTGGTTGTCACCTTTATAGCTCTTGATGGCTTGGGACTAGGTTATCTGAGGGACCATCTCTTGCCGGTCACATCTACCCGACCCACCAAAGCGGGGAGGCAGGGAATGCAGAGTCCCATCCCCGAGGGAGAGACACCTGGTGGGGTCCAGAAGAAGGGCCTTCTCCGTGGTGGCTCCCTCTCTCTGGAACATCATTCCCTCAGAGATTAAAATGGCCTCGACTCTATCACTCTTCCAGAAGGTGCTGAAGACCTGGTTCTGCCAGCAGGCCTGGGGAACCCAGAGCGGGATGGAGCCCATTAAATGGCTCGTGTGAGGTGCTGTCTTCGGGGCATGGGGTGGGGGTTATTTTATTTTATTATTTTATTAATTAATTAATTTATTTATTTATTTATTTATTGGTTCGATTTATATGCCGCCCTTCTACAGAGACTCAGGGCAGCTTGTAATGAGTTAAGCAATAGCCTTCATACTTTTGTATATACCTGCTTAGTAGGGCTTTTGGCCCCCCAAGCAGTGCTCTTTTTTATACAATACTTTCTTTTATTAGTTTTATTGTTTTATATATGAGGTTTTTATATTCTTGTAAGCCACCTTGAGTCGCCATGTGTGAATAGGCAGCAATTTAAATTTCCTAAACTAAAAAAAAGTAACATAAAAAAATACAGCAATCAGAGGAAAACTACACATTCAAATTATGAATACATTCCACAAAGGGAAACTCCCCCAAAAGGCAACTGGACTTTGTTGTTGTTGTTTTTCTTTGAAAATGTTTCGCTTCTCATCCAAGAAGCGTCTTTAGTTCCGTTCAGAAGCACTTTTGGGACAACCATGAGCTGGATGGTTGAGAATTTCCATAAACCTTTCCCCAAGGGGGAAGAAGAAACGGTAGATTTTGATCACAAAGGATAACCAGACTCACTTCCATCATCACATACGGCTGTTTCTCCACTCCATTTCCCGTTGGGGAGACAGGTACGTATCTGGGACCCTCGCAACTTGTGTCCGTCATAGCAACTGAACTTCAGCTTCTGGCTTATGTTGTAAAATTGCTGGAAGGTCTCAAAGGCACCGTTTTCAAATTCTAGAGGCCTGACACACCGGATGACTGGATGGAAGAGAAAACACAAGTCAATTTTTCTGCATGTCCTATCCAATCCCAGCTCCATCTTTTTCCAAGTTCCATCATTCACAATCGTTCTGGCCTTGCTCATCTGAGACCATTACAATTGTGAAGCCACAATTAATTGCATAGACTATGCCATGCCTAGAAGCAACAGTGACGGAAGTGATGAAAAGAAAGTTGTATTCTTAGATGGCGATTTAAGAGAGGAATTTGAGAGGCAAGTAAAAAAAAAATAAAAGCATAGCAATTAAAGTATTGGAGCGGGTAAGAGACGATGTATAGATGATTTTTTTTTTTTTTTGGTTTATTGTTGTTCTGATTCGCCTTTCCTTCTTCCCCTCTTTCTTTTAAAGCATAGCAATTAAAGCAGGAAGTGGACAAGAGATGATGGATGGAGGATTCTTTCTTTCTTTTTCTTTTTTGTTGTTGTTGCTGTTTTGAGTTGCTTCTACCCCTCTCCCTCTCTCCATTCTTTTTTCTCTTTTTTTCTTTAGACAGGTGACATGACTAGAAGTTAGATAGGAAAGGAAGAAAAAGTTTTGTAATAAAGGGTGGCATAATTAAAAGCTAGAATAAGTGATAGAAATAAGGGGAATATTAATACACACATTTTTATTTTATAAAATAAAAGTAAGAATGAGAAAATGTGGAATAATCAAATAATGATAGACTGCAACCTAACATAGATGTGTATTGCTATTAGAAACACATAAGTTGATTGAATGTAATAATTATGTTTAATCTGATCAATTTCATTTGTATGGGAATGTCAGGCACCCAGGTGCCACACTGTTCACACATTGATTTGACATTTTTATAAAAAAGAAAAGAAAAGAAAAGAAAAGAAAAGAAAAGAAAAGAAAAGAAAAGAAAAGAAAAGAAAAGAAAAGAAAAAGAAAAGAAAGTTGCATTCTAACACAAATATCGCTACAGGTAATCCTTGACTTACTAGTCATTTGTTTAGAGACCCATGGGGGCTCAGTGGTTAGAATGCAATTTTGCAGGCAAACTCTGCCCATTGTCAGAAGTTCAATCCTGACTAGCTCAAGGTTGACTCAGCCTTCCAACCTTCCCAGGTTAGTAAAATGAGGACCCTATTTGTTGGGAGCAATACGCTGACTCTGTAAACTGTTTACACAGTACTATAAAGCACTATGAAGCAGTAAATAAATCTAAGTGCTATGGCTTATGATTGTTCAAAGTTACAATGGCACTGAAAAAAGTGATTTATGACCATTTTTCACTTTTATGGCTGTTGTGGCATGCCCATGGTCATGTGATCAAAATGTGGATGCTTGGCAATTGGCTTATATTTATGATAATTACAGTGTCGTGGGGTCATGCGATCCACTCTTTTGCGACCTTCAGACAAGCAAAGCCAATGGGGAAGCCAGATTCATTTAACAACCACCTTACTAACTTAACCACTGCAGTGATTCACTTAACACAGGGGTCTGCAATCTTA
The DNA here is from genome assembly GCA_022577455.1 of Arizona elegans. Classification (NCBI taxonomy): domain Eukaryota; kingdom Metazoa; phylum Chordata; class Lepidosauria; order Squamata; family Colubridae; genus Arizona; species Arizona elegans. The sequence continues at coordinate 153,083,507 of JAKOOJ010000003.1, forward strand.
AGCACTCAAAGAGCCATTTGGACCCATTTCCCACAGAAAAGAAAACACCGGGAGCCACAAAACCTGGGTGGGCGTGGCCAACTCGATGTCACTCACTTCCACCAGTCACATGACCCCCCCCAGCCACGCCTACCCAGCCAGTCATTAGGGCAGAGAACCAGTTGTTAAAAAACACTGGGAATCACAAAACCCTTTTGACATCTCTCTCTCCCCTCCCTCCCTCCCTCCCCCCCCTCTCTCCCCCTCTCTCTGTATCTCTCTCTGTCTCTGCCCTGGCCGCTTCTCCATCCCGCCGTCACCCTTACCTTCTCAGGCCAGGCGAGGAGTGACTGGGAGGGGAGGGTTGAGGGGCGGGGCCAGCCAGTGGTGGGATCGCCCGACAGGGAGCCACAGCAGAGAGCTGTGGCTCCGGAGCCGCAGGTTGCTGACCCCTGACTTAACAACTGAGGCAAGAAAGATCGTAAAATGGGGAAAATTTGGGGCTCAACCCTAACAATAGCAATAGCATTCAGACGTGTATATTTATATACCACCCCAAATCTGAACTGGTTTGCCACCGGTTCACTGGGCTGCGCATGCATCCTGCGCGCCAAATGCACACTGCATGCACACGCATGCGTGCCGTGTGACAAACACGCGGTGCAGGCATGCACGAACACACGCTAAATGCTCATGCACCGTGCACACCAAATGTGCACAGCGCAGACGCACACATACACAGTACGCGCCAAAAGGAGGCTTGGGAAGGTAAGTAGAGCAGTGAGGGTGGGGGATCAGCTGTGCCGCGTGATTTAGACTCACTAGAAAGCAGGATTTCCTGCTTTATAGCAATTTTAAATTGTGCGGCACAGCTGATCATCGGGAATACCGGTTCGGAGGAATCGGTAGCTTTTTTTTTTACTACCGGTTTGCCCAAACTGGTAGATTTATCACTACCGGTTCGCTCAAACCAGTGCGAACTGGTAGCATTTCACTACTGCCACCCCATACAACACTCTCTGGGTGTTTTATAATGTAACCCTTATTTGCGTATTGCCTCCAACAATCGGGCTCCTCGTTTTGCTGACCTCAGAAGGGTGGAAGGCTGAGTCATCCTTGATCTGGTCAGGATCGAACTCCAGACTTCGGGCAGAATTTGCCTGCAATACTGCATTCCTACCACTGCACCACCAGGGATTCTATTTATTCATTTATGAAGCACAGATACTGCCCCTCTCGCTCTTAGAGTGACTCTGGGCGGTTTACAGATAAAAATCATGAAAATCACATTAAAACACAATACATATCAGGTTCAGGGAAATGGGAGCCATCTAAAAACCCTAAGTTAAAAATTAAAAGGAGGGGGGATGCTTCAGGGTTACATGCCAGTTTCCTGGTTTTTAATCTTATTGTTGTTCGTTTTATTCTGATGAATATTGTTTTATTGGTTGTAAGCAGCCCAGAGTTGTTTTTAAGATAGGAATCTTTATAAACGTTTTCCATACAATAGATAAAAGTAAAGTAAATATGCTTTTGCATTTTGATAATCCTGCTAGTGACTCCCATGGGATTTTTTTATAGTTACTAAAAGGCCTCTGGTAGAAAACCCGGGACTTGGTTGGCGATAACATATCCTCCACTCTTCTGCTTGCAATAAAATACCTTATGCCCTTGAAATTTTGGGCTTAGAAAATTTAGAACTACGCTGCCTTCGGTATGACCTAAGCATAGCTCATAAAATTATCTGCCACAATGTCCTACCTGTCAATGACTACTTCAGCTTCAATCACAACAATACACGAGCACACAATAGACACAAATTTAAAGTGAACCGCTCCAAACTCGATTGCAGAAAATATGACTTCAGTAACAGAGTGGTCAATGTCTGGAATGCACTACCTGACTCTGTGGTTTCATCCCAACCCCCTCTCCCAAATTTTAACCTAAGACTGGCTACTGTTGACCTCACCCCATTCCTAAGAGGTCTGTAAGGGGGCGTGCATAAGCGCATCAGCGTGCCTACCGTCCCTGTCCTCATGTTTCTTCTATTTGTATCGATTTTATGCATCCAATCCATGCTTAGACTTATTACCAAACACGTTCTTGACAAATAAATAAATATGAGAGGAAGAGGGGAGATGTCATACGATGCCTTTCTTTTGAGAAATGAACCCACCGTACCTCGACACTCAGCCTGCTCAACAATCCTGCCGTCCCTGCCCGTCAAGGGGCTCCACTGGTTGCCATCCTTACAAAACCGGAATTGTGTCGGATAGGGATACTGTCCCTGAGGACAGTCATAGATCAATGTGGTTCCATCTTTCAGGAGATTATAACTGCCTCCTACGATCTCAGCAGCTTTAGGATCGCAGGCTCCATCAACTGTACCTAGAAAGAAAGCAGAGTGGAAAGTGGTGAAAATGTACAATCAGACTTATACAAAGTTAGCACCCACCCCTCTCCTAGAAGAATGAAATATTTTAGGAAATATTTAAAAAGGCAGAATGTTTATATTTCCCTAAAGGAGTAACATACTCTTGGAAAGCAGCTCCCACCTTTGTTAATAGCCCCAGCAGGACTGGGCCAGTTTATCTACAAGACAAAAGACCTTCAGCTCAGGGGTGAAGTGCTCCCAGTTTGGACTGGATTGCCTGATCCGGTAGCGATGGAGGTGGGTGGTTCGGAAAATTGGTAGCAAAAATCCCTGCCCCCCCCCATGCCCAGCTGAGCCGCACAATCATCAGAGGCTTTTTTTTTTACTTTTAAAAGCATTTTTTCTACAATCTCTTTGGCTAAACAATGCTTTTAAAAGTAAAAAAAAAAGCCTCTGATGATCGCGCGGCTCAGCTGGGATCATCAAAGGCTTTTAAAAGAAAAAAACCCTTTTTTTCTTTTAAATGCCTCTGATGATCCAAGCTGAGTTTCCTGATCTGCAGATCAGGAAAAAACCTCTGCCGATCAGGCAACTCAGTTTGGATCGTCAGAGGCATTTAAAAGAAAAAAAGGATTTTTTAAAAAAATGCCTCTGACGATCCAAGCTGACAGCTTGGCTGTCTCAGGAATTCTGAGAGATGAAGTCCACAGATTGTAAAAGGGCCACATTTGCCCACCCCTGTCCTAAGGACATTGTATCACCCAGCAAACTTCAACCAAACCTGGGAGCTCAGACAAACATGACCCCATAGGAATCTGACAACAGCCAATAGAATACATGTTCTTGCATAGGAAGAGGAAGTTCAAGTTCAAAGCCCAAGAGAAGGTATAAAATAACCCCACTCTTCACTCCATGTGGTCAACTGCATCAGGACCATGTGCTTGGTGGTTCTGTTCACCATTAAACCCTCTTTCCAATCAGCTTCCATGTTTCCAGTGTCTTTCTCCGGGCTTGGAACAGAACCAGATGGATATTTCTCCCAACAGAATGGTCCTGGGAAAACCCAGATTCAAATCCACGGTCGATCACGGAGCTCTTCGCGAATCAGGTAGTCTTCAACTTAATGACCACAGTTGAGCCCAAAACATCTGTTGCTAAACAAGACAGTTGTTAAGTGAGTTTGGTCCCATTTTACGAACTTTCTTGCCACCGCGGTTAAGTGAATCTCTGTCGTTCTTAAGTTAGTAAGATGGTTGTTAAGTGAATCTGGCTTCCCCATTAACTTGGCTTGTCAGACGGTTGCAAAAGGGGATTGCATGACACCCCCCCCCCCCAAGGATGCTCCAACCCATCATACATATGAATCAGTGGCCAAGCATCTGAATTTTGATCATGGGCTCATGGGAACGCTGCAACGGTCGTAAGTGTGAAAAACAGTCATTCAGTGCTGCCTGTATTTACTTTTTTATATGAAATGAAGAAGCATTATAGAAACTGGAAGTAATGGAGACAACGCCTCTGAATTCCAGTCCCAGAGGGACTGCGACAATCTTGCCTTTAATTTATTTTTATTATGTTTAAAGTGTTCTTATGATTGTGATATTGTTTTGATTGTTGTTGTATGCTACCCTGAATCCCATTTTTCTTTTTTTTTTCTTTTTTTTTTTTTTGCATCCTGGCTTTTTTAGCACCCGTTCAGGAGCTAGGCACACACAGTGTTAAAGGGAAGAGTTGTTTCTGTAAATCCCAACACCAAGGCCATAGACGTAGCAGAAAGGCAATGGCAGGAAAACAAACAATTAATCACAGGTTAAGGACTTTAGAGGTGAATTCCAAGTTTCAAGCAGTCCAAAGTCAAGTCAAGGAATTCCAAGGAAGAGATGAGTCTTAGGTGATTTATGATCCTTGGCAGTGGTGGGTTTCAAAATTTTTTACTACCGGTTCTGTGGGTGTGGCTTGGTGGGCGTGGCATGGCTTGGTGGGTGTGGCTTGGTGGACGTGGCTTGGTGGGCATGGCAGGGGAAGGATACTGTAAAATCTCCATTCCCACCCGACTCCAGGGGAAGGTTACTGCAAAATCTCCATTTCCTCCTGATCAGCTGGGACTTGGGAGGCAGAGGATAGATGGGGGCAGGCCAGTCAGAATTTTTACTACCGGTTCTCCGAACTACTCAAAATTTCCGCTACCGGTTTTCCCAAACTGGTCAGAACCTGCTGAAACCCACCTTTTGTTTCTATTCTTTCTTAAAGATGGTTTTGTTAACTGCTAATGCATAGAATAAATGCAGGTAGTCCTTGACTTATGGCCACACTTGAGCCCAAAATTTTCCTGGCTAAGCCAGACAGTTGTTAAGTGAGTTTTGCCCCATTTTATAACCTTTCTTGCCCCCGTTGTTAAGTGAATCACTGCAGTTGTCAAGTTAGTAAGGCGGTTGTTAAGTGAATCTGGCTTCCCCATTGACGCTGCTTGTCAGAAGATTGAAAAAGGGGATCATGTAACTCCCCAAGACACTGCAACTGTCTAGTGTACGGATTTTGATCATGTGACCATGGGATGCTACAACAGTTGTAAGTGTGAAAAATGGTCATAAGTCTGCTGTAACTTCAAACAGTTACTAAAGAAATGGCTGTAAGTCGAGGACTAACTGTGAAAAAAAGGGAAAAAAAGACTGCAAATCATATTTGATTGCACAGCAAATGTTTTTAAATAGGCCATGATCCAATCCAAGCTGGCAGCTAAGCTCTTTCTTCTTCTGCAAGTATTGACTTGTCTCAGACTTCTCAGCCAAAAGTGTGTCACAATGTTGACACACTTTTCAGATGGGGGAATTCCCCAACCAGAGAGAGATAATAATTAAACTGATCCGTTTGGGGGTACACTGGGATAATTTTAAATCGTTTTTTAACTGGGTTATTGATTTTAATTTTGTATTGTATTGTGATTTGTATTGAAGTTGTCATCTTGTAAGCCGCCTTGAGTCCCTAGGGAGAAAGGCGGCATATAAATCGCAATAAATAAATAAAATAAATAAATAAATGATCAGTTAGGAGGGTCAGGGATCGTTTACTTTTAGCCAATTTTTAATCTAGACCAGTGTTTCTCAAACATGGCCGCTTTAAGATGTGTGGACCAACTCCCAGAATTCCTCAGCCAGCCATGCTGACTTGAGGAATTCTGGGCGTTGAAGTCCACACATCTTAAAGCAGCCAGGGCTGAGAAACAGCGATCTAGTGTCTCATTATAGAGTCTTGAACAGATTAACAGAGTTGGAAGGGACCTTGTAGGTCATCTCGTCTAACCCCACCAAGCAGGAGACTCTACACTAGGGGTGTCAATCTCAATTTCATTGAGGGCCGCATCAAGGTTGTATTTGACCTTGTGGGGCTGGGGGGGACGTGGCCAGGAGGCGTGGCCAGCTCAATATCACTCATGTCGGGGGCACCTGTGGTGGCCCGGGAGGGGCTGGGGGATCCTCCTGCAGCCCTCTGCTAGCGAAAATGGAGCTCAGAAGGGCCATGTGCAGCAGGGGTGGGTTCTACTTACCTTTACTACAAGTTTGCAACGGGGCCGCATGCTCTTCTGCGCAGGCGCAGAAGCATTTTGGTGACGTCGGGATTGGTGGGCGGGGCCTCCCGCTGGTTTTACCACCAGTTCTATAGAACCGGTGCGAACCGGGGGGCAACCCACCACTGATGTGCAGCCACTGGCAGAGGCACTGTGGGCCAGTCCTTCGCTGTTTCCAGGATGGCCCCGCAGGCCAGATCTAAGCACCCTGTGGGTCACATCCATCCCGCGGGCCTTGAGTTGACACCCCTGCTCTACACCATCTCTGACAGATGGCAGTCCATCCATCATGATGGAGTCTCATCCATCAATTAAAAAATAGAACTCTGCAGGGAGATCGGTAACAGCAGGGTCCCCCAAATCCCGGGCTGCAGACCTGTACGGACTGTGGCCGGTTTAGAACCGGGCTGTTGTGGATTTAATAAAACAAACACAACTTTTAGATTAATCAGAGACAGATTTTATATATTGCGCAATAGGTTCAAGGCTCTGTACATGAAGCATTGAACAAAGACAGAAATTAGGTACAATGGTTTTATACCCTTCTAGACAAAGGATTCTGTTAACTCAGCAATTCATATGGTCATATACATTTATCATTTTTAATTGACATTTCCTTATTACAGAGTTTCTTTGCAAACAGTTACTGAAGCATAGATTCAAATCAGCTTTTGACAATAGACAACTTTTAACTCATGTGGATCCCCTTGACCTAACCAACCTTTATGCTGTATGTCATTAGAATGTTCCTGTCTTCTGACAACTTAGAGGCCTCCTAGAGGAACCAAAAGGATTTTGGCTGAGTTTGTACTTTTTCCAACCGGATGCATTGCTTTTTAGAATAGAGTGAATAGAAAGTTATCCAGTGGTCATCTATCAGAGCCCGCTTCATTACATTAGGGCTGCGCAAGCGACAGGCGCGTTTTGTGTACACAATGCTGCACTCGTGTGAGTGGTGGGTATTTGCGTTTGTATTTGCAAGGCTCCAGTCCACTGTCACAGAACCATGCCCTCTCCCCTCTTCTGTGACAGGCTGCCAAGCCGGAAAGGTTGGGGACTGCTGAGTAACAAGACCTGATGTGTCTTGGGACCAGGAGTGGGATTCAAAACTTTTAGCAACCGGTTCTCTGCCCAGTTGCTGGGTGGGCGTGGCCATGGTGGGCGTGGGCTACTCGGCCTTCTGCACCATGGCTGGGGGGCGTTTTCACCCTCTCCAACTTCCTGAGGCTTTCCTCGAGCCTCCGGGAGAGTGAAAACGGCCTCCCCTGGGCCCTGGAGGCCAGAAACAGGCCCGTTTCCAGACTTCCAGAACTTCTGGGAGGCCCACTTTTTGCCCTCCCAGAGCCTCCACGTGGGTGCTGCACTTACGTCTCATCCAAAATGGGCTGCGTGGAGACTCTTAATTTAATTTAATTTAATTAATTCAATTTATATGCCGCCCCTCTCCGAAGACTCAGGGGGGCATATAAATGCGGCTCTTGGGTGGCTCTTGGGAGGGGAGGTGCCGGGTGGGCGATACCAGCCAGTCCTTGCAACTACTGGTTTGGTGAACCAGATGTAAAATTGCCATCCAGTTTTCCCGAACCGGGCCGAGCCAGCTGAATCCCACCCCTGCTTGGGACGCTAGTTGCCTATGCAACAACAAAATAACTGAAAACAGAGCTGAATGGTAGGCCGCAAAAGAAGGAATGAGCTTGAAAATGACTTGAATCTGGCCAGCTTCTGCTAAGAAAAAAAAAATCCAAGAAACATTTTCTTGAATGCGTCCCTATGGGAGAGGCAGCTGGGTGATGGGTCAGAATGTTGGCAGTACCCTCATTCTTAAGCCCTCCTCCTTCTTGGTCATGTGATCCACTGTAACTTGTGGGCAGCATGACCTGGGCTACTGTAGAGAGTAAAGAAGTTGATTTTGTGTAGGAAACGACCATTCTGAGCCTGATGGAGGGGTGAAGCATGTCATCAGTCTTGAATCCCTTCACATTCACAAGAGATCTAAGTCCAGCCCACTTTGAATTCCATTGACTCTTATCTACCACCAACATGCCTTGATGGTTAGTAGTTCGGATTTTTATAGACCAGTGATGTCTAACCTTTTTGCCATCGTGTGCTAGGAAGGGGGGGGGCAAGGGAGGTTCACGCGCGTGCATGCCTACACCCATAATTCTATGAGTCCCGCCCTGCCCCGACCTCCTGGCATGTGCACAACCACCCCTCCCCTGAGCTCCTGGCACGCAATGGCCTGGTAGGTCCATTTTTCATTCTCACCTGGCTCCAAATCCTCTCTATGCATCTGGGGAGGGTTAAAACAGCCTTCCCCACCCCTTCAGAGGCCCTCCGGAGGCCCGAAACGGCCCGTTTCCCAATTTCTGGTTGGACAGGAAGTGACTTTTTTGCTGTCCCCAGCCTCCAGAGCCTCTCTAGGAGCTGAGATAGTGTCCCCACTGATATGGCTACACATGCCACCTGTGGCACGCGTGCCATAGGTTCACCATCACAATTATAGACAATATTAGCAAGCAATAAACCTGTATTCCAATTTGGGTCGGTCTCCGGGACCAGAGGTTTTGTCTTTTGAGTTTTCGGACTGGTCCTGGAGCTCATCTTCAGGGAACGTCTCTGAACTTCTCAGAGAGAAGTTCCCTGAGGATGGGTTCTAGCACAAGTTCGAAAGCTCGGAAGACAAAACCTCCGGTCTTGGTGATTGACCCACGTTGGATCCTGCAACATTATCTTGGGACACGTATATTCGCCTTCAAACCTGTATTCATTTGAACCACCTTGTTCCCTTATTTCTTGTGTCTGACAACTTGATGACGTCACCCAGGCAAAAAGGAAGTGAAATATTTTAAAATTCAGAAAAATAAGCTAACATTCGGGTGAAACAGGAGGCAACACAATTTGCAAGATTCTGTTATCACAGCCATTCTGAATAAAAGGAGATTTAGCCTTCCTATGAAGTTGATTTCCTAGCTGGGCTATCTAGTGGGGCTGACAGCTACCCACAAACATACTGTACACAGAGACAACACAAAGGAACGTGCAGAGAGGCAATCTGACCTAACCCTCACACATTACACACAGGCAATATGGATGCAGATACTCCTATGAGCTCCTGGGGAGAAAATGCACAAATGCACATCATAAACACTTCGAGAAATCACTTATTTCAGCACACCACATAAAATGCAAATTCCACCTACAGCTATAAAGCTGATAAAGAGGGGCGAAGGAATTCCCACAATCTCTCTACAATAGTTTCATTTTTCCCTTCCTGCCTCCCTCAAAATACTGACCAAAACTTGGATTCCCATCCTTTTTTCATCATTGCATTTCAAAATCGTCTCTCTACTCCAGGAGCAGTGTAAATTCAAAGCTGAGCAATCTTTGGTACAGCGTACCTTAAGACATTTCTAAAATATTGCAGTAGAACCGCTACTTCTGCTGGAGAGAGTTCCCAGCTTTAGGCCCCACCTGAAATACTCCAGGTACGTTATAGATGCTCTTACAAAATGACTGCCACAGTGGGTACAGAATCAGTTCCCAAACAGGGCCTGGTGGCTCAGCAGACTAAAAGCATTGTGATTAACACCAGCTGTCTGCGATTACTGTAAGTTTGAATCTCACCAGGCTCAAGGTTGACTCAGCCTTCTATCCTTTCAAAGGTAGGTAAAATGAGGACCCAGATTGTGGGGGCAATAAGCTGACTTTGTATAAATATACAAAAGGATGAAGGCTATTGCTTAATGCATTGTAAGCCGCCCTGAGTCTCCGGAGAAGGGCGGCATATAAATCAAATTAAAAAACAAAAACAAAAAAACCCCACCATTTACTAGAAAGCCAAAAAACTTTTGGGGCTTGCATCGACTCACTGATTTATTTTTGAAGAATGGGGGTCTTCCAAGTTCCAAGCATTGTTCAAAATACAGTTTATGCGGTGTGTGTGTGTGTGTGTGTGTGTGTGCTTGGAGAGTAGGCTTCCTTCTTATTCATTTCAATAAAGTATTCAATAAAAAACAGTGTAATATAATTAGGTAAGGCAGGGAGTTTGGTAGATGCCAGAGAATGCATTGGCATGTCCACAGTCACCTTAGTTGTTACTTAGGTTCCTTCCTTCCTTCCTTCTTTCTTTCTTTCTTTCTTTCTTTCTTTCTTTCTTTCTTTCTCTCTCTCTCTCTCTCTCTCTCTCTCTTCTTTCTTTCTTTCTCTCCTTCTTCTCCTCCTGCTCCTCCCCCTCTTCTTCTTCCTCTTCTTCTTCTCTTCCTCCTCCTCCTCTTCTTGTTCTTCTTCTTCATCTTCTTTTTCTTCTTCTTCCTTCTCTTCCTCCTCCTCCTCCTCTTCTTCCTCTTTTTCTCTTCCCCTCCTCCTCTTCTTGTTCTTGTTCTTCTTCTTCATCATCATCATCTTCTTCTTCTTCCTTCTCTTCCTCCTCCTCCTCTTCTTCCTCTTCTTCTTCTCTTCCTCCTCCTCCTTTTCTTCTTCTTCCTCTTCTTCTCTTCCTCCTCCTCCTCTTGTTCTTGTTCTTCTTTTTCATCATCATCTTCTTCTTCTTCCTTCTCATCCTCCTCCTCCTCTTCTTCCTCTTCTTCTTCTCTTCCTCCTCCTCCTTTTCTTCTTCTTCCTCTTCTTCTCTTCCTCCTCCTCCTCTTCTTGTTCTTCTTGCTGTTCTTCTTCTTCTTCATCACCATCTTCTTCTTCCTTCTCTTCTTCTTCCTCTTCTTCTTCTCTTCCTCCTCCTCCTCTTCTTGTTCTTCTTCTTCTTGTTCTTGTTTTTCTTCTTCTTCTCTTCCTCCTCCTCCTCCTCCCTCTCCTCCTCCCCCCACTCCTTCTTCCAGTATCATGCAGTCACTTCTGTGGGCATCTCTCTTCACTTCATTCCCAGAAAACAACCCTGTAATGTAGGCTGGGCTGAAAGAACACCTCAGCTCCATCTGTCTGAACGAGCCCCCTTAACTGAAGTAGACCTGACCCTGCTTTGCTCCAACCTTCCTACCTCCATGCAACCAAATATGAACTTTTTGTTGCCTCTTCAACCATGAAATACCAAGCAATGGCCAAAGGGGAATATAACGCATCAAACAATACGGAATATTGTAGAAGGGGAAAATTCACTTCTGGGACCTTTTGCCTCAACTTTTTTTTTTTTTTTTTTTGAAAAAACATTGTGAAAGCAAACTCTCTCAGCATGCAACAATGCATTTAAGGAGGATAGAAACGAAGCTTTTGCACCTTTAGCCAAAAAGCTTAGCAGTCTATAAGCAAGGGGATAGTATTAAGTTTTGGGGCAAATTTGCAACCGGGTCTGGAATATCACACCCTACCTGCAGAAAACGCCCCCAGGAAGAGGAGAAGGTGGACATATGAGCCGAGACACTGCATTCCCGCTCCTTTTCTCTTTCCCTGCTCCTGCTTTCGTTACTGCAGGTGGAATGCAATTCTGTGCTACCGTACTTATAAAAGTTTTGGCCTCCTTCCCATCATGTGATGGACTGGCCCCTCCCTGAGAAAGCAGCTGAGTTGTGGGAAATGATAAATCTATTGATACACATCTAGGGTGACAAAGGTTCAGCCAAAAGCCGAAATCTGGCTTATTGGAAAATGATTTGAAAGTCTACTTAGATGGGCAAAAGGCTGAGGGTCAGAGACATTTGAATCTTTAAACCCACAAACTCCTCCTTTTGTCAGCCTTACGCAGTTCGGCCGGGCTAGGCAAACCTCACTGGCACGTTCCTGCACTCAAACCTGGTTTTATTGCTCCTACAAAACCTTCACCTATGGTCGGTGTTGTTGGTGCGATGGCAGGGGTCAAAAGCACGGGGAACCACCATTATTTTTGTGCAATTTTTTAATTTTAAAAAAAAATTAAGATCTTTGCAAATCAGATAAGAGACTTCCATCAAAAATAAAGACTGTTGTTTCTCTTCTCTTAGGTAGATGTAATGCTCGACTTACGGTCACAATTGGGACTGGAATTCCCATGGTTAAGCAAGGCGGTTGTTAAGTGAATCGCATCCAAATTCATGACTTTTTTTTTTGCCATGGTTGTTAAGCGAATCGTGTGGTCATTAAACAAATCCAGCTCCCTCATTGAGGTTGCTTGTCAGAAACCTGCTAGGAAGGTCACAGATGGCGATTGCATGACCCTGGGACACAGCTTTCAATAAAGCTGGTTGCCAACCGCCCAAATTTGACTGTGGGAACACTGTGACGGTTGTAAGTCAGTGGTGTTGTAACTTCAAACAGTCACTAAATGAACAGTTGTAAGTTAAGGACTACCTGTTCTGATAAGTCCCCCAACTTACAACCACAATTGAGCCCAAAATTTCTGATGCTAAGTGAGACTGTTGTTAAGTGAGTTTTGACCCATCTTACCACCTTTCTTGCCACCGTTGTTAAGTGAATCAGTGCAGTTGTTAAGATAATAACACAGATGTTAAGGGAATCTGGCTTCCCCACTGACTTCTCTTGTCAGAAGGATGCTGTTGTGGCCTGTCAGTGGCCTGTGCAGTTAGTAGCTGATTCCGACAGCAAGGAGGCTGGTGTGGTGCTGTGCCAGCAGCCTGTGCAGCTGGCGCTCGAGTCAGACAATGAGGAGGCTGGAGAAGATTTGGTGCCAGAAGCAGGGATTCAGCCAGGGCCTTCAGAGCCTCCAGAAGCTCCCATAAGTGAAGAGGAAGAAGAGGAACCTCTTCTCGATGCACAAGTACGCAGAGCTGTTAAAAGGCAGGAGTGGTTCCTCAGGAGGAGGTCACCTTGAGAGTAAGATTTGGGGCTAATTGGCCACTCCCCTAGCCTATTTAAGGAAGGACGATGACTGATGCAATTTGCAGGAAACAACTTTGTTCATATTCCTTTGCGTCTTGATTCCAGAAATGTTTGATTCGGCTTTTGTTTCTCTCTTGTCAGTTTTCCTGCAAATTGCTTCTGGGCATTCTGCCAACCACAGTAAGATTACGGTTATCTGAAATACCGTGCCTCAGAATTGAGTTATTATTCTTTGGATTCTTGTCAGCTGTTAATGAAGTTAAATTAACAGCCCTTTTTCAGAAAAGACTGATTTAAACTGTACTTGTGTTCGAACAACTACTAAGAAAGCTCATTAGTAGTCCTTAATTAGTAAACTAAGGTTTGTACGGACTTTGTGTGTGCTGTGTTCTTTGGGGTCCGTAGCTGGGGCAGAACAGATGCAAAAGGAGATCATGTGACACCTCCCCCTCCCCCCTGGGACACTGTAACGGTCATAAATGTGAGTCAGTTGCCAAGCATCTGAATTTTGATCATGTGACACTGAGAATGCTGCAATGGTCGTAAGTGTGAAAAATGGCTTTAAGTCATTTTTTTCCACTGCTGTTGTAACTTCAAACAGTCACTAAATGAACTGTTGTAAGTCAAGGGCTACCTGTATAGAAATGATGTACGTTTGTTTCTTGTTCTTGCTTGTTTTAGAACTGTTGCATCTGATCTGTTATTGTTTATCTATGTTTTCTTTTACTTAGAGTTCCAAAGCCTGTAGTAACAGCAACAGCGCTTAGATTTATATACCGCTTCACAGTGCTTTAACTACCCTCTGTAAGAGGTTTACAGAGTCGGCATATTTACCCCCCAATAATCTGGGTCCTCATTTTTACCAACCTCGGAAGAATGAAAGGCTGAGTCAACCTTGAGCCTGGTAAGACTCGAACTGTCGAACTGCTGGCAGTCGGCAGAATTAGCCTGCAATACTGTATTCTAACCACTGCGCCACCACGCTCCTCAGGTATTTCTTGGTACATAACCATTTGTTTAACAACTATTTGAAAGTTTACAATGGCCCTGAATGAGAAGGTTCATAATCAGTCCTCATTGTTGCAGCTATGGCAGCATTTCTGTTGTCACAATACTGTAGTTTAGGTACTGGGGAAACTGCCTCACAATTACAACATTGCAGCTTCTCATGGTGATTATAATAGGAGGAAACCACGCTGAGAATTTTCAGCAGAAAAACAAGCAAACCTGAGAACCGCAGGCAGACCGGACTGCCTAACCCTAGCCTTTATTTATTTATTTATTTATTTATTTATTTATTTATTTATTTATTTATTATTTATTTATTTATTCACTCACTCACTCACTCACTCACTCACTCAACTTATGGGATGCCCCAAATCTATAGGAGTCTAGGCTGTTTTCAGGACACAGCAGTGAAAACAATGAAGGTGCACAATAAGTCATCCTAAATGAAAGACCAATAAAAAACAGCCATCAATTAAACCACTAAAATCTTTCCCGAAGGATCTAACCACCAATTTGGTGCAATTTGACCCAAGGCCTGGAAGACAGAGCCTGGTTTATATACAGAATAAGTCAGGGGTGAAATCCAGCAGGTTCTGACAGGTTCTGGAGAACCAGTAGTGAAAATTTTCAGTAGTTCGGAGAACCAGCAAATACCATCTCTGGCTGGTCCCAGAGTGGGGTGGGAATGGAGATTTTGCAATATGCTTCACCCCAGGAGTGGAGAGGGAATGGGGATTTTGCAGTATCCTTCCCCTGCCATGCCCACCAAGCCACACCACACCCGCCAAGCCACGCCCACAGAACTGGTAGTAAAAAAATTTGAATTTTACTACTGGAATAAGTAAGTTGGAAGGGACCTTGGAGGTCTTCTAGTCCAACCCCTTGCTCAAGCAGGAGGCTTTATAATATCATTTTTAGATAAATGGCTGACCAGTCTCTTCTCAAAAGCCTCCAATGATGCAGCACCTACAACTTCTGAAGGCAAGATGTTCCACTGATTGATTGTTCTCACTGTCAGGAAATTTCCCCTTAGTTCTAGGTTGCTTCTTTCCTTGGTTACTTTCCATCCATTGCTACTTGTCTTTCCCTCAGGTGCTTTGGAGAATAGCTTGACTCCCCCCCCCCACTTCTTTGTGGCAACCCCTCAAATATTGGAACACTGTTATCCTGTCATCCCTAGTCCTCCTTTTCACTAGACTAGAGCCCCTTTGCTACAACTATTTGTTGTAGACTTTACTCTTCTAAGCCCTCTCATTAGTTTGATATTGGCAGCAGCCACACTCAAGTTAGGGTTTGCAAAAGAATTCTATTACAAAAGATTTCTGTTGAAATTCTTTGTGCAAATAAAAACCAGTAGTTTCTTGTTTATCAACTGCTGATACGGTAACAATCCTCCGAAAAAGACTGCGAAGCCAAACATTCTTTCTTTTCACAGTTTATTAAGTGCAACAAGAGATAAAAAAGAAAGAAAGAAAGAAAGAAAGAAAGAGAAAGAAAGAAAGAGAAAAGAAGGAAGGAAGGAAGGAAAAGAAAGAAGGAAGGAAGGAAAAGAAAGAAGGAAGGAAAAGAAAGAAAGAAGGAAGGAAGGAAAAGAAAGAAAGAAAGGAGGAAAGAAAGGAGGAAGGAAGGAAGGAAAAGAAAGAAGGAAGGAAAAGAAAGAAAGAAGGAAGGAAAAGAAAGAAAGGAGGAAAGAAAGAAAGAAAGAAAGAAAGAAAGAAAGAAAGAAAGAAAGAAAGAAAGAAAGAAAAAAAGAAAATAAGTAAATTAAAAGGAGGAGAGCACAGGGAAAAAGGGAAATAAAAAAATAAAAAAAAACTTCTGACTTTCTTCAGCACAGATACAAATATAAAGTGCAGTAGCCCTTCAAACTCTAAAATTAATTTTTAACTTTGGAATTTGATGATTACAACTATTTTATACTTATAAATAATTGTAATTGTCAAATCCCAAGGTTAAAATCTGATTATTATTTTTTTCCACTTTCAAGCAAAAAATTCTAATCCAGTTTCCAAATAGAAACTAATTTTGCCTTTTCAGTTCTGCTCTCTCTGCTGCTCCATTATTTTCACTATCCCTTCTTCTACTGTAGGAATTTCTAAATTCTTTCATCTCTGTGCATACAAGAGTCTTGCTGTTGTTATCATATATGAAAACAGAGTCCCATGTTTTATTTCAGTTTGTTTGCCCATCAAGCCTTAAAAGGAAACTTTCTGGTTTCAATTGCATGTTTAAGAATTCTCTGAATTCAAGTATCTATCTGGCCCCAGTCGTATTTCTTTCAAGTGTTTCTTTCTTCTTTATAGTGCCTCTTTCAACCAAACCACAATTTTGAATAGATTGGCAAACATTTATTTTAGTTGCTAGCAGAATGTAGCTGGAATGATATGACCGAGTTAGAAACTGCTTAGAAGCTCATCACTCACATTTTTGGAGTTACCAAGATGAAGCTGGGCCAGTTCTGTGCTTTGGATATGCAATTTTTTTTTCTTTTTCAAAATAAGTGAACCAATAGTTTTAGGAACAAGGAAACAAAAGCACGGAAACTCTTCACTTCACTTTTGAAACTTTAGGAACAAAGTAAAATGATACCTTTAATGAAATTGTTCTCAGGAGCAAAAGCGTATAGCACTACCCTATCCAAGTCTCTAGTCTTGGAAAGTCTCCCAGGTTTGCTTCAAAAAAACAGAGAGACCCTCAGTTTTGTCGGGATTCAGCGTGAGTATTTTTTTTTCCACAATCTTTTTTGACCATGTGCTATAGAAACCCCTGATATTGTGTGAAAGGGCCAATGCTTTGAAGTTGAAATTAAAAATGTAAAAATCAAGTTTATGTTTTGTTCCATACTTACCCCACAGGGGGAACGAAAAGGAGACTATATAAACATCAGCACAAGACTTTAAGAAGAGCAAAAAGAAGAAAAAAAAAGGAATTGGGAAAAATACCCCAGAACTCCAACAACCTTGGCAACTTTAAGACTTGTGGACTTCAACTCCCAGAGTTCCTCAGCCAGTTTTGCTGGCTGAGGAACTCTGGGAGTTGAAGTCCACAGCTCTTAAAGTTGCCAAAGTTGGAGACCCCTGCCCCAGAAGTTTATTTTCTACTGTGGGAAATACAATAGCATTTTTGTTTTTCTGTGACTTTCCTGTCTGCTGCAATCAGGGCCAGAAAATCCCCCAGTTTCAGGAAATCAATGTGTGTTTATTTAAGAATTCAAACAAGCTTTACTGAGGTACAAAATGCAAATATGAAGAGGAATACTTGATCACGCTTAGCTGAAGTAAACCTATATTTATCAGAAGTTTGCTAAGGTCAGGTTTTTTTTTTAATTGATGGGTGATGTGCCAATGCAATATATATAACAATGCAATATGGGTAGTCTTTGACTTACAACAGTGCGTTTAGTGACCGTTGGAAGTTCCAAAACAAACACCCCTTGTGGACATCTCATAGAAACGGTGAAAGTGATGCAATTCCAGGTGTTTCTTGCAAATCATATGATTGCATCGCAGTGAATATTTCCTCATTTGTCTCCCTGATTATGATCCACCCACCTCCTCTCATCTCTTCCCAGAAAATGAACAGTAATACTGAGGTTAACTTCAAATTAGGCAATTCCTAGATTCTGGCAAGGACTCAATGGTGGCCGTGACCTAAACACTTTGTGTACTTGGATAATGATTTACATAAACTGTTTCAACTCCTACCCTCCAAACGACGCTATAGAGCACTGCACACCAGAACAACTAAACAGAAGAACAGTTTTTTACAGAATGCCATCACTCTGCTAAACATAATTCCCTCAACACTGTCAAACTATTTACTAAGTCTGCACTACTATTAATCTTCTCATCATTCCCACCACCCATCTCCTCCATTTATGACTGTATGGCTGTAATTTTGTTGCTTTATTTATATTGATATTGTTTCCTGACTGCTTATTTGTACCCTGTGACTATCATTAAGTGTTGTACCTTATGATTCTTGATGAACGTATCTTTTATTTTATGTACTCCGAGAGCGTATGCACCAAGACAAATTCCTTGTGTGTCCAATCACACATGGCCAATCAAAAATTCTGTTCTATTCTATTCTATTCTATTCTATTCTATTCCATTCCATTCCATTCCATTCCATTCCATTCCATTCCATTCCATTCTATCTAACCTCCATTCATTATACCATTTCCTGATATCCTCAGAGCAATAGTTTTAAAATCCTCCCTTCCCCTGTACAGAGATATTATTCTGACTCTGGAGAAACTGTAATACCAAAAATGTAATCAGTTCAGTCTTTGCCATGTCATAACAGGTGGCCCTCGACTTGTGACCACAACAATGCCCAATTTTTTTTGTTGCTAAGCGAGACAGTTGTTAAGTGAATTTTACCCCAGGTGGAGGTAAAATTTATGACCTTTCTTGCCAAAGTTGTTAATGGGAATCATTGCAGTTGTTTCAGTTAGTGACACGGTTGTTAAGCGAATGTGGCTTCCCCATTGACTCGGCTTGTCGGAAGGAGGATCACATGACCTTCAGACAACTGTGACCGTCATAAATGTGAATCGGTTGCCGAGCATCTGAATTTTGATCACATGACCGTGGGGATGCTGCAATGGTTGTTAAGTGTGATAAAAGCCATAAGTCCTTTTTTTCAGTGCCATTGTAATGTGAAATGCTCACTAACTGAACTGTTGTAAATTGAGGAGTCCCTGTATATGTAGAAGAAACCATATGCCTGTGAGGCTGTGCAGCAACACAGATATGGATTATATGGTTTACCAGATAGTGTTTGGTTTGGTTCTCTTATTTTTTTCATTTATATTTATTAGGAGTTATCATGTCACCCCTAGTCTTTCTTTTCATCAAACTAGATATACACAATTCCTGCAACTGTTCTTCATATATCTTAGTCTCCAGCCCCCTAATCATCTTTGTTGCTCTTTTCTGCACTCTTTCCAGAGTCTCAACATTTTTAAAAAATATTGCGGTGACCAAAACTGGATGCAAAATTCCAAGTGGGGCCATACTAAGGCTTTGTAAAGCGGTACTAATACTTCACGTGATCTTGATTCTATCCATCTATTAATGCAGCCTAGGATTGTATTGGCTCTTTTGGCTGCTGCTGCACACCATTGGCTCATATTTAAGTGATTTAAGTGAAAATTATCCTAAAAGGATAAAATATTTAATTATTCATATAACTACAACAGCTAGAATCATACTTGTGCAAGCCTGGAAAATGTCCACTATTCCAACAGACTGTGCAATAATCTGGAAAATTTTCGAATGTGCAGAAATGGACAAACTTACTTTAGAATTAAATAATAAGGAAGACTCGGCACATTACTTAACTTGGGATAATTGATATCAATGGATGGAAATTAAAAATAAGGAACAAAATAAGATATGAAATGTAATTAAATATGTTGATTAAGTAGGAATATGTGGGACTAGATGAAGAAAGTTAAGAATTAAGTACTGTCAGAAAGACGTTGAATTGTATAATTATTACGGATGTATTTTTCTTATAGAGGTATTTTAACTTGTATTTTTGGATTTTAAATGTTAATAAAGGTTTTTCAAAAAAAAAAAGTTATTTGTTTCATTTGTTTCACAACCTGTGTTTTCCACCTAGTATTTACTCTCAACTGCCTCCTTCCCAGGCAAGGGGGATTTTTAAACAAAGAATCCTAGCTATTGGTGGCCAAATTGGCATGACGTTATCAGCAAAAATGTGAAATCAGTTGGCTAGGAACAAAATTATTTTCCAGTTTGAAAAATACTTATCAATGAGTTTGACAGAATTCTCAAGAAGGGCCTTTTCAGAGAAAGATTTAGTTATTTATTTATTTTTTTAAAATTTGATTTATATGCCGCCCTTCTCTGGAGACTCAGGGTGGCTTACAATGTGCTAAGGCTTAGCAGCTAAGCAGTAGCCTTCATCCTTTTGTATATTTATACAAAGTCAGCTTATTGCCCCCACAACTGGGTCCTCAATTTACCTTAGAAAGGATGGAAGGCTGAGTCAACCATGAGCCTTGGCGAGATTCGAACCTGCAGTAATTGCAGGCAGCTGTTCTTAATAACAGGGTGCTTTAGACCACTGTACTACCAAGTTATTGGGTTCCATGACCAAATATGGGCCATGGAATCACCTGCCACATCTCAAAAAGACATTTGGAAGGTGCCTCAGCCATCAAATATATTGTTTATACAGTTAATCCTCAACTTATAAGAGTTTATTTAGTGACTGTTCGAAATTACAATGGCACTGAAAAAGAGGTTTTTCACACTTATGACCATTGTAGCATCCCCATGGTAACATGGTCAAAATTCAGACCTTGGCAAATTGACTCATATTTATCACGACTGTGGTGTCTCTGGAGGTCATATAATCACCTTTGGCAAACGTCTGACAAGCAAAGCCCGTGGGGAAGCCAGTTTCACTTACCAACTGCAGTGATTCACTGTGGAGAGAAAGGTTGTAAAATAGGGCAAAATTCACTTCCCCCTAGTCTCACTTGGCAATAGAAATTTTGGGCTCAGTTGTGGTCGTAAGTTGAGGACTACCTGTACTGTATTTTCTTTTATCTGAAGTAGATCCTACGCTTTGTTTATTTTTTTTTAATCTTATCTTTTATTTTTATTTTATTTTGTCGCATTTCGATGCTGCCCAACTCCCAAGGGACTGAAGGGGTTCCCAAGCCCTGAAGTGGGGTGGAAATTTTGATATTGTCATAAGACTAATAAGTTAACAAACTACTATTACTATCTACGGAGTGCTCAGGGTCCCCAAGCAGTCACCATCTTGATTTTTTTTCCCCAGATGCTTCTTTGTAGTCTACCTCAGTGAAGATTCTCACCTGGAAAATCAAGACGACTCAGGTGACCAGAAAGGCCCAACAGAGACTCCACTTCCTTAGAGTCTTGCAAAAAAATTAAGTGGAACAACAACTGATGACCTCCTTTTACCGGTCCACAATAGAAAGCGTCATCACTCAGCGCATTACAGTGTGGTATGCTGGCTTGACAGCCGCGGATAGAAAGGTATTACGGAGTGTGATGAGCACAGCACAAAACATCGTGGGCTGTTCCCCTGATACCACTAGACGTGATCGCTAGGCCTCGCTGCCTTAGAAGAGTGAGGAAAATCCTCAGGGACGACTCACACCCTGGTCAGCGCTTCTTTATTCTCCTGCCGTTGGGAAGGAGATATAGATGCATAGGCAGCCACACAAATAGGCTGAAGAACAGTTTTTATCTGTGACCTGTCAGGTTTTTGAACAGAAAATAACTTTGCAACAACATAGTACGATTGACTCGCGGGGCCAGTGCGACGTGCAATAAATTCACATGGTGCAGTAGGATTGTGTGTGTCAGCACTAGAGTAAACGCAGCTTGAAACCTGCAACAGGTTGAAACAGGTTTTGAGACCTCGAAACCTGACAGTGTGTTTGTTAGTAGGATTCACTGGGTTAGGGATTTTTCTTTTCTTTTACTGTCTTTCATTGTGAGTTGTATTGGGTTGGGGCCAGGGGCGAAATCCAGCAGGTTCTGACAGGTTCTGGAGAACCAGTAGTGGAAATTTCGAATAGTTTGGAGAACCGGAAAATACCACCTCTAACTGGCCCCAGAGTGGGGTAGGAATGGAGATTTTGCAATATCCTTTCCCCAGGAGTGGAGTGGAAATGGAGATTTTGCAGTATCCTTCCCCTGCCCACCCACCAAGCCATGCCCACAGAACCATTAGTAAAAAAAATTTGAATTTCACCACTCGTGCACGAAGGCTGGCTCAGCCAATCTCATTGTACACATGTTGTACTCTGACACTAAAGGTTTTGAATTGAATTGAGAAACTAAGCCCCACTATTCCAACATAGATAAGCAAAGGACAACATATATCACATTTATTACTATTTTTTTTGTCTATAGTTACATCGGATAGCCATTGTTAACACAGACTTTACTTGGCAAGTTTTGTAGAGAATTATTTCTATTTACACAGAGCATCTGAAGGGGTTGGGAAGAGAAAATGTTTAGATGAACTCCAGCCCCTCGTCCGCCAGCTGTTGTTTGAGCCATGGAATGACTCTGAAGAGGTTGAGGTGAAAATCCCTGGAATAGGAGGTACGTTTCTTTAATTTGTCGGGTTCCTCACATGTTGTACCATGGCGACCGCAGACATCAACCACACCCCAGCTAATCACGCCAACCTAAAGAAGGTAGAGATAGAAAAAACGTGAGAAACTCCAACCTGGGGTCTGACAGCTTTCATTGAAGGGAAACCAACATCAGATAAAGGGGGGGAAAAAAATCTTACGTGACTTTGCTTTACCAAAGTTGATGAAATTATGGCTGCAAACAGATCTCCGTTCAATCAGAAGATTCTGTGATAATTTTTGGCATTGAGGGACATGCGGCCAGAGGTGGGCTGCTGGGGGTTCACAGGGGTTCAGGAGAACCTCTAGCTAAGATTCTGTGCAGTTCGGAGAACCCTCAAATCCCACTCCTGGCTGGCCCTGCCCACCCCACCCCTCCCAGGAGTCCCCACCCGGCCTGTTTTGGATGCAGGTAAGTGCAGGGTGCGCACGGAGGCTCGGAGAGGGCAAAAAACAGACCTACCGGAAGTTCAGGAATGGGGGCCAGTTTCCGGCCTCCAGAGGGCCTCCAGAGCCTGGGGAGGCAGTTTTTGCCCTCCCGGAGGCTCAAAGAAAGCTTCTGGAGCCCGGGGAGGGCAAACCCCCCCCACCCGCCATGGTGCAGGAGGCTGACTAGGCCACATCCACCATGGCCACGCCCACCCAGCAACCAGGCAGAGAACCCCTTGCTAAAATTTTTGAAGCCCACCCCTGCACGCAGCCAACTTACACATAGCAGAAAGATAATATGTCTATGGAGATTCTCAGTCATCCACGTCATGGTTGTCCCGAAGGTGCTTTTTCAAGAGGCAACTGGACTTCATCTTTTTCTTGAAGATGTTTCACTTCTCATCCTAGAAGCTTCTTCAGTTCATTTCTCATCCAAGAACTGGGAACGCTTCTTGGATGAGAAGCAAAACGTCTTTGAGGAAAAACAAAGAAAGTCCGGTTGCCTCTTGAAAAATCACCTTTGGGACAGAAAGATAAGAAGAGTTTCACCCCTGCAGTGATCTGAAGCTGACAGGTTTAATTGGGGCCATTCAGACACACCTGCTGTCGTCTAGCAGTTTCGGTGAAATGACCACTCACCTGAATATAACGCAACTTTTTCTGAATAATGAGAGGACCACCAGAATCACCTGCAAGCCAAAAGGAAAAGGGATTTAATCAAGGGACTGAGTTGGGTATGGAGAGATCAAATCTATATAACGCACAGGAATCCAACTCATGGGAGAATTTCAGACAGGCATCAACGTGTATCCAAATGAGTGGTGTGGCCTAGGGGTGGAGCTCTCGCCTCACAATCAGGAGGCCGTTAGTTCAATCCTAGGCAGGTATTTCTCTCTGGGCACAATGAGAATATTTCTGCTGAACAAAACTCCGCATTGGCGACAGGAAGGGCATCCGGCCAGTAAATTCTCTGCTAGCTCCATTCAGTAGCCCAGATTCCATCCAGTGAGGGATTATGGGCTCGTTAAAAGGAGATGATGATCAACATGTATCCAAATGTAGACGTCATTCAGTGATGTAAAAACTAGAGGAAGAGGGTGTACCGTGTTTCCCAAAAAATAAGACCCTATCTTATATTTTTTTGAACCCTGAAATAAGTGCTTGGCCTTATTGCCATCTGCTCAAAAGTCTGATTGGGCTTATTATCAGGGGATGTCTTATTTTGGGGGAAACAGGGTATTAGAGAAGGGGTTGGGAACTTTGGCCCCTTTATGACCTGTGGACTTCGACTCCCATGCTGGCTCGGGAATTCTGGGAATTGAAGTCCACAGGTCATAAAGCGGCCATAGTTCCCCACCCCTGTATTAGTGTGACAGTTGTTAATGACCATATTTGATGGGTTATGAAGCTGCATAAAACAACTCTATGAGAATTCTCTGGGGCTTCTTGGTTTCATTATAATTTCTGAGGTTCTACCAGAAACAGTCCTCTCCAGATTTTCCTTAAAAAAACTAGATTATTATATGAATATATTTGTCTATATCAGTGTTTCTCAACCTTGTCAACTTTAAGATGGGTGGATTTCAACTCCCAGAATTCCCCAGTTGATCATTCTGGGGGAATGCTGGCTGGGGAATTCTAGGAGTTGAAGCCTACCTAACGTGAAATTGACAAGACTGAGAAATGTTAATCTATGTGATAGGAAGAACCATATATAACTTCTTACCATGAAAAACTCTGTGCATATATAAATATTTCTCCCAAATTCTCTGTGCCTTATATTTCTCTGTGCCAATATTTTTCTGTGTAAGTCAAGCTGACCCATCCCTGTAATGTGATCCGATTTGAACCTTACCAGCTTGCATCAGAAAACTGTTTCCAAAGTCTAAAGATATAGGTAAAGATTTCCCCTGCTCAGTCATGTCCAACTCTAGAGCGTGATGCTCATCTCTGTTTCTTAGCCAGGGGAACTGGCGTTGTCCCAAGACATTTCCATCGCCATGCGGCTAGGATGACTATACTCCAAGGTGCACAGAACTGTTACCTTTCCACTGAAATGGTACCTATTTATCTACTCACATTTGCATGTTTTCAAACTGCTAGGCGGGCAGAAGCTGAATCAAGAATGGGAACTCACCCAATGCTCAGGTCTTGAACCTGGGCCATCAGCTTTCCAGCTGACAAGCTTAGCATCTTTAACCGCTGAGCCATCATGCCCCTGTTTTCCGAAGTCTAGGGGGTGTAGTTATTGTCAATTTGCAAAGCTTTCAAGTTGCCATGAGCAGGAGGGAGGGAGAACTGAAGTGAATTCCATACATTTTTTCTGACCGCAATCAGGAGGGTGTTAGGTTTCACAGCCAGCCAAAGTGGGTAATTGGAGAATGTGATTTATGACATGGCCAGGGAGGAGGGGAGAGACAGGGTCATAGGGGGACGTAAATCTGCGTGGCTTCAGTCCTGACTGCATCCCAGTATTGCCGGAATGTTGCTCCAAATAAATCACTATATTTCCTTTGAAGTTTGGATCATGGCTCATGAATTAATTAGGGCACCTTTCAGAAACTTGACAGTTATATTAATGAACTGTTGCATTTACACTGAAAGACCCTGAAATATAGGGCTTCCTGCCTGAGCAGGGAGTTGGACTAGACCAGGGGTATCAAACTTGCGTCGTCAAGTTGTCGTCATGTGACGTATCGCAACTTCCCCCCCTCGCTAAACTGGGGGTGTGCGTTGCCAGCATGTGACGCATCCAGCCGCAGGTCGCAAGTTTGACACCCCTGGACTAGAAGATCTCCAAAGTCCTTTTCAGTTCTGTTATTCTGTTAATTCTGTTATATAGTACATTCAGAATGAAATATACAGTATTAATACCTGTTGTGTTTATGTGAATGTTACTGTTGAAAAGTCCAATTTTCTGTTCCTAGGTGTCTCTCCATTATAACTAGGGTCCAGAGCCAAAAGGAACAGAAGGGCATTTTCTTAGATCCTTGAAAATATAGGATCTCCTTGCATTTATACCATTAAACATTGTTAATAAATCATTCCCTTTCTTCCTGCAAATGCTGATCTACTGTGACTTGCAAGATTGGTTGCCATGAAGCTTTGGAGGTAACTTGGTTTCGAGAGGCCTTAAAGGGATAGGAAACGAGGAAACAGCAGAGAGTACCATTATTCAGCTCACCTTTGCATGTATTGGGATCCAGCACAGGGTCCTGTCCCCCCGTGCAGAGAAAGTTATCAGTCACTACGTCTTTGATATTGGTAATGTTTGTGTAGAATTTGGCATTCCGAGCATCTTGTTCACAGGCTATTTTCTGGAAATGGAAAATGGAAATGGAGAAAATTGAACATATCATTAAAGATGATCATTAAGGGACAATACATAATCATTACATTTAGCCATAGTTCATTGGAGTGGGGATTGTTTGAATGCAGTCTTTAATAAGTCCCAGTTTAGGGTAAGTCTCAACTCATGACACTGGTGCAGTCATCTTGCCACTGTCTCCTCTTTCCTGTTTTCAAGAGATGCTACAAGCTGCCCCATATTCTCTATTCAGCTCACCCAGTGGTGGGTTTCAGAATTTTTTACTACTGGTTCTGTGGGTGTGGCTTGGTGGGCGTAGCAAGGCTTTGTGGGTGTGGCAGGGGAAGAATACTGTAAAATCTCCATTCCGTCCCCAATCCAGGGGAAGGTTACTGCAAAATCCCCATTTCTTCCCAATCAGCTGGGACTTGGGAGGCAGAGAATAGATGGGGGCGGGGCCAGTCAGAATTTTTACTATCAGTTCTCCGAACTACTCAAAATGTCCACTACCGGTTCTCCAGAACTGGTCAGAACCTGCTGAAACCCACCTCTGAGCTCACCCAAATAACATTCAATATGCCAGAGTGACAGCTACATTAAAATCCTGATCCATCAAAGCCTAATTTTCAGCTTTGAAGAATTTGGAGAAATTATAAAAGGACATTCTATAACTCAGGCCGTTTGGGACAGATTTACCATTTTAATGAAAATTAGGTTCATATTATTATTATTATTATTTTTGAATACAATAGAATTCTTTATTGGCCAAGTGCGACTGGATACACAAGGAATTTGTAGGTCAAATTGATGTGTCCATTAGGAATAGTGGGGAAAAAAACACCTCACTACTTAGCAAAGTGGTATAATTCAGCAAAAGGAGTCTCAAGAAAAGAGTTTTTTTTTTTAAAAAAAAGTAAGCTCTAATCAGAGCGTTGTGATTGTCATTTTAACTTTTTTGATTCCCTTCCCAGCAAATAGCTATCCTCAGACAAGGTAAAATCTTGACCATTTGACCCTCGGCTGCAGGTACCCCTTGAAGGGAATATGTTTTTTCCCCATAAAAAATATAGACATCCTCTAAAATCAAGATCAGGATTTTTCCTTTCTTTGGAACTCTTTTATCTATATACAAGATTCAGTCAGCCTGGAAATAGATGTTATCCTAACTTGATAATTATTTAGTTCCAGAAACACCCTGGAAGAAATTTATTTGAGATTTTATTCAGGTGTGTGTGTGTGTGTGTGTGTGCGCATCCGTGTGTACATCTCTCTCTCTGTGTGAATATGCTCTTGGTATTAGCTGCCAGGGTCATATATGTAAAACAAACAGTCATATAAATTATCTACATTTATTATTAATTTAATGTATTCAATTGAGGCATTGGCTGAATCCAAAGAAAAGGAAGGGAAGGGAAGGGAAGGGAAGGGAGGGAGGGAGGGAAGGAAGGAAGGAAGGAAGGAAGGAAGGAAGGAAGGAAGGAAAGAAAGAAAGAAAGAAAGAAAAGAAAAGAAGGGGGAAGGAAGGAAGGAAAAAGGGAGGGAGGGAGGGTGGGAGGAAGGAAGGAAAGAAAGAAAAGAAGGGGAAGGAAGGAAAAGGAGGGAGGGAGGGAGGGAGGGAGGAAGGAAGGAAGGAAGGAAGGAAGGAAGGAAGGAAGGAAGGAAGGAAGGAAGGCCTCCTATATTGGAGTCCTCAGGTGTTAGATTTGACTTAAGGGAGCCTCACTCCACCTAATCTTGTTAGAGTTTCTTGCTCAAAGATCTTACCTTGTCACTATTCTTGACTTGAACATGTCTGCGAACTAGCCCATTGTTGTCTTGGTTTTTGTACTTGCAGTCACTTACAAAAAAAGAACGAATGTTTCCCACAGGTAGCAGCTCATTCTCTGTTAAACCAAACAATACGGAAAGAGCTTAATGAACTGCCAAAGGAGAGGAACATCTAGTGAGGAGAACAAAGGAATAGGGGAAGATTCTGGAAGAATCAGCAATCCCATGGACCAGTGATGGCCAGGGTTTCAAGCAAGTTTGCCCCAAGTCCAATTCATTCATGAACGAGATCGAATCCATCTAGGATACAGTGCAACATGTTATACGAGGGATGTAAAGAAATTCAAGAGGTTCAAAGAAGAGCCATAAAGGAATTCTGGGAGTTGAAGTCCACAAAACCTGCCAAGGTTGAGAAATGTTACTTTGGGAGAAGATTTGGTGCCTAGGGAACCTACTGCCCTTCTGCCCCATGTTGGTTACTTTTAAAACATAAACAATCCCCTTACCATGATCTTGGCATGTGGTTGTTGCAAGGGATTTCCTCAGAGCTCGGGTTGTTCCTTGTGTACACGGTAAACAAATTGGCCTGCGGGGGAGAACACAGAACATAGAATAATGGAAGGGACTTCAGGGGTCTTCTAGTCCAGCCTCCTGCTTGAGCAGAAGGCCCTAGTCAGGGGTTCCCAATCCCCAGTCCATGGACCGGCACTGGTCCGCAGCATGCCAGCAACCAGGCCATGCAACCAACCGTACTCCGAGGTACGGAGGATCCCGGATCTGCGCACTTTCCGCCGTGCTCTTAAGACCCTCCTATTCCAGCAAGCCAGCCTGGCCTAATTTTCTCCCCTTTCTTTTAAATTTTAAATTGAAATTTTAATTTGTTTTAAATTATTGGGATTTTTAATTGTCTTGGGCTAAATTATTTAATTTGGTTTTAATTATGTTTTTAACTTTTGTATTTATGTATTTATTTTGTGCCTGTTCACCGCCCTGAGTCCTTCGGGAGTAGGGCGATATATAAATTTAATAAAACAAACAAAATAAACAATAAAACATGCTAACAAGCGAAGCCCCATCTGCAGGATGCAGGGAGCACACAAAATCACACCCCATCCAGTGTGTGAAAAAAACTTTCTCCACAGAAACAGTCCCTAATGCCCAAAAAGTTGTGGGCCGCTGCCCTGTATCATTTCAGACACGTGGTTGTCCAGTCTCTTTTTGAAAGCCTTCAGTGATGGAGCACCCACCACTTCTGAAGGCAGTCAAGAAGTGCAAGGAGACATCAACCGAGCTTCATTATGACTCTTGAGTTTCTACCCAGATCTTTTTAAATAGAATTATTCTTCCCTGGGGACGGTAATTCTTTCATGTATAACTTATTTTCAAACTAAAATAAAACTGGAAGTCCCAGGCTGGCTGAGGAATCCCTGGAGTCAAAGTCCACACCCCTTAAAAGTTCCCCAGTTTGGAAAAACACTGATTTAAGACATATTATCTTCTTTTAATGACCCCATAATCCCTTGCGGAGTGGAGTCTAGGCAACTGAATGGAGCTGAGCATTTACTGGCCAGATGTCCTTCCTGTCACCAATGCAGAGATTTTTTTTCAGCAGATATATTCTCATTGTACCAGTGGTGGGATTCAGCCGGTTCGTGCGGGTTCACCAAAATCGATAGCTAACTTTTCGTGTAGTTATCCTCCTCCCCTCGCCCCTCCAGATCAATTGGGCGTGCATTGCTCATTTTATACACAGGATCATTTGGAAGAGAGGCTGCGCTTGAAAAGATGTGAAGATGGGCTACCCTGTTTTGGTGGAGAGAGAGGCATTGCTTGGGCTTGTTTCATAGGATGGAAGCTTTCCATGTTGTGCTTATTTCGAAGGCCAGGTGAGCAGCTGGGCGAGGTGAGCTGCCCAGCAAGGAGAGAACGGGCAAGGCGAGCTGCCCAGTGAGGAGAGACTGGGCGAGGAGAGGCTGGGAGGGGAGGGGCGAGGAGAGAGGCCGAGTGAGGTGAAGCAGCCCTCGACATGAGTTATGTCGAGTTGGCCACGCCCACCCAGTGACACGTCCACCCAGCCAATAATTAGGGCAGAGAACCGGTTGTTAAATTATTTGAATCCCACCACTGCACTGTGCTCAGAGAGATAAATATGTGCTTCTACCTAGGATCAAACTCACAGCCTCCTGATTGGGAGGTGAGAACTCCACCTCTAAGCCACCGCACACACTCACTGATTTAAGACATATCATCCCATCACTGCCTTTTAAATATGAAACAACCAGCTCATCCTTGATAATAAAAGTCTGAGATTAAAAAAACACTACACACTTTGTACAACTAAATCAGAACCAATGTCTTGATTCCAATGTTCCTTTGAGACAGAATTGAAAGTGCTCTGCAATTTATCTCTCTCTCTCCCTGCGAGATCTCACCTTGCATAGAAACTGAACTCAACTTTTTTCTCAAGCTTTATCAGGGCGACGTCATAATCATAGAATTCAGGGATTCCGCGATTTTTTAGCTTTCCAATGTTGTATTGTGGGTGGAGTTGAATGGCAGCCACGGGATACTCTTTCTTGTCTAGGAAACAGGAAAGTAAAACATAGACTTTCTGCTGTCTTGGGTTGCATAGCTTATCGCCACATGGTGGGATCATCAGCTGACTCTGCCCATTTGGTTACTCTGAAACTGAAGCCCAGGCATGTTTCTTTCCTGGCCAGGTGACCACGCTACCAGCTTCCTCTCAAAAGATAATTGTGCTTACTGCTTACCAATTGTGACTCGGATCTGGTCGGCCGTATCGTCGATAGTGAAACAGTGAGCTGCTGTCAAGATAAAATACTCAGAAACGACGGTTCCTTTGCAGTTGTCAAACCCTGTCCCACCAGTACGCTGTGATCAGAAAAGAAAAATCACCACGAGTAAGTCACAAAAGCATCCTACAAAGTTTTCCTTGGAGATAATTCCCACTGCATTCAATAGGATTTATTTGCTATTCAGCGTTAACTGAAGAATTTGTAATATTACCATAGCAATAGCACTTAGAATTTGCAGTATACATTGCCCCATAGTGACTTACAACAGGGGTTTCCCACCTGTGGGCCCGTGGCCCACTACTGGGCTGTGGCCTATTCACAACTGGGCCGCGTGAGCGGCAGGCACTATCACTCACAACTCCATTCGTGTGAGCGGCAGGCGTGTATACCACAAATGGGGCTGCGGGCACTGACACCCGCTGCGACCACGTATGGCGCTGTGAGAGCCTCCCCTCCCCCCTCCATGCCAGGCTGCCAACCCTGAAAGGTTGGTGAACACTGCTTTACGACTCTCGGGATGGTCTACAACATCAGTATGTTGCCCCAACAATCTGGGTCCTTATTTTACTGACTTTGGAAGGATGGAAGGCTGAGTCGACCTTGAGTCGGTCACGATCGAACTCCTGGCAGTGGGCAGAGTTAGACTGCAATACTGCATTCTAACCACTGCACCACCATCTTCCTATAAGTGATATTAGATAATCCTAGTTCTTAGCCTTAGGTCCACCTGTACTGTACTCCATACTGGGCAATGATTGCTGTCTAAGAGTTGCAATCAACTACAACAGTTCTGCCTTTTCCCCACTTTTTCCAGGTCCTTGGATAATAACAAATAAAAGATAATATTTGTAGCTCAGAGTTGAAATGAGGGGTCCTTGGTGCTCTCTGAGCTGGATTGTTTTCTAGCACTTAGCACTTACCGTGCGTGTTTCCTGGAGGTAACCATCAAATTTTGCCAATCCGATTATGTCTAAAATACACACAAAAGCGTACCTCGCCACTCTAATTTGGCAGCAAAACAATGAGAGAGAGCACCCATCATCTACAGATGGCTATTATCATCTTATCATCTGGAGCATTTATTTTTCTACCTCAGTCTGTAACACTCCTTTTAGCCATTCAGGAATCCTGTAGGGATGCCGTCTGATTGGTGGGGTTTCCCCTGGCTCTTTCTTGTGTTTAACTAGAAGCGTGGTTAGAATGCAGTATTGCAAGCTAACTCTGCTCACTGCCAGACGTTCGATCCTGACTGGCTCAAGGTTGATTCAGCCTTCCATCCTTCTGAGATTGATAAAATGAGGACCCAGATTGTTAGGAGCTTCTACCAAGGCCCTCTATATATATGAGTGTGTGTGTGTATTTCAATATACCATGTTTTCCCGAAAACAAGACCCTGTCTTATATTTTTTTGAACTCTGAAATAAGCACTTGGTCTTATTGCCATGCACTCAAAAGCCCGATTGGGCTTATTATCAGGGGATGTCTTATTTTGGGGGAAACAGGGTAGATGGTTCTTTGGGCCAACTTGTAGGCACTTGTGTTCTCTGTGTGTGTGGGAGTAGATGCCGAACAAAGTGACAGAAAATAACAATCTCTTAGACCAGGGGTGTCAAACTCAAACCCAGGGGCCTGTGATGTGGTCGGATCTGGCCCACAGGGCCACCCTGAAGTAAGTAAGGGGCCAGCTTGCGTCACTTCAGACTAGTCTACTCATGTCACTTTGGCCCGGTCTACTTGCAACGCTTCGGCCCGGTCTACCCAATGCAAATAGGAAACATGCCAACAGTTTGGGGAGTGGCAGCAGGCTGGCCATGCCCACCCAGTCCGCCACGCCCAGTGAGTGGTGTCAAGCTGGCCAGCCCACCTTCCCCCCCAGTCGGCTCTCCTACCACCCACCCACCCTGAGGTCAAGCACAGCCAGGGATGAAATCCAGCAGATTCTGGAGAACTAGTAGCAGAAATTTTGAGTAGTTTGGAGAACCGATAATGGAAATTTTGAGTAGTTTGGAAAACTGGCAGATACCACTTCTGGCTGGCCCCAGAGTGGCGTGGAAATGAAGATTTTGCAGTATCCTTCCCCTGCCACGCCCACAGAACCGGTAATTTTTAAAAAATTGAATTTCACCACTGAGCACAGTCCTAATGCGGCCTTCAATGAAATTGAGTTTGACACCCCTGTCTTAGACCAAAAGCAAACACAATTACAGACAAAGAGAGAAGATAAAATAAATCGTTAACTCTCTGTCTCTCTCTGTATCGCAATGATCCCTGGTGATTGGTAAGTCATCAGCTATTGAGTTAATGCCGCTGAATTTGCATCTCCAATAAAAATAATGTCAACATCAAGAAAAATCCCCATGCCACTCTATTGTACCTTGATTATATTTTATCCAAGTATGAGCACTTGAGGAAGGACTTTGAAAAATGCAGCATGTCCCGAGGATAGCTAATCAAGGTAATAAAAAGGAAACCCAGAGGAGGAATGGGTATAATATCTTGGAGAAAAAACAAGTAGTCCTTGACTTACAACAGTTCATTTTGTGACTGTTCAAAGTTACAACGGCACTGAAAAAGGTGCTTTATGACCATTTTTCATACTTATGACCATGGCAGCATCCCCATGGTCACAAGAGCAAACATTCAGACACTTGGCAACTGACTCCTATTTATGACATGAATCTAGCATCTCCATTGAGTTTGCTTGTCATAAGCAAACTCAATGGAGGGATCGCAAAAGGGGGATCGCATGACCCTGGGACACTGCAACTGTCATAAAATAGGAGTCAGTTGCCAAGCGTCCACATTTAGATCCCGTGGCCATAGGGATGCTGCAATATAGAAATTGGTATAGAAATTTAATAATAAATAAATAAATAGTTCGTAAGTATGAAAAATGGTCATAAGTCATTTTTTTTCCAGTGCCGTTGTAACTTTGAATGGTCACTAAATGAACTGTTGTAAGTCGAGGACGACCTGTATAACTAAAGAAAGCATTCTTCTCCAAAGGCCTCTCTTACCCTGATGGTGATCTTGGTATTCCAGGGATTCTTCATTTGATCTTCTGCTTTGTGTTCTCTTGCCAAGCCACACATAGACAAAGCTTCACTTTCATCTGGAAAGAGAGAGGCACTTTTCTCAGACCTTTGAATTTTCTACAAAAGCTGAAGACCTAATGACCTGGAGGCTAGGCAAGACACTATGACTCAAGGATTCCTTGAAAAGGATAAGAAGGGTAAATAGGAAAATTAGGTGGCTATGGAAAGTCGCACTCCACAGAAAAATGGAAGTGGGGTAAATTCTGGAAAGATGGGTCCTTAAATAGGGTGGCTCAGCGGTTAAGATGCTGGGCTTGTCGGTGTGATGTCTTTCTTGGACAACTCCTCTGACTCTTCCTCGGAGGCCGGCTAGAGGGAGGACAAGCTCATTCCTGGCACGTCAGGAACTGGGTTAATTAATGACTCTGAACTGCCGGCCGAAAGAGATTTATGAGGGGCTTCAGCTGGAGACAGTTTGCAGGTGAGTGAAGAAGAGGAGGAGGAGCTGCTTTCCATGGTGGATCCGAAAGCACACAGGACAGAGAAAAGACAAGACCAAAGGAGATCTGTCAGATTACTCAGGAGAAGGCCCCGCCTGTTTTGATGGGCTGCATTGGAAAGCTACTTATCATGGCAGGCAAAGGGAGGCGTTGCTGGGAACAACGTATTTGGTTTATGACTGTGTGTTTGTTCGTGCTTCCAACTTGACTTGGAAACTCTGAACTTCTCTTGCCGAGTGAGCACTCATGGATGTATTTTCAGTTTTGCCTGATGGCTTTAAGTTTGTTTGGTGGACTTACTTGTTGGGGTAACTTTCTATTGTTTTATGGACTATTGGCCATTGCCTTGTGGACTAATCTTGGCCGGCTTGTGGCTGGATTTATTTGGGAGAAGTCTGAGGCTGGGTGAAGGGAACTGCTGGGGGACTTTAATAAACTCTAAAAAACACATGTGTATGTGAATGAGTGGGGCAGCACAGTTGGTTGGAAAGCTGACAGCTCAGGTTCAAGACCCCAGCTCCATGCAACCAGGTGAGTTCCCATCCTTATCCCAGCTCCTGCAATTTAGCAGTCCAAAAGCCTGTAAATGTGAGTAGATAAATAGGTACCACTTTGGTGGGAAGATAACAACATTCTGTGATGTCATGCCTACCACATGACCATGGAAATGTCTTCGGACAGCACTGGCTCAATGGCCTTGAAATGGAGATGAGTACTGTCCCCTATAGTCGGCAACAACTAGCGGAGTAAAATCTGCAGGGTCCCGAAACTCAGTAGTTTTCCGAGAAGGATTACAAGCCCTATAGAAGCATGCAAACAAATCAACAAAAGGTAGGTTGAAATTACCAATCATTTTATCAAAGGCTTCTTGCAGGTCTCCAAGTTTCTTCATTGTGAAGAAATGCTCCTCGCCAGGTTTCTTTGATGCCAAAGCATTCATGCTTTCCTTGTTGATTTGATTTCCAACAGCAAAGACATAAACATCTGCAAGCAAGCATGGATAGGGACATAGGTTGGGAGGGAAGGACTAACATTCCTGCCCAAAAAAAGTCAACAGTAGTTTGTAGTGGTGAGACCTTAATAAAGTACAGCATTGCAATTGTTGTCAGTCTTCCTGGTTAAGACTAGGCTATCCATCAAAAATCTCCCGACATTTCATTGTGACATTTCACCATCTAATTTTGGCAAAAAACTCCCAAACCAGCTGGATTAGATGAGGATTTGTTTTACTGCAGGCAAAAATAAAGCCACGCACAACAGTTTGCCCACTGCCGTTTTCAAAGATGCAAATTACCTATCTTTGTATGGGTTTAAACCAGTGGTGGTATTCAACCGGTTTGATCCGGTTCGAGCAAACCAGTAGTGGCAGCTGCAGGAGCCTCCGCCCACCCACCCCGGACGTCATCACGTCCTGTTTTTGATCCTCTGCGCATGCGCGGAAGCTTCTTACATTTGCGAACCAGTAGTGAAGGTAAGTGAATAACAACCCTGGTTTAAACCCATAGTTTCTTCCTTTTAAACTTCTGAATTGACTGACAGTAGTCAGCACATTTGGAGGCCTTGAAGCCAAGTGGTTGTTGATCTATTATGTTCACACCTAGTCTGGAAACTGCTCATTTTGTATTCAATACCTACCAGTGCTGGGTTGCCCCCGGTAATAAAACTGGCGGGAGGCTCCGGCCACTGACCTCAACATCATCAAAATCCGCAGAAGAGCTTGTGCGCGCGCGCAGCCCCATTGCAAACCAGTAGTAAAGGTAAGTAGAACCCACCCCTGATACCTACACTTAGAGTTTTCATCTAGTACAAGAATTCTCTCAATGACCCAGCACTACATTTTTTAAACAAGGCAGTTATATGTGTTCTTAATCAACATAAAAGTAAGAACCCTCTTGAAGGATCAGGGATAAATTTGCTTAGATCTTCACTGAATGTTAACTTAATGAAGTTTCTTAACCAAAATTTATATGTGCGAACCAACCTTCTTCAAATGTCATTTGAAATCTGCAGTTCACCAGCAATTTAAAAAATGCATTTTAGGACAAAGATCCATACAAAAGTTATGTATTTGCAAGAGTAATGTACGCACTGAATTGTGTACAAACTCCAGATTCTAAACTCGTCCGTTAGTTCATTCCACTCTAACAATGTGTGTTTGTGTGTCTGTGTGTTGTGTGTATTACTGCAAAATACTTTATATGGGACTGCTTTTGAAGACTATTCAGAAACTTAATTGACACATCTATATTATAGATTTACATCAGATAGACATCTTGCTTTTAACCTTTAAAATCTTACATAGTTCAACAAATTTTGGTCCGGTTGCCATGATTCAATCTTTTAGAGACCTTCGGCCTAGATGATTTGAGTCTTCCTTTGACAGATTACAATATATTTGGGGGAGAAACTCCTGAAGTTAGTGTGGCAAGAATTGGTACATTCCAATCACTCTCTGACTCTCTGCTCTGTGTGTGTGTGTATGTGTAAGAAGACCAGTGCCATGGTGATTGCAAAGTTGGCAGCAAATAATATTTATGCAATAATTTCAAACAATTGTAAGAACTTTGCTACTTTAAAACAGTTCTACTGAGCGTATGGCATCTCAAGTTTTAATTCTGATCAGCTTCTAGGAGTTGAACACAGTGGTACTGTACATAATACGACCAAAAAATAAATAATCACACTTGATAAATCACTTGATATATCAAATCAAATGTGGCCCACAATCCTTGCATGATGCCTGTAAGTTCTAGGACCATAAGTACCACCCAATTATTTGTTCCTTCTTCTTTCAATAATCCCATTCCCCTGGCACAGGGGTCAGCAACCTGTGGCTCTGGAACCGCATGTGGCTCTTTCACCCCTCTGCTGCTCGGTTCCCTGTCACTCAAATATGTGTCACCACCGCCAATGTGTGACACCTGCTGGCACACAATTTATTGTGCTTTTCAACCCCCGGTAGGCCAAGCATGGATAAATCCAGGAAAAGAAAAGTTTCAGAAGAAAACAGAAGGTTTAATTCAACTACATATGCTGGTTTTTTGGCTGCTCAAGAAATAGTCAGGCATGGGAAGGGTTTTGTGGCTCCTGGTGTTTTCTTTTCTGTGGGAAATGGGTCCAAATGGCTCTTTGAGTGTTTAAAGTTGCAGCCCCCTACCCTGGCAGATACACTACATGCTTCCTCAGGGCAAATGTACTCTCTTCAGCTTGTTTGCTAATCTCACTGGGTGTTATATTCAACCAGGAACACAAAAATTGCTTTTGTGATGTCGCTTACTCTCTATTGTCCCTTGGGTTAAAATGCCAAGAAGTCAATCAGACACTCACAGAATTTAAAACACTGGATCTGTATTTTCTGATATTGGCCTATAATATTGGCAGAAAGTCTTATCACAGGCAAATGAGGTCAAACATTGTGAAATTCTGGTTTAAAGTATTTTTCTCCCCATTTCTTTCCTGATGTGTAGATCGTCAGAACTTACCTAAGAATTCATTGCGAGAATTGGTGCCAAGTGTCTTAATCCTAAGGAATTCCTTAATATTTTTCATGACAGGAAGTGGATCCCCGCCCATGTTGTAGCGACCTAAAGGTTGAGAGTAGCAGTTACTATATGGTAGAAGTGATCAAGTTGCCTCTCAAAACTCTGACTGTGGTCCCACAGCTCTTCCAAAGTTTCTGTGGAATTATAGAAATAATTCACTTCGTTCAACTCAAATGAAATTGAATCACTGAAATAAAAGTAGATTTCCCCCAGGCCCATTAATTTTTTGATATGCCATTTAAAGACTAAGTAGTGATCTTGATCCAAAAAGGGTTTGACTTCCCCCAAGTTTCTGTGCTGAATACCAGGGCAATCTTTTTCTCCTACTGACAATCAGCTGCTTTTGCTGCCAAAGCTGGCTTTTCAGTGGTGTGACTCCTAGAGTTGAATGGGAACATCTAGGAATGATCCAAGATGAACCTTGGAAAGCATGGGAAGAGGAATCTTGAGGATTGCAATTCCTGGTAGGAGCAGCTGGAGAGACAGGTCTCCATCTTTTCCTCTCAGCTGATTGAACTTTTTAGGCATGCATTAACTACACTGATTGATGTTTCTCTTTTAATTTGCTTTTTATTTTCAAAAGTTAATTGATTGGTCAAATGCTGATTTATACTAACCCCTTACTGGATTTTAACATGATTTTTTGTATGTATGTGTTTTCTTTGTTCTAAAGAATGCTTTTACCTACAAGTTCAAATGGAGAAGGCTAAAAGAAATATGGACCTTACAGACTTAGAGTTGACTGGTTTGATGAGTGAAGATTGATGGAGATTGGAGATGGACTTTTTTTTTTTTGCTTTAATTTATATGCTGCCATTCTCCGGAGACTCAGGGCGGCTTACAATGTGTTAAGCAATAGCCTTCATACTTTTGTATATTTATACAAAGTCAGTTTATTGCCCCCACAATCTGGGTCCTCATTTCACCTACCTTTGAAAGGATGGAAGGCTGAATCAATCTTGAGCCTGGTGAGATTTGAACTTGCAGTGATTGCAGGCAGCTGATGTTAATAACAGTGCTTTAGTCTGCTGCGCCACCAGGGCTCTTATCAGTTGTTGTCTGATTAAATATAGTAAGTCCATTCTCCAAAGTCGATCTATCTTCCCAAAAAAGCCCAGTCAAAATTGTTTTCCAATTGGATAGTACAGACTTATTATAGAGCCTGTAGTACAGTGGACTAAAGCACTGTTATTAACATCTGCTGCTTGCAATTACTGCAAGTTCAAATCTCACCAGGCTCAAGGTTGACTCAGCCTTCCATCCTTTCTAAGGTAGGTGAAATGAGGACCCGGATTGTGGGGGCAATAAGCTGACTTTATATAAATATACAAAAGTATGAAGGCTATTGCTTAACGCATTGTAAGCCGCCCTGAGTCTCCGGAGAAGGGCGGCATATAAATCAAATTTTTAAAAAAAGTTATTAGGGAACAAATCAGGATATTTGATATCAATCCAGGATTGATCAGAGATAACTGTTGTGGTGATTTGGAAAAGATAAAGACATCTTGGTAGACTTTCTGCAAGTTAATTACAATAATAGATTGTTAATAGATTTTGAAAGTTTAATTTTTCTGTTGCTTTGCCTGTTAACTGTTCTTAATATAGTAGATAGCTGACAGGTCAAATATATTGAAAATAGAGGTAGAATTTTAAAAATGTAGGGCTCAGTTTGCAAGAGAGGGGGAAACTAATTGTTACAATCTATTTATCAATATTCAACTAAGTTAGATGATATATATGTGTTTATTTGCGGTTTTTGTTCTTTTTCATGCAGATTTTTAAATTCTCTTGTTTTGTTTTTGTACAATTTTTTAGATGTAATGTTTTGAATAAAAAAGGTTATTTAGAAAGTGGGGTGGGGGTTTACACACATAGTAAGAGGTTTGAACCTGTGGATTCTGGATTCTGGAAGATGATGGAGAAAAGGATAAAAATATAAAGCAACTTTTCCTGAATATTCATATTAAGAAAAAAAAAATTGAGCCCTAAATTTCATTCAAATTTCAGAGTAAGGAATTATATTGGGTATATAAATAGCATAAAGGTTCTTTCCAACAAATATTAGAGTCGCTGCCCTATTAAATATTAAAAAGTAGCTGCAAAAAAATAAAGCTTTCATGCATGTGTTCGTTTTCCTCACCGTCACTCAGGAGGATGATCACATGGCGCGTGGAATTGGAAACAGGAGGAGGAATTAATCCACGTCTCTTCTCATCAGCTTCCTGGGTAATCATCATTTCATAGACCGCTGTCAAGGCTTTCTTGATGTTGGTTCCTGGCTTTATCTTATGCTCTAAAGAGAAAA
Organism: Arizona elegans; assembly: GCA_022577455.1. Lineage (NCBI taxonomy): Eukaryota > Metazoa > Chordata > Lepidosauria > Squamata > Colubridae > Arizona > Arizona elegans. The sequence goes on from JAKOOJ010000003.1 coordinate 153,123,051, forward strand.
AAAAGAAGAGATACAAGTAGAAAAATGAACACAATTATTTGCAGTTGGCTAGCCATGGCAAATCTCATTTGCTATTCATGCTATACCTGCAGCAGCAATATAACCTAACTGATCTTCAGACCTCCCTTCAGAAAAACATCAACAGCTGTATTCATTCTTCAGTATTGAATGTTTCTCAGTCTAAAGAATTCCTTAAGCATTTTCAATGTATATTGATACTTCCTAGTTGATAGAATGCAGGCAACGCTACTTTGGCGGGTACTATACAGGTAGTATAAAGGTAAAGGTCAGTGGTGGGTTGCTACCGGTAGCAGCGGCGGTGGGAGGCTCCGCCCACCCACCCGGATGTCATCAAATATGCTCTGTGCATGTGCAGAAATGGGGCGCGTGTGAGCAAACCAGTAGCAAAGGTAAGTGAAACCCACCCCTGGTAAAGGTAAAAGTTCCCTTCGCACATATGTACTAGTCGTTCCCCAACTCATCTCCGTTTCAAAGCTGAAGAGCCAGCGCTGTCCAAAGACGTCTCTGTGGTCATGTGGCCGGCACGACTAAACAGCAAAGGCGCACGGAACGCTGTTACCTTCCCACCAAAGGTGGTCCCTATTTTTCTACTTGCATTTTTTACGTGCTTTCGAACTGCTAGGTTGGCAGAAGCTGGGACAAGTAACGGGAGCTCACCCTGTTACACAGCACTAGGGATTTGAACCGCTGAACTGCCGACCTTTCGATCGACAAGCATCTTAGCCACTGAGCCATCGTGTCCCTTTTATGGGTAGTATAGTAAAAGACTTAAGGATGTACATGTTGCTTGGAATAGAATGGAAAATGTTATAGAGTGCTACGTAAATGTATAAATGTATTTATTCCAAGTATGAAAAAAAATTCTTGTTCGGATTATAAAATGAAGCAGATTGTGGGTGAGCAAAATGATCTTCTAGCCCAGGGGTCAGCGACCTGTGGCTCTGGAGCCGCATGTGGCTCTTTCACCCCTCTGCTGTGGCTCCCTCACTCAAAATATGCATCACAACCACCAATGTGTGACACTTGCCGGCACACGATTTATTGAGCTTTTCAACCTCCGGTAGGCCAACCATGAATAAATCCAAGAAAAGAAAAGTTTCAGAAGAAAACAGAACATTTCATTCAACTACATATGTTAGTTTTATGGCCCCTCAAGAAATAGTCAGGCACAGGAAGGGTTTTGTGGCTCCCGGTGTTTTCATTTCTGTGGGAAACAAGTCCAAATGGCTCTTTGAGTGTTTAAGGTTGCAGACCCCTGTTCTAGCCAGACCTATCTACCTGGCAAAGATCAGGAATATATCTCACCAGAAACTTTGACATTTTGTAGTTGCTCAATCACCCAGGCTGCATCAGTGCTCTGTGCGTGCATTGTGTTCAAAACCTCTTTGGTATGCGTGGCAAAAGTGATGACGGCATAATTGGGGGAGACGTCATAGCTGGAGATCTGCAAAGGGAAACCAGGAGACAAAAAGAAGCAAGACGTGTACCCCATTTCTCAACTAGGTTCATTAACATTCAGTCCCAAGGGCAGTATGGGAATGGCTTAAACACTTCAGCGCACAAAATCTCCCACCGCCAAGCATTTGCTAGTGAGGGAAAGTTTTTCATCCCCGGCCTCTCACCCTGGCTTACTCTTGCTGACATAGACTTACCAATATGGCAACCTTTGCAAAGTCCAAGACTACCCACTCTATGACTTCCACAAAAGTTTGGGGATACCCTATTCTAGAACTTCTGCAAATGCCCCATTCCAGAGCTTTGCAGAAGTTGACACATTGATAGGGCACAGCAGACCCAGAAGCTAACAATAAATAATGTTTTTCTTCTATCCAGTCCCTCAACCAGCTGAGGACCTCTTAAAGATATGGAGAGTTCAGTATAAATCTCTTTCATTTTACTGTTGTTGCTTTTTTTAAAAGATCAACTATGGATTACCAGGGGTTTAAAACATGTTGGTGATCACCTTTAAAGCGCTCCATGGCTTAGGGCCGGAGTACTTACGGGACCACCTTCTGCCACTAATTGCCTCCCACCGGCCAGTTCGCTCCCACAGAGAGGGCCTCCTCAGGGTGCTGTCGGCCAGACAATGTCGGCTGGCAACCCCCAGGGGGAGAGCCTTCTCTGTGGTGGCACCTACCCTCTGGAACAATCTACCCCCAGAGATACGAGTGATCTCCGACCTCCGGACTTTTCTTCGGGCCCTAAAAACCTATTTTTTTCAGTTAGCCAGGCTGTCCTGATTTTATGGTTGGTTTTAAAATTTGATATGGATTTTAATTGAAATGTTTTAAATTACGGGCCAAATTTATTTAATTATTTTAAATCTATTTTTAGCTTTTGTGTATAAATGTTTTTTAACTTGGCTGTTCACCGCCCTGAGTCCGAAAGGAGAAGGGCGGTATAGAAATCTGAAAAATAACATAAATAAAAATAAAATAAATAAGGCAGGGGTCAGCAACCTGCGGCTCTGGAGCCACATGTGGCTCTTTCACCCCTCTGCTGTGGCTCCTGTCACTCAAAATATGCGTCACAACCACCAATATGCAACACCCGCCAACATGCGATTTATTGAGCTTTTCAAGCCCCGATAGGCCAATCATGGATAAATCCAAGAAAAGTTTCAGAAGAAAATAGAACATTGAATTCAACTACATATGCTAGTTTTGTGGCCGCTCGAGAAATAACCAGGCACGGGAAGGGTTTTGTGGCTCCCGGTGTTTTCTTTTCTGTGGGAAACGGGTCCAAATGGCTCTTTGAGTGTTTAAGGTTGCAGACTCTGGACTAAGGGAACCTCAAACAGAGAGTGAATCTTGCTACAATTGTTGGCAGTTGTCGTCAAAAAGAGTACTAAGGGTCCCCACAAGGAGGATCAAGGGTCTCTGGTGTCAAAAGAATAATTTGGGGTTCCAACATAGCCAGAGATCTCTCTCTAGCACCGGGGTGTCATACTAAAGGCCCTCAGGCCGGATGCGTCATGCACAAGCCACGCCCACCCCAGCTCCACGAATGGAAAACATATTGTGAAACATCATGTGACACCGCGAGTTTGACACCAATCCTCTAGCACATGCAACTTCAACAGGTACCATATAAATCCCACACATGCAACAGCGCACACTGCTAGAGAGAAGTTTGCTGAAAGATGGACTCCAGCACAAGTCCGAAAGCTCAGAAGACAAAACCTCTGGTCCTGGTGATGAACCCAGATTGGATCCTGCAACATTATCCTAGGACATCTATATTTGCCTTCCTTCGTGTTCTTCTTATCATCTCAGTTGCTCTTCTTTGTACTCTTTCTAGAGTCTCAACTTCTTTTTTATATTGTGGCGGCCAAAACTGGGTGTAATATTTTAAGTGTGGTCTTACAGTATATTGGTCATCTTGTTCAAGAGATTAGGACTTACTCAAGAATTAGGACATTGTTTAATTCCCCCTAGTTTATTTCTCATCTGGCTTTTCCTTTAAAAAGAATGATGATGATGATGATGATGATGATGATGATGAGGATGAGGATGACGACAACAACAACAACAATAACAACAACAATGGAACTGCAAAAAACTGCACTACTCGGAACATCATACATCTTAAGAAGGTACTTGGTTGATACCTAGTATGCTGGCAGCAACCCGTATCAACCATTAGCACCAGTCAATCATATTTGTGACACATTTTTGAATGTTCAGTTGACTGAGTTTCATATTTAATGAATAAAAGATAATAATAATAATAATAATAATAATAATAATAATAGATGTAATTACTAATGCTCTGGCAGATTATGTGAAAGACAATGTTGAACCAGCTCTGATGGAGGTCAACAAGAGGAAGCTGCTCAAAGCGCAGCAAACCAAGGCTCAATATAGGAAAACAGCGATGCAAACTCGGGCTGACAGCGGGTGTAACAAAGCACTGCATGGACAGTTACTTGGGAAGATCCAAGGAAAAGTAGATAAGGAAAAGACCTGGTTATGGCCGACCAATGGAACACTGAAGAAAGAAACAGAAGGCCTGATTTTTGCAGCTCAGGAACAAGCCATCAGAATGAATGTAATCAAAGCCAGAATAGAAAAATCTGCTGATGACCCCAAATGCAGACTCTGCAAAGAAGCGGATGAAACCATTGATCACATACTGAATGGTTGCAAGACAATAGCTCAGACTGACTACAAACAACGTCACAACACAGTCGCTCAGATGGTCCACTGGAACTTGTGTCACAACTACCATCTGCCTATCAGGACTTGAGAATAGAATTGCAGAGACTGGCATAAACCAGTGCAGGTGGTTCCAGTGGTACTTGGCACACTGGGCACTGTGCCTAAAGACCTAGGCAAGCACTTAAAAACAATTGGCACTGACAAGATCACCATTGGTCAGCTGCAGAAGGCCACCTAACTGGGATCTGCTCGCATAATCCACTGATACATCACGCAGTCCTAAACGCTTGGGAAGTGTTCGACTAGTGATTTGAGATATGAAATCCAGTATGGTTATCTTGTTTGCTGTGTATACTGTCAAGTTTATGTAAATAGTAATAGATATACCGTATTTTTTGGAGTATAAGATGCACCTTTTTCCCCCCTAAAAGGGAGTGAAAATTTAGGTGCGCCTTATACACCGAATGTAGCCCCGCCCACCCACTGGCCCCCATCCTTTGGCCTCTGCCTCCCAGCAGTTTACCTCCTTGCAGCAAGCAGCAAGAAGAAACAGCTCGTTTCAGCTTCAGCACGGCCTAATTAGCACAAGTTGATTGGATCGGCCTCCCGACTCTCAGCTGTTTTGCTCTCAGCTGTTTTGCACGGGCCTCTGCTGCTTGCTGCAAGGAGGTAAATTGCTGGGAGCAGATTTTTTTTTCTTGTGCTAATCAAGCTATGCTAAAAACGAAAATGAAAGTAAAGCAGGCTATTTGCTGTTTGCTGCAACGAGGCAAAATTGCTGGGAGGCAGAGGTAGAGGGAGATTTCTTTTTCTGGTTTTCCTCACTAAAAAAAGGTAGGTGCATCTTAAAGTCCGGAGTGTCTTATACTCCGAAAAATACAGTAATTATAATATAAGAAAGACAAAAAAGTCAGGATAGTGGATGTGGCAGTGCCTGGAGACAGCAGAATAGAAGAGAAAGAACTGGAGAAGATCACAAAATACAAAGACCTACAAATAGAAATAAAACAACTATGGCAAAGGCAAGCAAGGATAGTACCAATAGTAATAGGTGCCTTGGTTGCAGTCCCAAAACAACTGGAGCACCACTAGGCATTGACAAATTTGCCATTAGTCAATTGCAGAAGGTGGCTTTACTTGGAACTGCTTCCATCCTGCGACCATATCTGTAACACTGTCAAACATCCAGATTTGCCTATCCCAGGTCCTTGGTAAGGATTTGATAGGTAGACCAAAATGCCAAACCCAGTCTGAACATCTGGCTGACTGTGCAATGATGATGATGATGATGATGATGATGATTATTATTATTATTATTATTATTATTATTATTATTATTATTCCATAACACAGTCGCTCAGATGGTCCACTAGAACTTGTGTCACAACTACTATCTGCCTGTAGCAAAGAACTGGTGGGATCATAAGCCTGAAAAAGTGGTCGAAAATGAGCATGCAAAATTACTGTGTGACTTCCGAATACAGACAGACAAAGTTTTGGAACACAATACTCCAGATATCACGATTGTGGAGAAGAAAAAGGTGTGGATTGTCGACATTGCCATACCTGGTGATAGCAGAATCGACGAGAAACAACTTGAAAAAGTCACCAGATATCAGGACTTGAGAATCGAACTGCAGAGACTCTGGCATAAACCAGTGCAGATGGTTCCAGGGGTACTCGGCACACTGGGGGCTGTGCCTAAAGACCTAGGCAAGCACTTAAAAACAATTGGCGCTGACAAGATCACCATTGGTCAGCTGCAGAAAGCCACCTAACTGGGATCTGCTCGCATAATCCGCTGATACATCACGCAGTCCTAAACGCTTGGGAAGTGTTGGACTAGTGATTTGGGATACGAAATCCAGCATGCTCATCTCGTTTGCTGTGTATACTGTCATCATCATCATCATCATCATCATCATCATCATATATGGGACTTTCGAATACAGATGGATCATCATTTGGAACCCAACACACCAGATATTACAGTTGTTGAAAACCGAAGCATACAATCTATTGATATTGCTATACAAGGAGACGCCAGAGTCGAAGAAAAAGAACTGGAAAAAATTATGAAATATCACGACCTGGCCATAGAAACTACGTGATTATGGACGAAACATGTGAAAGTGATACCCATTGTCATTGGGGCACTTGGTACCATGTCCAAGAATTTTATATAATACATCAAGAAATTGCAGCTTCCTGCAATAACACCAGCGGAACTGCAAAAAACTGCGCTACTCGGAACATAGTACATTTTTAGAAGTTACTTGATTGATATGTAGGATGCTGGCAGCAACCCGTATCAACCATCAGTGCCAGTCAGGGATATTTGTGATACATTTTTAAATGTTCAGTTGACTGAGTTTCATGTTTAATGAATAAAAGTTTATAATAATAATGTAACTGCCTTAGAATAACAGAGTTGGAAGGGATCTTGGAGGTCTTCTAGTCGAACCCCCTGCATAGGCAGGAAATCCTACATGACTTCAGACAAATGCCTTGGTGCAAAGCAGACTTCACTAAGCTTTAGCCTCATTTTTTTGCTGGTTGGAAGGACCTTCAGCTTTACAAAGCTCCCACAACTTTACAATTTGTGGACTTTAACTCTCAGAATTCCTCAGCCAACATGGCTAGCTGAGGAATTCTGGGAATTGAAGTCCACAACTTGTAAAGTTGCCAAGTTTGGAGACCCCTGCATGGGATGGTAGAGAATATTTTATGAAGCTAATGAGAATTTTATATTCGGCCAGGCTCACAACAGCAGCCATTTCTCAGTGGCTCTCCACATTTCCAATATTTCCTTGATCTTAAAAGCGGTTTACTTCTGCCTTATAATTTCATCATGCTTGCTGAGGAATTCTGCATCTTAAAGTCCATAGGTCTTAAAGAGGCGAAGTTTGATAAACCCTGGTTTATAACTAGTACCGGTAACTTCTTGGTACATGGCTGAGCAAAGAAATTATCTGATTCTTCCTTACCTTCTCAATCAACTTGATTGTAGCATTTTGTGTACTGTTGAAATCCTCTTCATTAATACTTTTTGAGGCATCGAGTAGAAAGTAGATGTTCATTGTGCCTCCTTTCTTAATGACAATCTTTCGCTTCTGTGTAGAGGCTGGAGAGAGAGAAAGAACTAATATTCATATCTTGTTTACCCAGTTATGTGTAGTTTTGATATATTGGGCATTCTTTCAAGGGAATGAAGGAATTGCAACCTGACAGCACATGATCACTCACTCATTCAATCAACTGCAATAGTTGAAATAAAGCCACATTTTTGTTTTGTTTTTAATGAACGAAGTTCAGATGTATTGTATATATTGAATTATATTGTATATACTAAGTATATTGTATATACTGAAGAGCAACCAAGATGATTAGGGGACTGGAAGCTAAAACATATGAAGAATGGTTGCAGGAACTGGGCATGGCTAGTCTAGTGAAGAGAAGGACCAGGGGAGACATGATAGCAGTCTTCCAATATTTGAGGGGCTGCCAAAGAGAGGAGGGGGGTCAAGCTATTTTTGAAAGCACCTGAAGGCCAGACAAAGAATAATGGATGGAAACTGACCAAGGAGAGATTCAACCTAAAAATGAGGAGGAACTTTCTGACAGTGAGAACCATCAATCAATGGAATAGAAGTTGCTTTCGGAAGTTGTGGGAGCTTCATTACTGGAAGCTTTCAAGAAGAGACTGGACTGCCATCTGTCAGAAATATAGGGGTCTCCTGCTTGGGGGGGGGGGTTGGACTAGATGACCTACAAGGTCCCTTCCAACTCTGTTAATCTGTATTATTGATTTTGCAGCCAAAATGGTATTGTCCATCTGAGGAGCCAAATCATTGGTCTGTGATGATGCTAAGATACATAAAAATGCAAGATTCTTTACAAAATACAGGGAAGGCCAAGTCTTTCCATATACACACAGGCACCTCAATGACCTAGTACGCTTAATGCACAGAAAATACTGGTTTAACATTGAAGGGGGAAACTACACACAAGGTGGTAGAGGCACTACTGAAACGAAATAACTTAGAATAAGGCACAGCTACCGCAACATACTGCTGCAAGTTTCATTAATGGAAATTATGACCAGGAGCTTTTCCCTTGATAACTAGGAACATATCTGTATTTTGAGGTGAGATTCAGTCCAGAGCTGCAAGATGATTTTTAAATGTATTGTGAGCCGCCCTGAGTCTTCGGAGAGGGGCGGCATATAAATTTAATGAATTTAATTAAATTCAGAAGATATGTCTATGAGTAACAGCAGCTGTCAATCTAACAGACATCCACAGAGAGAGAATGGGGTCCATACAGTGGTAGACTCAAGGGTATTATGGGAAGAATCTTCCGCCTTGGAAGTATCCCTGAGATATGCTTCGATTTTTCCTCAACTAATGATCTGCTTGAATATTTAGAAAAATATTGTGCAATGTCTTAGTTGTGATGTTTTTAACAATTCTCTCATAGAAGAGAATCTTTGTAACTCAGGGTTGAGCTCAGTGGTGAAATCTAAAATTTGTTACTACCGGTTCTGTGGGCGTGGCTTGGGGAGGGTAATGTGACTGGGTGGGCATGGCCTTTTTTTTTTTACTTTTAAAACCATTTTAACCTCAACCTCTTTGGTTGTAAAAAAATGCTTTCAAAAGGCTCTGACAATCCCAGCTGAGTTGCCTGATCGGCAGAGGCTTTTTAAAAAACTCAGCTGGGATCGTCAGAGGCATTTAAAAGAAAAAAAGGGTTTTTTTTCTTTTAAAAGCCTTTGATGATCCCAGCTGAGCCGCGTGATCATCAGAGGCTTTTTTTTTCTTTTAAAAGCATTTTTTCCACCGAAGAGGTTGTAGAAAAAATGCTTTTAAAAGTAAAAAAAAAGCCTCTGATGATTGTGCGGCTCAGCTGGGCATGGGGGGTGGTGCAGGGATTTTTGCTACCGGTTCTCCGAACCACCCGCCTCCATCGCTACTGGATTGGGCGATCCAGTCCAAACCAGGAGCATGTCATCCCTGGTTGAGCTATAGCAGAGGCAGTGGTGGGTTCCAACTGGTGTTACCACCGGTTCTCTTCACACACGGGCTTTGTGCGCTCCGCGCAAGCGCATTTGGTTTCTGCCCAGCTGAGGTGTGGCAATCCACACCTCAATCCACTCTGCCGCGCCTATCAGTTGGGCTAAAAACCATGAAATAAAGGTAGGAATAAAGCAGGGGTGGGCGGAAGGGCCCAGCTCCCAGTCACAGAGAACCGGTTCGGTGATGTCACATCGTCACCACTACTGGCTCAGCCGAACCGGGCCGAATCGGGAGCAACCCACCACTGAGCAGAGGTCTTCAAACTTGGTAGCTTTAAGACTTGTGGACTTCAACTCAGCATAGCTGGCTGGAGAATTCTGGGAGTTGAAGTCCACAAGTCTTAAAGCTGCCAAGTTTGAAGACCTCTGAGCTATAGAGTCCTTGGTGCTTTCTAAGCTTGGTTGTTAGCTTGTAGACATTTCATTTACCCAACCACATAACATCATCAGTGTTGGTGAGTTCTGTTAGTTAACTTTCTTGAAAGGAAAGAAGAGTGATTGTTGTTGTTGTTTTTTTTAAAAAAAACCCTCGGTGTTCTTTTTTCCAATAGTGAAATGAGATTCCATTAAATTGCCGTAGAATAGGGGTCTGCAACCTTAAGCACTCAAAGAGCCATTTGGACCCGTTTCCCACAGAAAAGAAAACACCGAGAGCCACAAAACCTGGGTGGGCGTGGCCAACTCAATGTCACTCACTTCCACCAGTCACATGACCACCACCCCCAGCCACACCTACCCAGCCGGTCATTAGGGCAGAGAACCAGTTAAAAACACCGGGAACCACAAAAACCTTTTGACATATATCTCTCTCCCCTCCTTTCCCTCTCTCTCTCCCTCTTTCTCTGTATCTCTCTGTCTCTGCCCTGGCCGCTTCTCCATCCCCTGCCATCACCCTTACCTTCTCAGGCCAGGCGAGGAGTGACTGGGAGAGGAGGGTGAGGGGTGGGGCCGACCAGTGGTGGGATCACCCAACAGGGAGCCACAGCAGAGGGCCCAAAGAGCCGCATATAGCTCCAGAGCCACAGGTTGCTGACCCTACTCAGAGAAATTGAGAGGATCTAACAATATTAATTGTGGTCTCTCTCTTGTTATGCTAGGAAGTGAATTATAATTATCCAAGCCTGTTCCGTTTACAAAGACTTACAGATATTTCTACTGGCATCTGCGGCTTCAGCAGTTTCAGTCAAAGATGAGATGAAATTGTTGGCAACTTCTTCTGGGGTGTCAAAAGTATATGGCTCTGGGAAGGAACAAGAGGAGGCTCAATTAGTAACAGATTATAAAAGAGAATGCCCCAAAATAAATAGAACTAATTTTTATGCAAAACAGGATTGAAATAATAAGAAGGGAAGTTGCACATTTTGTTGCTCTGGGACCCTTTGGGATAAACATATAAGATTCTCTAGTGCAGGGGCCTCCAACCTTGGCAACTTTAAGCCTGGCGGACTTCAACTCCCAGAATTCCGCAGCCAGCAAGGGAGTTGCTGGGAGTTGAAGTCTGCTAGGCTTAAGGATTCACATTTTCAGCCCCAGGATTCACATTTTCAATATTTAACTCAGTGGTGAAATGCAGCCGGTTCTATCCGGCTCAGGCAAACCAGTAGCGCTGGAGGCTCCGTCCACCCACCCGGACGTCATCACATCCCGTTTTTGAATCTCTGTGCATGCACAGAAGGTCCTGCATATGCACGAAGGTGTAACGCGCAAGCGTGAAGCGAGCGCGCACACACGGGTACTCCATTTAACCTGATTTAACCCCCCTATTCATCCCATCAGGCCTTCTTTCCCCTCTGCTCACGCCGACACTCTGGTTCTGATCCACTCCAGCTTCCTGATTCTTGGCAAATCCGTTCACTGGATCCAAAAAGGATGAGACCACGCTCACAAGTGTAGCGGACCCGATATTCTATCCGATATTGGTTTCCTTCTTTTCGAGCACCAATTGGAATCCCCGGGTTAGAGCAATGGCCAGCTAAAGTAGGAGAAGAAAGGACACCATGAATTAAATAGTCATTTTTGAATTAAAAGCATTTGCTAGACCAATTCTCGAATACAGCTCATCTGTCTGGAACCCGCACTGCATATTGGATATTAACACAATTGAGTGTGTCCAGAAATATTTCACAAAAAGAGTCCTCCACTTCTCCGCTCGCAACAAAATACCTTATGCCACCAGACTTGAAATTCTGGGCTTAGACAATTTAGAACTACGCTGCCTTTGGTCTGACCTAAGCGTAGTACACAAAATTATCTGCTACAATGTCCTACCTGTCAATGACTGCTCAAGCTTCAACCATAACAACACATGAGCACACAACAGATACAAACTTAAAGTGAACCGCTCCAAACTTGATTGCAGAAAATATAACTTCAACAACAGAGTGGTCAATGCCTGGAATGCACTGCCTGACTCTGAGGTTTCATCCCAAAACTCCCAAAATTTTAACCTGTCTACTGTTGACCTCATCTCATTCCTAAGAGGTCTGTAACAGTGGTGGGTTGCTCATCTCTTGGATGAGAAGCAAAACGTCTTCAAAGAAAAACTAGAAAGTCCAGTTGCTTCTTGAAAAAGCACCGTTGGGACATGTAAATGAAATGTTGATGCTTGTAGTGGCCTGTCAGCAGCTTGTGCAGTTAGTAGCTGATTCTGACAGCGAGGAGGCTGGTGTGGTGTTGCGCCAGCAGCCGGTGCAGCTGGCACTCGAGTCAGACAATGAGGAGGCTGGAGAAGATGTGGTGCCAGAGGTGGGGATTCAGCCAGGGCCTTCAGAACCTCCAGAAGCTCCCATAAGTGAAGAGGAAGAAGAGGAGGAGCCTCTTTTTGATGCACGAGCGTGCAGAGCTGTTAAAAGGCAGGAGTGGCTCCTCAGGAGTAATGCTTGGGGCTAATTGGCCACTCCCCTAGCCTACTTAAGGAAGGACGACGGCTGATGCAATTGGCAAGAAAAAACTTTGTTCATATTCCTTTGCGTCTTGATTCCAGAAATGTTTGATTCGGCTCTTGTTTCTCTCTTGTCAGTTTTCCTGCAAATTGCTTCTGGGCATTCTACCAACCACAGTAAGATTATGGTTATCTGAAATACTGTGCCTCAGAATTGAGTTATTATTCTTTGGATTCTTGTCGGCTGTTAATGACGTTAAATTAACAGCCCTTGTTCAAAAAAGACTGATTTAAAATTGTACTTGTGTTCGAACAACTACTAAAAAAGCTTATTAGTAGTCCTTAATTAGTAAACTAAGGTTTGTACGGACTTTGTGTGTGCTGCGTTCTTTGGGGTCCGTAGCTGGGGCAGAACAATGCTACGTTTCCACGCTGAATACAACCAGGTTTTTCTATAGGAGCATCACACAGGAGTCTTGCACAAGAGCTTGCAAGTTTCGAGGGAATTGACCCTGCGTGATGTCCGGATGTGCCGTTGTGTGGAAACGAGGCATCAGCATTGGTGGCTGGTAGTCTATATTGGCTAATGGCAGATGTGTCTATTGATAGCTGAGTATAGATGATGGAGGACTAAAAACTGATGTTGTGTTTTTGAAGACAGAAAAGGAAGTCTGAAGTGAGAACGGTGATAGGACTTGCATGTAATTAATTTCCATACTCACTTCCATCGTGACAAATGGTTGTTTTTCCACTCCATTTCCCATTGGGAAGGCAGGTGCGGACTTCAGACCCTTTCATGCTGTATCCTCCGTAGCAAGAAAACGTGATATTATCGTTTATATTGTAATATGACTGTGGAGGCTCATAGTAACCATTTTCAAATTCTGAAATTCTGGGGCAACGAATATCTGAAAAGAGTAATAAATGATCAGTAAGCGGGATTGAGTACCTCACGATTATATTCTCTACCTCAACAAATTAATCCTCCCCTCTCCTTCTTGAGCTATTTCAGTATTCAACATATGAAATTGTGCAGAGGATAGTGGTGGGTTTCAATTTTTTTTTACTACCAGTTCTGTGGGTGTGGCTTGGTGGGCGTGGCATGGGAAGGATACTGCAAAATCTCCATTCCCACCCCACTCCAGGGGAAGGATACTGTAAAATCTCCATTCCCTCCCCAATCCAGGGGGAGGTTACTGCAAAATCCCCATTTCCTCCTGATCAGCTGGGACGTGGGAAGTAGAGAATAGATGGGGGCAGGGCCAGTCAGAATTTTTACTACCGGTTCTCTGAACTACTCAAAATTTCCGCTACCGGTTCTCCGAACTGCTTAAAATTTCCGCTACCGGTTCTCCAGAACCTGTCAGAACCTGCTGGATTTCACCCCTGCCACTATTTCTTTCAATGCTGGGGCACCAACCCCTTTCTGAAAGAGGTGTTCGCTCTAAGCTGTGTTGAGAAATAGCCCTGACAGATAACAAATGAAAAACATCTCTCTGGCTGTAACATTACCAGAGGCATGTTGACGCACAACCAAGCAGCCACTTATATTCACTTATCGCAACCCATTTGCTAAAGAGAGTCACTGGTGATGCTTTTCAAAGGACCAACACATGTTCTGACCTCATTGTGGAGGTAGAATTGGGTAGGCAATAAGGACCGTCCAATTTATATATCTAGCATTTTCTCTGATGTCAAACACCGTTCAACGAGGAAGAGAGACTTCTAAAATAAAAAGTTATCATTTTTTGATAGTAAAATCGTTAAGTCTGATCTTTGGAGTAAATGCTAAGCATCTCTGGTAGCTGAAGACATGCAGGAAGGTTTCAGCTCCAGCATCACTTGTCTTCACACATTTGGATGCCAGCAAAGCTATGGGTCTCCCCATGAAATCAAAAGGAGCCTGGATAGCTCAGCAGACTAATGCATTGCAATTAACATCCAGCTGTCTGCAATTACTGTAAGTTCGAATCTCACCAGGCTCAAGGTTGATTCAGCCTTCCATCCTTTCTAAGGTAGGTAAAATGCCCCCAGTTTGTGGGGGCAATAAGCTGACTTTGTATAAATATACAAAAAGATGAAGGCTATTGCTTAATGCATTGTAAGCCGCCCTGAGTCTCCAGAGAAGGGCGGCATATAAATAATTTTTTTTAAAAAGGGAGGGGCCTGTTATGTACAGATTGGCTAGAATCTACATAAGGTTTCATGCTCGCCACGGATTGGCTAAAATCTACATAACGTTTCATGCTCGCCACGGATTGGCTGTCCGGACCGTGGAAGATTTAACCTGCTGTCATTGGCCGGCTGGTCTGGCTGGGGCACCTTAAACGGCAAGCTCCGGCAGCCCAGTCGGCAGAACGCAGTTGCATTTTGCTGGAAATAAAAAGGTGCTGAATTCACTAACGACTCTCACCTGCTGCCTTGCCCCGATCTAACAGGACCCCAAAACTATGAGCTCCAGAACAAGACATTCCCCTCAGGGTGTCATTGCTTTGATGGCCAGCTGAAAGGCAGATTTTCTTTTCTAAATTTAGAAATTAATTATACCTCGGCACTTGGCCCGGGAGACGTTGACATCATATATATTTTTCATAGTTTTCCACTCGTTCGATTCGCATGTCCGGAAGTCAGTAGGGTATGGGTATTGGCCATCTGGGCATGTATACCTAAGCACCATGTTGTTCTGCAACGCTACTGTTTGGCCTCCTACAATTTCATCTGCCTTCGTCACCTCACAGCCAGCATCCGCGACATCTGATGGGAAGAAACACAAGAGAACATTAAAAGGAGCCCAGTGATAACCTGTTTCCTAAGTCAGCCTTTCCCAACCTTGCCAACTTTCAATCAATCAGAATAGAGCTGGAAGGGACCTTGGAGGTCTTCTAGTCCAACCCCCTGCTCAAAGCAGAAGACCCTATACCAGGGATGGCTAACCTTTTTTCCCTCAGGTGCCAAAAGTGCGCGCTATTGTGCCCCGACCCATATTGCAATGCCCCTTCCGTGTGCCCCGCTCACCTGCACATGTGTGCGACCCCCCGCATGAGCACGTGACCCTCCCACATTTGCACGCAACCCCCCTTCCTCCGCTACCCCCTGGGAGGGGGGGGAAGCCTTTGCCTCCCAAAACGGCTGAGGGGGAGAAGCCTTTTTTTTTTTTTAATTTGATTCATATGCCGCCCTTCTCCGGAGACTCAGGGCGGCTTACAATGCGTTAAGCAATAGCCTTTATCCTTTTGTATATTTATACAAAGTCAGCTTATTGCCCCCACAAACTGGGTCCTCAATTTACCTACCTTAGAAAGGATGGAAGGCTGAGTCAACCTTGAGCCTGGTGAGATTTGAACTTACAGTAATTGCAGACAGCTGGTGTTAATCACAATCCTATCAGTCTGCTGAGCCACCAGGCCCTTTGCCTCCCAAAATGGCTGGGAGGGGGTGGAAAAAGTCTTTGCCTCCCAAAACAGCTGAGGGCGGGGAGGGGAAGCGTTTGCCTCTCAAAACGACTGTGTGGGGGGGAAGCCTCCAAAAGAGGCCTCCCCCCCCCAGTCGTTTTGAAGAGAGCCTTAAAAAGAGCCTTGGTGGCGCAGCGGACTAAACTGCTGTTAAAGTAGCACTTAGCTGCCAGCTGCCTGCAATTACTGCGAGTTCAAATCTCACCAGGCTCAAGGTTGACTCAGCCTTCCATCCTTCCGAGGTAGGTAAAATGAGGACCCGGTTTGTGGGGGCAATAAGCTGACTTTGTATAAAAAAGAACACCGCTTGGGGGGGCGCGAAAGCCCTACTAAGCAGGTATATACAAAAGTATGAAGGCTATTGCTTAATGCATTGTAAGCCGCCCTGAGTCTCTGGAGAAGGGCGGCATATAAATCAAACTAATAAATAAATAAATAAAACGGCTGGGAGGGGGCAGAAAAAGTCTTTGCCTCCCAAAACAGCGCTGAGAAGGGAATCTCTGGAGATCTGGGAAGGCACAGGCAGCCTATACCATATCAGACAAATGGCTGTCCAATTTCTTCTTAAAAACTTCCAGTGTCAGAGGCTCAACCAATCTCATTGCGATTTTGGAAAAAGTTCAGAGAAGAGCAACAAAGATGATCAAAGGCCTGGAGACTAAAGCATACGAAGAACATGGGTCTGGCTAGTCTAAAGAGAAGAAGAATCAGGGGTGACATGAGAGCAATATTCCAGTATTTTAGGGGCTGCCACAAAGAAGAGGGGGTCAAATTATTTTCCAAAGCACCAGAGGACAGGACAAGAAACAATGGTTGGAAACTAATCGAAGAGAGAAGCAACCTGGAATTAAGGAGAAACACCCTAATGGTGAGGACAATTAACCAGTGGAACAGCTTGCCTCCAGAAATCGTGAACGCTCCATCACTGGAGGTTTTTAACAAGAGACTAGACAGTCACTTATCAGAAATGGTATAGGGTCTCCTGCTTGAGCAGGGGGTTGGACTAGAAGACCTCCAAGGTCCCTTCCAACTCTGTTATTCTGTTCTGTTCCGTTCCGTTCCGTTCCGTTCCATTCCATTCCATTGGTAAGTCGTTCCACTAATGGTTCTGACAGTCAGGAAATTTCTGTTTATTTCTACCTTGGTTCTCTCCGTGGTTAGCTTGGGTCAAATATAGGTTCTATAGGCGAACAGGATTGAATGGGAATTCTGCATAGGATTAGAATTCCAAACGGGGGAGAAGAAGAAGGAGCTAACTGGGAAGAAGAAGAAGGAGCTAACGACAGAAGAGGGTGTCCATAAAAACAGAACAATAGAATTATAGAGTTGGAAGGGATCATCAGGAAATTTCTCCTTAGTTCTAGGTTGTTTTTCTCTTCGATTAGTTTCCAGCAAAATTCAGGATCTTGGCAACGGGCACATAATTACAAGGATTGTATATCCTGGGATCACATGATCACCATTTCTTTCTTTCTCATCTGGATTCCAACAAGCAAGTCAATGGGAGAAGCCAGATTCGCTTTACAGCCATACGGTTGACTTAACAGCCAGTGAGTTGCTTAATCACCATGTGTTGTGGCCCGTCAGCAGCCTGTGCAGCTAGTAGCTGATTCCGACAGCGAGGAGGCTGGTATGGTGCTGCGCCAGCAGCCTGTGCAGCTGGCACTTGAGTCGGACAATGAGGAGGCTGGAGAAGATGTGGTGCCAGAGGCAGGGGTTCAGCCAGGGCCTTCAGAACCTCCAGAAGCTCCCTTAAGTGAAGAGGACGAAGAGGAGGAGCCTCTTCTCAATGCACAGGAGCGCAGAGCTACCAAAAGGCATGAGTGGTTCCTCAGGAGGAGGAGCTCTCCTCGAGAGTAAGGCTTGGAGCTAATTGGCCACTCCCTTAGCCTACTTAATGAGGAATGCCAACTGAAGCAATTTGCAAGGAACAACTTAGTTCACATACCTTCCTGTCTTGTCTTGCTTATCTTATCAGCTTCCTGCAAATTGCTTCTGGGCATTCTGCCAACCATAGTAAGCTTTCAGTTATTATTCTTTGAATTCTTGGCGGCTGTTAATGCCACCCAGTTCTTGCAACTGTTTTTCAAATGTTTTTGTTTCTAGGCCCTTAATCGCCTTAGTTGCTCTTCTTTGCACTTTTTCCAAAGTCTCAACATCTTTTTTGTAATGTGGTGACCAAAATTGGACACAGTATTTAACTTAAGATGTGTCGACTGAAGTTAAAGTTGACAGGGTTGACAAACACTATTCTACATCCTGAATAGCAACCTATAGGCTATATGATGCTTAATCTTGATTTTGCTGACTGCAAGTCAGTCTTGACTCCCAGCAACTACGTGTCCCTGCGGTTTTCTTGGCAATGTTTTTCAGAAGTGATTTGCCTTAGCACTGGGAGAAGGGACTGGCCCCAAAGCCTCCCATTCTGGCTTCAGGCCTAAGGCAGGACCACAGCCTATGCAGCTAATCCTTCACTTTCAACCAAAATTGAGCCCCAAATTTTTGTTGCTAAGTGAGACAGTTGTTAAGCAAGTTTTATAGGTGAGTTTTGTCCCATTTCTTCCTTGTTCAATGAATCACTGCAGCTATATTAGCAACGTGGTTCTAATTGTCTCAAAGGTGCTTTTTCAAAAGGCGAATGGACTTTAGACAGAGATAGATAGATTCAGTGGTGGGATTCAAGTAATTTAACAACCGGTTCTCTGCCCTAATGATTTCTTCCAACAACCAGTTTGCTAAACTGCTCAGAAAGTTAACAACCGGTTCTCCCGAAGTGGTGCGTGAAGTGGTTCGGGAATAACAAGAGGCACAAGCAAGCAAGTGACAACAGCTCTTTAATATACAGTGAGACTTCAGCAAAAACTCAGAGGCTGCAGCCCTCCTTATATACAATCCAGAAGGGACTGTCAGCCAATCAGAAACGTAGGCAGGTTTGAAACTCCCGCTTAAAAGTATCAATACATAACACCCCTCCCTTCCCAGAAGGCACTAATACTCAGAAATTAACATATGTACACACAAAATCTCGCAGGTGCTTAGGACGAGTTCTCGCCCTAGTTGACCTGCGCAGTTCAGTGTCTGGTGGGGCGTCGAGCTGGTCGGAGGGACTCTTCGTCTCTCCCGGCTCCGCCAATGGAACCTCCTGGATTTTGTCCGGGGCGTGGTTATCCCCGGCTGGGAGTGGTGACTCGCTGGGGCAGCACTGGAACCAGGGCTTGTCAGCTAAGTATTCTCGCGAACCCGGGCTTGAGTTAGCTGTTTTGGGAAAGTTGTTATAGTTAGGCTCGGAGATGTCTAAGTTGATGTTTGCCTCGCCGACCACCCTTTTCCTAAGTTGGTCTATGTGGCGCTTCCAGAGTCTGTCTACCCCTACGTCCACCGTGTACGATTTTGGGCCTGTTATACCCACTATGGTTCCTGCAACCCATAGAGGTCCGCTGGCATAATTGCGAGCGAACACCGGGGACCCAACCTGAAACTGTCTTAAGCCACAGGTCTCTCCCTTGAAGTTTTCGTGCGAGTAGTTAGGGTGAAGCCTGTCTAACACGCACCGAAGCTTCCTCCCCATGAGGAGCTCTGCTGGGCTTCTCCCTGTTGCTGTGCATGGTGTGGCATGCTGGACTGCTAGGAATTGGTCTATCCTGGCCTGCCAGTCACCGTTGTCTAATCTGGACAGTGCTTCTTTGGCTGTCCTAACAAAACGTTCAGCCAATCCGTTCGAAGCCGGGTGAAACGGAGCTGATAGGGCATGGCGGATCCCCAGTCCGGCCAAGTAGCCTTCAAAAAGAGTTGCTGTAAATTGAGGGCCGTTATCAGATACCAAGGTATCCGGCAGGCCGTGGGTGGCAAACAACTTCCTTAGGACCTTGATAACTGCCTCGGCCGTTGTTGATGGCATTAATATGATTTCGAGCCACTTTGAGTAGGCATCCACAACTATTAAAAACGTTTGGCCATGGAACGGGCCGGCAAAATCAATGTGGATTCTCCCCCATGGGCCTTTTGGTTTCTCCCACTCTCGGATGGGCGCTACTGGGGGATCGGGACGAGACTCCTGGCAGGGTCTGCACTTCCCCACCCACTCGGAAATGACTTGGTCCATGTTGGGCCACCAGACATAGCTGCGGGCTAAACATTTCATCCTAACAATGCCCGGGTGCCCTTCGTGCAGCAACTCCAAAACTCTATTCCGTAGCTTCGTTGGAATTACCACCCTGTCACCCCAAAGCAAGCAACCCCCTTGCATAAATAGTTCGTTTCGTTTGTTGGCAAACCCTTGGTACTCCCCTCCATCCACCTTGTCCGGCCACCCCTTCAGAACCCAACCCATAACAGTTCGGATGATTGGGTCTCTAGCCGAGGCTTTTGCCACCTCGCCGGAGGAGATAGGGCCCAAAGTCAACGTGTCCAATAAGAGGACGGAGGCTTCCGGCGTTGGGTTGTCCAGTAGGTTGGGAAGGGGGCAGCGGCTAAGGGCATCCGCATGACCCAGGGTTCGCCCAGGTCGATGGACGAGCTGATACGAGTAGGCCGACAGAAAAATGGCCCATCTGGTCAAACGAGGGGAAAGGGCAGCGGGGGTTGGCCTATCGCCCGCCAAAAGTCCTAGCAAGGGTCTATGATCAGTCACAAGTTCGAATTTTCGGCCATAGAGATATTTGTGGAACTTTTTAACCCCCGCAATCGCAGCCAGAGCCTCTCTGTCCAACTGACTATAGTTCCGCTCTGCGCTGGACAGGGTGCGAGAATAAAATGCAATGGGCGCCTCTAGGCCGTTCGGCAGTCTATGGCCTAGGACGGCACCAACTCCTACGGGGGAGGCGTCACAAACTAAGACAAGCGGCAGCTCTGTATTGTACTGAATCAGGAAGCTGTCCTCAGTCAGGAGTCTTTTCACTGCCTCAAAAGCGGCTGCCTGTGGTTTCCCCCAGACCCATGGTACATTCTTTCCTAGAAGCTTGAGTAGGGGATCTGCGACCGTGGCTTTGTCCTTTAGAAACATGGAGTAAAAATTGAGCAGTCCAAGGAAGGCTTGGAGCTCCGCTTTGGATTTGGGGGCAGGTGCGCTCTTAATAGCTCTCACCTTGCTTTCGGTAGGGTGGATGCCTGTGCCGTCCACCCTGTACCCCAGAAATCCCACAGAGGGGACAGCAATCATACACTTGTTTTTTTTAAGTTTCAGTCCCGCTTCTCTGAACCTGGACAGGACGTTCCTTACTCTGTCCCCTAGCTGACGTTCGTCTTGGGCACTGACTAAAACGTCATCGAAATAGGGCACCACTCCTGGGAGTCCTTGCAACAGGCGCTCCATGGTGCTTTGAAATAAGCCAGGTGCGACGCTCACCCCAAACTGGAGCCTGGTGCATTTAAATGCACCCCTATGAGTTACGATTGTTTGTGCCTCTGCCGTGGCGTCGTCAACTGGTAACTGTTGGTAGGCTTGGGCCAGGTCTAATTTGTCAAAAATTTTTCCGGGCCCCAGGGAGTGTAGTAGATGGTGCACGATCGGCACCGGATAGGCGCTCGGCTGCAAAGCCTTGTTGATCGTGCACTTGTAGTCAGCGCAAATTCTTATTGAGCCGTCGGACTTTACTGGGGTCACTATAGGGGTCTCCCACTTGGCATGGTCAACGGGAACCAACACCCCTTGCTTAATCAATTTGTCCAGTTCCGCATCGATCTTCGGTTTCAATGCGAACGGCACTCGTCTGGCCTTAAGTCTTACTTGGGCTACGTTGGGGTCTAAGTTTAGTGAAATAGGGGTCCCCACATACTTGCCCAACGTGTCCCCGAAGACGTCCTGGAACTCGGACAGGAGACTGTCTTTCAGAGACGATTTGGACATCAGGTGGACGCCGGTGAAGCCCATGCCAAGGGCACGGAACCACCCCATGCCCAGAAGGCTAGGGAGCTGCTTTGTGACGATGGTCAGCGGCAGGTCTCTTTCGTAGTCTCCGTAGGTGACTCGGAACGTGCCCACGCCTTCGAGGGGGACTCGGTTCCCCTGGTAGTCTAGGATGCGCAGTCTCTGCTTGGAGAGCTGGTCCTTCCGGAACAACGGCAGGAGGGTCTTTAGGGTCGCCCACGACATTATGGAGAGAGCTGATCCGGTGTCGATCTCCATCGAGCACGGCTTTCCATTGATCTCGACCACCGTGCTGACTTTGTCCTCGATCGCCGTGCTGGCCTGGTCGATATGTATGCTGCGGCCATCTCGCGGTTCAAATTCGCGCCGTTTTTTCGCGCCTCCTTCTCTCGTTGGCTGCTTCTGGCGCGCTGATTCCAGTTGGCTGCGGCGCTCACGTGGTTGGTGTTTTCTGGGCAGAATGGCTCTACAGACTCGCGCCAAGTGCCCTTTTTTCTCGCAGCGCCTGCAAATAGCCTCTCTGTATTTGCAGGACAGTCTATCATGGTGCCCGCCACAGCTGGGACAGCTTCGCCGGGGGCTGCCAGTGCCTTTTCTCTGGTGCTCCGTTCGGAAGACGTCCTCATCCGACTCGGACTCCGAACTGGATCCGGCGTCTTCTCTGTGCACCGGGGCAGACTTGGGGCTGTCTTTGCTGGTCAGCGGACGCTGCAGCGTTTCAGCGGCTTTTGTGGAGGCTTCATGAGCCCTGGCTTCGTCTAGGGCTCCAGCAAGCGTCAAAACAGGCTTGGCGAGCAGGCGCCGTTGCAGCCTAATGTCCCGAACACTACAGATAAGTTGCTCAAGCAACGCATCGTCCAAGTCTCTATAGTCGCAATGGGTTGCGGCTTTTCTCAGGCTGGCCACGTACGCGCTGACCGGTTCTCCCTCACGCTGAACGCGCTGTCTGAGTTGGTATCGTTGCACGAACTTAGAGGGGACGGGAGCGTAGTGAGCCCGGAGAGTTGCCATCAGGGTGTCCCAGGAGACGGTTTGAACCGGCGTTGGCTCACACAGTGACTCGGCCATCTCGAATACGTCCGGTCCGCAGTGGCTTAGGAAGAGGGCTCTCTTTCGATTAGCCGAGAGGCCCTGCATGTCGCTGGCTTCAAGCGAGCATTCAAACCTCGTTAGGTACGAGACCCATTTTTCGCGGGTCGGATCAAAAGGCTTGGGCGGAACGTAGGCAGACATGTTTGGTATGCCTCCTGTGGTTCGCCTCGTCGCCTAGCTGAAGCTCGTGGTCTCACTGGTTGGTTTCTTGTAGCCTCAATCCCACCTTCGTTGCCAATGAAGTGGTTCGGGAATAACAAGAGGCACAAGCAAGCAAGTGACAACAGCTCTTTAATATACAGTGAGACTTCAGCAAAAACTCAGAGGCTGCAGCCCTCCTTATATACAATCCAGAAGGGACTGTCAGCCAATCAGAAACGTAGGCAGGTTTGAAACTCCCGCTTAAAAGTATCAATACATAACAGTGCGAACTGGTTGAATCCCACCACTGGATAGATGATTAATAGATAGATGATAGCTAGATAGCTAGATGGATGGATGATAGATAGATAGATAGATAGATAACTAGGTTGGTAGGTAGGTTGGTAGGTAGGTAGGTAGGTAGATTGATTGATTTAAAAATCAGCTTCCTTCCTTTTGGGTCACTGGGGTGGGGGAAAGTTCCCTAAGGCAATGTTTTTCAGCCATTTTATGACTTCAACTCTCAGAATTCTCCACCTGAGGATTTCTGGGAGTTGAAGTTCATATGTCTTAAAATGGCTAAGGTTGAGAAACACTGACCTAAGTTTTGAACCTCTGGAATGCTATATAGATGGCATCAGGCACCTAGTTGATAATTGCTGGCTTTCCACTTTAATGATAGATTTCCAAGTATCTGTAATAAACCTAGCTTATCAAACAACTGTGTCCTTGAATCTTTAGCATTAGAGTCAGAGGGACAGAAACAGTTTTCTGATTCTCAGGAATCAGAATTGAAAGTCAACAACAAGCTAAAGTCAAATTCCAGCTAAATGCAATGATAAGTCTTAAATCGGGACAGCCGAGGAGGTCAATAAAGTCAAGATGGCGATGCAACCACATGTTTGAAGCCTCTTTCTTATGTGCAAAGGGCTGGGCTTTGAACCAATAATTTGGTTAAAGGGGGAAATATAGTCCCCATAACCTCACTGTGTTGTGTGGACGCAGCCACTTATGTAAATGTTTTCAAATCAAGGTGTACAGATAGCGCTCAACTTATGACCGAAATTGAGCCTGGAATTAGAGTTGTAAGGTGTGGTGAGTCACCACTTAACCATGCCAGATTTTACACACTTTCTGGTGATGGCTTTTAAGTGCATGCCACAGTCATTAAGCAAACATATTTTCAATGGGTGTTTTTTTTCTGGAAACGGGAAGTAAATGCTGGAAACTGGCAAAAAAATATGTCAAAAACACATCACCACGGGAAGCTGCCGATGATCATAAATGAGAGCCAGTTGCCAAGTGTCCCAAATGTGATAATGTGATTGTGTAGGGCTGCGACCATCAGAACTGGGTCCTAAGTAGTTCTGGGGAGGTCCGTTGTAACTTCAGACGGTTGCTAAGTGAGGATTGCTTTTATAGAGGAGATACTTTCCTTTAGATTCCCCTGTAATGCATAGTTAGCAAGCCAAGATGGCAAGCCACAATCCTGCAACTGAAGCTCCACCGTTCAGTTTTTTTACTTGCATTGCAAAAGGGATAGAGTTTGATTGTTTGGCTGTGGCTGCCATCTTGACTTTTTTGACTCCCTCTGGGGGATATCGAGCTCAGGACTTGAGGTCTTGTCCTCCCCCATTGCAATGACCCACCATAGGAGCGGAATTTCACATTATTTTCATTTGAAAACCGCTGTGAGTTGAGTACGCTACCTGAGGTAAAATCTAGCCTCAGAGCTCATTTTGAAAGGCAAAGCTTAACTCAGGGTTGGGTAAAATATTACTTTGGATCTGAGGGCTGTGGTGTTATATAAAGGTAATCTCTGAGCACAACTAAGACCAAAACCTCTGTCGCTAAGTGAGACTTGTTAAGTGAGTTTTGCCCCATTTTAGGACCTTTCTGGCCACAGTTGTTAAGTGAAGCACTGCAGCGGTCCAGCTAGTACCATGGTTGTTAATTGAATCTGGCTTCTCCATTGACTTTGCTTGCCAGAAGGTCGCAAAAGATGATGAAATTACCCCTGGGACAATGCACCCATCATAAATATAATCCAGCGCCATACGTCCAAATTTTGATCACGTGACCATGGGGATGATGCGACGGTCTTAAGTGCGAAAAACAATCGTAAGTCACTTTCTTCAGTGCCGTTGTAACTTCGAACGGTCACTAAACAAAAGATTGTAAATTGAGGACTACCTGTACTGAGTGTGTATATGTATGTACATACGTACCTATGTATGTATGTAGTTATGTATTATTTATGTATTGATAACATTTATTGGCCACCCACCTTACCATAAGTAACTCTGAGTGGCTTACAGATGTGTGTGTGTGTATATATATATACATATACCGTGTTTCCCCGAAAATAAGACCCTGTCTTATATTTTTTTGAACCCTGAAATAAGCATTTGGCCTTATTGCCATGCGCTCAGAAGCCCGATTGCTCTTATTATCAGGGGAGGTCTTATTTTGGGGGAAACAGGGTACTATGTGTATATATATATGTATGTGTATATATAAATATCTATGTTGTCCTAAAGATGCGAGTTCCAGGTATAGTTATAGAAGAGGCGATAGACATCACGATCTCCAGAACGTTCCGGAGATCGTGATGTCTATCGCCTCTTCTATATATCTGTGTGTGTATCTATCTATCTATCTATCTATCTACCTATCTATCTATCTATCATCTATCTATTTCTATCTACATACACATACATATGTATAGGCAGGCAGGCAGGCAGACAGGCAGGCAGACATGATATAGATATAGATATACGGTATACCATATATACACACACACACTGATGTGTGTGTGTGTGTGTGTGTATGTATGTATGTATGTATGTATAACATTTATTGGCCGCCCA
Source organism: Arizona elegans (assembly GCA_022577455.1). Taxonomy (NCBI): domain Eukaryota; kingdom Metazoa; phylum Chordata; class Lepidosauria; order Squamata; family Colubridae; genus Arizona; species Arizona elegans. Next base: position 153,148,608 of record JAKOOJ010000003.1, read on the forward strand.
CCTTACCATAAGTAACTGGGTGGCTTACAGATATGTTTGTATGTACTGTATGTATGTATGTATGTATCAGGGGTGAAATGCTCCCGGTTTGGACCGGATCACCCGATCCAGTAAAGATTGCGGTGGGTGGTTCGGAGAACCAGTAGCAAAAATCCCTGCGCCCCCCGCATGCCCAGCTGAGCCGCATGATTATCAGAGGCTTTTTTTTTTTACTTTTAAAAGCATTTTTTCTACAACCTCTTCCAACGAAAAAATGCTTTTAAAAGTAAAAAAAAAAAGCCTCTGATGATCGCGCGGCTCAGCTGGGATCATCAGAGGCTTTTCAAAACATTTTTTTCTGCAACCTCTTGGCTGAAGAGGTGGTAAAAAAAATGCTTTGAAAAGTCTCTGGCGATCCCAGCTGAGTTGCCTGATCAGCAGAGGCTTTTCAAAGCATTAGAAAAAATGCTTTGAAAAGTTAAAAAAAAAAAAAAGTTGGCCACGGCCACCCAGTCACATTACCCCCCCTCCCCACAAGCCATGCCCACAGAACCGGTAGTAACAAATTTTACATTTCACCCAGGTATGTATGTACCGTGTTTCCCCGAAAATAAGTTCCTGTCTTATATTTTTTTGAACCCTGAAATAAGCGCAGGGTATGTGTGTATATTTGTTTGTTTGCTTGTTTGTTTGTTTGTTTGTTTGTTTGCCACCTATCTTGCCATAAACAACTCTGGGTGGCTTGCAGACCTAAAAAAAATACAACTACATTAAAACCCAAATAAATTAAAACCAAAGATTAAAATGAAGGACATCTTGATTAAATTCCTTTATCCTGAAGTCCAAGGAGCTTCTTTTTTATTTTAGGTCAAGCTCTGAAACAATCTTGCCTTAATATGTATTTCCCCATTTAGAAAAAAAAAAGGGGGGGGGAATATGAAAGGAGAAGTAACCCGGGGCCATTTTACCTCAGGCAGCGCAGTACTAAGGCTATCTGGAGTCACACCGGTTTGGGAAGCTGGGAATTAGTCTCCCTCTTCCTTTGCGTGGAGCTGTATTGGGGAAGGGTGGGCTCAGTTTGCATTTGACACCACCACTAGCCCGCTTCCCAAATCTGAAATTAGTCTTGTTCTATAACCCCGCATTCTGAAAAAAGCAGAAAGCCAGGGCCCCCATCTGTGCCGAAAGATGGGGGGGGCACCTTTTTTCCTTTAGTCCTCGACTTACGACCACAATGGAGCCCAAAGTTTCTGTTGCTAAGTGAAGCGGTTGTTAAGTGACTTTTTGCCCCATTTTATGACCTTCCTTGCCACAGTTGTTAAGTGAATCACTGCAACTGTTAAATTAGTATAACATGGTTGTTCAGGGAATCTGGCTTCCCCATTGACTTCGCTTGTCAGAAAGTCACAAAAGTTTGATCGCATGACCCTGGGACACTGCAACCGTCGTAAATATGAATCAGTTGCCAGGCATCTCTGAACTTTGATCATGTGACTATGGCGATGCCGCAACCGTCATAAGTGTGAAAAATGGTCATAAGTGTTTTTTATTCAAGTGCCATTGTAAGTTCAAACGGTCACTAAATGAACTGTTGTTAGTCAAGGACTCTCCATGAGGCAAGATTCCCTCCCTTCTCACCGGCTATCCTAAAATCACAAATGTCCGCTGGAGATTGCAAGAGTGCAAGGAAAGGACCAGATCCAATCTTGGCACTTGGCTTTAGAACAGTGTTTTTCTACCTTGGAAGCTTGAAGACGGGTGGACTTCAACTCCCAGAATCCCCCAGCTGCTGGCTGGAGGATTCTGGGAGTTGAAGTCCACCCGTCTTCAAGCTTCCAAGGTAGAGAAACACTGCCTTAGAAGCAAAACAAAGAGAACAGGATCAAAAAAGTCAAGATGGCAGCTGTGGTGCGCCTGCCTGTCACAATGTGTGTAATAGAGTGTGTGGGCTGTTACTAAAATGCATTATGGGGAGGGGTCCTTCATGAGCAATGATGTCCCAGTAGAGCAGCATTTTTTAACCTTGGCAGCTATAACGTGTAGACTTCAACCCCCACAATGCCCCATGTTGACTAGGGAATTCTGGGAATTGAAGTCCACGCATCTTTTGAGACTGCCAAGACTGAGAAACGCTGCTTTACAAAGAAACCATCTGACCCTTTCGGTGTAGTTGACTTAAACTAAGCTGACTTTGTATAAATATACAAAAGTATGAAGGCTATTGCTTAACGCATTGTGAGCCGCCCTGAGTCTCCGGAGAAGGGTGGCATATAAATCAAATTAAAAAAAAAAAAAAAAAGCTCCCAGCATCCCTCACTGTTAGCCTTATACACTGGAGGTTGCTGGGAAATGAAGTCCGGCAATATCTGGTAAACTAGGGATTACAGGCCCTTGAGAGACAATTGATTTATCTTTTGCAAGTATGCAAGGGTGCACACATTTATAGAAAGGGATGGTGTAATATTGACAGATTCTTTCTATTGGGAAATGTCCAGATGAAAGCTGCAGATCTGTCAATAACCCTGCAATTTAGTGTACTTAATCTAATGGCTAATCCAGTTTGCTCAGGATGGACTGTTTCTGAAAATCCCATAAACCTCAAACCAATAGTCATAAACTTTCTAAATCTTATTTCTGACAGAAGGAGACCAAACAAACAAAAAACCACTATAAATGGCCTAAAAACTGATGACAGTCTTGGAAAAAAAAACAACAACAAAGTACTTCAAGAGAGAGAATACATTCAACCACTGTGCTTTTTATCTTTACTTGTGCTAAATCTCAGCTCAATTCTTACTGAGATAGGCTTAGCCTTATATAAACTGCTGTTAAAATGCAGTAGGAAAAGCAAAAACATTTAGGTGTCAAAATTGTGGATGCAATATGTCTTTTTGTTTATGTGTCCTTTACGCAGGCATGCATATTTGAGGCATACCCAATAGGTTTCATATTTATTCTTACAAGGAAGTTTTCAGTATATTGTACGGCATTTGCTGCTTATAAAGCATGATGTGATCTGGGTTTTTCCCTTTTTTCCAGTGTATGCAAAGCTATATAAAGGCAAAGGCTATCATTTCATTTATTTCATTCATCTGATTTGTTCACTTAATTTACACAAGCCGCCCATCTCAAACATATGATTCTGGGCAGTTAGCAATCTTTAAAAACAAAATAACAGCTATTATAGTCTTTCTTAAAAATAATTGCACTGAAAAAACACATAATGTCAGAAAGAGAGGCTTATAAGCAAATACGTCTTTCCATAAATCAGGGAAAGAGCTAGGTTTATAAACCTCTTTCTGACATTATGCTTTTCCAGTGCAATTATTTTTAAGAAAGACTATAAATGGTTGTTATTTTGTTTCTAAAGATTTGTAGCCGCCCAGAATGTTGAGATAGGCAACTGTATAAATTAAACAAACAAATAAAATTAATAAATGAAATCTAAGCCTTTGCCCCTATACTGTATAGCTTTTCATACACTGGGAAAAGGGAAAAAACCCAAGAAATTACACCATGCTTAATGAATGACAAATGCCTTACAGTATGCTGAAAACTTCCTTGTAAGAATATGAATATAAATATGAAACCTATTGTGTTTGCCTCAAATATATAAGCCTGTGTAAAGGATTCATAAACAGAAAGATCTAGTGCATCCACAATTTTGACACCTCAATGATTTTGAAACACATCCAAGGCATTTGAACAGATTTTGAAACAGACCTTTGTGGCTTTTTAAATGTGCAATTCAGAAGGGAAAGGAAATTGTTTTGATTTCAAAACTCAAAATTCATTTTGAAAGTTTCCTCGTCTCTTAGACTCCAAGTGCCAAAGATTTTATGAGACAATCTCTTGCTTGTTTTTCATAAGCATTGTCTATAAAGCAATGGTCAAATAAGGTTGCCTGTAGGCTACCACATTATCATCACTGAACGTTGGTTCTTAAAAACTGCCTCTTATTGAAGAACCGTTATAAGTCATCCATCCAAATATGTTTACATGTCAAAAAGCAGCTAGAAACAATTTTTATTGAACTATGATTAGCATGAGGAATCCAAGATGCACAGAGAAAAAACATAGAAAGTACAAAAAGTACAAAGTCACAGTTTACACACACAAATTTACCATGCATAAAATGTTGCCATATAGTGGTCTATTGCTATTGAGATAAATTTTGAATCCACTCAAATTTGATAGAATTGTGGTTCTTCTCTCTACCGGTTCATTATTCTAACTTTGTGGTGTGTGTGTGTTGTTGTTTTTTTTAGGGTAGCAATCGTGCTAAAATTAAATAGACAACCGATCCCTTATTTAGAAGATGTCAAAAAGGCAGTTATGTAAAATAACAGGCAGCAAAGACAGGAGAATAGGAGAAAACAGAAAATATCGACTAGCAAAGAGTTCCAACAGGGGAACTGAAAAAAAGAAAACTTTAAAAAACTTCATTATTTTCATATGACAACCCTTGTGGCATCATTTTCAGCAGGACAAAAGTCTGAGAAGTTTCAGGCTTCAAGAGCTATTAGCTTCCTCCGAGCACAAACTTGCTCTGGGCACCTGGAAGAAGTTCACCAGGTGTTTCTCGAATCTTTTAGCTTACCTGTGCCAAGTGCCCCAAGGACAATGGCGATGTAAAGGAGCGGACGAACCCTCTGCATTCCTGCCTTTTTTTCCCGTCTGCCTTTCAGTTTTTCTGCTGCTGCTGCTTTGGTACTGACAGCAGCGATGCAGGGCAGCTGCTTATGAAATGTTGATTTTCCTCCCTCCAAACGTATTGTTGGCTAACCCCACCCCGAGAAAGCAGCTGAGTTTTGGGAAATAACACGGTCTATTAAGCAATTCTAGAGTCGGGTGGGAGAGGGGTGAGGCCAGATGACCTCGGTCTGCAGGTGGACAGGAATTCCCAAGGTTTGGGGGGGAGGATGAAATTGGGAAAATCTGAATTGTGGAGGCAGGAAAAGAGGAAAGGTCATTTGGGAAATCCCCAGATTTAATATCACAAAGGAAAGTTTCACAATTTGAATTATGCCAGAGGATTACTGCAGTGTATCAGGTCCCCGCTATTGCTAAGCAATGGATCTAACTTGGAGCCCAGCCGCATGTTCTTATTCACCAACTCCCTTGTTTGCTCTTCTAGTCTTCCGCTATTTATCAAGCCAAACTACAATACAACTAGCACTTTTTTTGGCATGTGACAATCAAACATAATTTCTAAAGACTTAAGTTCTTTATCTGCATGGACTATGAATGCAGTATGAAGTCTAATTGACTTAGACTCAGGATAATTGATCTCGGGATTGCCTGGGAATAGGCAGTGCAAACAGACGCACGTGGTCTGAACCAGTCCTTCAAAACAATGGGAAACACGGAGTTTCGTGGCAACATTAAGTGGGAAGCGCTTGGACAACCATTTGTCTGAAATGGTACACTATAGGCCAGTGATGGTTAACTTTTTGGTGCCGAGTGTCCAAAGCGTGCATGTGCACATGTGTGTGAATGCACACGTGTGTGCCCCAACCCCCAAAATGTAATGCAAGTGCCCCCGCACCACAGGTTCCCCGTGCTTACTAAGGTTTTATAAAGCGGTATTAATATTTCACGTGATTTTGATTCAATGCCTGTTTCGATAACCAAGGATTGTATTAGCTTTGTTGGCTGCTGTTGCACCCTGCTGGCTTTGTAGCATGGCTTTGTATTATTTTTTTTATTTTTTTTTTAAATTTGATTTATATGCCGCCCTTCTCCGGAGATTCAGGGCGGCTTACAGTGCGTTAAGCAATAGCCTTCATACTTTTGTATATTTATACAAAGTCAGCTTATTGTCCCCACAAACTGGGTCCTCAATTTACCTACCTTAGAAAGGATGGAAGGCTGAGTCAACCTTGAGCCTGGCGAGATTCGATCTTACTTTAATTGCAGACAGCTGGTGTTAAATTACAGTGCTTCTGTCTGATGAGCTATCCAGTATTATCACACTGTTGTTTGTATCTTATGATTTATGATTGTACCATCTATGACATCACTTTGTCCTTTGTATGTACACTGAGAGCTTATGCACTGGAGACAAATTCCTTGTGTATCCAGTCATACTTGGCCAATAAAGAATATTCTTCTATAGGTAGGCCTCTAAAGTTAACCAGATTCTAAGTCACGATATCAGATTCATTTTGGTACATTTAAAGACTCGGCTGATAAAAATAAATTATCAAAGGATAAAGGAAACTGTAATTTACTCTCCACCTGGCAGCCAGATTTGCTATGGGCAGGATACTGAGCATGAAAACATCAAAGTAGATTCAGATGCTGAACAACTGCTTACATTATAGAGCCGAAGTGGCGCAGTGGTTAGAGTGCAGCATCGCAGGCTACTTCAACTGACTGCTAGCTGCAGTTCAGCAGTTCAAATCTCACTAGGCTCAAGGTTGACTCAGCCTTTCATCCTTCCGAGGTCGGTAAAATGAGGACCCAGATTGTTGGGGGCAATAGGCTGACTCTGTAAACTGCTTAGAGAGAGCTGTAAAATCACTATGAAGCGGTATATAAGTCTAAGTGCTTATAAGTCCAGAGCCTGATAGTAGTGAAGCAGAGGAACAGGAGGAGCCTGTTCCTAATGCACGCATGAGAAGAGCTGCCTGCCAGAAGGCAGGAGCAGCTCAAGCAAAGAGGACAACTCGGGAGTAGGGCCAAGAGATGATTGGCCCCTCCCATAAGGCTTAAAACAGACCAGCAATGGCATTTGGGTTTTGCCGGAAAACAACGTTGGTAGCTTTGTCTTCTTCATCTACGTCTTGCATTTATTTTTGTATCTGTGACTTCTGAATGTTTGCGGTTTGCCTAATTGGATCAAGGTTTGCGATAGGACTGAGGAATTTGTGTTGGGAGGAATTTGCTTTAATTTAGTTGAACGACGCTGGGAATGAAGTAATTCTCAGCTGTCCGAATAAAGTTTGTTTGTTTTTTCATTGACTGATTTTTCCTGCTACTTATTTGGGCCTGGGTCACAACAACAGGTACTCCTCAACGTACGACCACAATTGAGCACAACATTTACGTTGCTAAGTCAGCAATTTGTTAAGTGAGTTTTGCTCCATTGTACGACTCTTTTTGCCACATTTGTTAAGTGATTCACTGCAGTTGTTAAGTTAGTAGCACGGTTGTTAAGTGAATCTGGCTTCCCCCATTGATTTTGCTTGTCAGAAGGTTGCAGGTAATCACATGGACGCTGCAACTATGATAAATGCGAGTCAGTTGTCAAGCATCTGGATGTAAGCCACATGATTATGGGGATGGTACAACGGTCATCAGTGTGAAAATTGGTCATGTCACTTTTTTTTCAGTGCCATTGTAACCTCGAACCGTCATTAAGCGAACCGTTGTAAAACGAGAACTACCTCTATTTCACTAGCTGTGCCTTGTAGCAGGCAGCCATGTTAGTCTCTGTTAGCCACAGAAGGAGTCCGATAGCACCTTTTCAAACAAACGCAATTCATGAAGAGTTGATTGGAACAGGGCAGCCTCCAGAAGGAATAAATACATACAAAGTGAGCTCTAAACACCAAAAATTTATGCCCAGGTTTGTCCGTAGGATATCAGCAAAAAGATGGCAGCCATGATGGTCTGACTAAAGTTCTGCCTATTTTTAAGGTACATTGCATTAAAATACAGGGCAACCTTTGATTGCATAGCTGCAGCTTCCATTATGATTTTTTGACCACATGTACGGCATCTGCAGAGAACAACCCTGTTTAAGATAATACTGTTTTTTTCTAGGTACTCCTTCCTAGAAGGGGAAAACTAGTAGCAATAGCAGATTAACAGAATAACAGAGTTGGAAGGGACCTTGTAGGTCATCTAGTCCAACCCCCACCCCCACCCCCAAGTGGGAGACCCTACACCATTTCCAACAAATGGTAGTCCAATCTCTTCTTGAAAGCCTCCAGTGATGAAGCATCCACAACATCCGAAGGCAACTTCTGTTCCAATGGTTCATTGTCCTCAGTCAAAAAAGTTCTCCTTATTTCTAGGTTGAATCTCGCCTTGGTCAGTTTCCATCCATTATTCCTTGTCTGGCCTTCAGGTGGTTTGGGAAACAGATTGACCCCCCTCCTCTCTGTGGCAGCCCCTCAAATATTGGAAGACTGCTATCATGTCTCCCCTTGTCCTTCTCTTCACTAGACTAGCCATGCCCAGTTCCTGCAACCGTTCATCATATGTTTTAGTCTCCAGTCCCCTGATCATCCTGGTTGCTCTTCTCTGTACTATCCAAAGCGTCTCCAGATGCTTTGGAGACTAGGTTGACCCTCGTCTGTTTTGTGGCAGCCCCTTAAATATTGGAACAGTGTTCAAAGTGAACATTCAAAACCACAGCGGCACTGAAAAAAAGTACTTTTCACACTTACGATCATTGTAGCACTCTCATGGTCATGTGATTAAAATTTGGACTCTTCCCAACTGGCATGTATTTAGGACGTAGCCACTGAGCAAAGATACGTACAGGTAGTCCTCGACTTACAACAGCTCATTTTGTGACTGTTCAAGTATCAGTGTCGTTGTAACTTTGAACGGTCGTATATCGAGGACTACTTGTATTCCAGCTCCATCCAAAGACAGCCTTAAGGTTGCTCAACTCTTGCACTGATGAAGCAGAACCAGGATCAAATTGGCAATGAGAACAACAAATTTCATGCCAGTATACTTTTCTGCTGACTCGGGGATATTTTATTTTTTTTTTCTTATTTAAATTTGTATACCGCCCTTCTCCTAGTGGACTCAGGGCGGTGAACAGCCAGAACTAAAACACATGCAGATACAAAATTTAAAATTGTTAAAAGAATTATATGACTGGCCCAATTTAAAACAGTTCAATTTAAAACCCCATGACAATTTAAAACTAACAACTAAAAAGACTAAAAAAGGGGGAGTGGGTTCACGCCAGCCCTGCTTGATGGAAAAGTTTTCAGGGCACGGCGAAAGACCCGGAGATCTGATATCCTTCGTATCTCCGGGGGCAAATCGTTCCAGAGGGCAGGAGCTGCCACAGAGAAGGCCCTCCCCCTGGGGGTCGCCAGCCGACATTGCCTGACTGACGGCACCCTGAGGAGTCCCTCTCTGTGGGCGCATACTAGTCGGTGGGAGGCTATCGGCGGCAGAAGGCGGTCCTGCAAATACCCAGGTCCTATGCCATGGAGCGCTTTAAAGGTGGTAACCAACACCTTGAAGCGCACCCGGAAGACAACTGGAAGCCAATGCAGCTCACGCAGGAGAGGTGTCACATGGGAGCACCCCCTGGCTCCCATAATCCCCCACGCGATATATGGAGAGAACTTCTACTTAATAGTGGGGAAAAATGGAAAGTGGTTATTAGTTTTTATGACAAAATCATAGCCAACGTTTTACTTTTAACTTCATGAAACTACATGCAGAAACCACTCTACTTCACTTAAAGCCAATATCCTGAATGAAAAAAAAAACAAACAACCTCATAATGTATCTATTGGGTTATTCCTTTATTTGTAGAAAAATGTTTAGGGACATCTATGATTAATGTTATGTTTTTCTGGGGTCACTTTTCTCTTTGTTTCCTGTTGCTTTTTAAAATGATGTCCGGATTTAAAATGGGATTATGAAACTAAACAAGGACATTCACAAGTTGTGTGTATACGTGTGTCCAATAAGTTCAGATGGCAGCCACAATCTCATCGTCAAAAGACCTGCCCTTCCCGTGGATGTCGTAGAGCCTAATCTGGATAGAGGTAGCAAACCATTTCTGGCGCTTCAATATTTTGAATCAAAAGCATCCTGTGTGAAGCAGGAAACAGGAGTCTTTTAATTCAAAAATGCCTTTGACTTATTTATTACTTCCTAGGGATTTCTAATAGCCTCTTATCATGAATTCCTGATAATGTTTGTTTGCTCAAATACCTTTCTTTTCTCACACAAAGGCATAATTGCGAACTATGAAACTACATTATGTGATGCGATGCTGCCAAAACGAAAACACATAAAAAGGAACCATTTATGGCACTAAACACAAACATTCACTCTGAGCAAACAAGAATTGATATTAAGAGTCAACTGAGATATATGCTACACGATCACCAACGTCCGATGACGGATATGGCACAAGAAGAAGAGACATGCTACTCCACTGACAATTTATTGAATAGCAATTCTGCTGCCATGCTCTGTAAGAAGTCATAACAAACAGGGCAGAAAGAACAAGGAAGAAGCTTTTAATTACCATTGTGTTAATTAACATTAGAAAGCTTTAGGGGAACGGGATTAACTTTTGAATAAATATTATACAAGGATTTTGGAAGAAGGCAAGCAGAGGTGCATAATATACACTATTATGAAAGGAACCACTGGCTTCATTCTATTTTCAGCCGATTGGCATTTTTTGCAATGTCTGTTTGAAGGACCTCTCAAGGCTCTGACACGATGAGCTTTGGAGCAGATTAGGTTTTGAACCTTCTGCTGAGAATATCAATTAGTTGAATCACAGATGCCATCAAGGTAATTTTCAATAATCGTCATGGAGATTGCTGACTTGGCAACTATACTGAGTTTTGGTTAAGAGCAAATATTAGTAGTTCATTGCATGGGAATGAATTTCAAGGAGTTGCCCAGATGTTTTCTTAACCAATCCTGCACTTGAAACAGACTGATGTAGAAGTCTCGTGGTTTGTAGTCTTTGATTGCCCGATCTCGTATCATCTCCCCATTGTTATTTTTATTCTGCCGTGCACATGGATCGTACGTGCCCCAGCTGATCACACCCACCTATCGGGAAAGACAAAAGAATGGTAAATAATAAACCAGATAACCTGGATCAGATCCAGTGAGTCACTAATTGTGGGTATTAATGCTCTTGGCCAACCTAAATCTCGCTGTTTTTTGCCCTTCACCTGGCGTGGTTCTGAACAGGGAAGCCTCCATCTTCCAATCAGCCTTTGGTTGATTTTCCCAAGTATGATGTCAAAATGTACATCATGAGGTCATTTTGCAAGAGCCATGGTGGCGTGGTGGTTAGAATGCGGTATTGCCCACTGTCAGGAGTTCAATCCTGACCGGCTCAAGGTTGACTCAGCCATTCATCCTTCCAAGGTCGGTAAAATGAGGACCCAAATTGTCGGGGGCAATATGCTAACTCTGTAAACAGCTTAAAGTTGGGTATAAAGCACTATGAAGCCATATATCAGTGCTATGGCTATTTATCCTTTCATCATAATAGCAACAGCAATAGCACTTAGATTTATATACCGCTTCACAGTGCTTTACAGCCCTCTCTAAGCGGTTTACAGAGTCAGCATTATTGCTCCCAATAATCTGGGTCCTCATTTTACCGACCTTGGAAGGATGAATGGCTGAGTCAACCTCGGAAGCAGTGATGAAATCCAATTTTTTTTACTACTGGTTCTGTGGGTGTGGCTTGGTGGGGCGTGGCTTGGTGGGCATGGCAGGGGAAGGATTTTGCAAAATCTCCATTCCCACCCCACTCCAGGGGAAGGATACTACAAAATCTCCATTCCCTCCCCACTCCTGGGGGAAGGATATTGCAAAATCTCCATTCCCACCCCCGCTCCAGGGGAAGGAGACTGCAAAATCCCCATTCCTTCCCCACTCCTGGGGGAAGAATACTGCAAAATCTCCATTCCCACCCTACTCTGGGGCCAGCCAGAAGTGGCATTTGCCAGTTCTCCGAACTGCTCAAAATTTCCGCTACCGGTTCTCCAGAACCTGTCAGAAACCTGCTGGATTTCACCCCTGCTCGGAAGGATGGAAGGCTGAGTCAACCTGGAGCCTGGTGAGATTCAAACTGCCAAATTGCAGTAGCAGAAGTAATATCACACCCATGTATGTCCAAGGTGGAGTTCTCATTGATGTCACAATGAATTTTTCGTGACTTGCCCTTTTGCTTCCTCATGGGTACATCCTAAATTGAACCTATGTGGTACTGCAAACACGGTTGAAATGACTGCCTGCTAGTTGACCCTTACAGACACATTTTCATACCATCTCACTCTAAAAACATAGCTTATGACAGGGGTCTCCAAAGTTGGCAACTTTAAGACCTGTGGACTTCAGCTCCCAGAATTCCTCAGCCAGCTGGCCGAGGAATTCTGGGAGCTAAAGTCCACAGGTCTTAAAGTTGCCAACTTTGGAGACCCCTGGCCTATGTAGTGCTTGGTAGCCTCCTCCAGATACCCACTTGCATTTACTCTCACAATAACCCAGTGTTGTATAGTGGATAATGTGTAGCGCTAAGCCTATGGTGACTGTAGTAATCACCTGTACAATACTATTAGTTTATTCTTATTTCTGCAACCACATTTGTTGGCCGATCATTGTTATTCTAACTTCTGCCTTCCGGACCTACCTTAAATTGAAACATTTTAAGGCATAAAAGGAGAGTAAGTGGGACTCTGCAGAAAAATTAAGGAAGATTAAAACAAAGTGGGGGGGGGGACTGTTTTGGAAAAGAAGACCATAGAGCCACTGAGCCCCTCCTTCTGCTTAGGGCAAGAATCCAAGTAGAGCACACTCAAGAGAAGGTACCCTGGTTTCTGCTGGAACACATCCAGGAAATGGGAGTCTGCTTCTTTCATTTCAGGGTCTTCCCTCTTGAGCAGAGCTTCCTGCTTATTAGGAAGATTTTTTAACACTCACCCTGAGGATTCTTGCCTTTTCTAATGCAAAGCATTTCAACTGTTGTCAGAGCATCTAAAGTAGGGGTGTCAAACTCAAGGCCCATGGGCCAGAGGCAGTGGTGGGTTGCCTCTGGTTCGCACCAATTCCACAGAACCGGTAGTAAAACCTGCGGGAGGCTCCGCCCACTGACCCTGACGTCATGAAAATGCTTCTACGCTTGCGCAGAAGAGCGTGCGGCCCCGTTGCGAACCGGTAGTAAAGGTAAGTAGAACCCACCCTTGGCCGGAGGGTTGCAGGACGCCATCGCAGCCAAAAACGAAGCTCATGAGGGCCGCAGGTGGCCCTCCCGAATTCTGTTTGCTCTGGCAGAGGGTTGCAAGAGGCTGTCGCAGCCGAAAACGGAGCTCGGGAGGGAGCCCGTTTTTGCTGGCAGAGGGCTTGGGCCAGCACAGGCGACCCCAACACGAGTGACGTCGAGCTGGCCACGCCCACCCTGGCCCCCTGAGGTCAAACACAACCTTGATGCAGCCCTCAATGAAATTGAGTTTGACACCCCTTGATCTAAAGTTTGAGCAAATGCCCATCCCCACATATGCCACCATGAGGCTGTAATCACCACCTCCACCCTGAAGATTGCAAGACTTTGCGTAAGTTCACATACTGATCTAAGTTTTAACTACCACAGTCAAGCCATACCATTGTAGCTAGTTCAATAAACCACAATTTTTTTAAAAAAAAACAAAAACCTCTGGTTTAGGAACAGGTAGGATCTCAAGGAAGGATTGGCCGGAGCCCAGATGAAAAGAGCTTTAATCAACTGATTTCGGCTACTGTACATGCCACATTCGAACCCAATACATAATTCATTACCTGAAAATGTCTTTCTTTCCTTTCCACGAAGAGCGATCCCCCAGATTCACCTGCAAAATAGAATGGAATGGGATGAGATGGGATGGGATAGGATAGGATAGGATAGGATAGGATAGGATAGAAAAGAGAATAGAATAGAATAGAATAGAATAGAATAGAATAGAATAGAATAGAATAGAATAGAATATAGAACAGAACAGAAAAGAGAATAGAATAGAAAAGAGAACAGAATAGAAAAAAGAATGGAATAGAATAGAAAAGAGAATAGAACAGAACAGAAAATAGAATAGAATAGAACAGAAAATAGAATAGAATAGAAAAGAGAATAGAACAGAAAATAGAATAGAATAGAATAGAAAAGAGAATAGAATAGAATAGAACAGAAAATAGAATAGAATAGAAAAAAGAATGGAATAGAATAGAAAAGAGAATAGAACAGAAAATAGTAGTATATAGAATAGAATAGAATAGAAAATAGAATAGAACAGAACAGAACAGAACAGAACAGAACAGAACAGAATTCTTTATTGGCCAAGTGTGATTGGAATGTTGTCTTCAGTGCATAAGCTCTCAATGGGAGAAGTGAAATTAAACAGAGGACAAATTTCACCACTTCTTGCTACCTCCAGGAGGGAAAAGTTCAAAAGTTCAGGCCTTGCAAAACTGCCCAAAACTTAACCCCAGATTAGATGAACAATAGAAGGAGAAGGTCTCTTTCTTTCTCCTGATCAGGGATCTATCTTTACATCTGGGGAGACCTAAGACAGAGGACTTCTAAACCTACAGTCCTAAGGCCTCAGCTTACTCTGGAATTGTTTAAAGATAATTGTTTATTCCACACTAGCCTTTTATCTCATGTAGATCATACGTCTTGGAATTCTTCTGTCCATGTTAAACATGGTAGCATTACTCCTACTGTTTCATTTGAAATGCCAATTGATATCCTATGGTTGATAAAACCCAAGAGCAAACTATTCTGGTCATCAAGATGAAACTTATGTCAACTAGTACATAGGGAAGCATTGTGTAATTCCTCCTCTTCCTTCTTCTCATTTATCAATGCACTGTAGGGTGAAGGACTGGGCTATGGAGCATCACGTTCCATGCTGATCCTTGTGGGTTGGTAGATAGATATTTTTCGACTTCCCAGTCTAGGGATGAGAACGATTGCCTCAAAATATGATCCAATTAATGTCTATGGAGATTCTCAGTCATCCAGGTCGTGTTGTCCCAAAGGTTTTTTGTTTTTTTTTCCAAGAGACAACTGGACTTTCTGGTTTTTCTTTGAAGATGTTCCACTTCTCATCCAAGACCCTCCTGGATACCTACAGGACCGCATTCTGCCACCGATTGCCTCCCACCGACCAATACGCTCCCACAGAGAGGGCCTCCTCAGGATGCCGCCAGCCAAACAGTGTAGGCTGGCAACCCCCAGGGGGAGAGCTTTCTCTTTGGGGGGCCCGGCCCTATGGAATGAACTGCCCCCGGACATACAAAGGATCCCCGACCTCTGTGCCTTCCGTCGCACTCTGAAGACTCTATTATTCCAGCAAGCTGGACTGACAGGATAAAGGTTTTTTAAATTGGGTTTTGATAGGGGTTTTAAAATGATCTTAGTTGGATGTTTTAAATTTGGCCGAATGATTGAATTATTTTAATAAGATCTTAATTTTTGTTGTACATTGTTTTTACCATGGCTGTTCACCGCCCTGAGTCCCTCAGGAGAAGGACGGTATACAAATATAATAAACTAAACTAAACCAAACTAAGACACTTCTTCAGCTTAAAGAAGCTGCCTCTTGAAATAGCACCTTTGGGCCATCCAATTAACTTCTATATCTAAAAGGGGGACTGGAACTCGTGGTCTTCTGGCTTCTAAGCTAGTGGCTTGAAACACTAAACCAAACTGGCCCTCAAAATTTCTACTTGGGCAGCAGGAAATGTACATTATTCCTACAGCCATCTGATCTTTTGCATGGCTGAAACATACAAGGCACTGAATCCGGCACTCAGCTCATAGCAAGGACTAGAAAGTTTACAGAGGGAGGTGAAGGGTTCTATGAATAAAAATTGCCATAACATCAATAAGTTGATTCAAATATCTTGGACTGAAAGACCTCTGTTATTAGAAAATATTTGTTCAGCTGGGACCAGCAATGGGATGCATCCAATCTTTTCTTCCCCCACTTAAATATCCTTTTAGAGAGAGGGGGGGGGGGAGGGAGAGAGAGAGAGAGAGAGAGAGAGAGAGAGAGAGAGAGAATAAAATTATGTAATTTATCTCTCTACCTAACTACCCAGCTCTGCACTGGTTGATTTCAACCTAAGGCAAAGTTGACTTTCCATCTGCTATGGTGCAGCTCTGTAGAACCTCTCCATGGTTCATTATCTCTCTGATCGGGCCTTGACCCCATTTTTGGGATCATTGGTTATTTGTCTGGATGGCTGTAGGACTGCCTCTGAAGGCCATCTGTTGCGAGACTATTGGGCTTCCTTGGGCAGTTGGTGGGCCACTGTGAAAACAAACTGCTGGCTAGATGGACAAGGGATTCAATCCAGCTGAATATTTCTTATGTCGACATTTCTCAGTCTTGGCATGGTGAAGATGAGTGGTGGGTTTCAAAATTTTTTACTACCGGTTCCGTGGGCGTGGCTTTGTGGGCATAGCGTGGCTTGGCGGGGGTGGCTTGGTGGGCGTGGCAGGGGAAGGATACTTTAAAATCTCCATTCCCTCCCCCTTCCAGGGGAAGGATACTGCAAAATCTCCATTTCCTCCCAATCAGCTGGGACTTGGGAGGCAGAGAATAGATGGGGGCGGGGCCAGTCAGAATTTTTACTACTGGTTCTCCGAACTACTCAAAATTTTCCCTATTGGTTCTCCAGAACTGGTCAGAACCTGCTGAAACCCACCTCTGGTGAAGATGTCTTGACTTCAACTCCCAGGCTTCGCCAACCATTCCATGCTGGCTGGGGAATTCTGGGAGTTGAAGTCCAGACATCTTCACCTTGCCAAGGTTGAGAAACACTGATTTATGTCCATGTTCTTACATACGAAATTCAGCATCCTGTTCCTGGTTCTTTGCTTCTAGATATGGGGTAATTGAAGGCATAACCCATTGGCTTTATGATATAATCAGAACAGCCATGACGATAGATTAGATTAGATTAGATTAGATTAGATTAGATTAGATTAGATTAGATTAGATTAGATTAGATTAACAGAGTTGGAAGGGACCTTGTAAGTCATCTAGTTCAATCTCCCCGCCCAAGCAGGAGACCCTACACCATTTCCAAACGCTTCCAGTGATGAAGCTCCCACAACTTCTGAAGAAAAGCTGTTCCATTGGTTGATTGTTCTCACTGTCTTATTTCTCCTTATTTCTAGGTTGAATCTCTCCTTGGGTCAGTTTCCATCCATTATTCCTTGTCTGGCCTTCAGGTGCTTTGGAAAATAGCTTGACCTCCTCCTCTCTGTGGCAGCCCCTCAAATATTGGAAGACTGCTATCATGTCTCCCCTGGTCCTTCTCTTCACTAGACTAGCCATGCCCAGTTCCTATAACTGTTGTTCATATGTTTTAGCCTCCAGCCCCCTGATCATCCCAGTTGCTAGTCTCTGACCTTTTTCTAGAGTCTCAGCATCTTTTTAATAGTGTGGTGACCAAAACTGGATGCAGTACTCTAGGTGTGGTCTTTCTAAGGGTTTATCGAGTGGTATTATGATACTTACAGCTCAGCCTCAAACTATAGGCTGTCCTCAACTTACAACCATAATGGAGGCCTGAATTTCAGTCATAAGCTGTTGGTGGTCTTAAATCAAGAGACCACGTGACTAGACTTGAGTTTACCACCATTTTTACGAGTCATTGCTGTTCTTAAGTGAATCATATGATTGTTACGGAACCATATAGTCGTTAAGCAAATCCAGCATACAAAAACATCGCACATCGCAGTCACCTGACCACAGGACCCTGCAACTAGTCATAAATGCCAGCCAGTTGCCAAGCGCCCCAAATGCAATAATGTGACTGTGGCGGGATGAGGGTGGGGTACGACATTCATAACTTTGAGGGCTGTTCCTAAGTGGCTTTTTTTGAAGTCCACTGTAACTTCGGTCATTTAGCGACTGGTCGTAAGTCAAGGACTACCCGTATTTCTAAAGGATTGGAGAATGGGAATGGTGCAAAACGCTCCTTGTCTAGGGACTCCCAACTAAGATGACGTAGCTTGGCCAGAATTCAACCCTCCCTCTTTGACATACCACACTTCTACCCACATTGGGGATATAGTCACACCTCTTTTGTAGGTAAAATTCACCTTTGCAAGTGTAGGCTTCCAACGATTTATCTTCTCCACTGCACAGGAACCTGTCAGTCACTACTTCGTCGATACTGGACACATTGGCATATATCATTCCCTTCTGAATAGCTGCAGAAACACATGTGGGACGCTGCAAGAAGCAACAGAAGTTGTTACTGGAGTAGCTAATTGGACCATTGGATAAAGGGTTCTCTATTTGTGTGTGTGTGTGTGTGTGTGTGTGTGTATTTATTTATTTATTGGTTCGATTTATATGATGCCCTTCTCTGGAGACTCAGAGCGGCTTACAATGTGTTAAGCAATAGCCTTCATACTTTTGTATATACCTGCTTAGTAGGGCTTTCGGCGCCCCCTAAGCAGTGTTCTTTTTTATACAAAATCGGCTTATTGCCCCCACAATCCGGGTCCTCATTTTACCTACCTCGAAAGGATGGAAGGCTGAGTCAACCTTGAGCCTGGTGAGATTTGAACTTGCAGTAATTGCAGGCAGCTGGTGCTATTTAACAGCACTTTAGTCTGCTGCGCCACCAAGGCTCTTATTGAGTCTATGGAGATTCTCAGTCATCCAGGTCATGGTTGTCCCAAAGTTGTTTTTTTTTCAAAAGGCACCTGGACTTTGTTTTTCCTTGATGACATTTCACTTCACATCCAAGAAGCTTCTTCACTTCCGACTGAATGGTGGAGGATGGAAGGATTTATAAAACAGTCATCGTCTATCTCCAGCGTATGACACAGTCCCTTTCAGCAGCTCCAAGAAGGTTCCACACCAATTTGCACTATTCAGATGATCCTGAGGGCACAGAAAAACCTCAGAGAGAGCGCTAACGACCAGATGACTGCAAGGAATACAAGTCCTTCCATCCTCCACCATTCTGTCAGAAATAAAGAAGCTTCTTGGATGAGAAGCGAAACGTCTTCAAGGGGGGAAAAAAAGTCCAGTTGCTTTTTGGAAAAAAAAAAACACCATACCTTTGGGACTTCAAATTGGGTTTTGAATACTGGTGGCTGCCTCCACTAGTCCCTAAAGCGGTTTTTCTCAACCTTGGCAACTTTAAGATATGTAGACTTCAAATCCCAGAATTCCCCAGCCGGTATCACCGCTGGCTGAGGAAATGTAGGCGTTGAAGTCCACACATCTTAAAGTTGCCAAGGTTGAGAAACGCTGCCTTAGAGTTATCTTGGTAAGATTTTTCAAAAGTGGTTTGCCATTATCTCATTCCTAGGGCTGAATGGAAGATACTGGCTCAAGGTCAGTATCGCTCTCTACATGGGGCTCCCCTTGAGGAGCACCTGGAGGCTCCAACTGGCGCAGAGTGCGGCCGCGCAGGTGGTTATGGGAGCAACATGGCGCTTCCGTGTGACACCTCTCCTGCGTGAGCTGCACTGGCTCCCGGTGGTCTTCCGGGTGCGCTTCAAGGTTTTGGTCACTACCTTTAGAGCGCTCCATGGCTTAGGACCTGGTTATTTACGGGACCGCCTACTACCACAAACAGCCTCCCACCGGCCGGTACGCTCTCATAGAGAGGGGCTCCTCTGGGTGCCGTCAGCCAAACAATGTCGACTGGTGGCCCCTAGGGGGAGGGCCTTCTCTGTGAGGGCACCTACTGTCTGGAACGAGCTCCCCCCGGAGATACGGAGGATCCCGGATCTGTGCACCTTCCGCCGTGCTTTGAAGACACTCCTATTCCAGCAGGCCGGCCTGGTCTAATTTTCTCCCCTTCTTTTAAATTTTTAAATTGAAATTTTAATTTGTTTTAAATTATTGGGAATTTTAATTGTCTCGGGCAAAATTATTTTAATTTGGTTTTAATTATGTTTTTTTTTTACTTTTGTATTTATGTGTTTTATTTTGTGCCTGTTCACCGCCCTGAGTCCTTCGGGAGTAGGGCGGTATATAAATTTAATAAAACAGAAAACAAACAAAACAAGGTCGCCCAGCTGGCTTTGTGCCTAAGGCAGGATGAAAACGCCCCGTCTCCTGTTTTCTAGCCTGATGCTTTAACCGTTAGACCAAACTGCCTCTCCAACTGTTCTTGAGACAATAGAAAACTGTACTGGTGTGAAATCAGCTGCCTCCAATGTTGATTTCTCTCCTACTTCCATTGTGTCTGTTCTGAGACACCACTGTTCCGACCTAGGCTTCCTCAAAAAGCACGAGGTAGAATCCTGGTCTCGACAAAACCCCTTTTATTAAAACAAACAGTGAATTCCTCTCATTCATCTTCAGCAAAGGCCTGGCAAACAGTTTTTCAAAACTGGAAAGCTGCCTTGTAAATATTGTCCAAATGTAGTGCTGTGCAAGGAAAGACTTGGTACAAAGTCTCTTGAGATTTATGGACAGATCTTCACACTCCTGAAATGACCGACTGAATGAATTGTTTCCTGAAAAAGCCCACTCCCCTTTCACTCCGCTTTTATTCCCTCTGGAAGGGACCATTCATCATCCACCTGTGACCTTACTCCCAAATCGACCCTTATTCTTTAGCAGCTGTTCCCTTCGTCTGGCAACTCTGTGCATGCGCGCACTGGGAACAGGCTCCAGCTGTTCGTCTGCCTCACTGATGTCTGTGTCAGCACTTCAAGCTGCATTTACTCTAGTGCTGACATAAGAAAGAGAAGCGGAGGTGTCTGGAAAGGGACGTTTGATTTTTCACCTACTTATTTTCCCTGGAGATAATATCCCCTAGGAGATGGGATGGGAGGGGGGAAATTCCTTTGAGCTGGAGCAGTAGATTAGGGGTAGAGTGACTTGGAAGATGGCCAATGAGTGCAGGGGAGTGGGGAATGGAAAGGGAGGGTTTTGGGTCTGGAAATCAGTGTTGGCTACGATGGAGTCGGATTTAGAATGTCGTGCTTAATAAATGGGAGTTTTTTTCCATCAAAGACTTTGTTTGAAATGCAATTTATTTGAGACAACCTCTAAACCTGACAGACTGATTCTGAAGGCAGCTGATAGCTGGCATATGGCCCTGGCCCCATCTCTGCCTCTGATGCAGAGCCCTCATCAGAGCCTTCCCCAGACTCCAGGATTGGCCCATATTCCTCCCCAACCTCCTCACTGTCCAAATCTGCTGCCTCTTGCTTTATCACAGGGGGTCTCCAAATTTGCCAACTTTAAGACTTGTGGACTTCAATTCCCAGAATTGCTCAGCCAGGAATTCTGAGAAATGAAGCTCAATAGTCTTAAAGTTGCCAAGTTTGGAAGTTCCTGTTTATCATGTAGCTTCCCCATTCAGTTGATGTATCCCCTTGTTCAGCGCTCAGCTTCAGTGCTCAAAACAAGCTTCGCAACCAGATCTTTGGTTTAGGGGCTTACCCTACATGAGGGGAAGTGGGACACGTTCCCTTTTTCACAGGGGGCAGAATAAGCCCTCTGAACAGCTGGTGCGGAAAAGAGCAGTGGTGGGTTCCTCCCAATTCGGCCGAGCCGGTAGTGGTGAGGATATGACATCACCGAACCGGTTCTCCCCCCCGTCCCCCCACCCACGTTATTCTTACCTTTTATTTGGTCCCACCCCCAATCTATTGCTGCCTCCTGAGTCCCAGCTGATGACTAGAGGGAAAAAAACTGTTTAAACTCTTGCCGCGGGGCTTCAAAGGGCCGTCCTACAGCTGATCAGTGTTAAAAGCAAACAAATGAGTCGGGTCGTAAGTGCGAGGACCTTTCAGAAATGACTCTGACCAGCTAGCCACGCCCACCTAGTCACATGACCTGCAAGCCACACCCACAAAATAAGCCACGCCCACAGAACCGGTAGTAAAAAAATTTAGAACCCACCCCTGGAAAAGAGGGTAACACTCCCGCTTCACCCTGCCTGGGTTGGTTTCAGATCTGTGTCCAAGTTATCCCAAAGATGCTTTTTCCAAAAGGCGACTGGATTTTCTTGGTTTTCTATTTCCTTTGAAAACGTTTCGCTTCTCCTCTTCAGTTAGAGTTGAGTTAGAGAGGAGATGAGAAGTTAGAACTGAAGGAGCTTCTCGGATGAGAAGCGAAATGCTTTCAAAGCAAAAACAAACAAACAAGAAAATCCAGTCCACCTTTTGGAAAAAGCACCTTTGGAAAACCATGACCTGGATGATTAAGAATCTCCATAGTCATTGTGCCCAAATTAAAATATAATACATTTTAGATTCAGCTATGTGTTATTTTTTTCAGTGACCTGCTACGGAAGTCAACTGTTGGGATTCTGAAGAATCAGGATAGAAAGATTATTGATGCTTTGAACTTGGGGATGGAAATTCTGACTGAAAGTTTCAAAAGGCCGGGTTGGTGATAGACCATCCATTCATCAGCCTCAGAGCCTTTTCCCGCTACAAGTTCCTCACCTAATGATATTTCTTCATTGCCAAGTTCTCTATCTCTGAGTCAGAGAAAACGATCAACATAAATCTATCATTCCTGTGACCTGTTGTTTTCCTGCCTTTTCCCCAGTCCTACTGTTCTAGACCAAGGTAAAGCAACACAGCCTAATTAATTTTATTTAGCTTCAGGCTGTCTTTTCAGCACTGTCAGCTTGAAGAGGGGAGACATTACTTTAAGGATGGTTTAAACCTATCACACAAATAGGCCTGGGATGAAATGAACGCAGTGTCATGGGGATAGAAAAAAAGAGATTTCCCAAGAATGTTTGTGCAAAGGGGAAAGGAGGTCAGTCACTCTAACTCAGTCTTTCTCAACCTTGGCAATTTTAAGACAGGTGGACTTCAACTCCCAGTATTCCCCAGCTAGCATGCCGCTAGGGAGTTCTGGGAGTTGAAGTCCACCTGCCTTAAAGATGCCAAGATAAAGAAACTGTTGTGGTGATGGATCTAGCCCAATAACTCACGAGATGAATTCTCTTTCTTAAGTAAATTCCTTTATTGCAGGCCTAGATTGATGCTAGGCCTTATGGAACCAGAGGTCACTGACCTTGGACCTTTCTCTTTCAGGTGCACATCTGGAACAACTAGAATACCTCGTGGAGCGAGCTATTATACCCAGGAGGAGGGGCTAGGAGGTAAGGAGTGGCTATGGGAGTGATGGGATATGTGGTTGGTTAACCCTTGCAGGGCTGTGTACCAGTGATAGCAATACAGTTAGGCATTTACCATAACAGAAACACTGCTAGAACTAATATATGTATTTATATTCTTCTCCGTTCCTGTCTATCGTATACTTGTACATTATTCGTAGAGTGCCAATTTTGTTATGTTTTTCTTCAGCCAAAGCCATAGCTTTGGTGGGATTCAGAACAAAAGGTGAACTTGGACAAAACAAAAAAAACCCCACAAAAATCCTTTTCTGCTCTCTCTCCTCTGAGTTTGCTCCCTGAATAAGTTGGGTAGTGTGGTTGTGTGTATGTGCGGCATTTGCACAGAGACATTGGTTGGTTTCATTTGATGAAAAAGCTGGAGCATTCTAATGATAAAGCCACAACATTTGAGAAAAAAGCCTCCCCCCCCCCCACATTTTGGGAGCACCAAAGGTTTCTAATTTTCCCATATGCTGCAAAATCTGAAACACAATAAAGTGTACTATTTCTGCATGATTTCTTGATGGTAAAAAATTTGATTTTTGTAACAGAGTTGTCGAAATCTGGAATACCTCACCCGATTCAATAGTCTCGCTACTAACTTTCACAGTTTTAATTCCAATTTGACTTCTATGGACCTAATCCCCTATTTAAGAGTTTCCTAAGAGGATGTGCGTAAGTGCATTAACATGCCTACAGTCCTGTAACATTTTAGCTTTTTCATTTTGTTCATTCAAATTTGTAATTTTTGTTTCACCGATAATTAATTAATTAATTAATTAATTAAAAATAAGTTTTAAAACTATCTTTTTGTATTTTCAAGGGAGTGACAAATTAACATTCTCCCGTTCGTTTTCTTTAAGAGACTTTTCCATCATTATTTCGTTTTCCCTTTCAGGTTCTTATTATCCAGAATCCCCGAGGAGGGAACCAAACACTCACACTTGTTTTGGTCTTGATCTGCACATTCATTCTCTTGTTGTCCAAGGAGATGAATTCGGCAGGCACCTTCTCAAAACTCAGTAGCTCCAGTTCTGTGAAGCAGAAAGGGACATATAATTATGGCTTTAGATCAGGGGTGTCCAATCTTGGCAACTCTAAGACCTTTGGACTTCAACTCCCAGAATTCCCCCAACCACAATAGCCAGTGGCTGGGGAATTCTGGGAGTTGAAGTCCATGGGTCTTAAAGTTGCCAAGGTTGGACACCATGGTTTAAATAGATTAATATTTAGGCTCAAGCATCTAATAGGTTACAGCAAGGAAAACCCATCCTCAAACAAAAATAACTAAACATTTATGGTGTTTCTGAACAGAGAAAGCAAGAAACATGGCAGATAAAAGAAAATATGGAGGATTGTTTTCACTTTCTGCCCTCAGAAAATGGATTGGTGAAAGGCAGTGACCTATAGTGGAGCAATTTCCTTTTCTGAAGAAACATGCTTGTTTTTTTTGTGGAAAAAAACCCCTCTGATACAAGTTCTGTTTTCTATTTTTTTAAAAAGAAATCCACTCGTTCTAATGAAACTGGGTTGGGTTGTTTGAAAGGGTGCCAAGAAACGTGAACTCAACATGTGAAATGTCTTTACAATATTTGTTCTGAATCATTTCTTCATCTTTCCTCTGAAATAGCAAAGGTTTTAACTGCACAAGTTCCTCAAAATCTCTCACGTTACATCCGCAAGGATAAGGATGTGCCAATCAGTCTAAATTGGTCAGTGACTGGGTCTGGCAGAAGCTGAGGCAGGATTTGGAAGATTTTTTCAATGGATTAAAAAAAATGCATTAGAAAAATTTTCAAATCTTTTTGCCCTTAGTTTTCCTTGAGATGTGTAAATAGCCTTTAGTCATTTTCTCAATGTTCAATATTTCTAAATATTTGGGGGGGGGGGAGTTTCCAGCCCTCTTCCCCTTTTTTTGTGGCATTCTTCAGGGATTAGGATTCTCCCTGTTCCTGTTTAACATCTACATGAAATTGCTGGGGGAGGCCATTCAGTGTTATGGGGTACCAGTGATGGAATTCAAATTTTTTTACTACCGTTTCTGTGGGCATGGCTTGGTAGGCATGGCTTGGTAGACATAGCAGGGGAAGGATACTGCAAAATCTCCATTCACACCCCACTCCAGGGGAAGGATACTGCAAAATCCCCATTCCTTCCCCACTCCTGGGGGAAGGATATTGCAAAATTTCCATTCCCGCCCCACTCTGGGGCCAGCCAGAGGTGGTATTTGCTGGTTTATTTATTTATTTTATTTATTTATTTTATCGTACTTATATGCCGCCCTTCTCCCGAAGGACTCGGGGCAGCTCACAACAATAAAACAATAAGACAATAAAATGAATACTAAAATAATCCAATTAAAATCCCCGAACGGTTAAAACTAAAACTAAAATTTCCAGCAGATCAGGAGATTTGTTGAAAAAGCCACGTCTTCAGGTCACCACGGAAAGAGCAGAGGTCGGTTCTCCGAACTACTCAAAATTTCCACTACCGGTTTTCCAGAACCTGTCAGAACCTCCTGAATAACATCCCTGGGTGATACTGATAATTGATACTTTAGCTCTGGCTGGCCAGATCATACTATTCAGACATTGACCCAGTGCCTGGAGCAGTGTTTCTTAACCTCAGCAAGTCTAAGACATGTGGACTTCAATTCCCAGAATTCCTCAGCCAGCATGCTGACTGAGGAATTCTGGGAGATAAAGGCCATTCATCTTAAACTTCTGGAGGTTAAGAAACACTGGTTTATATATTAGGGAGTGTTGATTTAGGGCACCTGAGTTGTTTCTTGGATACTGGTTTTAATAGTTTCTTCAATATTTCTCTTGTTCTTAGTGTAGGCCACCCAAAGTTATAGCACATAAGATGGACAGCCATATAAGTTTCATCACTCAATCAATCAATGCCATGCTCCCTCATATGCATGCCCTTGAACATTTTGCACCTTTTGCAAATATTATTTAATGCAGATTGAAGACCTGATCCTAGCAGACTGTTCACTGCTATTTCAAGATTTTTTGAATTTAATTTTCTTTCTTTATTAAATTTTTATGCTGCCCTACAAGGTGAGTCTGAGGGGGCTTACAAAGGAAGTAAAAATAGTTAAAAGTTTAAAACAACACAGAATTAAAATATTATTAAAAACTGTACTAAAAATGAGGGACAAGTACATTTGAATATTTCATTTCGATTTCCAAATGAAAGAAAAACCAAAGCGAAATTGGGCTATCTTCAATTTGCAGGTTTATATGGGACAATCAGAGCCAAAGAACGCACACACATTCACGAGAACAATGCAGGGAAATGATGAACTGAGGGAAAACATGGAATTGTAAAACATGGGAGTGTTTCACAAAATTGGAACCGATAATTCACCAAAACACATGGAAAATGAGTGCACATATTTATAAAATTAAATCAAGTGTACCAAACCAAATATGACAGATTGAGAAACTAAGAAGAACTGAAAGTAATAGATTTCCAAAAAATGGAAGAAAGGAAGGTGACCACTTTGTAAAAATGAGGAACCGATGTTGACAGTACAGCCCTAGAGGGACATGCACAGGTCATCTCTGGGGAGAATGTCAGAAGGGCAAGATGATGTGTCCACAGAATCCCAACTCTTTTAATTTAAGTTACGTATGATAAAAAAAAATCAGGTGGGGGCTTCCTCTGCACAGCTGAATGACAGGTGAACCCAGGGGTGGAAATGAAAAATTTTAACAACTTGTTCTCTGCCCAGATGCTGGGTGGGTATGGCCATGGGGGTGTGGCCTAGTCGGCTTCCTGCACCACGGGGGGAGGGGGCACAGGGGCGTTTTCGCTCTCCCCAGGCTCTGGAGGCTTTTCTCGAGCCTCCAGGAGAGTGAAAACGGCCTGCCCCGGGCTCTGGAGGCCCGAAAAACGGGTCTCGGGAAATCTGGAAATGGGCTGTTTCTGGCTTCCTGGGGGGTCGACGGAAGCTGTTTTCACCATCCTCAGGTTCCAGGAAAGCCTCCAGAGCCTGGGGAGGGCAAAAAACAGGCCTGCTGGAAGTCCGGAAACGGGCCATTTCCGGCCTCCGGAGGCTTCAGGGAGGCCTGCTAGGGTCAAAATGGAGCACGGGGGTGGGTGGGTGAGTGTCATACGCGCATGCGTGGGGGGGCAGGGCAGCATGGGGGTGGGTGCATGCGCATGTGGCGGGGCGCATGGGGGGCATTGCATTGTAGGTGTGCGTGATAGCGGGCGTGCGCGCTCTTTTGGCACCTGAGGAAAAAAAGGTTCGCCATCACTGTTCTAAGTTCTAATTAGCTCATTTGTCATGCTTCTTGTCTGTTCTATTGGGAAAGCTGACACCTCCTGTACAATTTAACAAAATAAGAGAGTTGGAAGGGACCTTGGAGGTCTTCTAGTCCAACTCCCTGCTCAGGCAGGATACCTTGCACCATTTCAGACAAGTGGTTGTCCAATCTCTTCTTAAAAACCTCCAGTGTTGATGCACCCACAACCTCTGGAGGCAAGTTGTTCCACTGATTAATTGTTCTAACTGTCAGGAAACCTCTCCTAATTTTATTCCTTGCTTAAAGGCAGCACACTGCAAGGTATGGAGAAGCCTGGTATCCTTACCATGATCTCTGCATGTTGTTGTTCCAGGCTTTTTCTTCAGGGCTCTGCTGGCCCCTTCGGTGCAAGGGAGGCAGATGGGTCTAGAAAGAAAAAAATGGATCTGTTTAATTTAATGACCCTTAAGAGAAATCCAGGGGGTGCCAGAAAGGTGGGTGGGTAAGTGCCAAGAGGAATACTTCACCGTGAAGTATTAGTACTGTTTTATAAAGCCTTTGTACGGCCACACCTGGAATACTGCATCAAGATTTGGTCACCACATTACAAAAAATATGTTGAGGCTTTGAAAAAAAAAGTGCAAAGAAGAGCAACTAAGATGATTAAAGGCCTGAAGACTAAAACATATGAGGAACTGTTGAAAGAATTGGGTTTGGCTAGTCTAAAGAAAAGAAGAATTAGGGGTGACATGATGGCACTATTCCACTATTTGAGGGGCTGCCACAAAGAAGAGGGAGTCAAGCTATTCTCCAAAGCACCTGAGGGCAGGACAAGAAGCAATGGGTGGAAACTAATCAAGGAGAGAAGCAACCTAGAACTAAGGAGAAATTTCTGGACAGTGAGAACAATTAATCAGTGGAACAAATTGCCTCCTCTTATTTTCCAAAGCACCAGAAGGCAAGACAAGAAACAATGGATGGAAACTAATCAAGGAGAGAAGCAACGTGGACTGTAAAAAATATGATTTCTGTAATAGAGTTGTCGAAGTCTAGAATGCTCTACCTGATCCTGTTGTCTCACCTACAAATTTGCATAGTTTCAGTCGCAAATTGACTTCCGTGGACCTTACTTCATACTTAAGTGGTCAGAAGAGGGGGCGTGCGTAAGCGCATAAATAAATAAAATAAATAAATCTAGAACTAAGGAGAAATTTCCTAACAGAACAATTAACCAGTGGAACATCTTGCCTTCAGAGCAGGGGGTTAGACTAGAAGTCCTTTAAGGTCCCTCTCAGCTCTAGTCTGATTGAATGAGGGAGGACAGGATGGCAATTCAAGTTGGGTAGGGCCAGCGGGGATTTTCCAATTTTGGAAATTAGCAGTTGGGTCAGCAAAATTCCAAGGTGCAATCAGAGGGGATTCTGTAAGCTACAACGAAGGGGGCTGTGGCCAGGTGGCCCTTGACTGGCCACCCTTCTTGTTTGGGATACTCAATCCACTGAACCCACAACCAAAGCCAGTACCTGTTTGTTTATTTGCTTAAAAAGTTAAAAGGGGCTTTCTCTGTCCTTTTTGCCCCTTACAGGGTAAAACTGTAATAAAAATAAACATTTCAGTAACGTACAGTCAACGTGAGAACACAAACTTTCACTGCAATAAACATGAAAGTCAGGAGGTCACAAAAACATTAAGCCTCACTCATCACCTCATTTATTTATTTATTTATTTATTTATTTATTTGTTTATTATTTATTTATTTATTTTTATTTATTTATTTTTATTTATTTATTTATTAAATTTATATCACGCCCTTCTCCCCGAAGGGACTCAGGGCGGTGAACAGCTGAGAATTAAAATAACATGCAATATAAAAGTTAAAATAATTAAGAATAAATTAAATTAAATGGCCACCCCAATTTAAAACCCCTAGCGATACAATTAAAAACCCCTAAAACCTATTCAGGCCAGGCCGGCTTGCTGAAATAAAAACGTCTTCAGGGCCTTACGGAAAGTGCGGAGATCCGGAATCAGCTGTATTCCGGGAGGTAGCTCGTTCCAGAGGGCAGGTGCTCCCACAGAGAAGACCCTCCCCCTGGGGGCCGCCAGCCGACATTGCTTGACCGACGGCACCCTGAGGAGGCCCTCTCTGTGAGAGCGTATTGGCTGGTGGGAGGTTATCAGTAGCAGCAGGCGGTCTCGTAAATACCCTGGCCCTAAGCCATGGAGCGCTTAGGGCCAGGGTAGTGACTGCCTCATACAAGGACCGTCCGTATGACAGTGATGAAAAAAGTAACTTTGCAACCAGTCCTCTCATTTACAATCTTTTCTGGTCTGTAAGGCAAAGAAAATCTATCTTTGTATTAACACTTGTATTTTATCACTTTATTTCATCTATCTATCTATCTATCTATCTATCTATCTATCTATCTATCTACAAATTTAGATTAGGTACTATATTTTATTGATTAGGTAACAAGAATTGGAAGAGACCTTGGAGGCAGGGGTGAAATTCTACCGGTTCGCACTGGTTTGGGCAAACTGGTAGTGATAAAAACTACTGGTTTGGGTGAACCGGTAGTAAAAAATACTTTAAAAAATAAAAAAAAGGTTCCGACGACCACAGCTGTGCCGCGCGATTGTTGGAACCTTTTTTTTTTTAACTTTTTTAAAGCATTTTTTTACTACCGGTTCGGGCGAATAGGTAGTAAAAAATGCTTAAAAAAAAAAGTTGGCCATGCCCACCCAGTCACATGATCCACGCCCAACAGGCCACGCCCAACAGGCCATGCCCATAGAACCAGTAGCAAAAAAAAAATTGCATTTCATCACTTCCTGGAGGTCTTCTAGTCCAACCCCCTGCTCAGGCAGGAAGTCCTGGTCTATACCATTTCAGACAAATGGTTATCCAATCCCTTCTTAAAAACATCCAATGATGGAGCACCTTCAAACTCTGAAGGCAAAGCCATTCCACTGATTAATTGTTCTCACTGTCAGGAAATCTCTTCGTGATTAGTTTCCATCCATTGTTTCTTGTCCTGCCCTCAGGTGCTTTGGAAAATAGGTTGACCCCCCCCCTGCTTTGTGGCACCCCCTTTTTCAAATATTGGAACACTGCTATCATGTCACCCCAATCCTTCTTTTCACTAGACTAGACATACCCAATTCCTGCAACCGTTCTTCCTATGTTTTAGCTTCCAATTTTGGTTGCTAAACGAGAACCTCCTGTAAGAGCCTAAAGTAAATGAGTTTCCAGTGGAAGATGCTGCCCTGGTAGATGAAAGAGAACTGGATTCCTTTAACAAGGCTTCAGTTGAGATGTGCAAAGAGCATAATTAGTGTCAATCGATCAATGTTTCAGAACAAACCAGGTGAACTTTAAAACCTTGGCAAAAAGCCACGATACCTGATTCTTCCTCCGAAGGTCACAGGTTTCTCCAATTCAATGAGGGAGATATCGTAGTCATAGAATTCTTTGATGCCCTGGGCCGTCTTAGCTCGAATGTTGTATAATTCATGGTCAATCCGCCTCTTTATCTTTAGCCTGATTTCTCCACCTGCCAAGGGAAGAAAGAATCAGAGATCCTCAATTTTCTTTTTCTACTGTAAAACATTGCATCGAGGGGGCCTGCGTGCCCTCTAAGGCTGGTTGTTTTTTTTGCAGTTGTTTCTTTACCCAAATTATGTAACATCATTAGTGCTAAACTACTTGTTACAGCCTAACAGTGCTTGTTACCTTAGAAGCAACATAGAATAACAGAGTTGAAAGGGACCTTGGAAGTCTTCTAGTCCAACCCCCTGCTCAGGCAGGAAACCCTATACCCGTGATGGCGAACCTATGGCACGCGTACCACAGGTGACACACGTAGCCATATCAGTGGACATGCGAGCCAGCTGATTTTCGGGCCTTCTGAGCCCACCAGAAGTAGGGAACCAGCTTGTTTCCTGCCTCCGGAGGGCCTCGGGGAGTGGTGGGGAAGGCCCATTTTTCTCTCTCACCTGGCTCCAGAGCCTTTCTAGGAGTCTGGGGGCAAAAACAGCCTTACACACACACACACACACACACACACACACACCCCAGAGGCCCTCCAGAGGCCAGAAACAGCTTATTTGCCAACTTCCGGAATATACACAGATTTTATATATATATATATATATGTATGTATGTATGTATGTATGTATATATATTTGCCTCACTCTCTACATGTACCATGTGTTTGTGTAAACGGTATTGCACTTTATTAAATCATGGTTAAAATCATGGTGGCCATCTTGTAGAAAGAAGGGTCACTAATGATCTCTGAGATTTCTTCCAACACTAAGCCATTATTAGATTACGATGGTTTAATGTTGGGTGGAGTCTCAGAGGCCATCTAGTGACCCTTCTTTTTTCTACAAGATTTTATTTATTGTTTATTTATGTATTGGTTCGATTTATATGCCGTCCTTTTCCAGAGACTCAGGGCGGCTTGCAACGCGTTAAGCAATAGCCTTCATACTTTTGTATATAGCTGCTTAGTAGGGCTTTCGGCCCCCCCCCAAGCGGTGTTCTTTTTTATACAAAGTCAGCTTATTGCCCCCACAAACCGGGTCCTCATTTTACCTACCTCGAAAGGATGGAAGGCTCAGTCAACCTTGAGCCTGGTGAGAATTGAACTTGCAGTAATTGCAGGCAGCTGGTGTGACTTAACAGTGCTTTAGTCTGCTACACCACCAAGGCTCTTAGTATCTTAGATGACCACCACTTGTCCTTTGAGGTAGATCAGGTGAGGAAGCAGACACTGGAAGAATCCAGGAGTGCTACTTCATCACTTTAAAGCAGTGTTTCTCCACTTTGGCAACTTTAAGATGGGTGGACTTCAACTCACCCACAATTCCCCAGTCGGCAGGTATGGGGAATGCTGGCATACTGGCTGGAGAATTCTGGGAGTTGAAGTCCACCCATCTTAAAGTGCCAAGATTGAAAAAAAATCCTGTTGTAGAATATAATCACAGAATCATGAAAGCCCTTGCCATTTCTTATACGAAAACACAACCACCGTGATGTTAAAACAACTCAGTCCTGAGAAAAGGGGAGACGTGACAAGGGGACTTAGAATCCTCTTCTCACATCTCCCCTTTTCTCAGGACTGAGTTGCCTTTAATTTTTTTCCCTTGAAGGCTCCTGCCTATTTTCACCCAGGTGTTTTCCACCTGTTCCACCCTCTGTGTGTGTATCAACAAAACGGAAGAAAATAAAACTGAGGGCAGGCCTTGAAACACGTAGGGTAGACATTCTGAAGAAAACCAATACCTCCCCCAAGATATCCTCATTAATCTCCTGCCCAACCAAACAGGAAATAATACACCAGGAGCTTTGCTGAATAAGGCAGGTAAACATTCAGATAAACTTTGCCACAAGGAAGCAACTACTGATTGCCTCTATGATGACCATTCCCTTTTTACATTGGCATGTAAGCACTTTCCACTAGGGTTGAGGTTAAACCGGGTTTTGCATAATGAGATGTATTAGAAATGGGGGGATGGCAGGCTTCTGGTGGTTTTATGAGGTGAAAATGGGCCTTGAGGCTTGAGACCAGAAGGGGTAAAATGGCCCTTAAAGTTTGAATGTCATTTTGGATTGTGAGATGGGTGGCCTATAAACTTAATAAACAAACAAATACAATCCCCTGACTCTAAAAAATGCAAAAAAAGGTGGGTGGTTGTGGAATAGTTAATCCTATCTATCCTAAGTAGGCTACAAGGCCCATAGAATACAACATTGGTGAAATTCATTTTTTTTACTACCAGTTCTCTGGGCGTGGCTTGGTGGGAGTGGCTTGGTGGGCATGGCAGGGGAAGGATACTGCAAAATCTCCATTCCTTCCCCACTCCAGGGGAAGGATACTGCAAAATCTCCATTCCCTCCCCACTCCTGGGGTAAGGATATTGCAAAATCTCCATTCCCACTGGGGCCAGCCAGAGGTGGTATTTGCCGGTTCTCTGAACTACTCAAAATTTCCACTACCGGTTCTCCTGTCAGAACCTTCTGGAATTCACCCCCTGGAATACAGGTAGTTACTCGATTTACATCACTTCATTTAGTGACTGTTCAGAGTTGCAAGGACACTGGAAAAAGTGACTTATGACCATTTTTTTACATTTACAGCCATTGTAAGCATCCCCCATGCTGATGTCATCAAAATTCAGACGCGTGGCAACTGACTCATATTTATGACCGTTGCAGCGTCCCAGAGTTGTGCGATCACCTTTTGTGAACTTCTGATAAACAAAGTCAATGGGGAAGCCAGATTCACTTAAACAATCTAACAACTGCAGCGATTTACGTAACAACCATGACAAGAAATGGGGCAAAGCTCACTTAACAACTGTCTCGCTTAGCAACAGAAATTTTGGGCTCCATTGCAGTAGTAAGTAAGTCGAGGACTACCTATATAGAATGAAAGGCTGAACGTGAGGCACGAGTCTGTTTTTTAAATCCCTATCTTAGTAAAACTAACAGCAAATCCACTATTGTGTTTACGCACAGTAGGTCATTCCATAATGTTCAGTGGAACTAGGACATTTTGCTGCCTTCAAAAAACAGATCATAGATTGTGTCTTACTTCAGTTGATTTATAAAAGCCAGCCAGATTTGCAATTGGAACTTAAAGTAACATTGGCAACCGCAAGCGATCCAGCTATGATAGAAGTGCTAACCAATACAATGATTTTTGTGTAAATTCAGCTGCGTCACTGAACTTCAGCAGTGCAATTAGGAAACATCTGTAGGGTGGTTTCGTAACATATTCATGTACAAATCCACAGATGCTTTTTTTCCCCAAAAGGCAATTGAACTTTGTTGGCTCTTTCTTTGAAAAGGTTTCGCTTTCTCATCCAAGAAGCTACTTCAGTTCAGAACTGAAGAAGGACACAACCATGACCTTGATGATTGAGAATCTTCATCCATGTGCAAAACCCTTCAAAATGTTAGTATAGCCTCCCAAACATGCTAAAGCCAATTTTTTGGGGAAAAAAAGAGAACCCAACTAAGCCACGAAGGTCCTCACCTTATGGGCAATTACAGGTAGTCCTCGACTTACAACCACAAGAGCCTTGATAGTACAGTGGTCTACGCACCCTGTTATTAACACAGCTGCCTGCAATTTACTGCTGGTTCGAATCTCTCCAAGGCTCAAGGTTGATTCAGCCTTCCATCCTTTCTAAGGTAGGTAAATTGAGGACCCAGTTTGTGGGGGCAATAAGCTGACTTTGTATAAATATACAAAAGTATGAAGGCTATTGCTTAACGCATTGTAAGCCGCCCTGAGTCTCCGGAGAAGGGCGGCATATAAATCAAATTTTTAAAAAAAACAAACCTGAGCTCAGAATTTAAGTAAACAATATGATAATTGTTAGTATCATGATTATTAGGATTATTATGCTTAATATTATTATTATATTAAGAAAATAATGGAATGTGCTGAAATGAGTAAATTGGCATTTGAAATTAGAGAACAAGAAGATAAACAATATAATAAGATATGGGATTTATTTTATCAATGGTTAGATAAAAAAATATGGAAATGAAATATGATAGAGATTTTTATAATACAAGAATTGTAGAACTATATTAAATATAACATAAAGATGTATTATTATTATTATTGGATTGATTCAGGATGATGAAATGAATGTTACAATCTAAATTAACTCAAATCTTAGAATATTTTGTACAAAATGAGGGAAGAATAGCTATAGTCAAATAAATGATTAATGAGGACAATAATACATAGATATATATTTGATAATATAAGAATTTAGGTAAATTGTAAGCTATGAATATGTTGAAGACGCACAAAAGACTTGTAACCAACCAACACAATTACACTGTGTGTAATTGAAGATGGTTTTATGTATGTTTGTTTAAAAATAAAAATAAAATTTTTCAAAAAAATAATTATTATTATATTCTTATTAGAAGATACGTTAAGAGGGAAAAATGAATAAGCTTACTATGCTCAATTGTTTAATATATACTATAATTCTCTAATTAATATACTATTAATTAGAGAATTAATTAGAGAATTAATATCAATGTAGTAAATGATGTTGCAAATTCTGATGGTTATTGCACAGAGATATTTGTACCCAGATGACACACTGTTTAAGAGAAGATGGAATGTTTGTATTAAAAAAATAAAATAAAAACTTTTTTATTAAAAAAAAAAGTACGTTGCTTAGTGATCCTTGTAAGTCATCTAGTCCAACACCCCCTCCCTGCCCCCCAAGCAGGAGAATATGAATCCTTCTATTTCCCATCATTCAGCCAGAACTCAAGAAGCTTCTTGGATGAAAAGCAAAATGTTTTCAAGAAAAAAACCCAAGAAAATCCAGTTAGTTGCCTTTTAGAAAAGCACCTTTGGAACTTTGGAGGTGAAGGGCAAATTGTTTCATCTACTAACTCTTCCAAGATAGATAAATCAGGGGAGATTCAAATGCTGTAGTTAAGGACCAGGTAGTCCTTGACCTACAACCTTTCATTTAGTGACTATTCAAAGTTACAATGACACTGAAGAAAGTGATTTACAGTATCAATTTTCGCCTAGAGAAAGTAAATTGATACTTTAAAACTCTATATGTATTATATTACTCTCTGCAATTCTATCCATATTATTATACTTTTTTTCTGTATTATTTTAATAATTTTCAATAAAAATTTATAAAAAAAAAGTGATTTACAACCGGTCCTTGCACTTGTGACTGTTGTATCATGCAATCAAAATTCAGGCACATGGCAAATGGCATGTCTTTACAACAGTTGAAGTACAGGTAGGTAGTCCTCGACTTACGACCACAATTGACCCCAAAATTTCCATTGCTAAGCAAGACATTTGTGAAGCGAATTTTTTTCTCCCATTTTACGACCTTTCTTGCTATAGCTTGTGAAGTGAATCACTGCCGTTGTTAAGTTAGTAACCCGGTTGTTAAATGAACCTGGCTTCCCCATTGACTTTGCTTGTTGGAGGGTCGCAAAAATGACTTTGGGACACTGCAATCGTCATAAATATGAGTCAGTTGCCTAACGTCTGAATTTTGACCAAATGAGCATGAGGATGCTGTGACGTTTTTAAGTGTTGGAAAAATAGTCATAACAATCACTTTTTTCAGTGCCGTTGTAATTTTGAACCGTCGCTAAACAAACTGTTATAAGTTGAGGACTACCTGTATATTCTCTGCTATTGGTTGTAGTGTCCCAGGGTCATGTGATCACCCTTTGTGACCTTCCCATCCAGCTTCTAACAAACAAAGTCAATGGGAGAAAACAGATTCGCTTAATGACTGCACGCTTACAACAGTGGCAAAACAGGGTGATAAAATCAGGTGCGATTCACTTAACAACTGCCTTGCTTAGTAGATGCAGAGATTCTGGTCCCAATTGTAGTTGTAGCTCAAAGATTACCTGTACACTTCTCACTCTGCCTATTGGTCCTATATTCTACATCACCCAGTTTAAGCAAGCAGCATTCAAGCAGCATTACATATTTTCTTTGGTTCTTCCCTACGATCCTCTGTTCTTTCTTCTCAGTTAAATTTTAGACTGTTATTCCTTTAGGGTTTTCTGTGTTCTTGTTCTCTCGAGATGGTCCCAGGTATGTTGATGGAGCTACGTACAAATCAAGGCAGAATCCAGCATTTCATACTGGAATGGGTGTTTCTGAAATTCTATCCCCAATTAAATGCAGGGAAATAATGCCTCAGAAATCCCTGAAGATGGGAAGACCCCAGAGCTATGCAGGAACCACGACAGAATGCATGCTTTCTTTTAAATATAGTGTCTTACCCAGAACCACGATCCAATTAGACGTATTTTGCAAGTGGTTGAAGCAGTGAGCCGCTGTTAGAACCCAGGTACTGGAAATCAAGGCACCTCGGCAAGTAGAATCCCTATGATGCTAGGGCAAAAATTAAATACAATATAATCAGGTTAGCATCCCAGAATTACGTTCTAGGTCAGGGGTGTCAAACTCGATTTGAGGGCCACATCAGGGTTTTTGTTTGACCTCGGGGGCGGGGGGGCCAGGGGGAATGGCCAGGGTGGGCGTGGCCAGCTCGATGTCACTCATCGAGGCTCTGCTTTCGGTCACGATGGCCCACCTGGACTCCGTTTTCGCTGGCAGAGGGCTGCAGGAGGCCGTTGCGGCCGAAAACGGAGATCGGGCGGACCTCCCCAAGCTCTGCTTTTGCTGGCAGAGGGTTGCAGGAGGCCGTTGTGGCCAAAAACGGAGCCCTGGAGAGCCATGCGCAGCCCTGGCGAGCTCCGTTTTCGCTGGCAGAGGTACCATGAGCCAGTTCTTCACTCTTTCCAGGGAGGGCCCACAGGCCAGATCCAAGCACCCTGTGGGCCAGGTTCGGCCTGTGGGCCTTGAGTTTGGCACACCTATTCTAGGTCATCTCTCCTTGACTGGGGGGCAGTCCAGATTCCCATCCTTTAACCATCCAACAGAACCAAATATCGGGGATAAAGCAAGTTAACTGCAGGTGGGGGCCACATTCCTATAAGCCCCTACAGAAATCTTGTAAGAGGAAAGAGATCACAACAGTTGCAGGAACTGGGTATGTCTAATTTAATGAAAAGAAAGACAAGGGGAGACATGATAGCAGTGTTCCAATATCTCAGGGGTTGCCACAAAGAAGAGGGAGTCAAGTTATTCTCCAAAGCACCTGAGGGCAGGACAAGAAGCAATGAGTGGAAACTAATCAAGGAGAGAAGCAACTTAGAACTAAGGAGAAATTTCCTGAGAGTTAGAACAATTAATCAGTGGAACAACTTGATTCCAGAAGTTTTAAATGCTCCAACACTGGAAGTTTTTAAGAACAGATTGGATAACCATTTGTCTGAAGTGGTGTAGGGTTTCCTGCCTAAGCAGAGGGTTGGACTAGAAGACCTCCAAGGTCCCTTCCAACTCTATTATTTTATTCTATGACTTGGGCGGCAGTGGTGGAGAACAACAGTCTGTACTCACTGTGTTTTGGAGACGCACATGCCAAGGGTTCTTCTGATCCCACCTTGCACTGTCCGAGTAGTTTGCCAAACCACAAATGGCCTCCAAATCTCTAGGATCTAAGATGGTTAGCAAGTTAATGAATCTGGGAGAAAACTGATCATCATCAATCTTGCCATTTGCCACCCTTACTTGCGTGTTCTTTCTACACAGATGTTTATGGAGATTTTCAGTCATCCAGCTTTGTCCCAAAGGTGCTTTTTCAAAAGACAATTGGACTTGTTTTTCCTTGGAGATGTTTCGTATCTCATCTAAGAAGCCTCTTCAGTTCTGACTAATAATGGAGGATGGAAGGATTTATACTATATATCAATCCTTCCCTCCTCCACCATTCAGTCAGAACTGAAGAAGCTTCTTAGATGAGAGGCGAAAAGTCTTCAAGGAAAAACAAGGAAGCCCAGTCGGCTTTTGAAAAAGCACCTTTGGGATTTTCTACATAGAAGATTTCAAGGTCTATCACTCTTTCAGCAGAACCAACCCAATGGGCCTTCTGTCCAAAGGCTCCCACTGGCTTTGTTTAGTGGCAAAATTTCTCATGTTAGCAGAGATTAGTTTTGCATGTGTGAAAAATCAACCCATTTTTATGTCAATACTTTAGGGGTGTGTGTGTGTGTGTGTGTGTGTACTTGTGTGAATGCATGCCTTTGAGTCAGTGTCAATTCCTGCAACTACCTGAACTAGTCTTTGCAGATTTGTTGGCAAGGTTTTTCAGAAGTGTTTTGCCACTGACAGCTTCACAGGGCTGAGTGAAAGTGACCGACCCAAACTCACCCAGCTGGTTTCATGCCCAAGATGAAACTAAAACTCAAGAGTCCCCTAGTTTCTAGCCTGGTGCCTTAACCAGTGCACCAAACTGCCTCTCTTCTTTCACATTTACATCATGCATTTCTAACACTGCAAAATGTTGGTTTCATTTCTATTTTGTTCTGGATCTTATTATCTGCTTTGCATAAATAAGATAAAATAAATAAAAAAGAGCCTTGATGGTACAGTGGTTTAATGCACCCTGTTATTAGCACAGCTGCCTGCAATTTCTGCTGGTTTGAATCTCTCCAAGGCGCAAGGTTGACTCAGCCTTCCATCCTTTCTAAGGTAGGTGAAATGAGGACCCAGACTGTGGGGGCAATAAGCTGACTTTGTATAAAATATACAAAAGAATGAAGGCTATTGCTTAACGCATTGTAAGCCGCCCTGAGTCTCCGGAGAAGGGCGTCATATAAATCAAATAAAAAAAAAATAAAAAAATAAAAATAAAAATGATTCAAAATAGGGAAACAAATATTGAACCGTCTACAACGGAACAAATAGAAACATAAAATGCGGGCGAAGTTATACAGGAAGGACTGTTCACATACAGGCTGGAACTATCTACAAGTAACAATAGCACTTAGACTTATATACCGCTTCGTAGTGCTTTATAGCCTTCTCTAAATGGTTTACAGAATTAGCACATTGCCCCCAACAATCTGGGTTCTCATTTTACCGACCTCAAAAGGATGGAAGGCTGAGTCAACGTTGAGCCTGGTGAGATTCGAACTGCTGGCAGAGGGCAGAGTCAGCCTGCAATACTGCATTCTAACCACTTTGCCAATACAGCTCTTCAATCCTCATAACTATACATTTGGCGACCATTCAAAGTTACAACGAAACTGAATTTTAATGTTAATATTTATTAGCTTAATATTTTAATGTTTGATCTTGTTGTTTTTAGTTTGCTTACAGCAAAGTTTACTGTAAGCCACCTGGAGTCACCTTTGGGTGAGATGGGCCGCATGTATAGATTCCCACAAGCATAAGACTGAACATTGGATAGGTGCACCAACCCTTTGCCCCTTTCCCCCTTGCACACAGGTCCCTGGTAAACAAGATAGATCCTACACACCCAACAGATCTTCAAAAGCATTCTTGAGTTCCTGTGGATTTTCCATCACAAAGACATGCCTTTCGCCTGGCTTCTTTGATGCAATCTCATTCATGGCACTCACCTCAACGTCGAGGTTCCCAATGCCAAAAACATAGATATCTGAATGAAACAACAACAGGACATGCACTGATGATGTTATCTAATTGGGTAATGAAATGTCTTGCAAGAAAATAACCAAGGGCCCTTCAAAAGGACAAATGTTAACATGGGATATTCTGGAAGAGAAGATAGGACAGTCCCCGAATCTTATCAAGGGATTCTTTCAGATTTATCAAGACAGTTAAGTAGCAAGGATGAATGGGCTGGATGCATTGAAAGCCATATGAAATAAGACAAATAAGAGCTTGACTCTTTAGAATTCATTTTGAGGGAAACTAAGCAGATAGATTTCCAGCAAACCTGAGGTGAATCCGGCAGGGGGTTTTATACTATATTCTAAGATCTCCGAGAACATTTGCAGTGACTTAAAATTGTGTTACTTTACTCTGTGGGTTGCTCAAGAAAATACCTTAACTGAAATTACTTTTCCTGGAGAGATGCAGGAGTGATTGAATTTTCTGTTTTCAATTATTGCCACATGAATGACTTGCCTGGCTTTTTAACAATTGCTCCTGCTGTTTTCCAGCAGCAGCTTTTTTCCAATTGCTCTATTTTGGGCAGCCTCTTTATCTGAGTTGTTTCTTCTAGTGTTAGTCATAGATGAGCTGCTAAGTTACTTATTTCTCTGTTGGCCCTAACTGGCGACACATCTCTTGGGTTTTAGACAAGGGTTGGCAAACAAATTTATAAATGAATGAATGAATGAATGAATGAATATTAAGATATTAAAATTAATAGTTGGACTAAATGAATGAATGAATAAATAAATAAAATATTAAGATATTTAATAGCTGGATAGATAGATAGATAGATAGATAGATAGATAGATAGATATTTAAATTAATAGCTGGATAAATGAATGAATGAATGAATATTAAGATATTTAATTTAATAGCTGGAACAGTAAAGTGGATAATGGGCCACAACACACTGTGGTAGTTGATTGATTGGAGAGTGCTGGCTCTTGCATGAGGCAATCTAGATTATGATTGGTTACTG
The DNA here is from genome assembly GCA_022577455.1 of Arizona elegans. Classification (NCBI taxonomy): domain Eukaryota; kingdom Metazoa; phylum Chordata; class Lepidosauria; order Squamata; family Colubridae; genus Arizona; species Arizona elegans. Next base: position 153,189,761 of record JAKOOJ010000003.1, read on the forward strand.
CGTGTAAAGGGGGAAGTTTTCCCTTTCTCCCTCCGCCCCCCGCCTTTTTCTTCTGTGTGCCCTGTATGCTCTGTGATGCTTTTGTTTGCCTGACTATCTTGACTGATATACATATAGATGTTAAATGTATTTATTTATTTTTTATAAAAAGTTCAAGTTCGTGTCAGCGTCTGTGATTTCATTTGAATACCTGCTGTGTAATTCCCTGACAATAAACAAATAAAACCTTACATCTCTTGGAGAGCATTTACCACGGGTTACTTACTCCATGAGCTACAGCCTTTCTTCTGACAGTGGAAAGTGAAAGTGAAAGTGAAAGTACAGGCTTTCCCCAGAAAGTAGAAAGTGGTGCTTTACAGTGAAGGCAAATCTCAGCTGCTCATGATAACACTTGGATTTTGTGAGAGAGTGAGAAAATGAGTGTGGTCAGGGTGAAGAATTGATGTTTGATTTATCTAGGAGCAGCAATCTGAGAGAAGCAATGAAGTCAGATATGAGAGGTAACCTGGGAAGAAAAGCATTTCAAGAGGAGGAAAAAATGATTTATTGAGGATCCCCACATAACAATCAGAGAAAATTAACTCTGGTAGCTTTATAAGGGCTACAAGAACATTTATTTTGCTTCGTGTTGTGATCTCTAGGCCCCAGCAAGCTATAACTGACCCCAAAAGGGGGGCTTGTGTCCCAGATTCAAAGTTCTGACAGTCACAGCCACCCCACAGTCGTGTGATTAAACTTTGAGCACTGGGCAATATGATCACATATACAGCCCTTTGCAAAGTCCTGCAGTCACGTGATCACATTTTATGACAATTTTGACTGGTGCTTACTTCTAGTTTTCAGCAAAACTGCACCCATAGTGAACCACTATGTCACTTAACGACCACAGCTTTTGCCTAATGACCATGGCATTGTGATGTCTCCCTTGGATGACTCCTCTGACTCTTCCTCGGAGGCCGGCTTGAGGGAGGATGAGCTCATTCCTGGCATGTTAGGAACTGGGTTAATTAATGACTCTGAACTGCTGGCCGAAAGTGATTTATAGGGGGCTTTGGCAGGGGACAGTTTGCAGGTCACTGAAGAGGAGGAGCTGCCTTCCATGTTGGATCCGAGAGCATGCAGGGCAGAGAAAAGACAAGAGCAAAGGAGATCTGCCAGATTACTCGGGAGAAGGCCCCGCCCGTCTTGATGGACTGCACAGAAAGCTATTTATCATGGCAGGCAGAGGGAGGCATTTCTGGGAACAACGTGTTTGTTTTGTGGCTGTGTTTGTTCATGCTTCCTGCTTGACTTTGTGCCTTGGAGACTCTGAACTTCTCTTGCCAAGTGAACTCTTGTGGATGTACTTTCAGTTTTGCCTCTTGGCTTTAAGTTTGTTTGGTGGATTTACTTGTTGGAGCAATCTTTTGTGGACTACTGGCCATTGCCTTGTGGACTAACCTTGGCCTGCTTGTGGGTGGCTTTATTTGGGGAAGTTCTCAGGCTGGGTGAAGGGAATTTTTTAAATTTAATTTAATTTATTTATTTTATTTTGTCAAGCATGTATTTTATGACAGATACAAGTGTAAACATAATTATAAATACATGAAAAGGATACGAATAAAAGAAAACATTAGGACAGGGACAGTAGGCACGCTGGTGCGCTTATGCACGCCCCTTACAGACCTCTTAGGAATGGGGTGAGGTCTAAGGTTAAAGTTTTGGGGATTTGGGGAATCCCCCCAAAATTGCTGGGGAACATTAATAAACTCTGTAAAATACATTTACATGTGTGTGTGAGTGAGTGAGTGGGGCAGCACAGGCATTTGCTTTACAACCAGTGCAAAAAAGGTCATAAAATTGAGTCAGTCGTGTGATCAACTCATGTTAGGATCATCATGGCATACGTCCATAATGGACAGGCTCCATTATGGTTATATGTCGAGGATTGCCAGTAGTGGGTTTTCAGTTGAGCAGTAATTATACAGATATTCAGTCTGTTGTAGAAAAACAAGATTCTTAAGGGAAGGCTTGCTATCCCAATATAACACAATTCATTCTTTTGAAAAAAAAAAATCAAGCATGATTTTCTTACCGAGATAATCTTTTCGGTTTTCTCTCACATTCAGCAGACCTTCTATGAGGTTCACTGCCATTTTGGGAGAACCTCCAAGATTGGATTTTCCTGAAGACAAAAAAATAACAACAAACAAATTAAAGGACAAAATCAGAAAGTAATTCCCAACCCATGTATCAGGGGTGAAATCCAGCAGGTTCTGACAGGTTCTGGAGAACCGGTAGCAGAAATTTTGAGTAGTTCGGAGAACTGGCAAATACCACCTCTGGCTGGCCCCAGAGTGGGGTGGGAATGGAGATTTTGCAATATCCTTCCCCCAGGAGTGGGGAGGGAATGGGGTTTTTGTAGTATCCTTCCCCTGGAGTGGGGTGAAAATGGAGATTTTGCAGTATCCTTCCCCTGCCATGCCCACCAAGCCATGCCCACCAAGCCCACCAAGCCACACCCACAGAACTGGTAGTAAAAAAATTTGGATTTCACCACTTCCATGTACTTATGGCAAAACAAGTGAGCCAAGGGTAAGATGACCAGACGTCCCGCTTTTGGCGGGACAGTCCCGCTTTTGAGCAATTTGTCCCGCGTCCCGCGGCGTTTTAAAAAAGTCCCGATTTTTCATTCTGCCTCCTGGTTGCCGGCTGCCTCCTGAATCCCCGCTGATGGCTAGAGGGGAAAAACCTGTTTAAACTCTTGCCGCGGGGCTTCAAAGGGCCGCCCTACGTTAATTAGCTCGGCTTCCCCCTCTCAGCTGATTTGCACAGGGCTCTGCTCTTGCTAAATTGCTCAGTTTTTTTTTCCTCTTTGTGCAAACCAAGCTCAAAACGAAACTGAAAGTAAAACAGGCTGTTGGCTTTGCGGTTTGCTTGCAACGTTGGAAAATTAGGCAGCAGATTTATTTTCCTTTTCCTCACCAAAAAAGGTAAGTGCAAACAATGGAAAATTATTTAGGGCAAAAGAGGAGAGTTCAAGATTTTAAAACACAAAAGAAAAAAAAGCTCTTTTTAACTAGGGAATTGTAATAATTGAGATATTATTAATTGTATACTGTGTTGAAAGCAGAAATGGTTAAGTTGTGGTTTGGAGGAATATATGGGGGAAATTATTTGGTTTATTATTATTGGTAAGTATAATTAATTGATTTGTAAGAAATTGGATTGCATGGAAATAATTGGAATATTCATGTTCATATTGATTAATATACAAAAAAGATAGTTATATAACTAATTGATTTATATTAAAATGTTGAATTTGTATTAAACAACTGTATTACATAATTACATAATTAACCAATGTGAGGATGGATATAAAAATAGATGACAATGGGAAGGGGTATAAAATAGAATAGAAGGGAAAAATTGAATTTGATTAAGATTAGAGATGAGGATGAAGGGTAAAATTGTTTTTTTAAAAAAATAGATGAGGAATAAATATGGCAAAAAGGAAATATAGAAATTGTAAATTTAATTGAAATGACTAAACACTGTTTAAATTTGTGAACCAGCCAAATATTCTGTTCAAAGAAAATACATTGTATGTATGTGTGTTTCTAATTATTGCTATTTATTCATATTTGTTCTCTTTTATTCTTTAAAGTTTAACAATTCATTCTTTATCTTAATATCTTTATATTTGTTTGGGGTTGGCTTTCTTCCCTTTCATCTTTTTTATTGTACAGCAATCTTTCTCCTCAAACCTACCACCTCTCTTTTCTTTCCTTCTTACTTTCTCTTCCCCCCCTCTTCTTCTCCTCCCTACTTCCTCTTCCTTTCTCCTTCTCCTCCTCTCTTCCTCCCTCTCTTAACCGTCACTCCTACTCTAATTTCCCTTCCCTTCCTTCATCCCTCTCTATTACTGTATCCTTTTATGCATATGGACTACTCAGAGGGCTGAAAAAGTTATTTTTGACTGGTCCTCGCACTTTTGACCAGTCCTCGAACTTACGACTGTCCTCACATTTTACATTTTTGCCCTATCTTGTCATCATGGTGAAGAGAAGCAGTTGTGAAATGAGTGACATGGTTGTTAAGAATGCTGCACGGGCATAAATGTGAGGATGGTCATAAGTGTGAGGACCAGTCAAAAGTGTGAGGACCTGTCAGAAATGACTTTTCAGCCCTCTGAGTAGTCCCTATACACACAGCCATGGCCACCCGGTCACATGACCAGCTAGCCACGCCCACCCAGTCACATGGCCTCCAAGCCACGCCCACACAATAAGCCACGCCCACAATGGTGTCCCTCTTACCAATGTTAAAATCTGTTCACCTTACCCTATACACATAGCCATGGCCACCCGGTCACATGACCAGCTAGCCACGCCCACCCAGTCACATGACCAGCTAGCCACGCCCACAAAATAAGCCACGCCCACAATGTCCCTCTTTACCAATGTTAAAATCTGGTCACCTTAGCCAAGGGGCCTGGTGGCTCAGCAGACTGATAGCATTGTGATTAACACCAGCTGTCTGCAATTACTGTAAATTCGAATCTCCCCAGGCTCAAGGTTGACTCAGCCTTCCATCCTTTCTAAGGTAGGTAAATTGAGGACCCAGTTTGTGGGGGCAATAAGCTGACTTTGTATAAATATACAAAAGTATGAAGGCTATTGCTTAACGCATTGTAAGCCTCCCTGAGTCTCCGGAGAAGGGCAGCATATAAATCAAATTTTAAAAAAAGAAGAAGAATAAATTGTGGAAAACTCAAGGATGATCATATTGAATTGGTGTTGTGTTCTTAAATGAAAAACAGAAATAGGCAAGCTAAGAAAAATGAAGACCTGGCATGGTTTCCTGGGCAGTCTGAAGACCATGACCAGGCTGACCTGTGACTGTACTAAAAACAAGAGAGAATTTTTAAAAATCCTTGTGATTGGTAGGCTGGAGCCTGGCTTTGAAACACTAAATTTCAGTCTAAATCTTCATCTAGTGGAGGCTTTTGAAGACCACAAGCAAAAGGGTTTACATCATAGATGGTCAGAAGAGGGACCATCCCAAGGGAGGGATGGTCCAAAGAGCTCATCTTAGAACAAAGATGGTGGAACTTTATGTGCTCCAGAACTGCATTCCCCAAAAAATAAAATAAAAAATAAAAAATGGTGCAGCTGATGTAACTTCCCATTTCTGTCCCCAAGGTGCTTTTCCAAAAGACAACTGGTTTTCCTTGGCTTTGTTTCTTTGAAAACATTTCGCTTCTCTTCCAAGAAACATCTTCAGTTCTTCTTCAGTTAGAACTGAAGAAGCTTCTTGGATGAGAAGCGAAACATTTTCAAATAAAAAAAAAACAAGAAAATCCAATTGCCTTTTAGAAAAGCATCTTGGATCAGCCATGACCTGAATGATTGAGCATCTCCATAGAGATTCCGACTTTTGTCATATTAAAATACACACATGCTTAAAACTGGACAGCAATTTTTAAAACCACTGGGAGCAAACCGTTCTGGGAAGGATCGGTTGGACACCATATCGTAAGATTTATTCTGGAATTATGAGGATTAGGTGTTTCTCCACCTCACCTCCCCCAAACCCTTGGAGAAATGGAGGAGAAGAGAATCAGAAAAATGAGCTCTCCACCTCAACCAATTCCTGGGGGTTGATTGCTAGTTGAGGAGATGTTCTAGTTCTTTGGTTCCCTTTGTGGCTTGTTGATTGTTCTCTTTTGAATGATATATAGATGTTTATGTCTATGTGCCTGCTAGTGGCTGATTTGGTCTGAATGCCAGGCTTCCAGGAATTCTCTAGCGTTTTTGGACTTGGCTTGGTCTGGGGATGCTCACAGTTGAAACTATGGTTAATTTTATGCGAGTCTTGTGCGATTAAGGAATTTTTCAACATATCTTCTCATTGCTAATTGGTGTTCATAGATGCGCTCTGCTAATCTCCTGCCTGTTTGTCCTATGTAGCGGTTGCAATCTTTACAGTAGTGGTCAAAATTGTGGAAACCATTTGGGAAAAGTGGATTTTTGAGGTTTGATGGCTAATAACACCCCTTTTTTTTGCGGAGTTTCAAGATAATCATATTCCACTGCTGGAATGGCCTGGGAATAGCCCAGACCTTAACACAATTGAAAATCTATGGAGCTGACTAAAGAAACTTGTTAGTCAGAAGTGACCCAGCAATAAAACTCAATTAATAGAAGCAATACTTCAATCTTGGTTTCACATTATAACAGCTGCAGAACTAAAAGACTTGGTTCACTCCATGGGCAGATGTTATAAGGCCGTAATCCATGCCAAAGGTTATCCAACTAAGTATTAACTGATGTGATAATTTTTGAATATCTTGTTTTTTCTATGGTAATAATTTTTGTATATCTCATTTTTTCTACATGTTTCACTTTTCTTCTTTATACTGTAATTGCTATTCTAATAGCAAATCCTTCATAAAAGTTATTGCATTACATTCTTGATTAAATTATCTTTCCATTGATATATAATTTTATGGCACTACTAAAAAAAAAAAGTGGTGTTATTAGCTAGTTTTAGAAAATACACTTTTCCCAAAAGGTTTCCACAAGTTTGGCCACTACTGTGCCAGAGGTCTTCAAACTTGGCAACTTTAAGACATGTGGACTTCAACAAGTCTTAAAGTTCACTTCAGCTTGTGTTGAAGTCCACAAGTCTTAAAGCTGCCAAGTTTGAAGACCTCTGCTGTATGCTGTAGATCAGTGGCTCCCAACCTTTTGGGCACCAGGGACAGGTGGAGAGGTTTTTCCGTGACTGGGAAAAAACCTGTGGAGAGAGGTTTTTCTGTGACTGGAGCAGGCATGGTTTCGCATGTTGCCTGCCTCTCACAGATGGGGCTTTGCTTGTTTGCGCAGCCCGGTTTCTGGCATGCCACAGCCCGTTGCCAATTCATGTACTGGGGATTGGGGATCTCTGCTGTCGATGACTCCTGGTTTTTTTTTTTTCTTCTGCAGCTGCTGGGTCTTTTAGTTTACTTAGGATGTTTTAGAGGGCCTTAGTTGGTTTGTGTGGTACCCTAATGCCATCTGGTTATAATAGTCTGTTTGTTCATGTCTTTGATACTTGGCAGTGTTATCTTTTTCACAGCTCACATGATAAGAGCAACACAATGAGAGCAAACCCCACTCCCTCCTAGAACTGATGATGTTACCTAGTTTGGGTAATGAAATGTCCTTCGCGGGTGTGGGGAACACCTGTCAGCTTTGGAAGCCATATTAACAGCTTCCACGCTGCCACCTTCTTGCGCTTGGGAAATTAGGGGGGGGGGATTTAGTAGAGGGAATGTAGTTAAGACAAAATAGCATTCTTCTTTTCGGTCAAGGTCATGGCATTCCTGCATCTGGCGAAGGAGTGGTTGGAGTCAGGGGTGGGTTCTAATTTTTTTTACTACCGGTTCTGTGGGCGTGGCTTATTTTGTGGGTGTGGCTTGGAGGCCATGTGACTAGGTGAGCATGGCTAGCTGGTCAGAGTCGTTTCTGGAAGGTCCTCGCACTTACGACCAGTCCTCGCACTTACGACCCGACTCATTTTTTTTTTATTTTTTTTTTAAATTTGATTTATATGCTGCCCTTCTCCGGAGACTCAGGGCGGCTTACAATGCGTTAAGCAATAGCCTTCATTCTTTTGTATATTTTATACAAAGTCAGCTTATTGCCCCCACAAACTGGGTCCTCATTTCACCTACCTTAGAAAGGATGGAAGGCTGAGACAACCTTGAGCCTTGGAGAGATTCGAACCAGCAGAAATTGCAGGCAGCTGTGTTAATGACAGGGTGCACCAAACCACTGTACTATCAAGGCTCTTTGCTTTTAACACTTTGTTTGCTTTTAACACTGATCAGCTGTAGGACGGCCCTTTGAAGCCCCGCGGCAAGAGTTTAAACAGTTTTTTTCCCTCTAGTCATCAGCTGGGACTCAGGAGGCAGCAATAGATTGGGGGTGGGACCAAATAAAAGGTAAGAATAACGTAGGGGGGTGGGGGGTGGGAGGGCGGGGGGGGGGAGAACCGGTTTGGTGACGTCATATCGTCACCGCTATCGGCTCGGCCGAACCAGACCGAACCGGGAAGAGCCCACCACTGGTTGGAGTGGTATCTCGAGATGGGACGGATGTATTTGTAGGTTTCAAAATTTTTTACTACCGGTTCTGTGGGTATGGCTTGGTGAGCATGGCATGGCTTTGTGTGAGTGGCTTGGTGGGCATGGCAGGGGAAGCATACCGTAAAATCTCTATTCCCACCCCACTCCAGGGGAAGGAGGTAATCTCCATTCCCTCCCTACTCCAGGGGAAGGATACTGTAAAATCTCCATTCCCTCCCTACTCCAGGGGAAGGGTACTGTAAAATCTCCATTCCCTCCCTACTCCAGGGGAAGGACACTGCAAAATCCCCATTCCCTCCCCACTCCTGGGGGAAGGCTATTGCAAAATCTCCATTCCCACCCCACTCTGGGGCCAACCAGAGGTGGTATTTGCCGGTTCTCCGAACTACTCAAAGTTTCCACTACTGGTTCTCCAGAACTGGTCAGAATCTGCTGAAACCAACCTCTGGATGGATGGTAATTGGACCATGTGATGGACTAATCGCTTCAGGGGCTGGATTTGGGGTTTTGATTTACTGGGGGAAAACCCGGAACTCTCAGATTCGGGTTTTCCCAGATGTGCCAGCATACCTACTCTAATAAATGGAAACTTTGAGAAAATACCTGTCTCAGAATTTTTAACTGGAGTTGGTTTCTTCTGAAACGCTGACATCAAGCTCAGAGAACACCAAGGACCCCTCATTTCAACCCTGAGCTACAAATAGTTTCCTATATGTAAAGTAAAGTAAAGTATGAAGAGTATTGGACCTAAAACACTGCCTTGGGGAACACTGCTATTAACATGTACAGGATTTGATAAAGCGCTTCCTATTTTGACCACTTGTTGTCTGTTTGACAGGAAGGCAGCTATCCATTTATGTAGGAGTCCAGAAATGCCATAGGATTTTAGTTTTAGAAGTAATTTGTCGTGTACCACTGAATCAAAAGCTTTACAGAAGTCTATGTAAACTGTGTCTATTGCTTTGCCCTGATCGAGATGTCTGGTACAATAACCATCGCTAGATAGTGAATGGTCTCTCCCCCCCCCAAAAAAAACCCCACTTTCAATCTCCCCATTTCTCCTTACCATCCGTAAGCAGAATGATAGCATGGCGGACTTTGCTCCATTGATCCTTTGAAAATTTTTCTTCGTTAATCATCATCTCGTAAACCGCATAAAGGGCCGCGTAAATGTTGGTTCCCGTTGCATTGCCATGATCTGCAAAAAGGGTTCGATTAGTCTTAAGAGATTCTTCTTTTTAAAGCTCAGTTTCACTAAGGCTTGAGAGGCTTATACAGGTGGTCCTTGACTTACAACAGTTCGTTTAGTGACTGTTCGAAGTTAAAACATGACTGGAAAAAATTGGCTGATGACGGTTTTTCACACTTACAACCGTTACAGCATCCCCGTGGTCATGTGATCAAAATTCAGACGCTTGGCAATTGACTCGTATTTATGACGGTTGCAATGTCTCAGGGGTCATGTGATCCCCCTTTGGTGACCTTCTGACAAGCAAAGTCAATGGGGAAGCCAGACTCGCTGAACAGCCATGTTACTAATTGAACAAGTCCAGGGATTCACTTAACAACGGTGGCAAGATAGGTCGTCAATTGGGGCAAAACTCACTTAACAAGTGTTTCACTTAGCAACCGAAATTTTGGGCTCAATTGTGGTCATAAGTCAAGGACTACTTGTAAATTAGGCATACAAAAGGACAATAAAGGGCATGACGCAAGAGGCGTAAGAGGGAACTGCAATAGATAACATTCACCAAAGTTTTGTGAATTTCTTCCCGGTTCACTATTGGTAGCACGCAGCACTTCTGCGCATGCGCAGAGCATTTTTGATGCCGTCTGGGTGGGTGTGGGGAGCCTCCCGCCGCTGCCACTACCGGTTCGCCCAAACCGGGGCGAATCAGGAGCAACCTACCACTGATACGGCAGGCCAACTTTGCCACAACTCAGAGGCCCAATGCAAGCTGGCTTCCATTGCAGTATTTGGGTTATAGCTTAGTCTAGAGCAGGGGTCAGCAACCCGTGGCTCTGGAGCCGCATGTGGCTCTTTCATCCCTCTGCTGCGGCTCACTGTCACTCAAAATATGTGTCACAACTGCCAACGTGTGACATCCACCAGCACACAATTTATTAAGCTTTTTGATCCCCGGTAGGACAATCATGGATAAATCAAGAAAAGAAAGGTTTCAGAAGAAAACAGAATCTTTAATTCAACTATATATGCTAGTTTTGTGGCCGCTCAGGGAATAGTCAGTTACGGGAAGAGTTTTGTGGATCCCGGTGTTTTCTTTTCTGTGGGAAATGGGTCCAAAGGGCTCTCCGAATGTTTAAGGTTGCCAACCCCGGCCTAGAGAAAAAAAGGAGTAGGGAGGATATGATAGCAATATTCCAGTATTTGAGAGGCTGCCACAAAGAAGAGGGGGGCTCAACTTATTCTCCAAAGCACCAGAAGGCAAACCAAGAAACAACGGATGGAAACTAATCAAGGAGAGAAACAACCTGGAATCAAGTAGAAACTTCCCAACAGTGAGGACAATTAACCAGTGGAACAGCTTTGCCTCCAGAAGTTGTGGGGGCTTCATCCCTGGAGGTTTTTAAGAAGATACTGGACAACCATTTGTCTGAAATGGTATAAGGTTTCCTGCCTGATCAGGGACTGGAAAACCTCCAAGTTCCCTTCCATCTCTATTCTGATTGATTGATTGATTGATTGACAGCAAGGCAGAAAGATTTTGAGGCTGGATGGAAAGGAAGCAATCAGGGCAAAATAAATGGTTGAACTTGAGGTAAACATTCCAGCCTTTCTTTTTTTCTCTTGATGGCTGCCAGCTCAAATCAAGTTGACTTCCAGAAGCCATACCCTTCTATCCAAAAATTATGTGTACGTATATGTATGGGTAAGAAAGAGATGAGGGAAAAAGTATGAATGTGATACTGTACAGGTAGTCCTCGACTAACAACACTCTTGTTGTTAACAGTAACAGTATCACAGCAACAACAGTAGTGACTGTCTGAAGTTTCAACAGCACTGAAAAAAGTGACTTATGACCAGCGGTGGATTTCAAATTATGTTACTACCGCGCGCCTGTCTTCCACACATGCGCCAGGCATCAAAAACGTGCCTAAATAGGATGGCATAGAGCTGAGGCGGGGGTGGGGGGGGTGGGCCCACCTGCGAGCGATTTCTGCTACCAGTTCGGGTGAACCAGTCCAAACCGACTGAATACCACCTCTTCTTATGACTGTTTTTCACACAAGCATTTGGGCTCAATTGTGGTCGTAAGTCAAGAACTATCTGTATATGTGTGTGAGATGAATTTGTGCCTAAGGGGGAGATCTCTCTATACAGTGAGACAACAATAACTTGGGGCTTGTATCACAAATTTGTCGGTTTTGCCCACTCCATCCTCTCAGAAGCCAATGATGAGAAGCAGTGTGTCAATATTTTAATCAAAATAAAAGATCGACTGTATTTTTTGGAGTATAAGATGCACCTTCCCCTCCCCCCCAAAAAAATAGAGGGTGAAAATCTGGGTGCGTCATATACTCCAAATGTAGCCCCACCTAGCTTCTCAAACGGAGGTTTCAGAGGCTGAAAAAAGCATCAGAAACAAAGCTTCAGAAAAGAAGCCCCCAAACAGAGCTTCAGAAGAGAAACCCCCAAACAGAGCTTCAGAGGCTTTTTTTCTGAAGCTCTGTTTCGGAGGCTTTCAGAGGCAAGAAAAGAAAGTTTTTTCTGAAACAGAGTTTCAGAAGTTTCAGAGGCAGAAAAAAAAGCAAAAAAAAAGCGAGGCACAGAGCTCACAACCAAGGAACCTGTTGCTAAAATTCACCTCTGGGAACAGCTGATTGGGGGTATTCCTAAAGGCCCATCCACCTGCCAATCAGCTTTTTTCTTATTTTCCTCCCCAAAAACTAAGGTGCGTCTTATACTCTGATGCATTTTATACTCCAAAAAGTACGGTATGTATCAAATGTATAAAGCCACCCAACTCACAACAACACTAGGCAACATACAGAGATATAATAAGTGGAACAACTTGCCCGCAGAAGTCGTGAATGCTCCAACACTGGAAATTTTTAAGAAGATGTTGAATAACCATTTGTCTGAAGTGGTGTAGGGTTTCCTGCCTGGGCAGGGGGTTGGACTAGAAGACCTCCAAGGTCCCTTCCAACTCTGTTATTCTATTCTATTCTATTCTATATTGGGGTGGGGGAGGTGGGAGGTGAACAAAACTGATCTAAATGCCTACCTTTGTAATTCATACTATTTTCCATCGCATCAAGCACCATATCAACATCTTCAGCGGCAACATCACCAATGTCGACAATTGTCTTGGGCTGGCTGGCATAAGATACGACTGAGAACTTGACCGGAACTTCAAAGCTAGAAATCTGAGGAGCAAAGAAAAGCCAAAACACAGGGGGAAAAAAAAAACAGGATTACGTTTTAGAGAACATCCATCAAACGGGTCATTTTCTTTACCATCAAAGAACCTTTTTCCATATGATATTCTTCTACCAAAGTATTTCATTCTAATGCTTGGCAAAGAATTTTGAGGCATACTTGAGAGTTAGTTTGGTTTAGTCCAGAGGTGTCAAACTCAAGGCCCGGGGTCCGGATCTGGCCCACAGGATCTGGACTGCAGGGCCACCCTGGAAACAACAAATGACCGGCTCGCTGTGCTTCTGCTAGAGAAAACGGAGTTTGCAGCCGTCCCAAATTCCGTTTTCTGTGGCAGAGGGTTGCAGGAGGCTGTCGCAGCCGAAAACAGAACTCAGGAGCCTGTTTTTGCTAGCAGAACACTCAGGCCACCACAGGCACCCCTGACACGAGTGACATCGAGCTGGCCATGCTCACCCCGGTCCCCCAAGATCAAACACAACCCTGATATGGCCCTCAATGAAATTGAGTCTGACACCCCTGGTCTAGTTGTTAAGGCACCAAACTAGAAAGTGGGAGTCTGTGAATTCTAATCCTGTCTTAGCCATGAAAGCCAGCTGGGTGACCTTGGACCTGTTACTCACTTTAGTATAACCTAAATATGAACCAGCAGTGTGCTGCAGCTGCCAAAAAAGCCAAGACAGTTCTAGGCTGCATTAACAGAAGGATAGAATCAAGATCACGTGAAATGTCAGTAAAGCTTGATAATGTCTTGCTAAAGCCACACTTGGAATACTGAATCCAGTTTTAGAATACAGTAGAGTAGAGTAGAGTAGAGTAGAGTAGAGTAGAATAGAATAGAATAGAATAGAATAGAATAGAATAGAATAACAGAGTTGGAAGGGACCTTGGAGGTCTTCTAGTCCAACCCCCTGCCTAGGCAGGAAACCCTACACCACTTCACTTTTGGTCGCCATGATGTGAAAAAGATGTTGAGACTCTAGAAAGAGTGCAGAGAAGAGCAACAAAGATGATTAGGGGACTGGAGGCTAAAACATATGAAGAATGGTTGCTGGAATTGGGTATGTCTACTTTAATGAAAAGGACCAGGGGTGACATGATAGCAGTGTTCCAATATCTCAGGGGCTGCCACAAAGAAGAGGGAGTCAAGCTATTCTCCAAAGCACCTGAGGGCAGGACAAGAAGCAGTGGGTGGAAATTAATCAAGGAGAGAAGCAACTCAGAACTAAGGAGAAATTTCTGGACAGTGAGAACAATTAATCAGTGGAACAGCTTGCCTCCAGAAGTTTTGGGTGCTCCCCAATACTGGACGTTTTTAAGAAGAGATTGGACAACCCTTTCTCTGAAATGGTGTAGGGTTTCCTGCCTGAGCAGTGGGTTGGACTAGAAGACCTCCAAGGTCCCTTCCAACTCTGCTATTCTCTCTCTCTCTCAGGCCAACCCACTTCACGGGATGGTTGTTGTGGAAAAAAGAAGGAGAAGAAAATGTGTTAGGTATGTGTGTTGGGTATGTTAGCGGCGTTGAGTTATTTGAACAAATAATAAAGGGAGGATACAAACGAATAAATTAAAAAATAAATAAATAAAAACATTCCACAATGCTCCCTCAGTTGATTTGAAGCAGGATCCAGATCCACTCGCTTTCAATGCAGCTCGAATTGATCAGGAATACATAATACAGGTAGACCCTGGCTTGTGACAGGTTTCTTAGCAACCATTCATAGTCCCAACGAACCTGTGTGTGTGTTACACTTACAACCTGGATTCAAGTTCTGACAGCCCCCTCCCAAGTCACATGACCGTACTTCGGGTGCGCCATAACCAGACCACACATATGGGTGCTTGCGGCGAAGTGCAATCACGTGACCACATTTTATGACAGTTTTGCCTTTTGGTAATGGCTTTTTTCCCCCTTTTCATTATTTTACGGCGAAGTAACCAACTTTAGGCCAGTTATTGAAGGACAGAATGCTGCAAGAGCTCGTTTTTACCACAAACATCTACAAAAGCCATTGGCTTTTCCTGTTGAAGTTGAATTGTGCGGAGTTTTCTGTCAAACAAAAAAGCAGGATCTTTTAAATATTATTCACTGAAAGGAATAGGATCAGCTGTCCTCGTTTGTTTGTGTGCGATACTAAGGATTGCAGTCACTGATCGGTTGATAACTTGGGGGCCAGCAAGTCTTTGCATTGTTCTTCGAAAATCCTCTCACCAACACACCAGCAGCTGAATACACAAGATACAGGTCCCAGCCCTGTTTCAAAACCAGCTTTTAATCCATTTCTCCCTATTCAAGGTGACTGAATACTGCCAATTTACAATCATTCAACAAGAGTGATCATCCCTCAAGGAAACCTATAAATCCACACTTCTGGCTGGGGAATTATAATAGAAGAGAATAACAGAGTTGGAAGGGGACTTGGAGGTCTTCTAGTCCAACCCCCTGCTTAGGCAGGAAACCCTACACCACTTCAGACAAATGGTTATCCAACGTCTTCTTAAAAGTTTCCACTGTTGGTTGGAGCATTCACAACTTCTGGAGGCAAGTTGTTCTACTGATTAATTGTTCTAACTGTCAGGACATTTCTTCTTAGTTCTAGGTTGCTTCTCTACTTGATTAGTTTCCACCCATTGCTTCTTGTCCTGCCCTCAGGTGCTTTGGAGAATAGCCTGACTCCCTCTTCTTTATGGCAGCCTCTGAGATATTGGAACACTGCTCTCATGTCTCCCCTGGTCCTTCTTTTCTTTTCTCTTTTAAAAAAGTTTATTTTTTAGAGAAACAAACATTTAATACATCAGTTTTCTCATCCATGTGACATCTCGGTGATATCTTCCAAAGTTCTTTCTTTTTCTGTATAATTGTCATTACTTCTATCTTGATCCTTATCCAGTCCACAATATCAATTCATCACTAACATAATATTCAACTCATCACATATTTTTACATACTTATATAATTAATCATTTATATTTCTTCTCCAACCAATAATAAAAATCATTCCATATTTTAAAATATTCTGAGTCTTCTCTATCTTTAATCATCAAAGTTAATCTATTCATTTCTACACAATCTAAGTTTTTTTTTATTACTTCTTTTTCCAAAGGTATTTTCTCCGCTTTCCAGTTTTGTGCATAGACAATCCTTGCAGCTATTATTACATACATTAACAGATAAACTTTTTCCTTGCTAATTTTTTCAGGTAGGATACCCAGTAGGAACAGCTCTGGTTTAAATTTGATAGGTTGATGTATCATTTCCTCCAACCAAGTCTTAAATTTAATCCAATAGTTTTTAGCTTCAATTACTAGGATCATATTATCATATGTGGTGGACATGTCCGGAAGCTAAAAACCCTAGTCCTTCTTTTCATTAAACTAGACCTACCCAGTTCCTGCAACTGTTCTTCATATGTTTTAGCCTCCAGTCCCCTAATCATCTTTGTTGCTCTTCTCTGCAGATGCTCTGCAGATGCTCACACAAGTGCATGCGCTTGGCCCTCCCAGAAATCCATCCCGTCTTTCCCCACTCCCCACCCCTGCTCCTGTTGTGGCCCGTCAGCGGCCTGTGCAGCTAGTAGCTGATTCCAACAGCGAGGAGGCTGGTGTGGTGCTGCGCCAGCAGCCTGTGCAGCTGGCACTCGAGTCGGACAATGAGGAGGCTGGAGAAGATGTGGTGCCAGAGGCGGGGATTCAGCCAGGGCCTTCAGAACCTCCAGAAGCTCCCATAAGTGAAGAGGAAGAAGAGGAGGAGCCTCTTTTTGATGCACGAGTGTGCAGAGCTGTTAAAAGGCAGGAGTGGCTCCTCAGGAGTAATGCTTGGGGCTAATTGGCCACTCCCCTAGCCTACTTAAGGAAGGACAATGGCTGATGCAATTTGCAGGGAACAACTTTGTTCACTCTCCTTCACGTCTTGATCTTAGTTCTCTGCCAATTGCTTCTGGGCTTTCTGCCAACCATAGTAAGATTACGATTATTTATTCTTTGGATTCTTGTAGGCTGTTAAGAAAGTTAATTAACAGCCTTTGTTTGAAAAAGACTGATTTAGTTTAGTAAACTAAGGTTTGTACAGACTTTGTGTGTGCTGCGTTCTTTGGGGTCCATAGCTGGGGCAGAACAGCTCCAGGCCGCCAACCTGAAAAGGTTGGGGAACACTGCTGTAACATTAACATTATCAAACAGCATCTTCTATCTATCCCAGGTCCTTGGAAAGGACTCAATAGGTGAATAAAAGTGCCAAATCCAGTCTAACTGGGTGACCAACAATTAATAATATCGAATGTGTTCCTGATTCTCAACAGCCCCAGTGGCTCACAACAATCAAATAAAGAAACCACAACATTCTTGCGCTAGACCGAACAGAGGATTAACTTTTCTTTTCTTGCTCTGATTCCTGTAAAACTCTAATTCCAGCAATTAGCTAAATTGGCACACACAAATATTTATTTTCTAAGTTGGCTTTCCGTGCTGGTAGGGGAGGGATGATCACTCTAGGAATGCAGTCAGGGAAAGATGGCTTAGGACTTGATTACCTACAAGACCATCTTTTTCCTGTCTGGGTTCCTTCTGCCTGATTACTAACATCTGGATCCCAGCTGTAAACCACACTCATAAAGTTTCATGGGATGTGCTTCTTGGCAGTTGTGCCTGCTCTGTTGAACAGCGTGCCCCAAAGCTTATTTGTATTGCCTCAATCTATGGAGATTCTGAATCATCCTGGTCATGGTTGTCCCAATGTCAACTGGTGTTTTTCTTTGAAAATGTTTCCCTTCTTCAGTTCTAACTGACTGGTTATTGCCTCAGTACTGTTGGTCTTCTGTAACAGAAGAGTAGAAGCCCAAAGGTACAATGGAATCATGCTTCTGATGATTATTGATGGAGAAGACATATGCATCAGGAGTGGGTTCTATTTACCTTTACTACCGGTTCACATCGTGTCACCTCGCGCATATGTAGATTGCCTATGATGATGTCCGGGTCAGTGGGCGGAGCCTCCTGCCAGTTTTACTACCGATTCTTGTGAACTGGTCCGAACCGGGGGCAACCCGCCACTGATCTGCATCTACTATTCTTTTGTTAGTTATGTGCACTGTGGTGGCGCAGCGGTTAGAATGCAGTACTGCAGGTCTAACTCACTGCTTATTGCCAGGAGTTCGAATCTCATGGGTTCAAGGTTGATTCAGCCTTCCAGCCTTCCGGTAAAAGGTCGGTAAAATGAGGATCCAGATTGTTGGGAGCAATATGCTGACTCTGTAAACCGCTGTAAAAGCACTGTGAAGCGGTATATAAGTGGTATTGCTAATTTATTTTATTTATTTTATTAGTTCAATTTATATGCCGCCCTCCTCCGAAGACTCAGGGCGGCTTACAATGCACTTATAGCAATAGCCTTCATTCTTTTGTATATACCTGCTTATTAGGGCTTTTGGCCCCCCATAAGCGGTGTTTCTACAAAGTCAGCTTATTGCCCCCACAAACTGGATCCTCAATTTACTTACCTCGGAAGGATGGAAGGCTGAGTCAACCTTGAGCCTGGTGAGATTTGAACTCACACTAATTGCAGGCAGCTGGCAGCTAAGTGCTACATAACAGCACTTAGTCCACTGCACCACCAAGGCTAATTGATGTATTAACCCTATAAGTTAAGCTTCCTGGAGTCCCTTTGTGCAGGGTGTAAGAAAGATGGCCTTGACAGAGATATGCAGAATTTGTTGTGTAGGCAAAAGTTGCTGAAGCAATATTTAAGTCCAAAGTAATGCTATAACATTCAGAAGGGGCTTAGACAGATGCCTCCCTAATTCCATGGAGTATAAGAAAGAGGGGGACAAACAGACTTGTAAAATTCAGTTATTATAGCCAATCTCAATCAAAGGAGCTTTAGGTTTCCGGTCGTTTTCCGGTCTGCAAGGGTGGGCTACTGGGGGTTCAGAGGGGTTCGGGAGAACTTCTAGCTAAGATTCTGTGCAGTTCGGAGAACTCCCAAATCCCACTCCTGGCTGGCCCCGCCCACCCCTTCCCTCCCAGGAGTCCCCATGTGGCCCATTTTGAATGCAGGGCTCAGGGAGGGCAAAAAATGGGCCTACCAGAAATTCAAGAAGGCCAGAAACGGCCCTGTTTCTGGCCTCCATGGGGCCTCCAGAGCCTGGGGAGGCCATTTTCGCCCTCCCAGAGGCTTGAGAAAAGCCTCTGGAGCCCAGGGAGGGCAAAAATAGCCCGCCCCCACCATGGTGCAAGAGGCCAACTAGGCCATGCCCACCATGACCACACCCACCCACCAACTGGGCAGAGAACCCCTTGCTAAATATTTTGAAGCCCATCCCTGCTTGACTGGTACCTAGTGAAGGGGACATTTACCCATGGAGGGAGCATACAGATTGACAAATCAATAAATAAACCAACGTAATCTACTCACATACTTATTTTGGTGAAGATCCCTTTCTCACTTCCAACTTTTGCGGATTTAATTTTGTACACACTCTGATTTGGTTGCTTATTGTATGGTTAACCTGGGTTAGGCCTTCTAAAAGTTCAAATTTATATTATATTTGCAGGGTAAACATATCCTTATGTCAGTAGTCACCAGTACTGTTGCTAACACTACCACCATCAAGCGCCAGGGAAATCAGGAGATCCAGACAATCAAATGGGTATAAGGATTTACGGTAAGCTTAAGCTCTCTACAAGAATCTGAACTACTAACAGTCAAAGCAATTTGGCGGTAGATAAGTAATTCAACATGGGCTGGATTTAGACTGATTATGTGTTTGACCACTCTCTTGGGCTCAGCCTGGTCATCTCCTGCATCCACCTCCCAATTCTTTACCCCACTCGTACCTACAGAAACTTACCCTGATGATGATTTGGCTTACAGCATCTTTAAAGATAGAAAAGTTAGGTTCTGTAACACTGTGGGAAGCATCCAACAGGAAGTAAACGTAGAGGAAGCCATCTTTGGTCAGTATAATTCTTCGGCCTAAAGATGGAGCTGATGTGGAGAAGAAAGGAATTGTTATTTTCTATCCTAAGCAAAAGAACTTGCTTCCACTGGTACCAGATACTTCTTTTTTTCTCTCTTTTCCCTTCAATAACCTAGGATACCTGCAAAGAAGCTGAAAGTGATTCTGAAGCCACAAAATGATGGACAGCCCAAAGGCCAAGCCATAGAATTTGCTTGCACAAAATGTATCATGACATTGACCTGATGAATATCCACCACATTGCCATTTTTGTGTGTTTCTCAACCTTAGCACATGATTCTGCAAGTGCCTGTGACTCATTATATGTTTCAGTCCCGCTGGAGATCTCCCCTGCATCTATCATTTAATCAATTTAGAATAAAACAATATCTAGTTCAGTGGTGAAATCCAAAGTTTTTTACTATCGGTTCTGTGGGCATGGCTTGGTGGGCATGGCAGGGGAAGGATACTGCAAAATCTCCATTCCCACCCCACTCCACGGGAAGGATACTGCAAAATCCCCATTCCCTCCCCACTCCTGGGGGAAGGATATTGCAAAATCTCCATTACTACCCTACTCTGGGGCCAGCCAGAGGTGGCATTTGCTGGTTCTCCGAACTACTCAAAATTTCCGCTACTGGTTCTCCAAACTGCTCAAAATTTCTGCTACCGGTTCTCCAGAACCTATCAGAACCTGCTGGATTTCACCCCTGATCTAGTTCCTAATCAATACTAAATGGGCCCTCTTTAAGTGCCATAATTTCCTCCAAAATTAATTTTTAAGAGATTTGTGGATCATGTTGGAACTACCATTTATAACAATGTTTCTCAGTGTTTGAGAACTTGAGAATTTCCACTTCCAGAATTCCTGAACTTCAATTCCCAGAATTCCATAGGCAGCATACTGGCTAGGGAATTCTGGGAATTGAAGTTCATATATCTTAATTACCAAGACTGAAAAATACTGGTCTAATTCATGGAGGATAAGGCTACCAATGGCTACTAATCATGTTACGTTGGCCTTCCCAGCTAAACCAGACAAGAAAATTGACTAGCTGAGGTGAAAATTACTTTACTAAGACTACATTAACAGTATATCACGAGTCTGAAAAGTACAAATTCCTGCCTGCCGCTTTTAACTAGTACACCCATTAGACTAGCTGCTCTGGAGAAAAAAGACTCACTTTGAACTGTCCCAGAAGGGTCCAACTCGAAGGTGGATACTTCACTCAGAACATCCGTCAACGAGGCTCCAAATTCAGCTTTAACATCTTCAGCTCGGTCATAAGAATAACTGGCTGTGGGGATGGGAAAAAGGGAACATCTCGTGTTAATGCAAAAGAGATTAAGGCATTGATTCCAGTATTTGACACGCTGCCACAAAGAAGAGAGGGTCAGCTTATTTTCCAAAGCAGGGCAGGACACGAAACAATGGATTGAAACTAACCAAGGAGAGAAGCAACCAGGAATCAAGGAGAAACTTCCTAACTGTGAGGACAATTAACCAGTGGAACAACTTTGCCTTCAGAAGTTGTAGGTGCTTCATCACTGGAGTTTTTTAAGAAGAGACTGGACAGCCACTTGCCTGAAATGGTATAGGATCTTATAATATTTTTTTTTAATAATTATAAAATGACGATGTCAGCCACAAACAAGAAGAACATTTACAAAATGTTTTATAGATGGCATTTATCCCCAGCGAGATGGCCAAAATGTTTCCCAATAGACCACCAAATTGCTGGAAATGCAACCACCAAAAAGGGACCTACTACCACGTGTGGTGGACATGTCCCAAAACCAGGGATTATTAGACAAAAATTAAAAAAATGGTTGGATAAAATCGTTGAACAAAAATTGGATATGAAGCCAGAGTTATTCCTTTTGGGTATAATAAAAGGTAATATAAGCAAAGAAATTTAATACATCATGCTCCATATAATCACTACAGCCAGAATCACATTCGCCCAAAATCGGAAGCAAGAAAACACTCCATCAAACACAATGATTATAAAAAAGGTGCTAGAATATATAGAAATGGACAAATTCACGATGGAATTAAGGGACAAGGAGGAAACAGTGTATTATGAGACATGGAATAGGTGGTATAATTGGCTTGAAAAGAAGTCTAAAATTACTGTATAGTGAATGTACAGAAAAGATAATAAATGGATAAAATGTATATTTTAGAGAGTAATAGACATGTAAATATTGTATATATTATAAAAATAAGTAACTATGAAATAAGAATGTATATGTATAAAACAAGAGGCCTGTGAATAAGTTGAAATTAAGAAAAATTTCCGATAATCGAAAGCTGTAATAGTGTAATTGTGATTTTAAAGGTTAAAAATGTTGAATAGAAATATTTCTTTTAAAAAAATGGTATAGGATCTCCTGCTTGAGCAATGGGTTCTTCTTGAAGCCCTCCAAAGTCTCTTCCACCTCTGTTCTGATAGAGTGATTGATTGATGAGAGATTGCTCTGAACAATATTTTGTAATTAATTTTACCATGGATTTACCATTCATCTTTCCAACATAAGAAAGTAATTCTTTTTTTTCTCTAAATCCCTGCAATATTGTTATTGCCAAATACTGGAAATACAAATATTTTTTAACAAGTTATTTCAAAACATCAGAAAAAAAAAGCATTGGCTGAATACAGGTAGTCCTTGATTTACAACAGTTCATTTAGTGACCATTCGAAGTTACAACGGCATGAAAAATGGCTAAGTTTTTCACATGACCGTTGCAGCATTCCCAAGGTCACATGATCAAAAGTCAGATGTTTGGCAACTGATTCATATTTATGACAGCTGCTGTGTCCCGGGGTCATGTGAGACCTACTGACAAGCAAAGTCAATGGGGAAGTCAGATTCACTTAACAACCCTGTCACTAACTTAACAACTGCAGTGATTTGCAGAGCCTTGGTAGTACAGTGGTCTAAGGCACCTGTTATTAAGCTGGTTATTAAGACCAGCTGACTGCAATTACTGCAGGTTCGAATCTCTCCAAGGCTCAAGATTGACTCAGCCTTCCATCCTTTCTAAGGTAGGTAAATTGAGGACCCAGTCGTGGGGGCAATAAGCTGACTTTGTATAAATATACAAAAGAATGAAGGCTATTGCTTAGTGCATTGTAAGCCACCCTGAGTCTCCGGAGGAGGGCGGCATATAAATCAAATTTAAAAAAAAAAAAAGATTCACTAAACAACTTTGCCAAGAAAGGTTGTAAAATGGGGCAAAATTCACTTAGCAACTGCCTCATTAACAACAGAAATTTGGGGCTGAATTGTGGTCTATCTGCAGTTAGCCTGGTAACTAAAAATGTCTTAAAATCCTTTAATTCAGGTATATTTTATTAACATGTAGAGTCCCTTTGTTAGACATGTTAAAAAAATATCTCCAAATGCTTGCCTTCACCGTGCAGAAAAAACATTGGCATTCTTGGCAAAAAAAAATAAAAAAAAATCAGGGTGACTGTAATTTTTTTTTAAAAAAATCTCCTTAGTTACATATATATAATTCATTTAGTTTGCTTTTATCCTTTTTTCATTTTTTTTTGTATCATTTTCTTTTTGGTTTCTCTGTTTGATTCAATTAAGAAGCAATTTTTCGAAGATGGTGAAAAAAATCAAGATGGCAGACAGAAGCCTGAAATCAAAGTTCCATCCCCCTTTTTTCCCCTTTTTTAAAACATGGATTGATGTGGTTCCCCCTATGGGCAGCTCATATAGTGGAAGGGCCAAGAATTTATTTTTCTGACAGGAAAATTGAATCTAACGAGGAAGAAAAAGGAAGATAAAATATGGGGATAA
Organism: Arizona elegans; assembly: GCA_022577455.1. Classification (NCBI taxonomy): domain Eukaryota; kingdom Metazoa; phylum Chordata; class Lepidosauria; order Squamata; family Colubridae; genus Arizona; species Arizona elegans. The sequence continues at coordinate 153,213,042 of JAKOOJ010000003.1, forward strand.
AATAGAAGCCAAACTGTGAAAGCAAAAATTGAAGTTTGTTCCATCCAAACTCCAATCTTACTGTAATAGAAGAATTTGGCTTCTATTCTATAAATAAAATTCTTTAGTTTTTCTTGAGATGTCAAGCAGACAGCATGGGGTATATTTAATTGGTATAAAACCATTTTAATAAATGCTTCTGTTTGGATATGTTATTTCAAAGGGAAAGCAGTGGCATTCACGGATACAAAAAGGGAGATACAAAAATAAAGGGAGGATACAAATGAATGGATTTAAAAAATAAATAAAAATATCCCACAATGCTCCCTCAGGTGATATGAAGCAGGTTTCTATTCTATTTATAGTCCTATTTTATTCATTGTTCTATTTTATTCTATATTATTCTATTCTGCGGTGGCACAGTGGTTAGAGTGCAGTACTGCAGGCTACTTCTGCCGATCACCTGCTGCCAGCAGTTTGGCAGATCGAATCTCACCAGGCTCAAAGTTGACTCAGCTTTCCATCCTTCCGAGGTCGGTAAAATGAGGACCCAGATTGTTTGGGGGCAATATGCTGGCTCTGTAAACCGCTTAGAGAGGGCTGTAAAGCTCTGTGAAGCGGTATATAAGTCTTATTGCTATTGCTATTGCTATTGCTATTGCTATTGCTATTGCTATTCTATTCTATTCTATTCTATTCTATTCTATAAAGATATTATCTTTGAATGAACAAATAATTACTGAGGTTATACAATTATTACTCAATGCAATATAAAAAAGGAATATAGAAAGATGATAAAGGAGCCAGGGTAATTAAAAAGGAAATGCGTCTAATGAATGTTAAAAAAAAAAAAAAGGACGCAGAAGCTAAAGGATAAGCGGGGACCCCGGAGATCATCTAATCTAACCTGCTGGAAAACGAGGTGTTCTTGGAATGCATACCTCTACAACTTGGCTGCGCATCAGACCATTCGCCGTCCAGCATGCAGACCCGTTGGGATGATCCAATCAAATCTAAGTTAGTCTGACATTTGAATGAGATCCTATCACCCAGACGGTTGCCTTTTCCTGTAGCAATCGCCCCCGGGGGCACAGCAAGGGTGAGGCAGTGTCCGACTGTGGAGAGAAGACGACAACATCAACACAATTGTAGAGACGAGACTGTAGCAGATGATGTGGGGAGATACCGGTAAGTGCTTAACTCTCATACTGGTTCCAAATTACTTCATTTTTACAGCACAGTACACAGCCTCGATTTACGGTATAACAAACAGTTCATTTAGTAACCGTTCAAAAGTTACAACGGCACTGAAATAAGGGACTCGTGTCCATTTTTCACATTTACAACTGCTGCAGCACCCCCATGGTCACATGACCAAAAGTCAGATGCTGGCCAACTGGCCTGTATTTATGACCGTTGCAATGTCTCAGAGTCACACGATCCCCCTTTTTTGACCTTCCGACAAGCAAAGTCAATGGGGGAAACCAGATTCACTTAACCACCGTGTTACTAACTTAACAACTGCAGCGATTCACTTAACAACGGTGGCAAGAAAGGTCGTAAAATGGAGCAAAACTGACCTAACCGCTCAATTGTTGAGCTCAATTGTGGTCGTAAGTCGAGGACTACCCGTACTGTGTGAAACGTGCATGGATGTCGCTACCACAAGACGTGGTGACGGTCATCCATCTTGTTTAAATTGAACAACTGAGATATTTAGCCTGGAGATTGTTTCGTGTATTTCCAAAATGTACACAAAAGCCTTCTCTGAATCCCAAACAAGATCAACCAGAGGTGGCGGGGGAGCTGGCATCTCCAGAGCCAGGAAGGAACATCTATGAGAAGGGGACATATTGAAAGCCTAACAAGATTTACCTCCATTTTGACAAAGCAAAGAAATATTGGAGTAGGATTCACATCTTACTACAGAAGATTTTCAAAGTGAATATCAAGATAAAACCAGAAACTTTTCTTTGGGGTTTAATGGATAAAGACAGCGGTGAAATCCAATTTTTTTTACTATCGGTTCTGTGGGTGTGGCTTGGTGGACATAGTGTGGCTTGGTGGCATGGCTTGGTGGGCGTGGCAGGGGAAGGACATTGCAAAATCCCCATTCCCCCCTCACTCCTGGGAGAAGAATATTGCAAAATCTTTATTCCCACCCCACTCTGGGGCCAGTCAGAGGTGGTATTTTCCGGTTCTGCACTTAAAATTTCCGCTACTGGTTCTCCAGAACCTGTATGAACCTGCTGGATTTCACCCCTGCTTGGGGGGGGGGGAGGGGAGAAATGGGATCTTGGATCTTATCTATGTTGACAGCAGATTACTTTATGCACAAAAAAAGAAGGACACTTAGATTTCCACAATGGATGAATGGCTACAAAAGCTGATGGAGTTAGCAGAGATGGCTAAATTGAGTGCTCTGTTTAAACAAAAAAACACAATTATTTTTGTTTCTACTTGGAAACCACTTCTGGACTTTGTGCTTGAGGTGGGAGGAAAAAAATGAAACTTTGGTTTTGGATTTTACTGATTAGATAGGTTTGTTCTTATTCAAATGGCTAGTTTGTATTACTATGTAAAAGTAAAAAGTTGAGGTTTGAGGTATAGCTCAGTGGTAGAGCATTTGACTGCAGATCAAGAGGTCCCTGGTTCAACTCCAGGTGCCCCCTCCTTTGTGGGATGCGGTGGTTCAGTGGCTAAGACGCTGAGGTTGTTGATCGAAAGGTCGGCAGTTCAGCGGTTCGAATCCCTAGTGCCGCGTAAAGGGGTGAGCCCCTGTTACTTGTCCCAGCTTCTGCCAACATAGCCGTTCGAAAGCACGTAAAAAATACAAGTAGAAAAATAGGGACCACCTTTGGTGGAAAGGTAAGAACGTTCTGTGTGCCTTTGGCATTTAGTCATGCCGTCCACATGACCACAGAGACATCTTCGGACAGCACTGGCTCTTCAGCTTTGAAACGGAGATGAGCACTGCCCCCTAGAGTCGGGAATGACTAGCACATATGTGCAAGGAGAACCTTTACCTTTATCCACACCAAAGAGAGTCGGAAGTCAAGACCTTGTCTTTCTTCTCTTTTTCCTACACCTTTTCCTTCACCTATCTTCCCCACTATTTTCTTTTGCGTTTAATTTACCTCCATCATCACAAACAGGGGAGGTCCCATTCCATAGGCCGTTGGGCTGGCAGTATCGCTGGGATGAGCCGAGGAGCTGGTAGCCATCAGAACACTGAAAACTCAGGATGTCGCCAATGGGGTGGAAAGTTCGCCGTGGGATGAAAAAGCCATTTTCAAAGTTCATCTGCCCTGGGCAGCGTATATCTGCAAAAAAAGGGAAGAGATCACAACCAAAAGATCCAAAATTTAGGTGCAGAGTTAAAATGGGACAATGAAAGTACAGGTCATGTTTCAAATATAAGTTGTATCTTGCCTTTTCTCCATAGCAGTCGATGGAGATTCTCAGTTATCCAGGTCATGATAGTGTCAAAGGTGCTTTTTCAAAAGGCAACCTGGACTTTGGTTTTCCTTGAAGACATTTCGCTTCTCATCCAAGAAGCTTCTTCAGTTCTTGAAACATCTTGAAAACAAAGTCCAGTTGCCTTTTGAAAAAGTACCTTTGGGACTCCGTAGCACTTGTTCCACTAACCCTGTGATGTGGGGCAGGCAGAGAAATCACCATCGGCATCATACAGGGAGCTTCTGTAGCTGAACGGGGCCTAGGATCTGGGTCTCCTTATACCAGGGGTGAAATCCAGCAGGTTCTGACAGGTTCTGGAGAACTGGTAGCGGAAATTTTGAGTAGTTTGGAGAATCAGCAAATACCATCTCTGGCTGGCCCCCGAGTGGGGTGGAAATGGAGATTTTGCAATATCCTTCCCCCGGGAATGGGGAGGGAATGGGGATTTTGCAGTATCCTTTCCCTGCCACGCCCACCAAACCACGCCCACCAAGCCACACCACACCCACCAAGCCATGCCCACCGAGCCACACCACACCCACCAAGCCATGCCCACCGAGCCACATCACACCCACCAAGCCACACCCACCGAGCCACACCACACCCACCAAGCCATGCCCACCGAGCCACACCATGCCCACAGAACCGGTAGTAAAACAATTTGGATTGCACCACTGCCTTATACCTAATCCAACACCTTCACCACTAACCCATATAGGCTCTTGGGCAAAGATGGCAGTACTTCCTTTGTTTCCCCGAAAATAAGACCCGGTCTTATAACATTTTTTTTTTTTTTGCTCCAAAAGATGCATTAGGACTTATTTTTGTGGAAACATGGTATGGTATCAGGATGATCAGGCTGGGCACCTCGCCCTCCTGGTGCGTGCACAAGAGGTGGTGAATGCACAGGGGCCGACGGTATCCAGCCACCACCGCAAGCCACCAGTCCCTTGGCCAGTGCACTTTGGGGCTGCACAGACCATGAAGCATAGGTGAGTCACATGCCTCCTGCCCCATCCATGCCTCTACCTCTGCCTGCTGCTTTGAGAGCCAGCCTGACGGTTGCAGCGTTTGGACTCACCAGCGCTGCACAGTCCCAGAGTGTGCCGGCCAAGAGGCTGGCAGGCTACAGCTGCTGCCAGACACCATTGTGCACTTGCCGCTTCCTGTGCTGGTCACGCCCTCCCCCCCAATTGACTATCTTAACTGAGGCTTATTTTGGGGGTAGGGCTTATATTAGGAGCATTCTAAAAATCATGCTAGGGCTTATTTTCTGGTTGGGTCTTATTTTTGGGGAAACACAGCAGCTCAGGATTTGCCAGGACTTGAACTCCATGCTCACAATCCAACGGACTGATGCCATCTTTAAATGTCGTCACTTATCGAGGAAATGCTCAGAATCTCTCTTTTCTGGTTTCCCAAAGGTTTTGTAATAGTATGTGGCAAAGACCTTGGGAGACTGAGCAAAGAGATGCTACAAAGGAATCGGTCAGATAAGAGACAGCATAGGCTTAATCTGGATAATTGAGTGAGGCAAGAAGCTCAAAAAAGACCCTCCCTAGTTTCTCAGGCTGTAGAGGAGATTGAGGGAGGGGGCTATTTGTACTTTGCAAGATTCTGTCAATGTAGCTTTACAATAAAGTCGAATTAGCTCATCTGGTAGTGGTTCCTATCTACCGTGTTTCCCCCGAAAATAAGACCGGGTCTTATATTAATTTTTGCTCCAAAAGATGCATTAGGGCTTATTTTCTGGTTAGGTCTTATTTTGGGGAAAATATGGTGCTAAATACACCCATCTGGCTGACAATCTTAACTGGGTCTTATCTTGGGGGTAGGGCTTATATCAGGGGTGAAATGTAAAAATTGTTACTACTGGTTCTGTGGGCGTGGCTTGGTGGGGGGGTAATGTGATTGGGTGGGCGTGGCCAACTTTTTTTTTTTTTTAACTTTTCAAAGCATTTTTTCTAAAGCTTTGAAAAGCCCCTGCCAATCAGGCAACTCAGCTGGGATCGTCAGAGAGGCATTTTAAAAAATGCTTTGAAAAGCCTTTGATGATCCCAGCTGAGCCGCACAATCATCAGAGGCTTTTTTTTTTACTTTTAAAAGCATTTTTTCGTCGGAAGAGATTGTAGAAAAAATGCTTTTAAAAGTAAAAAAAAAAGCCTCTGATGATCATGCGGCTCAGCTGGGCATGGTAGGGAAGGCGCAGGGATTTTTGCTACCAGTTCTCCGAACCACCTGCCACCATCCCTACCGGTTCGGGCGATCTGGTCTGAACTGGGAACATTTCACCCCTGGTTTATATTACGACATCCTGAAAAATCATGCTAGTACTTATTTTCCAATTGGAAACAGGGTAATTTACCCCAAGAGACTGACAGATTTCCGGTTCCTTCTCTTGCAGAACAGCTATTGTAGCATTGCCTCAATCCTGTGCATCTACCAAATCAGGTCTGCAAAAATTCAGACAGTCACTAGAGGCAGAAAAGAGTTAAGATGGTCTTCCCCTTATGTTGTCCCAGTGGCAGTCTTGAGTCTTGCACCCTAAATCTCATAGCCCTTGGCCTGAAAACCAGGAAAAATTAAGTACTGGAAAGCAACTGTCATAAATACGAGTCAGTTGCCAAGCGTCTAAATTTTGATCCTGGGATCCTGGGAATGCTGCACTGGTTGTTAAGTGTGAAAAACAGTCATAAGTCACTTTTTTCACTGCCGTTGTAACTTCAAAAGGTCACTAAATGAACTGCTGTAAATCAAGGATTACTAATTTTTGCTGGGAAACCTGGTCCAAAAAGCTGCTTAAAGATGGAAAGCACCAATTAAGTCCCTCAATTCGTGTGGGACTCCTGCAAGGCCAATATTATTGCAAGTGTTTACATCTTTGCTAATTTTTAAAGAAATCGTTGCAAAATTATGTGAAGTTTTCATTGTTGACCAGAATTCTACATGCCCCATTGCTTGGAAAGGTGTTCACTGCCCCTTCCCTTTCCAAACATTTCGAGGGGGAAAAAAAATATGGAGTTTGTGCTGGGTTTTTTTGTTATCTTTTGGACTTTTGATATTGGCACATGGGATTGTAATGGCATTCTGGGATCGCCTAGGAAATTCCTACCATTGCATAAGCACAAATAAGAACTGATAAGAGGGAAAAAAAATAAAAATGCCAATGGGTGTCAGGAAATGTGATGATTTTAAATTAATACAGAATGAAGACGTTATAGAAACCTTGGCTGATAACCATTCATACAAACAGACCAGCATTCATGAATAAATCAAACATTTGGGTTTATCAAAAATAAATATACTCCACCATCCAGCGGGAACCACTGAACAAGCCAGAGAGCCTCTAGAGACAGTCCTCAACTTCCAACCATTCATTTAGTGACCATTTGAAGTCACAGTGTATGCAATGTAATTTTATTTTAATGTACACTGATTAGTGTACATTTGAAGTGACAATAAAGTATTCTGTTCTGTTTTGTTCTGTTCTGTTCTGTTCTATTCTATTCTATTCTATTCTATTCTATTCTATTCTATTCTATTCTATTCTACAGTGGCACTGAAAAAAGTGACTTATGGCCGTTTTTCACACTTATGACCATTGCAGCACCCCCATGATCGAAATTCGGAGGCTTGACAACTGGCTCGTATTTATGACGGTTGCAGCGTCCCGGGATCACGTGATCTCTTTTTGCAAACTTCTGACCAGCAAAGTCAAGGGGGAAGCCAGATTCACTTAACAACCGGATCACTAACTGTACAACTGCAGTGATTCACGTAACAACTGGGGGAAGAAGGGGCCTGGTGGCGCAGCTGGCCAATAGCCTGTTATTAACATTCAGCTGCCTGCAATTACTGCAAGTTCGAATCTCCCCAGGCTCAAGGTCGACTCAGCCTTCCATCCTTTCTAATGTAGGTAAATTGAGGACCCAGTTTGTGGGGGCAATAAGCTTTGTATAAATATACAAAAGTATGAAGGCTATTGCTTAACGCATTGTAAGCCGCCCTGAGTCTCCGGAGAAGGGCGGCATATAAATCAAATAAAAATAAAAAAAGAAAGGTCATAAAATGGGGGCAAAACTCAGTTGACCACTGTCTTGCTTTGCTTAGCGACAGAAATGTTGGGCACGATGATGGCCGTAAATCGAGGACTACCTGTAGTTATAATTGGTTAACGTTAAGTGTAAATAGTAGCCTAACACATACCTCTGCAACGTGCTAATTTGGTTGGCTTTCCACTAGGATGCTGCATTGGAGTCCATTTGCCATCCGGCTGGCAGACCCGGCTGGGTGTGGGATATGGGTACGTGCCAGCTGGACAGGCAAAGGTGAGGATACTTCCTGGACGATATCCGTCGGAGAGAGAGATGTGCCCGCCTTGGATGGATGCTGTTGGACACGATGGTGTTCCATCATGGACCAAACTTTGGGTGGCGATAGCTGAAAAGCACAGGAAGGAAATGAAATTGGCTTCGGTGATGAAATATAAACCCTTTTTATGAGATTGTCAAGGGAGGGAGGGAGGAAGGGTGGAAGCAAGGAAGAAGGAAGTCTCTAAATTTTAGAGACCAAAACAAGCCTTTTGTTCTGAGATATCTTATTACAGTCTTATTAAATAAATGGACTCTTACGCAAACATTGTGGGGGGAAGAGGTGCAGAGGTTTCACAGAGTAACAAAGTTGGAAGGGACCTTGGAGGTCATCTAGCCCAACCCGCTGCCCCAGAAGAAAAGTCTACCCTTTCAGACTAATGGCTGTCCAGTCTCTTCTTAAAAGCCTCCAGTGATGGAGCACCTACAACTTCTGAAGGCAAGATATTCCACTGGTTTTATTGTTCTCACTGTCAGGACATTTCTCCTTAGTTCCAGATTGGTCCTCTCCTTGGTTAGTTTCCATCCGTTGTTTCTTGTCCTGCCTTCAGGTACTTTGGAGAATTCTCTTCTTTGTGGCAGCCCCTCAAATACTGGAACAGTGTTATCATGTTTTCAGCAGGTTCTGACCAGTTCTGGAGAACCGGTAGCGGAAATGTTGAGTAGTTTGGAGAACCGGTAGTAAAAATTCTGACTGGCCCCACCCCCATCTATTCTCTGCCTCCCAAGTCCCAGCTGATTGGGAGGAAATGGGGATTTTGCAGTAACCTTCCCCTGGATTGGGGTGGGAATGGAGATTTTACAGTATCCTTCCCCTGCCACACCCATCAAGCTATGCCCACAAAGCCATGCCACGCCCACAAAGCCAGACCCACAGAACCGGTAGTAAAAAATGTTTTTTTTTTAAAAAAATAATCTTTATTTACATTTCGGTTAAAAAGAAAAGACAACACAACATAAAATGACACACAAAGAACAATACAACAATAAACAAACATACTTCCATATAGTACCTTAATAAACAAATATTCGGTACTATAACTCTATATTATATTCTGGAGAAGACAGAACAGCTTATATACCTTAATACATCAATTAGGTCTATCCGACCTCACTTATCTTATATAATATAGGTTTCTCATTAAATACCATTCCTCATCTAATGTGGGTTATAGTTTCCTCTTTTCTAACCATTTATAAAATTTTTCCCAAGCTAAACCTATTTGTGTTTGCTCTCTATCCTTTAATTTTTTAGTTAGCATAGCTGCTTCTGCACATTCTAAATTTTTTTTTATAATAGCCTCCTCTGTTGGGATATTTTGATTTTTCCAGAGTTGAGCATACATCAGTCTCGTCACTGTAATGATATGTAGTGCCAAATACCATAAGTCCTTTTTTAAATTTTCCGGCTTAGAACCGAGCAGGCACGTCTCTGGTCGTCAATCAATTTAGAACCGGTAGTAAAAAATGTTGAAACCCACCACTGCCCTAGTCCTTCTTTTCAGTAAACTAGACAGACTCAATTTGGGTAACCGTTTTTCATATTTTTAATAACCTGCTTGCTTTTGGATATCATATAGCTCCTATGACTCCTTGCTGCTCCATGACAGGCAGAAAAATGATTTCATCACTCCCTGCCCTCCAAACTGGGATTTCAAAATTTTAAAAAACGCCAAACCACAAATAATTTGATTTGAATCTTAATTTGCTGATGGTGCAAAGTGTCTTCCCCTTTCATTTTTCTAGCTTACATATCGTGGTTGCTTCACATATGATTTCCTGCCTTCCCCGAAATAGGCAGATCTGCAAGAATTAGAAAGGGTGTGGACAAAACAATAAAAAAAATGATTGGAAATGGCTAGATGATCAGGGAAACGAGACCGAAAGTACAAATTGTGGAATTATGAAACCCTGGGTAAAGAAACATCAAAAGTTGCTCTGGAAGTGAAAACTTCTGCAAATGGAGATAACAACACAATAGATATGCAATGCTATATTTGTATCCTGGCACTCCTCCACTTTTATCCTCACAACAAAATTGTGGCATAGGCCTGGCGCTGGCTCAGTCATTCCCACTTGCCTTCCTCCCTGCACAAATACACCTGCTAGTCTCTCTACCTCTTTTTTTTTTTTTTTTTTTTTTGCTGTTTCCCAACCCCTGAGACAGCTTAAAGCAGTGTTTTTAAAATAAATTTTTATTAGAGTATAATATTAAAAAAAACATAACATGACATACACACAACAAACATTTATACAACATATAAACAAAAAGGAATTATGTTTCCTTCTTAAGCATTGTTTCAAAATGACATTCTGCTTGTTATATATTTCTTTACCTCTCCTTAGTGTAATGACATTTTCTATACCGGTAATATTTCCCCTCTAGGTTTTTTGTTTATTTCTAATTTTTAACCAATTATACCATTTATTCCATATTTTATAGTAATCTGATTGTTCTCTTTCTTGTATTTCTTTGGTTAACCTATCCATTTCAGCGCATTCTAGAATTTTTTCTATTAAATCTGTTTCGTTTGGCGTTTTTTCTTGCTTCCAATTTTTTGCATATATTATTCTTGCGGCTGTTAGTATGTGGATTGTGAGATATTTAATATCTTTAGGGTATGATTTATTAAAAATTCCTAGTAAAAACGTTTCTGGTTCTTTATCTATCTGGGTTTCTATTATTTGTTCCAACCATTTTTTGATGTTAGACCAAAATTTCTTTGCTGCCGGGGATGTCCACCATAAATGATAGAAGGTTCCTTGTGTCTTCTTACACTTCCAGCAGATCGGACTATTTTTGGGCTGTATTTTTCCTAGTCTGGTTGGAGACATGTGCCACCTATAAAACATTTTCAGTGTTTTTAAAGTCTGGTCCTAGAACCTAGAAAGGTTTGGGTCTGACTCTAGTTTGATGAAAAGAAGGACTAGGGGGGGTCCTTCTTTTGTGGAGGCTGCCACAAAGAAGAGGGACTCAATCTATTCTCCAAAGCACCTGAGGGCAGGACAAGAAGCAATGGGTGGAAACAAATCAAGGAGAGAAGCAATTTAGAACTAAGGAGAAATTTCCTGACCGTTAGAACGATTAATCAGTGGAACCACTTGCCTCCAGAAGTTGTGAATGCTCCAACACTGGAAGTTGTTAAGAAGAGACTGGACAGCGATTTGTCTGAAATGGTATAGAGTTTTCTGCCTGAGGAGGGGGCTGGAGTAGAAGACCTCCAAGATCCCTTCCAACTTTTATTCTATTCTGTTCCCTGGAACGAATTGCCCACTGGACCTCCGCTCTTTCCGCGGTGACCTGAAGACATGGCTTTTCCAACAAATCTCCTGATCTGCTGGGAGTTGTTAGTTTTAACCTGTTGGGGATTTTAATTGGATTATTTTAGTGCTAATTTTTATTGTTCTGTTGTTTTCTTGTTGTGAGCCGCCCCGAGTCCTTCGGGAGAAGGGCGGCATATAAGTATGAATAAACTAAACTAAACTAAACTAAACTAAACTAAACTAAACTAAACTAAATTAAACTAAACTAAACAACTAAACTAAACTAAACTAAACTAAACTAAACTAAACAGTTCTGTTCTATTCTATTCTATTCTATTCTATTCTATTCTATTCTATTCTATTCTATTCTATTCTTCTCATTTTAATTTTAATTCAACCAAAATCAAAATTATTTGCCTCACTAATGCTGAAAAATAATGCATTCTTAAACTCCCATCAAACTATCATGAGAAACAACATGGCATCAAATGCATCAATTTTAATTTTTAACTCCCACAGCAGTCTTGGAAGATTGATGTAAGAAAATCCCGTATGAGCAGAGACCGTGACTCAGTAGACAAGGGGCCATTGAAACTACAGCTCACATCCTACTATACTGTACCTTTTTATAAGGACTCACGGACCCATCTCATACCACCTCACCTGATAAAATACTCATACTTTTCTAAGGGCAGTCTCAAAATATAAAATCTGCTAAATTTTGTCCCCCAATATTTTGGGAGGGAGGTCGGAGCTTGGGAAGACAGTTGCTGGCAAGAGGGGAATGAATTTCTGCAAAGTAAGAAAAGGCTCATAGAACGTCTAGGGAACAAATGGGAGACTGAAGATGGCACTGGGAAAAGCAGAGTTGATGACTTTCAAGAATAGGTTGGACTTGGACCAATCCTGGACCCTTTGTCAGGGATGGTATTGAGCAGGCAGTTATACTAAATAACCTCCAAGATCCCTTCCAGTCCTGATTCTATAATTCTATGACTGCAGTGGGATGAAGAGCTAGCAAGTAGATTGGCTCTTCGTAATTCCTCTCTGGATAAGGAAAAGACTGGAGATCACCCATAAATTTTCCACACAGCTGCTCCTTGCAAGGAGACTGCAAGGCAGCATTGTACTGCTCAGGTTTTGCTGATCAGTACTGAAATGACCAGGTTTTTAAGGATGTCTTTATAGATAAGAGTTGGAATATGAGAAGAAGCGATCGTTTGTTGTATTTTAAGAGAATGTGATAAGTTACCTGTTTATACTTGTAATGAAGTCACTTTTCTTTTTCTTTACCATATTCCTATTTTTTTCTTTTCTCTCTGATTTTCTTCCTATTTTTTCTGCATCTTCTATTTTTTCTTTCTGTGCTTTGATTGCTTTTAGTTTATATTTGTTCTTTATTTTTATAATTATATATATTTTTAATAAAGTTACTATTAAAAAAGTGTTGACAAAATCAGAAATGAGGAGGTGATAAGCCGCCTGGGAAAGCCAAGGGAAATCATCAAAACCATAAAAAAGCGACAGTTAGAATATTTTGGACATATGATGCGATACTCGGAAAAATATGCCATCCTTCACTTAATCCTCCAGGGAAAACTGAAGGCAAATGAGATCCAGGCAGAAAAAGATCATCATGGCTTCAAAATCTAAGGCACTGGTTTGGACAAAACTCAACAGCACTTTTTTGTGTAGCTGTTGATAAAAATAGGATCTCCAGCATGATTGCCAACGTCCGATGACAGATATGGCACAAGAAGAAGAATTTAAAAAGCAATCTCCAAGGCTCATTCTCAGGCAGTGCAGCGCAAACCTAGCTTTTTTAAATGTCATTTGTTCATGATGTCTCTGCCTCATCTCCAGCTTAATTTATTTATTTACTTATTAGTTTGTCAAACATGTACAAGATAGCAGGTATGAATATGAACATGGACATGAATGAAAGAAATGAATATAAATAAATGGGGACAGCAGGACAGGGACGGTAGACATGCTGGTGCTCTTATGCACGCCTCCTTTACGGACCTCTTAGGAATGGGGTGAGTATAGGAGTATATATAGGAGTCTATGGAAGGATTTATACTCCTTGCAGACAGCTGGTCATTTGCATCCTTTTAGCCAGTCCTTAAGGTCACCTGGAGGTTTATCTGTGTCATCAGGGTCACCTGAGTGGTGCAAATGGGCGTGGAGCCTCCTTGGAACTGCTAAAAGGATTGTGTTGTAGACTGGAGATAGATGATGTCATATCCCTCCCCCTCTGTTAAGAGAGGGCTGTTCAATTTTGACATAGGTGGCCCTCTGTGAAAAAGGATGCAAATGACCAGCTGTCTGCAAGGAGTATAAATCCTTCCATTCCCCACCATCCAGTCAGAGCTGAAGAAGCTTCTTGGATGAGAAGCAAAATATCTTCAAAGAAAAACCAGAAAGTCCAATTGCCTCTTGAAAGAGCACCTTTGGGACAACCATGACCTGGATGACTGAGAACAGACATGTCAACAAATGACCTCACCCTGCAGTTTTGTGTAGAGTTTGAATAGAACCCCGAGGCAAACCACAAATCACAGGCTCAGGATGGACCTTTTTCCACCTGTCAACACTAAATGGAAGTAGGACAACCACAGCAGCACCATAACTCTCATTCCCAAGCCCTATATCTATTTGAATCAACTGTCAGGAAATCTCTCCTTAGTTCTAGGTTGCTTCTCTCTTTCATTAGTTTCCATCCATTGGAAACCAATCAGAGATGAAGAAGTTTCTTGGATGAGAAGCGAAACATCTTCAAAGAAAAACCAGAAAGTTCAGTTGCCTCTTGAAAAAAGCACCTTTGGGATTTTCACCCATTGCTTCTTGTTCTATCCTCAGGTGTTTTGGAGAATAGTTTGACTCCCTCTTCTTTGTGGCAACCCCTGAGATATTGGAACACTGCTCTCATGTCACCCCTGGTCCTTCTTTTCATTAAATTAGACACACCCAATTCCAGCAACCATTCTTATATGTTATAGCCTCCAGCAGCTCCCTTAATTATCTTTGTTGCTCATCTCTGCACTCTTTCTAGAGTCTCAACATCTGCTTTACATTGTGGCAACCAAATCTGGATGCAACATTCCAAGTTTCTTTATATGTTTTAGCCTCCAGAGTGCCAGAGAAAATTCAGCATCACACAATCGAATGGCAAGTTGGAATTATTGGAAAGTAGGCAGGGAGAGAGGGAGAGAGAGAGAGAGATCTAAGAGAAAGAGATCTGAGAGAGAGAGAGAGAAAGAGATCTGAGAGAGAGAGATCTGAGAGAGAGATCTGAGAGAAAGATGAGAGAGAGATCTAAGTGAAAGAGATCTGAGAGAAAGAGACTGAGAGAGAGATCTGAGAGAGAGATCTGAGAGAGAGAAAGAGATCTGAGAGAGAGAAAGAGACACAGAGAGAGAGATCTGAGAGAGAGAAAGAGACACACACAGAGAGATCTGAGAGAGATGAGAGAGAGAGATCTAAGAGAAAGAGATCTGAGAGAGAGCGAAAGAGATCTGAGAGAGAGAAAGAGAGAGAAAGAGACAGAGAAAGAAAGAAGGAGAGAAAGAGACACACACAGAGAGAGATGAGAGAGATGAGAGAGAGAGATCTAAGAGCAAGAGATCTGAGAGAGAGCGAAAGAGATCTGAGAGAGAGAAAGAGATCTGAGAGAGAGAGAGAGAGAAAGAGAGAACGAGACAGAGAAAGAGAGGAGAGAAAGAGACACACATAGAGAGATCTGAGATGAGAGAGAGATCTAAGAGAAAGAGACAGAGAGAGAGAGAGAATCAGAGAGAAAGAGATCTGAGAGAGAGAGACAGAAAGAGAGGGAGAGAGAGATGAGATGCTTTGACACCCACCCTTCCCCGCCCAACTCATCCCTGGGGCTGGATCGCCGCCCCCAACCCAGGCAGCAGCGAGTGGCAGCGTTTTCCCACTACCTGCCACGAAGCTGGAGAGAAAGCAGAATTCCTGGATCATGGTTGCGCCGCCGACGAGCCCAGACCGCCGTTCGCTTTGCACCCCGCGGCTGCAGAGCGGAGAAATTCCGTCGCAAACGTTGCCAGCCACACGGGAAAAAAGCCGCCGACTCCGCTTTCAGTCCGCCTTTCCCGTTTGAGGAAAGAAACTAAGCGGCGAGGGAGGAGGGAGGCGGCGGGGGGGGGGGGGGGAGAATCGATTGGTGGGAAAAGGGAGAATTGCGCAAACTTGGTTAAAACTGTTCCGGCAATTTTCTCGACGTAGCTAAATCGGAGTCTTTCCTGTGGCTTCGAGCGGATCTGAGTCGCTGGGGGACGGGGTTTGGAGAAATCGAGGCTTTTCCTTCCTTTTATTGTAACCGATCGTGATCGAAGGTGTTGTGGCTCAAGTGGGGGTGTGTGTGTGGAAAGTCCTGACATCGAAGTGATTTCACACACACACACACACACACACACGGAGGGAAAAAAAATGCAGTTCGATCGCAGACGCGAGCGCCCGCGCATTCGCACGTAACCGAGCGACACGCGTTCCGTCCCCCGCGACGTCGTTCGCACTTGGAAAGAAGCTGCTTTAACTTGGTGGGTTAAAATTGGTGGCCTGTGGCGTTCGCGGGGCTTTCTCGCTCGGCCCGGTCTTCCTCCCCCACCTCGGCCTTGATTTCCCGTAAACCTTAGTTTGCAGGACTTCAGTTCGGAGTCAAGGCTACCGAGATCGCGCCCGACTTCGGTGAATAGCTGGGGTTTTCCCCGTCCCGGTTAGGTGGAGTTGCATGAACAGAGGGATACAATCAAGATCAGGTGAAGTACTAATAACCACTCTATAAAGCCTTAATAAGACCACACCTAGAGTACTGCCTCCAGTTTTGGTCACCACACTATAAAAAAGACGTTGAGATTCTAGAAAAAGTGCAGAGAACAACAAAGATGATTAGGGGACTGGAGGCCACTGGAGCTGTAATAATAACAACAGAATAACAGTTTCCCCCAACTTCCAAAGGCAAGCTGTTCCATTGGCTGATTGTTCTGTCAGAAAATCTCTCCTTATTTCCAGGTTGAATCTCTCCTTGATCAGTTTATAGTCACCACACTATAAAAAAGATGTTGAGACTTTAGAAAGAGTGCAGAGAAGAACAACCAGGATGATTAGGGGACTGGAGGCTAAAACATACGATTAACGGTTACAGGAACTAGGCATGGCTAGTCTAGTGAAGAGAAGGACCAGGGGAGACATGATAGCAGTCTATCATGATGGACAGTGTCAGCGTTCCAGAAATCCCCACTCCAATTAAACTATCGGAGCCATATTAGCACCAGAAGCTTCCACGCTGCCAGGGTGATTCAACTTAGAAATGAGGAGGAACTTTCTGACAGAGGGAACAACCAACCTATGGAACAGAAGTTGCCATCGGAAGTTGTGGGAGCTTCATCACTTGAGGCTTTCAAGAAAAGATTAGACTGCCATTTGTCAGAAATGGTGTAGGGTCTCCTGATTGAGCGGGGTGTAGGGTGTGGGTGAGGGGTTGGATTAGATGACTTATAACCGTGATGGCAAACCTATGGCACATGTGCCACAGGTGGCACACAGAGCCATATTTGTGGGCATGTGAGCGTTGCCGTAGCTGAGCTTCTGCGGGCATGCGTGCGCTAGCAAGCTGATTTTCGGGCCTTCCGGTCCCACCGGAAGTTGGGAAACGGGCCATTTCCGGCCTCCGGGGGGGGGGCCTCTGGGTGGGTGGAGGATGCCGTTTTCACCCTCCCCAGGCTCCTAGAAAGGCTCTGGAGCCTGGGGAGGGGGAAAAACGGGCCTACCTGGCCCACCGGTAACCTTTTTGCCATCGTGTGCCAAAAGTGGGAGCGCAGGGGTCCATGCGCACATGTGCGGGGTATGGGGGCATTGAATTATAGGTGTGGGCACGGGCATGCGTGACCCCCCCGCCTCCTCCCGCTTTTGGCACGTGACAGCAAAAAGGTTAGCCATCACTGACCTATAAGGTCCCTTCCAACTCTGTTAATCTGTTAATTTTTCCATCCATCCATTTCCAAGGGTGCCTTGGAAAATAGCTTGACCCCCTCCTCTTTGTGGCAGCCCCTCAAATATTGGAAGACTGCTATCATGTCTCCCCTGGTCCTTTTCTTCATCAGACTAGCCATGCCTAGTTCCTGTAACCGTTAATCGTGTGTTTTAGCCTCCAGTCCCCTAATCATCCTGGTTGTTCTTCTCTGCACTCTTTCTAAAGTCTCAACATCTTTTTTATAGTGTGGTGACTATAAACTGATCAAGGAGAGATTCAGCCTGGAAATAAGGAGAGATTTTCTGACAGAACAATCAGCCAATGGAACAGCTTGCCTTTGGAAGTTGCGGGAAACTCCGTTATTCTGTTGTTATTATTACAGCTCCGGGGTATCTGAGGACAAAACCAAGAGAGCATGAAACACCTTATGGCCGCAAGGGTTGAAGATTATGGGAACTGTAACACTACACTTCTTGGATTTGCATCCATTGGGCATCCGGTTGGGGAAAGGCTGTCTGTGGCTGCTCTGCTAATTTGGCTGCATTTTAATGATTAAACATAAGAGGGAGAGGCAGTGGACAAAGGTCTCCCTTTATACTTGTTTATTTCATTAAAAGAAATCTCACCCCAAATGGGGAGGGTAATAACTGGGAGAAATTAGCCTTTTTGACTTTGCCCTCTTCCCCCAGCTCTAAATTCACAAGCAAAATAACTCGGAGCAGAGTTATTATTAGACTGATTATAGGATTGATACCTCTTATATTACTTAGGATTGATATTCCTCCTTTCAATTTTTATTTTCTTTTGAAAGAAAAGATTAGACAGTAATTTCCGCCGTGCCCTTAAAACCTTCTTTTTCCAGCAAGCCAGGCTGGCCTAATTTTTTAAGTGTTTTAATTGTTTTGTTTATCGTTTTTAATTAATGGGGCCAAATTTATATATATATATATATATATATATATATATATATATATATATATTAACTGTATTTTAATATTTGTATTTGATGTTTTTACTTGGCTGTTCACCGCCCTGAGTCCTCAGGGAGAAGGGCGGTATACAAATTCAAAATAAAATAAATAAATAAATAAATTTGTCCGGAATGGTCTAGGGTCTCCTGCTTGAGCAGAGGATTGGCCTTTCCAACTCTGTTACAGGTAGTCCTCAACATACAACAGTTCATTTAGTGACCGTTCAAAGTTACAGTGAAAAAAGTGACCGTTTTTCACGTTTACGACCACTGCAGCATCTCCATGGTCATGTGGTCAAAATTCAGAAGCTTGGTGGCTGACTCACATTTATGATGGATGCAGTGTCCAGAGGCATGTGATCCCCTTTTGCGACCTTCTGATGAGCAAAATCAATGGGTTCACTTAACAACCATGTTACTAACTTAACAACTGCAGGGATTCCCTTAACAAATGTGGCATGAAATGGCCTAAAATGGGGCAAAACTCATTTAACCAATGTCTCATTTAGCAACAAAAATGTTGGGTTCAATTATGGTTGTAAATCGAGGACTACCTGTATTCTGTTAATCCTGTGAGGAGAAATGAGTTACAAATGAGAGGGACTGGTTCAAAGTCTTGCAGAAGCTTCTGTGGCTACGGGGTGGATTTGAACGTGGGTCTCTCTGCCCCTAGTCCAGTATCCTAACCACTAACTAACCTATCTTGGGTTTGGGGCTGAAAGGCAGAGACTGGCCCAAAGTCACCCAGAGAACTTAAGTGGCAGAAGAGGGAGTGAAATTTGGCCTCTCCACTCCTGGTTCAGTACCTTCGTTGTGCAACACCCCCATGGCTTCGGGGCAGAGAGGAAGGAACTGATCCACTGTGATTCAGAGTGGACTTCATCCTGACTCTTCTGCTCTTTACGGTTGGTCACACAGCCGGATGTTCAGACTGAATTTGGCATTTTTATCCACCTATTGAGTCCTCAGATGGACAGATGTTGAGGTTTGATGGTATTAAATGTAACATCACAGGATGGAAGCTGTTGCAAGTAACGCTGCCTTTTGCAATTGGCTGATGGGAATTTTGTCAGCGCCAATGGTGTTCATGGGGTGCGCCCGATGTTTTGGGATTGCACCCAAGGCGCCTATCACTAATGGTACTAGCTTTGCTTTCTTTTGCCACAGTCATTCTACTTCTATTTGCAGGTCTTTATATATCGAGACTTTCTCCAGTTCTTTCTCTTCTATTTTTCTGTCCCCAGGTATATCCGGCCTTTATTATTTTTATAATTAACTCAAGCAGAGTTAAGCAGGCCAAATATGGCCTTCCACGCATGCGATTCATCCCCACACTCCGCCGCATATGCATACAACCCTCCTGTGCTCCCTTGTGCTCCCCCATGCATGCGCGTGTGACCCCTGTGGCCCATTTTGGGCCTGGCAGGCCTCCCTGAAGCCTCCTGGGACCAAAAACAGGCCTGGCAGGCCTCCCTGAAGCCTCCTGGGACCAAAAACGGGCCTGGCAGGCCTCTCTGAAGCCTCCTGGGACCAAAAACGGGCCTGGCAGGCCTCCCTGAAGCCTCCTGGGACCAAAAACGGGCCTGGCAGGCCTCCCTGAAGGCTCCTGGGACCAAAAGTGGGCCATGAAGGGGGGGCGCCACACCTCCCTGCGGCCCGTTTTGGCATGGGGGGAACCACTTCCCCTGTCCTCCCCCACCCCACCCCCCACATGCGCGTGAGACCCCCTCCCTCCCCCACCCATGCGCGCGTCTCCCACATGCGCCCCGCCCTCACGCCAGAGACCTGAAAATCAGCTGGCCAACCGGAGGCACACGCATGTGCGGTGGAGCTGAGGTAGGCGACGGCTCACGTGCCCCCAAAGAGGGTTCCATGTGCCACCTGTGGCACATGTGCCATAGGTTCGCCATCACGGCCCTATACCATTTCAGAGAAATGGGTGTCCAATCTCTTCTTGAAAACTTCCAGTGTTAGAGCATTCGCATCTTCTGGAGGCAAATTGTTCCACTGATTAATTGTTCTGTCAGGAAATTTCTCCTCTGTTCTAGGTTGCTTCTATCCTCGATTAGTTTCCATCCATTGTTTCTTGTTCTGCCTTCAGGTGCTTTGGAGAATAAGTTGATTCCCTTTTCTTTGTGGCAGCCCCTGAGATATCGGAACACTGCTATCATGTCACCCCCTAGACCTTCATTAAAATAGACATTCCAGAAACCGTTCTTCATATGTTTTAGCCTCCATTCCCCAATCATTTTCGTTGCGCTTCTCTCCAGTTTCTAGAGTCTCTGACTAAGCAAACTGTGGTTAGGTTTCTGTGGCTAAGCAAACAGTAGAATCTAATTCAGGCCTGTCAAACTGGTGGCCTGCGGGCCGGATGCGTCATGCGCAGGCCACGCCCACCCGAGCTCCGTGAATGTGAAAAATGTCGTGAAACGTCACATGACGGCAACGTGACACGGCGAGTTTGACACCCGTGATCTAGATCGCTGTTCAGACATTTTCATCCCCACACAGGTATCCCAGTTCCCATTCTATGTACAGAAGCCAACTAAAGGAGCAGTGGGTGAATTGATGTAATGGTCTGTGGGAATGACCTTGTAGATAGGAGGAAGATCTGCAGCCTAGACAAGATTATGATGAATAAAATTCGAGTCCAAAGAAGGAGGGTTGGTTGAAAGACCCTCCTTAGTTTTGGGGATAGTAAAAATGAGGGCAGGGAGGAGTTACTTTCAGATTTGCAAAGATTCTGCTCATGTAACTTTACGATAGGGATAAAGCTTTTAATTCCTGGGTGTGTTTCTTGTCTGGACTACTTTGCAAGGCTGGTAATTGCACAGAAAATGGGATAGCAAGTTTCAGGGCATTTCAGGCCAGCTGATGGGACAAGGGTGGAAGGCAACCTAGCTGTATAAACTGGGCTATATGAGAGGAGAAAAATTGGGGTGAAGCCTTTGCGCTCTCCAGAGGCCAGATAGGAGAAGGCAGATGGGAAATTGTCTCAAGTTAGAATACTTCCAGTTCTGACCAGAAGCAAAAGTCGAGAATTCTCTAATAGGGTATAGGTAGTCCTAAACTTAGAAGGCCAGATCCTGAAAATGAAAATACTTTGGCCACCTAATGAGAAGGAAGAACTCACTGGAAAAGAACCTAATGCTGGGAAAGATTGAGGGCAAAAGAAGAAAGAGACGACAGAGAATGAGATAGCTGGATGGAGTCACTGAAACAGTCGGTGTGAGCTTAAATGGACTCCGGGGGATGGTAGAGGACAGGAAGGCCTGGAGGAACGTTGTCCATGGGGTCATGATGGGTCGGACACAACTTCGCAACTAACAACAAAAAGTCCTCAACTTACAACAGTTCACTTAGTCACTTTTTGAAGTTACAACAGAGAGCCTTGGTAGTACAGTGGTCTAAAGCACCCTGTTATTAAGACCAACTGCCTGCAATTACTGCAGGTTCGAATCTCGCCAGCTCAAGGTTGACTCAGCCTTCCATCCTTTCTAAGGTAGATAAATTGAGCACCCAGTTGTGGGGGCAATAAGCTGACTTTGTATAAAAATACAAAAGGATGAAGGCTATTGCTTAACGCACTGTAAACCACCTTGAGTCTCCAGAGAAGGGCGGCATATAAATCAAAAATTTTTTTTAAAAAAAACAGCACTGAAAAAAGTGACTGATGACCATTTTTCACCCTTAGACCCTGTTTGCAACATCCCCATGGTCAGCTGATCAAAATTCGGATATTTGGCAACTGGCTCATATTTATGACGATTGCAGTGTTCCATGTTACTAACAACTTCCATGTTACTAACACAACTGCAGTGATGCACTTAATAGCTGTGGCAAAGAAGGTCATAAAATGGGGCAAAATTCATTTAACAACCGTCTCACTTAGCAACAGAAATTTTGGGCTCAGTTGTGGTCATAAGTCGAAGACTTACCTGTACTTGCATCAGATACACAAATACAGGGGCACAAATACATGATCCCGGCATTTATATGGTAACATTACTTGGCACGTGAGCGTTAAAACAGCACTGAAATGCTTGAGGACCCAGTTTGTGGGGGCAATAAGCTGACTTTGTATAAATATACAAAAGTATGAAGGCTATTGCTTAAAGCATTGTAAGCTGCCCTGAGTCTCCAGAGAAGGGTGGCATATAAATCAAATTAAAATAAAAAATAAAATAAATAAATAAAAATAAGTGACTTACAACCATTTTTCACACTTATGACCATTGCAGCATCCCCATGGTCACGTGAATAAAATTCAGATGCTTGTCAATTGACTCATATTTATGATGGTTGCAGTGTCCCAGTGTCATATGATCACCTTTTGCGACCTGACAAGCAGATTCAATGGGAAACCAGATTCACTTAAGGATGGTGTTACAACTGCAGAGACTCATTTAACAAATGTGTTAAGAAAAGTCGTAAAATGGGGCAAAAGTCAGTTAATAAATTTCTCCCTTGGCAACAAAAATTTTGGGCTCAGTTGTGGTCGTAAGTTAAGGACTACCTTTACTGAGAGGAGAAAAATTGGGGTGAAGACTTTGCGCCCTCTAGAGGTCAGATGGGAAAAGATGTGAAAAATTGTCCTGAGTTAGAATGCTTTCAGTCCTAGCCATGGCTGGCTGGGGAATGCTGGGAGTTCCAGTCCATAAATCTTAAAGCCGTCAAGGTTAACAAACACTACTGTAATCATTGTAAAAGGCAAAAATGTAAAGAGTCCAGCAACATATTTTAAGAAGGGCCCAGACAAACCAGACTGAAGGATCACCAAATGGTCCTTCCTTTCTTCTGTTTGAGGGAATCCAGGAGTGGGCTGCTGGGGGGTTCGCAGGGGTTCGGGAGAACCTCTAGCTAAGATTCTGTGCAGTTCGGAGAAACCCCAAAACTCACTCCTGATTGGCCCTGCCCACCCCTCCCCTCCTAGGAGTCCCCACGTGGCCCATTTTGGATGCAGATAAGTTCAGAGCGCATATTGAGGCTTGGGGAGGGCGAAAAACAGGCCTACCGGAAGTTCAGGAAGGCCGGAAACAGATTTGTTTCCAGCCTCCAGAGGGTTTCCAGAGCCTGGGGAGGCCGTTTTCATCTTCCCAGAGGCTCAAGGAAAGCCTCTGGAGCCTGGGGAGGGCAAAAGCCCCCACCCCCCCGCAGCCATGGTACAGGAGGCTGACTAGGCCATGCCCACCATGGCCACGCCCACCCAGCAACCGGGCAGAGAACCCCTTGCTAAAATTTTTGAAGCCCACCCCTGAGGAAACCACTTAGATTTAGCCTTGAAAAGAAGGGCAAGTTAAATAGGTTTTTCCATCAGATGGTCATAATACACATGATGTTCAAGACATGGTTTTATTGTTATTGTTGTTGTCTGTCATGTTTATTATGACTGAAAGATAAAAATAGCAAAGTACACATGTAATTGACAAGCTTGGCAAAAGATAAACTGTTTGGCAGCTACAATCAATTAACAGATACTGCACAAAACACTTCAAACAAGGACCCAATAAGGACGTTGTTTTTATATTTATTTATTTATTTAGCCAAACCCTAAGGCATATGGACTAGCTACATATATTAAGATTATATTATATTTTATATTATTATGTTATATTAAAAAAATCAGATACTGGACTGCTATGTACTCTCAGCTTACAGCCAGTCACTACGTGATGTATAGTTTGAGGTGGCAGCTGGCAGTCATAAAGAGGAGGAAGGATACTATGCTCCACAAATTGCCACGGCCAACTTGCCACAGCCAACTTGCCACAGCACAACTCGCCACAGGAAAAACCACCCTAATAGAAAAAGCAAACCAACTGTGGAATTAATTCCTGAAGAACATTTTGATGAGATTCATTCAGAAGCTTGACAGCTTATAGATGTCTACAGGGAAGAAAGGGGGACAAATGGCAACATGCGGGGACATCATCATACAACTGTTGTAAGTTACTTAACAGGTAGTCCTCGACTTACAGCAGTTCATTTAGTGACCGTCCGAAGTTACAATGGCACTGAAAAAACTGACTTACGACCATTTTTCACACTTACGACTGTTTGCAGCATCCCCATGGACACCTGATCAAAATTCAGATGCTTGGCAACTGACTCACATTTATGACGGTCGCAGTGTTCCATGTTACTAACAACTGCAGGGATGCACTTAATAAGTGGGGCAAGGAAGGTCACAAAATGGGGCAAAACTCATTTAACAGCCATCTTGCTTTAGCAAAAGAAATTTTGGGCTCAACAATTGTGGTCGTAAGTCGGGGACTAACCTGTACTTGCATCAGATGAGCAAATACAGGGGCACAAATACATGATCCTGGCATTTGTATGATGACATTACTTGGCGTGTGTTGTCATTTTGGCATTATCGCGTTATGTGGTGGTTATCTCCATCTTTAGGGAAGTTTTATTTAGATCCCCAAGGTAAACTTGGGGGACCTTTCAAGGACCTTTCTCAATTCTGAACCGGATTCCCCTCTCCTCTTCTTCAGTTAGTCCTCTTCCTCTTTTGAAAAAAGACAGATTCAGAGAAGGTGTTAAGCAATCTTATCTTCTCCCGATTCTACATTACCACTTCCTTATCTTCTCTGAGACAGACCAACAGCCTCCTAGACTCCTCGTAACGTACATGGGCCACCACCTGTCTCATCCTACATTCTTTTATTTATTTTATTTATTTATTTAGTTTGTCAAACATGTATGAGATAACAGGGATAAGTATAAACATGATTATGAACACAGGAAATGGTTATGAATAAATGGGGACATTAGGACAGGGACGGTGGGCACTTTGGTGTGCTTATGCATGCCCCTTACAGACCTCTTAGGAATGGGGTGAGGTCAACAGTAGACAGTCTAAGGCCGTGATGGCGAACCTATGGCACGTGTGCCATAGGTGGCATGTGGAGACATATTTGTGGGCATGCGAGCATTACCCTAGCTCAGCTCCAGCACATGTGCGCGCTGGCCACCTGATATTTGGCCGTTCCGGCCCCACTGGAAGTCGGGAAACAGGCTGTTTCTGGCCTCCGGAGGACCTCTGGGGGATGGGGAAGGCTGTTTTCACCCTCCCCAGCCTCCAAGAAAGCCTCTGGAGCCTGGGGAGGATGAAAAACGGGAATACCAGGCCCACCATGCCATCATGTGCCAAAAGCGGCGGGGGGAGGACATGCATGCACGGGGAGGCGGGGCATATTGAATTATAGATGTGGGCATGCACGCACGCAAACCCCCAACACTCCCCCCACTTTTGGCACGCGACGGCAAAAAGGTTAGCCATCACTGGTCTAAGTTTAAGTTATGGGGGGTTGAGCATGTAACAACAGAGTCAGGTACTGCATTCCAGGCATTGACTACTCTGTTGCTGAAGTTGTACTTTCTGCAATCGAGTTTGGAGTGGTTTACCTTGAGTTTGTATCTATTGTGTGCTGGTGTATTGTTGCGGTTGAAGCTGAAGTTGTCATTGACAGGTAGGACATTGTAGCAGATAATTTTATGTACTGAGCTTAGGTCAGACTGAAGGCGGCGTAGTTCTAGGTTGTCCAAGCCTAAAATTTCAAGCCTGGTAGCATAAGGTATTTTGTTGCGAGCAGAGGAGTGGAGTACTCTTCTCGTGAAATACCTCTGGACTCGCTCAACTGTATTAATGTCCGATATCTTGCAACACTACTTCCTCCTTGGAGATTTCTTCTCCTTGACACCTTTCTGGGCCCTGTCCTCAGAGGCCTTCACAAAGAACTTTCCCTGCATTCTTCATCTAACTGAGATTTCAAGGAGAAAACAAAATGGCCTTCAATTCTTTCAATAGAAAGGTGCATTGTCAATTTGTTAACGTTCTTCCATCCATTTTTATTCACAGGCTGCTGTGAAGAGGCCCTCAGATGCTGATTTAAGTTTCCAGAGAAATAGGTATGGCCCAAAAAGAAAAATACCAAAGAATTCCAGATGCTGTAGTGACATCTACTGAAATCTGCTCGGCTGTTCCCCATTTAATTATTAAAGGTCTTCCTTTTGCCTCTGGTTGCCTGAGAAGATTAGGAAAAGAAAATTTTTAAAATTGGTATCTACTGTAAATACTACCGGTAGTAGGTTTATTAGCAGGTGAATTGATAAAAAGAGAGCTCCAGAGCTTAAGAGATGAGGCAGGACAATTCATTTCCAATGTAAATTAGGTGTAAAGAAATATTTCCAGGAGAATTTAGCTCTTGATATACTGTAATCTCTGAAATGAAATAAATATTTGGACAACAGAATGAAGTAACAGACGAAAGACATACACAGATTAATTACAAATTACTTTTGATCTCATCTGTTCAATTCTTCCTTGGGTTTCATGGTTTGTTGGGCTGTTGTTATTTTTTTTGCATCTTCTCTTTATTCTATTATCTCTAAGACCCTATTGCTACTTGTGGATTAATTGTAGATTACAATTCACAGGATTTTCCACCACTGCTGGAGTTGACTGTGCCTGATAAGAATTGAATTCAACAACGTCCAAAAGAACTTATGGAATGTATCAGGTACACAAATACTTCATAGTGTTTTTCCAAGTTCTTCACCATTTTATTTGTTAAATCTCTTCTTGTATTACACAAATCTTCTCTCATCGACAGTTTTGAAAGCCCTAGAAACAATATTTATTGATTTTCCATTGACCGTGTAGTGGAATTGTGCAATTATGATGGAAAGTAATTTTCCACTGCTTTCCATTGCAATCTCTAGACGCAATAATAATTGCTTGTTTGAACCCAGATGAGAAAGTAACAAATGATGATCATGTGACCCAGTCCTGAATTTTGCTTACGTTACTGAAGGGACTGTGACAGTTGTAAGTCTGTTTTTTTTTAACACTGTCATAACATTGGTTGGTCATTATGCAAATGGTTGTAAATCAGCCACTATCTCTATTGATATTCCACCTTTAACTCCACATAACCTCCTCTGCTGGCTTCATGTAGATATTATATATTGTATAGTATGCAGTACCCCACATAAAAGAGGTTATGGGTCTCATCCTTCAGCCCTCAACAGTAGTGACTGATATCATCCACTCAGGAAGGAGAACAATTATAATGCAATGCCCCCAGTTTCAGTTCCTATAGGTGTTCCAAAATATATTATGATTGATGGCATAAAAAGCAGCTGAGAAACCTAGCAAGGCAAGGAAAGCCACATTCCTAACATTCAAGTCTCAACAAAGGTCATTCACAGGAACAGCCAGTTCTCTGTATCGGTCTCACAGCTGGCTCTACACTAGATCCAGATAATAAATTTTATCCAGGATTCTTTACAACTGAAGTCCCAATACTTTCTCCAAGATCTGTCATAATAATGGATGGAAATTGTCTCTGAGATTGACAGATAACCTCTTTCAAAGAGACCTTTCTCATAGCTGCAAGTATCTATCACCTCCCAACCTCAAAAGGCATTACCCATTTTAATTATTTATTTATATTTCATTCTTCTTACCGCCCCTCTCCCTTATTTCTCAAGTCCATTCCCTCACTCCCGCCTTAGCCACCAAAAAGTGCCAGGAAGAATGATGGTGTCAGGAGGAATGATGGTGATAGAAATTAAACGCTTGACATCTTTAGAGTCAATAAGATTGAACCAGGGGTGAAATCCAGCAGGTTCTGACAGGTTCTGGAGAACCGGTAGCGGAAATTTTGAGTAGTTCGGAGAACCGGCAAATATCACCTCTGGCTGGCCCCAGAGTGGGGCAGGAATGGAGATTTTGCAATATCCTTCCCCCAGGAGTGGTGTGGTAATGGAAATTTTGCAGTATCCTTCCCCTGCCATGCCCACCAAGCCACACCATGCCCACCAAGCCATGTCCACAGAACCGGTAGTAAAAAAAAATGGATTTCACCACTAGATTGAACCAATCCCTAATTATTTTGCAAATTGTTAGCCCGGCTATCTCCTTGGCTCCTTGATCAACATATAAAAGTGGTTTTTATTAGCAAAAAATGTCTTGTACCTTTTTCTGAAGGAAATAGAATTGGAAGGGACCTTGGAGGTCTTCTAGTCCAACCCTCTGCTCAAGCACAATATCCTATATCATTTCAGACAGGTGGCTGTCCAGTCTCAAAAACTTCCAGTGATAAAGCACCCACAACTTCTGAAGGCAAGCTGTTCCACTGGTTAATTGTCCTCACTGTCAGGAAGTTTCTCCTTAATTCCAGGTTGCTTCTCTCCTTGATTAGTTTCCATCCATTATTTCTGTCTTGCCAACACTATCCCAG
Source organism: Arizona elegans (assembly GCA_022577455.1). Classification (NCBI taxonomy): domain Eukaryota; kingdom Metazoa; phylum Chordata; class Lepidosauria; order Squamata; family Colubridae; genus Arizona; species Arizona elegans. Next base: position 153,241,332 of record JAKOOJ010000003.1, read on the forward strand.
TAGAGCATAAGTTATTAAAACAAATCTTATAGATGGCATTTCATTGATGCAATGAGGATAGTTGAAGAGCCTTGGTGGCACAGCAGACTAAAGCACTGTTAAGTAACACCAACTGTCTGCAATTACTGCAAGTTCAAATCTCACCAGGCTCAAGGTTGACTCAGCCTTCCATCCTTTCGAGGTAGGTAAAATGAGGACCCAGTTTGTGGGGGCAATAAGCTGACTTTGTATAAAAAAGAACACCACTTGCGGGGGGGAGAAAGTCCTACTAAGCAGGTATATACAAAAATATGAAGGCTACTGCTTAACGCATTGTAAGCTGCCCTAAGTCTCCAGAAAAGGGCGGCATATAAATCAAATAAATAAACAAACAAACAAACAAATAAATAAATAGTGCAGTATTGAAATGTTGTTTTCTTTATGTCATAAACCCAAGTAAGAACTTGTACATGTGTTCAATTGTATTCATTTTCTACCAAAAGTATGTATTTATTTATTGGATTTATTCAATACCAACTTCCAGCAGAGGTTATACCCATCCTTTGTGTATCAAATTAAAACAGGAGTGTCAAACTCGCGTCGTCACGGTGTCATCATGGTGTCGTCATGTGACATATCGTGACTTTTTTCCCCTTTGCTAAACCTGGCATAGACATGGCCAGTGCATGATGCATCCGGCCCATGGGCTGGGAGTTTGACACCCCTGAATTAAAACAACACAATATTGATTTTTCTAGTCACAGGAAATAACCAGCATTACAAAAGTAACAAAATACTGTGTCATCTTTATCCTTTATGCTGTATTTAAACAATTTTTTCTGCCACTTCATTTTCTAGAGCTCCTTGGTAAGTTTGATCTGTGATCAGGCATCAGAATCAGAATAGAGCTGGAAGAGACCTTGGACGTCTTCTAGTCCAGCCTCCTGCTCAAGCAAAACTCTACCATTTCAAACAGGTGGCTGTCCACTCTTTTCTTGAAAACCTCCCGTGATGGAGTACCCACAACATCTGAAGGCAAGCTGTTCCACTGGTTAATTGTCCTCACTGTTAGGAAGATTCTCCTTAATTCCAGGTTGCTTCTCTCCTTGATTAGTTTCCATCCATTGTTTCTTGCCTTGTGTTCTGGTGTTTTGGAGAATAAATCGAACCCCATTCCTCTTTGTGGCAGACTCTCAAATACTGGAGAGGTTGTAGAAAAAATGCTTTTAAAAGTAAAAAAAAAAGCCTCTGATGACCGCGCGGCTCAGCTGGGAATGGGGTGGGGGGTCATGCAGGGATTTTTGCTACCGGTTCTCCGAACCACCCACCGCCATCACTATCGGATTGGGCGATAGTGATGGCGGGTGGTTCGAAGCCCATAAAATGGGGGCAAGATTCATGTAACAAATGTCTCACTTAGCCACAGAATATTTATTTATTTATTTTGTGATGTTTATGTAGTGTATATTGGAGGTGGAGACCCTTTGATGCAGTGAAATTTTATTTTAATGTATGCCAATTAGTGTACATTGAAAGCGACAATAATTTTATTCTTGTTCCATTCCTATTCCATTCCATTTCTCTTCAGAAATTTGCAGCTTCATTGTGGTCATAAGTCGAGGACTACCTATACCCATTTGTTTTGCAAGCAAATTCAAAGCAGGGTTATGTTTTTAAAAGTCGGTTTGGGCAGTTGCAGGACTTTTTAAAATCTAATGACTCAAAAGCAGTTTTTAATATCTATCATTGGGAAGCCGGTTGTTTAGATGAGAAAAAGGAAATTCCTTGCAGCCTTGACAAGCTCTGCAACTGGGAAGGGCTGGAGAGCTTTTCGGGCTGATTTCAGAAACTACATTTGGCACGCTGCCCTCTCGAAGACGGCATAGCCGCCTCTTTCCAGCTCTTTTTCTTTCCCCTCATAATTTTCTTTTTTTTAAAAAGGGAGGGGGGGAAAAATAACACAACCCCCACAAAAAACTCCGCCATCTCTACAAAAAGAGGTTTTCCAAGGCGGGGGGGGGGGGCGGACGGGCGGGGGGAGGGGTTAGTTGCCAAGGTGATTTGGAGGAGGCTGAAGAATGCACCCCTCCCCTCTTGCCCTCCAGGCGCGGGTTGATGACGTCACTGGCCTTAAAGGGGAAGAGGGGTGGGCGTTTAAAGGATCCCACGGGTGGATTTCTCTTCCCACAATGCAATGAAGTTCTTTCTGCTTCTTCCCACCTTCTTTTCATTGACCCTTTTCGGAGTTTCCCACCCACCCCCTGCTTCTTCTCTCTTTTTCTATCTGGCTGACAAATATTTCTGGCCCTTTAAGGAGGCCCCTTTAATTCCTTTCTTTTGGCTTGCCTTTCCTTTTTTTTGGGCGATTTGGGGCCGTCCCCTCTCCTCCAAGAGAGGGGGAACCGCGATCCAGGTGAGGTGGGGGGGGAGAAGAAGAGGTTGGGGAAGGAGGGGGCGGGGGGTCTTCTGCTGCACCCGGGAAGCGGTGGGTGGGTGGGTCGGTCGGTCTCCGGTTCTTTTGCAAGGAAGCGAAACTGGTTCTTTTGCAAGGAAGAAAGGAACCTGCAAAGAGAGCCCGGGATCAGCAGCAACGGAGCGGGTGGTTTTGTGCGTGCAACTGTGCATGCGAGAAGAATCCCGGGGTTTGGAAACGTTGCAAACGAGGGGGTGGGGGAAAGAAAAAAAAAAGTGCGAGCTCTTTCTTGCACGCCCGCCCGAAAAAAAAAAAAAAGAAGAAGAAGAAGAAGAGCAAAAAGGTTGCAGGTTAGGCTTTGTGCTGCTGCAAGAGAGAAAAGGAAAGATTCCCGCCTTTTTCTTTTTCTTTCTTTCTTTCTTTTTTTTTTTTCCTTTGCGGTGCCTAGAAAGCGGCGCTTTGCAATCGAGGAATCGCTTCCGATCTTTTTTGATCCAGCGCTTCCGAGCTTTGATCCAAGGGCGCCAGGTTGGGAAAGGCGAGAGGAACAACGCGGCAGACTTTCACACATACACGTGTGTGTGTGTGTGTGTGTGTGTGTGTATACGAACCGCGGAGGTTTCGCCCCTTTCCCACGGCGTTTCCCTTTGGTGTGAAATTCATGCCACACCTCCCACAGCCGTCGCCCGTAAAGTTAATCCACACTTTTTTTTCCTTTTTTTTTTTTTTGCAAGCGCTCTCTCTCTCTCTCTCTCTCCGCTTGCAACTTCTGTGCGGCGGAATAAGTTCGCGCTGGAAGTTGGCGCGCACGTGAAGATGGTCGGTATGGAAAAGCCGTGTCCGTTGGCTCGATGCCTGCAACGTGGGCTTTTTAAATTAAACGTGCAGGCCATCTTTATTATAACAGGAGAAGTGAAAGATGAGCAGGGCGTAGAAAACACTTTGGGAAATGAGCTGGAAACTACAGGCGTGCTTCCCTCTCTCTCTCTCTCTCTCTCTCTTTTTTTTTTGTATGAGTAGATGCAATATTCGTCCTGCAGAAAACATATAGAAGTCGAAAATAACTTCTTCATGGCACAATCTCAAAAACAAAAAAAAAATGCAATGTAGGAATTGATGTTTTGAAAGGGAAGCCCAGATTTAGAGATGATATTGCAAGCCCTGAAGCAGAATAGTATTGATTGGATTCCCTTAATGTCCCAAGCTAAAAATCAAATCTTGATGGGTTTTGTAAACCAGGATGGAGACACTGAGGTCACAATAACTTTTTTAACTTTGGGGAACAAAAATGTGCTTAATCCGTTAGACTTTTCCCATATTCTTGTGGTATATGATCGATAAAGGAATCTGAAGTTTGGGGTATATCATTGTACATGACGTACCAATCTAATTGTACATATGTTGTGCACTGACAATAAAGATTTGAAATCATTGAAGCTGAAGGAAATGCTGGGTTCATCCTACATCATACAAAACTAGAGTTGCTGGTATTTGGAACACCACCCAACCATTAGATGGCAGCAGAGAACAGTTTTATTTGCCAGGCTTCTTTGCAGCTGTCTAGTGGTAGTTTGAAGTTTTGCAATACAGATGGGTCAACTCTTTAGATTTAGAAATTTAGAACAATTCGGTAGTTGTTTGTAAAACTGTGGTCTATAGCTTAATAAGTGGTGTGAAACAAGCAAACTTACATCTGATAAGTGGTTTCGATTTGAACTACGATTTAGGGCATAGAGCAGTGAATAGAATTAGAATAGAATAGAATAGAATAGAATAGAATAGAATAGAATAGAATAGAATAGAGTTTTTTATTGGCCAAGTGTGATTGGACACACAAGGAATTTGTCTTGGTGCATATGCTCTCAGTGTACATAAAGGAAGATACGTTCATCAACAATCATAAGGTACAACACTTAATGATAGTCATAGGGTACAAATAAGCAATCAGGAAACAATTATTATCTGCTCTTATTCTTTAAAAAAAAAGCAAAAGGTTTAGGATGGATATATATCTCATGCCAAGCCATGAAACATTGGTTATATGCCACAAAGGCTGGTTTCAAAACAATATAGCTAGCTAAAGCCAAACAAACCACCCTATGACATAACACACTGTGTAAACTCAGCCAACATTATGCATTTTTTTTTCATTTTAGTTTCTATAACTCCAATTAGAGGATGATTAATTGGGTAGGATGTGCATACTTGGTTCATGCAACTTGCTAATTCCAAAGTGGATAAATAAGATTTTGCACCTTCTGGGAAGCCTTGGGAGTGGTATGGGGGGAGGATTGTGGCACTTTGTTCAAAGTGAGATTATTTAAAGTCTTAAATTCAGTTTCCTGTTCCTCTTCCCCCTTTTTTTCCCCCCAGTGCCTGTTTTCTTCAACCCTGACCCCTCAGCCTCTTCTATTCTTCCTCCACGTGTGAAAGTCGGCCACCTCGCAAGAGCCAAAATGGCGTCTGGCGTGGAGCTCCTTCGCTTTCAGCTGCCTGGGCACGAGGCCGCCACCCTACGTAATATGAACCAGCTGCGCTTTGAGGAGCGTTTTTGTGACGTCACCATCGTGGCAGACAGCCTCAAGTTCCGTGGCCACAAGGTCATCTTGGCAGCCTGCTCCCCGTTCCTGAGAGATCAGTTCCTGCTCAACCCTTCTTCCGAGCTCCAAGTTTCCCTCATGCACAGCGCCAAAATTGTAGCCGATCTTCTTCTCTCTTGCTACACTGGAGCACTCGAGTTTGCCGTCAGGGACATTGTGAACTATCTGACGGCTGCCAGCTACCTCCAGATGGAGCACGTGGTGGAGAAATGTCGAAATGCCCTGTCCCAGTTCATCGAACCCAAGATCAACCTCAAGGAAGAAACGTCCAAATTTGGAGGCTACCGGAAATTCAAGTCTTCCAGTGTTGTGGGTTGCTCTACCTCATCCAATAAAGTGCACTCACGCAAGAGGTTTGCTGAAGAATTGCTCAGTCTTGCAAATACTTGTACAAAACAATTATTAGCCTGTTTGGGTGCCCTTTTCACCACTAGTCTTGAGTTCCTTCCTAAAAGAAAAAGAAAAAAATCCAGGGAAAGAACCAATATTTTTGGAGAAAAAAAAGTTTCCTGCCTGGTCACCTAGAGGTGATTCTTACTCACCATAGCTGACCAATGCAAGCTATTTAAAATTGTTCTTATTGGTATTTCTTTAACTGTGTGCTCTAAGGAATATATTGGGTAAGCAAGGTAATAGTCTGGGCAGCCAGAGCAATGATAGTTCTCTGTTGCAGTTGTCTATCCTGTGTAATTACAGATAGTCCCCCACTTACAGCAGTTCATTTAGTGACCGTTCAAAGTTACAACGGCACTGAAAAAAGCAACTTATGATAATTTTTCATGCTTATGATGGTTGCAGCATCCCTGTGATCAAAATTCAGATGCTTGGCAGCTGACTCATATTCATGATGGTTGAAATATTCCATGTTACTAACAACTGCAGTGATGCACTTAACTGTGGCATAAAATGGGGCAAAACTCATTTAATAACTCTCGCTGAGCAGCAAAAATTTTGGGCTCAACAATTATGGTCGTAAGTGGAGGACTACATGTACTTGCATCAGATACACAAATACAGGGGCACAGATACATGATCCTGGCATTTATATGATATTACTTGGTTTATGTTGGCATTATTGCATTATGCTGTATCCCAAGGTCATGTGATCCTCTTCAGTTTTGGGCACCACGATGTAAAAAAGATGTTGAAACTAGAGCACAGAGAAGAGCAACAAAGATGATTAGGGGTTTGGAGGCTAAAACATGAAGAACGGTTGCAGGAATTGGATATATCTAGTTTAATGAAAAGAAGGACTAGGGGAGACATGATAGCAGTCTTCCAATATCTCAGGAACTGCCACAAAGAAGTGGGAGTGAAGCTATTCTTCCAAGCAGCTGAGGTTAGGACAAGAAGCAATGGGTGGAAACTAATCAAGGAGAGAAGCAACTTAGAACTAAGGAGAAATTTCCTGACAGTTAGAACAATTAATCGGTGGAACAACTTGCCTCCAGAAGTTGTGGGAGCTCTGTCACTGGAAGTTTTTAAGAAGACGTTGGATAACCATTTGTCTGAAGTGGTGTAGGGTTTCCTGCCTAAGCAGGGGGTTGGATTAGAAGACCTCCAAGATCCCTTCCAACTCAGTTATTCCATTATTATTAGCTGTGATCTTCTGACCAGCAAAGTCAATGGGGAAACCAGATTCACTTAACAACCGAGTTATTAACTTCACAAACTGCACTGATTCACTTAACAACTGTGGCAATAAAAGTCATAAAATGGGGCACACAATTCATTTAACAGCTGTCTTGCTTAGCTACAGAAATTTGGGGCTCACTTCTGGTCGAAAGTCAAGGGACTGTCTGTACTGAGAAGAACTGCCTGTCTCTAGAGATGGATAGAGCTAATTAGACTGGAGAGATAATTGGCTTGCAATAATAAACCAATCGTCTTAATTCCTTGTAAGACGGTGGCATTACCCGTGCCTCAAACTTTCTAATGTTCTAAATGTATTCTTATGGTTGATAGGTCCATTCAGCGGCCCGTTAAGCTGGAGTTCCCATTGGAAGAAGAGTTGGAGATGAAGGCCGAAGAGGAGGAAGAGGAGCAGGAGGAGGATTTTGGATATGAAGATTCCGTCTCTGACATCTGCATCGTGAAGATTGAATCGGCCATGGAAGTGGCCCAGCGGCAGAAGAAGCAGCAACAGCAGCAGCAGCAGCAGCAGATGGGCAACAGCTGGAGCAAAGACACATCACCTCAGCAAAGTTGGAACAAGGAAAGCTCACCACAGCAAGCCTGGGACAAAGAATTGTCTCCTCTGCCAGGGTGGAACAAAGCCGAATCCGGAGACCAGGAAGAACCTCAAGTCAACTCTACGGTGGCAGAAGCCATTGAGTCTTCTCCAGAATCTACACCAGAGAAAGCTCAGCATGGTGTGGTCAAGGCCTCCTATAGCCTCTCTGAGGATGACGTAGGTAAAGGCCTCTTGATCATCCCTGGGGGAGGCTACTTGGAGGAGACCAGCGAGGCGGCAGCCGTTGCGGCTGAGTGCCAGAGCAGCAGCGGTGGGATGGGACTGGTCCTGGCGGGACTGAGCGGTCGTCCTTTCTCCACCTTTCCTGTGGTTGGGAGAGGGGGCAGTTCAGGAACCCTCGGGGGAGGTAGCGGGATCTCTAGGATCATCTGTTGTACCAAGTGTGAGGAAGTCTTCCAAGGGGTGGAGAAGCTTGTCTTCCACATGCGGGCCCATCACTTCATTTTCATGTGCCCTCGGTGCGGCAAGCAGTTCAACCACAGCAGCAACCTCAACCGGCATATGAATGTTCACCGCGGGGTGAAATCTCACTCCTGCACCATCTGCGGGAAGTGCTTCACCCAGAAGTCCACGCTGCACGATCACATGAACCTCCACAGTGGCGAGAGGCCCTACCGTTGCTCTTACTGCGACGTGCGCTTTGCCCACAAGCCCGCCATTCGCCGCCACCTCAAGGAACAGCATGGCAAGACCACGGCGGAGAACGTCATGGAGGCCAGCGTGACCGAGATCAACGTCCTCATACGTTGAAGGAGGAGGAAATCGGGGTAGCGGTGGGAAGTGGAAAAGGGGGGACTCCTGAGCTCTTGAGGGAGGGACGTGGGCTGTAGGGATTAGTTGTAGGGGTAACGAGCCAGGATCCCTGAGTTTTGTGGGATAGGATTAGTGCTAGTGTGGTAGAGGGTGGAAGCCCTGGATTCTTTGGATAGGTGTGGGAAGGGCCTAGTGAATTAGCAGAGTAGACCGTACATGACATGAAGCTCCTGGATAGTCTGGGAAGTGAAAGGGATCTAATTAGTTCGAATAGAAGGCGGTAGGAGATGGATTCCTGGGATCTGTCCTTATCCAATACCCCAGAAGACAAGCTCAGGATCCAAAAAGATCTTGACAGACTTGAACAATGGGCCCTATCCAACAACATGACATTTAATGTGGAGAAGAGCAAGGTTTTACATCTGGGCAGGAAAAACCAAAGGTACAAGTAAGTACAGATTAGGCAAAACCTGGCTCAAAAACCATAACTGAGAGGGACCTCGCAGTCCTAGTGGACGATCACTTAAAACATGAGCCAGCAGTGTGCGGCAGCAGCCAAAAAAGCTTATACAATCCTTGGTTGTATAAACAGAGGCGTAGATTCAAAATCTTGTGAAGTATTAGTACCACTTTATAAAGCCTTAGTAAGGCCACACCTGGAATACGGCATCCAGTTTTGGTCATCACATTACAAAAAAGACGTTGGGACTTTGCAAAAAGTGCAAAGAAGAGCAACTAAGATGATTAAAGGCCTGGTGAGACTAAAACAATGAACGGTTGCAGGATATGGCCAGTCTAGAGAAAAGAAGGACTAGTTGTGACATGATAGCAGTATTCCAGTATTGGGGGGCTGCCACAAAGAGGAGGGGGTCAACTTATTTTCCAAAGCACCAGAGGGCAGGACAAGAAACAATGGATGGAAACTAATCAAGGAGAGAAACAGCCTGGAATTAAGGAGGAACTTCCTAACTGTGAGGACAATTGAACAGTGGAACAGCTTGACTTCAGAAATTGTGGGTGCTTCATCACTGGGATTTTTTAAAAAGAGACTGGACAGTCACTTGTCTGAAATGGTATACGGTCTCCTGCTTGAGGAAGGGAGCTGTACTCTAAGGTCTCTTGCAGCTCTATTCTGATTGAAATCCCTCACAGGATCCATATGGCCCTTTATATATTTATAAAAATATGGCTACCTCTTTTACAGCCCAATCCTATCCAGAATTTGTTCAGACATCCTATGACAGTGGACAGAGCTGCCGTCCAAGTAAGAATGATATTGGGATTGTGGCTATGGGTTCAGAGAGGAGAAATCTCACTTGAGATACCTCCTTCCTTCCCTAGTGAGATGGATGAGACCTGGAACTATCTCAGCCAAAGAAACGGGGGGGTCAAAAAACCTTAAGCAGTATGGCATAGAGGAGATTGATCTCCCACCAACGTTCAGATACAGTTGGTACATGCTGCCAGCCATCTGTGGCCTTGAACCTTCTCTCCGATCTTCTTGTCATCAATCAGCCGCACAGATGAGGCTTTAGGTTATCTGAAGCCTTTCGAGAACCTGAAAATGGTGGAAGGAGAAGTTGGCAGCCACCTAAATTTCACGGGTGACATTTGCTGACATTTGACTTTGGATGTCAAAGTCTACTGTGGCGTTTGATGGTAACAGCTGCCTAGTGCAATTTTATCCAGGTATTTTAAAAAAGGCAATAATTCTACAAGAAATGGCAGAGGAGTGAGGGATCTGCTGGAGGAGGTAGTAGGCCGGGTTCTCCTTGGCGGCTCCTCCATAATTGTACCGCAGAAATACAGCAAGTCATCCACCTGAGACATTTGGGAAGATGTTGGGAAGCCAACATGAAGGAAGTTTTTTGACCACGTGGCTGTTAATATAAGCATGGTGTTCAAGATGGAGACCAGGCCTTGGTAGGTTTTGATGGCCCTTTCTGCTGACCCAACAGAGGCAAAACAAAGAGAAGGCTCTGGGTAACTTGCTGTTGTCACATAATTTGGTTTTTGTAGACCCGGAGCATTGATGAGCATGGTGGGAACAGATGTTCTGGAGAACGTAGAGCATTGTCTTCAAAAATGGCAAGCACAGTATCATTCCCCCCCCCACTTTTATTAAGAAGAATCAGTAATAGTACAGGTAGTCCTCGACTTATGATCAGAGATGAGGCCAAAATTTCTGTGAGACATTTGTTAAGTGAGTTTTGCCCCATTATATGACCTTTCTTGCCACCGTTGTTAAGTGAATCACTGCAGTTGATAAGTCAGTAACAGGAGTGTTACGTGAATGTGGCTTCCCCATTTTTTTTTTTAGACTTTGTACCGCTTCATAAGTGCTTTACAGCCTTCTCTAAGCGGTTTACAAAGTTAGCATATTGCATATTAGCATTAGCATTTTGCCCCCAACAATCTGGGTCCTCATTTTACTCACCTCGGAAGTTGTAGTTGTAGTTTTAGTTTATTTGATTTGTATACCGCCCTACTCCCGAAGGACTCAGGGCGGTGAACAGTCAAGCAATAAAATACATAAATACACAAAATTTAAAACCACATAAAATCAAATTAAATCATTTTGGCCCAGACAGATTAAAACACCCCAAGGATGGAAGGCTGAGTCAACCTTGAGCTGGTGAGATTTGATCTGCTGAACTAGCAGTCAGCTGAAGTAGCTGCAGTGCTGCACTCAAACCACTGCGCCACCTCGGCCCATTGACTTTGCTTGGTCAGAAGGTCACAGAAGTTGATCACGTGTGACCTTGGGGCACAGCAACGGTCATAAATATGAATCAGTTGCCAAGCGTCTGAATTTTGATCACATGACCATGGGGATGCTACAAAGCTCATAAGTGTGAAAAACGGTCATAAGTTGCTTTTTTTCAGTGCCGTTGTAACTTTGAATGGTCACTAAATGAATTGTAAGTCAAGGATTACCTGTACAGGAAGAAAACCAAAAAGCAGATCTTGGGTTCAGTGCTGTTCATACATTACAAACCGCTATTTAATAGGATAGTGACTACATACCATTATAGAGAAAGAAGTTGTTTTTAACTCTCTAGAAATCTCAAGCAGATTTGATCAGATGGTTTAAGGATGTTCTTCCCTCTTTGTCAAGAACTAATTCAGATGTCGCTAAAGAGTAGTAAAATAAGGCCTTGATCTAGATCCCAAGTGATTTCATTATCATATCCATGTCCTTTTTTTTCTTGGCAACAGCCTGGAACTTGCTTCTTGTTGCATTCTTTCAGGATGTTTTTTTCAATTCTTAAAAAAAAAATTCCACAGTCCTAGAATTTTTCTAGTGGTCCCATTCAAGTACTAAGCTGGCCTTGCTTTCTAAAATCAGCTGAGGTTTCTTTTCAGAGCAGGGAACTTAAAAACATCCACTGCTGTAGATTTGGCATAGATTTATCCTTTCAAGTGTTGCATAATAATTATTTGGCTACTTTCCCATTCATGAAATTGCCATAAATCTATTCAGATATTGTGCTAAGCAGGAGTTACTGTAAACATCCAAACCATAGTTGACAAAGAGTTCTGACAACTCGCTAAGCCTACCATCCCTATAATTTATGATTCCGACAAAATTTGGGGAGCATCCTTACAGAGACATGCTTAAAAGTAAACATGCCAATCTTTGAAAAGATGGATTTTTGCTGTCTGTAGAAATTGGGAAAGTCGATGAAACGGGCTGTAGGATAAGAAATGTTGCAAGTACAGAATCTTAAGGTTCGTTTGTTGGAAATGGCAGTTAATGGCTTTTGGGATGCTACCCTTGCTCTTTTATCAATTAATCTTGAGGGCTAGGGAAAAAAAAACTTTTTAAAAACAACCCAACTGGGAATTGAATTGTTCTGGATTGCTGTATTGTATATTCAGTAGTGAAAAGGGCGGCCTGCATTGAATCTCATCATGCTGGAATGACTGCCACAAGTGTGGCAACGGGGGATATTTTGAGATGACAAAAGACTTTGATCCCATGGACCCTAACTAGTTTTTTTTTCCCCCATTTTATTTTGTTCTTAAAAAAAATAAATAAAACCAAACTTAATACTGGTGCTCCTGCTGTTGACTGGATTTCATTGGGGAAGGGAACTAAAATTTCAAGAGTCCTTTGCTGGATGTCCTCGAGTTCCTGATTTTTAAGAGAATTGATTTGGCAGATTGGGTACACTCACCCATTCAAACGTGAACCCCATGTTTGTCAAATGAACCCCGATTAAACCTGCCAAGCCAAAGTCAGATCAACCCCAGAAAGGGCTTACTGCTCAGTTGTTTAGGAAATGAAGGGTCTTGTATGCCCCTTGCTACCAATTAAGTGCTTGTTTACAGGTGGGCATGTTTGCAAATGGAAAGGGTCTTGTGAACTGCCCATATCAAGGATTAATCAAGGATCTGCACCTGTTGAGTAGATTTCCCCTCCCAAGTGTACCACAGATGTAAAGAGAGCAAACCGACAAATGAGTTCACTGAAGCAACTTAGAACTAAGGAGAAATTTCCTGACAGTTAAAACAATAAGTGGAACAACTTGCCTGCAGAAGTTGTGAATGCTCCAACACTGGAAATTTTTTAAGATGTTAGATAACCATTTGTCTGAAGTGGTGTAGGGTTTCCTGCCTAAGCAGGGGGTTGGACTAGAAGACCTCCAAGGTCCCTTCCAACCCTTGTTATTCTATCATTTCTATTATGTTACCTAGCAGGGTAATGAGACGTCTTGCAAGCAAACAGCCAAGCTCATAGCACCAAGGATCCTACAAACCTGATTCTGTTCTCGCTGGATCTTTTTTCTCTGCCCTTCGCCCCTATTTTTTTCCCCCCAGTAACTTGCTTTTCCTGGGTGCCAAGAATTGGGGGCACAGCAGCCACCCCAAATATACTTTTAAGTGGCATATTCGATGCTCCACCGATCCCGTGTAAACTTTTTTCCGTTTACATGAGACACTGGTATTTTTCTGAGTAAACCCACGAGAGACGCCACGGTCCCATTAAACATGAAAAAAACACGGATCTCAAACGAGCCCCTTTTCTAAATTATGTTTTGTATAGGTATGGGGCTCTTAAAACTCTATAGAACGGCTCTGCCCAGCCACGGGGGCTGCGGATTATGGGCATCGCAGTCTACCCCATCGACGGGGCATCATCAGGTTTCCCCAATTCGGTTGTACAAAATCTGTTTAGGACCCTTCCCAGTAGTTCCAGCCGCCAAAAGCCACGGGGGCTGGGGATTATGGGCATCGCAGTCTACCCCATCGACGGGGCATCATCAGGTTTCCCCAATTCGGTTGTACAAAATCTGTTTAGGACCCTTCCCAGTAGTTCCAGCCGCCAAAAGCCACGGGGGCTGGGGATTATGGGCATCGCAGTCTACCCCATCGAGAGGGCATCATCAGATTTCCCCAATTCGGTTGTACCGGATATGTTTAGGACCCTTCCCAGTAATTCCAGCCGCCGAAAGCCACGGGGCCTGGGGATTATGGGGGTCGCATGTTAGACTGCGACCCCCCATAATCCCCAGCCCCCTTGGCTTTCTGGGGCTGGAAATACTGGGAAGGGTCCTAATAGATCCGGCACAGCCGGATTGGGGAAAGCTTCCAAAGGGAGAATCAGCCTTGAATAGATCCCGAGCGGGGAAATTCCTCCTCGCTCTTTGTCTGAGACGGATGAATGGAAGCGCTGCCCCTTTAAGCGGCTCCCTCCTCCTCCTCCTCCTCCTCCTCCCTCCCTCCTCCTCCTCCTCCCCCCTCCTTTCTTCGCCCCGGGAGCGTGACGTCAGTGCGGGGCCGGCTCTGCTGCCACCGCCGCGCGAGGCCATGGATGATGTCGGAGCGGGAGTCGCTCAGGTTTGGGTCGCGGAGGGGGGGGGCGGGAGACTGAGGATCCGGGCGGCGTTGGCGGGAATTGCACCAACGATCGTGCGAATCGGGCTTGAGGAGCGGCAGGAATTCCCCGGGTTTCCCCCACCCCACCCCACCCCACCCCACCCGGCTTTGCCGCCTCCTTTTTCGGGCTAGGTCGGGCGCGCGGGGAGGGGCTGCTTTGCAAAATGCAAAAAAAAGAAAGAAAGAAAGAAAGGAGGGTGCGTTTTCCACCAGGACCGCCGCAGCTGGAGCAGAGGGCGAGGGGAGTGGGGGTGTGCAAACCGCTTGACCAGCCAGCTTCTCTGGGTGCAAAGAGAAAAGGAGGAGCGGGGGTGGGGTGGGGGTGGGGGGTTTGAACATGGGATCCTATCCGGATCCACTGTAAAAAATTTAGGTGTCCGTGGTAATCGGGGTTAAAAAGAGACCCGCTTCCTTCGAAACATTTTGCTAAACTGGCTTTCCCCCCCATCGCCTCGTGTCGCCCGATCATCTCTTCTCACGACCGGCGGGCACGTTTCTTCCTGGCAACCCCAAACTTGCAGCCCCGGGTTGGCGTTTTAAAGAAGCCGCTTGCATCTTTCTCGCTTTTAAGGGCCAGCCCCTCTTCTCCCCCCACCCTTGTCCCAGAGAGACCGCTCGCCTTCTCTTTGTTGAAAAGTTCATTCATCTGGAGACCGCCTTTGAATGGGATTAAAAGTACAGGTGGTCCTCAATTTACGATTGCAACAGGGTCCAAAATTTAAGTTGTTAAGTGAGTTTTCACCCCGTTTTTTATGATTTTTCTCGCCTTCTTTGTGAAAGGGAATCGCTGCAGTTCTTTAAACGAGTGACACAGTTGTTAAGTGAATCGGGTGCTGGTCAGGAGGTCACAAAAGGAGATCACATGACACTGCGACCGTCATAAATGTGAATCAGGGGTCAAGTATTAAATCGCATGACCGTGGGGATGCTGAAAAGATAGAAGTGTGAAAAACGGTCACAAGTCACCTTTTTTCAATGCCGTTGTAACTTTGAACGGTCATTAAATGAGCTGTTGTAAGTGGAGGATTACCTGTCTTTTGCAGATGGTTTCACCGAGTTGCATTTGGTAGCTGTTCGCTCTGCCCATGCTCTCTGTTCACGCAGCTGGTGACATGAATGCAAAAGCTGTCTGAGGCAGACGCTAAACCAGTTGCATAATAATTTACTGGGATGATCCGATTCATTTAACAATCATAGAATGGAGGAATTGGAAGGAATCATAAGAGATCATTTAATTAACCCACCCTCCTGGAACATTTTGTTCGTGTGCCTTCAAGTCAGTGTTGACTCCTTGACAAACCTCTGCAATTTTACGGGCCAGATTTCTTGAAGTGGTTTACCATTGCCTGCTTCCTTGGGCTGGAGAGAGGGACTGGCCCAAGGTCACCCAGCTGGAGCCCACCACCTCTGGGAGAAATCTTTCCCCTTGCTGAATAAATGTTGCCATTAGAAGGTTATTTTTTTCTGATATCCAAATAAAATTTACATCCTTGTAATTTCGAATACACTATTTTTTGGCCTGTCTTCTGAAAACAAAACAGAGCGTTCATAATCACATTCTTCTCTCTGGATTGGTATTCAGTGGGATTTGCCAGTATCCTTTTGTCAAATCCAAAGGGGAGAGATACTTGGCTCCCCCTAAAATAAATCATCCAAAAGTTCATCCATTCTGGACATTGGATAACCATCAAATTTTGCCACTCCGATTATCTGTCTAATTTAAAATACACACAAAAGTGTATCTCGATATTCTAATTTGGCACCAAAACAATGAGAAAGCACCCGTCATCTACAGATGGCTATTATCATCTGGAGCATTTATTTTTCTACCTCAGTCTGTAACACTCCTTTTAGTCATTCAAGAATCCTGTAGGGATGCCGTCTGATCGGTGGGGTTTCCCCTGGCTCTATCTTGTGTTTAACTAGAAGAGTGGTTAGAATGCAGTATTGCAAGTTAACTCTGCTCACTGCCAGAAGTTCGATCCTGACTGGCTCAAGGTTGATTCAGCCTTCCATCCTTCTGAGATTGATAAAATGAGGACCCAGATTGTTAGGAGCTTCTATCAAGGCCCTCTATATATATATATATGAGTGTGTGAGTGTGTATTTCAATATACCATGTTTCCCCGAAAATAAGATCCTGTCATATTTTTTTGAACCCTGAAATAAGCGCTTGGCCTTATTGCCATGCACTCAAAAGCCTGATTGGGCTTATTATCGGGGGAATGTTTTCTTCAGGGGGAAACAGGGTATATGTCTGTCTGTCTGTCTGTCTGTCTCTCTCTCTCTCTCCCCCCCCCGAGTTAGGGTAATGAAACATCTGCAAGAAAACAAGCAACCTCAGAGAGCACCATTATATATATATAAACACACACACACAAATGTGTAAAATCACAATAGAAAAATTATTACTAAAACTGAAAAATGGGGACCAATGGAACAGAATGTATGGGGTGGGGTGGACTGGGAGTTGCTGTTGGCCGATCAATCCCCTCCAGTTTGATGCTCCCCCATTGGGGTCCCGAGCCAACTGACAGAGTCTTCAGCCTCTTACAGGCAGTCAGGAGGATGGTAGCCAATCTTCCCCT
This sequence comes from Arizona elegans, assembly GCA_022577455.1. Lineage (NCBI taxonomy): Eukaryota > Metazoa > Chordata > Lepidosauria > Squamata > Colubridae > Arizona > Arizona elegans. The sequence goes on from JAKOOJ010000003.1 coordinate 153,257,802, forward strand.
CAGACCCTTCTCCTGGACTCCACCAGCCAAAATTCCTTGACTGATGGGATCCACAGCATGCTCCCTTTACCAGCACCAGTGGGGCAGGCCTGTCACATAAGGGTGAGATGCTTCTCAAGCTAACCTGGATCCCTTTTCCATGTCAGTGTTTGGTGTAAGTTCTGGTATGGGGTCTGGTTTCCTCAAGCAGGACGTCGGCTGAGTAAACTCAGCAAAACCTGCGCTCTGCAAGGACCAGACTCCCTTTCTTTTGCACCCTTTCTAAGCCAAGGCTTGTTTTCTTTTCATTTGGTGTGTATTAAATTGCCACCATCCCACATGTGGTTGCCCCTTTGTGTCGGAGGGCCCACTCTTTAGCTATCCCGTTTCTGCCACCCCTTTGTCACAGGTTCTTTTTATCGATACAAATAGATAAAATCTATGTAAACCTATTTTAAAATCTCAAAATCAGTGGGCTCCCAACACAAGTATCCTTTGCCTTTAGGCAACACACATACACAAACACTAGCACTCAGTGGCTGGTGCTTATAGTTCTTACACACTTCCCCAGGTCTGTTCCTAAGAACTGTGAATTGTCCTTTAGCAGTAGGCCTCACAAATTGTAATAGTCTAGTACCATGATGGTGAACCTATGGCACGCGTGCCAGAGGTGACATGCAGCACCCTCTCTCCACTGCACAGGCGGGGATGTGTGAGGGGAAGGCACATGTGCATGCGCAGGGGGGTGGGGCATGCGCGAGGGGCAGGGTGCATGCAGGGGGTTGTGTGCGTATACGCGGGGTGTATGCAGGTTTGTGCACATGCATGTGGAGGGCACATGCATGCAGGAGGTGAGGCGCCTACAGGGGCTGCATGTGCATGTGGGGTGGGGTGGGGTGGGGCGCATGTAGGGGGGCCATGCACACATGCGGGGCACATGCAGGCCGCACACACATGCACGGGGATGGGGCGCATGCACAGGGGGCACGCATTGCATTTGGGGGGTTTGGGCGCATGCGTGCGGATTCACGCTCACGTGCGCGCTTTTTGGACTCAGTCTGGAAAAGGTTAGCCATCATTGGTCTAATATTACTATTAATAGACTACGTGTGAGGCTTACTACTGAAGGACAATATTCCTGTCTGTTAGCCCTAGGCCCGTGATGACGAACCTAAGGGACGCGTGCCGTAGATAGCATGTGGAGCCATATCTGTGGGCACGCGAGCGTTGGCCTAGCTCAGCTCCAGTGCGCATGTGCACGCCAGCCAGTTGATTTTCAGGCCTTCTGGGCCCACCGGAAGTCGGGGAACGAACTGTTTCCGGCTTCTGGAGGGCCTCCGGGGAGGTGGGGAAGACCCTTTTTGCCCTCCCCAGGCTCCAAGAAAGCCTCTGGAGCCTGGGTAGGGCGAAAAATGGGCCTATAGGGCTCACTGTGTCATCACATGCCAAAAGTGGGGGTTGCATGGGGGGGTCGTGCATGTATGCGTGGGGGTGGTTGGGACACATTGAATTATGGGTGTGGGCATGGGCACGTGACCTGTCTGTGCTACCCCTGCTTTTGGCACACGACGGCAAAAAGGTTAGCCATCACTGCCCTAGGCTGCTTCCCATTGTTTTATTTCCACAAAGCAACAGAAACCACCTTCTCTCTCAGAACAACTACCACACTCCACTGTTCTTGTTTTTACTCAGCTTTTATAGGGTTTGTATTATTGTATTACAATACTGGCAGCTGGGCTGGCTAGAGAAAGATCTTTAAGTGGCAGGGCGCCATCAGCCCAGATGCTAGCTAGTTTAAAGGTGGCCTGCCTGCCCTCTCATAGGTGTGTTTGTATAGTTTTCTCCAGGTTAAGCCTCTAAGTGACTAAGTGCTTCTCAACTTTAGCCACTTTGAGATGTGTGGACTTCAACTCCCAGAACTCCCTGCTTCTTGTAGATTCAGGCAAGGGTCATCCATTATTTTCTGAAGTGGAAGCAAGAGCAGTGCTTTTCAACCTTGGCAACTTTTAAGATAATCTGTGGAGATTCTCAGTCCTCCAGGTCATGGTTGTCTCAAAGGTGCTTATTCAAAAGGCAACTGGACTTTGGTTGTTTTTTTTTTTTATCATGAGGAAAAGATAAGATACGAGGATTTCAACTTCCAGAGTTCTCCATAATGGCTAGGGAATCCTGGGAATTGAAGCCCACACATCATAAAGTAGCTAAGGTTGAGAAACACTGTGCCAAAGGAAAAGAAATCTGTAAGAAACGTAGAACCAGCCATGATTTGTAAATCATAGTCCCATTTGTGGATCTAGAACCAGCAATAAATAAATCCAGTGAAAGTCAACATATATGTGAGCATGCTGAAGAGTACATTTTGCTTGTGTTTCTGACATGCTAAGTATAAAGCTCAGCTAACAAATTCTGATATGGGGGCAATTAAACACACTCCATCCAACATTATGAATAGCACTTTGAAATTTGCTGCTTAGAATAGAATAACAGATGTTGGAAGGGACCTTGGAGGTCTTCTAGTCCAACCCCCTGCTCAAGCAGGAAACCCTATACCCGTGATGGCAAACCTATGGCACGCATGCCACAGCTGGCACGCAGAGCCCTCGGGCACGCGAGCTGTTGCCCAGCTAAACTCCACCGCGCATGCACGCCTCCCGCTGGCCAGCCGATTTTCAGATCTCTGCCGAGCATAGCGGGGGTGGGGCGCATGCGGGAGATGTGCACACATGCGTGGGGGATCATGCGTGGGGGTCGGGGGATCATGCACCGAGGGAGCAGTGTGCCCACCCCCCGCGGCCCAATTTTGGTGCCAGGAGGCTGCAGGAGGCCTACTAGGCCCAAAATGGGGCAGGGGTCGTGCACACATGCGTGGGGGTGTTGTGAGTACATGTGCAGGAGCAGGAGGTGTCACGCATGCATTACATTATGGGTGTCAGCACGCGACGACAAAAAGGTCAGCCATCACTGCCCTATACCATTTCAGACAAATGGTTGTCCAATATCTTCTTAAAAACTTCCAGTGTTGGAGCATTCACAGCTTCTGGAGGCAAGTTGTTCCACTGATTAATTGTTCTAACTGTCAGGAAATTTCTCCTTAGTTCTAAGTTGCATCACTCCTTGATTAGTTTCCACCCATTGCTTCTTGTCCTACCCTCAGGTGCTTTGGAGAATAGTTTGACTCCCTCTTCTTTGTCGCAACCCCTGAGATATCGGAACACTGCTATCATGTCACCCCTAGTCCTTCTTTTCATTAATACCCAATTCCAGCAAGGCCACAGGCTGCCATGATGCCAAAATAAAAATTCTTAATGCAGTTGTCCATCCTCTTACATTCAAAGCACCATCAATGAAGCAAAATTCAGGTTTTTTAAAAATGGCAAGAATTAGGGTATTCTATTCTTTCTTTATTAATGTTAATTTAGGTTTCCTGGAAGCTCGTGAATTTCTTTCCCAGAATGGTTGCATGAAGGATTAAGAATCTGTGTATTTCCTATGCCTTTAAGAGAATTTGTGTTCAGATGTGCTCCTCCATTTTTTTTCAGCCCTAGCCCGTTCTCTCATTGTGATGTCATCAAGCAGCTGCTACTATCACCCATTTGCATCCTGACATTGAATACACAGTATAGTTGTAATTTATGGAGTCCTTAATGTTTTCTGAGTTTGCTTGCTTGCAGGTGTTTCATGCAACTGGGTAACATCATCGGTGCAAGTGAATGTGTTTCCTCCTTATTTACATACAGCAATTTGTCCTGCCAATGGTGATGGCAATATGCTTTTCTCTGTGGTTCCATTACTGGGGTATTGTTTGAAACAGAAAGCAGAAGACAATGCCTTAATTAAGGAACTACTAAGGAGAAAATCACATCCCCATCAACATTGGCACAACAAGCAGGAAGCAAACCCCACACTAGCTAGCAGCACTGATGATGTTATCTAAGATGATGGGCAGATCACAAATGACATGACCTCGAGAAACTGCAGTCACTGTTGTTAAGTGAATCACTGCAGCTATTAAGTTAGTAAGCCGGTTGTTAAGGGATTCGGGCTTCCCCATTGACTTTGCCTATCAGAAAGTCGCAAAAGATGATTGCATGAATCCCCGGGACGCTGCAGCCGTCAAATATGAGTCAATGGCCAAGCACCTGATTTTTTTTTTTTTATCATGTAAGAGTGGGGACATTGCAAAAGTTATAACTGCAAGAACCAATCATAAGGACCCGGTTTGTGGGGGCAATAAGCTGACTTTGTATAAAATATACAAAAGTATGAAGGCTATTGCTTAACGCATTGTAAGCCGCCCTGAGTCTCCGGAGAAGGGCGGCATATAAAAATAAATTTAAAAGATTTTTTAAAAAAATAAGCTACTTTTTTTCCTGCTGTTGTAATTTCAGACTCTCACTAAACAAATGCTTTTAAATCAAGGATTTAAAGAGAGTTAGGAGAATCCTTACTATCATCACTATTTAGAAGCAACAAAAGGGCTGTGATGGATCTTTTGACTTAAAAATCAATAGGGCGAGATGGGAAGGGCCTAAATGAAGCCATCTTGTATTGTTGTAGGGATTGGGTTGATAGGACAGGTGAACAGGATTTAGGTAATTGACAATAAATTATACTTTTAAATTGGCTGGAGGGAAGACGGCTTGAATCATTCCTCTGGTGGGGGGAAATGGGAAATGGGTCAGAAGAATTCTAATCTATTTGCTCAGGTTGGAGAGAAGAAACCCAAACTTGAGGTGATTCCTGCTGAGGAAGAAGGGGTTTGTATCTGAAGGCTTGTTTTTAGTAGTAGCACACTTTGAGAAAGTTGGTGTTTTCAGTTGCTGGGTTTGCATTGCATGCTAGCCTACAATTTAATCATGTTTTTTAAAATATGCCACAGTTTGGGATTGTGCACAATTTTATAAGCTAAACACAGTGGTGATTGTTCCTATTACATACTAAACCATGACCAACCAAGGACACCATAGGTTAGTGAGCTGTGTGGCTTATGCCTGTAATATATTAGGAAATGTTGAATGGAGGTTGATTGATTATTAGCGGATGATTAAATAGCTGAGACGGAAGTCTGATTATAATTCATCCATCACCATGTCTTCCCACAAGAGCAGATTGCATGCTTGTGATTGGGAGCAAAATATAAATAATATGTGTATACGTATAAATTAGCATTTTAAAGATAAAAGCATGTTTTGAAATAAAATATACGTTCTCCTTCAACCCATTTCAGAACCGTAAAAATATATCTAATATATCGACCCCATCAACTTGGGTGATCTGGAGAAGTCATTGGTATTGGCTGACAGTTACTGTATCTCCTCTGTAATGAACCCTGGTGAAATAAACCACAATTAGTATGTCATGTAAGTCCAGATAAACATTAGTAAATTAATCTTAACTTGAGTTTTGAATTGCTGTTTCTTTTTCCCCCTCAGGATGACGCTCATCGGGGATTAGAGGGGGCATCCGCTCTGGGGGAAGTTGAAGCAGGTGAAATAGGTAAGTTTTATGGAAGTCCGAGATTAGAAGTTGGGGAAGAAGGTGCTGCTTTCCTCTGCAACTCTGATTTTTGAACCCCGTTGACTCCAGAACTTTCTTGGGCCCTAAGAGCCTTGTGTCTATGTCTTCCTCAAGATCCTGAACCCTCCAAAGAGGACTTGGAGGTCTCATCGGGAGCCTTGTCTCCTCGGAAGGCCAAAAGCACATTGGGAGGAGTAGGGGACGGCCTCCTGGTCTCCAACCGAAATGGGGATGATGGAGTCTGGACGCAAGCGACTGGGAGCGGAAAAGAAGGAGGATGTTTGTCTCCAGAATCAGAAGGCCCCTTGGCCGGCTCAAATTCTAGTCCCACCCCAGGGAACAAAGGCCTACCTGGTGAGTTGGGAAGGGGATTTTATTTATTTATTTATTAATCAAATTTGGGATTGGTGATGGAGGAGCATGTCAGTAAGAAGGTGATTTTTCTTTGTAGAAAAAAACAAGAATTCTCCATATGATTTTATTAGACATTATTGTGAGGAGACCTGTAAGCCTGAGGTTGAGTGGCTTCTGTTGGGTGATGTGCTGTTTTGAATCTCTCTTCTCTGACTGGTATTGCAACGGCTGCTGTCTTAATTTAGAAGCTCCCCTGAAAATTTGGTATCATATGTTAAGAGGTTGTCTTGGACCAGGGGGATCCAGATATAAGTCTGCTCTCAGCTTCATGTTTATAGATAGCTTTTATTTATACATATTTAATATTATTTGTGGCCTGAGCCAGCCAGGGAGGACTATGGAGGGGAGAGCACAATAACACAAGAAATAAAGATAGTTAGGGGAAATCCCCAATGTAGTCAATCCAATTGGAAATCTCCGTGATGGACATCTGCGTTCAAATCCTCTATAGAGCCGAAGGCTTGTTGAAGAAGACTGATTTTACTGGTTCACAAACTGCAACAAGAGAGGCATTTATGAGCCACGGGGGCGCAATGGTTAGAATGCAGTACTGCAGGCTACTTCTGCTGACTGCTGGCTGCCTGCAATTTGGCAGTTCAAATCTCACCAGGCTCAAGGTTGACTCAGCCTTCCATCCTTCCGAGGTGGGTAAAATGGGGACCCAGATTGTTGGGGGCAAATATGCTGACTCTGTAAACCGCTTAGAGAGGGCTGTAAAGCACTGTAAAGAGGTATATAAGTCTAAGTGTTATTGCTATTGCTATTTTGTGTGGAACTGTCCTATGGCTTTTCTGTATCTCCATCTCTGCTGCATTCATGTAATCTAGACTGGGTGTCCTAACATCTCATCTCCTTCTCTTCAGGTCATGCCGCCAAGACTTTCCCATCATCCCCCAGCAAAACAGCTGGGCCCAGCCGAGCCAAGATGTCCCTTACCGGGACCAGCAAGTCCCCAACTTCTATACAGAGTCTGGCTATGCGCTTACTAACTGGATCACGTCTTCCAGGTGATTCTGGGTCTCCCACCACAGAAGCCCCAGTCTCAGCTCCAGCCCCAGCCCCAGATTCAGCTCCTGCTCCAGCAGTGGCCTCTCCTGCTGATCAGCCTTCAGCATCAACCACTGAGGAAGTCAAGCCCAAGGTTCATCGGGCTCGGAAAACAATGTCAAAGCCCAGCAGTGTACAGGTAGGCTTGCAAATGTAGTTTCTGCCCGGGGGGGGGGGGGGGGGGGGTGATTCAGAAGATCTGTTGGTTGATTATGTGTATACCAGTGTTCCTCAAAGTTGGCGGCTTTAAGATGAATGGACTTCAACTCCCAGAATTCCTCAGCCAGCTTGGTGACTGAGGAATTCTGGGATTTGAAGTCCGCACATATCTCTCTGGAGCCAAAACAGCATTGTACATCAATGTTTTTCAACTTTGGCAATTTTAAGATGGGTGGACTTCAACTCCCAGAATTCCTCAGCCAGCTTGCTGACTGAGGAATTCGGGGATTTGAAGTCTGCACATCTTTATAGTTGCCACAGTTGAGAAACATTGATGTACAATGATGTTTTGGCTACAGAGAGAGATATACTTGGAGATTGGGTTGTCTTTGTTGATGGTGATAAGGATAAGTTGCAGCGATACATTATTTCAGCAAGGCATTTATTAAACCACTGGGTCCAGAGAAATTCCTATATCAGTGTGAAAGTTAACCAACCATGACAAATCTTTACATAGTGAAGAACAAGTCTTTCATATCACTAAAATTGCAAAACCAATTAACATACAAATAATCCCACTTTGTCATTAGGCTGTATAATGATTATGCATTTTATGATTAACTTGAGCAGCTGAACACCATGGATTCTTATTCATTCATTAGACTTTTATCCTGCCTTTATTATTTTATAAGTAATTCAAGCTGGTGATCATATCTAATATTCCTTCCATCTCCTCTTTTTCCCCACAACAACAATCCTAGGGGTTGAGTTGGGCTGAAAGAGAATTTCTGGCCCAAAAGCACCCAACTGGCTTTCATGCCTAAGGTGGAACTAGAACTCACAGTCTCCTGGTTTCTAGGCCAGCACCTTAATCATATCTAATACCCCTTCCATCTCCTCTTTTTCCCCACAACAACAACAACCCTGGTGTCAGCACTTCAGCCTGCATTTACTCTAGTGCTGACATAAGAAGAAGAGGGGGCAGCTGGCAAGAGGACGCTTGACATTTCACCTACTTATTTTCCTTGAAGATAATATCCCCTAGGAGATGAGATGGGAGGGGGGACATTCCTGGGAGCTTAAGTAGTAGATAGGGGGAGAGTGATTTGGAAGAAGGCCAATGAGACACAGAGAATTGGGGAACGGAAAGGGAAGGTTTGGGGTCAGGAAGTCAGAGTTGGCTACGCCATGATCGGGAACAGATTGTCGTGCTTAATAAAATGAAAGATTTCTTCAAAGACTATCTGTTTGGAAATGCAATTTATTTTATTTGAGACGACATTGAAACCTGACACCTGGGGGTTGAGTTGGACTGAAAGAGAGTTTCTAGCCCAAAATCATCCAGCTGGTTTACATGCCTAAGGTGGAACTAGAGCTCACAGTCTCCTGGTTTCTAGGCCTCTTCCATCTCTTCTTTTTCCCTACAAGAACAACCCTGGGGGTTGGGTTGGTCTAAAAGAGAGTTTCTGGCCCAAAATCACCCATCTGGCTTTCATGCCTAAGGGTGGAACTAGAATTCTTCAGTCTCCTGGTTTCTAGGCCAGGACCTTAATTGTTATACCAAGCTGGTTATTCTCCCAAATCACCAAAAAATGCTTTTCAGTGTGTAAATGTTCTTTTGTCTAGACTATTTGGTGGTTTACGCTCTTGAAGCAATCACAGTACTTCTCGCAAGACAAAAATGGCATGTATGTTTCCCCAAATAGGGAACTTACAAACTTGTTGCTTCTTCCAAGCAACTGATGGCACAACTGGGAGAACTAGTAGCGCAACTTAATGTTAATGTATATCTGATCAAAAGCTGTCTGGGAGGTTTCCTATCTGTCCATGCAGCTTGATTATGACACGGCTGCACATCAGGCACCTTTCTCCATTTCTTTATCCTAACCCTTCTCAAAACTCAAATACCTAATAGTATTTCCTCAGTGAATATTGGATTTCTTTTCTTTATAACCAACAAAATTACAAATTGCTTTTGATGCTCAAGAATGATTTAATTCTTTGGAGGAAAATAGAGCATTTGGTTTGGAATCTTTTCACGTGGTGTCTTCCAGCTGGGAAGATTTATCTGTGATTTCCATTACCCTAAATGGCCATCCTAGAGTAATGGGCACGATAGTCGAACATATCTGGTTGGTACTATCTGTCTGGGAATGGAGAAGCTGGCAAGCTGGCTGGGGAATTCTGGGAATTGAAGTCTTCTCTTAAAGTGGCCAAAGTTGAGAAACACTGATATAGGCCCAAACAGGAATTTTGAATTGTTTTTTCTAAACAACTGCAAAATTCCATTCTGCAAAATATTTGGGCTTGCATGATCAACATTTTTCTGTTACTACACCACATGAGATTTCTGCTAATATCAATTGATAGGGCTCTCCCAAAGGTGCTTTTTTCAAGAGGCAACTGGACTTTCTGGTTTTTCTTTGAAGACGTTTCTCTTCTCATCCAAGAAGCTTCTTCAGCTCTGAGTGGATGGTGAGGAATGGAAGGATTTATACTCCTTGCAGACAGCTGGTCATTTTTCATTCATGGATGGTGGGGAATGGAAGGATTTATACTCCTTGCAGACAGCTGGTCATTTGCATCCATGCAAATAATAATAACTTTATTGTCATTGTACGTGTATACACAGTATACCCATACAACGAAATTCACTTAACACCCAAAGACCAGGTCCAACAATATAACAATCCCCAAACCCACTCCCACCCACCACAATTCCCCACCCCTAAATGACCAGCTGTCTGCAAGGAGTATAAATCCTTCCATTCCTCACCATCCACTCAGAGCTAAAGAAGCTTCTTGGATGAGAAGAGAAACATCTTCAAAGAAAAACCAGAAAGCCCAATTGCCTCTTGAAAAAAGCACCTTTGGGACAACCAAAGGTCGCGCCCTAAAACATTATTATTCCAACAAGCAGGGCTGGCCTAAATAATAATAACATTTTACTATTTTAATGGGTTGTTTTATTAGAGTTTTTTGGCCAATTTATTTAATTGTTTTAAATTGCTTTTAATTTTTATATTGTCATGGTTTTATTTTTGGATGTACACCAACCTCAGTCCTTCGGGAGAAGGGCGGTATAGAAATTCAATAAAATAAATAAATAAATAAACCATGACCTGAATCACTGAGAACTCCATAGACAATTGATAGGGCTGTATCTAAAATAAAATGAAATCCTGACTGTATGGATGTTCGACCTTCCTTTTCTCCTTCCCCCAAGGTGCCTGAAAAGAGGGTCTCGGAGATGTTGCATTTCCGTGTCTCGGATGACTTGAGAAGCATTTTAGAACCAGGTACGGAGGCCATAGATTTAAAAGAGTGACTGGGCTGGTATAGGAATATATTTGGGACTAAAGGCATTGGCTAGAGCAGATTACTCAACCTAGTCTTCTACGCCTGCTGGTGATTCTGGGAGTTGTAGTCCCATCACCGGGGGAGGGAGAGAGGGAAGGGGTTGTTAAATTTACTGGATTCTAATTTCACTCTTTTTCCTTTCTAAAGAAGAACCCGCAAAGCACAGGAAATATGATTACATGGCAGATGCCTTGCACAAAAGGATCCCCCTCTCGCTTCAGCGCTCAAGTCCCAGGGCTACCACAGAGGTGCATCTCCTCCTTTGAAAGGCTTAATGGTTCTCCTAAAGCAGGGGTCAGCAACCCGTGGCTCTGGAGCCGCATGTGGCTCTTTCATCCCTCTGCTGCGGCTCCCTGTCACCAGTCGGCTCCACAATTGATAGGGCTTTTGGTTAGGACAGGTAGAGGAAAAAGGACGCCGTGCAGGAGGAGACTCTATGGTGTGGGAACCAGACTTCCAATTGGCGGAGGAAGAAGGACACTGCACTAGGAGGAGACGCTATGGTGGGGACTTCTGGTCGGCTCCAGAATTGAACAGGGGCTTCTGGTTAGGACCATTGTGGCTCTTTGAGTGTTTTAGGTTGCCGACCCCTGTCTTAAAGACTGGGGGTTGAGTTTAAGGGCCAACTGTTTGATTAAACAAACTTATTTGTATGAGTGATGATGAGTTTCAAGCTGTGACTTCATTGAGTAAGGAGCAGAAGCACCAGGAAAGAAGAGACAAAAGCTTTTAAGGTGATGCACAGATGCATCCCAGGGAAAATGCAGGAAAATTATCAGCAGATCCGGGTGTTAAAATTGTCTAAGGAAGTCCCTGATAGTAACTGGGAAAGTGAGTCCTGCTGATAATACAGGTAGTCCTTGAACTTGCAATGGTTTATTTAAGAGACCGTTCAAAGTTGCAACGGCACTGAAAAAAGTGACTTATGAACGTTTTTCACACTTAAGACCGTTGCAGCATCCTCATGGTCACGTGATCAAAATTCCATCACTTAGAAACTGACTCATATTTATGACGGTTATAGTGTCCTGAGGTCATGTGATCACATTTTGGGGCCATGACAAACAAAGTCCATGGGGAAGCCAGAATCCCTTAACCACCGTGTTACTTACTTAACAACTGCAGTGATTCACTTAACAACGGTGGCAAGAACGGTCGTAAAATGGGGCAAAACTCACTTTAACAATGTTCTCGCTTAGCAATAGAAATTTTGGGTTCAATTGAGGTATGTCAGGGACTATCTGTATGTAGCTAGTTTGGCTTATTTTGTTTGTAAACAGTTGAAAATTTAAAATAAATGTCCTGTCCTGTGGAACAATATTGGATTCCTGGCAGGGGAATTCTGGGAATAGAAGTCCACCCTTCTTAAAGTTGAAGTCCACCCAACTTCAATTCTGGGAGTTGAAGTTCATCCATCTTAAAAAATCAAATTTGAGTATGAGAAACATTTTTGAAGTTCTGCTGAAAAGTAAAAAAGACCTGCATCAGTGATGAAATCTAAAATTTGTTACTACCGGTTCTGTAGGCGTGGCTTGTTTGGGGGTGGGCGTGGCCATTTTTTTTTTTTACTTTTAAAACCATTTTTTCTACAACCTCTTCAGCAAAGAGGCTGTTAAAAAATGCTTTCAAAAGGCTCTGATGATCCCAGCTGAGTTGCCTGATCGGCAGAGACTTTTTTTCTTTTAAATGCCTCTTGACGATCAGGCAACTCAGCTGGGATCTTCAGAGGCATTTAAAAGAAAAAAAGGGTTTTTTTCTTTTAAAAGCCTTTGATGATCCCAGCTGAGCCGCGCGATCACCAGAGGCTTTTTTTTTACTTTTAAAAGCATTTTTTCGGCCGAAGAGGTTGTAGAAAAAATGCTTTTAAAAGTTAAAAAAAAGCCTCTGATGATTGTGCGGCTCAGCTGGGCATGGGGGGTGGGGGCAGGGATTTTTGCTACCGATTCTCCGAACCACCCGCCTCCATCGCTACCGGATCAGGCGATCCGGTCTGAACCGGGAGCATTTCACCCCTGACCCGCATGTCTTTATTTTGAATGACTTTGATGCCAGCCTTTGAGAAGTGACTCCTACGGTAGAAAAGCAGAAAGCATCTCCTCTTTCCTAAGTAACCCTAACTGTAGCCTTTAGCAACTCCACACCTCACATCAAACGAATGCTGTCAAGGTTCCAAGTAACATACCCATAGCAAACATCAACGCTGAAGCTGGCCTGATTGAGGCCATTTTGAGACTTCAGTGCTGACAAAGCCTTAATCGATTTTTAATGAAAGCCCATCTTTTTCCTTAGATCACGGTGACAGAGGAGATGACGGCTCCTGCTACGGCTTCGCAGGATGATGGAGGCCAAGAATGGGAGACTGAAGTGGGGGATGACTTCAGCCTCTTCTACGACAGCTACTCTGTGGACGGCCACATGGATTCGGACAGCAAGGTGTGAAGAATAAGATGGTGAACGTCTGAGTCATTTAGCCAGTGTTTCTCAACCTTGGCCAGTTGAAGATGTGTGGACTTCAACTTGCCAAAGTTCAAAAACACTTCGTTAATCCCTCAAGACTCGTTCAAGGAGTGCCGGAGGGTGCAATTTACTAAAAAAAATTAACCCCTTTGCTCAACTGCCAGGATCCTGCTGTTGTAACCCAGCCCAGGGTGCTGAGGCTTCTCTTGGATTTTTGAGGTGCCCTTTAAATTTCCCAGAATGCTGTTGTGTTAAAGGCATTGTGGAGAATTAAAATGGTTCCCTTTGCCCATTGGGATAACTCATGCTTCCTCTCAAGAGGAGCCTTCCTTTATCTTGTGGCTTTTCACACAGCCTGGCTCCAGTTCAGACTGGATTCGGTACTTTTGTCCCCCTATCGAGTCCTTCCCAAGGGAAGGATAGGCAGATGTGGATGTTTGATGATGTTGCAAATATCGTCGCTGGTTGGACTCTAATCATATTTATTATTATGAGATTTATATCCCGCTTTTCATGCCATTCCAATTGGTCCATCCACCTCCTATTTTCCCCACAACAACAACTCTGTGAAGTTGTTGGCTTGGGAGGAAGACTCTGGCCCCAAATCACACAGCTAGCTTTTGTTCATCAGGGACTACAAGGACTCACTGTCTCCCAATTTCTAATCCAACACCTGAAGTGATAGATCAAACTGTAGTAATAGCAACAGACTTAGACCAGGGGTATCAAACTTGATTTCATTGAGGGCCGCCTCAGGTTGTGTTTGTCCTCGGGGGCCAGAGTGGGTGTGGCCAGAGAAAATGGGTTCCCAAGCTCCATTTTCGGCTGCAACAGCCTCCTGCATCCCTCTGCCAGCAAAAACATAGCTCAGGAGGGCCGCATGCAGTCCTCCTCAGCTCCGTTTTTGCTGGTAGAGGCACCGCGGGCCAGTCCTTCGCTGTTTCCAGGGCGGCCAAATCTAAGCACCCCGCGGGCAAGATCTGGCCCCCGGGCCTTGAGTTTGACACCCCTGACTTAGACTTATATACCTCTTCACAGTGCTTTACAGCCCTCTCTAAGTGGTTCACTTTGAGCTAGTAAAGATTAAACTGCTGATAGTCGGCAGAATTAGCCTGCAATATTGCATCCTGACCACAGTTCCTATTATAAATGGTCGTTGCTTAGTGATCACTCATTCAGTGACCATTCAAACTTATGAAAAACTGAAGTTGAGGACTGGCCCTGAGAGTCTGGCTATCACAGTGTCCGTGCTGTCATGATTTGCTTAACGATAGCAGCCAGATGATGTCACACTTTATGACGATGTTTAGCAATGGCAATTCCAGCCCCATTTGTCATCATTAATGACCTACGGTATACCTTATAGAGAAATAAAATATATATTATATTATATTATATTATATTATATTATATTATATTATATTATATTATATTTATTATATCATAATATAATAAAATAAAATAAAATAATAAAATAAAATAAAATACTCCCTTACAGAGCTATATAGGGCCTCTTTTTTTATTATTTATTTATTTATTTATTTATTTATTTATTTATTTATTTATTTATTTATTTATTGAATTTGTTTACCGCCCTATTCCCGAAGGACTCAGGCCGGTGAACAGCCGAATAAAATACATATAATATAAATGTTAAAAAACCATTAAAATACAATTAAATAATTGGCCCGGAAAACGAAATTTAAAACACCCCAAATTCATAAGACAAGTTTAAAATTTTAAAATTTTAAAAAATGTTTTAAAAGTTTTTAAAAGATGTTTTAAAAGTTTTAAATTCCAACCTGGACATGTTTTGGATCTCTTACCCATGTTTCTTGTGAAAAATTGTAAGTAGACCTAGGAAATTTTTTCCAAAGATTAGATATCTGTGCCGTAGTCAAATCAGACTGAGTAGTCTGAAAGATCATTTCAGTGTAAATTATGCCAAATGACACTTATACGATTTCTTATTTTGGATATTTTATTTTGCCTCACGTAGGGAACAGGGAGGAGATACACTTGCGAATTGGAAACAGATTCCTTGCAAATTTAATTTAGTGCCCTTTGACTATAAAAATTTCAAATTTTTTCCCCACATGCCTCTCTGTTGAAGCTGCAATCAGGAGGACTCAAATATTATTTTGGAAAGAAACAGTGCAAATCTTAGAACAGGGGTGGCAAACCTTTTACTCACCAAATGCCAAACAGGTTCGCGCTTTGGCACTGTGCATGCAACTGCACCATCTGCACATGCACACGGCTTTCACGGCCCCCTCCCGTGCTAACACACGGCTCCTCCCCATGCGCTGTCATGCAACTGCACCATCTGCACATGCACACGGCTTTCACGGCCCCCTCCCGTGCACTGTGTGCGCAACCACACCATCTGTGCATGCCCGGGACTTGCGCACGGCTTCCCCCTGTGCGCTGCGCGCACAATCGCATCATCTGCGCATGTACACAGGTTTCGTGCGGCTCTCCCGTGTGCTGCGCACGCAGTCACATCATTTGTACATGCAGGGGGTTATCGCGTGCGCAATGCACATGCACGAATGCCATCTATTCATGTACATGCTGCACACGAGTACTGTCGCACTTGTACGCAAATGGGCTCGCATGTACAGGAGAGCTCCAAAGACCAGTTGGGTTCCTGAATTGCACACATGCGCACCGAAGGCCCGACCACCAGTTGGGGCACGTGTGCATACACAGCTGCAGGTGACTTGGGCGACAGCTCACGTGCAGTGGTGGGATTCAAATAATTTAACAACCGGTTCTCTGCCTTAATGATTTTTTCCAACAACCAGTTCACCAAACTGCTCAGAAAGTTAACAACCGGTTCTCCCGAATTGGTTCGAACTGGCTGAATCCCACCACTGCTCACGTGCCCGGAAAGATGGCTTTGCGTGCCACCTCAGGCACGCGTGCCATCACGGTCTTAGAAGACTACATTGAACAGCAATACCAAATTCAATGTTTTGTTTTTTCGTAGTTTTCCCCTCGTGTCATAAATAAAAATGTTGCGTTTCCCTGTGGCATTTAACGAACAGATATTCCTTTAGGAAAACATCTGACTAGAAGTCTACCGTCAGAATATTTATCGATGAGAGCATATTCCAGATTTTCTTTGGTAATTACGTAGGAAGTTCCATCAGAATAAGAAGCCCTGACAGGAAGTCTAGTCAGAACTGAAAGCAGGACTTCCAATTTTACTTTTCTTTTTTCCCGCTTCATGTTTTAATTAATTCATTTATGTTGGTTATAGTCTGATGCAGATGTTACTGGAGAACATATGAGTGAGGAAGAGGAAGAAGAGGAGGAGGAAGAAGAGGAGGAAGAGGAGGAGGAAGAGGAAGAAGATGACGATGATGACGATGATGAGGAAGAGTCAGGAAACATCTCTGATAGGGTAAGTTGACCCTCATCTCGGTTGGATAAGGATTTATTTTTGGCGACCCCTCAGTTTATTTATTTGTAAGATTTCTATTAATCACTTCATGTAATTCAGATCTGTTCGTTTTAATGCACAGAGGTTAATATTTTGATACGTTGCTGCAGCCCATTTGGTTTAGAGGCCTCTTGTTTTACATTCGTGTTACAATTAATTGCAGTATCTAATTCTGTCAATTGCTATTTCGTTTTACATCGACTGTGCTTAGTTACAAGCAGATAAGTATTGCTACTAAACGTCTATGGAGATTCTCAGTCATCCGGGACATGGGTGTCCCAAAAGCAGTGGTGAAATCCAAATATTTTTACTACCAGTTCTGTGGGCATGGCTTGGTGGGTGTGGCTTGGCAGGGGAAGGATACTGCAAAATCTCCATTCCCACTCCACTCGGGGGCCAGCCAGAGGTGGCATTTTCTGGTTCTCCGAACTATTCAAAATTTCTGCTACCGGTTCGCCGAACTGCTCAAAATTTCCGCTACCTGTTCTCCAGAACCTGCTGGATTTCACCCGTGCCCAAAGGTGCTTTTTTTCAAAAGGCCAACTGGACTTTCTGGTTTTTCTTTGAAGGCATTTCACTTCTCATCCAAGAAGCTTCTTTAGTTCTCACTGAACAGTGGAGGATGGAAGGATTTATATTCCTCATGAGGGCACAGATGAACCTCCAAGTGCTATTAAACTACTAATTTGCACTCTGTGGGGCCGAAAGCACAAGATCTGTATGCAGCTTTCAGGCAAGAGTAGCCCCCCTCTGATTTATTGTTCAGTCACCTGTACAAGTAGATCTTGACTTATGACCAGAGTTGGAACCGGAATTTCCATCACTAAGCGAAGTAGTCATTAAGTGAATCACACTTGACTTTACGACTGTTTTGGCCACATCGTTAAGCGAATCACATGGTCAATCTGACTTCCCCTGTTGACTTTATTTGTTGAAACCCCATGCCGGGGTCATAAATGATGATCCTACAACATTGCAACTGTCATATAAATACACCCTGGTTGCCAAGCAACCAAATTTTGATCATGTGATCTCGAGGGCACTGCGACAGTCGTAAATGCAAGGACCAGTCATAAGCCACTTTTCAGCACCATCATAACTTCGGTTCTTAAATGAATGGTCATAAGTCGAGGACTGCCTGTAATTTTAACAGGTTTGTACAGATAGTCCTAAATTTACAACAGTTCATTTAGTGACCGTTCAAAGTTACAACGCCACTGAAAAAAATGGACTTATGAGCATTTGGCCTTAAATGGGTAAAGAGCCTCATCTACTACAGGCAGTCGGGTTACAGCCACAATTGAGCCTAAAATTTTTGTTGCTAGGTGAAACATTTGTTAAGTGAGTTTTGCCCGGTTTTACTACTTTTTTTGCCACAGTTGTTAAGTGAATCATTGCATACGTTAGGTCCGTGATGGTGAATCTATGGCATGCGTGCCAGAGGTGGCACACAAAGCCCTTTCTGTGAGCACACGTGCCATCGCCAGGGGGTTCCGTTGCATGTATGTGCACCGGCCAGCTGCTCTCTTCTGGGTTCTGGCATTGACAAGCTGGCGTGCCAGAACCCAGAAAAGAGCAGCTGTCCGGCGTGCATGCATACAATGGAACCCGGAAGAGCAGCTGGCGACAGCACGCGTGCTCACAGAGAGAGCTCTGCCTGCCATCTCTGGCACATGTGCCATAGATTCACCATCACGGACCTAACATATGCAATGATTCCCTTAACAACGCTGGCAAGAAAAGTAGTAAAACCGGGCAAAACTCACTTAACAAATGTTTCACCTAGCAACAGAAATTTTGGGCTCAATTGTGGCCGTAACCCGAGGACTGCCTGTAGTAGATGAGGCTCTTTACCCATTTAAGGCCAAGATGCATGGAGTAGCCGTCTGCATGTAGACTCATTGTTCCTGGCTTCCTTGATCTTTGCTCCTGCTCATCATTCTCGGGGGGGACTCTTCTGTTTTTCTTGTCCTCTAGAGCACTGCCTCCAGCTCCAAACGTAAAGCCCGGAAGCGCTGGCGGCACGACAGTCCCTGGATCAAACCGTCCCGAAAACGGAAGCGCAAAGAGCCACATCCCAAGGAAAACAAAGGTGATTTTCTTTCAAAGCAACCAAACCTGGAATGCAGAGCACTTATTCTCTATCCCTTTGCAATCCTAATTTACAGTTTTTTATTAGTTTATAATACAAAATACAAAAACAAATAGTGGGAAAAATAGGGGAGGGAGAAGGGATAGGAAGAGTGTAAAAAAGAAGGGAAAAAAGAAAAAAAAAAGGCATTGACCTCCAAATCCCTTTGGTGCAGTAGAATAAGGCATTGACATCAAACCTCAACTTTTTACTTTTATATAATAGTATAAACTGGCCACTTCTAACAAATCTATCCAATCGGTAAAGGCCAAAATCAGTTTCATTTTTTTCCACCTCGAGCACAAAGTCCAGAAGCGGTTTCCAAGTAGAAATAAAAGTATTTGTGTTTTTTTCTTTGATCAAAACAGTCTATTTAGCCATCTTTGCTAACTCCATCAGCTTTTGCAGCCACTCGTCCATTGGGGGCTTCCAAGTGTCTTTCCATTTTGTGCATAAAGTACCGTATTTTTCGGACTATAAGACGAACCTAAATTTAGAAGAGGAAAACAACAAAAAAAAGGTTTTTTGCCTCCACGCGCCCCATTTTCGGCCCATTTTCGGGGCTTTTTACAGCCCGTTTTCAAGGGTTTTTTCGGCCTGTTTTTTCCAGGAAAAAAGCCCCGAAAAAGGGCTGGAAAAAGGCCCAAAGAAGGCCGGCAGGCGGGCCTATAAGACACACAGACATTTTCACCCCCTTTGGGAGACAAAAAGGTGTGTCTTATAGTCCGAAAAATACGATAATCTTGCTGCCATCTCTGGAAACTGAGAAATTCAATAAACTGCTGCAACCTATTACTAGAGAAACATAGGTAGTCCTCAACATATGGCCACAATTGAGCCCCAAATTTTTGTTGCTAGGTGAAACCGTTGTTAAGTGTGTTTTCCCCCATTTTACGACCTTTCTTGGCACAGCTGTTAAGTGAATCACTACAGTTGTTAAGCTAGTCACACGGTTGTTAAGTGAATCTGGGTTCCCCATTGACTTTTCCTGTCAGAAGGGGATCCTATGATCCCAAGACATAAATACATGCCAGTTGCCAAGTGTCCGAATTTGGTCACTTGACGATGGGGGTGCAGAAATGGTTCTAAATGTGAAAAATGGTTGTAAGTCATTTTATTCCATGCCATTGTAACTTTGAACCATCACTAAATGAATGGTTGTAAGTCAGGGAATGCCTGTAGTACAGGTAGTCCTCAACCTACGACCACAAATGAGCCCAATACTTCTGTTGCTAAATGAAACACGTGTTAAGTGAATTTTGCCCCATTATACAGCCTTCCTTGCCACAGTTGTGAATTACTGCAGTTGTTAAGCTAGTATCACTCTTTGTTAAGTGAATCTGGCTTCCCCAATGACTTTGCTGATCAGAAGGTCACAAAGCGGGATCACGTGATCCTGGGACACTGCAACCGTCATAAATATGAATCAATTGCCTAGCATCCGAATTTTGATCACGTGACTGACCATGCTGCAATGGTTGTTAAGTGTGAAAAATAGTCATAAGTCACTTTTTTCAGATCATAGGATCCCCTTCTGACAGGAAAAGTCAATGGGGAAGCCAGATTCACTTAACAACTTTGAACGGTCACTAAATGAAATGTTGTATGTTGAGGACTACCTGTAGCTGTTGGCCTGATCTGAAAATATTTAAATATTTAAATATTAAAAATTTAACCTCTTAAATATTAAATATTTAAGAGGTTGCAAAATCTAAGGTGGCTGCTAGTTTCATTCAGAATCTCCAGAGGAAAAGACCATCAAAATGGGAATTATTGAATGAAAAGAAATCAAAAGGCAACTGATGCGTGTACTTTTCCTTACTGGGGACATCCTCTTTCTCTATTTCCTTCCTTAGGTCTGAATGGTGGCCCGTCAGCCACCCAGAGCGAGTATACGGAGGTGCCTCTTGGCTGCCTGGAGCTGCCCAACGAGGGGGCACTGTCCCCCAACAATGCCGGTGTGTGCCCACCCATCCCTTCTCTTCTTTCCGAGTAGTGGGTTCAAAAAGTCAAGCTGTGTTGCCTTTGGGAGATAGGGGGTAGTTTTGTGTATATTTTAGTTTCCTTTTTTAAAGGGGAGAATTCAGGGGTGAAATGCTACCAGTTCGGATCGGTTTGCCCAAACCGGTAGTAATAAAAGCTACCGGTTTCGGGCGAACCAGTAGTAAAAAAATTTCTGACCATCAGCTGTGCCGCGTGATATATATTTGCTAGAAAGCAGGAATCTAAATCGCACAGCACAGCTGTCTCCCCTTCCTCGCTGTTTTACTTACCTTAGAAAAGGCTTCTTAATTCTCCTTTTTCAGCACTGCGCAGTAATACCTGCAGTGCGCATGCACGCAAAGCACATGTTTGCACGTGTGCACGTTGCAAACCGGTAGCAAAGCAAACCAGTAGCAGACTTCGGAGCATTTCACCCCTGGGAGAATTGTTCACAACTTCCACTGTACTGTGCAGGTGAAAAACATTGTTGATTGTAAAAAGAAAAGCTGTCAAAGCATATCTGACTTTCAGACCAGAAGAAAGAGAGTGGGCTTTGGGATACTTTTTAACCATCGCCTCCCCCAAATGATTTTATTCCTGGTTTTTTTTACAACTTGGGCTTCCTCCATTGCACCTCGGCCTACCTCAACAGCAAATCATCCTGCATCGTTTGTGGCTCATCGTTAATGGACCCATAAATTGAGCAAAGCCTGTAGGCTCAGGGGAAGGATGGTGTTGAGAAGGATGGTGTTGATTTAGAATAGAATAGAATTCTTTATTGGCCAAGTGTGATTGGACACACAAGGAATTTGTCTTTGGTGCATATTCTCTCAGTGTACATAAAAAGAAAAGATACGCTCATCAAGAATCATAAGGTACAACACTTAATGATAGTCATAGGTTACAAATAAACAATCAGGAAACAATATCAATATCAATCGTAAGGATACAAGCAACAAAATTACAGTCATACAGTCATAAGTGAAAGGAGATGGGTGATGGGAACGATGAGAAGATTAACAGTAGTGCAGACTTAGTAACTAGTTTGACAGTGTTGAGGGAATTATTTGTTTAGCAGAGTGATGGCATTTGGGAAAAAACTGTTCTTGTGTCTAGTTGTTCTGGTGTGCAGTGCTCTATAGCGTCGTTTTGAGGGTAGGAGTTGAAACAATTTATGTCCAAGATGTGGGGGGTCTGAAATATTTTCATAGCCCTCTTTTTGACTCGTGCAGTATACAGGTCCTCAATGGAAGGCAGGTTGGTAGCCATTGTTTTTTTCTGCAGTTCTAATTATCCTCTGAAGTCTGTGTCTGTCTTGTTGGGTTGCAGAACCAAACCAGACAGTTATAGAGGTGCAGAATTAAGACCCAGAGTTGTGAGATGGGAAGTTGCAGCCAGAGCAGTAGGTTGACCCTGACTCCTTAAGCTACTGTAGCTAAGAATTTGGGTGGCGCAGTGGTCAGGGTGCAGTATTGCAGGCAAACTTTGTCCATAGCATGCAGTTCAATCCTGATGGGCTCTGATGTTGACTTAGCCTTCCATCCTTCCGAGGTGGGTAAAATGGGGACCCAGATTGTTGGGGACAATATGCTGACTGTGTAAACTGTTTTAGAGAGGGCTGTAAAGCACTGTGAAGCGGTATATAAGTTTTAAGTGCTATTGCTATTGCCTTGGCTTTCTATCAGGGGTGAAATGCTCCCGGTTCGGACCGGATTGCCCGATCCGGTAGCGATGGAGGCGGGTAGTTCAGAGAACCGGTAGCAAAAATCCCTGCCTTCCCCCATTGCCCAACTGAGCTGCGCAATCATCAGAGGCTTTTTTTTTATTTTTAAAAGCATTTTTTCTACAACCTCTTTGGCTGAAAAAATGCTTTTAAAAGTAAAAAAAAAAGCCTCTGATGATTGCGCGGCTCAGCTGGGATCATCAGAGGCTTTTAAAAGCATTTTTTCTTCAACCTCTTCGGCCAAAGAGGTTATAGAAAAAATGTTTTTAAAAGGAAAAAAAGCCTCTGCCGATCAGGCAAGTCAGCTGGGACCGTCAGAGGCTTTAAAGGCATTTTTTTTACAACCTCTTCAGCCGAAGAGGTTGTAGAAAAAATGATTTTAAAAGTAAAACCATTTTTTACTTTTTCCCCGCACACACACCAAGCCACGCCCACAGAACCGGTCGTAACAAATTTTACATTTCACCACTGCTTTCTATACTTCCGAGGTGGGTAAAACTAGGATCCAGATTGTTGAGGGCAATAACGCAAATAATGCTTACATTGCAAAAATTCCAGGAAGTGCTGTAAAACGTTATGGAGCAGAATATAAGCCTGAATGCTCTTGCTAGTGTAGTGCCTTCATATGCTGTAGAACAGTTAATTTTCTCCAAGAGGCCACGTGAAAAACTTGGGACAGTTGTGGAAGGCTGAACCAATAAGGTGTGAAAGTTGTAGGCATGCATGCAAGCACATATGTAAATTGAAAAGAAATACCGTATTTTTCGGAGTATAAGACGCACCTTAGTTTTTGGGGAGGAAAATAAGAAAAAAGCTGATTGGCGGGTGGATCGGCCTTCCGGAATACCCCCAATCAGCTGTCCCCAGAGGTGAATTTTAGCAACAGGTTCCTTGGTTGTGAGCTCTGTACCTTGCTTTTTTTTTGCTTTTTTTTTCTGCCTCTGAAACATTTGAAACACTGTTTCAGAAAAAACTTTTTCCTGCCTCTGAAAGCCTCCAAAAAACGGAGCTTCAGAAAAAAAAAAACACACTGAAGCTCTGTTTGGGGGCTTCTTTTCTGAAGCTTCATTTCTGATGCTTTTTTCAGCTTCTGAAACCTCCTTTTGAGAAGCTGGGTGGGGCTACATTCGGAGTATAAGATGCACCCAGATTTTCACTCTCTTTTTTGGGGGAAAAAGGTGCATTTTATAATCCGAAAAATACAGTAGTCACTTTCTAAACCAATCCAATGTGGGTCAGACAGGGATAGTCAAAGAGCCAGATGTGGCCCAGGAGTCATAAAATGCTCAGGTCTGCTGTAGAAGTTCCTCTCCAATTGCCAGTGTTGAAGAACGGTTGCATTAGTGTTTGTACATTGAGACGCCGCCATCTTCTCATCAAACACAAGACACAGGTGTCTTAAAATTTAGAGCAAAGGTCTCCAACCTTGGCCACTTTACGAATTGTGGACTTCAACTCCCAGAATTCCTCAGCCAACTAGGATCATGGTCCTCAGATCATGGCTGGCTGGGATTTCTGGGAGTTGAAGTCCACAACTCGTAAAGTGGCCAAGGTAGGAGACCCCGATTTAGAGCATCTAATAAACTTTGGGATGCCCAAGTGATAGAGCTTGGCCTAGACGGGCAAAGAACATGGACAGCCGTATGGCTGACAAGTAGGCTTTCCCCAGGAGACGCATCATCTCCTTCTCCGCCTTCCTAGGTGTGTCTAATGAGACAAGTTCGCTGGAAACCGAACGCTTTGAGGAACTTCCGTTGTGTTCTTGCCGCATGGAAGCCCCAACCATTGAGCGGCTTAGCCAGCAAGCTGGAAATCAGTGCATGGCAACCGAGAGTGCTGATGGGGAGGTAAGCAAGGATAGGGGATGGCTTTACTGAAGTCCTTTCCATTTTGCCCTATTGGTTTTTTTTTTTCAGTCAAAACATTCATTGCAGCCCCTCTGTTGCTTCTAAATCAGGGGTCTCCAAACTATGTGATTTTAAGACTTGTGGACTTCAACTCCCAGAATCCCCCAGCCAGCCTGGCTGGATAATGAAATAAGGATTTTGTCCAATACAAATAGTCCTCCACCCAATTTATAAGCTGAGCTTTGACATTAAGTTTTAGCTGAAGATGACAATCCTGAATGAAATGGGTCTTCTTTTGCTCAGCTGAGTGTCTCCTGTTGTCTGAAACAGAGTAGCTTAGCCCTCCAATGCAGTGTTTCTCAATCTGAGGGGTTTTAAGATGGGTGAACGTCAACTCCCAGAATTCCCTAGCCAGCGTGGTTGACTGAGGGAATTCTGGGAGTTGAAGTCCATACATCTTAAAGTCACCCAACTTTGAAACATTACCCTAATAAATTACCTCAGTAGGATACGGCCCACAAAAAAGTAGAGACGGCTTCTCCTTTCTGCCTTTATAGCTAAATGGCTGCAGCAGCAGCATCTTGAAGCAAGAAACGATGCGTCCTTCCAGCCGCGTTCCCCTCATGGTCCTGTGCGAAACCCATCGCGCCCGGATGGTGAAGCATCACTGCTGCCCTGGATGTGGCTACTTCTGCACGGCGGTGAGGAACGAAAATCGGCAGGCGTGTGGGGACCTGATAATGGGGTGAGAGGGTCACCATCCACCCTCTGGGGACATTTGAGGGGCAGAGTGCAGTCCTGTGACTGTCTCTACCTGAATTAATCCATTGGTGTCCATTTTGAGCCAAGGCCTCAAGGTCAATTAGAAGAAAGCCTGGCCAGATTGATCAGGAAAATAGAAAAGACTGGGCTTCAGTTACATCTAGGCCTGGTCATCCTGGATAATTTGGCTGCTTGCTGATGGCAAAGGTTGGGTTTTTTCATATCTTCTCTTCCTGAAGATTCAACTCTGTCATTTCTTGCAAGCTTGGTTCTCAATTCCAAAGTTGGCTATCGAGTTAACCTTCCAAATGTTGGGAAATTACAATCCCCAACAGTCTTTGCAAGCTTGGCCAAGTGGAGGAATCCTAGGAATTGTTGCTGAGCGCTAAAATACACAAGGTGTGGCTGGACCATCAGATCCCTGACAGGTGTTTTCCTTTTTCTCAGGGCACCTTTCTGGAGTGCCACCCGGACTTCCGTGTGGCCCACCGCTTCCACAAGGCCTGCGTTTCCCAGCTCAATGGCATGATCTTCTGTCCACATTGTGGGGAAGATGCTTCCGAGGCCCAGGAGATCACCATAGCCAAGGCAGACACCTCCACGCCTGTCCCCATCCCACCTTCGCATAGCCAAGGCGCTTCCGAATCCACCGGCCGTGCTGACACCACCCAGCCCAGGTGAGTAGGCTGCGTCTGGCAGGGATCCCAATAGCTGGGTTTACAGAAAATAAAAGGATATATATTTTTTTATTTATAAATTGAATCTTTTTAGTTAATGCCAAAGGTATTCTCTAGTATCACTCTCAAGCTGTAAAACGGGTGGGGAATTATGGCCCTTTTATGATTTGTGGACTTCAACTCCCAGAATTCCTGAGCCAGCCATGCTGAAGAATTCTGGGAGTTGAGTTCCATGCTGGCTCAAGAATTCTGGGAGTTGAAGTCCACAAGTCATAAAGGGGCCATCGTTCCCTACCTCTGCAGTACTCCTCCAAAGGACACAGAATGGACTGAATCTTTGAAATCTTCCAACTTTGGCACTGCCTGTGGGGAAAGCAGTTTTTCCTTTCCTATTTTTAAATTCCATAAAAGAAAAGTTGCATTGCTAGAACTCTCAGACAGCAAAAGGGCCACATTTGAGCAAGGCTTAGGAGGCTTGATACAAATTTGTAACTCAAAAGTTCCTCCATTTCACCGTTCTCCACAAATACGCACACAAAGGCTTCCAAAGTTTTTCAGCCTCACTCTTTCCAGTGACATCATGTCAGCCCTCTGAAGTCAGCCAGGTCAAGAAACAGATCCCCAAGAGTAGATTGATCTAGGCCAGTGTTTCTCAACCTAGCTGGCTTAAGAGGTGTGGACTTCAATTCCCACAATTCTCCAGCCAGCCATGCTGGAATTCTGGGAATTGAAGTCCACACCTCTTAAACTTGTTGAGGCTATAATCACAGATTCTGGAAACCTGCCAGCGTTTCTCTTTTCCTTCCTCTTATACCAAAGAAAGTAAAGGCAGGACCATTGTGAGTTTTTCTCTCACATTTTCCTGATTTTCTAGACTTAAGTTCATGTTTTTTCTACTGGTTGCCACAAGGCCACTTCTGTATTCTGTGCGCCATTGTGTTATTTGCATAGGCAGCGGGTAAAACTTGCGACGACACAAAACCGGTGAACTGTGTATTGTCACAACACAGCAGAGAACACGAAGATTAAATATCAGGCACAAGGAAACAGAATGACACTGTCACCTAATCACAGTTGCTTCTGTTTATTGTTGCTTGCCTGTTTACAAGACTGATTGCATTCTCTTGGGAACAGCTAGATACAGGATTAAGAGATTTTAGAGCAGGGGTGTCAAACTCGATTTCATTGAGGGCCGCATTAGGGTTATGTTTGACCTGGGGGGGGGAGTGGGCGTGGCCAGGGTGGGCATGGCCAACTCGCGTCACTCGTGTTGGCGACTGTGGTGGCTCGAGTGCTCTGCCAGCGAAAACAGGCTCCCGAGCTCCATTTCCAACTGCAGTGGCCTTCTGCAACCCTCTGCCAGCAAAAATGGAGCTCGCTAGCTCCATTTTTGCTGGCAGAGGCATTGTGGGCCAGTCCTTTGCTGTTTCCAGGGCAGCCCCGCAGGCCAGATCTAAGCACCCCGTGGGCCAGATCCACCTTGAGTTTGACACCCCTGTTTTAGAGTGCGTCAGATCTCTGTCACTTCCAGAACTGCAGCTCACCACTCTTCACTCTTCACACTCTAACTCAGTGGTTCCCAATCTTTTTTTAGCCATCCAAAAAAAGGTGACATATAATTCTTACTATTCAAAAAGTGAACTCCTGCTTACATGTAGGAAGCCTAAAAGGCCATTAGCTTGGTTTAAACAAGGTTCCAATTGCCCCCCATTGAAAATCAAATTGCCCCTCTGTGGGGCACGGGCCCCATGTTGGGAACCACTGCTCTAGCTGAAGATTCTACCACATGCAGATAGTCCTCGACTTACAACCATTCATTTAGTGACCGTTCAAAGTACAACGGCACTGAAAAAAAGTGACCCATGACCATTTTTGACACGGGACGACAGTTATAGCATCCTGTGATTAAAATTCAGGTTCTTGGCAATTGGGTCATATTTATGAGGGTTGCAGTGTCCTGAGATCGTGCGATCCCCTTTTGTGGTTTTCTGACAAGCAAAGTCAATGGGAGAAGCCAGATTCACTTCACAACCGTGTTACTAACTTAACAACTGCAGTGATTCCCTTAACAACCGTGGCAAGGGGGGGTCGTAAAATGAGGTAAAACTCACTTAATTGTCTTGCTTAACAGAAATTTGCGGCTGAATTGTGGTAATTGAGTTGAAGGCTATACAACATTATGATTTCTTAACTTGGAATCTTTCTTACTGCTCTGTTTGACCTTCTTCCCTCAGTGCTCGGATGCGTGGGGGCTCAGGTGTTGAACACCCACCAGATGATACGGTGGGCTTCAGCGGCCCAGGTATTGATAGCGCAGGACCACGGCTGACTCTTCCTAACGGGGCTGTGCTTTCAGCACAAGGATTGCCAACAGGGGCTGGACGGGAACAGCTAGAGCGAGCCTTGGTGGTACAGGAATCTGAAAGGTAAGCAAGCCGCTGTTCTCACTTTCTCTGCCTTGATGGTAAGACTATGATTAGCATTAGCATTATTCTAGCAAACATTCGTTGTTTGATAGCAGAGGTCCGGCCTTGACAAGGCGAGAACACTTAAATGGGTGCCAAGTTGCCATAATTTTCCCCTTCGGCCCTGTCTCTTGCCTTCCCCAGTTTGCCTTTCTCTCCAAACTTCGTTTGCGTGACTCTCTTTGATCCCTCTCTCCTCTATCGCTCTCAGGCGCAAGAAGCTGCGATTCCATCCACGTCAGCTCTACCTCTCCGTGAAACAAGGGGAACTGCAGAAAGTGGTCCTGATGTTATGTAAGTTGCCACTTCCCTGCTGGAATGTGGAATGTGAAGACCAGTAATAGCAGGGGTGTCAAACTCAATTTCATTGAGGGCCGCATCAAAGTTGTGTTTGACCTCGGGGGGGTGGGGGGAGCTGGGGGGGCGTGGCCAGCTCGACGTCACTCGTGTCTGGAGCGCCTGTGGTGGCCTGAGCGCTCTGTCAGAGGTGGCATTTGCCATTTCTCCGAACCACTCAAAATTTCCGCTACCGGTTCTTCAGAACCTGCTGGATTTCACCCCTGGAATAAGGGTATTCTATTGAGTTTCCTCTATAAGTGCTTTTCAACCTTAGCAACTTTTAGGATGTCTGGACTTCAACTCTCAGAATTCAAGAGTTTGTAAAAGAAATATTTTCTTTTCAGTGTTTCCTTATGGGGTTAAATTTTACTGATTTATTTTCATGAATCTAGCTAATTGGGGCACTCGTTTGTTCTCTTTTCTTTTTCATTGTCATACATCTTCTCTCTCTTTTCTTTTTCCTCAGTAGACAGCTTAGACCCCAATTTCCAGACGGAGCAACAAAGCAAGCGATTCCCACTGCATGCTGCAGCACAGAAGGGCTACATGGAAATCTGCCATGTTTTGCTGCAGGTTTGTGTGTGTGTGTGTGTGTACGAATAAACCTGGGCCTCTGGGTTCTACTGGGTTTCCTTTTTTCCTTTGCATGTCCATTTGTATGAAAATATCTATAGACCCCTCACATCCTGGACATAAACTGTTTCAACTCCTACCCTCAAAACGATGCTATAGAGCACTGCGCACCAGAACAACATTTTCCCCCCCCAAACGCCATCACTGTGCTAAACAAATAATTCCCTCAACATTGTCAAACTATTCACTAAGTCTGCACTACTATTAATCTTCTCATTGTTCCCATCACCCATCTCCTTCCACTTATGACTGTATGACTAATTTTGTTGCTTGTATCCTTACAATTTATATTGACTGTTTCCTAATATGATTTGATTGCTTAATTGTACCCTGTGACTATCATTAAGTGTTGTACCTTATGATTCTTGACGAACGTATCTTTTCTCTTATGTACACTGAGAGTGTGTGCACCAAGACAAATTCCTTGTATGTCCAATCACACTTGGCCAATAATAAAAAATTCTATTCTATTTTAAATTCTATTCTGGGCTTGACATTTAGCGCTACCAACACCAGCCCCTGAGCAAGAAGTAAATAAGCATCCTTCACCAACTTTTTGACTTGAAGTAGGTAACCTCCCATTCAGTAGTTTAAAGATTGCAGGCAAATTTGACAGTAAAAAGAAATCTATATTATCTCCTTGGATCATCTCACTCTTTTCCAGTTATTAGTATTCTAATCTATAAAATACATCGCATGGATTTGCTGCTTTGGGGAAAATTCTGCAGCCAATTTTGAGAAAGGGCTGTTCAGGTCCTCGGTAACCCATATGTAGATTTGAGTGTACAGGTAGTCTTCAACTTACGACCACAATTGAGCCCCACATTTCTGTTGTTAAGTGAGATAGTTCCACCTGAACCTCTTCCTCACTTGCTATTGATTTTAATCTCCCTGTGGAAGTCCTACAGAATCCTCAATTTACGACCACAATTGAGCCCAAAATTGATGCTGCTAGTGAGACGTTTGTTAAGTGAATTTTTCTCCATTTTACAACCTTCCTTGCCACAGTTGTTAAGTGAATCACTGCAGTTGTTAACTTAACAATCACACGGTTGTTAAGTGAATCTGGCTTCCTTATTGACTTTGCTTGTCAGACGTCACTAAAGGGGATCACTTGACAAACACCCCCGGGACACAGCAACCCGTCATAAGTATGAGTCAGTTGCCAAGCATCTGAATTTTGATCACATGACCCTGGGGATGCTCCAATGGTCATAAGTGTGAAAAACAGACAGAAGTCACTTTTTTCAGTGCCTTTGTAAAGTACCTGTACGTTTCTTTGCTCAGTGGCTACAGCAGATCCTTCGCTGGGCTCGATGGGCAGTATTTTACACTTGAAGGAGGCTTCTTAGACGGGGAAGGATGAAAAGGTTAAAGGAGGAAAATACACAGTTCTGGGTTTGCTGAGAGAGAGAGAGAGAGTTGAATATTACTGTTGAATATTAAATATGGCTGTATTAAGCTGCTCTTAGTCAATTGGTTGAAATTGGCATTGAGTAGTCCTTGCTGAAGGGAGACGGTGGCTCAGTGGCTAAGAGGCTGAGCTTGTCAATCGAAAGGTCGGCAGTTCAGCGGTTCGAATCTCTAGTGCCACATAACAGGGTAAGCTCCCGTTATTTGTCCCAGCTTCTGCCAACCTAGCAGTTCGAAAGCACCTAAAAAATGCAAGTAGAAAAATAGGGACCACCTTTGGTGGGAAAGTAACAGCGTTCCGTGCGCCTTTGGCTTTTAGTCATGCCGGCCACATGACCACGGAGACATCTTCGGACAGTGCTGGCTCTTCGGCTTTGAAACGGAGATGAGCACCGCCCCCTAGAGTCGGGAACAACTAGCACATATGTGCGAGGGGAACCTTTACCTTTACCCACACCAAAGAGAGTCGGAAGTCAATGCCTTGTCTTTCTTCTCTTTTTCCTACACTTTTTCCTTCCCCTATCTTCCCCACTATTTTCTTACGCCTTTACCTTTGCCTTTAGTCCTTGCTGAGCGACTGCAATTGTTCCGGTTGCTGACACAGTCACTAAGCAAACTAATGATAGAGAGAGTGGCAAATAGGCTGTATGATCTTGCAGTCTCATTCAGATAAAAGTCCTCTTGAATGGTGTTCCTGTTCTGTTTTGTTGGGGGGGAGGGGGTTTTGCTATTCTTTTGCCCCTTAAATAAGTGGTCTCTTCCTGAGCTACTTTTCTATGCATTCCAGTCCTTTCCTAAAAAGTGCTAATTAACAAGCTCTGCTCTCTGTTCTGCCGCAGCTACGGATCACAAAGAACGCAGCACACACAAAGACCATTCAAACCTTAGTTTACTAAATAAACCAGAGTTTTACAACAACGGCTGTTAATTAACTGCATTAAGAGCCGCCAAGAATTCAAAGAATAATACTGAAAGCTTCCTGTGGTTGGCAGAATGCCCAGAAGCAATTTGCAGGAAGCTGATAAGATAAGCAAGACAAGAACTAAGTTGTTCCCTGCGAATTGCTTCAGTCAGCATTCCTCCTTAAATAGGCTAAGGGAGTGGCCAATTAGCCCCAAGCCTTACTCTCAAGGAGACCTCCTCCTGAGGAACCACTACTGCCTTTTGGCAGCTCTGCGCGCCTATGCATCGAGAAGAGGCTCGTCCTCTTCGTCCTCTTCACTTAAGGGAGCTTCTGGAGGTTCTGAAGGCCCTGGCTGAATCCCCGCCTCTGGCACCACATCTTCTCCAGCCTCCTCATTGTCTGACTTGAGTGCCAGCTGCACAGGCTGCTGGCGCAGCACCACACCAGCCTCCTTGCTGTCGGAATCAGCTACTAGCTGCACAGGCCTCTGACGGGCCACAACACTCTGGGACCTTAATTAGTTGATTAGAATCTTCCTGGCAGTCTCTCACATGCTGCTGAAACTGACCAGGCCTTAATCAGTTTCGCACTGAAGACTTTTGTTGTCCTAAATACAGGCACTGTGGCAAAATTACTTTTTCTTAACCCGGGAATTGCAAACTTGCTATCCAAGGACATAAACTAGGACTTACCACTTAAACACGTCAACAAATCAATTAGTAATAAATCATACATTTTTTTTCTCTGGCAGGCTGGAGCCAACATAAATACAGTGGACAAGTTGCGTCGAACGCCTTTAATGGAAGCGGTTGCAAACAACCATGTGGAGCTAGCACGTTACTTGGTCAAGAGGGGTGGTTGTGTGTACACAAAGGTCAGGAGATAAACGATTTTATAAATAGAGTGGAGGGGGGGATATTTTATTTCTTAATGGGGGTCAGCGCAGCTTTTTTCTCCTGGAAAAGTTCTGTGCCCTTAATTGATGTGTGACAAGAAGAAATTGCATGTGTTCAGTTGTTTTGATACACAGTGGGTTCATTTCTATGTGTCTTGCTGTTTTTAAAAAGGCAAAACTCTTCAAAATAACATGTACAAAATACCTCATTGTATCATTTCTTTGCACTGTGTGCTATGTTTGAGAAAAATCATACTTTGGTGCAGGAACAAATATGTGTGCGTTAACAGGCTCACTCTCTATTGAAATAATTTCTCCTAAAAACGTGACATTCAGCCTCAAAAATGCTTTTTAAAAAAAATCTTTATTTTTTTATAACAAAGTATTTA
The DNA here is from genome assembly GCA_022577455.1 of Arizona elegans. Taxonomy (NCBI): domain Eukaryota; kingdom Metazoa; phylum Chordata; class Lepidosauria; order Squamata; family Colubridae; genus Arizona; species Arizona elegans. The sequence goes on from JAKOOJ010000003.1 coordinate 153,290,344, forward strand.
ATCTTAAGTAAATTAAACATAGAACATAAACATAAAAAAAGGAAAAGAAAAAACTATCTTATATTTTATATTTAATCAACAGTCACTAGTTCACCACTGAACAATGTATTATTGTAAGATATCACAGGATTGATTTCTGCCATAGTAACATATATTGCTACATCCTTTGGTAGAAAATACTACCTTTTCTAAAACAGACCACACATTTCCAACAGCCTGGATTAACAACGCTATTCCAGCTGGTTTAATAGAATAACTCAGTGACCAGGTTAAACTTGTATATTAGGCTTGGTTTGTTTCAACCATGGTTTGTTGAGCCTGTCAGAATGAGCTGGATTGCCCATAATACTAAACCCATTGTGTACAAACCATATTGACTGGGCTTATCAAAGACCCTGAGCTAAAAAAAAAATCGCACAAAGATTAGTGTAATACATGGATCCAGAGTTTGAGGCCGCTTCTTGTGGGACTAGAAGTTCAGGATTCCATCACTGTTTTATGGGAATGATAAAAGTAGGGAGGGAATCACTACGGGGAGAGGAAGTGCCTGTATGCAACTTAAATTAATGCTATTTCATTGTCCCTGATGTTACTGCCAAAAGGAGGATGATGGATCTACCTGTCTTCATCACGCTGCCAAGAATGGAAATGTGGAGATGGTCAGCTTGCTCCTTTCCACGGGACAGGTGGATGTCAATGCCCAGGTAAGTGGGAGAGGCTGGTTTCCCTTGTTGCTGACAGTGGCTACCAGCTTCACCCAGCTCTCCCTGGGCCTATCACACAATGCTTGTTCTTCCTGTCCTTTGTTTAGGATAATGGAGGTTGGACCCCTATTATCTGGGCTGCCGAGCACAAGCACATTGAGGTGATCCGTATGTTGCTCACCCGAGGAGCTGACGTCACCTTGACTGACAACGTAAGTGAGTTTGGGTTTCCTGGGGAAGCACCAGGTTTTGTAAAGTTGAGATAAAACAGAAACGAGTGAGATTTGTTTCCGGGAGCCAGAACTGTAGCCTGAGGGGGAGGTGGGGGGTGGGGAAACTCTGATTGGATTTATCTGCATAACAGAATGGACAAGGTTGGTTCGTCTAGGGATCTCCAACCGTGGCAACTTTTAAGACTTGTGGACTTCAACTCCCAGAATTCCCCAGCCAGCCACAGTTGGTCCAACAAGTCTTAAAGTTGCCAAGTGTCAGGGCTGCGAAAGAAAAACCCTCGTCTCCATTAAAAGTAGAGAAAAGGTACTTTTACTTGTGAAGAAGTGAACACAGCTAAGTCAGACACAATCTGAAACAAGAACGTGTGAAGCACCAAACTGAAACAAACTTTAGGGCCCCCCCCCTTTGTAACCAGGCAACCAGAGTTCAATCATCAGCCAAGAAGATGTTTTGGGAAAGTCTCTGATTCAGGTGCGCTGTTCCTCCCTTCTACATACCGAAGCTAGGACAGTTGGCCTTGAGGATGGTAAACAAAATCCAAGCTGGCAATTTCATCGCTTTTGGAAAATTTCCACTTTTACCTCCTGCATGCTTCCCACCACCACCACCTCCCGCCCAAGTGCCCATTGCTCCCCCTCCCATTGTTTCCATGGCACCGGGCAGCAGGTGAAGATCCAGGCTGACCCCAAAGTTGCCTTCCATCCTTCCGAGGTCGGTAAAATGAGGACCCAGATTGTTGGGGGCAATATGCTGACTCTGTAAACCTCTTAGAGAGGGCTATAAACCACCATGAAGCGGTATATGTCTTAAGTGCTATTGCTATTGGAGACCTCTGGGTTAGGCCACCCCATTGCTTAAAAGGTAAAGGTTCCCCTCGCACAAGTGTGCTAGACGTTTCTGGCTCTAGGGGCTGGTGCTCATCTCCGTTTCAAAGCCAAAGAGCCAGCGCTGTCCGAAGACGTCTCTGTGGTCATGTGGCCAGCATGACTAAACTCCAAAGATGCATGGAACACTGTCACCTTCCCACCAAAGGTGGTCCCTATTTTTCTACTTGCATTTTTTACGTGCTTTCAAACTGCTAAGTTGGGGCAAGTAATGGGAGCTCACCCCATTATGTGGCACTAGGGATTCAAACCGCTGAACTGCCAACCTTTCGCTCGATAAGCTCAGCGTCTTAGCCGCTGAGCCATCGCATCCCTTAAAGTATTTAAAGGAAATACTTGCAATTAGGAAAGTAACACTGCTAAGGGGGAAGGTGAGTAGAAGGAGTCACATGGTAGACATGGCAGTGCCATTGAAGTCTCATTTCTTTGTACATGCATGCAACATTGATCAGGCTTCGGGCCTGCTAGTCAGGATTGCCACTGTGGCTGTTTGGATCCCTCCTATGGCAATTGCTGAGGGTGATAGAGGCAACCTTCTGCAGATCTTTCCGGGCCTCTACGAGGGAACGTGCAGAAGTTTGGATACCCAGTCCATTACCTGTCACTTTTCTTTAACGCCTTCCTCTCCTTCCATCTAGGAAGAGAACATCTGCTTGCACTGGGCCTCCTTCACAGGAAGTGCGGAGATTGCTGAAGTCTTACTTAATGCCCAGTGTGACCTCCACGCCGTCAATTTCCACGGAGACACGCCTCTGCACATAGCTGCCCGGGAGAGCTACCACGATTGTGTCCTGTAAGCAACAGGCAGAGCTGAGCAACAAGCGACAGGTTTCCATTTTGGATCCTGTATTGCGAGACGGGAAGATTAGCCGTTGCAAGACCTCTGCTTCTAATCCAGGGGATCTTCTACCTTGGCAACTTTAAGACTTGTGAACTTCAACTCCCAGAGTTCCTCAGCCAGCAAAGCTGGCTGAGGAACTCTGGGAGTTGAAGTTCACAAGTCTTAAAGTTGCCAAGGTTGGAGAACCCTGTTCTAATCTACTACGTCCTTCTTCCTCGCCACAGCTTGTTCCTGTCAAGGGGAGCCGACACGGAAATACGGAACAAGGAGGGGGATTTGCCCGTGGACCTGACCTTGGAGAACTCGGACGTTTGGTTTGCCCTTCAACTCAATCGCAAGATCCGCCAAGGCATCCTTAATCGTTCGGTGCGCACGGAACGAATCATCAGCAGGTAAGGTGGTCAGGTGGAAGAGATTTCACACCAGCATGTTTGGTTGGGTTTCGGTTTCATAGAGCCGGGGTGGCTCAGTGGTCTTAGAATGCAATACAGGTAGTCCTCGACTTATGACCACGAGCCCAGAATTTACATCGCTAAGTGAGACACTTGCTAAATGAGTTTTGCCCCATGTTACGGCTTCTCTGAATGAGATCAGGGCGGTGGGCTTAAAAGTAGCATCTGTCATAGGTTCTGCCCTCTTTCTTTTAACCAGGGATGTGGCTCGGGGCTATGAAAACGTGCCCATTCCCTGTGTCAACTCTGTGGATGATGAACCCTGCCCAGATGACTACAAGTACATCTCCGAAAACTGCGAGACTTCCACCATGAACATTGATCGCAATATCACCCACTTACAGGTATCCTTTTGATCCAATCCTGAAACAGCGGGGCTCCTGGGCACGGCCAGCGGAGGGGAAAGCAAAAGTCGAAGGCCAGAAGCATAGCCGGGCTCTGGACAGTTATTTTAGCCTGGAAAAGGGACCATGGCGTGGAGGGCGAGCAGATGCTTTGCAAGGCAAAGGGTTTCTCATCTGATTCTTGGCTGTTGGGTTGAATAAAGTGATGGAAAGGATTCTACCCTAAAACACTTGATGAGCCAATGCTGTCGGTTAAAGGAGGCTGTGTACAGAAGGAGGCCACACTCTGGTATCAAATGCTTCCATTAGAATATCTGTAGCTCAGGGTTGAACTATAGTGGTCTAAGCAAATCAGAACGCCGAGGCCACTTGCTTCCTCTTTTTTTTTTTTTGAAACAAGTTTTATTGGTTTTTCTCTTTCACACGCCTATTTTATCAACAGGGTATTGACCACATCATATCTTATATAATTTATCATATCCAAATACGACTTTACATAATTTCAATTTCTGCCAAAGTATTCTTTTTCCCTACTTTTTTTATCTTGTCTTAATACTTCTATACTAATTATAACAGTATTACCATCCGCCCTCAAATCCTAATTTCATCTTATTTTATCCATCGTTAATCATATATATTCTCTTTTAACTTTCATATTAATTCATTCTTCATCCTAATAAGTTTGAGTATACTCGGGGTTGTCCTACCATTCCATCTCTCTTATTTTACAACAGTCCTTCTTCTCCTTCTCCTCTCTTTCCCCTCCCTTCCTTCTTTTATCCTTTTCTACTTTCTTCTTTCCGCTTCTCCTTTCCCTTCTCTACTTCCCCTTCCTTTCCCCCACTCCTCCCTTCCTCTCTTCCTAACATTCTATCCTACTCTTATTTCCCTTCCCTTTCTTCCTCTCCTTTTCCCTTTATTCTGTTCCTCTCTCTCCTTTCCCTCTTCTCCCCTCCATCTATCCCTCTACACCTCCTTTCATTCTCTCTCCATTGTTGTATTCATTTTCAATTCAATATTTTCCAAAATGGTATCCGGGCAACCCCGATTTTTTCTCCATTTATTAAATGTTTCTCACAATCCTCATCACCTTTTTGATTGTTAACAATATTGCTTCCTCAAAGAACTTCTTTATTGGGTACATCAAATCGGCACGCTTAATGGAAAACCAACTCTGATTTTTTTCCGCAATTTCACTATAATTAAAATCAGTAATAACCCCTTCCCCCCTCCCCCCGTGTCACTGGCACATTGGCCAATTAGATTAATTGGCGGGCTCTTCAGTCACTCTTCTCCACCTTCCTCCATCGCCTAGGAGATGACCTTGGTTCCCACAAGAAAGATCTATGTTGTCTCTAGTAAGGCATTCCAACCTCCTACCTCCTCCCATACTGTGTGACAATGATGAACCAAGGAAATGGTTTCTGTGAGGTTCAGTTCGACATTGACAGGTCGTTTGCTTGTGGACGTTTCATTACCCAATTAAGTAACATCATCAAAAAAGATAATAAAAAAAACTAAGGAAAAAAAAACCAGACCAAAAGACATCCTCTCCGGCAGCCAATACTAGATAAGCAGGGATTAGCACAAGACAAACAATAAGAAGGAAAGTAATTGTCTCATCAAGTAGCTACCAAGAAGAAAAGCACATCCCCCCAACAACAGTGGCAGAGCAAGCTACTATATATTAACAAAAAGTGCGTCTCATACACGCTAGCACTGATGGTGTAACCAAGTCAGGTGATGAAATGTCTGCAAGCAAACACCCAGAAGCACAAGGGCTCCACATTTGTAATGTCCTTACGTGGTATTACCAACATTCCAAATCAAATAATTTGATTTAAGTATCAAATTTGAGCTTTGATTAAGATTCTTAAGAGTTAAACATAGTAAGAATGGTTTGCAAGATAGCCCAAACTGGCAAGAGGCCTATGTTGAGCTCTTGCGAAATTTGGACTCTAGTCTTTTAAGAGATACTCGGTTAGCTTCCTGGTTATTGGCTTAACAATTAAAAAGTGTAAGAAAAGGAGCAAAATTATTTTTATTTATTTAGATATCAAACTTCTTTACCGCCTATCTCCTTCACAGAGAAGATCTCAGAGTAGTTCAAGACTGTTAGATACAGTTTCTGGGCTCCCATTTCTGCTAGCTCTGCTTTCTCAGTGGCTGACTTTGCCTGTAGCACAGAACAATGGTTGATGTATTTCCTCCCTCTGGAGAGGCTGCTTAGGTGCCTTAGCCTAGAGCAGTGTGTTTGTTCAACCTTGGCAACTTTTAATTTAATTTTATTTATTTTTAATTTGATTTATATGCCGCCCTTCTCCGGAGACTCAGGGCGGCTTACAATGCGTTAAGCAATAGCCTTCATACTTTTGTATATTTATACAAAGTCAACTTATTGCCCCCACAAACTGGGTCCTCATTTCACCTACCTTAGAAAGGATGGAAGGCTGAGTCAACCTTGAGCCTTGGAGAGATTCGAACCAGCAGTAAATTGCAGGCAGCTGTGTTAATAACAGGCTGCGTACACCACTGTACTATCAAGGCTCTTAGGCTCGGGGGTTGCATAATTAGTTGGGTGGACTTCAACTCTCAAGAATTCCACAGCCAACCTAATTTTTGAAGTTCCCCTGTCTTCAGGTTGCCACAGTTGGAAAAACACGGGAATTGAAGCTGAATGATGTTTGGCACCAATCACCTGCCATATTACCTCTGTTTTCACCTCTCTTCTTCTTATCTTGGCAGCATTGTACATGCCAGGACGACTGTTCCTCCAGCAACTGTCTCTGTGGACAGCTCAGCATCCGTTGCTGGTATGACAAGGTGAGCTGGTACCTTTGTGTGGGGCAGAAGAGCTGCTTAGCAAACTGGAAACCTCAGATTGAGGGATGCGTGCAAAAAAAATCCTACTTGGATACATGTGAGAAATGTGACTCAGCTGCAGCCTGCCTTTGCTAACCTGTTTTCCTGGGTTTTTAACACTTAATAAATTTCTTATCAGGCATTTAAAGCAGCAGACACCAAACTCATCCTTTAAGGCAGTGGTGAAATCTAAAATTTGTTACTACCTGTTCTGTCGGCGTGGCTTGGTGGTGGTGGTGGTGGTGGGGTTAATGTGACTGGGTGGGCGTGGCCAATTTTTATTTTTATTTTTTTACTTTTAAAATCATTTTTTCTACAACCTCTTCGGTGGAGAGGTTGTAAAAAAATGCTTTCAAAAGGCTCTGAAGATCCCAGCTGAGTTGCAGAGGCTTTTTTAAAAAGCCTCTGCCGATCAGGCAACTCAGCTTGGATCGTCAGAGGCATTTAAAAGAAAAAAAAAGGGGGGGTTTTTCTTTTAAAAGCCTTTGATGATCCCAGCTGAGCTGCACGATCATCAGAGGCTTTTTTTACTTTTAAAAGCATTTTTTTCAACCGAAGAGGTTGTAGAAAAAATTCTTTTAAAAGTAAAAAAAAAAAAGCCTCTGATGATTGTGCGGCTCAGCTGGGCATGGGGGTGGGGCAGGGATTTAGATAAATACTAGTAAGGAAGAGAAGAAGAATAGTAATACAGTCGTAGTAAATTGTTTGACAGTGTTGTAGGAATTAGTTCTTGCTTAATAGCCACCCTGCTCATCAACAGAAATGATGGCCCCCAATTATGGTCATAAGCCGAAGACTTCCTGTACATAGACTTAACCATGTGAGAAAGCGAGGCCTAAATAATTCTGGTCCCAGTGAGTGGAACCTTTAATTTAAGAGTCTGTGGAGATTCTCAGTCACCCGGGTCGTGGTTGTCCCAAAGGTGTTTGTTTTTTTTCCAGTCAGAACTGAAGAAGCTTTTTGGATGAGAAGCGAAATGTCTTCAAGGGAAAACAAAGTCTAGTTGTGCCTTTTGAAAAAAAAAACATCTTTTGGACTTTAAGAAAACATGAAGTTGACAACTCCTCTTCCCCCCCCCAATTCTTCCTCTCATTTTTGGAGAGCAGTTGTGGAGAGAAAAACGAGGCCAGCACACATCCCATCCCCACGACCTCAAATGAGGAAAGGTGACTGTTACTATGGCAACGGAGGAACCGTCCGCATCACCCGTCTCTTTCTTTCTCTCTCTCTCTCTCCCTCTTTGCAGGACGGACGTTTGCTACAAGAGTTCAACAAGATTGAGCCCCCTTTGATCTTTGAGTGTAACCAGGCCTGCACCTGTTGGAGGAACTGCAAAAACCGGGTGGTTCAAGGCGGCATCAAGTGAGATCTTTGACTGCTCTCACTGTCTCTCAAACGGAAAAAAAAAATGCAGAAATTGTTTCTGGATTAAAGGAACAGAGACTGAAATATCCAGGAGAGAGGAACAATTTGGTCCAGCATTTATACTCTAGAGCAGGAATATAACGGCTGAAGTTCTAGTTCTGCTTAGGTCAAAAACTCCAGTTGGGTGAAAGAGATTTCTTTCCTTCCTTCCTTCCTTCCTTCCTTCCTTCCTTCCTTCCTTCCTTCCTTCCTTCCTTCTTTCTTTCTTTCTTTCTTTCTTTCTTTCTTTCTTTCTTTCTCTTTTTCTTTCCTTCTTTTTTCTTTCTTTTTTCTTCTTTCTTTCTCTTTTTCTTTCTTTTTTCTTTCTTTCTTCCTTTTCTCTCTCTCTCTCTCTCTCTCATACACACACACATTGCCTTGTTAGCCCTATCAGTTTTGTAAACATTGGAAGAAAGTTCCATATGGGATGTATCCATGCATGTAAACATTTATGACAGTGAAATGAACCAACCTTATATAATTCCTCTATTGATCTTTTCCTTTAAGCCTCTTATAAATCAATTACCATCTGTCTCCTTTCTTGGTGATCCAAGTGGAACTTCCTCTTTTTTAAAAAAAGTTTATTTTTTAAAACAAATAAACATTTAATACATCAGTCATTCCTTCCATGTGACATCTCGACCAAGTGGGACTTCCTTGTCCATAGTTGTTTTTCCTTCCTTCTTCCTTCCTTCCTTCCTTCCTTCCTTCCTTCCTTCCTTCCTTTCTTTCTTTCTTTCTTTTTTCTTTCTTCCTTCCTTCCTTCTCCCCCCCCCCCTCTCTCTCTCTCACACACACACATTCCCTTGTTAGCCTTATCAATTTTGTAAACATTGGAAGAGAGTTCCATATGGGATGTATCCATGCATGCAAACATTTATGACAGGGAACCAACCTTATGTAATTCCTTTCCTCTATTGATCTTTTCCTTTAAGCCTCTTATAAATCAATTACCATCTGCCTCCTTTCTTGGTGATCCAAGTGGGACTTCCTTGTCCATAGTTGTATTCTCCCTCTCTCTCTTTCTCTCTCTCTCTTTCTTTCTTTCTTCTCTCTCTCTCTCACACACACACATACATTCCCTTGTTAGCCTTATCAGCCTCTTATTATTCAATTACCATCTGCCTCCTTTATTGGTGATCCAAGTGGGACTTCCTTGTCCATAGTTGTGTTCTCTCTCTCCCTCCCTCTCTCTCTCTCTCTCTCCCTCTCTCTCTCTCTTTCTCTCTAATCTCTCTCCCTCCCTCCCTAGAAAGAAAGCATAGAACATAGAATAATAGTTGGAAGGGACCTAGGAACTCATCTAGGCCAAGTCCCTGCTTGAGCAGGAGGCCCTATATCATTCTAGATAAATCATTGTCCAGTCTCTTCTTGAAAGCCTCCAGTGATGAAGCACCCATAACTTCTGAAGGAAACTGTCCCATTGGATGATGGTTTTCAATGCTAGGAAATTTCTCCTTAGCTCTAGGTTGCTTCTCTCGTTGGTTGGTTTCCATCCATTGTCTCTCGTCTTGCCTTTTGGTGCTTTGGAAAGTAATTTGTTCCCCTTATCTTTGTAGGAGTCCCTCAACTATTGGAACACAGTGCCAAATCGCTTATGAAAATAGAAAAGTGCAAAAGTTGAGGGGGGGACTTGGAAATTAGTAGCATGTGGGAATGAAAGGGTAATGATCACTTGTGAAATTCACTGCAACCGCGAAACAAAATGTTAAAAAGTTATGATATTTATGTAGTTACTTACCATGCACTTCTAAATTATATTAAAGTAACCAGAATATTTTTCCAATCCCCAAAGCGTGTCACAAATTTTGAACAATGTTTGGAAATTGAAAGTTGAAAATTTTGACATGCCCTACAAGTTGCAACAACATGAGATAATAGGGACAGCCTGCCCAAATAGACCAGGCAGGAAACATAATCACATGAGCTAATTCTACTTTATTTTAAGGCCACATTAACAGAATGTTGCAGGTCTGATAGTACAAGTTTCCTGCCATCTAGTTTACAGCCTGAGAAGATAAGGAAGTTCTTTTTTCAGTTTTTTCTCTGCCCATGATGCAACTGTGGGCTATGGTCTTTCTTCTCTAATCATTTCCTAGGCAGCATCTCTTCCCCATCTCTGAAGATCATTCCCAAGTATTATTACAAATACACATTAATTTCTTTTTTTTAAAAAAAATGGTATTGTTATTGTCTCATTATTGCTGGTCATATTACATCCCATCTTTCTTCCAGTGGATAACATAACCTGTTCTTTCTCATCCCACACTATTTGCAATTTGAGAGGAATTGCGGTGTAGCACATCTGAAGGGTACAAATGAAGGAAATCTGGTTTAAATATTTCCTGCACTCCAGGATGGCTTTTTTATGAGAAGTATTTTTAATTGGGTTCCCTCTTTATTTTTAATACCCAATAAGCAGTCTTTCTCCACCTTAGCAACTTTCAGAGGAGTGGACTTCAACTCCCAGAATTCCCCAGCCGCCATAGCTGGCTGGGGAATTGTGGGAGTTGAAGTTCACTCATTTAAAACTTGCTAAGGTTGGAAAACACTGCTCTATAGATCAGAACATTCAGGGAAGCAAGTTTTACATTTTTCACAACTACATCTTTGGTGTATTCTTGATTGAAGGGTTCGCCTGCAGCTGTACCGAACGGCAAAAATGGGTTGGGGCGTCCGCGCCCTTCAGACCATCCCCCAGGGAACCTTCATTTGCGAGTGAGTAAAACTTACTGTTTTCATCTGGAGCTTTCCTTTATATATTTGGCGGGCGGGGGGGGAGGAAGAAATGCTATATGTCTTCATGGTTTGGGGCTTCTGGTAACATGCTGGCTTAAGGGATGCCGTGGCTCAGTGGCTAAGACGCTGAGCTTGTTGATCGAAAGGTCGGCAGTTCAGCAGTTTGAATCCCTAGTGCCGCGTAAAGGGATGAGCTCCCGTTACTTGTCCCAGCCTCTGCCAACCTAGCAGTTCGAAAGCACGTAAAAAATGCAAGTAGAAAAATAGGGACCCGCTTTGGTGGGAAGGTAACAGCATTCCATGTGCCTTTGGCGTTTAGTCATGCCGGCCACATGACCATGGAAACGTCTTCAGACAGCGCTGGCTCTTCAGCTTTGAAATGGAGATGAGTACCGCCCCCTAGAGTCAGGAATGACTACCACATTCCATGCGAGGGGAATCTTTACCTTTACCTAAGGGGACAAGTCATCCTCTCTAATCTCTCTCCCTTTGTTATGTTTCCTTGTCTTAAAAGGTATGTAGGAGAATTAATTTCTGATGCAGAAGCTGACGTGAGGGAAGACGATTCATACCTGTTTGATCTAGACAACAAGGTAAAGTTAAAAACTGGAGCTCAAAGGACAGAAAGACTATTTCTTACACCTATCTTCATACAGGTAGTCCTCGACTTAACACTAACAGTTCATTTAGTGACCGTTCGAAGTTACAACAGCACTGAAAATAATGGCATTTTTCTCACTTCTGAGCATTGTAGCAACCCCCAGGGTCACATGATCAAAACTGGCAAAATTGACACTTGCAGCCGACTCGTATTTATGACAATTGCAGTGCCTCGGGGCCATGCGATCCCCTTTTGCAACCTTCTGACAAGCAATGTCAGGTGTGGCTTTACTCCCAAGTCGACCCTGCTTGCTTCGTTGTTCTTGTCTTCAGGCAGCTCTGCGCATGCGCACACTGGGAACAGGCTCCAGCTGTTCCTCTGTCTCACTGCTGTCTAGCTCCTTTCTCTGCCTCCGACGCAGAGCCCTTGTCCGAGCTTTCCCCAGCCACCAGGAGTGGCCCATGTTCCTCCGCAACCTCCTCACTGTACAACTCTGCTGCCAGCTCTGCTGGCTGCCGACGGGCCACAACAAGCTGGACGTCAGCTCCCAGAATTCCTTAGCCATCTGCTAAAGATGGTCTGAAGATTCCTGCCCTCTTGTTTCATCTTATTTGGTCATCTAGTCCAATTAGGTCATCTAATTGGACTAGATGACCTGTAAGAGTCGAGGTGGCGCAGTGGTTAGAGTGCTGTACTGCAGCTACTTCAGCTGACTGCTAGTTCAGCAGATCAGCAGATCAAATCTCACCGGCTCAAGGTTGAGTCAGCCTTCCATCCTTCCGAGGTGGGTAAAATGAGGACCCAGATTGTTGGGGGCAATATACTATTTAGTATACTGTCGATTGTTGTAAGCCGCCCAGAGTCCTCGGAGAGTGGGCGGCATAGAAATATGATTAATAAATAAAAATAAATAAGTCCCCTTCCAATCCTAGGATTCTTTTAGTACTATTCAGAAGAGTTTGGATAATATTCCAATTTTTTAAAAATATTATTGAGTAGATTTGAAAACATATCCCCCACAGCAAAGAGAAGCAGAGATGGTTAAACTGATTCTTTTATCCAAAGAAGAAAATATACCGTATTTAATTTTGTCTCTATTTTGAAATTGCTTCCAGATTTTGTGCTTAACAATTTGGGGCGGGGGGGGGGGGGATTTCGCTGTGCCCTCAAAACCTTGTTGCTCCACCAGGCCGGGATATCAATGTAAAGATTTTAATTGGTTTTAAATATGGGATTTTAAATTTGGGGGTTTTATAATTGAGCCAATTATTTAATAATTTTAATTATTTTTAAACTTTGTCTGTCTTTGTGCTTTTAATCAGGCTGTACACTGCCCTGAGTCCTTCGGGAGAAGGGCGGTATAGAAATAAAATAAAATAAAATAAAATAAAATAAAATAAAATAATAAAATAAAATAAATAAAATAAAATAAAATAAAATAAAATAAATCTAACTTTGATTCTGTTTTTGTAAATTAAACAGGCTTATTGTTATAGAAACGGTTTGTACATACCGTTGTGTAAAAGCAAAAAGTTGTGGCTGTAATGTTGTTACCTTCTCCTCTGCTAAAGGGAGTCGGAAGTCGGCGCTCTTTTCTTTTTTCCTCCCAGTACACTATATCCCTTCTTTTTCCCTCCCCCTCTTCTTATTTTTTTCATGCTTTTTTTTCTTTGTATTTTATACTTTAATCAACTAATAAAAAAGTTAAATGTCAAAAAAAAAAAATGAAGAGTTTGGATCATGCTTGGTTTTTCCTCCTACAGGATGGCGAGGTTTACTGTATCGATGCCCGTTATTATGGCAATGTCAGCCGTTTCATCAATCACTTGTGTGACCCTAATATCATCCCCGTACGAGTGTTCATGTTGCACCAGGACCTGCGCTTCCCCCGCATTGCTTTCTTCAGCAGCCGAGACATTCAGACTGGTGAAGAACTTGGGTCAGTCTTAAGGGAATTGTGTGTTGAGTGTGCATCTAGGATGAAACAGCATTGTGTGGAATTAGCCAGGAAACGGTTGCAGATTCAGAACAGCAGTAGCACTTAGACTTATATACTGCTTTACAGTGCTTTACAGACCTCTCTAAGCAGCCTGAGTCAATCTTGAGCCTGGTGAGATTTGAACTGCCAAATTGCAGGCAGCCGGCAGGCAGCAGAAGTAGCCTGCAGTACTCCACTTTAACCACTGCGCCACCGTAGCTCATACATACATACAGTGGTTTAAGGAGATGATTTTGGAAGAGGAGAGGAAGGGATGTTGCCTAGAGAACAATGAGAACAATCAGATAAAAGGATTATCTGGGGAATAAGAGCCTTGGTAGCGCAGCAGACTAAAGCACTGTTAAGTAACACCAGCTGCCTGCAATTACTACAAGTTCAAATCTCACCAGGCTCAAAGTTGATTCAGCCTTCCATCCTTTCAAGGTAGGTAAAATGAGGACCCAGTTTGTGGGGGCAATAAGCTGACTTTGTATTAAAAAAAAGAACACTGCTTGGGGGCGGGGACGAAAGCCCTACTAAACAGGTATATACACAAGTATGAAGGCTATTGCTTAATGCATTGTAAGCCGCCCTGAGTCTCCAGAAAAGGGCGGCATATAAATCGAACCAATAAATAAATAAGGAGAGCCCGTAGCTGCATAACAAGCAGAGAAAGAAACTTTGGGAAAAACCTCTCCTAATTTACTGTAAAAAGAGACAGTGGGAGCATTGTATTTTCAGACTTGCAAGATTCTGTTAAGATAGGCTTACAATAAAGTAGAATTAGCTCATCTGGTTGTATTTCCTGTCTGGTCTGCTTGGGAAGGCTGACAAGAATCCATCCATCCATAAAAGAGAGGAGACATGACCCGTGAGATATTTTCAGGGGTGGGATTCAGCTGGTTCGGACTGGTTTAGGCAAACCGGATGTTAATTTTAATCTGGTTCGCCGAACCGGTTGTTCCAAGGACTGGCTGACCCCACCCCTCCCAGGAGTCTCCACGCGGGCCATTGTGGATGCCAGGTAAGTGCAGGCCTCTGGGAGGGCGGAAAACGGGTGCACCGGAAGTCCAGAAACGGGCCCATTTCTGGCCTCCAGTGCCCAGGGGAGACCATTTTCGCCCTCCTGGAGGCTCCAGGAAAGTCGCGGTACAGGAGGCCAACTGGCCACACCCCCATGGCCACACCCACCCAGCAACCAGGCAGCAAACTGGTTGCTGAAATTTTCAATCCCACCCCTGAATATTTTGTCCCTAAACTCTTCTGAGTTTTGAAAAGATAGATCGTTCCAGTTCTCAGGGTGAACTAAATCATCTTTATGCTCTTTCCCCTTCCCCTCCCTTATAACCTTCGCTGCAGATTTGACTACGGGGACCGTTTCTGGGACATCAAAAGCAAATATTTCACCTGCCAGTGCGGTTCGGAGAAATGCAAACATTCAGCGGAAGCGATTGCCCTGGAACAGAGCCGCCTGGCTCGCCTGGAGGCCCACCAGGATGTGCTGCCGGACAGCAGCAGCTTCCCCGCCTCTCAGGTTTAACCTGAGTCCCGCTGCCCTTTTGCATGTGAAATCATTTCTCCTTCTCCCGGTCCCACTCCTGACTTCCCCTGTCTTCCACCCCCATCTTTGACTTCCTCTCGGCTTGTCGTTTTGGAAGACCGAAGCTGCTCAGCTCCAAGAGGAATTTGCCTTAAGAGATGCCATGTTGGTGGAAGGGGAGAAGAAGACAGAAGACGCGTGTCTGGAGAGAGATGGGGCAGATGGGGGGGGGTGTCCCCAGGTGTGAAAGGAAATGAAACCTCTGCAACAAAGACAACCCTCGACCCAGGAGATCTGAGCTCCTGAAGGTTTTCCTCACGATGCATCCACAATGTCTGACTCTCGTGGTCTGCTGAAGAAACATTCGTGGGAGACCAGAGAATGGGGGGTGGGTGGGTGGGTGTCCTTAGTTTGATTTTATTTTAAAAGTGAAGGCTGAGGCTGGTGCCGTTTTGCCCTTTTATTCTTCCCTGTGCTCATTGACTTTCTTACGTGACCCAGCCAAATCTTTTTTTGACACTTGCCTCAGTGGGTCTACGACAACTCGCCGTGGCCAATCCGCCACGGCCCTCTCACCACAGCCAAATTGTTGTGGCCAACTCAGCAGGGCGAACTCGCCGCAGGGGACGAGAACTTTCGAAGTTTTAGAGTCAATAAAGAAAGGAATGCCAAAGGAGGGACAAAATAAAACGTGAAGGGCAAAAAATGAAAACAATTTTTAATATCATTTTAAATGAGTATGTTGAATCGTTGAGTTGTCCCGAGGCGAGTTGGCTGAGGCGAGTTGTCCCATTTTGTGCCTCAGTTTCCTCTATCTGGGGGCAGACGGCAAAAGCAGGAAATCTCTCCAGCTTTCTGGGCCAAAAAAGCAACTTCCACCAGAAGCTTGGGAATGCTCCATATTTTTTTTCTGACAGAAGTAAGGAGGGTAAGACAGAAGTAAGCAGGGTACCCAAATTCCACTGCAGGCAGGTTGTGTGTGGATTTTTTTGTTTGTTTGTTTTTGTGCATCAACACATCCTGGGAAGGTTTAGAAGTTTAAAAACCAAGCATCAATTTGAAAGGTCTTTTTTTGCCATCACCTGGCGCCCTCGTGCTCCTGTGTGAAAATGTGTATCTGGCTGGCTGGCTGGCAGGACCCATTGTCTGTAGTGGCCCTTCTTCCTTGGGGGGCCAAGTTCATTTTGCATCCAGGTTTACTTTTGAGTTGGAGCAGTGGCTTGTCTGCTGTCTTTGTCTTTGAGGTTGTTTGTTTTTTTTTTAAAGTTCTTTTCTTCCTCTTCGACCCCGGCAAGAGAGGTTTTGACTTGGTTTTGAGGGCCAGCCTTATCTCTGTCTCTTTTTGTATGGGTTTCATAACTTGGGGTTTTTTTATAATGTAATTTTCTCCGCACCGTAAAACCAATAAAAGTTGGCAACCGGGTGGATTTTGATACGATGAAAAGCAACGGCAGCAGCTTGAATATGATTTCATCACTTTGTTCTCCATTCCTCGGACAAGGAAGTGCCTGCAACCTGTGCTCTTTTTCCTAATTCCCATATCTTTCCCAGGGCTGGGAAATATACCTCATACATATAATGCCTTGGTAAGGCCACACTTGGAATACTGCATCCAGTTTTGGTCGCTATGATGTAAAAAAGATGTGGAGACTCTAGAAAGAGTGTAAAGAAGAGCAACAATGATTAAGGGACTGGAGGCTAAAACATGAAGAACGGTTGCAGGAACTGGGTATGTCTAGTTTAAAGAAAAGAAGGACTAGTGGAGACATGATAGCAATGTTCCAATATCTCAGGGGCTGCCACAAAGAAGAGGGAATCAAGCTATTCTCCAAAGCAACTATGGGCAGGACAAGAAGCAATGGGTGGAAACTAATCAAGGAGAGAAGCAACTTAGAACTAAGGAGAAATTTCCTGACAATTAGAACAATGAATCAGTGGAACAACTTGCCTCCAGAAGTTGTGATTGCTCCAACACTGGAAGTTTTTAAGAAGTTGGATAACCATTTGTCTGAAGTGTAGGGTTTCCTGCCTAAGCAGGGGGTTGGACTAGAAGACCTCCAAGGTCCCTTCCAACTCTTATTCATTTCATTTCATTTTGCTGTTGGGGACAAAAAATAAATCAGATCTCCAATTCCATAAGATTCCCTTGGCATCAGATATACGATCCCCTAATGTTCCTACGGTATCTCTTCTTGTCTTTAAAGCGAACAGTGGTTTAAACGACGGTGGTTTAAATTATTCTCTGCTGCCCTTATTAATGGCTACATTGATGATAAGCCACTGCTTTCTGCTTCACGATACAACTGGCCCTTTGTAAATCCTCAATTTATGACCGGTCTCTTAGTGAGCATTAGAAGGCACAATGGACCTCCCCCCTAAAAAAGGTGCTTAAAATTGGGCTCTGAAGTTCTGATGACTACCCTCAGTCAGATTATTGTATTTTGGGTGCTTGGCAACCAGCCCATACAGGTAGTCCTCAAGTTACAACCACAACTGAGGCCAACATTTACGTGGCTTAAGTGAAACATTTGTTAAGTGAGTTTGCCCCGTTTTACAACTTTTCTTGCCACTGTTAAGTGAATCATTGCATTTGTTAAAGTTAGTAACACGGTGGTTAAGTGAATCTGGCTTCCCCATTGACTTTGCTCATCAGAAGTTCGCAAAAGCTGATTGCATGGCCCCAGGCCGTCATAAATATGAACCCATTGCCAAGCATCTGAATTTTGGTCATGTGACCATAGGGATGCTGCAACGGTCATAAGTGTGAAAAACGGTCAGTCACTTTTTTTCAGAGCCATGGTAACTTTGAAAGTGCTCGCTAAATGAACTGTTGTAAATCGAGGACTACCTGTATTTACAATGGTAGTAAATTGCAAAAAAAAAACAAAACCAGGTGTTTACTTCTGGTTTCCGGTAAAACAGAGAATATTGGATTAGCTTTGCCACCAACAGGTTCATTTGGACCGTTGCGTGAATTTCACCACCACAAAAAAGTCCTAAAATTGGGTCCAGTCACATTTGCAACCGTCATGACTTAAGGACCATAATGGGCAGGCTCAGTTATGGTCGTAAATCAAGGTACCAACTGTATCTGGCCAAAGTAAGTTTTGGAAGTTAAGGCTTCTGTTCTCAGACCTGCGAAAAAGATCTTAAGGACTAATAAGTTACTAATTGAGTGCCCAACTTTCAAGGCTCTCTGGATTAATTTCAGAGGGCAGAGATAGGTGGGTAAAGCTTTGGGATTTTTTTCCCCTTGGGCAGCAAGGAAGATTCTACATTTTATTCAATATGTTTATTCTTTGAAGTGTACAAAACAGCACATCCTGTATTCAGCAGTTGTGGTTCAGTGACTCCCGGGGGACGGACAGCACAAAAGACATGGCCGGCTCAGATGTCATTAAACTTGCCGGGAAGTTGCTGGTCTCAAGCCACTGATGCCTTTGTAGATTATAACTTCCTGTTGAAACCGGAGGAAGTTTGCATATGGGAACTGCTAGAAGAGATTGACATAGAAGAAGGTGTGGCTGACTAGCCAGATTGAACTTTTGAGAACATCTATATTTTTATTTTGTGAAAATCAGAGGTGGTATTCAGCCGGTTCGGGCAAACTGATAGTAGCGACCTGTGGTAGCCCTGATCACCCAAACGCATGCACAGAAGGCCATGAGCATGCGTGGAGGTGGCACGCACACGCTCTCACATTTTCGGTGCTGGGTGAACCGGTAGGTAAATTATGTTTATCCCACCCCTGGTGAAAATATGCATCTCCTTAGTTCTTTGGGCCCGACTGCCTCTCACTTCTGTAAAGAGGTCCTCTATTCTTTCAGACTTTGCCAACGGAGAAAACTTTTTATCAGTAGGAAACCAGAAATGGTGGGCTGTTGTCTTTTTTTCCTTCTCCCACCCAAGTAAGTTTAAAGAGGAGAGATTTTCTTTTCCCCTCTACAAAGCATCAAGGGGAGAAAAGCAGGCCAATGGAAAATAAAAGGGTATAGGGATAATTAGCTGAGGCTGATGGGAGTTGGAAGTCGTACACCAGCGGCAACGAACCAGGATGAAGAAATAGGGAGACGTGAACTACAATACTGAATAGAGAAGTGATGTGTGTCCTTGAAATGAGTAGGTGTATTTCCTTGTACAGTGAAAACTGCCAGCAGAGGGTGGAAGTAGAAGGAAACGCAGCCCCTTCAGGGGTGATAAATTGGTTCAGAAAAGGAGAACTGGTTGCTTTCTTACAGAACACACATTTGACCTACCAAATTCCCACTTTAATCTCCAGATCGGTTGGAAATCGGCGCTCTTAATCCCTGCTGATTGATTACAAATATTTTGGAGCTGCTTCAGTGCACAAGGTACAGCACGTAACTTTATAAAGGTATTAGCAAATGCTTAGTATCTTGAAATCTTATCAAAACATGAACACAACAGTTCATTTTGTGACAATTCAAAGTTACAACAGTGACTTATGACCATTTTTCACAGCTGCAACCTTTGCAGCATTCTTCATGATCAAAATTCAGACACCTGGCAACTGGTTCATACTTATGACCGTTGCACATCCTGGGGTCATCTGATCACTTTTTGTGACCTCCTGACAAGCAAAAGTCAATGGGGAAGCCAGATTCACTGAACAACCAGGTTACCAACTTATCAACTGCAGTGACTCACTTAACAACTGTGGCAGGAAAGGTCGTAAAATGGGGCAAAATTCACTCAACACATTCTCCCTTAACGGCATAAATTTTGGGCTCAGTTGTGGTCGTTCGTTGAGGACTAACTGTATAACCCAAAAATATAAACATTACTGCAATCATGAAAATCATAATTTTATATCATTCAGCCGTGGTGGCGCAATGGTTAGAATGCAGTACTGCAGGCTACATCCGCTGCCTGCCGGCTGCCTGCACCTTTCCAGTTTGAATCTCACCAGGCTCAATATTGACTCAGCCTTCCATCCTTCTGAGGTGGGTAAAATGAGGACCCAGATTGTTGGGGGCGATATGTTGACTCCAGGGGTGAAATCTACTTACCTTCCTTGCACACCATCTTCACATCCAATTTTAGACCCTCTGCACTTGCGCAAAGCCTTCTGTGCATGTGCAGAGGGTCAAAAACAGGTTACTTCCTGATTAAAACCAGGAAGTAACGATGTCTGGATGGGTGGGCGGAGCCTCATGCTGCCACCGCTACCAGTTCACTGAACCACACGCTGCCACCGCTACCAATTTGCCCAAACCGGTAGCATTTCACCCCTGGCTGACTCTGTAAACAGCTTATAGAGGGCTGTAAAGCAGTATATAAGTCTAAGTGCTATTGCTATTGCTATTGCTAAGTGCCACTGTAACTCTGAAAAAGTGTTGAACAAATGGTCATAGCTCAAGGACTATCCGTATACTAATGTAGCGGCCCCCAACCTTTTGGGCACAATGGACCGGTTTCCTGGAGAGAGGTTTTTCCTCAGATCAGTCAGGCCGTGGTTTTGTGCGCTGCCTGCGTCCCACGATGTGTGCTTGTTTGCGCGGCCCAGTTTCTGGCATGCTGCAGCCCGGTGCTGGTTCATGGACTGGGGGTTGGGGACCCCTTTACTAATGTACTAACTAGAACTTTTTTAAGACTTTGAGCTCCAAACTCCAAGCTTCAAGATTAAGATGTCGATTCCTAGCGTTGCTCAACTCTTGGTAATTTTGTAGACAAGACCATGTAGTTTTCTTACTAATAGTCTGGGGGTTGTTTCAGATGCCTGCTTTAGGATGTTTTTTTTCGTCAAGTCCCAGTTGCAACATTTTCTAGCATGGTTGCACCACAGGATTTGGGTGAGAATACGGTTAATATACAGCCCGGATATGCTGCAACTGTTTTTCAGAACAAGATGGGATTCAGCAGGTTGAAAACTCTTGGATAGATCCTCCACTCTCTGTATATTTTTATGTGGACCAGAGAGCAAGGTTTTATTAAATGTACCAACTTTTTTCACTGGCAGGAGTGCCCAATCATCAAATTCCTTCCTTCTGTGCAAAAAATTAAGGGGGGAAGTTTCATTCCGGTTTCTTTCTGGCAATGCCTCGGAATTAAGGCGTTCGTTCGCCTAAAGCAGGGGTGTCAAACTCGATTTCATTGAGGGCCACATCAGGGTTATATTTGATCTCAGGGCAAGGGTGAAGTCCAGCAAGTTCTGACAGGTTCTGGAGAACCGGTAGAGGAAATTTTGAGCAGTTTAGAGAACCGGTAGCGGAAATTTTGAGTAGTTCGGAGAACTGGCAAATACCACCTCTGGCTGGCCCCAGAGTGGGGTGGGAATGGAGATTTTGCAATATCCTTCCCTCAGGAGTGGGGTGGGAATGGAGATTTTACAGTATCCTTCCCCTGCCATGCCCACCAAGCCACACCATGCCCACCAGGCCACACCACACTACACTACGCCCACCAAGCCATGCCCACAGAACCAGTAGTAAAAAATTTGGATTTCACCACTGCCTCAGGAGGTTGGGGCGGGGTCAGGAGGAGTGGCCAGCTGGACATCACTTATCGAGGCTCCCTTTTTGGCCATGACAGCCTCATGCAGCTCTCTGCCAGCGAAACAGGGCTCGGGAGGGGACAAGCAGCCCACCCGGGCTCCATTTTTTCTGGCAGAGGGCTGCAGGAGGCTGTGGTGGCTGAAAACGGAGCACGGGAGGGCCCCGCGCTGCCCTCCCAAGCTCCATTTTCACTGTCAGAGGCACTGCGGCCCAGTCCTTCATTGTTTCCAGGGCAGCTCTGCAGGCCAGATCAAAGCACCCTGTTGGCCAGATTTGGCCTGCGAGCCTTAAATTTGATACCCCTGACTTAAAGCAAGCCTAGGATATGGTAGAGATATGAACAGGGCAGTTAACTGCTTGTGCTAAATACAGATAATCCTTGATTTACAACCACAACTGAATCCCAAATTTCCATTCCTAAGTAAGACAGTTGCTAAGTGGGGTTTGCCCCATTTTACGACCTTTCTTGTCATCGTTGTTAAGCGAATCACTGCAGTTTTGCTATTAACGTGGTTTTTAAGTGAATCTAGCTTCCCCATTGACTTTGCTTGTCAGAAGTTTGCAAAAGGAGAACACATAAACACATGCCAGAGGCCAAGTGTCTGAATTTTGATTGCGTGACGATGGAGATGCTGCAACCATCTTGAGTGTGAAAACAGTCGTAAGTCACTTTTTCCAGTAACATTGTAACTCCAAACTGTCACTAAACAATGGTTGTAAATCAAAGACTGCCTGTAACAGGGCAGTTAACTGCTTTTGTTAAATCATCTCTCTCTCTTTCTCCCCCTCCCAGTTTCTCTGCTGAGCATTTTCATTCCAAAGTCTTAGAAAGCAATACAGCCTGCCAACCCCTGTTTTCAAACCATTGTTTACAATTTATGACCCCAATCAATCATGGTTTGCTTGAGAAACCATTATGCAAGCTGAGTTTGGGGGCGATAAGAGCCGCTCACCAACTGTATCCCTGCATCACACAATGTCTTCACCTGCTTTATAATCTGAGTACAAGTAGTCCTCGACTTACGACCACGATCGAGCCCAACAATTCTGTGGCTGGGCGAGACATTTGTTAAGGGAGTTTTGTCCCATTTTACAACTTTACTGGTGGTTAAGTGAATCATTGCAGTTGCTAAATTAGCACGGATCCCCATTGACTTTGCTTGTCAGACCATCCCAACGGTCATAAATATGAGTCAATTGCCAAGTCTCTGAAGTTTGATCACCTGACCATAGGAATGCTTGCAAGGGTCATCGGTGTAAAAAACAGTCATTGCTATTGTCACTTTGAATGGCCACTAAATGAAGTGTTGTAACTCGAGGGATACCTGCATTTGCATAGATGGAAGCTAAACCGCGATTGAAAAAACCAACTCCAGTGCAACGGTAAACCAAACATCCACAGGCCTGCCTCTACGTCTTATCAGGGGACCGATCCAACTTATACCCAAGTTGTTCCAAAAGTGATTTTTTTTTTCAAGAGGCAACTGGACTTTCTTGTTTTTTCTTTGAAGACATTTTGCTTCTCATCCAAGAAGCTTCTTCAGCTCTGACTGGATGGCGGGGGGAATGGAAGGATTTATACTCCTTGCAGACAGCTGGTCATTTGCATTTTTTAAGAGGGTCCATGAAGCACTTTTGAGGTTTATCTGTGTCCTCAGGGTCACCTGAGTAGTGCAAATGGTTCCTGTAGTCTGCAAATCCCCCCCCCCAAATCCATTTCTACTCCCACACCATTTAAAGGGTGATCATCCCAAATTGTATATCTAAAAGTATGTACCCAAGTTCATAGAATAGAATAGAATAGAATAGAATAGAATAGAATAGAATAGAATAGAATAGAATAGAATAGAACAGAAGAAGAGAACAGAAGAGAAAAGAAGAGAAGAGAACAGAATAGAATAGAATAGAGTAACAGAATTGGAAGGGATCTTGAGTCTTCTAGTCCAACCCCCTGCTTAGGCAGGAAACCTTACACCACTTCAGACAAATGGTTATCCAATCTGTTCTTAAAAATTTCCAGTGTTGGAGCATTCACAACTTCTGGAGGCAAGTTGTTCCACTTATTAATTGTTCTAACTGTCAGGAAATTTCTCCTTAGTTCTAAGTTGCTTCTCTCCTTGATTAGTTTCCACCCATTGCTTCTTGCCCTGCCCTCAGGTGCTTTGGAGAATAGCTTGACTCCAGTGGTGGGATTCAGCCAGTTCTCACCACTTTGAGAGAACCAGTTGTTAACTTTCTGAGCAGTTTGGCAAACTGGTTGTTGGAAGAAATCATTAGGGCAGAGAACTGGTTGTTAAATTATTTGAATCTCACCACTGCTTGACTCCCTCTTCTTTGTGGCAGCCCTTGAGGTATTGGAACACTGCTCTCATATCTCCCCTAGTCCTTCTTTTCATTAAACTAGACCTACCCAGTTCCTGCAACCGTTCTTCATATGTTTTAGCCTCCAGTCCCCTAATCATCTTTGTTGCTCTTCTCTGCACTCTTTCTAGAGCAGGGGTTGCCAACCTTTTGGACCTCAGTAGGGTTGCCAGGTCTGCTTCCAAAAAATAGTGGACAAGTGGGGGGAGGGAGGGTTAAGTAGTAAAAAAAAAAAAAAAAATTTACAATTCATTGTTGGTAATCCATGCAAAAGTAGCTTCCCAGTCTTTGGTGTATTTGCACACTCCTCTCTTTCATGTTAAAGAATTCGAAATCTCGCCGCTGTCACTCTCATCACTCAGCGCCATTTTAGGTCAGTCAACACAAGCTACAATACATTTTAAAAATGTGAACTGTCCATAATTTTATAATATATTTTTATTTTAATCTCATCATTAATTTTTTCGGAGAATCGAGTTCAATGGATATTCAATCTTTGTCTCATTCTTACTTATGAAAAAAAAAGACAAAATGCGATCCTCCTAGCCTTATTCTCTTAGACTGTACAGCTTTAGATTACGTACCATTTCATCATAAAGCTTTTGAATAAAAAAAATGTCCACTATTTTGTGAAAAAAAAATAGTGAACATAATGTGAAAAAAGCGGACTGTCCACTCAAATAGTGGACACCTGGCAAGGGTAGACCTCAGGGACCACTAAATTCACAATTTTAAATCCCGCGGACCACTAAGGTGAATTTTTTTAAAAAGATAAATAGTATTTCGTGCAATATAAAAAAATGCAAATATTTTTTCTGCGGACCACCAAAATTTTCTCACAGACCCCCCAGTGGTCCACGGACCACCAGTTGGTGAGCGCTGTTCTACAGTCTCCACATCCTTTTGCCTTGACTCCAAAATGTCAAGCTGGCACGCCTGACCTGAATCTAAGCTGTGTGTTTTGGGGGGGGGGGGGGGTGAGAATGGGAAGGCGTCGCAAAGCGAGGACCAGCTCCGAGGCGCCGGCGCGGAGGTGGTTAAAGCGGCCTTGACCGGCAGGGGGCGTGGCCGTGTCGAACGGCAGGTGAGCATAGCCCGCAGGTGTGTGGCTCGGCGGGAGGCGGGGCCGCGGTGACGTCAGCGTGGGCGGAGCACTGCCAGGCAACAGGTTTCCAGCTCAGAATCGCCCCGTTCGAAGACTTCTCCGCTCACTCGCCTTCCATCACTCCCGGGCTGCGCAGGGTCGCAGGAGGGAAAGGCGGTTTTTGTCCGGCTCCTCTCCGGCTTCGACATGGGCAAAAAGAAAAAAGACGATGACGAGGCTTCCCAGACCGACCAGTACGGTGAGTCCCCGCGGTGGATCGCGGCTCTCGCGGGGGGGGGGGGGGAGAGGAGGGAGGTAGAGGGAGAAAAATAAAAGAAGAAGTAGGTTGAGGCTGGAAAGTCCAGTGGTTGGAGCAGATTCTTTTACCTCCTCCCCACCATCCCCCCCGGTTTTCTTTCCTACACTTTTAAGACCCGTGGTGTGGCGTGTGAGAAGGGCGAGCAAGGGGAGAGAAGAGAGCAAGGGGATCTTTGAAACTAGGAGGATTTGGGAAAAAGAAAGAAAGAGAGAGAGAGAGAGAAAGAAAGAAAGTAAGAAAGAGAGAGAGAGAGAAAGAGAGAGAGAAAGAAAGAGAAGGAAGGAAGGAAAGAAAGAAAAAGAAAGAAAGAAGGAAGGAAGGAGAGAGAGCAAGGGGATCTTTGGAACTAGGAGGATTTGGGAAAAAGAAAGAAAGAGAGAGAGAAAGAAAGTAAGAGAGAGAGAAAGAGAGAGAAAGAAAGAAGGAAGGAAGGAAGGAAAGAAAGAAAGAAAAAGAAAAGAAGAAAGAAAGAAAGAGAAAGAAGGAAGGAAGGAAGGAAAGAAAAAGAAAGAAAGAAGGAAGGAAGGAAGGAGAGAGAGCAAGGGGATCTTTGGAACTAGGAGGATTTGAGAAAAAGAAAGAAAGAGAGAGAGAGAAAGAAAGTAAGAAAGAGAGAAAGAAAGAAGGAAGGAAGGAAGGAAGAAAAAGAGAAAGAAAGAAAAAGAAAGAGAGAAAGAGAGAGAAAGAAAGAGAAGGAAGGAAGGAAAGAAAAAGAAAGAAAAAGAAGGAAGGAAGGAAGGAAGGAAGGAGAGAGCAAGGGGATCTTTGGAACTAGGAGGAGTTGGGAAAAAGAAAGAAAGAGAGAGAAAGAAAGTAAGAGAGAGAGAGAGAAAGAAAGAAGGAAGGAAAGAAAGAAGAAGAAAGAAGAAGAAGAAAGAAAGAAAGAGAAAGAAGGAAGGAAGGAAGGAAAGAAGAAAGAAAGAAGGACGGAAGGAGAGAGCAAGGGGATCTTTGGAACTAGGAGGATTTGGGAAAAAGAAAGAAAGAGAGAGAGAAAGAAAGTAAGAAAGAAAGAGAAAGAAAGAAGGAAGGAAGGAAGAAAAAGAGAAAGAAAAAGAAAGAAAGAAAGAAAGAAAGAAAGAAAGAAAGAAAGAAAGAAAGTAAGTTTGAAGTTGGAGCTCTTGGGAAAAATGGACAGCTGATTGCTGGCAACTTTTGGTAGATTTCCTCACACTTTTGGGTGGACACACAACGCCCTGTTTTAATTCCTGCCTCTCTGCTGGCAAGAAACTTTGGAATTCATCCCGGAAAGAAGAAGAAGAACTGTAAACCCAAACTCAGTCTTAGGAGATATCTCTGTTACAAGCTGGTCCTCATTTTAATGACCATAATTGAGCCTAACATTTCTGCTGAGGAGTGAGGGTTTTTTGCCCCCTTTTACGATCTTTTCTCACTGCTGTTGCAAAGTAACTGACCGCACTTGATAAGTTAGTAACCCGGTTGTTAAGGGGAATCCGGCCTCTCTCTGTTGACTTTGCTTCTCAGAAGGTCGTTGCGACCCTGGGCGACGGTCATAAGTATGAACCATTTTGCCAAGCGTCTGAATTTTGATTGTGTGAGCATGGGGATGCTGCAAAGGTCATAACTCTGAAAAATGGTCATACGTCAGTTTTTTCCATGACTTTGTAACTTTGAATGGTCACTAAATGAACTTTTTAAAGTTTTTTACAGTATTTTAAATTCACGTAAAGCCATTGTGCTCTGGCTGTTCTTCGCCGGGTTTTAGACAGACAATTTTAATTTGAAGACACTTTCTACTAGTTTCTTAGTCTACTACAGTACAAGTACTCCTCAATTTACAACAGTTTGTTTAGTGACCGTCAGTGTTACAGTGGCACTGAAAAATGTGACTTATGACCATTTTTCACACTTACTTACAACCATTGCAGCATCTCCATGGTCATATGATCAAAATTGGGATGCTTGATAAACTGGTTCATATTTATGACCGTTGTTGTGTTCCAGGGTCATGGGATCCACTTTTGCGACCTCCTCACAAGCAAAGTCAATGGGGAAGCCAGACTCCCTTAACAGCCAGGCTACTAACTTATCAACTGCAGTGATTCACTTAACAACTGAGGCAAGAAAGGTCGTAAAATGGGGCAAAACTCACTTAACAAGCGTCTCACTGAACAACAGAAATTTTGGGCTCAATTGTAGTCATAAGTTGAGGACTACCTGTCCTGACTACCTGTACTTTTGGGCAGGTATGTGTGTCTTTGAATCCGTCTTGACTCCTGGCGATTGTCTACACAAATGTCTTGTGGGTATGGGTGTAGTTATATGTATGCCACACAAGTCAGTGTGGACTTTTGGACAAGTGCCTGATTTAGTCCCTGCAGATTTTCTGGCAACATTTTGGAAGTGGTGTATGTATATGTGTGTGACTTTGATCAGTGTTGACTTGCTGGACTGTCTGCAGATATTTGGGTGGGGGGGCAAGATTTTGGAAGTGGTATGTATGTATGCCTTTGAGCCAGTGTCACTGACAACTTCCTGGATGGATGGATTGCTTGGCAACATTTTGGAAATGGACTGTGTGCCTTTGATCAGAGTCCTGACAACTTCTTGGAAAGGTCTTGGCCAGATTTTGGAAGTGCTTTGTCCTTGCTGAGAGAGAAGGACTGGCCCAAGGTCACCCAGCTGGCTTTGAGCCCAAGGCATGGCTAGAACTCACAATCTCCCAGTTGCTAGCCTGTGCCTTAACCACTACACCAAACTGGCTCTCTACATTTTGAAGTCGGAAGGCAAATGTTATCGTATTTATTTATTTGGCCTTTATTCCACCTTTATTATTGTATGTAAATTATTAAGTGTGGCAAACGTACCTAATCCTAGTCAATGAAGATTCTCACTCGTCCAGGTAGAGTTGTTTGGAAGTTGAGTCATGGCTACTGGTCCCCCTAACCAGCTTGAAGGAAGAAGATAC
Organism: Arizona elegans; assembly: GCA_022577455.1. NCBI lineage: Eukaryota > Metazoa > Chordata > Lepidosauria > Squamata > Colubridae > Arizona > Arizona elegans. Next base: position 153,318,135 of record JAKOOJ010000003.1, read on the forward strand.
TGGGACAAGCAGCAAAACAGACAAAAAAGAAAATGAGGTCCAGTTGCCATTACTCAACTAACAGACTTACCTAATGCTACTTCCTCCTCTTCTTTTTCCCACAATAAACCACTAAGTGAGATGAATTGGGCTGAGAGAATGACTCATCCAAAGTCACGTAGTTGGTTTCCATGCCTAAGATGGGACTTAAACCCACAGTCTCTTGGTTCCAAGACCAGCACCTTAACCGCTAGATCAAACTGGCTCTAAATAGCAGAATATAATGTTGGTTTGCAATGAAACTCAAATACTTTGGCCACCAAATGAGAAGGAAGGACTCACTGGAGAAGAGCCTAATGCTGGGAAAGATTGAGGGCAAAAGAAGAAGGAGGTGGCTGGATGGAGTCACTGAAGCAGTCGGCATGAGCTTAAATGGACTCCGGGGAATGGTAGAGGACAGGAAGGCCTGGAGGAACGTTGTCTATCGGGCCGCGATGGGTCGGAGACAACTTCACAACTAGAATAGAATAGAATAGAATTTTTTATTGGCCAAATGTGATTGGACACACAGGGAATTTGTCTTTGGTGCATATGCTCTCAGTGTACATAAAAAGACAAGATACATTTGTCAAGAATCATAAGGTACAACACTTAATGATAGTCATAGGGTACAAATAAGCAATCAGGAAACAATATCAATATAAATCGTAAGGATACAAGCAACTTAGTTACAGTCATGCAGTCATAAGCGGGAGGAGATAAGTGATAGGAATGATGAAAAGATTAATAGTAATAGTAATGCAGACTTAGTAAATAGTTTGACAGTGTTGAGGGAATTATTTGTTTAGTAGAGTGATGGCATTCGGGAAAAAACTGTTCTGTCTAGTTGTTCTGGTGTGAAGTGTTCTATAGTGTCGTTTTGAGGGTAGGAGTTGAAACAGTTTATGTCCAGAATGTGAGGGATCTGTAAATATTTTCACAGCCCTCTTTTTGACTCGTGCAGTATACAGGTCCTCAATGGAAGGCAGGTTGGTAGCCATTGTTTTTTCTGCAGTTCTAATTATCCTCTGAAGTCTGTGCCTGTCTTGTTGGGTTGCAGAACCACACCAGACAGTTATAGAGGTGCAGATGACAGACTTCGCAACTAACAACAACAACAATAACAAATGTTGGTTTGCAGAAGGATTTTGAATTCCACATCTGGTGCCCTCAGCATGAAAGTGTTTTCAACCTGCCTTTGATCCTTTCTGTCAGTCAGAATGAAACCTTCAGGGCTAAACTGTTAGATGGATTGACTCTCGTGAAAACATATCAGAAAGCAAGGCTCTTTTTAATGCCGATTCATAGGTGTGTTAGGTACGTGTGTGGGTAGAATTATACTTCCTTTTGAGAGCAGGCAACAGAATTTCATTTTTAATGTGTGCCAGTGCGCTCACAGTAAAAAATGACAATAAAGATTATTTTATGAGGCACAGTGTCAAGGTTAATCATGGAGATGGTTCATATACCTGACCAGTGTTTTACATCCTCAGCAACATTTAAAGTGACAATAAAGTTATTCTAAAGTCTAAAAGTCTAACTTTAAGATGTGTAGAGACTTCAACTCACATCGGAAAGTAGCTGACAATTGAGAAACATGGTTCTAGAATCTAGATCAGTGATGGCTAACCTTTTCTGGATTGAGCGCCCAAAGCACGCATGGCCCAACCCCCAAAATGTAATTCGTGCACGGCTCCATGCATGTGCCCCCTCGCATATGTGCGACCCCCTTCATGCGCTCCGCCACCCCCGCATGCATGCGCTGCCCCCCACACATGTCCTGCCCCCTGCATATGCATGCCAACCCCCCACCCTTGTGCATGTACAGCAGAGCTGAACTGAACTGTGACGACAGATTGCGTGCCATCAGAGAGGGCATTGTGTGCCACCTCTGGCACACATGCCATAGGTTTGCCATCACGGATCTAGATTGTCAATTGATGAGCATTGATGGTTTGTTCCCAAACACAATTATCTGGGGTCACCCAACCCACTGAGCAAAAACTAAAATTGCATGATGCATCTTAGTTTATTATAGGATATTATCCCAGACATATCAAATTGGATATACATGGGGGAGTTAAATTTTTGAGGTTTTAAATTAAGCCAAATTTATTTAATATTTTAAAATTATTTTAAATTGATGTTGATTCTGTTTTTAAATAGGCTGTACACCGCCCTGAGTCCTTCGGGAGAAGGGCGGTATAGAAATAATAATAATAATAATAATAATAATAATAATAATAATAATAATAATAATAATAATTATTATTATTATTATTATTATTATTATTATTATTATTATTATTAAAAAATTAAGACAGTGGCTGTGATTATGTGATCAAAGCTACATCCATATTATACACATCATGTATGTTAAAGAGGAGGAGAGCTTGAACTGTGCAGTTGCAGTCACCATCTTAACTTTTTTTGCCCTCCCTGCCTTTGCAGGTACCTATCTCTTTTTTTATATAACTTGATGAAGTGTTTTTGAAAGTTAGAAAAAAAAACAGCTGATAGGAAGGAAAATTAAAAAGAAGCAATTATTTACCATCTTTGGTAAGCAAGCTAAAAATCATTGGACTGAAATACATATATTAATTCAAAAAATGTTGAAGGTCACTATACAATTTAGGTTTTTGTTGGACTAATGGACAAAAGTCTTGGATAAATTGCATGATTCTTATATGTGACAACAGCAACAGGATTTTGATATGCCCAATGTTGGAAGGATTCCACAAAGAAGGAATGGTTGATAAACTTAATAGAGTTGCCTGGCTTCTGTGCCTTTGATTAGAGAATAGATGTTGACTAAATTTAATTTTGCGGGATCCTATCTGAGTCCGTCACCGGGACCTGAAGATTTGTCTTCCAAGCTTTCGGACTCATGCTGGAGTCTATCTTCAAGGAATTTCTCTCTAGCAGAGTGTGTGCTATTCTGTGTCTGGTATTTATAGTGCCTGTTGTAAGTGGCTTTTTAGATGTTGATTGGGGTGTGTTGATGGCTGACTTTTAAGTCATTATCTGTCATTTGTTTGTGCTGCCCAACCCTTGCCTTCTAAGTACCGTATTTTTCGGAGTATAAGACACACCTTTTTCCCCCAAAAAAGAGGGTGAAAATCTGGGTGCGTCTTATACTCCAAATGTAGCGCCGCCCAGCCTCTCAAAGCCTCTGAAACCGAGCTTCAGAAAAAAAAGCCTCTGAAATGAAGCTTCAGAAAAAAAGCCTCTGAAACAGAGGTTTCAGAGGCTGAAAAAGCAAGGCGCAGCGCTCACAACCAACAAACCTGTTGCTAAAATTCACCTCTGAGAACAGCTGATTGGGGGTATTCTGGAGGCCGATCCACTGGCTAATAAGCTTTTTTCTGATTTTCCTCCCCAAAAACTAAGGTGCGTCTTTTACTCCGGTGCATCATATAGTCTGAAAAATATTGTACTTGATAGGCTGGTGTAAATCAGCACTCCTGTTGACTGACAATAGGCCTGTTTCCAGGCTTCTTCCCTGGCTGTTTTTGTGCCTACTCGTCCAACAATCTTAGTAGCTGCAAAATTGAATGTGTGCTTGTTAGACAAAACTTCTGGTCTTGGTGACCAATCCCAGATTGGATCCTTTCATATTATCCCAAGACATGTATATTCACTTTCATTCGTGAAATTTCATTTCATTTGGATTTAATATCAGTTGGAAGATGCTTTTGGACTTTTTGCACAAAACAGGAAAACATGAAATCATAATTTATGGGTTTGAGTATTCGTAATATTTATAAATGCCTTGAAAAATGGAATGTAAATTTGAATTGTAGAGTGAAAGTTGAACTTTTATTTATATCTATTAAGAAGCTGAAAGTAATTTTTCTATACATAGAGAGCCTTGGTGGCACAGTGGTTAGAATGCAGTGTTGCAGACTAACTCTCTGCTCGCTGCCAGGAGTTCGATTCTGAGCAGCTCAAGATTCACTCGGCTTTTCATCCTTCTGAGGTCGGTAAAATGAGGACCCAGATTGTTGAAGGCAATGTGTAAAGAGAGGGGTGTAAAGTACTATGAAGTGGTATGTAAGTGTAAGTGCTATTGCTATTACATTTTGATTTTCTTTCTTTCTTTCTTTTTTACACTTGTCAGATACCTATTCTTTTACTTCAGTTACAGGTAGTCCCTGACTTACAACCACAACTGAGCCCAAAATTTTTGTTGCTAAGTGAGACATTTATTTAAGTAAGTTTTGCCCCATTTTACAACCTGTCTAGCCACAGTTCTTATCAGTTAGCAACATGGTTGTTAAGTGAATCTGGCTTTGACTTTGCTTGTCAGGAGGTCGCAAAAGGTGACCCCATGACCCCGGGACATTGCAACCGTCATAAATATGAGTCAATTGCCAAGTGTCTGAATTTTGATCACATGATTATGAGGAGGCTGCAAAGGTAAGTAGTGTGAAAAATGGTCATGTTACTTTTTTCAGTGTCACTGTAACTTTGAATGGTCACTAAATGAACTGTTGTAAATTGAGGATTACCGGTCTCTGATTCCCTGATTCAAGACCTTCTAAAATGGACGGTCTTTAGTATCACTTTTTTTTTCAAAATAAAGCTAGTCTTATAGCTCCTTCTGCTAAAAGAAAACCCAGGAGATCTACTCAAAATTCCTTCCCTAACCACCTCATAATTTCAGAAACCGGCTTTGTGGTTACTAGGTTTCATATGCAACAAACAGACTTCCTCATTGAGGTACCGGTAACTAAGTCTTCTGAACATTTCACTAACCTTAGATCCCGTAAATTCTTCTGTTATACCGTCCCTTAGGTAAATTGACTTAAGTTATTGAAGGACCCGGAAAAGTATCTGTCAGGGGTTTAGCAAACACCTCCAAGATTTGATCTTTGTTGACACTCTGATTGTACTAGGAATTAGCGGTGAAATACGTTTTTTGAAGGTCTTTTGCCATAGAAAATATCTTGGCTATGAGAAACGAGGAAGTCTGTAAAGATTGCAAGCTTATAAAAAATGAAAGTCAACAGGGAGGAGAAGCTGTTCTTGAGGGGCACAATACCAGAAATGTCAGTGATCAAATTGGTGTAATAATTTACTTTTATAATGTTCTGTCAGTGTCTTAGACAAGAGTTCTGCATGTTTATCTTGATTTTATTCTTTGTCACTTTTCCTGGTTGGTCTAAAATTAGACCTGCAATCATGTGGGGAAGAAAACAAAGTCTAATCTCACATTAATTGTTTCCCAGAAAAACAAGATTGGTCACACAGGTTTTTATACAGGCCACGTCAGATCAGCCATGGGGGAGAAGGGGGTAGATGTCAAAGTCAGGATGATGGCATGATTGAAGCCCCCATTCCCTTTTATTGGCCATTTGACAAAGCGGGAGGGAGGGGGTTGGTTTCTGTCACCCCATCCTGGCATCAATTTGACTTTTTTAAAATCTTCTTGGCAGACATTCCTGAGCTGCCTTGTTCCTTTCTCTGTGACCATTGGATGCCCCTTCTGAAAATAATGGGGTTCCCTGATATGATGAATCAGGCAGTAAGAGGAAGGAAGGAAGGAAGGAAGGAAGGAAGGAGTGAAGGAGGGAGGAAGGAAAAAAAGAACAAGGAGGGAGGGAAAGAGGGAAGAAACAATGAGGGAGGGAGGAAAGAAGAAAGGAACAGGGAGGGAGGAATGTAAGGAGGGAGGGAGGAAGAAATGGAGGAAAGAAGGAAGGAACAGAGTGAGTGAGTGAAAGAGGGAGGGAGGGACAATGAGGGAGGAAGGAAAGAAAAAAGGAATAGGGAGGAAGGAACAGAAAGGGGAAGGGAGGAAGAAACAGGGAGGAAAGAAAGAAGGAACAGGGAGGGAGTAAAGGAGGGAGGGAAGAAGGAAGGAAAGAAAGAACAATGAGGGAGGGAGGGAAAGAGGGAAGGAAGAAACAATGAGGGAGGGAGGAAGAAGGAAGGAACAGGGAGTAAGGGAGGGAGGGAGGGGGGATAATGAGGGAGGAAGGAAAGAAGAAAAAACAGGGAGGGAGGAACGGAAGGAAGGAGAGAGGAAGAAACAGAGAGGAAAGAAGGAAGGAACAGGGAGGGAGTGAAGGAGAGAAGGAGGGAGGGAGGAAGAACGGAGGATGAATGAAGGAAGGAAGAAACCGAGGGAGGGGGAAAGAAGGAAGGAACAGGGAGTGAGTGAGTGAGTGAGTGAGTGAGTGAGTGAAGACGGGAGGAAGGAAGGAAGGGCTTTAAAATACAATTAATTTATTTTCAGGTTATACATTATTATATTTAAAAATGAATCAACTCAACTTCCTTTCCCCAAACTTAGAAAGAAAGAAATATTAGCCCTGAGCCTTTTGCATCATTGTGCCACCTTATTTTGGAAGCTCTCAAAATTAATATTGACACTTTGGATATCATATGATTCATAGCCTCGGGGCTACCTGCTGAACATGCCTCAGAAGATGTGAAATGGAGAGAAGTCAAATCTTAGGGAACAAGAGCTTTACACGAACAAGTTAAAGCCTTACATTCTGAGGATTTTCAAGGAGCATTTTCTCCTGGGTGAGGCTGGGTAGGAGCTTTCCTCAAGTTCCTGGAGGGCAACAGGCACAAGATGAATTGGCACTGGCTGGATCAATTGTTTCTCAGATTGCAAGATTTAAGCATCTCTGAACATCCGATTGAGCTCTCCGAGCAGAACGGTGGCCATTTCTATCCCTCCCCAAGGAAAGACGGAATAAACACGCTTTAAATTTAGCCTGGGTTAATTCTTACAGATCTGTCCAGATTCAAATGTGTGTATATGCTTAAATCAGGGGTCTCCAACCTTGGCAACTTTAAGACTTGTGGACTTCAATTCCCAGAATTCCTCAGCCAGCTGGCTGAGGAATTCTGGGAATTGAAGTCCACAAGTCTTAAAGTTGCCAAGGTTGGAGACCCCTAGTTTAAATGTTTATTTAAACAGTAGTTAGAGTGCAGTACTGCAGGCTACTTCTGCTGCCTGCCGGCGGCCTGCAATTTGGCAGTTCGAATCTCACCAGGCTCAAGGTCGACTCAGCCTTCCATCCTTCCAAGGTCGATAAAAATGAGGACCCAGATTGTTTGGGGGCAAATATGCTGACTCCGTAAACCGCTTAGAGAGGGCCGGAAAGCACTGTGAAGCGGTGTATAAGTCTAAGTGTTATTGCTAAGTGCTATATCACCACCACAGAGGAAAGGCTGTGATCGGAGCACTTTCAGGCTGCGTAGGTCTATCTGTGGGAAACCACTTAGCTGCTCTTTTTAATCATTTTTGACGTTTACCTCAAACTCCAGCAATGTTGGCCTGACATGTTGAAAGACAGACCCGGCTCTTTGCTTTTTTTACTATGTGTTCTTAATTGGAACCCTGCCTGCATCGCTAATTTATAGCTTTGTGTGTTTTACCAGCAACAGGAAATCGGTTCAACTGGGTTAGGTAAATTGTGATTAAAGTTAGTGCTGGAGAAACATCATGCAGACATCGTGTTGAAATGGGAGCTTTTCAAATCAAGGTCCATTTCTTTTTTCTTTTCTTTTTTTTCTAACTGAAGAGGCAGACGGTCATCCTAAAGTAATGTTGCTTGTATGAGCTGGAAACTACAGGGGGAGTCCTCGATTTACGGCCATAACTGAGCCCAAAATTTCTGTTGCTAAGCAGGACAGTTAAGTGAGTTTTTCCCCCGTTTGACCACCTCTCTTGCCACTATTGTTAAGTGAATCACTGCAGTTGTTAAGTTAGTAACGTGGCTGTTAAATAAATCCGGCTTCCCCATTGACTTTACTTCGTCAGAAGACGGCAAAAGGGGCTCACATGACCCTGGGATACGGCAACCGTCATAAATATGAACCAGCTGCCAATCATCTGGATTTTGATCACGTGACCATGAGGATGATGCAATGGTCATGTGAAAAATGGTCCTAAGTCCCTTTTTTTCCAGTAACTTCAAATGGTCACTAAACGAATGTCTGTAAGTTGAGGACTATTTGTACTTAATTTCAAATATGCTCTCTCTTGGTAAACGGGGATGCCTTCACGCATTTCATTAGCTTTAATGGCCAAGAATAGGTGTAGGAAGAGGGTTGAAAATGTCAAAATAGGAGTCACAATGAAATCAACCCTAGACCACAGCTAGAATACTGCACCCAGTTTTGGTCACCACATTATTAAAAAAATGTTGAGACTCTCGAAAAAGTGCAGGGAAGAGCAACCACGATGATTAGGGGACTGGAGGCTAAAACATATGATGAATGGTTGCAAGTACTCAGTATGGCTAGTCTAGCAAAGAGAAGGACCAGGCGAGACATGATTGCAGTCTTCCAATATCTGAGGGGTTGCCACAGAGAGGAGGGTTTAAGCTATTTTCCAAAGCACCTGAAGACCAGACAGGGAATAATGGATGGAAACTGATCATGGAGAGATTCAACCTAGAAATAAGGAGAAATTTTCTGACAGTGAGAACAATCAACCAACGGAACAACTTGCCTCCCAGAAGTTGTGGGAGCTTCATCACTGGAGGCTCTCAAGAAGAGATTGGACTGCTATTTGTCAGAAATGGTGTAGGCCAGGTCTCCCGCTTGGGTGGAGAGTTGGACTAGATGACCTACAAGGTCCCTTCCAGCTCTGTTAAGCCCCTTTTTTGTATGTATTGTGACACTTTAGATTCCGCTCCCCCAAGACTATCTCCCACTAGTGAATTATATTATTTAGTTACTAGTGAATTATATTATCACTAGTGAATTTTCCCAAATTGTTTCTCTTAAAGTTGGAATGAGTATGTTCGGTTTCCTCAGGGGTTTTTTAAACTGCATTCTTCCAAATGCTTCTCAAATTAATGATTTCTTAAAAACAGATTGTTCTAAAATAGCTTTGGAACAATTACCCAATGACTTAAATAACTTCCATCTTCCCCTTTCGGCCAAGGGGCTTGATGCCCTGTTCTTCAGAGGATGGATAGGTGGGTTGGTGATGAAGAATCCATGGAAACTGACAGGAATGTTTCACCAGAAGGGTGTAGCCTCACAAGCAGGAGAGAGCAGATCAAGGAAATGCAGCAAAGCAAATAAGAATAATTGTATTATTTGTTCTAGATTATGTTTCATGTGATTCTTTCTGCAGGAAGCAAAACTCAGAAAATTGCCCTTGACTGTCCCCAAGTTTGTCCTTTCCAGAGGTGTTGTAGTTCAGATCCCATAATTCCCAACACATCTAGAAGGGACGAGGTTGGGAAAGCAAAGTGAAGCTCACTCCCTTAATTATCTCTTTAGGAGAACAATGAACCAAAAGCTATGATCGTAATTCTAATTAGGAAGGGCGGGGGATCACAAAATTGTGTCTCACCTATTTTGGCTATGTCATGCGAAGGAATTCACTGGAGAAAAGCAGTTATGTTTGGAAGAGTGAACTTCTAAGTAACTTGGCTTATCTAACTTGGCAGTTACTGGCTATGGAACGAAACTTGAATGCTGGCTTAGTTCCCAGTGTAAAAGATGCTGCTGATCTGCATGATAGGGTAAAGCACATCTTCAGTCGCTAAGGAGCAAAACCAACCAGCTGTGCTACACGGAGCTACTCTGAAAAAGACCAGGACAATAGGTATCATATTGTTTACAGTGAGAACTCACTGGATTGGATTTTTCTATACCGTGTTTGTTCAAAAAGCTACAGCTGTTCATGCTATATATGCGAAGACTTAAACTAGAATTTCTGAACCATAACAACGCAACTCAAACAAACCGCACAACAGATAAATGCAGCTTCTGAACCCGGTCACTATGGTGTGGCTTACCTATAATTACATATATGTAGTACATCTATCTATCTATCTATCTTTCTATCCATCTATCTATCCATCCGTCCGTCTGTCTGTCTGTCTGTCAGTCTGTCTGTCTATCTATCGATCTATCTTTCTGTCTGTCTGTCTGTCTGTCTTTCTTTCTTTCTATCTGTCTCTCTGTCTGTCTGTCTCTGTCTTTCTATTATCTTTCTGTCTGTCTGTCTATCTATCTATCTATCTATCTATTTTTCTGTCTGTCTGTCTATCTATCTATCTATCTATCTTTCTATCTATCTATCTATTTTTCTGTCTGTCTATATATCTATCTATCTTTCTATCTATATCTATTTTTCTGTCTGTCTGTCTATCTATCTATCATCTATCTATCTATCTATCTATCTATCTATCTATCTATCTGTCTATCTATCTCACATATACATGTACGACAATACAGGTCCTACATCTATATCACATATATATATGTAAGACAATATAGGTAGTCCTCAACTTACAACAGTTCATTTAGTGATCGTTTGAAGTTGTACTAAAGTTCATATAGAGCTTGAAGACTATATGAACACTGACTTTGCACTGAAAAAGTGGCTTAAGGCTCTTTTTCACACTTAACGACCGTTGCGGCATCCCCATGGTCACGTGATCGAAATTCAGATGCTTGGCCACTGACTCATATTTATGACGGTTGCGGTGTCCTGGAGTCATGATGTGATCATCTTTTGCTATCTTCTGACCAGCAAATCAATAGGGAAGCCAGATTCACTTAACAATCATGGCAAAGAAGATTGTAAAATGGGGCAAACTTAACAAGTGTCTCACTCAGCAACAGAAATATCGGACTCAATTGCGGTCGTACATCGAGGACGACCTGTACAGTACTGCTGTTATTAAATAATCGAGGACCAAAAATAGCTGTTCTTCTGCTGTAACTCATCCAGGTCTCTATTGGTAGATGCAGAACTATAAAAGCAACAATCTAAACTGGTAGATCAAGAGTCTGGTCTGCTGGGCCTGGTGGCTCAGCAGACTAGAAGCATTGTGATTAACACCAGCTGTCTGCAATTACTGTAAGTTCGAATCTCACCAGGCTCAAGGTTGACTCAGCCTTCCATCCTTTCTAAGGTAGGTAAAATGAGGACCCGGATTGTGGGGGCAATAAGCTGACTTTGTATAAATATACAAAAGTATGAAGGCTACTGCTTAACGCATTGTAGGCCGCCCTGAGTCTCCGGAGAAGGGTGGCATATAAATTAAATTAAAAAAAAAAAGATTCTGTCTAAAAACAATGCATGACCATCGATCAAGAAACAATCACCAAAGTAAATGAACCTATTAAAATCTGCTTCATTGGATTCCTCCCAATTTCCTGCAGTAGGAGAGAGATTTATTTCTTTTCTACACACCTTGTTCCTGAAACACTCATCCCAGAGTATAATTACCTCGTGGAATGAAGGCTAAGGACTCTGCGATCCTTTCTTCATCACAACTTTACTTCCTGGTTATATAAATTATTTCTCGGCTACTGGTAAAGATTATTGTTTATATCACAGCTTTCAGATTGCTTTAGGCATGAAAGCCGGCTGGGTGAGTTAGGGCCAGTTTCTCTCTTTCTCTCTCTCTCTCACAGCCCAACCCATCTCACAGGGCAGTGGTGGATTTCAAAATTTTTAACTACTGGTTTGGTGGGCGTGGCATGGCTTGGTGGTGTGGCTTGTGGACGTGGCAGGGGAAGGATACTGTAAAATCTCCATTTCCACCCCACTCCAGTGGAAGGTTACTGCAAAATCTCCATTTCCGATCAGCTGGGACTTGGGAGGCAGAGAATAGATGGGGGTGGAGCCAGTCAGAATTTTTACTACCAGTTCTCCGAACTACTCAAAATTTCCACTATCGGTTCTCCAGAACTGGTCAGAACCTGTTGAAACCACCTCTGTCACAGGGTTTTTGTTGTTGTGAGGAAAAAAACAGGAGGAAGGAGCATTATCTATGTTCACCTGCCTGAGTTATTGATAAAACCAATAAAGGCGGGATATAAACAAACAAACTACCTATCACAGCCAACTAGGGAAATAGATGCACTGTATATACCAGGATGGGCAACTATGTCCCTTTAATGACCTGTGAACTTCAACTCCCAGAATTCCTGAGCCAGCCAGGTCATAAAGGGGAGAAAGTTGCCCATCCCTTTGTATATACTAATACAATCCAGGGGTGAAATCCAGCAGGTTCTGACAGGTTCTGGAGAACCGGTAGTGGAAATTTTGAGTAGTTCATAGAACCGGCAAATATCACCCAGAGTGCCGGCTGGCCCCAGAGTGGGGTGGGAATAGAGATTTTGCAATATCCTTCCCCCAAGAGTGGGAAGGGAATGGGGATTTTGCAGTATCCTTCCCCTGGAGTGGGGTGGGAATGGAGATTTTGCAGTATCCTTCTCCTGCCAGGCCCACCAAGCCACGCCCACAGAACCGGTAGTAAAAAAAATTGGATTTCACCACTGATACAATCCAATTAAAGTATAAAAATATAATCCACTGGACTCACCACCTGTGAGGCAAGATTAAAAACTGAATACGAGATGGCATTTGCTTTCCTCTTTTCTGAGTGTCTTACCCTAAGAGGAAACGCCCTAATAAATATGCATTTATAATGTACATAGAACAGTTTAAATGTGATAGCTTGGCAATATCTTCCTTCACCTCTGGTTCAAAAGGACCCATAATAAAACCAAAAAACTAACAAAGCCACATCGTGAAAAGGATTAGAGTGAAACCTTTATATCTATTGTAAAGACGCTATGCTAGTTGAAGCTTAGCTTATCCATTTTAGTATTAATTGTAATGTTTCAGCTCTTAATGTTTGCTGTTTTAATCCTGTAATTGTTTTGTTCTCTTATTTATATTGAAAGTTGCTTGGTAGAGACATGGGTGCCGTACAAATTTAATCAACAAACAAAACAGCTAAAGATGCAGGGCACCATTGCCAATTTATTTGGTGTGCTGCAGTTGCGCGAGAGTGTGACTAATTAAGTAGTCCTCGACTTGCAACCACAACTGAGCCCAAAATTTCTGTTGTCAAGTGAGTTCTGCCCCATTTTACAACCCACAATTGTTAAGTGAATCGCCACAGTTGTTAAGTTAGTAAGCGGTTGCTAAATGAATCCGGCTTCCCCATTGACTTTGCTTTGTCAGAAGGTTCCCAAAAAGTGACCCAGGACACGGCAAACATTATAAATATTTTCAGTGCTGTTGTAACTTTGAACGGTCACTAAGCGAATGGTTGTAAGTCAAGAACTACCTATAGTATAGTAAGTCGCTAGTCGACTCCTTGTATTATGTTGCTTCATGGCTCATGCAGCTTGAGGCAAGCCTGAAAAGTGAAGGGAGGCAACACCCATTCAAACCAACATTTAAAACTGGAGTGGATTTCTTCAACATGCGTATCAGATTGACAGAGAAGGAGGGAAAAAAAACAACAACCCAGAACCTGCTACAAAACCTACAAAGATTGTTGGTTCTGCAACCCAACAAGACAGACACAGACTTCAGAGGATAATTAGAACTGCAGAAGAAACAATTGCTTCTTCCATTGAGGACCTGTATACTGCACAAGTCAAAAAGAGGGCTGTGAAAATATTTACAAACCCCTCACATCCTGGACATAAACTGTTTCAATTCCTACCCTCAAAACGACGCTATAGAGCACTGCACACCAGAACAACTAGACACAAGGACAGTTTTTTCACGAACGCCATCACTCTGCTAACAAATAATTCCCTCAACACTGTCAAACTATTTACTAAATCTGCACTACTATTAATCTTCTCATCGTTCCCATCACCCATCTTCTCCCACTTATGACTGTATAACTGTAACTTGGTTGCTTGTATCCTCACGATTTATATTGATATTGTTTCCTGATTGCTTATTTGTACCCTATGACTATCATTAAGTGTTGTACCTTATGATTCTTGATGAACGTATCTTTTCTTTTATGTCTGCTGAGAGCGTATGCACCAAGACAAATTCCTTGTGTGTCCAATCACACTTGGCCAATAAAAGGCCAAGGAGGAGCCTGGTGGCGCAGCAGACTAATAGCCTGTTATTAACATTCAGCTGCCTGCAATCACTGCAAGTTCGAATCCCCCCAGGCTCAAGGTTGACTCAGCCTTCCATCCTTTCTAAGGTAGGTAAATTGAGGACCCAGTTTGTGGGGGCAATAAGCTGACTTTGTATAAATATACAAAAGTATGAAGGCTATTGCTTAACGCATTGTAAGCCGCCCTGAGTCTCTGGAGAAGGACGGCATATAAATCAAATTAAAATAAATAAAATAAATAAAATAAATAAAAAATTTCTATTCTGTCCTGTCCTGTCCTGTCCTGTCCTGTCCTGTCCTGTCCTATCCTATCCTATCCTATCCTATCCTATCCTATCCTATCCTATCCTATCCTATCCTAAGATGTTGGGAATACGTAAATCCTGCAGAAGCGTCAATAAAAGTTGTTTTTCTTGTTGAAAAACCAACCTGGGCCTGCTGCCCTGAAGAGAACTTAGCGCCTGCCCTCAGCACTGTGCATTCAAGAAAGGAGACAGCGGGAGAGAGAGAAACAGAGGGCTTTGTTTGATCTGTTCATTCCAGGAATGTGAGTGTCAATTACTGAAAATGGCCTCCGGATCAACACTCTCCTATCTTTAAAGATGCTACAGCAGAGAGAAGGTTTCTCTCCAGGCTGCCAAACCATAAAACCCTTCAGGCGTCCCCTCAGGTGGGTTGAGTTTAAGCTATTTAAGTCTGCCGCTTAGGAATTCCAAAGCTGTAGGCTAGCTGGTTGTGAATGCTGTGGAAAACCCAGACTAATAAACTGTAGGATCATCAAACAAATCTACCTGAAGTTCCCATTGGAGGCACAAATGACCAAAAGCTCATATTATTCTACTTTGGATATTTCATGCAGAAGACCTGAAACTGCAGTCAACAAAGAAACCAATACAGTCCTAAGCTGCATTAACAGATAGATGGAATCAAGATCATGTGAAGAGTTAGTACCGCTTTTATAATCCCTTAATAAGATCACACTTGGAATATTGCATCCAGTTTTGGTCAACACAATATAAAAAAGATGCTGAGATTCTAGAAAGAGTGTAGAGAAGAGCAACAAACATGATTAAGGGACCGGAGGCTAAAATGTATGAAGAATGGTTGCTGGAATTAGGTATTTTTAGTTTAATGAAAAGAAGGAGTAGGGGCAGTGGTGGGATTCAAATTTACTGGTTCTGTGGGCGTGGCAGGGAAAAGATACTGTAAAATCTCCATTCCCACCCCATTCCAGGGGAAGGTTACTGCAAAATCCCCATTTCCTCCCGATCAGCTGGGACTCAGAAGGCAGAGAATAGATGTGGGTGGGGCCAGTCAGAGGTGGTATTTACCGGTTCTCTGAACTACTCAAAATTTCCGCTACCGGTTCTCCAGAACAGGTCAGAATCTGCTGAATACCACCTCTCGAGTAGGGATGACATGATAGCAGTATTCGGATATTTAAGGGGCTGCCACAAAGAAGAGAGAGTCAAGCTATTCTTCAAATCACCTGAAGGCAGGACAAGAAGCAATGGATGGAAACCAATCAAGGAGACAAGCAACCTAGAAGAAATTTCCTGACAATTAACCAGTGGAACAAATTGCCTCCAAAAGTTGTGAATTCTCCAACACTGGAAGTTTTTAAGAAGAGATTGGATAACCATTTGTCTGAAATGGTATAAGGTTTCCTGCCTGAGCAGGGGGTTGGACTAGAAGACCTCCAAGGTCCCTTCCAACTCTATTAGTCTAGTCTAGTCTAGTCTAGTCTAGTCTAGTCTAGTCTAGTCTAGTCTAGTCTAGTCTAGTCTAGTCTAGTGAAAAGAAGGGCTGCCACAAAGAAGAATGGGTCAACTAATTTTCCAAAGCACCTGAAGGCATGACAACAAGTAATAGATGGAAGCTAATCAAGAAGAGAACAAATCTAGAACTTAGGAGAAATTTCCTGACAGTTAAAACAATCAGTAGAACAGCTTGCCTTCAGACGTTGTGGGTGCTCATCACTGGAGGTTTTTTAGAAGAGGTTGGACATCCATTTGTCTGTATCGGGTCTCCTGCTTGAGGAGGTGTTTGGACTAGAAGACCCGTTAGACTTCTTCCAACTTTGTTACTCTGTTATCTAGCTCTCTGGAGAAGACTCTGATGCTGGAAAAGTTGGAAAGAAAGAGAAGAAGAGGATGACCAGCAGCCAGACGGATAGTCTCGGTGTAATGGAGATGGAGAAGCTTTGGAAGAGCCTGAAGCAGCACCATGTTAAGGACAGATCATGGTGGAGAACGTTTATATCTGCAGTTTCTAGGAATCAGCAATGATTAATGGCACATAATAATCAGGCTAGACTAGAAAGTCAGAAGAAAAACAAAAGAAGAAGAAAATTACTCCTAAGAAAATTATGTGGTTGAGGCCAAGAAGATGATACCATGAGTTGTTTGCAAGCAACACTTGAAGACTATATGACTTATTAATTCCCCAGAAATTATACCTGGAGGGAACTAGCTCTGGGCTGCTGGATTGAATAAGCATTGTTGATGGGAAACTCAACCATTGTTTGACCCTTTTGTGTGAACACAGGGGAGGTGCCTTCAGCATGTAGAGATCCACAGTAGGAAGCAGAACCTAGCTGATATTAACTAAGCGGTTTGATTAGTGTTTGCCTGGACTACTGTTAGCAAATTCGAGGGCTGGAGATAGACTGGAAGATTTTTAAAAATCTTAGAAAGGGATAGTAGAGTAGCGAGCTCCTTCTATACAGTTGCCAAAGAAGTTACATGGGTGTGTCTATCAGGTAACCTGAAGTCAAGGTCAACCTGGAAGATCTGAATGAGGTTGTAGGGACCACCAGAATGCCCACATGCCCTGTTTCCATCCTATTGGGACTCATCAGATGTTATTTTATGGCGTTCAAACCCTCATCTCAGAATTCAACTCATTAAATTTTGTGATTCCGGTGACCATGTGCAATGCATTAGCTTTGGAGCCTCCCAAGTTCCTGGCCCTCGGCAATTGCAGGAGGTGATATAAAGATGTTCTCTGAATGGTACCCACAGTCCACCTTCCCCTAAAGTTTCGGAACCAAAACACAGATGTTGTCAACTTGCAAAGCTTTCTAGACCAGCTTTCAAGTTGCGATAAGCAGGAGGGGGAAGAACTGACAGAGCTGCTTGGCTGCCCCAACTGAAAATACATTCCACACATGCCTTTCTCCAGATTGTATCCTAGGTTACCGGAGTCAGCAGGAGGGGTGGGGTTTTTACAGCCCGCCAATGTGGTCCATTGGAGAATGTGATTTATGACATGCTCAGGGAGGAGTGGGGGGAGACAGGGTCATGGGGCCCCGTAAATTACATGGGGTCAGAGCTGACTCCACTTGAGTAATTGCCAGAATGTTGCTCCTAATAAATGACTAGATTTCTTTTGAAACTTGGTTCGAGGCTCATGAATTAATTAGGGCATATTTTGGAAACTTCACAGATGTTACATTATGTTGTGCCCCCATTGTGGGGTTCTCTCTGACTTTTTGGAGGAAAGGGAATTCCTCAGTCTTTACACAGTGGGTATCACATCACAGTGTGATGTTTTCATTTCAAGAGCTGTGGTGGCACAGTGGTTAGAACGCAGTATTGCAGGCTAATTCTGCTGACTGTCAGCAGTTCGATTTTCACCGGCTCGTGGTTGACTCAGCCTTCTATCCTTCCAAAGTTGGTAACATGAGGCAATATTGTTGGAGGCAATATGCTGACTCTGTATACTGCTTAGGGAGGGTAAAGCAGTGTAAAGCACTGTGAAGCAGTATATAAGTAAGTGCTATTGATATTTACGTTGACCACAAGGAGACACCACAGTAGAAGTTGCATCCCATTGGAATTCATCATTTGTCAAGCAGTCAGTTAAGTCTTTAGAGTGGGTTTGATATTTTTGTCCACCTATTGAGTGCTTTCCAAGAACCTGGGATAGGCAGATGTTGATGTTTGATGGTGTTAAAAGGTATCATCGCAGGATGTAAGCTGTTCCAAGGAGAACTGCCTTTTGCTATTAACCGATGGTGATTTTGTCAATGCCAAGGATGTTATGATTTGTTCTTATAATTAATTATTATTATTCTTGGTTTTTATGTTGGTTTAAAGTCTGTTTTTGGTGTTTTTCTTGTTAGTGGTGCTGTGGGTTTTTTTGCTAGTGCTTTTGTGCATTTGTTAAAACTTGCAATGAAGTAAATAAGGTTAAATACACTTTTAACAGAGAGGAATAATACCGGTAATAATAATAATAATAATTTATTAAACTTCTAGGTCACCCAACTCTAAACAACTTTAAACATAGGAATTACAATAGAATCAATAAACGTAACAAATAAAGATAAAACAATGCCTCTTTTGTCGCCCATGAGTGAATAGATTCCAGGTGAATAATGTGGCTAAAATACATTGACAAGATCTGATAAGTTTCTCTTGTCATAGGGGAAATGAAAAAAAGAATATTTCAGAGATAAAGTTTCCATTTTATAATGTTTACATACTTTGTCAGTGACCTTTCCTAACCTCTGGCATATCTCTGGAATGTTTTCAGAGAACTTTGGTTATTTCCTGGTTAATTTTTTACGTCACTCTTTTCCTGCTTATCTCTTATAACAAAGAATTGGACCTAATAGATTTATAATTAGATTTGCAATTGACCCTGGAGGTGAAAGAAATAGATTGTCAGGCTTTCCCCAGCTTGGGCATTTAGGAAAGAAAGACCCCTCCACTCCATATGTAGCGAAAGGTACACTTTTACTAAAGCCAAGTGGTTACAACCTAAGCAAAGCTGGATCTGAATATTCCTGCTTAAAACCTGCCTTTTATTTATTTATTTCTTAAATTTATATACTGCCCTTCTCCCGAAGGACTCAGGGCGGTGTACAGCCAAAGTAAAAAATATAGATACAAACATTAAAAACAATTTTAAAAAGATATATATATATATATATACATTTGGCCCCATAATTAAAAGAACAATAACAAACCTATTAAAAACATTTAAAAAAGTGTTAAGCCAGCCCGGCTTGCTGAAAAAGAAAAGTCTTCAGGACATGGCGGAAGGCACTGAGGTCTTGAATTCTTCGTATCTCTGGGGGCAACTGATTCCAGAGGGCAGGTGCCCCCACAGAGAAGGCCCTCCCCCTGGGGGCCACCAGTCTACATTGCTTGGCCGATGGCACCCTGAGGAGGCCCTCTCTGTGGGAGCGCACAGGTCAGTGGGAGGCCGTTGGTGGCAGCAGGCGGTCTCAAAGATATCCAGGTCCTATGCCATGGAGCGCTTTAAAGGTGATAACCAACACCTTGAAGCACACCTGGAAGACCACTGGGAGCCAGTGCAGCTCACGCAGGAGCTGCACTGGCCCAATTCCCAGGCCCTCCCTACTTGACCAGTTCATGAGTGTCCAACAATATTCCAATTTAGTGTTTTAATATATATGCTGACCCTTGTAATCTGATGTGTGTGTGTATGTATTTGCTGATTATTTAAACTATGTATATCAGTGATTGCATCATCTCTTTAAGATGCCATATGTTAAATAAAATAAATGTGTCAAATGCAACTTAAATAAATGGCAGAGCTTCAACCACATTGTCCCTGTCACCAGCTGGATTCTTTTGAGGAGCTTCTGAGGACATCTTTGAATGACCAGATATAACACCTCTGGTTGTCATGCCCAAACTTGGATGGGAACATCTATATTTGTTCCAAGATATTTTCCCTAGTTGGCCTTAGTAGAGGTCCTATAATCAGCCATGGAAAGTAGAACTTCTTGAGCCTGGTTCATAAAGTACCAAGCATAAGGTGACCAGACGTCCCGCTTTTGGTGGGACAGTCCCGCTTTTGAGCAATTTGTCCCGCGTCCCGCGGCGTTTTAAAAAAGTCCCGATTTTTCATTCTGCCTCCTGAATCCCCGCTGATGGCTAGAGGGAAAAAAAACTCTTTAAACTCTTGCCGCGGGGCTTCAAAGGGCCGACCTACAGCTGATCAGTGTTAAAAAAAAATGAATAGACCCATGCCTGCAAAAATAGAAAAAACAGCCCCTGTTAACAGCTTCTGCTAGGTTAATTAGCTGCAAAAAGCTGCAAAAAGTTCCTGGAGCAGATTCCCCCCCCCCCCCCCCCAGCTATACTGAAAACAAAGGCGAAAGCGAAACTAAACCTGCAACATGACAAAATGAGGCAGAGAGAGATTTCTTTCTTTTTCTTTTTCTTTTTCTTTTTCCTCACCAAAAAAGGTAGGTACAAAACTGCAAACAATGGGAAATTTTGGGCAAAAGAGGAGAGTTCAAGATTTTAAAACACAAAAGAAAAAAAGCTCTATTTAACTAGGGAATTGTAATAATTGAGATACTATTAATAATTGTATATTGTGTTGAAAGCAGAAATGGTTAAATTGTGGTTTGGAGGAATATATGGGGGAAATTATTTGGTTTATTATTATTGGTAAATATAATTAATTGATTTGTAAGAAATTGGATTGCATGGAAATAATTGGAATATTCATGTTCATATTAATTAATATACAAAAAAGATAGTTATATAACTAATTGATTTATATTAAAATGTTGAATTTGTATTAAACAACTGTATTACATAATTACATAATTAACCAATGTGAGGATGGATATAAAAATAGATGACAATGGGAAGGGGTATAATATAGAATAGAAGGGAAAAATTGAATTTGATTAAGATTAGAGATGAGGATGAAGGGTAATATTGTTTTTTTAAAAAAATAGATGAGGAATAAATATGGCAAAAAGGAAATATAGAAATTGTAAATTTAATTGAAATGACTAAACGCTGTTTAAATTTGTGAACCAGCCAAATATTCTGTTCAAAGAAAATACATTGCATGTTTGTATGTGTGTTTCTAATTATTGCTATTTATTCATATTTGTTCTCTTTTATTCTTTAAAGTTTAACAATTCATTCTTAATCTTAATATCTTTATATTTGCTTGGGGTTGGCTTTCTTCCCTTTCATCTTTTTTATTGTACAGCAATCTTTCTCCTCAAACCTACCACCACTCTCTTTTCTTTCCTTCTTACTTTCTCTTCCCCCCACCCTCTTTTTCTCCTCCCTACTTCCTCTTCCTTTCTCCTTCTCCTCCTCTCTTCCTCCCTCTCTTACCCTCACTCCTACTCTAATTTCCATTCCTTCATCCCTCTCTATTGCTGTATCCTTTAATGCATATGGACTACTCAGAGGGCTGAAAAAGTTATTTTTGACTGGTCCTCACACTTTTGACCAGTCCTCGAATTTATGACTGTCCTCACATTTTACGTTTTTGCCCTATCTTGTCACCATGGTGAAGAGAAGCAGTTGTGAAATGAGTGACATGGTTGTTAAGAATACTGCACGGGCATAAATGTGAGGATGGTCATAAGTGTGAGGACCAGTCAAAAGTGTGAGGACCTGTCAGAAATGACTTTTCAGCCCTCTGAGTAGTCCCTATACACATAGCCATGGCCACCCGGTCACATGACCAGCTAGCCACGCCCACCCAGTCACATGGCCTCCAAGCCACACCCACACAATAAGTCACGCCCACAATGGTGTCCTTCTTACCAATGTTAAAATCTGTTCACCTTACCCTATACGCATAGCCATGGCCACCCGGTCACATGACCAGCTAGCCACACCCACCCAGTCACATAACCAGCTAGCCACGCCCACCCAGTCACATGACCAGCTAGCCACGCCCACAAAATAAGCCACGCCCACAATGTCCCTCTTTACCAATGTTAAAATCTGGTCACCTTAACCAAGCAACCAACTTTGCTTATCTATAGATTCATCCGTTAACTGTAACTCGACTTACAGCCACAATTGAGCCCTAAATTTCTCTTGAGAGGTGAGACGTTTGGTAAGTGAATTTTGCCCCATTTTGCGACCCTTCTTGCCACCGTTGTTAAGCGAATTGCTGCAATTATTAAGTTAGTAGTCCCAAAGGTGCTTTTTCAAGAGGCAACTGGACTGTCTGGTTTTCTTTTGAAGACGTTTTGCTTCTCATCCGAGAAGCTTCTTCAGCCATTTTCCATTCCCCACCATCCATGAATGCAAATGTCCAGCCGTCTGCAAGGAGTATAAAGCCTTCCATTCCCCACCATCCAGTCAGAGCTAAAGAAGCTTCTTGGATGAGAAGCGAAATGTCTTCACAGAAAAACCAGAAAGTCCAGTTGCCTCTTGAAAAAAAGCAGGGACAACCATGACTTGAATGATTGAGAATCTCCATAGATATTAAGTTAGTAATACGGTTGTTAAATTAATCTAGCTTCCCCATTGACTTTGCGTGTCAGAAGGTCGCAAAACGGACACTGTAACCGTCATAAATGTGAATCATTGCCAAGCATCCGAAGTTTGATCACATGACCATGGAGATGCTGCAACGCAGGGATGAAATGCTCCCGGAACAGCCCGGATCGCCAGATCTGGTAGCAATCTTGGCTGGTGGTTCGGCAATCCGGTAGCGATGGCGAAGCGTAGCTCCGCCCACCCGGCTGGGTGTCATTACTTCCTGGGTTTTTTTACCTTCCTTTTTTTTGTTTTTTACCTTCTGCACATGCACAGAAGGTTTTGCGGATGCACAGAAAATCTGCGCACACTTCCAAACTGGTAAGGAAGGTGAGTAGATTTCACCCCTGCTGCAATGGTTATTAAGTGTGAAGAATGGTCATAAGTCACTTTTTTCAGTGCTGTTGTAACTTCAAATGGTCACTAAATGAATGGTTGTAAGTCAAGGACTGACTATCTGCACGCTGGAATCTCATGTCTGAACACTGGAAGGGCAGGTGTCTATTTAAGAGGTGAGAAACTTGGTCGTTGTGTCACTGAACCGCAAACCACAGCATGGCGAATACGGAAGGAAGGTTGGAGTTATATTCCTGCAACATCTGGAAGATGTTCTCTTCTACTGTTCTCTTCTATATTGTCTCCTATCGGCACATCTGGAAGAGGCACAAGATGCTCTTGTTCGGTTTTAAGAACTGCCCAGTCTCCCTGAGCTAAAATAGCCCCCCAGGGATAGAAAAATAGTATGGATCTAGAAGTGGCCAAAAGTGGGAAGAGACCCGCAGCTCGATGCTACAACCCTCTCCTGCACTGTGAGTTGTGCTATGTGTGGTCAGGTACTCCTTGACTTACAATAGTTTCTTTACTGACCTTTAGAAGTTTCAACGGCACTGAAAAAAGTGACTTAGGGCCGTTTTTCACACTTAATAACCGTTGCAGCATCCTCATGGCCATGTGATCAAAATTCAGAGGCTTGGCAACTGACTCATAGTTAGGACGGTTGCAGTGTCCTATGGTCACATGATCCCCTTTTGCGAATTCAATAGGGAAGCCGGATTCACTTAACAACCGAGTTACTAAGCTGTCACAACTGTGGTAAGAAAGGTTGGGAAATGGGGCAAAACTCACTTAACAAATGTCTTGCTTTAGCAACAGAAATTTGGGGTTCGATTGTAAGTCGAGGACTACCTGTATTTAAATTAAACCAGTGGTGAAATCCATTTTTTTACTACCGGTTCTGTGGGCGTGGCTTGGTGAGCGTGATGTGGCTTGGTGGGCGTGGCTTGGGCGTGGCTGGCCAAGGCTATTGCAAAATCTCCATTCCCTGGTATTTGCTGGTTCTCTGAACTACTCAAAATTTTCTCCAGAACCTGTCAGAACCTTCTGGATTTCATCCCTGAATTAAACCCTGCTAATAATGTCTGTATGTGCACCCAGCCCTAAAGATCAGATTTTACGGAACCTCTTCTTCTTGTTGTCATACTCTTAGAGGAAACGTGTTCTCACTCTCGCTTTTTCTTTTCTCTAGGGGAGAAATCTCAGTACGATCCTTCTTTTCATGGTCCTATCCAGGAGAGGTAAGAACATCTCGTGCGACGGAGGGATGACTGGAGTGTCAGATAGTAGATCGAGGCTGCTGGAGTTAAAGACGAAAGAGAAATTTTAGTTACTCAGAAGGAAAGAAGGGAGGTCTGTGAACAAGGACATCCATGGGGAAGTGGGGCACTAGAAAAATTTTAGAGGAGGCAGATAGTTGCAGGAAAGCACATGGGAGAGATTTACATTTTGCTTGGGATGCTGAGTTTTATTTCTGGGCCTCAGGAATTAAATCTGCTGTCTGAATACACATTTTTGGAACCGTGAACGTTTGAGATTCTGGAAAAAAAACCCACCATTTTCTTTCAGGCAAGCTTCTTGGTTTTCGATGCTGTTTGCTCCCACAAAACTGGACTGGGACAACTCACCGCAGTCAATTCGCCATGGCCAATTCAGTGTGGTCGACTCGCTACGGCCAATTTGCCACAGAACAACTCACTGCAACAATTCAAAAATTCAATTTAATTGTTTAAAATAAGTAAAAAACTGATTTCAATTTTCATCATTCACATGTCATTTTGTCCCTCCTTTGGCATCCTTTCTTTAATGATTCTGTCCCACTATTTCTTCGATATTAGTGTAACTCTTGTCCCATAACGAGTTGTCCCTTTTTGCCATCATGTGTCAAAAGTGGGGGGAGTGTGGTGGGGGGTCGCTCGCGCACGTGCCCACACCCATAATTCTATGCACCCCGCCCCCCATGCATGTGTGTGCAACCCCCCCGCGCTCCCCCGACTTTTGGCATTTGATGGCAAAGTAGGCCCGTTTTTCGCTCTCTCCGGGCTCCAGAGCCTTTCTAGGAGGCTGGAGAGGGCAAAAATGGCCTTCCCCACTCCCCCAGAGGCCCTCCGGAGGCCTGAAACAGCCTTTTTCCTGACTTCCGGTGGGCCCAAAAGGCCCGAAAATCAACTGGCTGACGCATGTACGCATGCCAGAGCTGAGCTCGCGTGCCCACTGATATGGCTCTGCATGCCACCTGTGGCACGTGTGCCATAGGTTCGCCATCACGGTTCTAGGGTGATTTGGCCACAGTGAGTTGGATGCAACAAGTTGGCTGTGGCAAGTTTTTAGAATTTAGAATAACAGAGTTGGAAGGGACCTTGGGAGGTCTTCTAGTCCAACCCCTTGCTCAGGCAGGAAACCCTACACCACTTCAGACAAATGGTTATCTAACATCTTCTTAAAAACTTCCAGTGTTGGAGTATTTACAACTTCTGGAGGCAAGTTATTCCACTGATTAATTGTTCTACTATCAGGAAATTTCTCCTTAGTTCTAAGTTGCTTCTCTCCTTGATTAGTTTCCACCCATTGCTTCTTGTCCTGCCTTCAGGTGCTTTGGACAATAGCTTGACTCCCTCTTCTTTGTTGACTGTGGTGAATTGACCACGGTGAGTTGTTGTAGAGCCCCACATCTCCCTACTACAAAATGCATGTTTAGTGTTTATAATCTGAAAGGGAGTGGAGAGTCACTAAATTTGAATATAATTATGATGAGGGTTGGCAGTTACTTGTTTATCTATTTCATTCCTTTTCCTTTATTACATTCTTCTCTTTCTCTTCTTCCTTTTTCATTTTCTGCACTTTTTGTTGTCTCTTTCTTTTAGTTTAGTTTGAATTAGTTTTTACTATTGTAATCAGATATCACTAATAAAATTATATTCAAAAAATGCAAGTTTAGTGCTTTAACTTGCTGTTGGTGATGCATCAACATTATCCACTGTTGAGTCTACTGCAGTCAGCCTTCCCAACTCTGGACGGGTTGGACTTGAACCCCATAATCCCTTAGTAAGTAAGGCTGGTTCTGGTCCTGTTCTACCAGCACTGAATTTATACTCTGAATTCCAGGGCATGGATTGGCTGACAAGGACACTGTAGTTTGAAGTTTAACGGGACTGGAGGGTACCATGCTGGGAAGTGCCATTTTTTGAATTGGGTGGGGGGAGAATAGGCTACTTAGAGAAGAGCCTTATGTTCCTCCCACCCATAACCAATGGAAGAGCCCAGCATCCAATGATAGCAATAGCACTTAGACTTATATACCACTTCATGGTGCTTTACAGCCCTCTCCGAATGGTTTACAGAGTCAGCATATTGTCTCCCCCCCCCCCCAAACAATCTGGATCCTCATTTTACCAACCTAGGAAGAATGGAAGGCTGAGTCAACCTTGAGTCGGTCAGGATCGAACTCCAGGCTGATATCTCAGGGGCTGCCACAAAGAAGAGGGAGTCAAGCTATTCTCCAAAGCACCTGAAGGCAGGGCAAGAAGCAAAGGGTGGAAACTAATCAAGGAGAGATGCAATCTAGAACTAAGGAGAAATTTGCTGACAGTTAGAACAATTAACCAGTGGAACAGCTTGCCTCCAGAAGTTGTGAATTCTCCAACACTGGAAGTTTTAAAGAAGAGATTGGGCAACCATTTGTCTGAAATGGTAAAGGGCAGGGGTGAAATGTAAAATTTGTTACTATCGGTTCTGTGGGCGTGGCTTGGTGTGGGGGGAGGATAATGTGACTGGGTGGGCGTGGCCATTTTTTTTTTTTAACTTTTCGAAGCATTTTTTCTAATGCTTTGAAAAGCCTCTGCCGATCAGGCAACTCAGCTGGGATCGTCAGAGACGTTTCAAAGCATTTTTTTTTACCACCTCTTCAGCCAAGAGGTTGCAGAAAAAAAATGCTTTGAAAAGCCTCTGATGATCCAGAGCTGAGCCGTGAGATCATTAGAGACTTTTTTTTTATTTTTAAAAGCATTTTTTCGTCAGAAGAGGTTGTGTGGGGGGCAGGGATTTTTGCTACCGGTTCTCCGAACCACCTGCCGCCATCACTACCAGATCGGGCGGTCCGGTCCGAACCGGGAGCATTTCACCCCTGGTATAGGGTTTCCTGCCTAAGCAGGGGGTTGGACTAGAAGACCTCCAAGGTCCCTTCCAACTCTGTTGTTCGATTCTATTCTGAATAAAGTTTGTTTGCAATACTGCAGTCTAACCACTGCGCCATCACAGCTCTACCTAGCAATTATGCTCTGGATCCAACTTTGCATAAAGCCTGTGATGTTGTAGGTGGAATAAATGCACTCTGTGCATAGTATTTAAGGACATTTTTTTTCTTCTTTCTTCTTTTTTCCCCACTTTTAAGGCTTAATAATGTGTGAACACATCCCTGCTGCACACATGGCAGCACCAAGCCAACTTTGGCTGACCTCAGGAAAAAAACCTTGGCTTGGTTAGTGCTTGAATAAGAAAGTACAAGAAGTCCCATGTATGTTAGCTGGCTTGAGAAATCATAAAAAAAGCTTTATGGCACGAAGGCACTAGAATTTAAGGCTGACATTTTAGTCTTTCCATTTGATGTAAATACCCATACACATGTGCCTATAAGTTAGTTTGTTGATGACTGACACCTCACTCTCTCTGTTCCAGGAGCTGTACAGATGTTATTTGCTGTGTTATCTTTGGGGTCTTCCTCTTTGGCTACATGATAATAGGGCTTTTGGGTGAGTAAGTTTCTTAACTTAGAGAAGAGAACCGAGGGAGCTGGATCCAAATATATTATTCCGTTGCAAAGGAGCCAGTTTAGTAGACCACATATGAGAAACAAATATGCACACATAGTGTTATCACCATATAGATGAACAGCATGATGATTTAGTGGTGAAGACACTTGCCTCCCACTTGGAAGGTTGAGAGTTCAACCCTAGGTAGCGACAAGTGTTTCTCTCTTAGGGTGCAAGGAAAAAATATCTGCTGTGAACTTTGTGTGGTGTCAGGAAGGGCATCCGGCCAGTAAATTCTCAGCTCCATCCAGTTGCCCTGACTCTACCACAAATTAAGGATTACAAGGTCGTAAAAGGGAATTTGTTATGTCCATAGATCAAGGGTGGGGAGCTATGGCCCTTTTATGACTTGTGGACTTCAACTCCCAGAATTCCTAAGCCAGCCATTGAAGTCCGCAAGTCATAAAGGGGCAAGTCCGCAAGTCATAAAGGGGCCATAGTTTTCCATCTCTGCCACAGATCATCAAAGGTCTTTTTTTTTTAAAAAAAAAATTGATTTATATGCCGCCCTTCTCTGGAGACTCAGGGCGGCTTACAATGCGTTAAGCAATAGCCTTCATACTTTTGTATATTTATACAAAGTCAGCTTATTGTCCCCACAAACTGGGTCCTCATTTCACCTACCTTAGAAAGGATGGAAGGCTGAGTCAACCTTGAGCCTTGGAGAGATTCGAACCAGCAGAAATTGCAGGCAGCTGTGTTAATAACAGGGTGCACTAAACCACTGTACTATCAAGGCTCTTCATTGTTCAACACTAACAGACATTAAAATCTGGGAACACTGTGGATGGGGAGTGTGCAGATTCAGACTGTAGTTCCCCCCTCAACCACAAAAACTCCCTGGAGGATTTGGGGTTGTTTGTTTCTCTCTCTCAACCCAAGAGCCAGAGGGGGGTAATGGAGAAGGTTTTGAACTACCGTGTTTCCCCAAAAATAAGACCCTGTCTTATATTTTTTTGAACCCCGAAATAAGCGCTTGGCCTTATTTTCAGAGAGTACTTTAATTGAAACGATGCCTGTTACTGCTGGTCATCTTTATATTCTATTTATCATATTAAGTAATAATATAATACATTGTATTATGTATTATTAATTAATTATTACTGTACAATAAATTATACCGATCATCTCTATTTATTATACTAAATAAGACAAATCTCATATATATTATTTATTCTGTAAATAATATATGTAAATATAAATAATATATGTAATATAGCCTCTGTATTCTAGAAAGAGTACAGAGAAGAGCAACAAAGAGGATTAGGGGAGTGGAGGCTAAAACATATAAAGAACGGTTGCAGGAATTGGGTAGGTCTAGTTTGATGAAAAGAAGGACTAGGGGTGATATGATAGCAGTGTTCCCATATCTCAGGGTTTGCCACAATGAAAGTTCCACAGTGCTCAGGACCTTAGACTGGGCCGAATAGTTCACTTTCCAACAGGACAATGATCCTAGGTAGACAGTCAAGACAACACAAGAGCAGCTTAGGGACAACCTTGTGAACATCCTAGAGTGGCCCAGACAGAGCCTTGATTTGAACTCTTGAACCAACAGTCTCCCAGTTCCCGCTGCTGAAAAACACCCTCATGATAGATAAATGGATGGATGAATGGGTGGATGGATATCTATCTATCTATCTATCTATCTATCTATCTATCTATCTATCTATCATTTATATTTGCTGATAAAGATATAAAGGAAAACTTTATTTCCTCAGCAAATATAAATTTTGGTATAAAATGGTTTGTCATGAATGCGACTGCTTGAGGGCTCCTGGATTGGAACTGAAAGACGAAAGGGAAGCAGTATGCTCCCTCCCATATTGGGGTAATTTGACAAGCTGGTTGTTGAAAGAAATCATTAGGGCAGAGATGTAGCAATAGGAGACAATATAGAAGAGAACATCTTCCAGATGTTGCACAATATAACTCCAACCTTCCTTCCGTACTCGCCATGCTGTGGTTTGCGGTTCAATAACATAATAACCAAGTTTCTCATCTCTTAAAACATCTGCCTCTCCAGTGTTCAGATAGGTAGGTAGGTAGGTAGGTAGGTAGGTAGGTCGGTCGGTAGATAGATAGAGAGATAAGATTAGATAGATAGATAGATAAGATTAGATAGATAGATAAGATTAGATAGATAGATAGATAGATAGATAGATAGATAGATAGATAGAATAGATTAGATAGATTAGATAGATTAGATAGATTAGATAGATAGACAAACAAGTATTGATTGAACTGGGAATGTAGAGAAAATGACCAAAATTGCAGAGGGCAAAGCCAGGGTTAGCATGGAAATATTCAAAGGTCAGCCTATGGCCATCCCAGGCCCCAATGATTA
This sequence comes from Arizona elegans, assembly GCA_022577455.1. Taxonomy (NCBI): domain Eukaryota; kingdom Metazoa; phylum Chordata; class Lepidosauria; order Squamata; family Colubridae; genus Arizona; species Arizona elegans. The sequence continues at coordinate 153,347,806 of JAKOOJ010000003.1, forward strand.
TATCCCAAAAAGCTGTAGAACTAAAGAGTCCTGTATCCTTTGATACAACTTTCTTTGTGGCTCGATTGAATGGGTGCTGACTAGCAGAGCCTATTGTCACTAAATCATGCATTTCCTGGGCACTGGGAAGAGATCATTGTTTTGGAGAAGCCTGTATTTTAACTTGTCAGCTTTAAGCAGTCAGAATCCATCCTATGGCAAGAAGGAGCCTTGGGTTTCATTAACAAAAAGGGTAAGGAGGGTCAAATAGCCTCCTTAAGCTTTCTTTAAAAAAAATATCTCTTTTGTCCAGCAGATCATTTGGTTGAAAGTCTCCCTGGGCTCTTAAAGGAATAACTCCTCTCTTGAAGGCTTTAGATAGGACAAATGTACTGGTATCTCTCCCCACAATCCTCCTTCTCTCTACTCCACCCATAACAGCAAAAATAGGAAAATTGAGCCTCTGTAATTAAGAAATAAGGAGAAAGTTGCTTGGACATTAAAAAAAAAAAAGAGGGATCTGCAGTTACCATGTGATTTTTTTTTTTTGTCCTAATCCAGTGTTTCTCAACCGTTGCAACTTTTAAGTGTGGACTTCAGTTCCCAGGATTCCCCAGGCAGCATGGGGAAGTTGAAGTCCACACTTTTTTTTTTTATTGAAAAAGTTTTACAAATACAAATTTTTCCCCATTTCCCCCCCCTTCCCTCCCTAACCCTCCCCTCCTCCCATGACTTCCCCAAGGTGAAATCCAAATCCAAATCATATTATGTCATCATACTTTACCACACATCTATTCTACCCCCTGTGTACTATACATTTCTACATGACATTGAACTATTCTACTCCCTATATACTTAAGGTGACCAGATTTTAACATTGGTAAAGAGGGACATTGTGGGCGTGGCTTATTTTGTGGGCGTGGCTAGCTGGTCATGTGACTGGGTGGGCGTGGCTAGCTGGTCATGTGACCGGGTAGCCATGGCTATGTGTATAGGGTAAGGTGAACAGATTTTAACATTGGTAAGAGGGACACCATTGTGGGCGTGGCTTATTGTGTGGGCGTGGCTTGGAGGCCATGTGACTGGGTAGGCGTGGCTAGCTGGTCATGTGACCGGGTGGCCATGGCTGTGTGTATAGGGACTACTCAGAGGGCTGAAAAGTCATTTCTGACAGGTCCTCACACTTTTGACTGGTCCTCACACTTATGACCATCCTCACATTTATGCCCGTGCAGCATTCTTAACAACCATGTCACTCATTTCACAACTGCTTCTCTTCACCATGGTGACAAGATAGGGCAAAAACGTAAAATGTGAGGATAGTCGTAAGTTCGAGGACTGGTCAAAAGTGCGAGGACCAGTCAAAAATAACTTTTTCAGCCCTCTGAGTAGTCCATATGCACAAAAGGACTAACCAGAGGGCTGAAAAAAGTCATTTCTGACAGGTCCTCTCACTTTTGACTGGTCCTCACACTTATGACCATCCTCACATTTATGCCCGTGCAGCATTCTTAACAACCATGTCACTCATTTCACAACTGCTTCTCTTCACCATGATGACAAGATAGGGCAAAAATGTAAAATGTGAGGACAGTCGTAAGTTCGAGGACTGGTCAAAAATAACTTTTTCAGCCCTCTGAGTAGTCCATATGCATAAAAGGATACAGTAATAGAGAGGGATGAAGGAAGGGAAGGGAAATTAGAGTAGGAGTGACGGTTAAGAGAGGGAGGAAGAGAGGAGGAGAAGGAGAAAGGAAGAGGAAGTAGGGAGAAGAAGAGGGGGGGAAGAGAAAGTAAGAAGGAAAGAAAAGAGAGGTGGTAGGTTTGAGGAGAAAGATTGCTGTACAATAAAAAAGATGAAAGGGAAGAAAGCCAACCCCAAACAAATATAAAGATATTAAGCTAAAGAATGAATTGTTAAACTTTAAAGAATAAAAGAGAACAAATATGAATAAATAGCAATAATTAGAAACACACATACATACAATGTATTTTCTTTGAACAGAATATTTGGCTGGTTCACAAATTTAAACAGTGTTTAGTCATTTCAATTAAATTTACAATTTCTATATTTCCTTTTTGCCATATTTATTCCTCATCTATTTTTTTAAAAAAACAATATTACCCTTCATCCTCATCTCTAATCTTAATCAAATTCAATTTTTCCCTTCTATTCTATTTTATACCCCTTCCCATTGTCATCTATTTTTATATCCATCCTCACATTGGTTAATTATGTAATTATGTAATACAGTTGTTTAATACAAATTCAACATTTTAATATAAATCAATTAGTTATATAACTATCTTTTTTGTATATTAATCAATATGAACATGAATATTCCAATTATTTCCATGCAATCCAATTTCTTACAAATCAATTAATTATACTTACCAATAATAATAAACCAAATAATTTCCCCCATATATTCCTCCAAACCACAACTTAACCATTTCTGCTTTCAACACAGTATACAATTAATAATATCTCAATTATTACAATTCCCTAGTTAAAAAGAGCTTTTTTTTCTTTTGTGTTTTAAAATCTTGAACTCTCCTCTTTTGCCCTAAATAATTTTCCATTGTTTGCACTTACCTTTTTTGGTGAGGAAAAGGAAAATAAATCTGCTGCCTAATTTTCCAACGTTGCAAGCAAACCGCAAAGCCAACAGCCTGTTTTACTTTCAGTTTCGTTTTGAGCTTGGTTTGCACAAAGAGGAAAAAAAAACTGAGCAATTTAGCAAGAGCAGAGCCCTGTGCAAATCAGCTGAGAGGGGGAAGCCGAGCTAATTAACGTAGGGCGGCCCTTTGAAGCCCCGCGGCAAGAGTTTAAACAGGTTTTTTCCCTCTAGCCATCAGCGGGGATTCAGGAGGCAGCCGGGAACCAGGAGGCAGAATGAAAAATCGGGACTTTTTTAAAACGCCGCGGGACGCGGGACAAATTGCTCAAAAGCGGGACTGTCCCGCCAAAAGCGGGACGTCTGGTCACCTTATATATACTATACATTTCTACACAACATTCAAGTAAAAACTATCTGGTATTTCCTAGTTTGGTATTTGTTCTGCACATAGTCTATCCATTTCTTCCACTCCCATACATAAGTCTCTTGAGTCCGGTCTTTTAAGTATGCTGATATCTTCACCATTTCTGCAAAACTGGCCACCTTCAAAGTCCATTCTTCGATAGTAGGCAAAACATCCCTTTTCCAATATTGACCAATCAGTAACCTAGCTGCTGTCACCATATATAATATCAATTTTGTCTCACCCCTTGAAAAATCCTTAACTATGCCCAATAAGAACAATTGAGGAGAAAATTGGAGTTTTTTCTTCAAAACATTTTGCATAACCCACCAAATTTTTATCCAGAAAGCCTTCACTTTCTTGCAAGTCCACCATATATGATAATTTGTAGCGTCTAAACAATCACATCTCCAACATTTTGGTTGAACATTAGGATACATACACGACAATTTCTTAGGATCCAAATGCCACGTATAAAACATTTTATAAAAATTTTCCCTCAAATTCTGTGACTGCGTAAATTTAACATTCTGAACCCAAATTTTTTCCCACATTTCCATCATAACTGGTTCTGCAAAATTTTGCGCCCATTTTATCATACAATCTTTAACAAAAAAAAAAAAAGAAGTCCACACTTCTTAAAATTCTCACTTTGTTAGGGGCCTCAAAGTTTCCAGGTAACTGGTGAATATTGATGGTAAATTATGAAAGCTTTAATTTTTATTTATTTTTTTTTAATCTTGCCTTCCTTCCCATTTTCTTCTTCCTTCCTCTTTCTTTCTTTTCTCCCAAGCCTGGCTCTACGGTGATCCGCGACAAGTTATTTATCCCAGAAATTCAACGGGATCCTATTGTGGAATTGGCGGCAATCGGTATGTTTGAAACATTGGTGAAATTCAATTTTTTTTACTACTGGTTCTGTGGGCGTGGCTTGGTGGGCGTGGTGTGGCTTGGTGGGTGTGGCTTAGTGAGCATGGTAGGGGAAGGATACTGTAAAATCTCCATTTCCACCCCATTCCAGGGGAAGGATATTGCAAAATCTTCATTCCCACGCCACTCTGGGGCCAGCCAGAAGTGGGAATTGCTGGTTGTCTGAACTACTCAAAATTTCCGCTACCGGTTCTCCAGAACCTGTCAGAACCTGCTGGATATCACCCCTGATTTGAAATCCTGGAAAGGAAGGGAGGGACTCATCAAAATTGTTGCTTGGTTAGAGAGGTGGGGTGGATTTTAACAAGCAGAGATTTAACTAAGCTCAAACAGCCACAGTTTTCCTGGAATTAAAAAAAAAAAAAAACCTGTACAGGTAGACCTCGCTTTACAACAGTTTGTTTAATGACAGTTCAAAGTTACAACTGCACCAGTGGTGGGTTTCAAAATTTTTTATTACCAGTTCTGTGGGTGTGGCTTGGTGGGCGAGGCAGGGGAAGGATACTGTAAAATCTCCATTCCCTCCCCACTCCAGGGGAAGGTTACTGCAAAATCCCCATTTCCTCTCGATCAGCTGGGACTCAGGAGGCAGAGAATAGATGGGGGCAGGGCCAGTCAGAATTTTTACTACCGGTTCTCCGAACTACTCAAAATTTCCGCTACCGGTTCTCCAGAACTGGTCAGAACTTGCTGAAACCCACCTCTGAACGGGACTGAAAAGAGTGACTTAGGACCATTTTTCATTCATACAACCGCTGCAGCATCCCCCTGGTCACCTGATCAAAATTCAGACGCTTGGCAACTGGTTCCTATTTATGACGGTTGCAGTATCCCGGAGCCATGTGATCTCCTTTTCTGACCTTCGGACAAACAATGCGGAAGCTAGATTTACTTAACAACTGTGGCAAGAAAAATCATAAATTGGGGCGAAATTCACTTAACAAATGTTTCGTTTAGCCACAGAAATTTTGGGCTCAACTGTGGTCTTAAGTCGAGGGCTACCTGTACAAGATAGTGTCCAGCAGTAGGTTAACCAGATGTATTTTGAGAATTGAAGCAGCCCGAGCGTCTTTATTTTCTTAATTACCCGGATTTCTTTCTTTTAATACGTTTGTCAATTCTCTTTTTCTGTTTAGTGACAAACCTTACCTTCTCTACTTCAACCTCATGAAATGTGTCATGGAAGCGAATCCACTGGCAATAGCAATGAAGGGTTTGCAATGCCCTACCCCACAGGTAAGATCTATCCTGCTTTATGTGTAGATGTGTTTGTGTATGTGTGTGTGTGTTGAACATGGTACAGATAGTCCTGAGTTAGTAATTACAACTTGGTCATTAAGCAAAACAGTCGTTAAGTGAAACCGTGACCGTACTTAGGTTCTTAGAGATCTGAGAAGGTCATAAATGCGAGTATTGGTTAGTTTTTCATCACCTTTGTAATTGCAAACAGTCACTAAACAAGACAGTCACTAAACAAGCACAGCCTGTGCATCTGCTTTTGTGTATGTTTTGTAGGCCTTTGGGACCTTTCTTATCCACAATTTTAATGTTTAGGGAGTATTCTTAATGAAAAAAAGAAATAAAAATACTGCTAACACTGTACCAGCCTGGATTTCCCACAATGCCTCTGGGTTTCACATTTCAAATTTCAAATCTTTATTGTCAGTGCACAACATATGTACAATGAGATTGGCTGAGCTCCCTCAGTGCACCCCCCCCCAACACTCACAGTGAAGAGGGGAAATCGCTGACCCAATAAATCATATTAACAAAACACCCAGTCCTATTGTATCAGTGTGAACATGTTACACATTGCACCGGCCCTGCAGTCCATCATACTACGTAGTTATGATGTTATTTCTCATTCAGGAGTCTGACAGCCCATGGATAAAAACTGTTCTTCAGCCTGTTTGTGCAGCTGGCTATACTTCTATCTCTCCTTCCCGACTGTAGGAGGGTAAAGAAGTGGTGATCAGGGTGAGAATCCAGAAAAAGCTTCACCAAGCTACCACCTCACCTGGCCAGGGGAAAAAAAGGACATTGAGTTTTCCCAGATGTGCCAGTTTATCTATTCTAGTAAATAGAACTTTGAAAAATGCTTGCTTCAGAGTTTTTACTTGGAGTTGGGGGCGTTTTCTGGAACGCTGACAGACATATTGGGCCACTAAGCAGCAAAATGGTGACATTGTACTTCAGACTCCGCCTCTTTGGAGCTGATGTGCTATATGGGTTGATATACAGGTAATATGTTAGGGTTCCAAGGAACACCCTCAACGAAAGAAGACTCCGGGGCTAGAAGTTCCTCAAAGTTCCATTTTATTAGAGATGTCATATTGGCACATCTAGGAAAACCCGAATCTGAAAGCTTCCAGGTTTCCCCCATCTAAATGAAAATCCAAATCCCTGCCTAGCACCCACATTTCCATCACATGGTCCAATCAATGTACCGTTCCAACTAGGGATGCCTCCCAGTCACACCCCCTCCAGGTGCAGGGCAAGATGTCCTTGACTCTCAGAGAAAGGAATGTTGTTATGACTATATATCACCCGTGCTCCATACAATCCCCCCTCCCAGTTTCCCACAGCAGTAAATGTGGCAGCCCTGAAGATCCAGTGCAAAAGATGGCTTCCAGGCCTGACATAGTCCTTGACTTACAACAGTTCATTTAGTGACTGTTCAAAGTTACATTGAAAAAAGTGACTTATGACCGTTTTTCACATTTATGACCGTTGCCGCATCTCCATGGTCACGTGATCAAAATTCGGACGCTTGGCAACTGACTCATATTTATGACTGTTGCAGTGTCCCGGGGAATGTCCCCTTTTGCGATCTTCCAACAAGCAAGCTAGATTTACTTAACAACCATGTCACTAACTTAACAACTGCAGTGGTTCACTTAACAACTGTGGCAAGAAAGGTCGTAAAATGGGGCAAAGTTAACTTAACGAATGTTCCACAGCAACAGAATCTTTGGGCTCAACTGCGGTTGCAAGTCGAGGACTACCTGTACATACCCATTAGACATTAATACAGATAGTCCTTGACTTACAACCACAACTGAGCCCAAAATACCTGTTTTTAAGTGAAACATTTATTAAGTGAAATTTGCCCCATTTTGCAATTTTTCTTGTCATAGTTGTTCAGTGAATCACTGCCATTGATAAGTTAGTGACACAGTTCTTAAGTGAATCTGGCTTCCCCATTGATTTTTCTTGGTTAAAAGATTGCAGAAAATTAAGAATGTCCACTGCATATAAGGAAAATCAATATAAAATGTTTTATAGATGGCACACGCCCCCTGAGAAACTGGCAAAAATGTTTAAAGATAAATCAGCTAAATGTTGGAAATGTCACCAGTTACCAGGTTCTTATTACCATATGTGGTGGACATGTCCAGAAGCTAAAAATTATTGGAATAAAATTAAGATATGGCTGGAAGAAATGATACAACAACGTATTGATTTAAAACCAGAACTGTTCCTACTGGGTATCCTGCCAGAAAAAAATAGCAAAGAAAATATTTATTTGATTATACATGTAATAACAGCTGCAAGGATTATATATGCACAACATTGGAAAGCAGAGAAAATACCTTTGGAAGGAGAAGTAATTAAAAAAAATTAGATTGTGCAGAAATGAATAGATTGACTATGATGATTAAAGAGAGAGAAGATTCAGAATACTTTAAGATATGGAATCAACTCTACTATTGGTTAGAAAAGAGATACAAATAAGTAAATTAATAGTTATGTATAAAAACGCTATAATCAGAATATTTTGTTAGTGATGAATTGTTGTAATTGATTGGATGAGAATGAAGACAGAAGAAGTAACAAAAAGAAGAATAATTGGAGATAATACCGAGATGTCACACGAAAGGAATGACTGATAGATTAAATGTTTGTTTGTTTAAAAAATAAAAAAAACTTTTAATAATTAAAAAGAAGATAGCAGAAGGTGAGCACATGGCCTTGGGACACACCAATGGTCATAAGTTTGAATTAGCTGCCAAGCATCTGAATTTTGCTGACATGTTTATGGGGATGCTATAAAAAGGTTGTTACAGTGAAAAATGGTCTTATTACTTTTTTCAGTGAGGTTGTAACTTTGTTTTTTTTTTGTAAAGTTTTTTTTATTTTTTAACACACAGACATACACACAAACAATTTATTTTCTAAACAGAGTATTGGCTGGTTCATAAATTTAAACAATTTTTCAATACAATTTATATATTTCCTTTTGCCATAATATCTTCCCTTCTTCTCCCTTTTATTCCTTTTTTTTTGACTCCATATTGCCCATTCATCCTAGTTCTAATCTTCATCAAATTCCATTTTTCCCTTCATCTCTATATGAAATCCCTTAAATTTAAAATCTCATTTGACATATACCCTAATGTTACAATCATTCATTTAATATGAAAATAATAATCACTTGTATGACAGGGTTTTTTCCCCTCCTCTTTATATGCTGACAGTAAACCAAATTGCTTCCTTAGATTTTGTCTCTTATTTTCAAATATTTTATCAAAAATACCTATTTCAAACCCTCTTAATCATTTCTACTAAAATAATAAACCAACAGACATTTTATACCATACATTTTCTTAGCTCTTATTCCAAATAATACACTTCAACTTCTTAATAAAAATCAATTACTCATATAACAATTGTTTCCCCTTTTTTATATAATACTGTGTGCCTGTTGAACTGTTGTAAGCCAAGGACTACCTATAGCTGGTTGGAATTATTCTATCTGCAGTTTTGACTATCCGTTAGAGTCTATATACCCATCCTGTTGGGTGGCTATACTAAACCAGACAATTATAGAAGTACAAATAATAGATTCAATAGTTGTCCCAAAGGTGCTTTTTCGGGAGGCAACTGGACTTCCTTGTTTTTTCTTTGAAGACGTTTTGCTTCTCATCCAAGAAGCTTCTTCAGCTCTGACAGGATGGTGGGGAAGTCAGAGCTGAGGAAGCTTCTTGAATGAGAAGCGAAACGTCTTCAAAGGAAAAAAAAATCAAGAAAGTTGCCTCCTGAAAAAAGCACCTTTGGGAGAAACAGGACTTGGATGATTGAGAATCTCCATAGACTTTTAGACTCAATAGTTCCTCTATAAAACTGTATCAGCAGCTTCTGGGGCACTTTGAACTTCCTGAGCTGACACAAGAGAAACCATTGCAGATGGTTTTTCAGACTGATTCCCTGTGCTCCTTCCTTTTCAGATTTGTGTCTCCAATTGCTCCAGCAAATTCTGGGCGGTGCCTCCAACTGATTTAGTACCTCCGAGTTCCTTAAGAAAGAAACCTTCTGATGTGTGGAATCAGACAATGTGCCAACCCAGCATTGATATCGAAACTACCAAGTTGGTAAGTTGCCTTCGGATAGCCCCAATCTTTAATTCTTTGCCTTCCCTGTAATCCTGAAGGAGGTTTCAAGTTTCCTTGGATAATTCAGTGGGGCCTTGCCTGAAAGGTGGTGTTTTTTTTCTACAAAAGACAACTGGACTGGGTTTTTTTCCCTTGAGGAAGGAGAAGAAAAAGTTTCGCTTCGCATCCAAGAAGCTTCATTGGGTTTCATGGTGGAGGGATGGAAGGACAAGGTTCTGATAGGACAGGGGCGTCAAACTCGATTTCATTGAGGGCCGTATCAGGGTTGTGTTTGACCTTGAGAGGGCCGGGGTGGCATGGCCGGGGGAGCGGTGTGGCCAGGGGGCATGGCCAGCTTGACATCACTTGTTGAGGCTCCGTTTATGGCTGCAACGGCCTCCTGCAGTCCTCTGCCAACAAAAATGGAGCTCTCCATGGCACCCGCAAGCTCCATTTTTGCTGGCACAGGACTGCAGGAGGCTGTCGCAGCCGAAAACAGAGCCTGGCTGGGCCACACACGGCCCTCCCAAGCTCCGTTTTCACTGGCAGAGGCACTGCGGGCCGGTCCTTTGCTGTTTCCAGCCGAAGAGGTTGCAGAAAAAAATGCTTTTAAAAGCCTCTGACGATCACAGCTGAGCCACACGATCATCAGAGGCGCTTTTTTTTTTTACTTTTAAAAGCATTTTTGGGGGCGAAGAGGTTGTAGAAAAAATGCTTTTAAAAGCCTCGGACAATCCCAGCTGAGCCGCGCGATCATCAGGGGCTTTTTTTTTTTTTACTTTTAAAAGCATTTTTTCGGCCGAAGAGATTGTAAAAAAAATGCTTTTAAAAGTTAAAAAAAAAAGTCTCTGATGAGGTGGATGGGGTAAGCAAGCGGTGACCGGGCCAGTTCGGGGGCATGGCCAACCAATGTTATTACCGGTTCTCCGAACTACTACAAATTTTTACTACCGGTTCTTACGAACCGGTGCGAACCGGGAGCAACCCACCACTGAGTATTGCAGACTAATTCTGTCCACAGTCTGGAGTTCGATCCTGACCGACTCAAGGTTGACTCAGCCTTCCATCTTTCCGAGGTCAGTAAAATGAGGTCCCAGATTGTTGGGAGCATTAGGCTGACTCTGCAAAAACCGTTTAGAGAGGACTATAAAGCACTGCGAGGCGGTATAGGAGTCTATGTGCTAATGCGCGTCTACGACACAGCCCTTGTATCAGTTCCAAAAAGAGTCTACAACCAATTGCAGCCTGATTCAGGCGACCTTGAGAGCACAGATAAACCTCCAGGTCGCCTCAATGGCTCTCACAGAGAGTGCTAACGATCAGATGGCTCTGTCTCATTGCACTATTCCTGGCATTTAACCCCAAGAATTCCCCCATTAGGGGTCGTTCTAATTATCTGAATGCAACCTTGCTAAGAATCTCTTGCTTTTTTTCCCCAGACTGTGTCAGATATTATCAACCAGCAACTTTGTCTTCAGTTCACCATCCCAACCAAGCCAAGTAAGTGTTGATTCTGCAAAGGAAAAAAAAAAGACTTGGAATCAGTGATTACATTGCTAAAATGACAGAAAACAAAAAGATCTCAGACCAGAGATGTCAGGTTTTCAAACTTTGCTATACAGGCAGTCCTCAATTTACAACAGTTCATTTAGTGACCGTTCGAAGTTACAACGGCATTGAAAATAGTGACTTATGACCAGTGGTGGGTTGCTCCCGGTTCGCATCGGTTCGCAAGAACAGGTAGTAAAAATTTGTAGTAGTTCGGATAACCGATAGTAACATTGGCTGGCCACGCCCCCGAACCGGGTCCCTGGCCTGCTCGCTGCTCGCTTACCCCGCCCACCTCATCAGAGACTTTTTTTTTACTTTTAAAAGCATTTTCGGCTGAAAAAATGCTTTTAAAAGTAAAAAAAAAAAGCCTCTGATGATCGCACGGCTCAGCGGGGATCGTCCGAGGCTTTTAAAAGCATTTTTTCTACAGCTGAAGAAGTTGTAGGAAAACAAAATGCCTTTAAAAGCCTCTGGCGATCCCAGCTGAGTTGCCTGATTGTCAGAGGCTTCTAAAAGCATTTTTTCTGCAACTTCTTAAGGTTGTAGAAAAAATGCTTTTTAAAAGTAAAAAAAGAAGAAAACGTTGACCACGCCCACCCAGTCACATTACCCCTCCCCCACCAAGCCACAGCCACAAAATAAGCCACGCCCACAGAACCGGTAGTAAAAAAATTTAGAACCCTCACCTGCTTATGACCATTGCAGCATCCTGATGGTCACTGACTTACATTCAGATGCTTGACAACGGACTCATACTTACAACGGTTGCAGAGTTCAGGAGTCACTTTGCGGCCTTCTGACCAGCAAAGTCAATGGGGAAGCCAGATTCACTTAACAACCATGTTCCTCATTTAACAACTGCAGTGATTCACTTAACAAAGCAAGAAAAGTCGTAGAATGGGACAAATTCACTTAACAAATGTTTCACTTAACAACATAAATATTGGGCTCAGTTGTGGTCGTAAATTGACCTGTAATGCCAAATCCCACAGCCAGATGCAAAAAACCTGCACCTATTAGGATTAAATAATTCTAATTTTCATAGGCTGGCAGACCATGATTATGGTTGCTTATTCTTAGTCACCTCTTGCTTGATTGCTGCCTTGACTCAGCCTTCCGTCCTTCCGAGGTCAGTAAAATGGGGACCCAGATTGTTGGGGGCAATCTGCTGACTCTGTAAATGGCTTAGAGAGGTCTGTAAAGCACTGCAAAGCAGTATATAAATCTAAGTGCTACCATGTTTCCCGAAAATAAGACCCTGTCTTATATTTTTTTGAACCCTGAAATAAGCGCTTGGCCTTATTGCCATGTGCTCAAAAAGCCCAATTGGGCTTATTATCAGGGGAGGTCTTATTTTGGGGGAAACAGGGTATTAACAACTGTGGCAAGAAAGGTCATAAAATAGGGGGAAATTCCCTTAACAAATGTCTCGCTTAGCAACAGAAATTTTGGGCTGAATTGTGGTCATAAATCAAGGATTACCTTCATTATGACTTAGCACTTTGATTATAGGTAATCCTCACTTACCAATCACAATTGGGACAAGCAACTTCATTACTTAGCAGCATTGTTTCTAAGCAAAAAAAAAAATCACAGGTGCCGGATTTATGACATATTCCCTTCTGCTTCCATCATTAAGCAAATCACCCATAGTTGTAAAACTGGACATCACGTGACTGCAGATTGCAATTTGACTTCCACAGTTCTTCATGAGTTCTGTTTGTCGGAAGCAGATGTGAAGTTTGCAAATGGGCAATCACATGACCACAGGCCCCTACAGTGGCTGTAAATGCGAGGATTATCTGCAAAGCTGTTTTGTCCCATTTTAATTTTGAATGGTTGCTAAACAAGACAGTAAGATAGGACTATCTGTATTTACATAATAGTTCTGTAAATAATCAATGCTTATCCTACGTCAGGGGTCTGCAACCCACGGCTCTAGAGCCGCATGTGGCTCTTTCATCCCTCTACTGCGGCTCCCTGTCGCTCAAAATATGTGTCACAACCACCAATGTGTGACACCTGCCGGCCAGAGGTGGATTTCAGCAGGTTCTGACCAGTTCTGGAGAATCGGTAGCGGAAATTTTGAGTAGTTCAGAGAACCGGTAGCAAAAATTCTGACTGGCCCCGCCCCCATCTATTCTCTGTCTCCCAAGTCCCAGCTGATCAGGAAGAAATGGAGATTTTACAGTATCCTTCCCCTGGATTGGGAAGGGAATGAAGATTTTACAGTATCCTTCCCCTGCCATGCCCACCAAGCCACACCCATAGAACTGGTAGTAAAAAAATTTGAAACCCACCACTGCTGCTGGCATGTGATTTATTGAGCTTTTCGACCCATCTCTTTTTTTTCCGGAGTTCAAAATGTTTTTGTTGCATGCAGAAATAAAAATGTGTTTTCTCTGTAGTAGGTCATTGATTTCATAAATGCAACACACTGTAGTTTTTTTTTATACATAACAAAGGTAAAAAACAATATATGCAGTGTTGTCTTCATTTTAGATGTCAAATGGGTTTTGTGGCTCCCGGTGTTTTCTTTTCTGTGGGAAACGGGTCCAAATGGCTCTTTGAGTATTGCCAACCCCTGTCCTACGTAATCCAGCATAGTGGGAATCTTCCAGGTTTCTTCAGTTAAACTATGCCATCTTCTGGGATTTTGGAGAGATAGCAATACCAGTAGCAACCAGGAAATTGGAAGATAGACCACAGGAGAGTTATTGGTGCTCAAGAAGGGGGAAAAATGAATATATTTGCTTCAAAATGAGTTGATTAAAACTCATTGATTTGTAATTCACCCTAACGTCTGCGACTTTGCAGAGATAAATATTTATTGTCAATGGTCTTTCCAGAATGACCCCTAATTTATATTTTCCACCCTTTTATTTACAGTTCTTAATCGTTGCTTGCCTTCTTTTAACATCTCTGAAATTGGAAGCTTTAGTGTGGGTACAATGTCAGTGAATGAAACTATGACACACCTCACAAATGGCACAGAGTAAGTTTTTTTTAATAGTTTGAAACGTTCATCAAGGCCTTTCTACGAGCAAATGTCTTACAGCCAGTGGCAATTTCCCTCTCTTCCCAGACCTTGTTTTCAAAACCCAACCAGACTAAGAAAACACAAAGATCCAGAGGTGGGTTTCAGCAGGTTCTGACCAGTTCTGGAGAACCAGTAGCGGACATTTTGAGTAGTTCGGAGAACCGGTAAATACCACCTCTGACTGGCCCCGCCCCCATCTATTCTCTGCCTCCCAAGTCCCAGCTGATTGGGAGGAAATGGGGATTTTGCACTAACCTTCCCCTGGAGTGAGGAGGGAATGGAGATTTTACAATATCCTTCCCATGCCATGCCCACCCAGCCATGCCACGCCCACGAAGCCATGTCCATGAAGCTACGCCCACAGAACTGGTAGTAAAAATTTTGAAACCCACCACTGCAGAGATTCATGATCCAGGATTCTAGTCTATCTTTTATCACAGAGTTATCTCCATCAATGTAAACTCACCCTTGCCTTGATTGTTTGAGTCTTTCTGGGGGGCTCTGTGTGATCCAAGAAACTTGCTGGCTTTACCAGAATGAATTGATTGATTTGATTTGATTTTTTTTTTTTTTGGGATGCCCCAATCTCAAAAAAGGGACGTGCTGGCTCAGTGGCTCAGACACTGAGCTTGTCGATCGAAAGGTCGGCACTTCAGCGGTTCGAATCCCTAGTGCTGCGTAACAGGGTGAGCTCTCGTGACTTGTCCCAGCTTCTGCCAACCTAGCAGTTCAAAAGCACGTAAAAAAATCCAAGTAGAAAAATAGGGACCACCTTTGGTGGGAAGGTAACAGTGTTCCGTGCGCCTTCGGCATTTAGTCATGCCGGCCACATGACTATGGAGACGTCTTCGGACAGCACTGGCTTTTTGGCTTTGAAACAGAGATGAGCACTGCCCCTAAGAGTCAGGAATGACTAGCACATATGTGCGAGGGGAACCTTTATCTTTACCTAATCTCAAAATTTATATTGTATGGCTTGATGCCATGTGGCCAAGCAGGCCATGGAAAACAGAACAAGAGGCAATTCTATAGCAAACTCCCTGTTTCCAACAGTGGAGAATATATGTAGCACAGGGTTGAATTGTGGGGTCCTTTCTGAACTTGGTTTTTTTTCTTGCAGATATTTCATTACCGAACTAGTTAATGTTATCAGTGCTAGTGAGTACGGGGGGTTGCTCCCTGTTTACATACAGTAGCTTGCTTTGCCAGGGTTGGTGGGGGTATGATTTCAGACAAATCAGCCATCAATAGATACATAGAGGTACTAAATCACATTTACACACAAAATGCTAAGAAGGAAACAAAAAGACCAGAATATATCATATCCAACGATCAAAACCCAGATAAGCAGGGATTAATACCAGGCAAACAATCTAGTAGAAAACAATATTCTAATCAAGGAACTGCCAAAGAGAAAACGACATCCTCACGAACACTGGCAGGGCAACTTATTATATATTAAACAGGAAACAAACTTCACATTCAGTAGCACTGATGATGTTATCTAGTCAGGTAACGAAATGTCTGTAAACAAACAACCAAGCTCAACACTAAGGACTCCGCAAACTTTGGGTAACTTACATAAGGATGGACGTACTGCTGGAATTTATACTTGCAAAAATAGGGGATTACTGCACTTTAACCTGTCCAGCAGTAAATAGACAATGCCACAACTACTGCGGCAGAGTAGAGACCGGTTATCTCTAACAAACTGTGTTGGTGTATATTTGCACTGGAATGGAAGGAAAGCACATTAACCTGTTTTTCTGTGTGGATTCCCTTCTATAAAACTCTTCACTTTGGCTTCTTGTTTTTATAGACAACTTCTCAGCTCTCTCAATGTGAAGGATATTGGTGTGAAGATCTTTGAGGATTTTACACGGACGTGGCCATGGATTCTCATGTGAGTACTTTTTGCAACAGAAGGAAATTGTTCATGGGGGCTGAGGAAATCAAGAGGGCTTTGTGTATGTTGTGTTATGTGGTGTTATGTGATATGTGATATTATACCATACCATACCATATACCATACCATGATTCTGTTGTGACCTAGGCCCAAGTAGTTATTATGTCTACACAATCAGTCCTAAACAAACATATTTTATTAGAACAGCTGAAAATTACTTCATTCTCAGCTTAGTCCAAATTAAATCCAAAACAGATTCTTCATAAACAGTCATTAGGCCTTATCACCAACCTTTGTCTACTTTGGCACCCTGCCAAAGGCTTTTCTTGGCAGAAGTTCAAAAGCAAGAGATGCACAACGATCCCATGAGCCGTTGCTGCTCTTTTAAGCCTTCTGGGAGGAGCCAATCATCTCCTGGCCTTACTCCTTTTTGTTTTAGCTGCTCTTGCCTTCTGGCAGCTCTTCGCATGCATGCACTAGGAACAGGCTCCTGCTGTTCCTCTGCCTCTCTGCTATCCGCCTCTGGAGGCTCCGGAGTCCGCACATCACTCCCAGATGGCCCTGGCCCCATCTCTGCCTCCAACGCAGAGCCCTCATCCGGGCCTTCCCCTGACTCCAGGATTGGCCCATTGTCCTCCCCAGCCTCCTCACTGTCCGACTCAGCTGCCAGCTCTGCAAGCTGCTGGCGGACCACAACAGATTCTTGAAGCTTGAAGAGGCAGGGGTGTCAAACTCATGGCCCACAGCCCACATGCATCACGCGCTGGCCACACCCACACCAGATTTAGCGAAGGGGAAAAAAGTCCCATGATTGCGCTGTGATAATGCGAGTTTGACACCCCTGCTATAAGGTATGACTGCAGCCAGAGTTGTGAGTTATTTTTTTATATTGTGTAAGTATTGATTGTGGAACTTGGCTTCGCTTGGAATCAAGAGCTATCGTACGTTTTTCATACCCTTCTTTTAAAGACATTTCTTGCCTTTGTGGTTGTGCAAAAATATCTTAAGGAAATTTCAAACGAATAGGTTTTTTAGTACAGGCAGTCCTTGACTTATGACCACAGTTGAGCCCAAAATTTCTGTTGCTAAGCGAGACATTTGTTAAGCGAATTTTGCCCCAATTTACAACCTTTCTTGTCACAGTTGTTAAGTGATTCACTGCAGTTGGTAAGTTAGTAACACGGTTGTTAAGTGAATCTGGCTTTCCTTCTTGTCAGAAGTTTGTAAAAGGGGATCATGTGACCCTGGGACACTGCAACTGTCATAAATGTGAGTCAGTTGCCAAGCATCTGAATTTTGATCACATGACCATGGGGATACTGCAATGTTTGTACGTGTGAAAAATGGTTATAAGTCATTTTTTTCAGTGCCGTTGTAACTTCGAACGGTCACTAAATGAACTGTTGTAAGTTGAGGACTACCTCTAATCAAGCATAAAGGAAACTTTTCAAGTTCAGAATCCAAATAGTGGAGTTTAAATCTGGAAATGTTTCCTTGTGGAAATTCAATTAGTTTAAACTCACCTTGAAGATTCAGATTTTTAAAGTCGTACGATTTGTTCAAGTAATCTTGTACAAGTCAGAAGTGCAGAAACTATTGTCTGTTTGGGGACTCACTCTACAGATAAGAATTAGTGTCAGCAAAGTATACCCCTAGATTTTCTTTTAAACTTTTTTTTATTAAAAATGCAATCCAGGTTTTCCTCAATTTAACATCCATTCATGTTGGATGACTCAGCTCATATATGGATATATAAACATCGAACAGTATCTAGGATCTCAAGAACTCAAAATTTTAAGAGACTATTTAAGAGCTGAGGTGGTGCAGTGGTTAGAGTGCAGTACTGCAGGTTACTTCAGCTGACTGTTAGCTGTAGTTCAGCAGTTCAAATCTCACCAGGCTCATGGTTGACTCAGCCTTCCATCCTTTCGAGGTGGGTAAAATGAGGACCCAGATTGTTGGTGGCAAATATGCTGACTCTGTAAACCGCTTAGAGAGGGCTGTAAAAGCACTACGAAGCAGTATACAAATCTAAGTGCTATTGCTATTGCTATTGTGAGTGATGCAATGGCTGTTGCATTGATCCAGGTGGAAAAATTAAAAAGAGTTTGCTAAGAACTCCAGGTGATTTTTTCAAGCTAGTGGATGGATCTTAAATGACAAATGCCAATAAAACAATACTATATAAATTACATAAATCTATGGCATCGTCAAGCATGGAATACTGCATCTTGTTTGGTCATCATGCTTCAAAAAGGATGTTGAAGAGACTTCTGTTCAAAACGTGCTACCATAAAATGACTACGGGCAATCTCCCTGCATTTCTACTGCTAATCATTATTTTCTATAACAATTGTTATTATCAGAATTGGAAAGACAAGGCCACTGCCTTTCAGCGGCTGTCGCTAGAAGAGCATGTGACGGCTGTGGCCAGGGGGGCTTTTTATCAGGTTCGCCTTATTCACCAGTTGTGCCCCTTTCTGGACTGGGACTCCTTGCGCACGGTCACTCATGCCCTCGTCACCTCCCGTCTGGACTACTGTAATGCTCTCTACATGGGGCTCCCCTTGAAGAGCACTCGGAGGCTCCAGCTGGTCCAGAATGCGGCCGCGCGGGCGATTATGGGAGCGACTCGGGGCACCCATGTAACACCCTTCCTGCGCGAGCTGCACTGGCTCCTGGTGGTCTTCCGGGTGCGATTCAAGGTGGTGGTGACCATCTTTAAAGCGCTCCATGGCTTAGGACCTGGATACTTATGAGACTGCCTTCTGCCGCCGATAGCCTCCCACCGACCAATACGCTCCCACAGAGAGGGACTCCTCAGGGTGCCGTCCGCCAAACAGTGTCGACTGGCGGCCCCCAGGGGGAGAGCCTTCTCTGTGGGGGCACCTGCCCTCTGGAACGAATTGCCCCCGGAGATATGGAGGATCCCTGACCTACGCACCTTTCTCCGTGCCCTCAAGACGCTATTGTTCCAACAAGCTGGGCTGGCCTAGACATGATTTTTAACTGGGGTTTATTTTTAAGGATTAAGGCCAATTGTTTAATATGTTTTAAAATGTTTTTAAATTTTGTATTTGGATTTGTTTTACTGTTGGCTGTGCACCGCCCTGAGTCCTTTGGGAGAAAGGCGGTATAGAAATTAATTAATTAAATAAATAAATAAATAAATAAATAAATAATAACAATAACAACTACTACTACTATTACTACTACTACTACTACTACTGTATTTTGATCACCCAAAAGAGCTTGTTCCTTATTGGTTTAGATGACTTGGCACCCAAGAATATTCTGCTACTATTTTCCTTTCCCAAAGTGATAGTTTTGCCAGCTCTTGAGTAAAATATGACAGCTGTTCTCTCTGAGATTAAAGGCATTATTAATACATAAAACAGGGGCAGTGGTGAAATGCTACAGGTTTGGGGTGGTTCGCCTGAACCGGTAGTGAAAATGCTACTGGTTCTCTGGAACCAGTAGTAAAAAAATGCTTTAAAAAGTAAAAAAAAACTTCCCACAGCTGATCCTCGGAACTTTTTTTAAACTTTTTTTTAGTATATTTTTACTACCGGTTCGGGCAATAGGTAGTAAAAAAATGATTTAAAAAAGTAAAAAAAAGGTCCCGACAATCAGCTGTGACAATCAGCTGTGCCGCGCAATCGTTGAACTTTTTTTTTAAGCATTTTTTTATTACCTATTGCCCGAACTGGTATTTCTGTGTAAAGTGTTTTTATACAAATACTTTACTTTTTTTTTTTTTTTTTGAGCTCTCTGTGACTCTGTGAGGTTCCTGCTTTTTGCAGGGGCCATTTTGTGTGAAGCCCAGCTGCTTTTGTGTTGTGTGTGAGTCAGTTGTGTAGCTTTTGTGTTATTTTTGTATAAAAATAGTGATAGTTGTTTTTCCCGGTCACATTATCACCAAGCCACGCCCACCAAGCCACACCCATCAATCCGGTAGGGAATTTTTTTTGAATTTCACCACTGGACACGGGTCACCAATCTTCGCAACTTTAAGCCATATGAACTTCAACTCCCAGAATTCCTCAGCCAGGCTCTAAGGCCACTGCTCTAAGCTCCAGAATGGATGTAGCTGAAGATGCAATGTCTCAGTCAGAGGTGGGTTTCAGCAGGTTCTGACCAGTTCTGGAGAACTGGTAGCGGAAATTTTGAGTAGTTTGGAGAACCGGTAGTAAAAATTCTGACTGGCCCCGCCCCCATCTATTCTTTGCCTCCCAAGTCCCAGCTGATCGGGAGGAAATGGGGATTTTGCAGTAACCTTCCCCTGGATTGGGGTGGGAATGGAGATTTTATAGTATCCTTCCCCTGCCATGTCCACCGAGCCACGCCCACCAAGCCATGCCACACCCACCTAGCGACACCCACAGAACCGGTAGTAAAAAATTTTGAAACCCACCACTGATCTCAGTTGAAAGTTGGTTGAAAGTCAATAGATGCATCTATAATTGATTTATTAAAGGTGCTGAAAACTCTTCAGTACAAAATAACGTCTTTGTTTCTCATTTCTTTAAGGCAGGAAGATTAGCTCTAAAGTTGTCGGTCAAGTGGGCCTTTCGTGAACAATAATGTAATTGAGAAAATCCTTCAGATTTGGGATTTGTCTTCCTGCTCAGGGAGAGAGAGAGAGAGAGAGAGAGGAGGAGGAATTAGACAGAGAGATTAGAGTTTATAAGAAGAAGAGGCGGAGAAGAAAGTCACTCCATCCCATCCTTTCTCTTTTATGTTATTCTCTTTCCAGAGCTCTCCTGCTTGCCATGTTACTGAGCTTCATTTTTCTCCTGCTGCTGAGGTTCATCGCTGGCGTCCTTGTATGGGTTCTCATTGTGGGAGTAATATCCATCATTGCATACGGTGAGTCAAATGAGAGCAAGTAGCTGAAGTAAAGATCTTGATATACTGCACGAAACTGATGAATGGACTAAGAGTGCTACCACAGGAGATAGAAGTGGACAATGGTTTGATGAACCTTTGTAAACCAGTCAGGTCCATCATGTCAAATCATTTGGTAAATGGGCAAGGCCTCTTTAGCAATCATTCTAGGGTTTGCTATGACAGATCTTCCACATATTACAAATAGGCAACCCAGTCTATAGATCGGGGGGGTTTCAACCTTAGCAGATTTAAGATGTGTGGGCTTCAACTCCCAGAATCCCCAGCCAGCCATGCAGCTTAAAGTTGGCAAGGTTGAGAAACACTGTTATGGATACTTATGCTTAGGATAGGAAGAACTTCCTTTCTGTCCAAACCTTGAAAAACTATCCACAACAAAAGTTATAATATTAGCTTAGATCAGGGTCCCCAAATTTGGCAACTGTAAGACTTTAAGGATGGCTGATTGAGGAATTCTTGGAGGTGAAGTCCACAAGTCTTAAAGTTTTCAAGTTTGGAGAGTCCTGGCCTAGATGATGAGAAATCTTCTATGTCGGCCAAAGCTTGTCCAGTTCTCAGAATTATATTTCCTCCCACTGATTCTATTCTATTCTATTCTATTCTATTCTATTCTATTCTATTCTATTCTATTCTATTCTATTCTATTCTATTCTATTCTATTCTATTCTATTCTATTCTATCCCATCCCATCCCATCCCATCCCATCCTATCATATCCTATCATTCCATTCCATTCTACTCAACTCCACTCCATTCTACTCTTACTCTACTCTGCTCTGCTCTGCTCTACTCTACTCTACTGTACTCTACTCTACTCTACTCTGCAATGTTCTACAGATTGATCACTGCAGAACATTGATTCTCACACATACATGTACCTGCCAAGCATCCCATCCCATCCCATCCTATCATATCCTATCATTCCATTCCATTCTACTCAACTCCACTCCATTCTACTCTTACTCTACTCTACTCTGCTCTGCTCTGCTCTGCTCTACTCTACTCTACTGTACTCTACTCTACTCTACTCTGCAATGTTCTACAGATTGATCACTGCAGAACATTGATTCTCACACATACATGTACCTGCCAAGCAGGGGTGGGTTCTACTTATCTTTACTACCGGTTCGCAATGGTAGCTTCTGCGCATGCGCAGATTGTCCATTATGATGTCCGGGCGGGTGGGCGGAGCCTCCCTCCCACCGCTTTTACTACTAGTTTGCAAGAACCGGACAGAACCGGGAGCAACCCACCACTGCTGCCAAGTGTCATAACATAAGCCATCCAACATCTTTGAATATATTTAGCAAGTGAATATAGCAAACAAGCAGCTAAGCTTGGTATGGGTGACCTGTAACTCTCCAGATGTTCATGACTTCAGACCTTGCCTTGCACCCTCAGCCCATTTGGCCAGTAGCGAGGGATGCCGGGACTTGTAATTCGGCAACATCTGGAGTGCCATGATATCTTAACAATCACCAAGATATGGTGTCCTGGGGCCTTCCTGTATGCACATCACATCAGTGGTTGGTCGTTGGAGGAAAGAAGGTTGAAATGGGGAAAGAACTCTTCTGAAACAAGATGGCAGAGGGAAGGAAATAGGATTTGAAGAATGCTCTTGCTTAGTATTTTTTTCCACCAGTCTTTCTCTTTTTCCCTCCCTTCCAGGAATCTACCACTGTTACAAAGAGTATGATATGCTCAAAAAGAATGGAGCCACTATACAGACCATTGGATTTACCACTAACTGGAGCGCTTATGGCAGTGTCAAGGAGACCTGGATGGTAGCCTGTAAGTCAGGGCAGAAGAGTAAACTTCCATTGGCTTCCTTGGATAAGGGCACAGAAAAGGGGTGAAATGCTACCGGTTTGGGCCGGTTCGCCCAAACTGGTAGTAAAAAACGTAAAAATAAAAGTTCCAACAATCAGCTGAGCGACGTGCGATCGTCGGAACTTTTTTTTTCTTTTTTTACTTTTTTAGCATTTTTTTTACTATTGGTTCCCTGGAACCGGTAGTTAAAAATGCTTGAAAAAGAAAAAGAAAAACGTTCCGACGATTGTGTGGCACAGCTGATCACCCACCCACCTCCCCGCGATGTTCTAATTACCTTACCAAGCCTCCTTTTGGCGCTCACTGCGTATGCATGGCCAGCAAAACCGTAGTAAACCGATTCAGATTTCCCCACTGACACAGACACATGGCCTTTGTGGAACATCTGATCAAAGCAAAGAAGGGGCTGTGTTCCATGTATTTCTCCCCACTCCCATAGGTTTTGCTTAAACCTCATCCTTTTTTCGATATTCATTTCTCCTTAGCTCTCTCCCTTTATCCAGTCCTTACCGAAATACTGTTATTCCTCGGCTTATGCCCACAATTGGAACCAGAGTTTCCTTTGGGAAGCAAGGCAGTTGTTAAGCGAGTTGCATCCGAGTTGTATGACCCCACCTCCCCTTTTGCAACTGGTTAAGTGAATCACTGCCGTTATTAAATGAATTCTTGGTCGTTAAGCAAATCCACTTTCCCCCATTGCCTTTGCTTGTCGAAAGCTGCTAGCGGACTTGGGCAACGCACAACTGGCAAGTGAAACATGTTTACTGGTCAACCAGCAGGCAGTTGCGAGTTGCAATTTTTTGTACATAGAGTGCCTGTGGGTATGTTTTTGATATTTTGGTATGTATGAGTAAATTCCAAAGGCGAGAGGACCAATATCATGGAAAGGATAAAATGTACTGTAATGATAAACTCTCCTTGTTCTGGTCTTGCCCCCTTTCCATTTTAAGCTCTCCCTTTTTTCTTAAGTCTTCTTTCTCTGCTGTTAAACATGATTGCTCAGTTATGGTCTACTATTATCAAGCAAGATACGTGAAATGTTCTTTCTTTTTAAAATTAAATTTGCTAATGGATTTTTTTTTAAAATTTGATTTATATGCCGCCCTTCTCTGGAGACTCAGGGCAGCTTACAATGCGTTAAGCAATAGCCTTAATACTTTTGTATATTTTTATACAAAGTCAGTTTATTGCCCTCACAATCTGGTCCTCATTTTACCTACCTTAGAAAGGATGGAAGGCTGAGTCAACCCTGAGCCTGGTGAGATTTGAACTTGCAGTAATTGCAGGCAGCAGATGTAAGTGGATGTTAATAACAGTGCTTTAGTCTGCTAAGCCACCAGAGCTCCTTTACCTTTATCTTAATTTACCTGATAAATTACCTTTATCGGGTTTCCCATCCATGATTATCTTCTGCTTCCTGGACTGTGAACATTCCAGCTGTTTTTGGATTCTAAGCTTCTGACTTTGGAGAGCTCCAGACGGAAAGGCTGGTTGGATGGGTCTGTCTGTCTGTCTAGAGAGAAAGGAGGGAGGGAGGGAGGGGGAGAAGGAGGGAGAGAGAGAGGGAGAGGGGGAGAGGGAGAGGGAGAGAGGGAAGGAGAGAGGGGGAGAGGGAGAGAGAGAGAGATGGAAGTATAGGTGCATGCATAAGCTTCAGCTTCACCATTTTATTATTTGGGGATAGATTTGTACTAACTCTGACTTAGAAATGCAAGATAATAACAAGCTTACCAATGAATAACAGGCCAATCATGGTTTTGATCTTCTCAATGGTCATTTTGATCCATCCTCGCCCATTATCATGATCCATAATAATCTTCTCCATAGACATGAATCAACAGTTGATTTGGGAAACATGTTGAAGAATATCTGGAAGCTGCAGATGGTTCAGAATGTGGTGGTATAGATTGTTACGGATACATGTTGTTGTGTAGCTATGATACTTTTTGGCACTAAAAGCTACACTGGGTACAATACTATATTACAGACATTCCTTGACTTCAGACCGCAATTGAGCCTAAAAATTCTGTTGCTAAGTGAAACATTTATTCACCCCATGGATGGCTGGGGAATTTTGAGAGTTGAAGTCCACAAATCTTAAAGTTGCCAAGTTTGGAGACCCCCGAGCTAATCCATTGTTTGGGTTAACAAGTGTTGTTTAACATTGCTCAGTCGATAGTGATAACTATCGCTAGATCTGTAATTAAGATACAGTCACACTAGGCCGTGGTGTACAAATTCGGTGGGTGATTTCACACCTCAGGATGAGCTTCAATGAAACAAATCCCACGATGGCCTCCACTTGGGGTGATTTGGCCCAAAGCTCTTCCCAGCTTCTTTTGAGGTGGGCGCAGTCATACTGTCTCCTTTCTCTCTCCCTCCTCCAGTGATTGTCCTCTGTGTGGCGGAAGCCATCTTGCTGCTTAGCCTCTTGTTCCTCCGCAAACGAATCTTCATTGCTATCGCGCTCATCAAGGAAGCCAGCCGGTAAGTGGAGCCCCGCAATGCTTTGGTGCCATTGCAGTTTTAGATTCTGGGTGGGTACCGAGGGAGAGATTGATAGTTCTCTGTTGTCTCTTTCTCCAGAGCCATTGGACATATGATGGCCACCCTCATCTACCCACTGCTGACTTTCGTCTTAATCGTGATCTGCGTGGCCTATTGGGGCATGACGGCTCTGTATCCTTTCCGACGATGCTGTGATCCTTTATTTATTTATTACATTTATATGCCACCCATCTCA
Organism: Arizona elegans; assembly: GCA_022577455.1. NCBI lineage: Eukaryota > Metazoa > Chordata > Lepidosauria > Squamata > Colubridae > Arizona > Arizona elegans. Next base: position 153,373,088 of record JAKOOJ010000003.1, read on the forward strand.
CTCTAAAATGACACCGGGAGGTTTTTTCTTGCTTTACTTTGAGAGAATCAGTCAATGCCATGTCTGTAAACGATGATGTTGATGATGATATCAATTTGGTCGTATCTGAGTCTTTGCAGTTCTATGGCCAAGGTCTCTCCACATCAGCTAACCTTGCACTACTTCTTTGAGTTGTTCTATGCTCTGGCTGGTGTCAGCTTTGATAATGTTCAGCCACTGTGTTTTTTGGGGTCTAGGACAGGGGTCTGCAACCTTAAACACTCAAAGAGCCATTTGGACCCGTTTCCCACAGAAAAGAAAACACCAGGAGCCACAAAACCCTTCCCATGCCTGATTATTTCTTGAGCGGCCACAAAACTAGCATATGTAGTTGAATTAAACGTTCTGTTTTCTTCTGAAACTTTTCTTTTCTTGGATTTATCCATGGTTGGCCTACCGGAGGTCAAAAAGTTAAATAAATCACATGCCAGCGGGTGTCGCTTATTGGCAGTTGCGACGCATATTTTGAGTGACAAGGAGCCGCAGCAGAGGGATGAAAGAGCCACATGTAGCTCCAGAGCTGCAGATTGCTGACCCCTGTTCTATTCTATTCCACATTGTGAAGGACAGAAGGGGATATTTTTGTTTGAAAACTTCCTTGACTGTTTTCCATTTTTCAAGATATCTTGCTACTTCCGGAGAGCCCCTTTTTCGTATCAACCCAACAAATGACTCTGCCCCGGGCTGTGAAAAATATCGTGGTAATGAAAGTTGCATGCCACTGGTAAGTGGTCAGATAAAAAACCAAAGTATCTTTGGTCTTGGGAATTGTGCAGCAGCTGTCCAGACAAAGTCGGAGAGACTAATGCAAACTTGTAGTCTACAAGTTTTAATCATCATACAGAAAGAGAAAACAAGAGAGTCAGGAATGCAGGAACATTGTGAGGTAAATTAAACAGTATACAGATTGCACACAAGGAAAAGGCAGGAAAAAAGGGAAACTCCCCCGTCACACCCACAGCAACCAACCTACAGTGTAGACTGCGCCATCCATGATCAACTGCAGGTGTGCTCTGGCCAACTGTACACTTCATTGTTCACCATCATCATCTGGAATCTGGGAAACTGAATGGAGCTGAGTGTTTACTGACCGGATGCCCTTCCTGTCGCCAATGCGGAGTTATTCAACAGATATATTCTCATTGTGCGCAGAGAGAGAAATATCTGCCTCTACCTAGGATTGAACTCAAAAGTCTCTTGATTGTGAGGCGAGAGTGCCACCTCTAGGCCACCGCACGACTTCACTGTACACTTCACTGTTCCAGCTATTAAATTCAATATCCTAACTTCTTTGATCCTCAGAACCGTTTTTGGCTAGTTCTTTAGCCATTGGGGTATGATGAAAAATATGATCATACTTTGAGAATCTCTCTGTTTTTCTTATGATGATGCTTTGGTGTTAAGTGAGACATTAAGCACATTAAGTAGTCTCATGAATGAATTAGATACCTTTTGGCCACAGTACTGCTTTTTCAAACTTAAGCATGATTGGGAGGAAACGGATCCTGTTCTTCCAGGATAGAAATTTCGGGAGCTGCCTAAAATCAATTCAGTTCTGGATAACTGAGCTTCATGTTGCTTGTATCAGAAATAGGTAATCCACAGCTTTTATGCTGCCAACAGCTCCTCTCCCAATTCTGTATGCTCTCCTCTAACCATAAAATCAAGTTTATAGCAAATTAGCCAGAGTGAAAACCAAATGCCAAGCAAGATGGACATTATTTATTTATTTTATATGCTGCCCATCTGATTACTGCGGCAACTCTGGGAGATCTTTAAAACGATTCAAAGATTAAAAAAAGATAAAACCATGAAAAATATTAAATAAGAAACAAGAAATCTGTAGGGGAAGAGCCGGCAGAGCTGGGAGGTGGAGTGAAATGCGTCATCAGCTTAGAGTCACTAAGTTCCCACAAACGATCCGTTTCACTTCTCTTGGATTCCGCTGACCCTTATCTGGCACCAATTTTGCAGACTTTATTGATTAGATCTTGTGTATAAGCTTGAGCAATAAATCTTTTGAACTGCAACTTAACATACGGTCATGATCTTTTGACAAACCCAAGAGAAACAGGTGATCTGGAAGTAGTGGGGACCTTCTCTCTGTCCCATCAGCCACCCCAGCATAGTAGAAGTTCCATTAAGGCCCCAGATCAACCAGCAGAGGCAGATTTTAAGGTTCTTCTGGAAGACCAGGAGTGTAGGGACTGACATCACCTCCAGGGGGAGAATATTCCAGAAAGTTGGAACCACAGCAGAAAAGGCTCTTCGCCTGGATCTGCCAGCTGAAATTCTTTAGAAGATGGGGTTCAAAGTTAGGCCTCTTCCGCTGGAGCAAGTTGACAGGCCAATCCTATTGGATGAGACAGCTCCTCAAATGTTTGGACCTGTGTTTAAATGTTGGACCCTATAGCCAGGGATGGGCTGCTGGAGGTTTGCAAGGGTTCGGGAGAACCCCTAGCTAAGATTCTGTGCAGTTTGGAGAACCCCCAAATCCCACTCCTGACTGGCCCTGCCCATCCCACCCTGCTCCTCCCAGGAGTCCCCACGTGGCCCGTTTTGGATGCAGGTAAGTACAGGGCGCGCACGGAGGCTCAGGGAGGGTGAAAAACAGGCCTACTGGAAGTTTGAGAAGGCCGGAAATGGGCCCAGAGGGCCTCCGGAGCCTGGGGCGGCTGTTTTTGCCCTCCCAGAGGCTCGAGAAAAGCCTCCGGAGTGTGGGGAGGGCAAAAACACGCCCCCCCCCAACGTGGTGCAGGAGGCTGACTAGGCCATGCCCGCTATGGCCACGCTCACCCAGCAACTGTGCAGAGAACCCCTTGCTAAAATTTTCCTGCAACAGATTAGAGGTGAAAGGGACCTTGGAGGTCTTCTAGTCCAACCCCCTGCTCAAGCAGGAGACCCTATACCATTTCAGAAAAGTGGCTATCCAGTCTCTTCTTAAAAAACCTCCAGGGATGAAGCACCCACAACTTCTGAAGGCAAAGCTGTTCCACTGGCTAATTGTTCTCACTGTTAGGAAGTTTCTCCTTAACTCCAGGTTGCTTCTCTCCTTGATTAGTTTCCATCCATTGTTTCTTGTTTTGGAAAATAAGTTGACCCCCCCCCTTCTTTGTGGTATCATGTCTCCCCCAGTCCTTCTTTTCTCTAGACTAGCCAAAAACCCAGATCCTACAACCATTTTTCATATGTTTTAGTCTCCAGGCCTTTAATCATCTTAGTTGCTCTTCTTTGCACTTTTTCCAAAGTCTCAACATCTTTTTTGTAATGTGACCAAAATTGATATTCCAGGTGTGGCCTTACTAAGACTTTATAAAGCGGTACTAATACCTCACATGATTTTGATTCTATGTTTATACAACTATGGACCGTATTAGATTGTATTCACTTAACAGCTGTGGCAAGAAAGGTTGTAAAATGAGGCGAAACTCACTCAACAAATGTCTCACTTAACAACAGAAATTTGGGCCTCCGTTGTGATTGTAAGTCAAGGACTACCTGTATCACACGTGTCTTTCTTTTTTTTTCTCAGGATTTCAATGCCTCCTCCAGTCTCCCTTGCATAACCGAATGCATCTTCTACAGATATAATGATGAAGGACTTTACCAGCGCAATCTCTTCAATTTGCAAATCTACAACTTTGTGGGCTTCCTTTGGTGTATCAACTTCGTCATTGCTCTGGGACAGTGTGTACTTGCGGGAGCCTTTGCTTCTTATTACTGGGCCTTCCACAAGCCTCAAGATATCCCAGCCTGTGCCCTGTCCAGTTCCTTCCTCCGTACATTAAGGTGCGTAGTTTGGGGAGAAATGTCTGTGGAGATTCTCATGTTCTGACCTAGGCTCCCTTAAAAAGCAGGAAGCAGGAATTGATCCCAGCAAAACCGCTTTCATTTACACGACTGTGAATTACTTTCATTCACCGTCAGCAAGGTTTGTCCAAACAGTTTTTCAAAGGAATATTTATCAACACACCTCATCTCGTTTGGCAAGCTGCCACGTAACTTGTTTCCAAATGCAGAGTAAGGCAAAACTTGGCACGGAGTCTCTTAGAGTCACGAACAGAACTTTCCACTCTTGAAATGACCGAAATAACGATTTTTTTCCTGCAAAAGCCCCCTTCCCCTTTGCTCCTCTTTTGTTTCCTATGGGAGGGGCCAATCATCTCCAAGGTGTGGCTTTACTCCCAGGTTGACCCTGCTTTCTGAGTTGTTCTTGTCTTCTGGCAGCTCTGCGCATGCACACACTGGGAACAGGCTCCAGTTGTTCCTCTGCCTCACTGCTGTCTATCTCCCTCTCTGCCTCCGACACAGAGCCCTCGTCCGAGCTTTCCTCTGATTTAGAGCCTCTTTGATCTAGTGCAAGGGTGTCAAACTCATTGCTTTTTTCAATTTTAAAATTTGTCTTATAAATTGGGGTGTTTTAAATTTGTTTTCTGGGCCAAAGGATTGAATGTATTTTAAATGGTTTTTAACGTTTGCATTATATGTATTTTATTTTCTGGCTGTTCACCGCCCTGAGTCCTTCGGGAGTAGGGCAGTATATAAATTTAATAAATAAAATAAATAAATCTGGCCCTCAGGGCGCTTAAATCTGGCCCACAGTTCCACCCTAGAAACAGCAAAGGACCAGCCTGCGGTGCCTCTACCAGCGAAAATGGAGCTTGGGAGAGCTGGGTGCGGTACCCCCAAGGTCCATTTTCAGTGGCAGAGGGCTTAGGAGGCTGTCATTCCAGTTTCACTTGCAGAGGACTAGCAAAACAAACTAAAAACAAAACAAAAGGAGAAATGTTTCCTCTTTTGCATTTGAGCATGCAAGAAGGGACAGGAAAGGAGAAAGGGATAGGAAAGACAAAGAAAAAGAAGGGGAGATGGGAAGAGAGCAAGCAAGGAAAAATAAGGAAAGAGGGGAAGGAAGAAGAAAGGAGAATGAAGAGGGAAGGAAAAAAGGAAGGAAGGAAGGAAGGAAGGAAGGAAGGAAGGAAGGAAGGAGATTATAATGAGAGGAAGGTAGGGTCTGAGAGAAGTACTGCCTTAGCACTTGGCCACCACAGGTGCTCCCGACATGAGTGACATTGAGCTGGCCAGGGCCCCCCTGTCCCCCCCCCAAAGTCAAACACAACCCTGATGTGGCCCTCAATGAAATTGAGTTTGACACCCCTGGTCTGGTGGTTAAGGCAGAACCTAGAAAGCAGGAGACCTTGAGTTCAAGTCCCGCCTTAGCCATGAAAGTCAGCTGAGTAACCTTGGGCCAGTCCCTGTCTTTCAGCCTAACCCACCTCACAAGGGTGGTTGTTGTGGGGAAAACAGGAGGAAGAAGGAATATTAGATGTGTTTGACACCTTGAGTTATTTGTAAAAATAGTAAAGGTGGGATATAAATTAAATATAGTATAAATAAAGTATAATAAATAATTTATCAACAGATACCACATGGGGTCACTAGCTTTCGGCTCCCTTATCCTCACCATCGTTCAACTGATACGCATGGTATTAGAATATCTGGACCACAAGTTGAAAGGCAAGTGACAAACTGGCTTGACTTGATGACGAACTAGCCATTTTGGGCAAATAATTGGTTGGGTCTAAGACGCTCTACATGACTAGTGTGAATCTTTCAAAGTCGGGAGGGATTTGGGAGGTGGAATTCACCTGCTGGTGACAGAAATACGTTCTCCAGTTACATGCAGCCAAAATAGGCACAGAATTGCTTGCATGCAGCATGAGCTCCTGTACATCTGCACCTCGTCTAGCATGTAGTATACAGACTGTCACTTATTGGATCTCTTAAGCCCAGATTTTGCACCAGCCCTGCAGATGTTCGAGTGACTTACAGGTAGTCCTCGAGTCACGAATGTAAATGGAGCCTGCCCGTTCCATTCGTAACCCGAGGATCTGTGCGCGTGAATCTCATACCTTGAATGGGATCACTCCCTCCTTTCGCCCACGCATTTGTTAATCGAATGCGAGGCTCGTTAAGTGCACATGAGGTATTTCAGGGTGGGGAAGGCCATGAGGGGGCCTAGTGATGGAACAAACCACCCGATTAAGACCATACAAGACCACAGTGGGTCGGGGAGACCTACTGAAATACTTCATGCTCCTCACAATTGCTTCCCCCGCCCCCCATCTAACCTGCCACACCAGCTCACTTACCGTGTGAAGATCTAGCAAGCTGTCTCCTCTTCAGCATCTCAGCCATGTGCGCCCCTCTGCAGCTCCGTTATGGCCTGCGCAGGCCTCACCTGGCAGTTTGCCGACCAAAATGGAGCTCCGTTTAGGCCAGCGAAGGCCTCGCATGACACAAGCTCCATTTTGAAAGTGCAGGACGAATGTTGCAGAGCCTCTGGGGTTGTTCGTAAGGGTGAACAACTGCCCTGGTGCTGCAAGATTCGTGGTTTTGGGACTTGTTCGTAAATTATTATTATTTTTATTATTTATTATTTATTAAATTTGTATACCGCCCTTCTCCCGAAGGACTCAGGGCGGTGCACAGCCAAATTAAAATACATACAATACAAAATTTAAAATAATTTAAAACAGAATTAAATCCAATTGGCTTCCCAAAGTATTAAAACCCATTACCCTTAAAAACCCTTTAAAACTTTTAAGCCAGCCCAGCTTGCTGGAATAGGAAGGTCTTCAAAGCTCGACGGAAGGTACGGAGGTCTGGGATTAGTCGTATTCCTGGGGGTAAATACTAGGGGGCAATGATTGTGTAACTTCAAACGTTCGCTAAGGGAACGCTTGTAACCTGGGGATTATCTGTACTTCCTACCAACACTTCAGAACATAAGTCTCAAGAAAATAGCAGCAATAGTGCTTAGCAATTGCACTTAGACTTATATATTGCCCCATAGTGCTTTACAGCACTCTCTGAGCGGTTTACAATGTCAACATATTGCCGCCCAACAATTTACGTTTTCATTTTATTTGGAAGGATGGAAGGCTGAGTCAACCTTGAGCCCGTCAGGATTGAACTCCAGATTGCAGGCAGAATTTGCTTGCAATACTGCATTCTAACCACTGTGCCACCAGGGCTCCTCTCGTAGCAGTTCAGCCCATATTCTGAGAGTTAAATAGTGTTATAATCATAGCAATGTTTGTGAAGATTTTCAGTCATCCAGATCATGGTTGTTTCAAAGGTGCTTTTTCAAAGGGCAGCTGGACTGGTTTTTTTCCTTGAGGAAGAAGAAAACGCTTCGCTTCTCATCCAAAAAGCTTTATCCGTTCTGACAGGATCAGAATTGATTCCTGTCAGAACTGATGAACCATTAGAACTGATGAAGCTTCCTGGATGAGAAGAAAATGTTTTTTTCTTCTTTTTCCTCCTCAAGAAAAAAAACAACAGGCCAGTTGCCTTTTGAAAAAAACACCTTTCAGACATAAGCCATGTTGGTCTTACTGTACTTCTAATTCTGCTTTGATATTTGCAGATTCCGAAAATCGAGTTGCCAAGTTTTTTCTATGCTGTCTGAAATGTTGCTTCTGGTGTTTGGAGAAATTCCTCAAATTCCTCAACCGAAATGCTTACATCATGGTGAGCCATGGCTGCTATTATTAAACTCCACTGGGTCTGGCAATCATTCTGTACCCACCAGATTATTTATATATATATATATATATATATATATATATATATATATATATATATATATATATATATATATATATATATATATATATATATATATAATATATATATATATTATAATATATATATATATGCAGGATTGAACAATAATATAATCATCATGCAAAGGTAGGGCTTGGAGGAAATTAAACCTCCCCGAAGTTCTGGTGCACCTGCTTTCTTCATTTCCCCTTTAAATTTAGGGAAATTCAAAATTTGGTAACCAAATTTGCTGTTTTGGATGTAGGTCAAAAGGGGGTTGGCAGTGGTACATGTCACAGATAAAACAATTCAGGTTTTCTTAAAAGTAGCAATAACACTTAGACTTATATACTGTTTCACAGTGCTTTACAACCTTCTCTAAGCGGTTTATAGAATCAGCATATTGCCACCCAACAATCTGAGTCCTCAGTTTACCAACCTTGGAAGGTTGGAAGGCTGAGTCAACCTTGAGCCAGTCAGAACTGAACTGCCAAACTTCAGGCAGCTGGCAGTCAGCAGAAATAGCCTGCAATACTGCATTCTAACCATGGTGCCACCATGGCTCATATGGTATATGGCCATGATGGCTAACCTATGGCACGCATGCTACAGGTGGCACGTGGAGCCATATCGGTGGGCACGCGAGCGTTGCTCTAGTTCAGCTCCAGCATGCACGCGTGCACTGGCCAGCTGATTTACAGGCCTTCCAGGCCCACCGGAAGTCAGCAAATGGGCCGTTTCCGGCTTCCGGAGGGCCTCGGGGTGGGTGGGGAAGGCCGTTTTCGCCCTCCCCAGGCTCCTAGAAAGCCTCTGGAGCCTGGGGAGGGCAAAAAATGGGCTATCACTGCCTTATACCATTATATAGGCAGAAATCAATGCCTCGTCTTTCTTTTTTCCCTTTTTCTGACACTTTTCCCTTCTCTTCTCCTTTACTTTCCCAGTACTATTATTTTTTATTTTATATTATATTATAAACTAATAAAAAAAATCTTCCTTCATTTCAGATTGCCATTTATGGAAAGAACTTTTGTGTATCAGCCAAAAACGCCTTCAATCTCCTGATGCGGAATGTTGTCAGGTAACCAAGTTGGGATGACGGAGTCCCTGAGACAAACTGGCCAAGGAAGGAGAAAAATATGGTCTCTATTTCACCTTTCTCTTCTTCTCAATACAGAGTCGTAGTCCTGGATAAAGTCACAGATCTGCTGTTGTTTTTTGGGAAGCTCTTGGTGGTAGGAGGAATTGGCATCCTGTCCTTTTTCTTCTTCACGGGGCGAATCCCCACTGAAGATCCCCGGTTCAAATCCCCAGTCCTCAACTACTACTGGTTGCCCATTATGGTATGTCGTGGTGGTGGTTTGGTTTGGTGGACAATTACATGACTTCTTTCTGCCTCCTTGAAACCTTCTTAAAACAATTTTGGACAGGGAAGATCCAAAATTGGGATCTGAGGGCTGAGGTAGTCCTCGACTTGTGACCATAACATAGTCTGGAATTATGGCCATAAATCATTACAGTCATAAATTGAGGCATCCCGTGACTGAATCCTTTTTTTCTTTTTGGGCGACAGTTGTGAGGTAAATTTTGTGATCCTTAAGCGAATGCCGCAGTCGTTAAGCAAATCCATTTTACCCAATTGCCGTTTTTGTTTTTTTTGTTTTTTTGCCGGAAAGCAGAAATAAATAATGAAAACTAGCAAAAATAAATTTAAAAAATCACAGCCGTGACTGTGGGACACTGCAAATGGCTGTAAAGGTGAGCTGGGGGGGCGGGGGGCGGTGTCCATTGCAACTTTGTAAACATAGTTTTTGAGGGGGTTCATCATTAAGCATCCAGTTGTAAATCAATGTACATACAGAATCTGGAGCTCTGGTAGCGCAGCAAACTAAAGCACTGTTATTAACATCAGCTGTCTGCAACTACTACAAATTCAAATCTCACCAGGCGCAAGGTTGACTCAGCCTTCCATCCTTTCTAAGGTAGGTAAAATGAGGACCCAGATTGTGGGGGCAATAAATTGACTGTATAAATATACAAAAGTATGTTTAGGCTATTGCTTAACGCATTGTAAGCCGCCTTGAGTCTTCGGAGAAGGGCGGCATATAAATCAAAAAAAAAAAAGAATATTAAATCTATGAAAAGGTTCTGCAGGCCTGCTAGCCCCAAATGAGTGGGCTGGCATAAAATTGCATGGAATCGGTAGAGAAAAAAATGTTGCTTAGGGCAGTAAGAGTGGAGAGAAAGAGTCAGAGAAACTTTAGCAAAGTGGTCATTAGTAAACTAGTGACTTAGACTGTAGGCAACTGAATAGAATAGAATAGAATAGAATAGAATAGAATAGAATAGAATAGAATAGAATAGAATAGAATAGAATTTTTTATTGGCCAAGTGTGATTGGACACACAAGGAATTTGTCTTGGTGCATATGCTCTCAGTGCACATAAAAGAAAAGATACATATATCAAGAATCATAAGGTACAACCAGAGGTGGGTTTCAGCAGGTTCTGACCAGTTCTGGAGAACCGGTAGTGGACATTTTGAATAGTTCGGAGAACCGGTAGTAAAAATTCTGACTGGCCGCGCCCCCATCTATTCTCTGCCTCCCATGTCCCAGCTGATCAGGAGGAAATGGGGATTTTGCAGTAACCATCCCCTGGAGTGGGAAGGGAATGGAGATTTTACAGTATCCTTCCCCTGCCACGCCCACCAAGCCATGCCACCCCCACCAAGCCACACCCACAGAACTGGTAGTAAAAAAATTTGAAACCCACCACTGGGTACAACACTTAATGATAGTCATAGGAAAACAGTCAATATAAATCATAAGGATACCAGCAACAAGGTTAAAGTCATACAGTCATAAGTGGGAGGAATGGGTGAGGAACGATGAGAAGATTAATAGTAGTGCAGATTTAGTAACTAGTTTGACAGTGTTGAGGGAATTATTTGTTTAGCAGAGGGATGGCGTTAGGGAAAAAATTGTTCTTGTGTCTAGTTGTTCTGGTGTGCAGTGCTCTATAGCATCGTTTTGAGGGTAGGAGTTGAAACAGTTTATGTCCAGGATGTGAGGGGTCTGTAAATATTTTGTGAACCACTTGTGTTCTTCAGACAAGGTATGGTTGATAAGAGAAAGAATAGAAAGGAAGAGTACAGAAAAGAGCAGCAAAGATGATTAGGGGACTGAAGGCTGAAACATATGAAGAATGGCTGCAGGAATTGGGTATGTCTAGCTTAATGAAAAGGAGGACTAGGGTTGATAGGATAGCAGTATTCAAGTATTTGAGGGGCTGCCACAGGGGTGAAATCTACTTACCTTCCTTACCGGTTTGGAAGTGCTCACACGCGCATCGTTTTCACATCCCATTTTGGACCCTCTGGTTACTTCCCAGTTAAAACCAGGAAGTAACGACGTCCGGACGGGTGGGCAGAGCTTCGTGCTGCCACCGCTACCGGTTCACCGAACCATGCGGTGGCGCTACTGGTTTGCCTGAACCGGAGTGAACCAGTAGCATTTCACCACCTTTTTTCTAAAACACCTGAAGGCAGGACGAGAAGCAATGGAGGAAAACTAATCAAGGCGAGAACCAACCTAGAACTAAGGAGAAATTTCCTGATGGTTAGAACCATTAATCAATGGAATAATTTGCCTCCAGATGTTGTGGGGGCTCCATCACTGGAGGTTTTAAAGAAGAGATTGGACAACCTCTTGTCTTAAAATGGTATGAAGGGTTTCTTGCTTGAGCAGGGGGTTGGACTAGAAGACCTCCAAGGTCCCTTCCAACTCTGTTATTCTGAATATAAATTGTGAAACACCAGTTGCATCTTTGAGAACATGATTCACTTCAGGGTTGACACATGGCTGATAGGAATATCATAAAGTCAATTGCATCCCACCGTATTCTAAAACTGAAATCTCACCGTCTTCCATTTCTCTCTCATTTCTTTCCTCTCTTTCTTTTGCTTCAGACTGTGGTTGTAAGTGCCTACCTCATCGCCCAAGGATTCTTCAGCGTCTACAATATGTGTGTTGACACGCTGTTCCTCTGTTTCTGTGAGTATTCCTCCTCACTTCTCCCTTGGATCCCATTTCCCTAAGAGCAGTGTTTCTCAAAGTGTGATCCAAGGAAACTTGAGGGATCCTCAAGATCCTCTCAGGGGGGTCTGTGAGATCAAAATTATTTGCCAGCCTTAATAATACAATATTAAAATCCCATCGAACAATGGTGAGAAGTGGTAGTGGTAGCAAATGTATTAATTTTAAAGTTTAATACGGTAAATATCAATACATATAACCCATACAAGGAGGTGTGGCAGCTCAGTGACTTAAAAGACACCGGAGAAGGTTTAAACTCCAGCGCTTTTACTCCTACCACTCTGTGACAGAGCAAGTTCCCATTACTTGCCTCTACTCCTGCCAACCTAGCAGTTGGGAAGCATGTACAGTAAATGCGAGTAGATAAATAGGTACCACTTCACTAGGAAGCTAACAGCTTTCAGTGTTATGCCGTGGGTTTTGCACTGTGATGTGATGTCATCCTGGTCTCATGTCCGTGGAAACATCTTTGGACAGCGCTGGCTCAAGGGCTTAAAGAAATGGAGATGACCATTGCCTCCTAAATTCGGCTACAACTAGGGATGTTAAACCCACAGGGACTCCTTTACCTTTTTATAACCCATACAGACAAAAGCTCTTTTGGGGTCATCCATAATTTTAAAAGGTGGGGGGAGGGGTTCGGCCGCGACAGCCTCCTGCAGCCCTGTGCCAGTGAAAAGAGAGTCCAGGGAGGCTGCGCGCGGCCTGCCCAAGCTCTGTTTTTGGCCACGACGGCCTCTTGCAGCCCTCTGCCAGCAAAAACGAATCTTTGGGAGGCCTTGTGCGGCCCATCCAGGCTCTGTTTTTGGCCGTGACGGTCTCCTGCAGCCGTCTGCCAGTGAAAACGGAGTGCAGGCTCCCTGAGCTGTTTTCGCTGGCAGAAGCACCATGGGCTGGTCCTTCGCTGTTTCTAGGGTAGTCCCGCGGGCCAGATCTAAGCACCCTGTGGCCTGCGGGCCTTGAGTTTGACACCCCTGTTCTAGAGAGTATACCAGCCTTCTCCAATCTGGGGAAACTCCTCCAGATAGGTTGCGGCTGCTTCAGTTTGGGGTTTAGTCCCAAATATATCTGGTGCTCTGGTTAAAGGTAATAGATTTGGAACAGGGGTGCGTTCTACTTACCTTTACTACTGGTTCACAACAGGAGCACACACGCTTCTGCGCAGATCGTCCTTGATGACTTCCGGGTGGGCGGAGCTTCCCACCGCTTTTACTACCAGTTCGCAAGAACCGGACCGAACCAGGAACAACCGATCAGTGATTTGGAGGAGGGAGTCTTGAGTTCTAATCCTGCCTTGGGTACCAAACTCAGCTATGTGTCCTTGAGCTAGTCACAGTCCCTAGGAAGACATTTTCCTGGCAAATTAACCAGTGGAATGGCTTGCCTTCAGAAGTTATGGGTGCTCCATCACTGGAGGTTTTCAAGAAGAGATTGGACAGCCACTTGTCTGGAATGGCATAGGGCAGGGATGGCTAACCTTTTTGCCTTCGCGTGCCAAAAGTGGGGGAGCATGGGTCATGCACATGCGTGCCCATACCCATAATTCAATGCCTCCCACGCCCCATCCCCTGTGCATGGCCACGCTATCCCCGCTTTTGGCACACGACAGCAAAAAGGTTGCTGGTGGGCCTGGTAGGCCCGTTTTTTGCCCTCCCCAGGCTCCAGAGGCTTTCTTGGAGCCTGGGGAGGGTGAAAACAGCCTCCCCCACCCCCCCGGAGGCCCTCCAGAGGCCGGAAACGGCCCGTTTCCCGACTTCCGGTAGGCCCGGAAGGCCCAAAATTCAGCTGGCTGGCACGTGCACGCACGTTGGAGCTGAACTAGGGTAATGCTTGCGTGCCCACAGATATGGCTCTGCGTGCCACCTGTGGCACACGTGCCATAGGTTCACCACCACGGGCATAGGATCTCCTGTTCAAGCAAGAGGGTGGACTAGAAGACCTCCAAGGTCTCTGTCATCTCTGTTATTCTATCTACTTCTATGAAAACGTTGCTAAGAGAATGTCAGGGAGCTGTCCATGGAGTCAGCAGGAATCAAGGACCCAGAACAGTTATCTGGAGAGTCTCAAGTTGGAGAAGAATTGTATCATACTAGCCCACCTGGTGTAAATACCTTCTCTTTGTCCCCTTAGTGGAAGACCTGGAGCGAAATGATGGTTCCGAGGAAAAGCCGTATTTCATGTCCAAGTCTCTTATGAAGATCCTGAACAAGAAAAACAAGGCGGTCAAGGACAAATAGAAAAACCTGGGGCTGGAGGAAACTCATCAACTTATGATATTGGTCCCCATCATTTCTTCATCATTTTTTTTTTCATCTACATCAGAGACAACTTAATGTTGTCCCCTTCACACAATGTTGTGGACTTCCACAAGATGACTTGAAACTCTTCAATTTATTTTATTTTGTTGGGTTGCCATATTGCCATTTACAGAAAACAATCCACCCATATTGCTGTTTATTGTGCAGATTGTCTATTTATGAATAATTGATCTATTTAATTTAATCTCCCGTGCCATGGTCTGTTTGGAATCCTTGTTTCGATCTCCGTCTTCCCAAACCTTTTCTGCTTCAGAATAAGCCCCTCCCGCTTCCTTGGTTTGGGGTTCCATGATAGGTTCCTCAATTCAAATGGCCGTTTTGCACTCATTCTGGCCAACTGTCTTTTCTGATGGGTCAAAATCAGGGCTCTTTTCATAGTCTTTGGTTGTCCATTTGTAAAATACAACCTTCTTTTTAGCTACGTTCCGGGCTAAATCAGGCAGTGGTGAACCACAACAAAGCTCCTTCTTAAAACGTGTCCTGCAGAAGTACATCTTCTCCTGTTGCCATCCGTGTGGAATCTCTTGTGTGGACTTTTCTGAAGGAAAAGTCAACGTGGTTCCCTGGCACGTTGAGTGGATACCCTCTGGAAGAGTGTCTTGGACCAGGTGTTCCAGATGTTCTCCAGATGTTTTGAATGTGAACTTCTGAGCTAGAGTCAGGAGTCGAAATCATTTTGATTGCTTGGTCCATCCTTCTTCAGCTTTGGTGACTGTTAGCACATAGTTGGCCTTTTCGGAGATACTTGGAGCATTTTCTAAAGGGCTGTTCCTACCCTGTCTCTCTGATTTATATTTTTATCCTTGACTATTTTTAGAGGATTAAACCCAGTGTGTTGTTGAATTTGTTTCTGACTCCTTCCCCAGCCAAAGACTTTTCTGAAACTGGAAATTATTCCAAGGTGCCATCTTGTATTTCAGATCAAATTGTTCCTTTTTTTCCTCTTGAGCCAATTCTCTTTCTGAATGTCTTACTGGTGGAATTGTTTAATATTGCACTGGCCAAGCACCAAATGACAAATGGTTTTCGGTATGCTGAATGTTGGCCATCTTATTTCCTAAGTGCCTTTGTGGATAAACTCCATGTCCGATATTGCGATGCCAACATTTGGCCCGAGTTTATGATTTACAAACCAGCTTAATTCATGCCAATTTCCTGTCACCTCTATTTTTTACTTTGTTTCCCTCACTTTTATCTTCCTGCAGTCTTCTGCGTTGGTTTTCTTTTCTCTTTCCAGGGTATCTCTTGCCATTAAAATAAAAAAAAATCATAAACACAATATTATGGCAAGATGCAAAACACTGCTCTTTGGATCAATTTATATCTTATGCAAGGGTGCTGTTGCAGGCATTTTCTGTACATAGCTTTTCCTCATGTATAAAAATGAAAAAATTGTTTTATACAAAGAATACGTGTATATTAAATATGATTTTAAATAACAAGTGATTGTGGTCTGCCTTCTGTTCGTTGAGTCTCATTTTGCTAATAAGGGTTTACCTATTCTGCCCCAGCTACGGACCCCAAAGAACGCAGCACACACAAAGTCCATTCAAACCTTAGTTTACTAAATAAACCAGTTTTTTACAACAATGGCTGTTCATTAACTGCATTAACAGCTGCCAAGAATTCAAAGAATAATACTGAAAGCTTACTGTGGTTGGCAGAATGCCCAGAAGCA
Source organism: Arizona elegans (assembly GCA_022577455.1). NCBI lineage: Eukaryota > Metazoa > Chordata > Lepidosauria > Squamata > Colubridae > Arizona > Arizona elegans. Next base: position 153,388,827 of record JAKOOJ010000003.1, read on the forward strand.
ATTTGTAGGAAGCTGATAACAAAAGCAAGACAAGACACGAAAGTATGTGAATGAAGTTGTTCCCTGCAAATTGCTTCAGTGGGCATTCCTCCTTAAATAGGCTAAGGGAGTGGCCAATTAGCCCCAAGCCTTACTCTTGAGACCTCCTCCTGAGGAGCCACTCCTGCCTTTTGGCAGCTCTGCGCACCCGTGCATTGAGAAGAGGCTCCTCCTCTTCGTCCTCTTCACTTAAAGGAGCTTCTGGAGGTTCTGAAGGCCCTGGCTGAATCCCCGCCTCTGGCACCACATCTTCTCCAGCCTCCTCATTGTCTGACTCGAGTGCCAGCTGCACAGGCACAGCACCACACCAGCCTCGCTGTCTGAATCAGCTACTAGCTGCACAGGCCGCTGACGGGCCACAACATTATCTGGTTCCAGTAATCCCACTCTTTTATCAGCCCTGGGATTTTCCTCAGCAAGAAGCTACAAATCAGAAAATGAGCATCCAAAGATAAGAGGTAGCCCTCAACTTGCAACCACAACTTAGCCCAAAATTTCTTTCCCTGAGCGAGACATTTGTTAAGTGAGGTTTTCCCCCCATTTTACCACTTTCTTGCCACAGTAGTTAAGTGAATCACTGCAGTCCTCTACTAACATGATTGCTAAGTGAATCTAATTCCCCCGTTGACTTTGCTTGCCCGAAGGTCACAAAAGAGGATCACATGACCCCTCCCCCCCCCCGGACACTGCATCATAAATATGAGTCAGTTGGCAAGCATCTGAGTTTTGATCACCTGACCATGGGGATGCGGCAATGATCGTGTGAAAAATGGTACTTTGAACAGTCACTAAACTGTTATAAGTCAAGGACTATCTGTAGTTTCAATTTTTTTTTCTTTAAAAAAACTGTTTTCTGAATTCTGGGTTAGTCGGTCGTTCTGAAAGCCACAGAATTCCAAAAAATACAGCTAACTCAACAGATGGTGAAGTTTCTGATGTTGAATCTCCTCATCGTGTTTTGGTTCTGGCCTGATTTTGATTAGAATGGGCCACCCTCTAGTAAAAAAAAGCCCAAAGGAACCACAGGAATATCAGAGGAGGCTTCATATTGACATTTTAATTTATTTCAGGCAGTGAATTTCTAAAACAGCAGCTTCTAGCTTGCAAAATCTTCTGAGGAGAGCTCTCCTCACTACAGGGAAATGCAACCCCATCCACCATCAACGTTCATCCAGCAATATATATCTTCCCTCCCCAAGCAATGAAAATCAAAACACCACCCCATTCAATCAACATCTGCTCATTATTTCCATTCACCAAGCAGCGAGTTCTCGTTCTTTGGCATCTCTTGTTCTTTGGATCTTGAAGGTCGGATTCAAATGGGAGGAAGCAGGAGATGGCCTGAAAATGAGGGGTGGGGGGAGAAATAGCATTATTATTGCTTTCCGAGGACTCCCTGAATTGTTAAGTGTCGCAGGTGGTGTGAGATTCATGATTGCTTAAAGCCTAGGAAGGAATTCTTTGAAGGGAAGAAGATGGTTTGCCAAAGAACTGAAGTACCGGAGCCAACAACATGACATGACTGGTTCCAGAGCAGGATTCAGGTTAGGGTAGGGTCGTTCCTTCCTCCCTCCCTGCCCCTCCCTACTTTCCTTCCTTCCTTCTTTCCTCCCTCCTTTGTCCTTTCTCCCTCCCTCCGTCCTTCATTCCTTCCCTCATCCTTCCTTCCTCCCTCCCTCTTTCCTTCCCTCCCCCCTCCTCCTTCCCTCCCTTCTTTCCTTCCTTCCTTTCTCCCTGCCCTTTTTTCCCTGCTTTCCTTCCTTCCTGCCTTCCTTTTCTCTCTCCCTTTCCTGTGGTGGCGCAGTGGTTAGAATTCAGTATTGCAGGCTAACTCTACTGACCGCTGACTACCAGCAGTTTGGCAGTTCAATCGCGACCGGCTCAATATTGACTCAGCCTTTCATCCTTCTGAGATGGGTAAAATGAGGACCCAGATTGTTGGGGGAAAATATGCTGTGTAAACCACTTAGAGGGCTGTGAAGTGGTATGTAAGGTATGTATGTATGTAAGTGGTATGTTATTGCTATTGCTTTCCTTTCCTTCCCTTCTCCTCCTCTCTCCTTCCTCCTTCTTACAGAGTTCATCCACCAAGCCAGTGTTGGGTTTCAAATTTTTTTACTATCGGTTCTGTGGGTGTGGCTTGGTGGGCGTGGTGTGGCTTGGCGGGTGTGGCTTGGTGGGCATAGCAGGGAAGGATACTGTAAAATCTCCATTCCCTCCCCCCTCCTGGGGGAAGGATATTGCAAAATCTCCATTTCCTCCCAATCAGCTGGGGCTTGGGAGTCAGAGAATAGATGGAGTCAGAATTTTTACTACCGGTTCTCTGAACTACTCAAAATTTCCACTACTGGTTCTCCAGAATTGGTCCGAACCTGCTGAAACCCACCTCTGTACCAAGCCAAACCCAAATGGAGGATGCAACTGTATGTTCTCAGCATCTCCAGTGTGGTGAAAGCTGCTCTCCTCACTCTAACTCTTTATTGAAGTCCAGTTTCCATCCACAAGTGTTTCCTTTGCCTCTTTCAAAGGTCGGCAATGGGCCGGCCCTGGTTGCCATTTCCACACTCGGAGCCTTGTTCCCGTGACTTACTTTGTCCCTCTGGAAAGTGCTTTCTTGCCGTGGCCCAGTGGGCCTGCAAACGTTGAAGAAGCCGGTCCTTCTCCTCTCCTTCTCGCAGAGCTTTCTGCCAAAAATAGAAGAGGAAGGTGAAGTTGAACCTGAGCAAATAGGAGGAGTAAATCCAAGGATATCTGGGAAGGGGCAGAGGTTCAAAGAAGTCAACATGGCGGCTGTAGCCTTGCCATCAAAGCTCCCTCTTTTTTTTTACGCGGGATCACGTGGCTGCCATCTTGATTATTTTTGACACCTGTGGACTTCCCTGAGTAAATCTTGCCTGCTGAAAAAGGCATTAGTTCCACATGGAAACCACTTCTGAACTTTGTGCTTGGAGCGGAAAAGAATGAAACTATGATTTGGAGTTTTACCGCTTAGATTGATAGTTTTACAGAAATGGCTTGTTCATATTATTATGAAAAACCCAAAAGTTGTGATTCTTGTTAATGCCTTATTTTACTGCAACAGAGAGAGTCGGAAGTCGATGTTTTTCTTTTTTTTCTTATCCTTCTTCACTTCTTTTCTCCCTCTTCCTCCTCACCATTTTCCTATTTACTTTTGTGTTTGTATTTTATCTTCTTTTAATGACCCCATAATCCCTTGCGGGGTAGAGTCTGGACAACTGAATGGAGCTGAGTGTTTACTGGCCAGATGCCCTTCTTGTCGCCAATATGGAGTTATACTCAGCAGATATATTCTCAACGTGCCCAGAGAGAGAAATATCTGCCTCTACCTAGGATTGAACTCACAGCCTCCTGATTGTGAGACGAGAGCTCCACCTCTAGGCCACCACACCACACCACACCACTCATCTTATTTTATCTTAATAAAATAAAATAAAAATGTTAAACTGAAAAGGCACCACTTTGAAGAAAACTCTGCTGGTGATTAATCCTGTATGAAGGGAAATTGTTACATACAGGGAGTCCTCGACTTACGACTGGTCCCTTAGCGACCATAGTACTGTCCAGACAATACTGGTAGTCTTCAACTTACAATCGTTCATTTACTGACTGTTCAAAGTTACAACAGCACTGGAAAAAGTTACGACCGGTCCTCACCCTTACAACTGTGGCAGCATCCCCAAAGTCATGTGCTCAAAACTTGGGCCCTTAGTAACCACGTAGTCCTGGGTCATGTGATCACCAATTGTGAGCTTCCCAACAAGTCAAATTAATGGGAAAGGCCAAATTCACTTAGTTAAGTGAATTTGCTGTGATTTGCTTAACAACTCTGGGGGGAGGGGGAAGGTTGTACAATTGAGAGTGGGTCACTTAACAACTACCTTGCTCGGCAGTAGACGTTTTGGTCACAATTGTGGTTGTTCAGTTGAGGACTACCTGTAATTTGGATAAACACTGAGTGTTTCTGACCCTAAATCTGAGAACCTTCTTCCCGTCATTCAATTGTCTCCCAAATCTAGCGCAAATGCCTTGATAACTTTGATCACCTCCAGCGCATGTGCCTTTAGGTTCTCTATCTCTTGGAGTCCAGCCAATTTTGTGCAACGTTCCTCTAGAAGAACAGCTCCTTGGCTTAGTTTGGCTTCAGCCTGGGACAGCTGCCTGCGGAGTTGTGCAGTATCCTGGGCTCGTTCTTTGGCATCCTGAGATTGTTGACGTAGCTGCTCCTAAATAGGAGTAGAAGCCGTTTACTTCCACAGAGAAGGAGTACAATCAAAAAACATTTTAAGTTGCACTGTCCGATAGTTGCAGTGACTGTACATATACAGGTAGTCCTTGACTTACGACTACAATTGAGCCCAAAATTTGTTGTTAAGTGAGAAATTTGTTAAGTGGGTTTTGCCCTACTTTACGACTTTTGCAGTCATAAAGTATTTATGAATGCAGTTATTAAATTAGTAAGATGGATGTAAAGTGAATCGGGCTACCCCATTGACTTTGCTTGTCAGAAGGTCACAAAAGGTAATCCCATGACCCCGGGACACTGCAACCATCATAAATAGGAACCAGTTGCCAACCATCCAAAATTTGATTACATGATCATGAGGATGCTGCAATTGTCATAAGTGTGAAAAATGGTCGTAAGTCAACTTTTTTCAGCAGTGTTGTAACTTCCAACAGTCACTAAATGAGCTGTTGTAAGTCGAGGACTATCTGTACTGCAGTTTTACACATAAAGTAGATCACGAGTGTTAAACTCGATCGTGTCATGGGTCGGATCATGATGTATCACAACGTTTTTTGCCTTTGCGGAGCTGGGGTGGGCGTGGCCTTCCTGTGATGTATCCAGCCCGCCGGCCGCCAGTTTGACAGGCCTAAAATAGATTTAGCTCATCTGGTTTTAGCTCTCCTAGTTGTTTTATCCTATGAGGTATCAATCTTGCAAGTCAGAAAGTACACTCCTCTTCTCCCCACCCTCCACCTTCTTTACTTCTTGAGAAACTAGGGAGAGTCCCTTCCAGGGGTGGGCTGCTGAGGGTTTGCAGGGGTTCGGGAGAGCCTCTAGTTAAGATTCTTTGCAGTTTGGAGAACCCCCAAATCCCACTCCTGGCTGGCCCCGCCCATCCTGCCCCTCCCCTCCCAGACGTCCCCATGCAGCCTGTTTGGACGCAGGTAAGTGCAGGGTGTGCATGGAGCCTCAGGGAAGGCGAAAAACGGGCCTACTGGAATGGGTCTCCAGAGCCTGGAAAGGCCATTTTTGCCTTCCCGAAGGCTCAAAGAAAGCCTCCGGAGCCCAGGGAGGGCAAAAATGCCCCCCCCCCCATGGTGCAGGAAGATGACTAGGCCACGCCCATCATGGCCACGCCCACCCAGCAACCAGGCAGAAAACCCCTTGCTAAAATTTTTGAAGCCCACCTCTGGTCCCTTCTAAGCCTCTTGCCCACCCACTATCCAGCTGTGGGCTATGCTGTCTCTTCTCTGACAATTCCATTGGCAGAATCTCTTTGCCAAGCCCCCCCCCGAAGGTCTTTCCCACATGCCATCACAAGATCGAAGACAAGATTGAAGAGAAGGACCAATCTTCTTTAAGGTTCCCGAATCATGGGATGCCCCCAGTCGTACCTATTATTTACCTGGAGTTTGTGTTCTCGGGCACTGGCTGCATCTTCTACCACCTGCAGCTGCCTCTGCCACTCGGCCTGGAGCCGGGCCTGTTCAGCCAAGGACTGGGCCAGCAAATCCTCCTTCTCTTGGATCTGCTGGAGCAACGCTGGAGCCAAGTCGGAGCTGCTGAGGGAATTTGCAAGAGCCTAGAACCGAGATAGAGAGGCGGAAGAAGAATAGAATAACAGAGTTGGAGGGGACTTTGGAGGTCTTCTAGTCCAACCCGCTGCTCAAGCAAGAAACCCTATACCAGTGATGGCTAACCTTTTTGCCATTGCGTGCCAGGAAGGGGGGGCAGGGGAGGTTCATGTGCGCGTGCCCACACCCATAATTCTATGCACCCACCCCGCGCATGACCCCCCCCCCCCGCTCCTGGCATGTGATAGCCCAGTAGGCCTGTTTTTCTTCCTCACCTGGCTCCAGATCCACTCTATGCATCTGAGGAGAGTGAAAACAGCCTTCCCCATTCCCTCGGAGGCTCTCCAGAGGCCTGAAATGGCCTGTTCCCCAACCTTCGGTTGTAGAGAGGCTCTGGAGGTTGGGGACAGCAAAAAAGTCACTTCCTGTACAATTGGAAGTTGGGAAATGGGCCGTTTCAGGCCTCCGGAGGGCCTCCGAAGGGGTGAGGAAGGCTGTTTTCGCCCTCCTCAGATGCATAGAGAGGATCTGGAGCCAGGTGAAAAAGAAAAACGGGCCTTCCCCACCCCCCAGGCCCTGCGGAGGCAGGAAACAGCCTGTTTCACTACTTCTGGTGGGCCCAGAAGACCTAAAAATCAGTTGGTTGGTGTGCGCATGCGTGCCGGAGCTGAGCTGGTGTGCCAGGCGACATGGCTCCGCGTGCCACCTGTGGCACACGTGCCATAGGTTCACCATCACGGCCCTATACCATTTCAGACAAATGGTTGTCCAATATCTTCTTAAAAACTTCCAGTGTTGGAGCATTCACAGCTTCTGGAGGCAAGCTGTTCCACTGATTAATTGTTCTGTCAAGAAATTTCTCCTTAGTTCTAGGTTGCTTTTCTCCTTGATTAGTTTCCATCCATTGTTTCTTGTCCTGCCCTCAGATGCTTTGGAGAATAGCTTGACTCCCTCTTCTTTGTGGCAGCCCCTGAGATATTGGAAGACTGCTATCATGTCTCCCCTAGTCCTTCTTTTCATTAAACTAGACACACTCAGTTCCTGCAACCGTTCTTCATATATTTCAGCCTCAAGTCCTCTAATCGTCTTTGTTGCTCTTCTCTGCACTCTTTCCAGAGTCTCCACATCTTTTTTATATCATGGTGACCAAAACTGGATATATCAGAGCCATCCAATCTGGAAAGGGCCATCTTCTACGGTAAAAATGTTTGAAGGTGCAGGCAGGGTAGTGGGGGAAGGTGCTGGATTAGAAGCAGAGAGGCCCAGGACATAATCATCTCTCAGCCATTTGGTTTCCCTGGAGTACTCTGAGCCAGCCCCTCTCTTTCAGCCCAACAACCATTGTGGAGCAGAAGGGAAGATTCTGGGTCAGGAGAAGAGAGACCCAGGTTCTAATCATCCTTCAACCACGAAAGCTGTATGGAACCCACTTTCCACCCAACCTACCTCAGAAGATTATGATTGTGTAGAAAAATAAGAGAAAAAGCACCATTAGGGTGCCTCAAGGTCCTGAATAAAAGGCGGGAGACAAAAACAGGTAGTCCTCAACTTACGACCACAATCAATCCCAATGTTTCCGTTACTAAGTGAGACAGATGTTAAAAGAGACTTCTGCCCCATTTTACGACCTTTTTTACCACAGTTATTAAGTAAATCTCTACAGTTGTTAAGTTAGTAACATGGTTGTTAAGTGAATCTGGCTTCCCCATTGACTTTGCTGGTCAGAAGGTCGCAAAAAGTGATCACATGATCCCCGGGACATTGCGACCGTCATAAATAGGAGTCAGTTGCCAAGTGTCTGAATTTTGATCACGTGACCACGGGGATGCTGCAATGTCAGTCATAACTTGCTTTCTCCAATGCCGTTGTTAACTTCGAACGGTCACTAAATGAATGGTTGTAAATCGAGGACTACCTGGACAACGTATCAATAACTAAAATCTGAATTTGGTAGAGGAAGAGCTACCTCCACATCCTTGGTGCTACTGGTCAAAGCTTCCTGGAGGGCTTTAATTAAGGTTTCCTTCTCCTTCAAAGTGAAGACCAAGGTTTGGCCCTGCAGTTGCCAGAACTCCTGAGTTGAGGTACAGAGAGACTCCAGGCGATGGATTTCCCGCTCCTTCTGGTTCAAAAGCTCCCTCAGAGCCTGAGACATTGGGGGAAGGGAAGGAGAAGAAGGGCCAGAGAAAGTAAAAAGCTTCTAGACAACCCAACAACTGCAAATTCTCGTCTGTCCCAAGTCTCCCTCTCGATATTCGTTAGAGATTTTACACCAAGGATGTTGTGGCCCATCAGTGGCCTGTGCAGCTAGTAGCTGATTCCAACAACGAGGAGGCTGGTGTGGTGCTGTGCCAGCAGCCTGTGCAGCTGGCACTCGAGTCGGACAATGAGGAGGCTGTAGATGATGTGGTGCCAGAGGCAGGGATTCAGCCAGGGCCTTCCGAATCTCCAGAAGCTCCCATAAGTGAAGAGGAAGAAGAGGAGGAGCCTCATTTCAATGCACGGGCGCGCAGAGCTGCCAAAAGGCAGGAGTGGCTCCTCAGGAGGAGGTCTCCTCAAGAGTAAGGCTTGGGGCTAATTGGCCACTCCCTTAGCCTATTTAAGGAGGAATGCCGACTGAAGCAATTTGCAGGGAACAACTTCGTGCACTCTCCTTCACATCTTGATCTTAGTTGTCTGCAAATTGCTTCTGGGCTTTCTGCCAACCATAGAAGATTACGATTATTTATTCTTTGGATTCTTGTAGGCTGTTAAGAAAGTTAATTAACAGCCTTTGTTTGAAAAAAAAACTGATTTAATTTAGTAAACTAAGGTTTGTACAGACTTTGTGTGTGCTGCGTTCTTTGGGGTCCGTAGCTGGGGCAGAACAAAGGGTCATTCCTTCAACCTTTGGAAAAATCGACATGATGGCTAGTCCTTGATTTATGACTCTAATGGACTCTGCCCATGATGGTCTTAAGTCATGAGAGTCACAAAGCAGGTCACCGACGTGACTGACCCAATTTTATATAAACTTTTTTTTGCAGTGGTCATTAAGCGAACGGCATGGAGTGGTGCAGTGGCCTAGAGGTGGAGCTCTCGCCTCATGATCAGAAGGTTGTGAGTTCAATCCTAGATAGCGGCAGATATTTCTCTCTCAGGGCACAATGAGTAATTACCGTATTTTTTGGAGTATAAGACGCACCGGCGTATAAGTCGCACCTTAGTTTTTGGGGAGGAAAATAAGAAAAAAGCTGATTGGCGGGTGGATCAGCCTCCCGGAATACCCCCAATCAGCTGTTCCCAGAGGTGAATTTTAGCAACAGGTTCCTTGGTTGTAAGCTCTGTGCCTTGCTTTTTTTTGCTTTTTTTCTGCCTCTGAAACTTTTGAAACTCCGTTTCAGAAAAAACTTTTTTTCCTGCCTCTAAAAGCCTCCGAAAGAGAGCTTCAGAAAAAAAAGCCTGAAGCTCTGTTTGGGGGCTTCTTTTCTGAAGCTTCTTTTCTGATGCTTTTTTCAGCCTCTGAAACTTCTGTTTGAGAAGCTGGGCAGGGCTACATTTGAAGTATAAGACACATCCAGATTTTTTTTGGGGGGAGGGAAAGGTGTGTCTTATACTCCGAAAAATACGGTATATGCTGCAAACTCTGCATTGGCAACAAGAAAGGCATCCGGCCAGTCAACACTCTGCTCCATTCAGTTGCCCCAACTCCACCCCGATGTAAGGGATTGTGGGGTCATTAAAAGACATAAAAAAATTAAGCGAACGGCATGGTCATTAAGCAACCATTGTAAAGTGAGTGCCGTGGCCATAAAATGAGCCCCTTGTTTCCTGTGAGCCGATTCTGCTGAAAACTAGAATCACATGCTAGTTTTCAACAAAACCATCATAAATATGATCATGGGAACAGATGGTTGTTGCGAATGGCTGGAAGTGTGGGCCACTTGCTAAGCACCATGACCACGGGGAAGTGGGCCAGCCATTGGAACTGGGTTGTAAGTACTTCTGAGGAGGTTATAACTTTAATGGTCACTAAGCAACTGCTGTAAATTGAGGACTACCTCGGTTCAGCAAGAATGCATACTTAAAAGAAAAGAAAATAGAACGTATGTTATTAAAAACATATAAATGTATAAATAACATGTAAACAAATAAACAAGATGTGATACAATATATCTGGCATGAAACTATCAGTCAATGCTTCTCTATGGTCCTAGAGGCAAGAAACTTGGAAAGAAGGAAAATGCAATATTGTTAAATACTATTTGAAGTTATACTAGACTTCCATGTCGGAAGCACCAAAGCGCTTCCATGGTGAAAGGATCAACTGGTGACATTACCATTGCCTGAGGGATGCCCAATTGGGGGCTCCGTTTGCATCCCTGTTAGGTTTTCCACCAAAGTGGTACCCAACTATCTACTCGCAGTCATCCACTTTCAAACTGCTGGGTCGACAGGAGCTGGAGTGAGTGATGGGAGCTCACTCCACCACATGGCAGCAACCAGGTCTCAAACCCGAGCCTGACAATCGTCAGCCCAGGAACCTACCCACGTGAGCCATCATGCTTCTAATGTTTGAAGTTGTCACACTCTTTTCCAAAACTTCACACATCCAGAAACATGAGAAAAACTACTAAGAAGGAAGCCAGGTCTATAACGACTTCTGCCATCACGCTGCACCAAGTCAAACAATCTTCCACCATATTGTCTGCATTACCGGATCCCTCCCCAGATCTGCCCATTCATACATGCATGGTCTCCTCTTCCGTGCGGAGGCTGGTGTTGAGTTGTGCCAAGTCAGCATCTTTATCTTTCAATGCTTCCTGAAGGTGTCTTAACTGACGATGAACAGACTCCAGGGCCAAGAAATGGTTGGATTGAGTCTTCTGTGGTGGTCAAAGCAAAAAAAGAGAATTAGAAGTTAGGATAGATAGATAGATAGATAGATAGATAGATAGATAGATAGATAGATAGATATACAGAGTGAGAGAGGACAGATAGATAGATATAGATAGATTAGATATAGAGATTAGATAATATAGCTACAAATATATAGATGTAGATAGATATAAAATAGATTAGATAGATAGATAGATAGATAGATAGATAGATATACAGAATGAGAGAGGACAGATAGATATAGATAGATTAGATATAGAGATTAGATAATATAGCTACAAATATATAGATGTAGATAGATATAAAATAGATTAGATAGATAGAGATAGATGATAGAAATAGTGAGAGAGGATAGCTAGATAGATAGATGATAGAGATATAGAGATTAGATATAGAGATTAGATAGCTATAGCTACAAATATATAGATGTAGATATAGATTAGATAGATAGATAGATAGATGAGAGAGAGAGATGAGAGAGTATTTTATTGGCAATGTGTGCTTTTCTTGCCTTCCTTTAGGTTGAACGCAGGATCTATTACCCCAAATATTCTCTAATATTTCTGATTCCTAATGCTTCAACAACTGTAGAAATCCTGTACAGGTAGTCCTCAACTTACAACCATTCCTTTAGTGACCATTCAAAGTTACAAGGGCACTGAAAAAAGTGACTTATGGCCGTTTTTCACACTTACAACTATTGCAGCATCCCCACAGTCACATGATCCAAATTTGGAAGCTTGGCAACTGGTTCATCTTTATGACGGTTGCAGTGTCCCAGGGTCATGTGATCCCCTTTTGCGATCTTCCGATAAGCAAAGTCAGTGGGGGAAGCCAGATTCACTTAACAACCGTGTTTCTACCTTATAAATGCAGTGATTCACTTAACCCCTGTAACAAGAAAGGTCATAAAATGGGGAAAAAACTCACTGAACAATTGTCTTGCTTAGCAACTGATATTTTGATCTCAATTGTGGTCATAAGTCGAAGACTACCTGTAATAAAACATTCCTCATAAATAGGCCTAGTTACAATAATTTATAACGGTAATTTATAACATAACTTTCAGAAGTTGTGGTTGAACCATCACTGGAGGTTCTTAAGAAGCGATTCGACAGCCATTTGTCCAGAATGGTATAGGGCAGTGATGACTTAACCTCTTTGCCGTTGCGTGCCAAAAGCGGGGGGAAACGGGGAGGTTGCCCATGTGTGTGCCCACACCCATAATTCTATGCGCCCCGACCCTGCGCATGTGTGCACGCCCCCCCCGCCCCCGCTTTTAGCATATGATGCCCCGGTGGGCCCAGTAGGCCCGTTTTTCACCCTCCTCAGACTCGAGGCTTTCTAGGAGCCTGGGGAGGGCAAAAACGGCCTTCCCCACTCCCCCGGAGGCCCTCCGGAGGCCAGAAACAGCCCATGTCCCAACTTCTGGTGGGATCGAAAGGCCCAAAAATCAGCTGGCCAGCGCACACATGTGTGCTGGAGCTGAGCTACGGCAACGCTCACGTGCCCACTGATATGGCTCCGTGTGCCACCTGTCGCACCCGTGCCATAGGTTCGCCATCACAGGTATAGGGTCTCCTGCTTGAGCAGAGGGTTGGACTAGAAGACCTCCAAGGTTCCTTCCAACAACTGTTATTCTGTTCTATTAAAATTTCAAGGCAGGCCTATGCAAGGCGGCCATCTCAGTGTTCAGGGATCAGAAGGGAAAACAGATTTCAGGCCTGAGCAACCATTTTACATCTTCTTGTGTCAGGGATCAAGGACTTTGGGTTCAAAGATTAACCTGGCCTATAATGATAGCTTATCATGCTCACAGAATTTCAAACAAGGCCTCTTTTTCTGTCACGGCAGGAAGAGTGACACTCCAGCTGAACTGCCTCAAATGTTGCTGTCCAGCCATTATACCTTCTTCTTCCTTCTGAGAGCCAGCTTCTTACCATCTTTCTCCATCTAAGTCTGCTTGGAAAATATTAAATTTATAGCATTTTGGGGTTATCTCAAAAACTAGCAGGGTTTCCTACATTAGATAACCTCTGTGTCACTCTTGGCTCTGCTATCCAGTACTGACTCTTCGAATTGGAGAAGCTTCTGCATGTAACTTGGGATTTCAACATCAGATTCTTGTGCTTTGCTATTGTTGTGACCTAGGCTTACTGAGTCATTAAAGACACAATTAGTCCCAAACAAACCTATTTTATTGTAACAGCTGAGAATTACATTCATTCCCAGCTGAGTCCCAATTAGTTGCAAAACAAGTCCTTCGGGATAATCACCAACCTTTATCTTCTTTGACACCCTGCCAAAGGTCTTACTTGGCAAAGCCCCATGAAGTTCAGAAACAAACAAGAGATGCCGACTGGAAACAGAGTTAGCAATGTTGCTTTCCTGCAAAAGGCCCAAGTGCCTTTGTTTCTCTTTTAAGCCTTATGGGTGGGGCCAATCATCTCCTGGCCTTACTCCCGAGTCGTCCCTTTTGCTTTAGCTGCTCTTGCCTTCTGGCAGCTCTGCGCATGCGTGCACTAGGAACAGGCTCCTCCTGTTCCTCTGCCTCTCCACTGTCCGACTCTGGGGAGTCTGGAGTCCGCACATCCAGATGGCCCTGGCTCCATCTCTGCCTTTGACGCAGAGCCCTTGTCCAAACCTTCCCCAGACTCCAGGACTGGCCCATGTTCCTCCCAGCCTCCTCACTGTCCGACTCCGCTGCCAGCTCCGCAGGCTGCTGGTGGACCACAACAGCTATCAAGCTTCTAATCTAAAGAGGTTTTGGGGCTAATCCGAACTCCCAGATGTTCTTTAACTACAATTCCCAGAATCTCTCTCCTTGGCTTTGCTGGTTCAGCTGTTGGGAGTTGTAGTTCAGCTATATAGGGAGAACCACAGGTCGTCCATCTAGCCAACAAGGAACACTTAGCTCCCAACTTCTGATCCTGAAGAACCCAGAACTTCAGTTGCTCTCAAACAGGATGAGACATTTCTGTTTCCTCTTTATGGTTTACCTCTAATGCTTGATCTCGATCTTTTAGACGCAGGGCCATCTGCTTGATCAGGGTTTCCAACTTGGGGGCGTTTACCCCAGGCGATCCGAGGGACAGCAAGATGACCAGACAGTCCTGGAGAAGAAAATTAAGACAAAAGAATTAAGACAAAAGAATCAGAGAGTTTCTTTTCCGAAAGGACCAAATTAGTGGTGAAATGTAAATTTTGTTACTACCGGTTCTGTAGGCGTGGCTTGGTGGTGGTGGGTAATATGACTGAGTGGGCATGGCCAACTTTTTTTTTTTAAAAAAAATTTAAAACCATTTTTCTACAATCTTTTCGCCTGAAGAAGTTGTTAAAAAAATGCTTTTAAAGCCTCTGATGATCGCAGCTGACTGCCTGATCGGCAGAGGCTTTGTTTTTACTTTTAAAAGCATTTTTTCTATAACCTCTTCGGCCGAAGAGATTGTAGAAAAAATGCTTTTAAAAATTAAAAAAAAAAGCCTCTGATGATTGCGCAGCTCAGGCAATCGGGGGGGGGACAGTGATTTTTTCTACCGGTTCTCCGAACTACCCGCCTCCATCGCCACCGGATCAGATGATCCGGTCTGAACCAGGAGCATTTCACTCCTGGACCAAATTCTTCCTTACTTCTTTTCCTTCCTCATTTTCATCTCTTCTTTTTCATTATATTTGGGATGTTTGTTTGTTTATGAAATTTATATCCTGCCTATCTCACACTGCAAAGTGACAGAGAGGATTTTGTATATTTACATCTCAAAGAACTCCACTACCCCCATCCTCACCCTAGCTTAATTTTTACCCGTGTGCCATTCCCCACCCTGTGCACCCTGGAGTGGGTGGGGTCTTAAGTAGAACTTATTTTTTGGGGGGGGGTAGGGCTTATTGGGTGCATGTGTAAAAATCAAGCTAGGGCTTACTTTCAGGGTACATCGTATTTTTGGGGAAACATGGTATGTGTATGTATGTATGTATCAGGGGTGAAATGCTCCTGGTTCAGACCAAATCACCCGATCCGGTAGCGATGGTGGCAGGTGGTTCGGAGAACCAGTAGCAAAAATCCCTGCGCGCCCCCCCCACAATGCCGCCTGAGCTGCATGATCATCAGAGGCTTTTTTTTTTACTTTTAAAAGCATTTTTTCTACAACCTCTTCTAACGAAAAAATGCTTTTAAAAGTTAAAAAAAAAAGCCTCTGATGATCGCGCGGCTCAGCTGGGATCGTCAGAGGTTTTTCAAAGCATTTTTTTCTGCAACCTCTTGGCCGAAGAGGTGGTAAAAAAAATGCTTTGAAGAGTCTCTGACGATCCCAGCTGAGTTGCCTGATCGGCAGAGAGGCTTTTCAAAGCATTAAAAAAAATGCTTTGAAAAGTTAAAAAAAAAAATGCCCCCCCAGTCACATTACCCCCACCACCAAGCCATTTCACCCCTGGTATGTATGTATATGTATGTAGACACACAGTATTTCATCTCACATCTCAGCATTTAGCATGTGTTTAGCATCTGGGGTTACATTAAATCAGGGGTCCCCAACCTGTGGGCCATAGCCCACTACTGGGCCACAGCCACTGGTGGGTTGCTCCCAGTTCTGTCCGATTCTATTTACCGGTAGTAAAACCGGCAGGAGGCTCCGCCCACCCAGCACAACATCATCATTGGTGATCCTGCTGTGAACCAGTAGTAAAGGTAAGTGGAACCTACCCCTGGCCACAGCCTATTCACAACTGGGCCATGTGAATGGCCAGCTGGTGTGCACGCATGCACAGCCTCACTTGCACAATCATCACAGGGGCTCATGGCCCCACTTGCACCTGACCCTCCCACAAAACTATCCCCTTTCCCTCCTTCTTCCCCACCCCCGCTCCGGGCCGCCAACCTGGAAATGTTGGGGAACTCTGGAATATCGGTAATCCTCAATTTACCACCAGTCATTTAGTGACTATTAAAAAGTTCCAACAGACCTACCTGAGGTATTTATGACCTGGATTTCAAATTCTGACAGTCTCCCACTCCCATGCAATTATCGCCATTTGACATGTCCCTTTGTTATTATGTGACCATGTATTAATAATGATGTGACCATGTATTAATGATGGTTTTGTCAAAAACTGGCATTTTCTTCCAGTTTTTGACAAAATTGTAAGAGCCTTGGTAGTACAGTGGTCTAATGCATCCTGTTATTAAGACCAGCTGCCTGCAATTACTGCAGGTTCGAATCTTACCAGGCTCAAGGTTGACTCAGCCTTCCATCCTTTCTAAGGTAGGTAAATTGAGGACCCAGTTTGTGGGGGCAATAAGCTGACTTTGTATAAAATATACAAAAGTATGAAGGCTATTGCTTAACGCATTGTAAGCCGCCCTGGGTCTCCGGAGAAGGGCGGCATATAAATCAAATAAAAATTTTTTTTAAAAAAATCGTGCTCAGAGCAAAGCATTGGTTTGCTTAACAGCTGGAGCAGCTGGAACTGTTCCAAATGTTTTATTTTCAAGGCAGAAATAGGAAATACCTGAAACAATGGGAATCTGGCTAAAAATAGCCCTCTTACTTTAGTTCCTTCACCTTCCCTTAGGAAAGGGATGTCAAGTTGGCATCGTCATGGTGGCGCAACTTTTTCCCCCTTTGCGAAACTGGGTGTGGAAGTGGCCAGCATGTGACGCATCTGGCCCGAGGGCCGCGAGTTTGAGATTACCAAACTGGGTGAGGGATACCTTATGATATCCCTCACCCACTTCCAGGAAACGAGACAGGTGAGGCAATCATTGGATCACCTGGAAGACCAGTAGTGCCTCTCTTGCTCGGCTCACCTGTAACACCTCCTCCTTGCTTTGCAGACACCTGGTCAGTTGATGGATCAGCTGCTCCTGGTGATTCATGGCCTCCTCAAGTGGAAAACCAGCTTCCTGTGGTCACAGAGAGTGGGGTGGGGAAAAAAATAAAAGGAAAATATTACAGCCTTGTGAGGTAGGCCAGATAAGAAGCATAGCCAGAATTATTAGCTCTGTCACTAAGGTAAAAGGTTCCCCTCACACATATGTGCTAGTCGTTCCCGACTCTAGGGGGCGGTGCTCATCTCCATTTCAAAGCCGAAGAGCCAGCGCTGTCCGAAGACGTCTCCGTGGTCATGTGACCGTCATGACTAAAAGCCAAAGGCGCACAGAACGCTGTTACCTTCCCACCAAAGGTGGTCCCTATTTTTTCTACTTGCATTTTTTACATGCTTGCGAACTGCTAGGTTGGCAGAAGCTGGGACAAGTAACAGGAGCTTACCCCGTTACGTGGCACTAGGGATTCGAACTGCTGAACTGCCGACCTTTTGATCGACAAGCTCAGCGTCTTAGTCACTGAGCCACCACGTCCCTCTATCTCTAGTGCAAGGTTATAGT
This sequence comes from Arizona elegans, assembly GCA_022577455.1. Taxonomy (NCBI): domain Eukaryota; kingdom Metazoa; phylum Chordata; class Lepidosauria; order Squamata; family Colubridae; genus Arizona; species Arizona elegans. The sequence goes on from JAKOOJ010000003.1 coordinate 153,405,946, forward strand.
AACAGAACCAATGCATGTCTGAAAGTACAGGTAGTCCTCGACTTACAACTGTTTATTTACTGATACCTCGAAGTTACAACAGTACTGAAAAAAGTAAGTTCTGTACTGTACGTTCACACTTACAGCCAGTTATGTGAACCACTGCAGTTGTTAAGTTAGTAACACAATTGTTAAGAGACTCTGGCTTCCCTGTTGACTGCTTATCAGAAGGTTACAAAAGGTGATCACATGACCCTGGGACACTGCAACCGTCATAAGTATGAACCAGTTGCCAAGCGGCTGAATTTTGATTTCATGGCCATGAGGATGCTGCAATGGTCGTAAGTGTGAAAAATGGTCGTAAGTGTTGTGGCCCGTCAACGGCCTGTGCAGCTAGTAGCTGATTCCGACAGTGAGGAGGCTGGTGTGCTGCTGCGCCAGCAGCCTGGGCAGCTGGCACTCGAGTCAGACAATGAGGAGGCTGGAGAAGATGTGGTGCCAGGGCCTTCAGAACCTCTAGAAGTTCCCATAAGTGAAGAGGAAGGAGAGGAGGAGCCTCTTCTCAATGCACGGGTGCGCAGAGCTGCCAAAAGGCAGGAGTGGTTCCTCAGGAGGAGGTCTCCTCAATAATAAGGCTCAGCAATTTGCAGGGAACAACTTGGTTCACTCTCCTTCGCGTCCTTATCTTAGTTCTCTGCAAATTGCTTCTGGGCTTTCTGCCAACTATAATAAGATTACAATTATTTATTCTTTGAATTCTTGTAGGCTGTTAAGAAAGTTAAATAACAGCCTTTATTTGAAAAAGAGTGATTTAATTTAGTAAACTAAGGTTTGTACAGACTTTGTGTGTGCTCTGTTCTTTGGGGTCCGTAGCTGGGGCAGAACAGTAAGTCACTTTTCCAGTACTGTTATAACTTCGAACAGTCACTGAATGAACGGTTGTAAGTCGAGGATTACTGGTATCATCTGATTTCGGGTGTAAGCCCAGAGGCAAAATGGAGTAAGAGAGAAAGAACAATTAGATATGGAATTTAAAAAAACATGCATTTTAAAAAATTATACTTTAATAGAATAGAGTAGAATTCTTTATAGGTCAAGTGTGATTGGACACCCAAGGAATTTGTCTTTGGTGCATATGCTCTCAGTGTACATAAAAGAAAAGATACACTCATCAAGAATCATAAAGTACAACACTTAATGATAGTCATAGGGAACAGATAAGCAATCAAATCATATTAGGAAACAGTCAATATAAATCGTAAGCTTTTTTACTGTAAGTTAGAACAAACAACTTTAACAATAATAAAATGTACACTAGTGGTTTATAATATAGAAAAACCTCTGTGAAAAAAAATATGAAAAAAGTATCATAAAAAAGGGATCAAAGAAATATAAATGTATAAGCATGGGGTTTACAAATATTACGAAGGCTTCAAAGTTTGAACAGGTTCAGTAAAAAATAACATCTAAAGACACTGACAGACTTTAATGAAACACCCAAGGATGTCAAATTGGTTTTTAATCCCAGGGAATCTGAACAGGACAGACCGACATGGATCTCAGTTAATTTAAACCCTCATTTTGCTTGCTTCTTTCTGGCTGAGCTTAGTGCATCAACTCATCCCAAAAAGAAAGCTGTGTTTTATTATCGGCAACAAAGCAGTCATTGGTTTACTAATCCTCTCTTGCTTTAATCACAATTTATGCTCACATCTGAACCCAGGATCCTGCCTACTTCCTCTTTCATTTAAGCCCATCACAATCAGTTGACTCTCTTTGGCATCAGTGAAAAGAGAAAGGAATAAACCAGGCTTTGGTTAAACAAGTCAGTGTTTTCCTTCTTCTGCCATTTTAATTCTGACTTGGTCAATTGGGTTCGAGACCCGAGCTCTGCACAATGGGGTGAGCTCCCGTTCTTGCCTCAGTTTATGATTCTTGACGAACGTATCTTTTCTTTTATGTACACTGACAGCATATGCACCAAGACAAATTCCTTGTGTGTCTAATCATGCTTGGCCAATAAAATTGTATGGTATGGTATGGTATGGTATTGGTATTGGTATTGGTATTGGTATTGGTATTGGTATTCTATTCTATTCTATCCTATTCTATTCTCCTGCCCGTCTAGCAGCCCTGAAGCATGCAAATGCAAGTAGATTAATAGGTACCACTTCGGTGGGAAGACAACAGTGTTCTGTGAGCCTTTGGCATACAGCCAAGCTGGCCACATGACCACAGAAATCAACTTCAGACAACACTAGCTCCCTCAGCCAAGAAATGGGGATGAGCACTGTGCCTTAGAGTCGGACACGACTGCTTGGGAGGAACTGCTTAATAAAAGAGACAAGGAAGACTTAAAGATTCTACCTGGTTGGATGCCTCTCCTTGTTTCTCCTGAAAGCTCTTCAGCTGTCCCTGGGCTGTTTCAAGAAGTTCCTTCAAGTTATCAAAAGATCTTTGGAGGTCCTGGTGCAGAGACCGCTGAACCTGGAGCTTTGGGAAAGACAGAAACAAGAGTTGGAAGGGACCTTAGAAGTCTTCTAGTCAAACTCCCTACACAAGCAGGAGATTTCTATACCAGGGCTGTCAAACTAGCAGGCCGTGGGCCAGGATGCGTCACGTGCTGGCCACGCCCACGGCCGGTTTAGTGAAGGGGGGAAAAGTTGATACGTCACATGATAAAGCTGTGACGATGCAAGTTTGACACCCCTGCCCAGGGGTGAAATCCAGCAGGTTCTGACAGGTTCTGGAGAACAGCTAGTGGAAACTTTGAGTAGTTCGGAGTACCGGCAAATACCACCTCTGGCTGGCCCCAGAATGGGGTGGGAATGGGGATTTTGCAATATCCTTCCCCCAGGAGTGGGGAGGTAATGGGGATTTTGCAGTATCCTTCCCCTGGAATGGGGACGGAATGGAAATTTTGCAGTATCCTTCCCCTGCCATGCCCACCAAGCCATGTCCACCAAGCCAAGCCGACAGAACCGGTAGTAAAAAAAATTGAATTTCACCACTGCCCCTGCTCTATACCATTTCAAACAAATGGCTGCCCAATCTCTTCTCAAAAGCCTCCAGTGATGGAGCACCCATAACTTCTGGATGGAAGTTGTGATTAATTGTTCTAACTGTCAGGAAATTTCTCCATAGTTTAAGGTTGGTTCTCTCCTTGATTAATTTCCATCCGTTGCTTCTTGTCCTGCCCTCAGGTGCTTTGGAGAATAGCTTGACTCCCTCTTCTTTATGGTAACCTTTGAGATATGCTATCATGTCACTCCTAGTCCTTCTTTTCATTAAACTACACATTAGACGAGACATTCATTCACAAATCCCCCTTACAATGGGATTGGAGAACATCTGAAATTGCCTGGAGTCCTGATTTCCCACCTCTCCTGATTTCTGGCTCAAAGCTTAAGATAGGGCTGAATTTCTAAGCCATGTTTCTCAACTTTGGCAATGTCAAGGTATGTGAACTTCAGCTCCCAGAATTCCCCAACCAGCCATGCTTTCTATTCCTTCTATTACCCAGCCCAGTCTTTGAGTAACAGAGGCCATCTTCAATTTATGCATCACTTACTTGGAGTTGGGGTTTTCTGGAACGCTGACAAAGGGTCCTTTCTGAGTTAATTCCGTTCCCACCTCCTTCTTCACCCTTGAGTAGTCAAGCAACAGGTGTCCGTGTGACCTCCTTTAGAGCAGTGTTTCTCAATATTGGCATCTTTAAGATGTGTGGACTTCAATTCCCAGAATTCCCCAAACTCACCTCTTTTTCTGCTAATGGTGCACGGATACACCTAGGCTCCATCTAGGGGCAAAATTCAAGATGGCGGACACACCCTGAGCAATTGTAGCCCCACCCCCTTTTTATTGGGAATTGTAGCTGCCACACGGATGCCAGAAAAGGGCAGGGCTTTGCTTGCATGGATGCACCTGCCATCTTGACTTTTTTGACCTCCCCTGTGGACACCCCTGCAGATCAAAGCCCCAATATCTGAGGCGATGATAAAATGTGGAGAAAGGAAGGTCACCTCTCAGTCTGACACCAAGAAGGCTTATGAGAGCCAAGTGCATCTTCTACCATGGCTGAAGCTGACCCAGAATCCTGCCTCGTCTTATCCTTTCTCCAAAAAAGGAAGACTGAAGGTTGAGTGAAAACTTCACAGCTGAGGCCATCTCCTGGGTTCAGCCCTAATGTCATTTGTTTCATTGTGGCATACATGAACCCCATCGCTGTGTCTCAGACAACCCTAGCTTAGCAGGATGTCTGAACCCAACCATTGTTTTATATAACAAATGGTAGTTAGAACCAACCACAACCTAGGATTACAGGTAGTCCTCAACTTACAACAATTTGTTGAGTGACTGTTCAAGTTACAACGGCACCAAAAAAAAAAAAAGCGACTTATGACCGTTTTTCACATTGATGACCGCTGCAGCGTCCCCACAGTCGCGTGATCAAAATCCAGACGCTTGGCAACTGACATGTACTTATGACGGTTGCAGTGTCCCGAGGTCACGTAATCCCCTTCTGCGACCTTCTGACAAGCATTGTCGGTGGGGAAGCCAGATTCACCGAACAACCGTGCTACTAATTTAACAGCTGCAGTGATTCACTTAACAACGGTGGCAAGAAAGGTCATAAAATGGGACAAAACTCACTTAACAACTGTCTCGCTTTGCAACAGAAATTTTGGGCTCAATTTGCGGTCATATATTGAAGACAGGGTGGATAAAAATCAATGATTTTTTTTAAAAAAAATCAAAAAAATCTGATTTTTTTTTATTTAAATCGGATTTTTTTAATTTAAATCGGATTTTTTTATTCAAATCAGATTTTTTTTTTATTTTTATTGAATTTATTTTAATAAAAATCTTTTGGGGTAAAAATCTATCGTAAGATAGTTTTCTATTTAAGATACATAAATAATTTAGTTTATTCAGCATGAAATGCAGCTTAGTTATGTAGCATGAGGCTGTATATTCTGCAACACTGGGACTATCGGTGAGTCAACAGCGGGTCAAAGGAGTAGCAGAGATGACAGTTGCTCTTTAAATATTATGATTTAAATCGAGTTGATTTAAATCAAGCCTTTTTACTAGTGATTTAAATCATGATTTAAATCATGATTTAAATCGACTCGATTTAAATCAAATCCACCCTGACTGAGGACTACCTCTATGCCTGAACTCAGCTGACCCTACCTTACTTTTTCGTGCTGCTTACCTTTGGCTCAAGAGGCAGAAACTCATCCATCAGGTCCTCATAGGATTCTTCTCCCACGGGGCTCTCTCTCCGGGGAGTGGCCCCCCGCCAGTTGCCCACCAAGACGGGGATCTTACTGCCCGATGGGACCTTCAGCCGCTTCCTTCTAATGTCCTTCAGATTTTTCAGCGCTTCCGAGGCTAGTTCCGATTCTGGCAAAGTATCCAATGATAGCAGGGAACACGACTCGACGTCCCCCAAACTATGGCACCGCAGAGAGGCTTTGGAGTCCATGCAGCACACGGTGGGCATGCTTTGCGACTTGTCCCGGCAGAGGGGGAAGATAGGGGAACACGTTCCCAGCCGCCTCGGTGTCCGGCACACCCACTCATAATTGTTGTCGTCCACCCTCAGCCCATGGCAGCTGCGACATTGGCGGTTCCGACCCGGGGTGCCTGGCTGGCTGCTGTCAGGGGCGTCAGCCCAGCACTCATATTCGGAGAGGGCCATATCATCCTGCAGGAGGCGCTGGTACTGCACTTGAGGCAAATCCGCTATGCTGGCTGAGATCTCTTGGCCCGTGTAGGACACGGAGGCCCCGTTATCTGGAAACCGCCGCGTGTAAATATGGCGCAGCGAGCGGGCCAACTGGTCCTTCTCCGAAAGCAGGCGCTGGAGGCGCTCAATGGAGAGAGCTTGAACCCGGGCGATGACCGTGTCGAAATGGTAAACCCGCCCCAAGACCTGGGCGCATTTCCCACATAGGAATTCTCCGCGCCCATCTCCACGCTGCGGAAGCTCTTGGTCAAGGACGTAGGACAGTATCACCAGCAGGTTGGGGCGTGAGCTGTTATTGCTCCGGCTGAAAAGCCACCGCCGATGATTCCCACGCAGCACGGTGCCACAAAGGCGGCAGAAATTGTTGGGGCTCTCCATGAATTCAGAAGCGCTGGAAGCAGAACAGAAAGCAATCTTTTATTTCCAGTTTTTCTCAGACTTCCATGGACCCAATCCCGAAGGTGCTTTTTCGGGAGGCAACTGGACTTTCTTCTTGTTGTTGTTTTTGAAGACGTTTCCCTTCTCATCTGAGAAGCTTCTTCAGCTCTGACTGGATGGTGGGGGAATGGAAGGATTTATATTCCTTGCAGTCAGCTGGTCATTATAAATCCTTCCATTTCCCACCATCTAAACTAAACTCAAGGCCCGGGGGCCAGATCCGGCCCACAGATCTGGTCTGTGGGGCTGCCCTGGAAACAGGGAAGGACCGGCCTGTGGTGTCTCTGCCAGTGAAAACGGAGCTCCGGAGGTCTGCAGGAGGGTTGCAGGAGGCCGTCGCAGTCGGAAACGGAGCTCGGGAGCCTGTTTTCATTGGCAGAGCGCTTGGGCCGCCACAGACGCCCCTGACACGAGTGACGTCGAGCTGGCCATGCCCACCCCAGCCACACCCATCCCGCCCCTCCAAGGTCAAACACAACCCTGATGCGGCCCTCAATGAAATCGAGTTTGACACCCCTGATCTAATCAGAGTTGAAGAAGCTTCCTGGATGAGAAGTGAAAGGTCTTCAAAGAAAAACAAAAAGAAAAAAGTTTTTTTTTTTTTTTGCTTCCTGAAAAAGCACCTTTGGGACAAGCATGACCTGAATGACTGAGAATCTCCATAGACTTCCATGGACCCAGAGAGTTTTTGATGGTGATATCTCTGTTTTATATATGAATAAGAAATGTTAAAGAGTATTTACAAGCTTTGACATGATGGCATATATGCTATCAGCCTCTGCAGTGAGGTTCCTTAAAAAAAAACGACTACAGGAAGTCCTCGACCTACGACCACAATTGAGCCCAACATTTCTGTTGCTAAGTGAGATATTGAATTCGCCTACAGTTGTTAATTAGTAGCATGGTTGTTAAGTGAATCTGGCTTCCCCATTAACTTTGCTTGTCAGACGGTCACAACAGGTGTGTGCCCAGGATACTGCAACTGTCGTAAATATGAGTCAAAAGGGCCTAGTGGCTCAGCAAACTGATAGCATTGTGATTAACATCTGCTGCCTCCAATTACTGCAGGTTCAAATCTTACCAGGCTCAAGGTTGACTCAGCCTTCCATCCTTTCCAAGGTAGGTAAATTGAGGACCCAGTTGTGGGGGCAATAAGCTGACTTTGTATAAAAAATATACAAAAGAATGAAGGCTATTGCTTAGCGCATTGTAAGCCGCCCTGAGTCTCCGGAGAAGGGTGGCATATAAATCAAATTTAAAAAAAAAATTTTTTTATCACATGGCCATGGGATGCTGCAACGATCGTTAAGTATGAAAAAATAGTTATACTGTATATACAGGTAGTCCTTGACTTACAACAGTTCATTTAGTAAACTGTTCAAAGCTCCAATGGCACAGAAAAAAAGTGACTTATAGCCATTTTTCACACTTATGACCATGACATGAATAAAATTCGGATGCTTGGCAACCGGTTCATATTTATGACCGTTGCAGTGTCCCGAAGTCATTGGAATCCCCCTTTAGTGACCTTCTGACAAGCAAAAGTCAATGGGGAAGCCAGGTTCACTTAACAACCAGGTCACTAATTTATCAACCTGGAGTGATTAGCTTAACAACGGTAGCAAGAAAGGTTGTAAAATGGGGGCAAACCTCACTTCGGAAATGTCTCGCTTAGCAACATCAGTTTTGGGCTGAATTGTGGTCGTAAGTCAAGGACTACCTATACTGTAGTGGGCAGGGACAGGAGTACATGGGGGGGGGCTTCTGATGATTTAGCAACTGAAATTTTGGGCTCAATGATGGTCGTAAGTTGAGGACTATTTGTACACAAAGGTTCCCTCAAGGGGTGGTTTTTTTAAAAAAATGAAAATGGTGACAATGATGTGACTGAAGAGCCATCTACGCATTGGACATAAAAATGGGTGGAGCTTTTATTGAACCACCATGGCTGCCATTTTGACTTTTTTGACCACTCTCTGTAGATCTCTGCATCTTGGTCCACAAGATGAACCAAAAAAAAAAAAAAAAAACCCGAGCCACCACAGATTTCTACTGCAAACCTTCCCATTTTATACTACAAAACTGATTCTCCAAACGTGACTCTTCACACAACCAAAAACCAGAAATTTATGGACAAGAAGGAAGTTTGGAGAAAACGGCAAGCAAGCAAAATAATCTTCCTGAAAAACATAAGTAGGTATCCCCCGACCCAACCCCCAACACAAAGAGATCAAAGTAATTGTGCCTGACCGGGGAAGAGCAAAAATCATAAAAGCGTGCTTTAAAAGGCATAAGGAATATTCTATGCTGTGATTTCGTTCCAGGTCTTATAGATGTAGTAATTACAGAGGGTGGGGAAACACAGTGAAAAAATACCCAAGCTTTCATCCCTTTTCCTTGCTCAGAAAGACTGTCTGGGTCAGGCAAGTAGGACATACAAGCTTCAAAGGAAGACCCGGCTGTTTTCAGATGAGACCCTGGCCCAGAATCAGGGGTGAAATGCTCCCGGTTCAGACCGGATCGCCCGATCCGGTAGCGATGGAGGCGGATGGTTCGGAGAACCGGTAGCAAAAATCCCTGCCCTCTCCCATGCCCAGCTGAACCGCACAATCATCAAAGGCTTTTTTTAAAAAAAAATTTAAAAACATTTTTTTCTACAACCTCTTTGGCTGAAAAAATGCTTTTAAAAGTAAAAAAAAAAAGCCTCTGATGATCGCGTGGCTCAGCTGGGATCGTCAAAGGGATCGTCAGCTGATGATCCCAGCTGAGTTGCCTGATCGGCAGAGCCTTTTTTTTCTTTTAAAAGCCTCTGACGATCCAAGCTGAGTTGCCTGATCGGCGGAGGCTTTTAAAAGAAAAAAAGCTTCTGCCAATCAGGCAACTCAGCTGGGATCGTCAGAGTCTTTTGAAAGCATTTTTTTGCAACCTCTTCGCCAAAGGTTGTAGAAAAAATGGTTTTAAAACAAAAAAAAAAAAAATTGGCCACACCCACCCAGTCACATTACCTCCCCCATCAAGCCACACCCACAGAACCAATAGTAACAAATTTTAGATTTCACCACTGGCCAGAATCCAAGAGTAATCAATCAATCAATCAATCAGAATAGAGCTGGAAAGGTCCTTGGAGATCTTCTAGTCCAGGGGTGAAATGTTACCGGTTTGGGCCAGTTCGCCTGAACTGGTAGTAAAAAAAATGCAAAAAAAAAAAAAAGGTTCCGAGGATCACTCAGCTGATCATCGGAACTTTTTTTAACTTTTTAAGCATTTTTTTTACTACCGGTTCTCCGGAACTGGTAGTTAAAAATGCTTTTAAAAAGTCTTTTTTAAAAAAGGTTCTGACGATTGCGTGGCACAGCTGTGATCATTGGAACCTTTTTTTTTACTTTTTTAAAGCATTTTTTTACTACCTATTCGCCCGAACCGGTAGTAAAAAATGCTTTAAAAAACTTTTTAAAAAGGTTCCCAAGATCGCGCACCACAGCTGATTCCCCTCCCCCCCAGTGTTCTACTTACCTTCCCAAGCCTCCTTTTGGTGTGTATTGTGCATGCGCGCGCAGGGCACATTTGGTGTGAACTGCCAGCGAACCAGTAGCAAACTGGTTCAGATTTCACTACTGTTCTAGTCCAACCCCTTGCTCAAGCAGGAGACCCTATAGTACTGTAGGAAGTTAGCACCCACCCCTTTCCTAGAAGAATGAAATATTTTAGGAAATATTAAAAGAGGCAGAATATTATGTTTCCCTGGATGAGAAATGGAGAAGCATGTTTTAAAGAGGAAGCAGCTCCCATTTTCCTGCCCCCACCCTTTGTCAATGGGACAGAGGCAGAAACTCAATCTTTGTCAATGGGCCATCATCTGCAACACAATAGGACCCATCTAGAACAGAAACTCACCACATGACACCTGGGAAGATTACATCAGCCAGCAAGGCTAGCTAAGACCCCCACCCCCTGGGAGTCTGACAACCAATCAGGATACTCTTTCTGGGCCCCAGGAAGTTCAAAGCCAGAGAAGGCATAAAACCCGGGGACTCACTGCGTCTCACCCCCTTTTCTGTTCAGGAACTCAAGCCATGTGATCCTGTCCACCATTAAACCATCTTTTCAAGCAGTCTCCATGTTTCCAGTGTCTTTTTCCCCACTTGGAGCTGAACCCAGAAGGATATTTCTTCCTACAGTACCATTTCAAATGATTGTCCAGTCTCTTCTTAAAAACCTCCCGTGATGAAGCACCCACAACTTCTGAAGGAAAAGTTGTTCCACTGGTTAATTGTTCTAATTGTCAAGAAATTTCTCCTTAGTTCTAAGTTGCTTCTCTCCTTGATTAGTTTCCACCCATTGCTTCTTGTCCTGCCCTCAGGTGCTTTGGAAAATAGTTTGACCCCACTCTTCTTTGTGGCAACCCCTGGGATACTGGAACACTGCCATCGTGTCTCCCCTAGTCCTTCTTTCTCATTAAACTAGACCCGTGATGGCGAACCTATGGCAGAGCTACCAGTGGGCACGCGGGCTCAGCTCCGGCGTGCATGTGCGCACTGGCCAGCTGATTTTCGGGCCTTCTGGGCCACCGGAAGTAGGGAAACAGGTTGTTTTCTGCCTCCGGAGGGCCTCTGTGTGTGTGGGGAACACCCGTTTTTCTCTCTCCCTAGGTTCCAGAGGCTTTCTAGGAGCCTGGGGAGGGTGAAAACAGCCTTCCCCACCCACCTGGAGGCCTTCCAGAGGCCGGAAACGGCCCGTTTGTCAACTTTCTAGAAAGCCTCTGGAGCCTGGGAAGGGCAAAAAACAGGCCTACTGAGCCCACCGTCCCATCACATGCCAAAAGCAGGGGGAGCGCGGGGGGGTTACGTGCACATGCGTGGGGGACGGGGCGCATAGAATTATGGGTGTGGGCAGGCATGGCTGCACACCCCCCACCGGCAGCCCCCTCGCTTTTGGCACGCGATGGCAAAAAGGTTAGTCATCACTGAACTAGACAAACCCAATTCCACCAACTGATATATTTAGCCTCCAGCGCCCTAATCATCTTTGTTCCTTTTCCCTAACACTTTCGATTTTCTTTGGAGAGCACAACTGTGGACAAGAAAGCCCCACTTGGATCACCAAGAAAGGAGGCAGATGGTAATCGAATAATAAGAGGCTTAAAGGAAAAGATCAATAGAGGAAAGGAATTACATAAGGTTGGTTCCCTGTCATAAATGTTTGCATGCATGGATACATCCCATATGAAACTCTCTTCCAATGTTTACAAAACTGATAAGGCTAACAAGTGTGTGTGTGTGTGTGAGAGAGAGAGAGAGAGAGGCAGACAGAGAGAAGGAGAGGAGCATGAAGCTGTCTTATTTTAAAGGGAAGACTCCACAGGTCATGCTCCAGTTTAAAAATGAAAGTAGCGGACACATTTTCCCACAAATATGACGTAACTTACACAATCAAGCGCATTAAAATACAACAAAGCTAAAAGCCTTCCAGTCCCATCAGGGTTCATGTCACCCAACCAGTACATCTTTGCAGACCAAACCCCAGAACCTCCCAAATCAACAGGTCACCCTGCTGGTTTCCAGCTGGCCTGGAGCAAATCTGCGTAGCCACCCGACAGGTACCTACTTCTGTCCTTAAGAATACGGCCTTTCTCTGCTCTCAGCCCTGCCCAGATTCAGAAACAGGAAGAACCAGCTGCCGAGTCAGGCTTCTGGTCCCTTTAGCCTAGCGATGTCACCTTCCAGAGATGCCACAAACCCCACTCTTGTCCCTTTGGCGTGCAGTTTGGAAATCAGGATTTGCAAACCAAAGCAGAGCCAGGAGACCAGCTTACAGCAAACTTCTTGGGCTGGATTTTGAGCAGACCAAGAAGGGCTGAAGAAGGAGGAAGCCCTCGCCCCATGGAAACTTCCTTCCTACTCCCCAGTTTGGGAAAGGAGGGGAGGAACCATTCCTTGGAGAGAATTGGGGGGAAGGGATATTTCTCATCGGCTACCACTCCTTCCCTCTTACCTTTTCTCCAGGCCTTCGGCCACTCCACCCAGAGCAAAGGGCAGGAGATCGGAGCACACCTGGCTCAGAAACTCCGCCTCCCAAGGGGGGGAGGACGCAGGGAGGGGCTTCTCCTTGGATAAGCGTTTGGCCTTTCCACCTTCTCCCCTTGCAGGTGCTGGGAGGGGCTAAATAGAAGCTTTGCACTGCTTCTCCCCCATCTAGATGATAGAAAAAGGTTACTTCCAAGAAGCTTCCCGGATGAGAAGCAAAAGGTATGTAAGTCACAGAATTGGAAAGTACCTTGGAGGTCATCTAGTCCAACCCCCTGCTCACTGCCGATCTTTCTGATCGACAAGCTCAGTGTCTTAGCCACTGAGCCACCTTAGGTCTTCAAAAGAAAAACTCCAAGAAAATCTTGGGGAAAAAAAGCATGACAACCATGACCTGGATGATTGAGAATCTCCATAGACCGAAAAGGTTACTACTACTACCTCTTTGTAATCTTTGATCTGGCCGGATGATCAGATCCTTTACTCGGGGCATGAAATGCCCCGAAATAAAACCTTTGCTTCCACCAAATTATTCCATTTGCAAAACTTGCCTCCTTCCCCCTCTAACATTTTTGGAGACGCACCTTAAAACACCCGCGCGTACACCACCCGTGTTTCCTCTGCCATTGCAACAGGTAGAAAAAATCAACAACAACAACAACAACAACAATAATAATAATAATAATAATAATAATCTCTCCTTGCTGTATCGAGCTGCATCTGACTCACGCTTGCTGGCTGCGGGGGCGCCCCCCCCCGACTCTCTCTCTCTCCGAAGCGATCCCTTTAAACGAGATCGCTCCACCCCAGCCCTCGGCGAAGAGGATCAGAGTGATCGGAAGGGATTCCCGGCTTGTCCTCTTAACCCTCTCGCGCGTCGAGAAAAACCACACAGTGTAAAAAGCCTCACTTCCGGGTTTTTAAGAAACTTCGGGAGAAGATCCGACCTAAGCGCCAAGATCCCAGTGGATCCCTCTCCCCTTGCAAGATCGAGCCCCGTTTTCCGCGATCCACCGCTCTGGATTCTTCTTTGCCTGCGTTAAAAGTCCCCTTCCACCACCCACCCACTCACCCCGGGCCCTCGCCCGCTTGCCTTTGCGCCTCCGGGCTTCCTGGCGGATCTGGTTTGCACGGGATCTCTTCGCGGATCGTGTGAAAGCTCGCTCCGTGCTCGAAGTAGAGCGGCGTAACGATTTGCCCCAGCACAGCAGCAACCCTTTCAGATCTGGGCACGTGGTTCCTTGAGCACAGAGGCGAATCCCCGAGCTGCTTCCTTTAGGAAGCCCAGACGAGTTCACTGCACCGTCTTGCTACCATCTAGAGGCGATCCGGAGTTTTGCAGGCCGGATCTCAGCCACGCTTTCTTTTTTTTCCCGCCCCCACCGCCTTTCCCCGTCGGGAATCTGGCAATCTGGGCGCACCAGGTTAGCAGTTCTCGGACGCGCCGCCAGAGGGAGCCCCGGCGCCAGATCTGGAAGCGGCGAGGATTTTATATAGAGAGAGAGAGAGAGCCTTTGCTCACCTGAAGACCGGCCGGTTCCTGCCACGTCGCGCCCTCGGCCTCCAGTCCGCCCTGCCTCTTGACGCTGGCTGCAGCCTTGCAAAAGCCACCCGGAGCGTGTTTTTGACGCCCGACCTGCTGTGGAAAAAAAAAAAGCTTTGGGTCGTGGGAAGCCTGCAAAAGGGCAATGGCTGGCAAGCCAGGCTCAAAAGAGGGAGAGGGACCTTTCCAGGAGAAAAAAACAAATGGTCTAGTTGGGAACTTTCTCTCCATCCCAGCATTTTTTTTTTTGGGGGGGGGGGGGGGGGGCAAGGGAACTAACCAGCGGGGTGACTGCATGTAGTCCTCGATTTACGACCACAGTGGAGCCAATGGTCACATGATCATTATTTAGGATTTAGCAGAGGTACTTGTCTACCGGGCTTTTAACTGCTTGCAGTACTGTACTAATCTACCCATTTATTTTTGCAAGCACTGATCTACTCATGTATTTTTGCAGGCACTGGTCTCCCCATTTATTTTTGCAGGCACTGATCTACTCATGTATTTTTGCAGGCACTGGTCTCCCCATTTATTTTTGCAGGCACTGATCTACTCATGTATTTTTGCAGGCACTGGTCTACCCATTTATTTTTGCAGGCACTGATCTACTCATGTATTTTTGCAGGCACTGGTCTACCCATTTATTTTTGCAGGCACCGGTCTACTCATTTGTTTTCTTTTAACACTGATCAGCTGTAGGGCGGCCCTTTGAAGCCCCACGGCAAGAGTTTAAATAGTTTTTTCCCCTCTAACCATCAGCTGGGACACAGGAGGGAGCAATAGATTGGGGGTGGGGCCAAATAAAAGGTAAGAATAACGTGGGGGGTGGGGGGGCAGAATCGGTTCGGTGACGTCATATCATCACCGCTACCGGCTCGGCGGAACCGGGAGGAAACCACCACTGGTTCCAACCAGTGTTACCACCAGTTTTCTTCACACATGCGCTTTGCGTGCGATCCCCGCAAGTGCATTAAGTTTCTGCCCAGCTGAGGTGCGGTAATCCACTCTGCCGCGCCTGTCAGCTGGGCTAAAAAACAAGAAATAAAGGTAGGAATAAAGCGGGGGCGGGAGGAAGGGCCCAGCTCCCAGTCAAAGAGAACCAGTTCGGTGATGTCACATCATCACCACTACTGGTTCAGCCGAACCGGGCCGAACCAGAAGCAACCCACCACTGAATGGAGCCCCACATTTCTGTGACTAAGTGAGACATTTGTTAAGGGAGTCTTGTGCCCCCCATGCCCCCGTACGGCTTTTCTTGAGACTTCTCAGGAAACAACTGAATGAAAAACTGCAGGTGACCTTCTACCGCAGCATCATAGAGAGTATCTTAACTTACTGCACCTGTGTATGGTTTGCTAATTGCATAGTGGCAGATAGGACAGCGCTCCAGAGGGTTAACATCATTGCCCAGAGGATCATTGGTTGCCCCCTCCCCTCTTTGGAAGAGCTTTATAGCTCCTGCTGCCTTAAGAAAGTTCAAAACATTCTTAAAGATCCATCTCATCCTGGGCACCCTTTTTTTTTTTTGAACTATTACCATCTGGCAGACGGTACAGGATAATAAAAACAAGGACAAATAGGTTGAAAAACAGCTTCTATCCCAGGGCAGTAACCATACTGAATTCTACTGTATATTGCAATATTAATGCAATATCAGGAGTTTTCAATTCAATTATATAGAATGCAAAAGGTGTGTGTTTTTATATGTATAATGTACACTGGAGATGGCATTTAATTTTGTTGTACGAGGTGCAGTGACAAAGTAAGCTTAATTAATTTTCCTGTCACGGTGGTTCAAGTGAATCACTGCCCTTCTTAACTTAGTACCATGATTATTAAGCAGGGTGGATAAAAATCAATGATTTTTTTAAAAAAAATCAAAAAAATAAGATTTTTTTTATTTAAATCGGATTTTTTTGATTTAAATTGGATTTTTTTTTATTTAAATTGGATTTTTTTGATTTAAATCAAATTTATTTTAATAAAAAACTTTTGGGGTAAAAATCTATCGTAAGATAGTTTTCTATTTAAGATATATAAATAATTTAGTTTATTCAGCATGAAATGGAGCTTAGTTATGTAGCCTGAGGCTGTATATTCTGCAACACTGGGACTATCGGTGAGTCAACAGCGGGTCAAAGGAGTAGCAGAGATGACAGTTGCTCTTTCAAGATTATGATTTAAATCGAGTTGATTTAAATCAAGTCTTTTTACTAGTGATTTAAATCATGATTTAAATCGACTTGATTTAAATCAAATCCACCCTGTTGTTAAGCAAATCTGGCTTCCCCGTTGACTTTGCTTGTTGAAAGGTTGAAAAAGGGGATGGCATGATCCTGGGACATTGCAACTGTCATAAATACGAATCAATTGCCAAGTGTGTGAATTTTGATCACGTGACTATGAGCATGCTACACCGGTCGTAAGTGTGAAAAAGAGGTTTTTTAAGGTCAGGTTTTTTTCAGTGCCGTTGTAATTTCGGTCACTAAACCGTTCGAAATTACAACCATTAACTGTTCATTGTAAATCGAGGACTAACTGCACATTATGGAACGATAAGCTGAAAAACATTCAACATCCAGTCCCAAAGGCGCTTTTTTATGAGGCAACTGGACTTTCTGGGGGTTTTTTTGAAGACGTTTCGCTTCTTATCCAAGGGTAATAAGGGGGGGTGTGTGGCCAGTTCGACATCACTCATGTCGAGCACCCTGCCAGCAAAAACAGGCTCCTAAATTCCGTTTTTGGCTGCCATGGCCTCCTGCAACCCGGCCCTCCCGAGCTCCGTTTTCGCTGGCAGAAGCCCCATGGGCCAGTCCTTCACCGTTTCCAGGGCGGCCCTGTGGGCCAGACCTAAGTACCCCATGGGCTGGATCCGGCCCCCAGGCCTTGAGTTCGACACCCCTGCTTTAGGAGAAGATCTAGTTCTCTGGAAAAAGCTGTAATGCTGGGAATGGTGGAAGGAAAAAGAAGAGGATGACGAGCAGGAAGAATGGATAGATTCATTTAAGGTGATGCAGAAAATCTATCTCAGTAGTTGGTAACAGCCTATGCTGAGTTGATGGCACTTAATCAATCAATGAATCGATCAACCAATCACATATTCAATTGCTTCCAATCATTTGGCAGTTCTGTCTAGAACAGTGATCGTCAGCCTTGGCATCTTGGAAGATGTGTGGACTTCAACTCCCAGAATTATCCAGGCGGCATGACTTGGCTGGGGGATTCTGGGAGTTGAAGTCCACACATCTCAAAGCTGACCCATTTGTCAGACACACTAATTTAGGTGGTTTCTAATAGGACTAATAAAAGATTCTGCTAAAATTGTTTGTTAAGAGACAGCTCAAAGCCAATGTTCCTGGAGGTCATGTAGAAAGTATTGCCTAGAACTGAAAATTCTCCAAAACGTAGCACTAGGCCTCATCTCCTCGATTCTATTGGACACAAATGGCTCATATTGGCACAGTAATTCGTCACAAGAATATATGCTAGTGTAACCTGGCTATCTCCTTAGGTCACACACACCCGTCCTTTGAATGGCCTTTTAACCATTCTAGGTTAAATCTGGGGTTTGATTTGCCAGAATGGAACAAACATCACTTCAAGTATAGCTTACACCTTGATTTATTAAACCAATCTTCCTCAACCTCAGAAACTTTAAGATGGATGGACTTTCAGAATTCCCCAGCCAGCCATGTTGGCTGGAGAATTCTGGGAGTTGAAGTCCACCCATGTTAAAGTTGATAAGGTTGAAAAACAAAGTATTAGATCAAATCCAGGCTGCCTCCTGGAATCATAGGTGCTCCGGGAAGCTTTCAATCCAAGGCTAAGCAGCCATGTGACTGGAATGATTTGAGGATCTTATCCTGGGAAGAGATTTGGAACAGAAGATCTCCAAAGTCCTTTCCAACCTCAGCATTCAATCATCATCATCATCTTCTTTTAACAACTCCATAATCCCTTACGGGGTAGAGTCTGGGCAACTGAATGGAGCTGAGTGTTTACTGGCCGGATGCCCTTCCTGTTGCCAATGTGGAGTGTTATTCAGCAGATTATTCACTGAGTTATTCTTCTCACTGTGCTCAGAGAGAGAAATATCTGCCTCTACCTGGGATCGAACTCACAGCCTCCTGATTGTGAGGCAAGAGCTCTACCTCTAGGCCACCGCTCAACCCCCAGCATTCAATGAGCTTCTAAATTCCAGTTGCATTTTTGGGGGAGAAGAGAAAATGCGATTATGGTCAGAGTGTTGTAGAACAGGGGTCACCAACCTTTCGGACCTCAGGGACCACTAAATTCATAATTTTAAATCCTGCGGACCACTAATATGATCTGCCTAATGACCGGTTGGGTGGGTATGGCTAGGTGGTCATGTGACTGGTTGGGCATGGCCAACTTGATGTCACTCATATCGAGGGATGCCTTGCCAACCTCTACTCGTCCCTCCCCTCCCAGCCACTCCTCGCCTGCCCGCCTGGGCTCCTTAGGGCCCCAACAGGAAGCAGTTGTTGGAGCTAAGCAGCCACCATGAGAAAAGTTGGCAAAACAGCTGGCTCAGTTCAAATTGGATCTGGCCAAGAAGAAGGCTCAGCAGAAGCACCTCACTGAGGACTATGAACATAGGCTTTCCAAGCAGAGGGAAGACCTGTGGGAGTGCAAGGCCAGGTACTGCCAGGCTGCCAGGTACCAGGAGGCTGAAGCAGACCCCGAGTCGGAATTTCTTTCCCCCCCCCCCGACCCACACAAAAACACCCCAAGGGGGGAGACTCTGCAGGAACACAAATGTTCATTGCATGTATCTGGCCCAGGGGCCATAGTTTGAGGACCCCTGATTAAGTGCAATATAAAAAATGCAAATAATTTTTCTGAGGACCACCAAAATTTTCTCATGGACCACCAGTGGTCCACGGACCACTAGCTGGTGACCGCTGTTCTAGAAGCTACATGAATTTACAGTGAAGATATGTCAGCCTTTAATACTGCTACCTCTATGCGATTCACATTTGTTCTTGAAAAAAGAAGCTTATCATAAGGCAAACGGTGAAACTAAACCAAAGGAAGGCTTAAAATGGAAAGAGATCCAAGAATAGTGTTTTGTAATTTTATTGGTGTGAATCCTGCTTTTCCTTCTCCCCTCTTGTTTCTTCCCCAGGTAAAGAATGGGGATGAAAAATTATTTAAAACAACAACAACCTTATTTGCATTGTACAAGTGTGTCTGATACACATTTGTCTTGATCATTCAAACCTGATAGCAATGTTCCAATATTTGAGAGGCTCCTACAAAAAAGAGGAGGGGGGATGTCAAAATATTTTCCAAAGCACCAAAAGGCAAGATGAGAAACAATGGATTGAAACTAATCAAGGAGAGAAGAATTAAGGAGAAACTTCCTAACAGTGAGGACAATTGACCAGTGGAACAGCTTGCCAGCAGAAGTTGTGGGTGCTTCATCACTGGAGGCTTTCAAAAAGAGATTGGACAACCATTTGTCTGAAAGGGTCTCCTGCTTGAACAGGGGGTTGGAGTAGAAGACCGCCAAAGTCCCTTCCAATTCTATTATTCTATGTATCTATGTCTCAAATAATAATAAAAGTAATATGTACTCTGATCAAGCCACAATTCCTCTGTGTTATCCTTTCCAGATTGAAGATTTGACAAGATTTGATAAGATTTTTGAAATACTTCTAGGGTAAGTGCCCCAGACCAACAGTAAACCAGGTATCCTGCCACACTTAGTACAGAGTGAATGTGGAGATTTATTTACTTCCCACCTTTATTATTTTAATAAACAACTCAAGGTGGAAAACATATGTAGATACACTTCCTTCCTTCTATTTTCCCCACAACAACCCTGTGAGGTGGGTTGGGCTGAGAGAGAGTGACTGGCCCAAGGTCACCCAGCTGTCTATTGTGGCTAAGGCAGCACTAGAACTCACAGTCTCCTGGTTTCTAGCATGATGGCTTAACCACTAAACCAAGCTGGCTCTCTATACTTATTTATGTATGAATGAAGGAACGGCCTTGGAGAGAAAATGGATTGGGATGAATTGCTTGTTTTCTGGACTACCTGTAGCAAATTAGCAAGTATTTCTGATCCCCAATTTTTTTATTTTTTTATTTTTGCAAAAAGCAACAAAACAAGGAACACACCTCTTCAGATAATCCTGCCTCACCGTAACAGTCTGAGGTAATATCACACTCTTGTATGGAGAGAGGTTGTTCTAATATTCAAATCAAAAGACACTTGAGAGTCTCTTGTTTGATTCTCAGAGTTTTCTCTCAAAATTATTTTTTCCTTGAAAACCTGATCCTATCCCCACCTTGCTGGAGGGCATCAAAAAAGTCACAAGTGCTTTTAGTTTGATAGACTGGCAAATTTCTAGTCCAGTGGTGGGATCCTCCCTGTTTAATAACCGGTTCAGTGATCACATGCTTTGCGCACGCCCACACCTAACGCATACTGTGCGTGCGTGCACATTTTGAAGAAATCTTCACTTCCGTGTTTCTTCGGAGGAGTAACACAGCTGATTCGTGCGGCAATTAGCTCTGCTGCGCAAATCAGCTAAGGAGATAAAGGTACCATGTTTTCCTGAAAATAAGCCCTTCCCCAAAAATAAGCCCTCCCCTGAAAATAAGCCCTCCCTGAAAATAAGCCCACCCTAGAAAATAAGCCCTCTCTAAAAAGATTTAAACGCATGCGCAGCCGGTCCCCGCCATTTCCTCTGGTTAGGGAGACAGCTGGAAATCAGGTAAGATGGCAAGAAGATCCCCGTCTTGCTCCACGTGCCCTAAAATAAAAAGACCTCCCCGAAAATAAGGCCAAGCGCTTATTTCGGGGTTCAGAAAAATATAAAACAGGGCCTTATTTTTGGGAAAACACGGTAGGAAAATAGCGTGGGCAGGTGGGCCCATCTGATCGTCGGAGCTACCGATTCACCCGAACCGATAGAATCCCACCACTGCTCTAATCCCTCTGTGTCAAATTTGTGGGTCGCTTTATTTACTGGAAGGCAACTCAGTTGTGTCACTTCCTCCTAAACAAGCAAAATGGAGAATTTGGGGATACCCAAAGCCAAAGGTGGATGCCCAGAATCTCTAGTGGTTCAACGCCCCCATCATGGTTAAACTGTAAACCAGAGCTCACAAACCATAATGACTGGAAGTCTTTATGAAGGATAGAAGCCAGCTGGAAATACGTAAAAGGGGATTTCAGAAGAAAAACTTTTAGTAACTTTTTTAAGCCAACGTTTTCAAGTAACAGGATTGTATCACTTTAAACTACAGGTATGTGTGTGTCACATTCTTGATTGCTTCCCCCAAAGAATATTTTCACTGTAAGAAGGTTGCCAAGTTCATTTGTAAAGACTTTTTACATGAAGTACACAGCTGTAAGCTTCCAGATGCTGCTAAACCACCAGCAGCCCCCAGAATCTGGGACTTAAGTTCAGAAACATCTGGAAGGCAAAAGATACTTTACACACACCTCATGTCTAATGATAAGCATCCGCTTGGAATCTCAGCTTAAATTTAACTCATTTCCCCCTTCATACCTGATCTAATGTTAAAAGTTAAACCTGAGTCCATGTAAACATCTTATTGTAACTTGATAAAAATGTAAGAGTTTAATACTGTTTGCACGCAAAGCTATGAAGCTTCTGCTCTAGAAACAGGGAGAAAGAAAGGTCACCTTATTGAAAGTTCTGGTCTCTTAAAAATGGCTAGTCACTCTTAAATACACATTTTTTTAAAAAATAAAATCAAGATCATGAACATTTTTATCTAAATTGGCTTTCTGTTGCCATCCTGAGGTTGTGCTTCTAAGGAGAGAGGAAATATCGTATACACCGATCCAATCTGCCCTCCCAAAGTCAATTGATAATTTATAATATTGATTTTGATGTATAACTGGAGGCAGGGATCCTTGAGCTATTTCCAGCTTGGTTATGTAAAGAAACACACACACAAAAATATGCTTTCCGCTGGAACTCTTCAGTTATTTGGGTTTTCTGGCATTCCATTGGTGTTTTCTTTAGTGGCGTCAAACTGGATTCTGGATCAAAGTTTACACATTTACTTTTCTTCCCACTCTGGTGAAAGTCAAAGCAATAATTGGAGCACAAAACTCAAATTAACTGAGGGGATCAATGGTAAGATTTTTTTCCCCTGAATTTGTTCTCACAAACGTTGGGCTGGTCTCTTTTAAACCCAGTCCTGGGTAGCTGTTGCATTATTACAATATGAAAAATATAATCTACGCAACTAAAACATTTCCAAACTGGAGATCAAATGACGCTAAACACCAGAGTTGAAACCTAAAAAGAGTAAATATCTCCAGTTCTCACAGTTACTGTGTTTCTGCCATAGGCTGGCTACTAGAAAATATGACTTTTGGATATATTTGATTACACGTAACTGTAATCCGTTTGCAGTCTTCTTTTTTGTCTGTTTGTTTTGTGTGGTAGTTTAGCCACAACAAAGGACTAAGGATCCAGTTCATTAGAGGCCTTCCACGCAGCATCTTAGAGCACCCAAATTTGCTACTAGCTTCCACCAGTCCTGCAGGGAAAAAGTTCTTCTGCTGTTGAAAAAAATAATAATAATCCATTCCTAGAAAAGTTACAGGCAGATGAATTGTTTTCACTGTGGGACGATAAATGCCAAGTTGAGGTGAGAGAACAAAGCTCAAGAGTTTTTGGACTCTCTCTCTCTCTCTCTCCTTCTTCTCCTTCTTCTTCCTCTTCCTTTTCCCTGGCTTGGCCAGCTACGTCAGCCATTTGTCAATGCATGTGTCATAGACGGTGCGGTTGGAGTGCCAGTTCGTGTGAGAGACATTGGCCATTTTGCAGAAAACAATGTCGCCACGAGCATCCAGAGTCTTCAAGCCAAACGTGTCGAGGAGGTAGACCTGAGAAAGGAGCAACAAAAACCCAAAGTTCAAACTGGGTACACCTTCAAAGCCACTGAGCAGCACCAAAACACACATTTTTGAGGGTTGCAAAGTTAATAAAATCAGTGTTTTTCAATTTTAGCAACTTTAGGATGTGTGGAGTTCAACTCCCAGAATTCCCCAGCTGGCTTCTTAAAAAGAAAGCCTTCTGTAAAAGAAAGCCTTCTCATGAGTTCAATCAAACTTCTTGAACTCGCGAGAAGGTTTTCTTTTACAGCGTGTTTCCCTGGACACAACGGTGAGGAAAGCGACGGAGCTTGAAAGGTAAGACCTGCATCCCGCTTCTCATGCCCCCCACTTGCCACCCCCAAATTGCATCCCTAAAGGGGGTGGGTGAGGGGTGAAATGCTCCCGGTTCGGACTGGATCGCCTGATCCGGTAGCGATGGAGGCGGGTGGTTCGGAGAACCAGTAGCAAAAATCCCTGCTCCCCCCAATTGCCCAGCTGTGCCGCGCAATCATCAGGGTTTTTTTTTTTTAATTTTTAAAAGCATTTTTTTCTACAACCTTTTTGGCCGAAAAAATGCTTTTAAAAGTAAAAAAAAAACGCCTCTGATGATTGTGTGGCTCAGCGGGATCGTCAGAGGCTTTTAAAGCATTTTTCTACAAACTCTTCGGCCGAAGAGGTTATAGAACAAATGTTTTTAAAAGAAAAAAAAGCCTCTGCCGATCAGGCAAGTCAGCTGGGATTGTCAGAGGCTTAAAAAAAAAAAGAAAGTCTCTGCCAATCAGGCAAGTCAGCTGAGATCGTCAGAGGCTTTTAAAAGCATTTTTTTTACAACCTCTTCAGCTGAAGAGGTTGTAGAAAAAATGGTTTTAAAAGTTAAAAAAAAAAGTTGGCCACGCCCACTCAGTCACATTACCCCCCCCAAGCCATGCCCACAGAACAGGTAGTAACAAATTTTACATTTCACCACTGGGGTGGGTGGCTAAGCAAGGGGCAGGAACCCCGCCATGCCCAGTGAGGGGAGGAAGAAGAGACACTTCTCTCCCGCCCTACCTGCCACCTGAGACGGTGGGGAAGAGAAGCAGCCAGGCTGCTGTTGCCATTGGGGTGGGGTGGGGCGGGGCGGCACGTGTTGAGCCACTCGGATGGCACAAAGAACAGGGAGGGGAGGGCACGTGTCCCCCCTTTACACTCCCTCTGGCCTCGCCTCAACTGATTTTGGTTGCGCGGCAAGTAACCGGAGGAAATGACGGGACCGGCTGCGCATGCGTGTAAGTAGTTGATGGGAGGGCTTATTTTGCGGGAATGGCTTATATTATCACATGCGCTGAAAAGCCCGATTGGGCTTATTATCCGGACATGTCTTCTTTGTCTCTTTACATTGATCTTTCAGGTCTTTTACTGTGACATTAAAGTTTAATGGAGTTGATTGCGTTTAAACCCATTATAGAGGTTTCGTTTCTAATTGTTGATAAAGGTCCTTCTTTGGGCAAGGAAGGAAAAATTTTTGGGGATGTACCTGCACTAAAGGGAGGTGTGATGGCAAAAAGTTCAGAAACCACACAATAAACCAAAATATACTGCTCAAAAAAATAAAGGGAACACAAGCAGAAGACATCCGAGATCTGAATGAATGAAATAGCCTTATTAAATACTTTGTTCTTTACATACAGTTTATACACTGCTCAAACAACTAAAGGGAACACAAAACTGCTGTATGTAACAAACAAAGTATTTAATAAGGCTATTTCATTCATTCAGATCTCAGATGTCTTCTGCTTGTGTTCCCTTTATTTTTTGAGCACTGTATATTCTTCCTACCACATTTTTTCACCTCGCATTGTTAGCCTGTCCTTACTCACCGGCTGAGATGTCATATCCTTTACCGTCTCGTTAACATCGTAGAAGGCAAACATACTGTAAAAGAAACAAGACAGAACAATCCAGGTAGATTTGTACAGTGTATCTAATAAATCTGGAAGATACCCCACACCTTCTTCTTTTTAAATATTTTAATTCCTTTTTCATCACTATTTTTATGACCGATGTAGAATTTTATGTTTATATGCATATATGTATCTACTGTCAGGGTTCCAAGTAATAAACCCATAGCAAACAGAACTCCAAAGCAGGAAAATTCCTCAAAGAACAATTTATTTGGCTATATTGGCACAGACTGGTGAAAACCAACTCTAAATGTTCCCGTGATTTTCACCTAATTAAAAGTAAATGTTTTCCAGTTTTCCCAAACAAACAGTCACATTGTCCAATCAGGTGTTGTCCGGTTGCTTGGTAACATCACTCCTCCTTTTTCAGCCACTGTTGGAATGTCCATGGTTCCCAGGGGAAAGTATTTTGTTTTGGCTACAAAACCCCAGCTATCTCTATATCCCCCTCTCTAGCCCTCATCTCCATCCCCTCAAAGATGGCCTCAGTCAGGCCAGCTTCAGAGTTGACACCTACACTGTTCAAAGACCATAATAAAATGAACCCACTTACTAGAGGTACAGATGATGTATAAGTACAGAGTGAAAAAATAAAGACAAAGAGAACAAAGGATAGTTAAGATGAAGAAAAAGAGGAAATGCAAAGAATTGGAAATAAAAAGTTTTGGAAGTGGCTGAAGAGGAGTGAAAAACTCCTCTGCCCACCCACTCGTGTCGTTACTTCCGGCTTTTAAAAGGTTAAAAAAAAGGCTCTGACGATTGCGCACCACAGCTGTGATCGCCAGAGCCTCTTTTTTTTTACCTTTTAAAAGCATTTTTTTACAACCTATTCGCCCGAATAGGTTGTAAAAAAATGCTTTAAAAAAGAAAAAGAAAAAGTTGGCCACGCCCACCCAGTCACATTACCCCACCACCACCAAGCCACGCCCACAGAACTGGTAGTAACAAATTTTACATTTCACCACTGGTTTCAAGTGGTGTTAAACAGCTTCTTCTTGCTAAAACCTTTTAAGTGGCAATCAGCACTTGGCTTCTCTCAGTCTAGAATTGAATCTCTTGCTTGCCATGTTTGAAGCTCACCTGGATTCCCAGGGCATGATGACCCCATCATCTGGGCCGCCGATCAGAATCAGCTTGCGGATACGCAAAAGGTTTCTCTTCCACGCTGCGAGAGGAGCAGAATTTCAGAAACGTGGTTGCTTTCCTCAGTTTCTCCCCTTTCCCTTCTCTCCCCTTTCCCTCTTCCTGCCCCCTCATCAGTCAACAAAAAAAACCTTTCCCCGTGCCCTTCTTCTACGATAGTTTACAGAAAGTTTGGAATCCCAAAGGTGCTTTTTTAATTTATTTTTAGTTTATTTATTTATTTATTATTAGATTTATATACCGCCCTACTCCCGAGGGACTCAGGGCAGTGAACAGCCAAGAGATAAAACACACAGAATTACAAAATTTAAAAACAGTATAAAAACTTAATTAAATAAATTTGGCCCAGAACAGATTAAAACACCCCTAAAATATTTTTTCAAGAGGCAACTGGGCTTTCTGGTTTTTCTTTGAAGACGTTTTGCTTCTCACTCAAGAAGCTTCTTCAGCTCTGACTGGAGGAAGAAGCTTCTTGGATGAGAGGCGAAACGCCTTCACAGAAAAACCAGAAAGTCCAGTTGCCTCTTGAAAAACGCACCTTTGGGACAACCATGACCTGGATGACCGAGAATCTCCATAGACAGAAATTTTGGAAATTTTCCTCCTATTTTTATAAAAGGCATAAGCAATAAAACAAGTTCTACTTATTTTATCTTCCCCTATTTGGCACTCTCAATTTCTTGTTGGGATTGCCTTTTCCTTTCCCAAAGGATTCTGGGAGTTGTGGTCCCCACATTTCTGGAAATTCTGAGGTTTACAGGAGGAGTATTTTAAGCCTTTAAGTTGTGAGTTGTTTGCAGCCAACAAAATTACCCATATAATTTTGGATTATGGATTATATAAATATAATCCATAAAAATAGGGGACAGAAAACATGCCTTCAGTTTCACAGAGATTTGAGGACACCTATAAAAGACATTATCATCATCATTTAATGACCCCATAATCTCTTGCAGGGTGGAGTCTAGGCAACTGAATGGAGCTAGCAGAGTGTTTTAATGGCCAGATGCCCTTCCTGTTGCCAGTGTAGAGTTTTGTTCAACATATATATTGTCAGTGTGCCCAGAGAGAGACATATCTGCCTCTACCTAGGATCAAACTCACAGCCTCCTGATTGTGAGGCAAGAGCTCCACCTCTAGGCCACCGCACCACTCCTATAAAAGATATTATATCTCTTAAAAAGCAGACATAAAATACAGGTACTCCTCAATTTACAACCATTCATTTAGTGACCGTCTGAAATTACAACGTCACTGAAAAAGTGACTTGGGATCATTTTTCACACTTATGACTGTCGCAGCATCCACGTGGTCATGTGATAAAATTTCGGATGCTTGACAACTGGTTTATATTTCTGTCGCCTGCAGTATCCCAGGATCATGGGATCACTTGTTGCGACCTTCCAATGAGCAAAGAGAATCGAAAAGCCATGATTCACTTAACAACCGTTTTACTAACTTAATAACTGCAGCGATTCACTTAATAACTGTGTCAAGAAAAGTCATAAAATGGGCCAAAATTCATTTAATAATGGTCTCACTTAGCAACAGAAAATTTGGGCTTAATTTTGGTCGTAAATTAAGGGCTACCTATATGTTTACAGGAGACCTAAGTGGAAAAGGCACCTATTTTCTCTTTAAAATGACTAAAAAATGAGTCTGATTATTTCAGCTTCACC
Source organism: Arizona elegans (assembly GCA_022577455.1). Lineage (NCBI taxonomy): Eukaryota > Metazoa > Chordata > Lepidosauria > Squamata > Colubridae > Arizona > Arizona elegans. The sequence goes on from JAKOOJ010000003.1 coordinate 153,433,342, forward strand.
TATTCCAATGTCATCATAATATCACTGGCCACGCCCCTCACATGGCCCCAGGTAGAGAGGAAGTTCCAGGCCAAAAATAGATTTTCCTGCTCTATCTGTAGACCAATGAAACAAACCATTCAACCTCCAGGAAATGTCTAGTAAAGTTGTCATGTCTGATGCATTTAATTATCTCCTTTTTCCCCTTCTGGCTTTGTTCCTTTTTTACTTTTAAGATTTGTGATCTGGCAATTATTTTTATGAATTAATGCATTGGTTGGACTACTGTTTCCTGACCTTGGAACAACTTTAAGATGATGTGAACTCCTAAAATTCCCCAGCTACTGAAGGATTCTGGGAGTGGATTCTGGCTGGGGAATTCTGGGAGTCGAAGTCCACACATTGCCAAGATTAAAAAACAAAACAACAACACTGGTTTAGGCAGTTAGCAGATGATTCAGAAGAATAAAATTATTTCATGCCATAAAAGCTATCCCCGAAGCAAGAATTTTGAATGGCATTTCATGACACAGCTGCCTGCAATTACTGCAGGTTCGAATCTTACCAGGCTCAAGGTTGACTCAGCCTTCCATCCTTTCTAAGGTAGGTTAAATGAGGACACAGTTTGTGGGGGCAATAAGCTGACTTTGTATAAATATACAAAAGTATGAAGGCTATTGCTTAACGCATTGTAAGCTGCCCTGAGTCTCTGGAGAAGGGCGGCATATAAATCAAAATTAAAATAAAAAAATAAAATAAAATGAGTTATCCCGAAGGCTGGAAGTTTGACAAGCTTGAACTTTAACTCATGAAATGCCATTCAACTGATCATTCAGCTGATGTGGCTTGGCCAGGCCTCCATGAAAGGCTCAGGCAAGGGGCAAAAAAAAAAAAGCAACGATTTTTCCAGTCACCTTGCATTCTCTATATTAGGAAATGTTTCGCTTGCACATTTAGTCATGTGACTCCTGCTTCTAAACTACTGCTGGAGGCACAGAGGCAGCTCTATCTGTAAGGCAGAGTTTGGACAGGCTCCTAAAAATAATCCGTTTTGGCAGGGATACATTGGAGCTTTGGTTTGCTCTGGGGGTTTGAACAGAGAATTGCAGAGTTGGAGAGAGCTATTTTGGGTACTGAATCTTCTTGGTGCAGGAATTGAACTAAAGCATCCTGAACTAATGGCTGCCTAGCCACTACAGGTACTCTCTGACAACAATAAAGGCTGGAATTTTTCGGTCGTAAGTTGTGAGGATCATAAATTGAGATACCACGTGACTGGACTTGTTTTTAACGATAATTTTTTACGACAGTTGTAAAGTGAATCGTATGGTTGTTAAGCAAATCTATTCTTCTCGTTTTTGCCAGAAAAGAGTCACTCTAAGAGCGAGATGGGCGATACCTCGATTTGATTAAATCAATTTAAAAATATACCAATTGCAGTTATGTGTCTACGGGATGCTACAACAATCGTAAATGTGAGCTGGTTGCCTGTGCTTGTGTGGTCACGTGACCATGGGGGGGAGCGGAGGGGTGGTAGTCATAACTTCATAAGTTATGGGTCATAAGTAGTTTTTTAAAAAATCTGTCATAACCTTTAAGTGATTGTTAAATGACAAGTCATAAGTCAAGAACAATCTATATCTGTAATGGCGAACCCATGGCACATGTGCCACAGGTGGCACGCGGAGCCATATCGGTGGGCACGCGAGCATTGCCCTAGCTCAGCTCTGGCGCGCGTATCTGATTTTCAGGCCTTCAGGGCCACTGGAAGTCGGCAAATGGGCCGTTTCCGGCCTCCAGAAGCTTTCTTGGAGCCTGGGGAGGGCGAAAAAACAGGCCTACCGGGCCCACTGTGCCATCACCTGCCAAAAGTGCGGGTCACGTGGTGGGGTCGCGTGTGCTTGCGCAGGGGGCAGGGGGCATGGAATTAAGGGTATGGGCACACAGGCACACAATTCCCCTGCTTTTGGCACTGATGGCAAAAAGGTTAGCCATCACTGATCTATATCCTTCCTTGTTTGGCTGTAATTCAGAAATGAAGACTCTGCAGCCTTCCAGACCTTGATGAACTAAAACTCCCAGCATCCTTTGTTGTACCACTCATACTAGCAAAGCCTTGTGGGAGTGGTAGTTTAACAACCTTTGAAGTGCCATGTTTTTGCATCCAAATTGGACCATTCAAGGTGGCTTTGGCTGCATTTTTCGGCCCCGAGAAGAACTAACATCAGTTCATAGTTTAACAGCAAATTCTGGTACAAGTATTAAGGCAACTAAGATAATAACGGTAGTCCTCTACTTACAACAATTCATTTAGTGAATGTTCAAAGTTACAACAGCACTGAAAAAGTGACTTATGACCGTTATTCACACTTATGACCTTTGCAGCATTCCCATGGTCACGTGATCGAAATTCAGATGCTCGGCAGCTGACACATATTTATGACAATTGCAATGTTCCACAGTTGCGTGATCAATTTTTGTGACCTTCTGACAAGCTAAGTTAATGGGCAAGCTGGATTCACCTCACAACTGTGTTACCTAACAACTGCAGTGATCCACTTAACAGGTATGGCAAGAAAGGTCATATAAAATGGGGCAAAATTCACCTAACAACTGTCTCGCTCAGCATTGGAAATTTTGAGCTCAACTGTGGTCGTAAGTCGAGGACTATCTGTATTTTGAATTAACCACAAAGCAGGAATATGTGGTGTTTGCTACTCCACCATTCTCCCTTATGTACTGGAATTGAAGGATGTTAAAAAAAATATTTACCACTTGCATTGGGGTGGAATCTCTCATCATTCAACACGGCCAAGAAATTGCTATTGTTGAGGTAAAGATCTCGATGGTGTGGGTCTGAAAATGCAAAAGACACAGGGGAGGCAGGGGAAGAGAGAAAAATAAAGAAAGTACTCTTGTTTTGTTTCTGTATCTAAAGTATATCAATTAAATCACTAAATCAACCTTGAGATTTAGAGCAATGTATGAACCTAGTCTAAATTTGTCTGCCCTCCTACAGTTTAGATATGAAAGCAGATCTGAACCAATTTTTAATACTGAAAATGAGCAATTAAAAATGCTAATTTAACATTTTTGGCATCGATAATACTATTTTTGGCTCGGTAAGCAATGCCTCATACAGCCCCCACACTGGAAACAGAAAATGTGGATAAATATTGGCCTATTAAGGAATTATGTGGAAGCTGAGGCCAAATCAAACATCCCATTGAGACATTATTTAGTTTTAGCTAAGTCTAAGTCTAGCGTGAATTCAGTGACTATAATTTGAAAACCACAGCTTATGGTTTAGTGAGTTGTATTCACCCAACCCAATTATATTTGGCCATCCAACTTGGCTTAAGACAAGAAACAGGCCAAAAGATAAGTTCACCAATTGCATGATTAACCACAATGCAATTTCTTTGGTTATCGCTTAGCGCTATTAGCTGAGCTACTGGAACTTCGTCAAACCACAATTAAAACAAACCATGGCCTCACACAATATATGAATTCAGCTATATAGATGAAAACATTCTGGAGAGAGAGAAGTTCCCTGAGGATCGGATCCAGCACGAGTCTGAAAGCTCGGAAGACAAAACCTCTAGTCCTGGCGACCGACCCAGATTTGATCTTGCAATATTATGCTGAGACACGTATATTTGCCTTCGTTCGTAGGTGAAAACAGTTTAAACCCTCCAAAGCCCCCCCATTAAATGTAGAATAACTGCTGAAGTCACAAAGCAGACTGAATTTTACCATTCCAGTAGTTACAGATGGAAATATCTTGACCCAGCTGTGTGTAGCAGAGGCGGTAGAGGTTGCTTTTCATGTAGTGTGGAAAGAGCCACTTCAAGTACTTGGTGTCTGAATTGAAAAAGAAATGTAGAGGATGCCAATGAACAGTTTCCCCACCACTGTTTTAAGTTCAGGATCTTCTATCCCAGGGCTCTGCAACCTTAAACACTTAAAGAGCCATTTGGACCCATTTCCCACAGAAAAGAAAACACCAGGAGTCACAAAACCCTTCCCGTGCCTGACTATTTCTTGAGCGGCCACAAAACTAGCATATATAGTTGAATTAAACATTCTGTTTTTCTTCTGAAACTTTTCTTCGCTTGGATTTATCCATGGTTGGCCTACGAGGGGTTGAAAAGCTCAATAAATCGCATGCCGGCGAGTGTCGCACATTGGCGGTTGTGACACATATTTTGAGTGATAGGGAGCCATAGCAGAAGAGTGAAAGAGCCACATGCGGCTCCAGAGCCACAGGTTGCTGACTCCTGTTCTATCCTTTTGTAACCCAATCTGCTGTTTCCAGACAGGATGGCCCTGTATGCCTTTGGGAAGGCTAAAGCATACAAGGCAACTAACTGGCGTAGCCATCCCTAATCTTAGCTACTTTTCAAAATAAATAAGTGATATGCATCCCAGCTAATTTGGGAGCTGAAATCCACCTATTTGGAGGTGGCTCCAGTTGGAAAAGCTAGGAGATGGGGCTGTCAAAATTCCAGAGATTTCCATCTTAGCAATGCAAATATAAATATAAATAAATGTATAAGGATAAATACAGGTAGTCCTCGATTTACAACAGTTCATTTAGTGACCAAAGTTACAAAGGCACTGAAAAAAGCGACTTATGGCCATTTTTCACACTTACAACCATTGCAGCATCCCTGTGATCACATAATCAAAATTGTTGGCAGATTCTTGGCAACTGACTCACATTTATGACGGTTGCAGTGTCCTGGGGTCAAGTGATCCCCTTTTGAGACCTGACAAGCAGAGTCAATGGGGAAGCCTGATTCACTTAACAACTGTGGCTCGAAAGGTCGTAAAATGGGGGAAAAGTCACTTAACAAATGTCTCACTTCACAACATGAATTTCGGGCTTAACTGTGGTCATATGTTGAGGACTACCTGTACAAATCTATGTTTAAATATAATAGAAACCAATGCATAAATGGAGGAACAGAAATGAAACATCTGGATTGGTGAGACATGAACGGTAAACCAAACAGGACAAGGGATAAGATACTGAAAATGAAATATTATACTTTGTTGTTATAGAAATGACTAGTATCTATCAGAAATGTAAAGCAAAAAAGTTGAGTTTCTAACTAGACTTTGTATTCTACTGCACCAAAAAGAGTTGTAAGTCAATTCTTTTTTCCTTACACTCCAGACTTGCGTCCCAAAGTCCCACACAAATGTCACCAGAGCATCCCTTATCCTTGTTTCAGGGGTGGGCTCCTGGGGGTTCGGGCGAACCTCTAGCCAAGGATCGCAGAGGCTCGGCGAACCCCCAAATGCCACCCCTGGCTGGCCATGCCCACCCCACCCCTCCCAGGAGTCTCACGTGGCCTGTTCATCATTCCAAGTAAGTGTAGGGTCTGGGAAGGCAAAAAATGGGCCTACCAGAGGTTATAGAAGTCCGGAAATGGACCTGTTTCCGGCCTCTGGAGGGCCTCTGGACTCTGGGGGAAGCTGTTTTTGCCCTCCCGGAGGCTCAAAGAAAGCCTACAGAGCCTGGGGAGGGTGAAAAACACCTCCCCCCCCGCCGTGGTGTAGGCGGCTGACTAGGCCACACCCACCATGGCCACGCCCACCCAGCAACGGGGCAGCAAACTCATTGCTAAAGGATCTGAAGCCCACCCCTGCCTTGTTTCATTACTTACCCCCATATTGCCCCATTTGCGGGGAGGAGAGAGAGATGAATGTGTCCACATTGTGGTCGGGCATCGTAGAAAGCAGAGCACGACAAATGAGTCCTCCTGTAGGACAGAGTGAAAGTTGTCAGGGAATTGCGCAGCCGGTATTCAAATGGAGTCAGAGACGCTGACACGGGCTTGTAGTTTTAGATAAATAGCAATAACACATAGACTTATATACCGCTTCACAATGCTTTTAAAGCCCACTCTAAGCGGTTTACAGAGTCAGCACATTGGTCCAGGGGTGGGTTCTAAAATTTTTTACTACTGGTTCTGTGGGCATGGCTTATTTTGTGGGCATGGCTTGATGGTCATGTGACAATTCTTTAGTATTTAGCAGAGGTACTGGTCTACCAGGCTTTTAATTGCTTGCGGAACTGTACCGGTCTACTCATTTATTTTTGCAGGCACTGGTCTACTCATTTATTTTTGCAGGCACTGATCTACTCATGTATTTTTGCAGGCACTGGTCTACCCATTTATTTTTGCAGGCACCGGTCTACTCATTTGTCTCTGGAGGCACCGGTCTACCACCAAACTGCCTTTTACCACTGATCAGCTGTAGGGTGGCCCTTTGAAGCCCCGCAGCAAGAGTTTAAACAGTTTTTTTCCTTATAACCCATCAGCTGGGACTCAGGAGACAGCAATAGATTGGGGGTGGGGCCAAATAAAAGGTAAGAATAATGGGGGGGCGGGGGACGGGGGGGCAGAACCGGTTCGGTGACGTCATATCATCACTGCTACCGGCTCGGCGGAACCGGGCTGAACCAGGAGGAACCCACCACTGCATTGGTCCCAATAATCTGGATCCTCAGAGGGATGGAAGGCTGAGTCAACCTTAAGCAGGTCAGGATCGAACTGTTGGCAGTCGGCAGAATTAACCTTCAATGTTGCATTCTAATCTCTGCGCCATCGCGGCTCTTGCATATGCCATTATGATGTACATTTTGACATCATACTTAGGAACAACCGCCAATGACTGTAAACTATGGGAATACTGCATTCTAACCACAGCACCACCACAGTTCTGATGTTAAATAAATATATTTAAGGGGTCCTTGGTACTCTCTGAACTTACTTGTTTTCTTACAGACGTTTCATTACCCTAACTAGGTAACCTCATCAGTGCTAGTAGAGAGTGCTGTTTGCTGTCAGTTTATATTCTGGTGACTTGCCTGTCTGTGTAGGTGGGTCGTAGAAATTCTCTGGTTGGGCTGTTTACCGATGGCTCTTTGGCAGTTCTTTGATTGGGGTATTGTTTACTCGATTGTTAGTCTGAAGTTAACCTTGGAGTTAATCTATGATGATCTGGGTGCGGATTACTGGTGGAAAAATGCTGGAGTCTTTTTGTTCTCTTTTGGGCTGCTTAATTGCCTCTTTTGCATTGTCTGTAGATGCTGTTAATGTCTATGTGTCTATTGATGGCTGATTTCTCAGAGTGCCAGCCTTCTAGAAATTCCCTGGCATTTTTGGACATGGCTTAGTCTAGGATGGTCACGTTTTCCCAATTGAAACTATGGTTGAATCCGTCTATGTGTTGTGAAAATAAAGAATTTTCATCACGTCTTCTTCTGCTGCTAGTTGGTGTTCATAGATGTTTTTCTGCCAATGTAGATGCCATTTAACATCTATATTTATAGAGTATAAGATAGTCAGGCACAACAGTACATCATGAGGTAAATCACAGCATACAGGGCACAGAGAAAAAAAGGCAGGGAAAATGGGGGAAACTCAGAGCCTTGGTAGTACAGTGGTCTAAGGAACCCTGTTATTATGCTGGTTGTTAAGACCAGCCGCCTGCAATTACTGCAGGTTCAAATCTCGCCAAGGCTCAAGGTTGACTCAGCCTTCCATCCTTTCTAAGGTAGGTAAATTGAGGACCCAGTTGTGTGGGCAATAAGCTGACTTTGTATAAATATACAAAAGGATGAAGGCTATTGCTGAGCACATTGTAAGCCGCCCTGAGTCTCCAGAGAAGGGCGGCATATAAATCAATTTTTTTTAAAAAAAAAACTCCCCCTCCACAGCAGAGGTGGGTTTCAGCAGGTTCTGACCAGTTCTGGAGAACCGGTAGTGGACATTTTGAGTAGTTCGGAGAACCGGTAGTAAAAATTCTGACTGGCCTCGCCCCCATCTATTCTCTGCCTCCCGAATCCCAGCTGATTGGGAAGAAATGGGGATTTTGCAGCAACCTTCCCCTGGAGTGGGGAGGGAATGGAGATTTTGCAGTATCCTTCCCCTGCCACACCCACCAAGCCACGCCTACCAAGCCATGCCACACCCACCAAGCTACACCCACAGAACCAATAGAAAAATTTTTTGAAACCCACCACTGCTCCACACCCACAGCAACCAATCACAGCACAGATTGACTCACGTGAGAGCCAGCACTCTTCAATCAATCACAACTGTGTGTTGTCGCTCACTGCACAATCCCACTGCTCCAGCCAGTGGCGGATTAAGGCTCACTGGTGCCCTAAACACTGACAAATCTTGGTGCCCCTCCTCTCCTTTGTACATACTGTACGAATCTTCATTGGGTTTTTTTTTTCTTTCTCGATTTTGTGGTGCCCCCTTTGGGCCTGGTGCCCTAAGCCAGGGGTGGGCAAATATGGCCCCTTTATGACCTGTGGACTTCAACTCCCAGAATTCCTGAGCCAGCTTGGCTGTCTCAGGAATTCTGGGAGTTGAAGTCCACAGGTTGTAAAAGGGCCACAGTTGTCCATCCCTGCCCTAAGCACATGCTTAGTCTGCTTAATGGTTAATACATCACTGGCTCCAGCTACTAAATTTAAAGATCTTAACAGAAAAGAATCAAGTTTTAGAAAAGGGGCAACAGCTCCCTTCTTCTCCCAACCTTTGTCTCTAAATGGTCACCCAAATAAAAAAATGGTCTTCTACCTTAACTTTTGGGGCCTTCCATGAAAAAACACCTTTCATAATATATAGAAGATTTGAAGATTAGAAGTGAGGCCTTTGGAGTGCAGTAGTCCTCAACTTCCAACCGCCTGTTTAACAACTGTTTGAATTTATAATGCCACTGGGAAAAAAAAGGGATTTACAGCTGGTCCTCACACTTATGACCATTGTAGCAGCCCCATCCAAATTTGAGGGCTTAGCAGCTAGTATGCAGCATCCCAAAGTCATGTGATCATGAAGTTGCGACCTTCCCAGCTGCCTTCAGGCAAGCAAAGTCAATGGGAGAAGTCGGATCTGCTTAATGACCAAATTATTCACTTAAAAGCTGTTTAACAACCATAGCAAAAAACTGTCGGAAAATCAGGCGCGACACACACTTTGCTTAGCAATGGAAATTCTAATCCCAATTGCACCTGGAAGTCGAGAACTACAGATAGTCCTCGGTTTACGACCACAATCAAGCCCAACATTTCTGTTGCTAAAGTGGGACATTGGTTAAGTGAGTTTTGCCCCATTTTACGACCTTTCTTCCCACAGTTGTTGAGCGAATCACTGCAGTCGATAAATTAGTAACCCGGTTGTTAAGTGAATTCTGGCTTCCCCTTGACTTTATTTTTATTTTTTTATTTGTTTTTTAATTTTGTTTTAATTTGTATACCTTGTTTTAATTTGTAGACTTTGCTTGTCAGAAGGTCGCAAAAGGGGATTGCGTGACCAGGGTGGATTTGATTTAAATCGAGTTGATTTAAATCACAATTTAAATCATAATTTAAATCACTAGTAAAAAGGCTTGATTTAAATCAACTTGATTTAAATCATAATTTTTAAAGAGCAACTGTCATCTCTGCTACTCCTTTGACCCACTGTTGACTCACCGATAGTCCCAGTGTTGCAGAATATACAGCCTCATGCTATATAACTACAGTCAGGTCCAGAAATATTGGGACATCAACACAATTCTAACATCTTTGGCTCTATACACCACCACAATGGAGTTGGAATGAAACAAACACAATGTGCGTTAACTGCAGACTGTCAGCTTTAATTTGAGGGTATGTACATCCAACTCAGGTGAACGGTGTAGGACTTACAGCAGTTTGTATATGTGCCTCCCACTTGTTAAGGGACCAAAAGTAATGGGACAATTGGCTTCTCAGCTGTTCCATGGCCAGCTGTGTGATATTCCCTCATTACCCCAATTACAATGTGCAGATAAAAGGCCCAGAGTTCATTTCAAGTGTGCTATTTGCATTTGGAATCTGTTGCTGTCAACTCTCAAGATGAGATCCAAAGAACTGTCACTAACAGTGAAGCAAGCCATCATTAGGCTGAAAAAACAAAACAAACCCATCAGAGAGATAGCAAGAACATTAGGCGTGGCCAAAACAACTGTTTGAAACATTCTCAAAAAGAAGGAATGCACCGGTAAGCTCAGCAACACCAAAAGACCCGGGAGACCACGGAAAACAAGTGTGGTGGATGATCGAAGAATTCTTTCCCCGGTGAAGAAAACACCCTTCACAACAGTTGGCCAGATCAAGAACACTCTCCAGGAGGTAGGTGTATGTGTGTCAAAGTCAACAATCAAGAGAAGACTTCACCAGAGTGAATACAGAGGGTTCACCACAAGATGTAAACCATTGGTGAGCCTCAAAAACAGGAAGGCCAGATTAGAGTTTGCCAAACAACATCTAACAAAGCCTTCACAGTTCTGGAACAAGATCCTATGGACAGATGAGACCAAGATCAACTTGTACCAGAGTGATGGGAAGAGAAGAGTATGGAGAAGGAAAGGAACTGCTCATGATCCTAAGCATGCCACCTCATCAGTGAAGCATGGTGGTGGTAGTGTCATGGCGTGGGCATGTATGGCTGCCAATGGAACTGGTTCTCTTGTATTTATTGATGATGTAACTGCTGACAAAAGCAGCAGGATGAATTTTGAAGTGTTTTGGGCAATATTATCTGCTCACATTCAGCCAAATGCTGCAGAACTCATTGGACGGCGCTTCACAGTGCAGATGGACAATGACCCAAAGCATACTGCAAAAGCAACCAAAGAATTTTTGAAGGGACAGAAGTAGAATGTTATGCAATGGCCAAGTCAATCACCTGACCTGAATCCCATTGAGCATGCATTTCACTTGCTGAAGACAAAACTGAAGGGAAAATGCCCCAAGAACAAGCAGGAACTGAAGACAGTTGCAGTAGAGGCCTGGCAGAGCATCACTAGGGATGAAACCCAGCGTCTGGTGATGTCTATGTGTTCCAGACTTCAGGCTGTGATTGACTGCAAAGGATTTGCAACCAAGTATTAAGAAGGGAAAGTTTGATTTATGATTATTATTCTGTCCCATTACTTTTGGTCCCTTAACAAGTGGGAGGCACATATGCAAACTGCTGTAAGTCCTACACCGTTCACCTGAGTTGGATGTACATACCCTTAAATTAAAGCTGACAGTCTGCAGTTAAAGCACATTGTGTTTGTTTCATTCCAACTCCATTGTGGTGGTGTATAGAGCCAAAGATGTTAGAATTGTGTCGATGTCCCAATATTTCTGGACCTGACTGTAAGCTCCATTTCATGCTGAATAAACTAAATTATTTATGTATCTTAAATAGAAAACTATCTTATGATAGATTTTTACCCCAAAAGTTTTTTATTAAAATAAATTTGATAAAAATAAAAAAAAATCTGATTTAAATTAAAAAAATCTGATTTTTTTGATTTTTTAAAAAAAATCATTGATTTTTACCTACCCTGTGCGTGACCTTGGGACATAGCAAAGGTCACAAGTATGAACCAGTTGCCCATGGTTCACTGGGCAACTGTGAACTGTAATCTGAACACCAGATCACATGACCATGGGGATCCTACAAAGTCCGTAACCGTGAAATCGGTCACAGGTCGCTTTTTTCAGTGCCGTTGTAACGGGTCACTGAATGAACTGCTGTAAATCAGGGACTATTTGTACCTGTATTTCTCCTCAGATTTAGAAACATCTGTGAGTTTTGCAAGGACATTATGACAAGTGGCATCAAAGTTTATGACAAACATTACAAATATTTGCATACGCAACAAACTTCCTAAATGCAAACTAACAGAATGAGCCTTGCCCTGGATTGGCCCTTGATGAGCAAGTGGAGGCAGAAGTTGACCAGCCCTTTTCACATTTTCCCACAGAGTCGCTGAGCTAACATTGCTTTAGGCCACTGTTTCTCAACCTCAGCAGCCTGAAGAATGTGTGAACCAACTCCCAGGTCAAAGAAGGGAGGCTTAAAGATGCCTGGGTGGTGTCCATACAGTCCAATTATCTTTTTCTTGAATACATGTTTCTCTAGGCCCTGAGTTGCAAGCCAGGATGTTATGAAAATCGCTTTTTTGCTTTAGGCCTCCAGCTCAAACAAATATGGAGGAGATATGGTGAATACACAAAGAGGAAGGGTTTGAATCTATAGGGGAACTATTATTATGGCAGCTCTGTTTAGAATAGAACAGAGTGGAGTGGAGTGGAGTGGAGTGGAATGGAATGGAATGGAATGGAATGGAATGGAATGGAATGGAATGGAATGGAATAGAATAGAATAGAATAGAATAGAATAGAATAGAATAGAATAGAATAGAATAGAATAGAATAGAATAGAATAGCAGAGTTGGAAGGGACCTTGGAGGTCTTCTAGTCCAGCCCCCTGTTTAGGCAGGAAACCCTACACCACTTCAGACAAATGGCTATCCAATATCTTCTTTAAAACTTCCAGTGTTGGAGCATTCGCAACTTCTAGAGGCAAGTTGTTCCACTGATTCATTGTTCTAACTCTCAGGAAATTTATCCTTATTTCTACGTTGCTTCTCTCCTTGATTAGTTTCCACCCATTGCTTCTTGTCCGGCCTTCAGCTGCTTTGGAGAATAGCTTGACTCCGTCTTCTTTGTGGCAGCCTCTGAGATATTGGAACACTGCTAACATGTCGCCCCTAGTCCTCCTTTTCATTAAACTAGACATACCCGGTTCCTGCAACCGTTCTTCATATATTTCAGCCTCAAGTCCCCTAATCATCTTTGTTGCTCTTCTCTGCACTCTTTCTAGAGTCTCAACATCTTTTTTACATCATAGCGACCAAAACTGGATGCAGTATTCCAAGTGTGACCTGACCAAGGCATTATAAAGTGGTATTAACACTTCACATGATCTTGATTCTATCCCTCTGTTTATGCAGCCTAGAACTGTGTTGGCTTTTTTGGCAGCTGCTGCACACTGCTGGCTCATATTTAACTGGTTGTCCACTAGGACTCCAAGATCCCCCTCACAGTTACTACTATTGAGCAAGGTGCCACATATACTGTACCTGCGCATTTTGTTTTTCTTTCCTAAATGTAGAACCTTACTTTTTTCACCACTGAATTTCATTTTGTTAAATAGCGCCCAATGTTCAAGTTTGTCAAGATCCTTCTGCATCTTGAGCCTATCTTCTGGAGTGTTGGCTATTCCTGCCAGCTTGGTGTCATCTGCAAATTTGATGAGTTTCCCATCTATCCCCTCGTCCAAGCCATTGATGACGATGTTGAAGAGTATTGGGCCTAAAACAGAGCCTTGGGGTACTCCACCGCATACTTCCCTCCATGTAGATGCAGTTTCATTGAGGACTACATGTTGAGTGCAGTTGGTCAGCCAGTTATGAATCCATCTGGAGGTGATGCTGCCTAACGCACATTTTTCTACTTTATCTAGTAGTAGGTTATGGTCTATCAAATGACTTACTGAAATCCAAGTAAATTATATGGACAGTATTCCTCTGTTCCACTAATTTTGTCACATATGGTTTAGTGTAGGCCAGGGTCGGCAACCTTAAACACTCAAAGGGCCACAAAGGTTCTAACCAGAAGCCCCCCGTTCAATTCTGGAGCCGACCAGAAGTCCGGTTCCCCCATCATAGTCTCCTCCTAGCATGGCACCCTTTTTCCTCCGCCTGTCCTAACCAAAAGCCCTATCAATTGTGGAGCCAACCAGCAACAGGGAGCCGCAGCAGAGGGATGAAAGAGCCACATGCGGCTCCAGAGCCGCGGGTTGCTGACCTCTGGCACTTATGGTTTAGTGTAGACAACGAATATGTTGTTGTTCAGCTTAAACAGTGCCACTCAAACCTAAACCTCTCTCTCTCCAGACCTGTGATGGCGAACCTATGACACTTGTGTCAAAGTTGACATGCTACAACATTTTGGGTGATGCATCAGTGTTCACCGACACCCGACAACAGCTATTCTCAAGAGCATCCGCTGATTTTGCGTGATTTTTGGAGGTTGCAGAGGCAATGCAAGAATGGATTATTGTTATTGTCATCTGAGAATGGGGCACATGGTTTTTGGAGGCCACGAAAAAGTGTTTTTAGAAACTACTACAAGAATGAAGGCCCTGTGTGACTCAAATTTTCCTTGGATGGGCCACAGGGGCCCATCAAGAGAAAGGGAACACCTCCAGAAGCTAAGTGGTACATGGCAGGAGAGACAATCAGACTGTTCCCCATTACTTGTGAGGTGGCTTTTTTGAGTGGCATCGGTTGCACTAAGGCTGAAGTCAAGGCTTGGTGCTCTACTCAGGTTTAGATCCAGCACTGTCATTGAGTCCAGGGTGGCCAAGATGGGAGGGCAATAAGCTAGAGAATTGTTTCTCTTTTGCTTTGTGTGTGTGTATGTGTGTGTGTAGTGTGTTTGTAAGAGAGGGGGGGAAGGGAGGGAGATTATCTATCTATCTCTAACTCTATATACATCTCTCTCTCTCTCTCTATGTATCTATTTTCTATCTCTATCTATATACATATATCTCTATATATCTCTATATACATATATCTCTATATATCTCTATATACATATATCTCTATCTCTATCTCTATATCTTCTATCTATCCATCTAGCTAGCTAGCTAGCTATCCATACATGCTGGACCATTAGCCATTCAATCCCATTTTAAGCTGCCCTTCCTATGGGAACTTTTTTGGGGGTCAGTGTTTTTGTGGTGCTGGAGCCCTCTGTCTTATAAGTATCAACTATTATTATTATTTTTATTATTAATTTGTTAGTCGTATTTCTATGCCGCCCACTCTCCGAGGACTCTGGGCAGCTTACACCAAAGACAGTATACTAAATAGCATATTGCCCCCTAACAATCTGGATCCTCATTTTACCCACCTCGGAAGGATGGAAGGCTGAGTTAACCTCGAGCTGGTGAGATTTGATCCGCTGATCTGCTGAACTAGCAGTCAGCTGAAGTAGCTGCAGTACTGCACTCTAACCACTGTGCCACTTCGGCTCATACCAACTACACCAAACACGACTGTTACTGTGTTTCCCCGAAAATAAGACCCTGTCTTATATTTTTTTGAACCCTGAAATAAGTGCTTGGCCTTATTGCCATGCACTCAAAAGCCTGATTGGGCTTATTAGGGGATGTCTTATTTTGGGGGAAACAGGGTATGTGGGCAAGTGTGTGACTGCAAGATGACATATAAATGTAATAAATAAATAAGTACAATAAAATTTGAGGACAAATAGCCAAAGAAATCATCCAAGTTCCCCAGATCATTCTTGATAATCCCCTACCTCTATTTCTGAACAGAGGTAAGATAAGAGAGCCAAACATTAAAAAGAACTGTTGAGATTATATCAAGGCAGGCTGGCAGATAATGCTTCTCCTGGATTGGCCTTTGAGGAACAACAGAAGGCATTAGAACCTCAGCACAATTTTTAATTTTAATTGAATGTTAGTCTCTCAGCTAACATTGCTTTAGGCCAGTGTTTCTCAACCTCAGCAGCTTTTCCATGGGTGAACTTCAACTCCCAGAATTCCTCAGCCAGCATGATTGCAGGCTCCATTGTAGTTGTAGGTGACTCAGTTAGCCCCTTCCAATATGGAGACAGACCTTTCTTTGGCCATACCAAGAGCCCCCGTACCTTGTGAGTAGCAGTAAAGGTGGACCCCGTCGACAGCATTCTGCATAATGGGGTAAATCGCTTGTCGGAACCCCTCCACTTGCATCCATAGAGATTTCAAGCTTTCCGTTCGGTCGAACAAATCCACAACGGAAACGTTGGTTCCTGGATGAGTCTGTTGGAATTTGACAGGGGTGAAGAGCACAAGACATTTTCAATCCTTCATCACATTCTTTGGACGTTGGGAAAAATCTAGGCTGAAGCCGAACCTAAACTGAACCTCAAGGAAGAAGACTGAAGCATAAATGCTGGAACATAAATGTAACGGTGCTGTAAAATAAATCTCACACATGAACTACCAAGTTACATAGAGTCTTTTTTCCTGTCAGTAAAGTAGCAACACACAGATTTCAACAACGAGGAAGGATGAGGGAAGTATCAAAGATTTACGAAGAGGAAACTTAAGCCCTGCACTACTCCAATCTCTATCTCTTCCTTCTAGATACTAATATCATAAACATAAAGATACATCTGTTACTTAGTCCCAACTTATTCCTTATCTCCATCAGGGAAGATCTGATGGTCCAGTTTCTCTTAAATATTTTTGTCCCAAACCAATGTTGCCCAAAGTCTAGTCCAGTGGTGGTTTCAAAATTTTTTAGTACCAGTTCTGGGGGTGTGGCATAGTCAGCATGGCATGGCATGGCTTGGTGGGCGTGGCTTGGTGGGTGTGGCAGGGGAAGGATACTGTAAAATCTCCATTCCCACCCCACTCCAGGGGAAGGTTACTGCAAAATCCCCATTTCCTCCCGATCAGCTGGGACTCGGGAGGCAGAGAATAGATGGGGGCACGACCATTCAGAGGTGGTATTTACCGGTTCTCTGAACTACTCAAAATTTCCGCTACTGGTTCTCCAGAACTGGTCAGAACCTGCTGAAACCCGCCTCTGTACTCAACGTATTTTGACATGAATGTTTTGTCCTGGTACTCATTGTTTGTTTAGTATTCAACACACGAGCTAGAACTTGTCGGGATCAGCTGTCTTGTGACTCACTACATAATTCCTTATGTAGTGATTTTTATGTATTGATTATATATATATATATATATATATATATATATATATATATATATATATATATATAAAATGTATATTGGTTATGTATTAATTATTGATTTTTATGTAGTGATTATAATTTTTCCTTATGGGAAAAATCTGTTTGGTACTCATAGTTTTTGGTACTCATTGCATCTCCCGAAACCAATTAATGATGAGTATTGAGGTACTACTATAATTCTCAACCTAAACTACTTATAGGGTGTTGCAAAAGGGGAAAGGGGTAGAGGAAGGTGCATGCTGGCTAATCTGAAAAAAGTGTGGGATACTTAGACGGGATAAATTACAATTATCTTTGTTGGGCAGAATTCCCATAATCAAGATGAACGTTTTACCAAAGATGTGGTTTCTATTTCAGATATTATCAATACCGATGATTGATGGACTGTAGTAAACAATGGCAAAAGGATATTTCTAAATTCACATGGCAAGATGGAAAAAAAAACTGAGAATAAGTATAAATTGTTGCAAGACGCTAAAGAAAAAGGAAAGTTGGATTTACCAGATTTAAAATTGTATTTTGTGGCATGTGGCTTGGTCTGGAGGAAAGAATGGGGGACCCTCCAAAAGAAGAGATTATTAGTTTTGAAGGGTCATGAACTGAGATTTGGATGGCAATAAAACAAGCATTTGGCAGCTTCAGAGTTTCAGCCTTCATTTTTTCCTGCCCAGAAAAACAAGACTTTCCAGCTCAATCCCTGTGCAATATCAGCCTGTTTATCGCACCACACAGGAGTATGTATGTTTGTCTACAGCCTGCCCAGAATGAGTCACCTGAGGCCCAGAAAAATAAATTACACTAACCCAGATTCTAATCAGGACAAGGTGACTACAGATGTTCTCCCTCCCAGATTAGCAAAGGAGAGGAGAAGAAAAAGATAGAAGGAGTGAAGGAGAAATAGAATAGAATAACAGAGTTGGAAGGGACCTTGGAGGTCTTCTAGTCCAACCCCCTGCCCAGGCAGGAAACCCTACACAACTTCAGACAAATGGTTATCCAACATCTTCTTAAAAACATCCAGTGTTGGAGCATTCACAACTTCTGGAAGCAAGTTGTTCCACTGATTCATTGTTCTAACTCTCAGGAAATTTATCCTTATTTCTAAGTGGCTTCTCTCCTTGATTAGTTTCCACCCATTGTTTCTTGTCCTGCCCTCAGGTACTTTGGAGAATAGCTTGACTCCCTCTTCTTTGTGGCAGCCCCTGAGATATGGGAATACTGCTCTCATGTCTCCCCTGGTCCTTCTTTTCATTAAACTAGATATACCCAGTTCCTGCAACCATTCTTCGTATGTTTTAGCCTCCAAACCAGGGGTGAAATGCTCCCGGTTCAGA
Source organism: Arizona elegans (assembly GCA_022577455.1). NCBI lineage: Eukaryota > Metazoa > Chordata > Lepidosauria > Squamata > Colubridae > Arizona > Arizona elegans. The sequence continues at coordinate 153,451,324 of JAKOOJ010000003.1, forward strand.
CTGGATCGCCCGATCCGGTAGCAATGGCGGCGGGTGGTTTGGAGAACCAGTAGCAAAAATCCCTGCGTCCCCACGACCACCATGCCCAGCTGAGTCGCACGATCATCAGAGGCTTTTTTTTTTTTACTTTTCAAAGCATTTTTTTAACCACCTCTTCCCTGGAATAGGTTGCAGGAAAAAAATGCTTTAAAAGTCTCTCTGATGATCCCAGCTGAGTTGCCTGATCTTCAGAGAGACTTTTCAAAGCACTTTTTAAGATGATTAGGCAACTCAGCTGGGATCATCAGAGAGACTTTTAAATTATTTTTTTCTGCAACCTCTTCAGAGGAAGAGGTGGTTTAAAAAATGCTTTGAAAAGGCTCTGACGATCCCAGCTGTGTTCCTGATGGCAGAGGCTCTTCAAAGCATTTTTTTGCATTTGCAGAAAAAATGCTTTGAAAAGTTAAAAAAAAAAAAAAGTTGGCCACGCCCACTCAGTCACATTACCACCCACCCACCAAGCCACGCCCACAGAACCGGTGGTAACAAATTTTACATTTCACCCCTGCTCCAAACCCCTAATCATCTTTGTTGCTCTTCTCTGCACTCTTTCTAGAGTCTCAACATCTTTTATACATCGTGGCGACCAAAACTGAATGGAGTATTCCATATTGGAGAAAGAGAAGAAAGAGAAAAAAGGAGAGGAGAGCAGAGAAGGGGAAAGGAGAAGGAGAAGGAGGGAAGGGGAGCAGGAGGAAAGAGGAAGAAGAGGAGGAGGAGGAGGAGGAGGAGGAGGAGGAGGAGGAGAGGAGAGGAGGGGAGGAGAGAGGAGGAGGAGAGGAGAGGAGGGGAAGAGGGAGGAGGAGAGAGGAGAGGAAAGGATACAAATAATTATTTATGAGGTCAACGTCTATAGTTCCCATCATCCCCCATCAGTCTGATCAATGTGGCCTCCCCCACTCACCTCATTGATGAAATTAAGCAAGAGCTGGAAGTCAGAAGGGCTGTCAAACAGGCCATGGACAACGATGACAGGCTTATAAGAGGCGGTGAACGTGAGGAAAAGGAAGGTGAGGCAGAAAGCAGCCAGTAACCGGAGACAGCCTCGGTAGTGTGGCATGGTCCCACCAGCTGGACAAGAGAGAAAGGTTAAATTGACCTCCAGCCCAACCCTAGGAGATTTCTCACTGTCCATTTAAGCCAGAGATTCCTTTCTCTGCTCAACAGTATATTATGGAGTGACTGCTCAACCTAGAAGTGGGAAACACTGAGTCTACGGCCATGTCAAGAATAATCACAAAATGGGGGATCTGGATATACACCCCTTTTATTTATTTATTTATTTATTTATTTATTTATTTATTTATAATTGGCGGAAGAGCCACGTCTTCAGCTCGCGACGGAAGGAAAGAAGGTCGGGGGCTGTCCTGAGCTCAGTGGGCAATCCATTCCAGAGGGTCGGGGCTCCCACAGAGAACGCCCTCCCCCTGGGGGTCGTCAGCCGACATTGTTTGGCCGTAACAATTGCCTTTGACTCCAAAGGCAATTGTTGAAATCCCTTCCCATTCACCTTCACTTGTTCCTTGGATGCTTTTTCTCCCCTCACTTAATTTTGTTGCTTTTTTCAGCATGAGGATGCAGTTTGAATCAAAGCTTCAGGTTATAACCACTCCTCACTTTATTTCCTAAAAAAGGCTGCAGAGAAAAATTGCATCCCCCTAGGAGCAGTAGGCAGGCCGGCAGCTTGAAACATTACAGGGGAAAATGGGCACGTAGGAAATGTGAAATATAAATAAATACAGAAGTCTAATGTTCATTTTAAGAGTTCATGCGATCAGAGGGACCTGGATTAATTCTTACACTGGTTGAAAAAAAATTGTAAATGTGGACTGTACCCTTTTAGACAGCTGGAGAATTACCTAATTCACCTCTCTGTTGTCTAAAATAAAAGATCTCAGCCATGGTTGACTCACTACGTAGCTGCACTCGCAGCCAGACAATAGTAACGGCTGGGGGTGGGTGGGATGCATTGGAATGTAAGGGAGGTTTGGGAGGGAAATTTGAAATGAAAATGTGCAGACTGGAAGCCTGAGATGGATTCAGTGGTGGGATTCAACCGGTTCGCACCACTTCGGCTGAACCAGTTGTTAAATTGCAGGCTGGCCCCTCCCCTCCCCACCCCTTCCAGAAGTCCCCACACACCCCATTTTGGCTCCCAGGTAAGTGCAGGGAGGCCTACTAGGCCCGAAATGGGGTGCAAGGGGGTGCAGAGCGCCTCCCTGGGCCCGTTTTTGCTCCAAGGAGGCTGTAGGGAAGCCTACTAGGCCCAAAACAGGGCATGGGGGGTGCAGTGGGGCCCCTCCATGGCCAATATTTGCTCCCAGGGGGATGGAGGAGGCCGAGTGCTGCCTGTCACACCCCCTGGCCATGCCCACCCAGCCGGTCATTAGGGCAGAGAACCGGTTGTTAAATTATTTGAATCCCACCACTGCATGTATCCAACACCCCAAGGTCATTGGTTGAGAACATCTGAGGCAGACAAACCGTTCTCAAAACAACACAAGTGCAAATGCTTGGTGGAGAATGGACAGTGGAAGGTCTGGGGAGAAAAGGGTAAGTTTTCCTATACTGTTTGTGCGCGAAATAATTAGATCCGGCTTTTCTATTTCTCTACCCATAGGGAATCCTCAGTAAAGTTATACTCTTGGTACAAAAAAATGTCCCAGGAGTTTTTTTTTGCTCTCTACGCCAGTGGGACGGTTGACAATCTCTTTGCATTAAACTTGTCAAGAATAAGGTACATCTCTCCGACATCTTGTTTTTTGTGGGCACTCTGTTTCATATTTTACAATCTTAAATCCATGTTGGTATATTCCAAAGCATGAATTCTGTAATTCTCTTTGATCCAACCCTCCTGACCTTCTAACACCTTCTAAGGCCTTGGCTTAAAGTTTTCTGTAAGACCTTAAAGACTTCCGTAAGAGCTTAAAAGACCTGGTACTGTCAGCTGGCTTGGAGCTCCAATGGGAAAGCATCCCACTGGAGGTGGTTGATAGATTAAGATTAACTGATCCCACCTCTTCCACACCCCACCCTTCCTCCTCCCTCCCTCCCTATCATTTAGCTAGGGCTGTGTGTTGTATTTTGCATTTTTGTAATATTTTATTTATACAGTTTTATCTTTTTAATAATGCAAGCCACCTGGAATTACTCCATGGTAAGATGGGTGGCCAATAAATTTAACAAAGAAATAAATCACACAAACTTTTTTTTTTCTTTGATCGGGAAGGGAAAGAAAGAGAAGAAAATGAAGGGATTGGCAACCTATTAGGCACAAGTAATTTGGAAGTTCTTCCCATGATCAATGTAAAATCAGAAATATAAAACTTAAAAAATAATTTTCATTGCCCCTGTGAATGCAACAATACACAGTATATCTTGAAAACAAATTTCACTTTCAATTGTTTTCTCTGATCGCTCTCACAGTAACTCAACCTAGACTATGCCATTTATTCTTTCAAACAGAGGCACCAGGGTTCATCAAGCGGAAATGATTTGCCTTAGTCTACTCAGTGTCCGTAAATGCAGGATGGATATGGAAGTGAACCCTAATCCGCTATTATTCCTCACCGGGCAGGAATTCGACTGACCTACTTTCACACAAGCAGGCAGTGTCCCTTGCAAATCTGCGCTGAAAAGCATGGATTGCATCATCCAGAAGAAATCTGTTTTCCAACTCAAAAGCCTAATCCAAGACGTGAATGCATCCCATTCATTTGAATCCATAAGCAAACACGTTCCAATTTAAGACTCTTTCAGTTTTGGAAACTAAAACCAAGAGCTTGCAATATAACAAAGAACAAAGAACGAAGAAATGGATGTTTAGAGAAAAAGGCGCTGATTAACTTTTTAGCCTCTTTTGGACTTTTTGTGGGGAACTGAATAAAAATGACGACATATGGATTTGATGACTAGCAATGCCCAGAGACTGTTTAAAAATGGATATTAATGTGTCATTTTAGACAGTGTGGTGGCCTAGAGGTGCTGATGCTTGCCTCACACTTAAGAGGCTGAGTGTTCAATCCGAGGCAGAGACAGATGTTTCTCTATTAGGACACAAAGAGAAAATGTCTGCTGTCAACCCCACATAGACGTTAGGAAGGGCATCCGGCCAGTAAATGCTCAGCTCCATTCAGTCACCCTGATTCTACCCCCAATACAAGGGATCACAGGGTCATAAAAGGAAAAATATATATGTAATTTTAGAGTAAGAGTTGAATTTAAGTTTCATTTCCATCGGCTGCAAAAGGAGTCAGAAGTCATTCTTTTTTTGTGTATCTTTCTTTCTACATTTTTTTTTAAAATTTTTACTGCACCTCTATTTCCTATTTTTCTCTCTATCCTCTTTACGGTTTCCTTTCTTGATAATTCTTTTGTTATTTTTACTTTGACAAATTTAATAAAGCTATTGAAAAAATAACTTAAACGGATGCTTGTAAAACCCAAGGTTAGGTACCCATTCAGATCCACCTATATGTCAATGTACCCCAAAAGAAAGCTACAGTCATTGATCTAAAATATTTCTGCCCTCTTGGAAACAGACACAAAGGAGAAGGAGATCACAGGTTGCTTAGAGTCAGAAGACAAACCTTCTAAGCTTATTAACTAGCCAGGATTTCTCTAGATTAGCCTTCTGCAAATTTGTATGTACATAATGTTGCAGGTCTATTTAGACAGACCAGGTTCACACATGCTATGCCAGGGGTGTCAAACTCAAAGCCCCCGGGCCGGATCTCGCCGGTGGGTTGCTTAGATCTAACCCGTGGGGTTGCCATGGAAATAGCTAAGGACCGGCCCACTGGCCTCGGCCAGCGAAAACTGAGCTCAAGAGGGCTGCGCATAGCCCTCCCAACAGAGGTGGGTTTCAGCAGGTTCTGACCAGTTCTGGAGAATTGGTAGCGGAAATTTTGCGTAGTTCGGAGAACCGGTAGTAAAAATTCTGACTGGCCCCGCCCACATCTATTCTCTGCCTCCCAATTTCCAGCTGATCGGGAGGAAATGGGGATTCTGCAGTAACCTTCCCCTGGATTGGGGAGGGAATGGAGATTTTACAGTACCTTCCCCTGGAGTGGGGTGGGAATGGAGATTTTATAGTATCCTTCCCCTGCCACTCCCAAGCCACACCCACCAAGCTATGCCCACAAAACCTGTAGTAAAAAATTTTGAAACCTACCACTGCCTCCCGGGCCCCATTTTCAGCCACGATGGCCTCCGCCAGCCCTTTGCCAGCGAAAATGTTCCAGGCTCCATTTTTGGCCACAATGGCCTCCTGCTGCCCTCTGCCAGTGAAAACGGAGCCCAGCAGGGCCATATGTGGCCCACCCGGGCTCCGTTTTCACTGGCAGAGGGTGGCAGGAGGATTCCCCCCCCCAGCTCCACCCTGGCCACCACAGGTGCCCCCGACACAAGTGACGTCGAGATGGCCATGCCCACCCCAGCCTCGCCCATCCCGAGGTCAAACACAACCCTGATGCGGCCCTCAATAAAACTGAGTTTGACACCCCTGTGCTATACTGCATTGACATTTGTTTGGCATTGGGCCAGTATATTGGGTTTACCCAATAAAGTTCATAAATCATGGTTTATGGCCAAGCATAACACTGTGGCTTTAATTAATGAAATACAGGGGGAAACATGGCTTGACACAAAATGTAGACTCAGCCAACTAACACTTATTCAATAAACGTTAGTTAAGCAAGTCTCTGTGGGCTGACTTTGGGGAAAATGCCAAGTAATAATCTCTGTCAGGGAATCCAGATTCAATAACCTGAATATTCAACCAAGCTATGCCTATCTTTTCTCAATATCTAGTTCTTCCCTAGAAAAACTCCAGGTGGATTTTAAGGCTCTTAAAACTACATTTTGAACTGATCTTCACAGCAACCTTATAAAATGGGTTAGGCAGAGAGAAATAGACAGAATGCAAGTAGTCCTTGACTTACGACCACAATTGAGCTCCACATTTCTGTTGCTAAGTGAGATATTAAGTGAGCTTTGCCCCCTTTTACGACTTTGCTTGCCATAGTTGTTGAGTGAATCATTGCAGTTGTTAAGTTAGTAACATGGTTGTTAAGTGAATCTGGCTTCCCCATTGATTCTGATTGTCAGAAGGTCGCGAAAGGGGATCCGATGACACACACACACACACACCGGACACAGCAACCGTCATAAATATGAGTCACTTGCCAATCATCTGAATTTTGACCACATGACCACCGGGATGCTACAAAAGTCGTACGTGTGAAAATGGTCATAAGTCACTTTTTTCAGTGCTGTTGTAACTTTGAACGGTCATTAAACCAACTGTTGTAAGTCAAGGACTACCTGTGCATAGGTGCCAAAATGTACCAAGTGAGTATCTCAACTTTAGCTCAGACTTTCTCATTTTACGACTTCTAAATATATTGGATTTTGACAGCCATAATCTCCAGGTGAAGAGGATGAGGAGTGTTCATACCTAGGCTTTCCCAAACCACAAAGCAGACTCCTTGTCCCGACAAAAAAAACCTTTTATTTAATTTACGGTGAATTCTGCTCCAGCAAAGTCTTTCTTCTCCCACAGTCTTTCAAGATAGTTCACAATTACTGACCTTTATCAGGCTTGGAGAGGGGCCAGGCCGATATCTTTCAGACTCCACAATACTTGGCAAGAATGCAGGAATGAACTAATTGTCTCCTGAAAACTCCACTCCCCTTTCGCTCCTCTTTCATTCTCTATGGGAGGGGCCCTTCATCGTCCACTTGTGGCCTTACTCCCAAGTCGACCCTTGTTCTTTAGCTGTTCCCTTCATCTGGCAACTCTGCGCACGCACGCATTGGGAACAGGCTCCAGCTGTTCGTCTGCCTCACTGATGTCTGACTCCGAAGGCAGCTGATACGGCCCTGGCCCCATCTCTGCCTCCGACTCAAAGCCCTCATCAGAGCCTTCCCCAGATTCCAGGACTGGCCCACGTTCCTCCCCAACTACCTTACCGTCCAAATCTGCTGCCAGTTCCGCTGGCCACTGGCGGGCCACAACAAGGGGAGAGTTGAACCTGCCAAACTGTGGGACCCTTCTCCTATTCCAGAACCATTTTTTAGGGTGGGAGGGTCTGGATAATCAGTTCTATTAAGCATAGCTGTGGAGGGCAGAGGGAACGAAGAGCAGCCATCAAGGCAACTATGAGATAAGAGGGATTTGAGCCCTAGCCAAGAAAGTAACCTGAGGAAACATCTCTGACAAGCCCCTCCTTAGTTCAACACAAAGATAAAGAAGAACCACATTTAGTCTTGCAAGATTCAGGGATCCATGTAGATCAAAGCCAATCAGAAAATGTTCCTCGAACAAATATTGCTAGCTTTCCCAAACAATTACACCATGTTTAATACGGAGACAGATCACTAGTTAATCTTTTGCCCCCTACTGATTGCTTTTTTTTCTGGGATTTGGTGCAGATTTCCCAACACTGCTTGATGGTGACAGAAACCAAACATATAACTCCTTGAATGCAACATATAATATCGCTACTATGCTTTGCCCCAATGGTGTTTTTACAAAGTTCTGAAGAAGCTTTTTTTATTATTATTATTTATTGAATTTGTATACCGCCCTACTCCCGAAGGACTCAGGGCGGTGAACAGCCAAGTAAAATACATATAATACAAATGTTAAAAAACCATTAAAATACAATTAAATAATTGGCCTGGAAATGAAATTTAAAACACCCCAAATTCATAAGACAAATTTAAAATTTAAAAATTTTAAAAGTTATTTAAAAAGTTTAAAAGAGAGGTTAGGCCAGGCCGGCCTGCTGAAAAAGAAATGTTTTGATGGCACGGCGGAAAGCGCGCAGGTCCGGGATCATCCATATCTCCGGGGGGAGCTCGTTCCAGATGGCGGGTGCCCCCACAGAGAAGGCTCTCCCCCTGGGGGCCGCCAGTTGACATTGTTTGGCCGACGGTACCCTGAGGAGCCCCTCTCTATGGGAGCATACTGGTCGGTGAGAGGCTACTGGTGGCAGAAGGCGGTCTCATAGATACCCCAGTCCTAAGCCATGGAGCACTCTAAAGGTGGTAACCAGAATCTTGAAGCGCACCTGGAAGACCACCGGGAGCCAGTGCAGCTCGTGCAGGAGGGGGGTCACATGGGAGCGCCCCATTGCTCCCATAACCACCTGCGCAGCAGCATTCTGGACCAGCTGGAGCCTCCGGGTGCTCCTCAAGGGGAGCCCCATGTAGAGAGCATTGCAGTAGTCCAGGCAGGAAGTGACGAGGGCATGAGTGACCGTATTTAACGAGTCCCAATCCAGAAAGGGCCGCAACTGGCGAATCAGGCGAACCTGATAAAACGCCCTCCCGGCCACAGCAGTCAAGTGCTCTTCTAAAGAGAGTTGCAGGAGAATATCTGCAGAGGATGCTTGTCATACAAGTCAAGATAATGGCCAGGGATCACATGAATAAAGTCTTACCATCACAAAATAAAAAGGGGGGGGGAGGCAAAATTTTGGTTCCAGACATCATTTTGACTTTTTTTTTTACCCTCAATTTGGACACTCCTGTCCTGTTTGATGAACTTTGGTATTATTTGCGAGCTTGGGGATTTTCTTTTGAATTAAACAGAAAAAATAGGAGCGTTTGATCACTCTGATATTGTTCTGAATTCCATGCTTTTAAGGACAATTCAAATAAAATGGAATGAGAGCCAAAGAACAGCTGTGTGAATGATCAGGGAAATAGCCCCTCTCCAACTCCATGATATGGAAAACGAAAGTCAAGTTGCCTTTTGAAAAAGCACCTTTGGGATAACTATGACCTGGATGACGGCGAATCTCCACAGACATACGTATTATGTATTTGTATTAAAATTGAAGGGTAGATAAATCTGGAAAACTATACCACAAAGAATGTGTTCATTTCAATTCTTCAGAGGTCCTCTCTGTTAAAGGTAAAGGTTCCCCTCACACATGCGTGCTAATCGTTCCCAATTCTAGGGGGCAGCGCTCACCTCCATTTCAAAGCTGAAGAGCCAGCACTGTCAGAAGACGTCTCTGTGGTCCTGTGGCCGGCATGACTAAACGCCACAAAGGCGCACGGAACGCTGTTACCTTCCCACCAAAGGTGGTCCCTATTTTTCTACTTTGCATTTTTTACGTGCTTTTGAACTGCTAGGTTGGCAGAAGCTGGGACAAGTAACGGGACCTCACCCCGTTACGCGGCACTAGGGATTCGAACCGCTGAACCGCCGACCTTTCGATCGACAAGCTCAGCGTCTTAGCCACTGAGCCACCGCATCCCTCGTTCCTCTCTGTTATCCCTTGGTTAAAAGAAAGGCAAGTTGAAATGTAGAAAAACAACACCTAAAATACAGGACTTCGACATTCTGATAGGTTGAATACACAGACAAACACACAAAGTATCGAGTGAATTAAGACACACAACTCTAGATCAAAGTCAAGGCTTAAAACAAACTGGCAGGCCTTGTGCTCAACCCTAGGTGTCATTCCAATATAAACAGTTGACACCAAGCATGATTGGAATTCTGAGTAATCTTTGAAGACCAAGCCTATAATTTCTTGGAAGCCATACCCACACTAACAACTGTAGTACTGACATGCTGTTACATGACAGATCTGCATCTATCAGATGTCTCCAGCGGTGAAGACAGTATTTTCCGGGGGTTAAAACAGAAAAACCCAAGATAAACCCTAAATCTTCACATATGTCTTACCTGCTCACACCTTTATTGGCAACTCCCACTTCCGGATGATGTGCTTGGAGAGACCTTGAGCTCTATGGCATGGTTCTGGCCAGGATGTTGGGATTAAGAAGGACTTCTCCTAGCTCCGCCCCTTTCCTTTGAACCACCAGCAACACCTATGGGTGGAGACAAGGAATTCCTGCCGTCATTGATCAACGCAAGACTTGACAAGCAACAGGTACCGATGGCTACAGAGGTTTCGTAAATCGTGATTTCAGATGAGGTGGAGGTGAGGTGGGCTAAGTAGAAGGCTGAGCAGCCACCCCAGCCTCCGTATTTTCCTCAGTGGGTATCTCTACCACAGAGGAACATCAAAGTGAGAGATTCTTGAGGCTGCCCTCAAAAATACCCAGAGTCAGTTACGGATCCATGAAAGATTCAGTGGAGAGAAGGATACAAAGAGAAGATTCTCTGAGAAACCATTGGTCCAGTCCAAGGATGGGATTCAGCCCTGTCAGACTGGTCTGGGCGAACCGGTAGTTCTGACGATCAGCTGGCCACGCCCACTCACCCCTCCCTACCCTGTCCTATATTTCCTTCTTTCTCGCTCAGGTGATTCGCACGGCACAGCTGATTTCCGTGCCTCTGCTGTTCTACTTAATAAGGGTCGGCTTTAGAAGGGAAGCAGCTGAGCTTCAAATTGCTATAGTTTGAACTCTGCACCCAACTTCCCCAGCTAAAATATGTGGCAGTTTAGAAGCAAAAAGAAAATTGTTTTCCAAAACTGACACGTGTTAGGCATGCGTGCTCGCAAAGAACGTGCTCACCGAACTGGTTTTTAAACCTGTAGTGTCCCACCACTGGTCCAATGAATCCAGAACCAAGTTGAAATAGTACCACCAAATCCTAGATCAGTGATGGCTCACCTTTTTGCCATCGTGTGCCAGGAGCATGGGGAGCATGGGGGGGGTGTCACATGCGCATGCGCCCACACCCATAATTCTATGCGCCACGCCCCCGTGAACGACCCCTCCCCACTCCCCCTGCTCCTGGCACGCGATGGCCCGGTGGGCCTGTTTTTCTCTCTCCCCAGGCTCCAGAGCCTTTCTAGGAAAACGGCCCATTTGGCAACTTCCAGTGAGACTGGAAGACCCATTTTTTGCTCTCCCCAGGCTCCAGAGCCTTTCTAGGAACCTGGTGAGGGAGAAAATGGCCTTCCCCACTCCACCGGAGGCCCTCTGGAGGCCAAAAACAGTCCATTTGCCAACTTCCAGTTCCCACTGGAGCCTGGGGAGAGCAAAAATAGGGCCTTCTGGTCCCACCAGAAGTTGGCAAATGGGCCATTTTTGGCCTCCAGAGGGCTTCCGAGGGGGTGGGGAAGGCCGTTTTCTCCCTCTCCAGACTCCTAGAAAGGCTCTGGAGCCTGGGGAGAGCAAAAAAACGGGCCTTCCCCACCCCCCCCACCCCCCCAAGGCCCTCCGAAGGCAGGAAACAGCCTGTTTCCTTACTTCTGGTGGGCCCAGAAGGCCCAAAAATCAGGTGGCTGAGCTCGCATGCCCACTGATATGGCTATGTGTGCCACCTATGGCACACGTGCCATAGGTTCGCCATCACGGTCCTAGGTCTTGCAGACAGGCCAGGAAGATACCATAGTTGGTGGTACTGAAAACCACCAAGAGTTGTAAAAGGACCAAGATATAAAAGGAGTTTCTCCAATCAAGTCTCAACGAGGGTCATCCAAGAACATTCCAATTCCATACAGGTAGTCCTTGACTCCCAACAGTTTGTTTAGCGACCATTCAAACTTACAACAGCACTGGAAAAAGTGACTCATGACCGTTTTTCACACTAATGGCCGTTGCAGCATCCCCACGCTCACGTGACCAAAATTCCGATGTTTTGCAACTGACTCAGATTTATGACCATTGCAGTGTCCTGGGTCATGTGACCCCCTTTTGAGACCTTCTGACAAGCAATGTCGATGGGGAAGCCAGATGACCATGTTACTAGCTTAACAACTACAGTGATTCACTTAACAACTCTGGCAAGAAAGGTTGTCAAATGGGGGGAAACTCACTTAACAATGATCTCGCTTAGTAACAGAAATGTTGGGCTCAATTGTAGTTGTAAGTCAAGTATTACCCTGTAGCTAGATCTGAACCCCGGTTGAAAAGGGTCCACCTGCGAGTCCGCTTCTTCTAACGGTAGGCCAAACAATCAAGTTCCTATTACAGAACCAACAACCTTGACTAAAGGAAAGCTGGAGACTGGATGAAAATTATTTACCGTGTTTTTCAGTATAAGACGCATCTTTTTCCCTCCTAAAAGAGGCTGAAAATTTGAGTGTGTCTTATACTCTGAATGTAGTTTTTTCGAAGCTTTTTTTCAGCCCTAACGAGGCGCTAGCGAGTGAAGTGATCTCTGTGCTAAGCTCTTTTTCAGTGAAGTGATCTTCCTGCTTTGCCTGCTCCCTCCGACTCTCAGCTGTGAAGCTTTTTTTCAGCCCTAACGAGGCACTAGCGAGCAAAGCGATCTCCGTGCTTTGCCTGCTTTTCTCATTGCTTCTCTCTCCAAAGATCAGCTGTGCTTTAGAAGCTGTTTTTTATTCCCAAGCAGGGGATAAAAACCAGCAAACTAATGTGCTGAAGCTGACTAGACTAAGGACGATAGCCAGATGAATACCTGATAGGCAGATTTTCCCCCCTCTAATTTCCCCCCAAAAAACTAAGCTGCATCTTATACTCCGGTGCGTCGTATACCCTGAAAAATATGGTATCTCTTCCGCATCCAGGAAGGGCTTCCGAAAGAGAAGGAGCCATTGCCACTACCTTGCCTACAATTTCCAAAATCCAGAAAAAAAATATCCCCTTCAACTACCCAGAGGAATCAGATGACACATGGAGGCATCCCACAGGAGACAAAGGTCATCCTAGAGGTCACTCCATCCACTGTCTCAGAAGTCATGAGCCAAAATGAATCCCAGGTAACTTGGCAAGATGGCGTCCTTCCACCCGCCCAGGTGGAATCAAGACTAAAATGGAACTGAGAGACTGGCTAAATTTTACATTGTCTAGTTCAGGGGTGTCAAACTCAAGGCTTGCTTACTTACTTACTTACTTACTTACTTACTTACTTACTTATTTATTGGTTCGATTTATATGCCGCCCTTCTCCGGAGACTCAGGGCGGCTTACAATGTGTTAAGCAATAGCCTTCATACTTTTGTATATACCTGCATAGTAGGGCTTTCGGGGGCCCCCCAAGCGGTGTTCTTTTTTATACAAAGTCAGCTTATTGCCCCCACAAACCGGGTCCTCGTTTTACCTACCTCATTTTTTTTTTTTATGTTTTTATTGAATTTGTATACCGCCCTACTCCCGAAGGACTCAGGGTGGTGAACAGCCATAAAATAAAACAATATAAATAAAAAATTTAAAATAGAATAAAACGAATTAAATAATTTGGCTGAACAAATTTAAAACCCCAATACTTTAAAACCAAATTTAAAATTTCCATTTAAAAAGAGGAAAGACTTAGGTCTTTACCTACCTACCTTGAAAAGAAGGAAGGCTGAGTCAACCTTGAGTCAACCTCTGAGTCAACACTTCCTCTGAATTTATCAGAGGAAACCCTTATTCTCGAAATGTTCCCAAATCTTTTGCTATGGATTCTGTGGTCTGGGGCTCAGACATACCTGCAAAACCTCTGGAGAGGTCCAGGTTATTTATTCCTGCCATATGTTACCTGTAACATATTGAATATGTTGAATAAGCCTAAGGAAATGGGCTGGAATCATATTTCTCATTCCTGGAAGCCTATTTTGTCCCAAAAGCATGCAAAAGTGTTTAAAAATAAATGCAAGAAAATCACATTTTTATTCACAAAAAGACCTGGAGGGATTTTTTTCCCCAACCCATTGGGAAATCAGTACTATTATGAGATTATAGAGGGGGTTTTAGGTGCGGTAAAGAAAAAAAAGCTTACCTAAGTTAAATGATAGATTTAGGCATACCAAACTGGATTAAAACAATTTGCAGTCCTATGTTATACCTTAAAGTTCAGAGAACATACCGTTCCCTGTTCACCTAAGGTGAAGAACAAAACTCCAAGGTAAATATGCAAAGAAGAACTAGTCCCTATGAGCCAGCAGTGTGCAGCAGCAGCCAAAAAAGTTAACACAATCCTGGGTTGGACAAACAGAGGCATAGAATCAAGATCATCTGAAGTATTAGTACCGCTTTATAAAGCCCTTAGTAAGACCACACATGGAATACTGCAACCAATTTTGGTCACCACACTATAAAAAAGATGTTGAGACTTTGGAAAAATGTTCAGAGAAGAGCAACTAACATGATCAAAGGCCTGGAGGCTAAAACATATGAAGGATTTGGGTTTGGCTAGTCGAGAGAAAAGAAGAATTAGGGGTGACACGATAGCAGTCTTCCAATATTTGAGAGGCTGCCACAAAGAAGAGAGGGTCAAATTATTCTCCAAAGCACCTAAGGGCAGGACGAAGAACAATGGTTGGAAACTAATCAAAGAGAGAAGCAATCTGGAATTAAGGAGAAACAGAGAGGACAATTAACCAGTGGAACAGCTTGCCTTCAGAAATCGTGGGCGCTCCATCGTTGGAGGTTTTTAAGAAGAGACTGGACAATCTGAAATGGTATAGGCTCTCCTGCTATTCTATTCTATTCTATTCTATTCTATTCTATTCTATTCTATTCTATTCTATTCTATTCTATCCATCCCATCCCATCCCATCCCCCTGTGTGGTAGCAAATGACAAAGCAGAGCTGGGTGCCCCCCATCACCCCCAAAAGGAATAATGTGGCTTTGGAGAATGATGATATTTTTGCTACAAGAAACTAGGCCCGCCAAGGATTTTATGTAAAAGCTTTTATTGACCCATATTCTTTAAAATGGGCAGTTGGATCTCATAAAACTTCCATCTGAAAGAAGAGAAATGTTATTAAAAGCATAAAGATCTAGAGTGAAGGACATCCGTTGATGATCGTAGGCGTGACGGTGTAATTTCCTGGGCAACAGTATGGAGGTGTATTTCATCATTATCTTCACCACTATCTCGTGGTACACCATTTATCTTCTTTGGGAATGTGTTCTTCCCCAAACAGACCGGCCTTTCCTTTGAACGTGACAACCAACCCATGTGGGGAATATCATTACGGACTTGTAATTATGAGCATTCTGTCCACCAGCTGAGAAATATTATCAGCAAGAAAGAAACACAACCCAAAAGATAATCTGAAGGACAGTGAGGTTGGCCCATTTCCACACATCCAACTATAACAGTAACAAAGGCAGGAGTTACAGGTAAGTCCTCTACTTACAAGCATTTGTTTAGCAACTGTCCAAAGTTACAACAGGACTGAAAAAAACAATTCACGCTTAGCACCGTTGCAATATCCCCAGGCTCACACGTGATCAAAATTTGAGAGCTTGGTATCCAACATGCATTTATGATGGTTGCAGCATCCTGGCAGATCATACGGTCATCATTTGCAACCTTCCCAGTCAGTTTTTGATAACAGCAATAGCTTTTATTTTATTTTATTTTATTTTATTTTATTTTATTTTATTTTATTTTATTTTATTTTATTTTATTATTTTATTTTATTATTTTATTTTATTTTATTTTATTTTATTTTATTTTATTATTTTATTATTTTATTTTATTTTATTATTTTATTTTATTTTATTTTATTTTATTTTATTTTATTTTATTTTATTATTTTATTTTATTTTATTTTATTTTATTTTATTATTTTATTTTATTTTATTTTATTTTATTATTTTATTTTATTTTATTTTATTTTATTTTATTTTATTTTATTTTATTTTATTTTATTTTATTTTATTTTATTTTATTTTATTTTATTTTATTTTATTTTATTTTATTTTATTTTATTTTATTTTATTTTATTTTATTTTATTTTATTTTATTTTATTTTATTTTATTTTATTTTATTTTATTTTATTTTATTTTATTTTATTTTATTTTATTTTATTTTATTTTATTTTATTTTATTTTATTTTATTTTATTTTATTTTATTTTATTTTATTTTATTTTATTTTATTTTATTTTATTTTATTTTATTTTATTTTATTTTATTTTATTTTATTTTATTTTATTTTATTTTATTTTATTTTATTTTATTTTATTTTATTTTATTTTATATCAAATTTATATACCACCCTTCTCCCTAAGGACTCAGGGCAGTGTACAGCCAAAGTAAAAACATAAACTACAAACATTAAAATACAATTAAAAAGATATATAAATATTTGGCCCCATAATTAAAAGCAATGACAAAACACTTAAAAACATTTTAAAAAGTGTTAGGCCAGCCTGGCTTGCTGGAAAAAGAAAGGTTTTAAGGGCACGGCGGAAGGCACCGAGGTCTTGGATTCTCCTTATCTCTGGGGGCAGCTGGTCCAGAGGGTAGGTGCCCCCACAGAGAAGGCCCTCCCCCTGGGTGTCACCAGCCTACATTGTTTGGCTGATGGCACCCCGAGGAGGCCCTCTCTGTGGGAGCACACAGGTCGATGGGAGGCCATTGGTAGTTTAGCGGTATATTTAGACTTATATACCACTTCATAGTGCTTTTACAGCCCTCTCTAAGCGGTTTACATATTGCCACCCAACAATCTTGGTCCTCATTTTACCGACCTCGGAAAGATGGAAGGCTGAGTCAACCTTGAGCTGGTCAGGATCGAACTGCCGAACTGCAGTCAGCAGAAGTAGCCTGCAGTATTCTATTCTAACCATTGTGCCACCGCGGCTCTTAAGCAAAGTCAGTGGGGAAAGCTGGATCCATATAATAATAATAATAATAATAATAATAATAATAATAATAATAATAATAATAATAATAATAATTATTATTATTATTATTATTATTATTATTATTATTATTATTATGCGTATGATGAGAGCATCATAAAGGAGAGAAGTAAACATATGCAATAGTGGTGAATATCCGTAGCTTGGGTGTAAAATGAGGGTAAAGGTTCATTCTCCGAGCTTGTGGGTTGGCTTCCGAATGCTCGTGCGGGCACTCCGCAAGCAATTCCATCAACAGACACATTGACCTACAACCAGCCTACCAACCCTTCAAAATCCAAATCAACCACACAGCCAACCACAGAGATGGCACTGACCCTCAACTAACCCAGACAATTTCCCATCCACACATCGGAGGTTCAACTCCCAATGTCCCTGACCTGATGTAATCTTATCACAAGACCCATCACAAGACTCACTGATGACTCACAGCTGACCCATCACAAGACCCTCACTTGACACACCCAGACCTGAAGCCAGTGGTGGATTCCTCCCACTTCGGCCCGGTTCTGCCGAGCCAGTAGCGGTGACGATATGATGTCACTGAACCGGTTCTCTTTGTTCAGGAGCTGGGTCCCCCACCCCCCCACATTATTCTTACCTTTTATTTGGCCCCGCCCCCAATCTATTCGCTGCCTCCTGAGTCCCAGCTGATGGACTAGAAGGAAAAAAACTGTTTAAACTCTTGCCACGGGGCTTCCAGGGCCGGCCTACTGCTGATCAGTGTTAAAAGGCAGTATTGTGGTAGATTAGTGCACTCGAAAAACAAATGGGTAGACCGGTGCCTCTAAAAACAAATAGGTAAATCAGGACGCTCCAAGAACAAATGGGTAGACTGGTACAGCTCTGCAAGCGGTTAAAAGCCTGGTAGACCAGTACCTCTGCTAAATCCTAAAGAATTGTCACATGACCATCAAACCATGCTTACAAAATAAGCCACGCCCACAGAACCGGTAGTAAAAAATTTTAGAACCCACCCCTGCCTGAAGCCCTTATAAACAGAAGAATCACTGACATCCCCTAAACTCCGCTGAAGATGTTACCCAGCCTGGTAATGAAACATTTGGAAACCAAGCCACAAAGTCAGAGAACGAACCTTTACCCTCAAGTAAAGATATATACACAGTCTACGTAAATATGACTAAAACTTTTATAGGGGGTATTGCAGTGTCCTCATAACTGGATAATTTAACAACTATGCAGTTCACTTAAGCTCATAAAATCAGCTTTTTTTACTCACTTAACAACTGCCCTCCTTTGCAATACAAATTCGGATCCCAGTTGTCCTGTCGTAGGTCAAGGACTTCCTGCTATCCTTTCAGTAAAGGCTGGATGATGCTATGAGGAGGTTGCAAGTCACTAAAAGTGAAAACAACCACCATCTCTTTGTCAAAACAAAGCTGGTGAGGAAAAACTCCATGTAGGAATTTAAAAGACCAAACAGCCATTTCCTCTCCAGAGAGAGAGGGAGGCAGGGATGGGTATAAAGGAGGAAAAAAAACTAGATGACTTATTTCTTCTCGAGTTCATCCATGGAAAACAAGGACTGGAGATAACAGGTTTTGTACAACTCAGTGCCCTGAGAATTCATGCTTGCTCAATTTGGGGCATAATTTTGCATCTGCTCCAATTCTGTGTTACTCCATTAGCTTAGATTGCTCATTCTTCAGAGACCGAGCTTCAATATTATCATTTGGTAGACACATACGTATAATCATCAGGAAGGACCTATTTTTCTTATCCACAACAACAAACTTGATAGGTTGTTCTGATGGGCCCAAATCCACCTGGGGACTTTCCATGAATTGAAAGGGAAGAGAAAATCTGTCTGCCCCATCTAAGTTCCAGGTGAGGTTACATCTCCCCACTGAAGAAAAGGTGAGGTCGGCATAACTTCCTGCCTGAGTAAAACTCCCTTACCTTGGGAAATTCCTAGATACTTCAGGTCCCAGATGTGGGGACTACATAGCTGGAGATCCATGGAAGGAGACTAACAGATTAGTATGGTATGTCAGTAACAAGCCCTCCTCCTCCACCTCCTTAATACAGGTAGTCCTCGACCTACGACTCAAAAATTCCATTGCTAGATAAGACAGCTGTTAAGTGAGTTTTGCTCCATTTTACGACCTTTCTTGCCACAGTTGTTAAGTGAATCACTGCAGTTAAGTTAGTAACATGGTGGCTGAGTGACTCTAGCTTTCCCATTGACTTTGCTCATCAGAAGGTCACAAAAAATGATCACATGACCCAGGGGTAAAATATATTTACGTTCCCAACCGGTTCGGAAGCGTGTGCGCATGTCACATGCGTGCTTGGACCCTTTGCACATGTGAAAACCCTTCTGCACATGCGCAGAGGATAAAAAACATGTTACTTCCTGATTAAACCAGGAAGACCGAGCGGGTGGGCGGAGCCTCGCGCTGCCATCACTACCGGTTCTCCAAACCACCAGCCGCCATTGCTCCCAGTTCTGCCAAACCGGTCCAAACTGGGAGCATTTCACCCCTGACATGACCCCGGGGAGCACTCCAGCCGTCATAAATACATACCAGTTGCCCAGTGTCTGACTTTTGATCATGTGACCATGAAAATGGGCGTAAGTGTGAAAAACAGTCACAAGTCATTTTTTTTCAGCGCTGTTGTAACTTCAAACGGTCCTAAACGAATGGTTGTAATTCGAAGACTACCTACACAGATGTGATGCAATGACCATCATGGAAGAACTGTGGTTAGAAATAACAAAGGTTTCAGTGGAGAGTTGTATCAGATGCAGTGTGGTGTAGTAGTTAAGGCAACACCAAACTGGGTGAGTTTTTTTTAAAAAAAAAAAAACCTCACCCAGTTTGGTGTCGCCTTAACCACTACCTCTAAACAGGAAAGTTGGTTGGGTGACTGTTGTTTTCTCTCTGCCCAAGATCATCATCATTATTGATTGATTGATTGATTGATTGATTGGTTGGTTGGTTGGTTCAATTTATATGCCGCCCTTCTCCGGAGACTTAGGGTGGCTTACAATGCGTTAAGCAATAGCCTTCATACTTTTGTATATACCTGCTTAGTAGGGCTTTCGGGCCCCCCCCAAGCGGTGTTCTTTTTTATACAAAGTCAGCTTATTGCCCCCACAATCCTCATTTTACCTACCTCGGAAGGATGGAAGGCTGAGTCAACTTTGAGCCTGGTGAGAATTGAACTCGCAGTAATTGCAGGCAGCTGGCAGCTAAGTGCTACTTGAACAGTGCTTTAGTCCGCTGCTCCACCAAGGAAAACACAATGGGGACAGGACAGCCACTTGTCTTGGATGGTATTGGGCGGCGTTGGCGAACCTTTTCGGCACCGAGTGCTGAAACGGGAGCAAGCATGCGTGTGCGGGGGCAACACCAGAAACTGGAAGAGCCGTTTCCCAGCGCATATGCATAGGAGTGCTAGAAACTGGAAGAACAGCTCCCTGGCGTGCACACGCACGAGCGCTGGAAACCAGAAGAGTTCCGGTGTGTGCATGTACGCTAGCCACCTGCTCTTCCGGTTTCTAGTGCACATGTGAGTATGAAGACCATACATGCCAGGGAGCGGTTCCTCCAGTTTCTGGCACTCCCATGCGCACGAAGACCACATGTGCACACCGGAACCCGGAAAAGCAACGGGCGACGGCTGGTGTGCCCAGAGAGAGATGGCTCTGCGTGCCACTTCTGGCATGAGTGACATAGGTTTGCCATCACAGGTACAGGGTCTCCTGCTCGAGCAGAGGATTGGACTAGATTAACGTCAGGATCCCGTCCAACAACTGTTATTCTGAATTCCGTATTATACATACAGACCCTTAAGTCAGAGGTGGGTTTCAGCAGGTTCTGACCAGTTCTGGAGAACCGGTAGCGGAAATTTTGAGTAGTTCGGAGAACTGGTAGTAAAAATTCTGACTGGCCCCGCCCCCATCTATTCTCTGCCTCCTGAATCCCAGCTGATCGGGAGGGAATGGAGATTTTGCAGTATCCTTCCCCTGCCACATCCACCAAGCCACGCCTACCAAGCCATGCCACACCCACCAAGCTATACCCACCCAGCTGATCGGGAGGAAATGGGGATTTTACAGTATCCTTCCCCTGCCACGCCCACCAAGCTACACCCACAGAACCGGTAGTAAACAATTTTGAAACCCACCACTGCCTTAAGTTGATCAAACAAAGATGAGAGATAGATCAAATAAACTAATCAGGGTGGTGGGTGTTTCTCTTACAACCAGAGTGGAATCTTTGCTAAACTGCTGCTTAATAGTTTATAGAGTTTCTTGGGTCAAATCCAACATAGCACTTCTCATATTTTTATTCGTCAGGGTGGATTTGATTTAAATCGAGTTGATTTAAATCACAATTTAAGTCATGATTTAAATCACTAGTAAAAAGGCTTGATTTAAATCAACTCGGTTTAAATCATAATTTTTAAAGAGCAACTGTCATCTCTGCTACTCCTTTGACACACTGTTGACTCACCGATAGTCCCAGGGTTGCAGAATATACAGCCTCATGCTACATAACTAAGCTCCATTTCAGGCTGAATAAACTAAATTATTTATGTATCTTAAATAGAAAACTATCTTATGATAGATTTTTACCCCAATAGTTTTTTATTAAAATAAATTTGATAAAAATCAAAAAAATCCGATTTAAATCAAAAAAATCCGATTTAAATAAAAAAAATCTGATTTTTTTGATTTAAAAAAAAAATCATTGATTTTTATCCACCCTGGTTTCTGTACATGGTTTGTATTAAATGGGTGGATCCGGTCTTATTTATCTATTTTTTTAAAAAAAAATCACGTTTTATTCTGTTTTGGGAGCCGCCCAGAGTGGCTTCAGCGTCAGGGCAGCTCCTAAACCTAATCAAATAGTTTTCTTTTTTGCAAAATAATAATAATAATCAATGAATAATGAATTGCTACCGTAAATATCATTCCGTTGAATTGATATGTTTTTTCCCTGCAGCGCTGAGGTGTGATAGCACACAGCGTATCAAAGAATTCAACTGCCTCGTGACTTTCTGCTTTTATCTACAGCAGACAATGCCCGCAATTGCTAAATGTCGGCATGGCTTTGTCAAAAGCAAGTCATGGGAGAGAAATTGTCTCTGACAAGGTAATAGCTTTGGTAGATAGGGGAAGGCGCCAGGCTAGAAACCAGGAGACTGAGAGTTCTTCTTATCCATGAATTCCAGCTGAGTGACTTTGGGCCAGTTATTCTCTCTCTCAAGCCCAATCTACCTCACAGGCTTGTTGTGGGAAAAATAGGAGAAGGAAGGCGTCAGGTAGTCCTTGACTTACAACCATTCATTTATTTTATTTATTTATTTATTTAATTTGTATACCGCCCTTCTCCCAAAGGGACTCAGGGTGGTGAACAGCCAAAATTAAAATACATACAATACAAAAGTTAAGGTAATTAAAAGAGATTAAGTCAATCGGCCTTCCAATTTAAAACCCCAAGTCTACAAAATTTAAAAATCCTATTAAAAACCATTTAGGTTAGGCCGGCTTGCTGGAATAAATAAGTCTTCAGGGCCTTACGGAAGATTTAGTGACCGTTTGAAGTTATAATGGCACTGAAAAAGGTGACTTATGACTGGTTTTCACACTTACAACTGTTCCAGCAGCCTCAGGGTCACATGATAAAAATCCGCACGTTTGGCAACTGGCATGTACTTATGACAGTTGCACTGTCCCTGAAGTCATGTGATCGCCATTTGTAACCTTTCCTAACTGGCTTCCGACAAGCAAAACTAATGGTGAGGTAGCAAGATTCGCTTAATGACTGTATGATTCGCAAAACAACTGCAGTAATTCGCTTAACTGTTGTGGCAAAAAGATCGTAAAATGGCGGTCACTCAGCGACCGCCTTATTTAACAAAGTTTGGGCTCAACTGTGGTCATAAGTCAACAAGTATGTGTGTTAGATACGGTTGCCTCCTTGAGTTATTTATAAACAAATAATAACAGTGGAAAGAAAAGGAATAATCCCCCTTGATTGCAAAGATTTCATTTGAAGTTCTCACTGACAAGCTGTTACAAGTGCAATTTGGATGACACTACACTCAGATAGTGACGTGGTGGCTCAGTGGCTAAGATGCTGAGCTTGTTGATCAGAAGGTCGGCAGTTCAGCGGTTTGAATCCCTAGTGCTGCGTGTAACGGGGTGAGCTCCCGTTACTTGTCCCAGTTTCTGCCAACCTAGCAGTTTGAAAGCACTTAAAAAATGCAAGTAGAAAAATAGGGACCACCTTTGGTGGGAAGGTAACAGCGTTCCATGCACCTTTGGCATTTAGTCATGCCGGCCACATGACCACGGAGACGTCTTCGGACAGCACTGGGTCTTCGGCTTTGAAATGGAGATGAGCACCGCCCCCTAGTGTCGGGAACGACTAGCACATACATGCGAGGGGAACCTTTACCTTTAACAGAGAGAACCTTTACTACCAGTTCGCAACGGGGCCGCACATGCGCAGAAGCTTCCTGATGATGTCGGGGTCAGGTTTATCACAACTTACAAACCCTAATGGACAGACTCCATTACGGTTCTAAATGGAGGAGTACTTGGATTGTAGAAGATTGGGCTAGAGCAGGAGTCCCCCAACCCCTGGTCCATGGACCAGCACTGGGCTGCGGCATGCCAGAAACTGGGCCGCTCAAGCAAGCGAAGCCCCATTCATGGGATGCAGACAGGATATGAAACCATCCTCCTCTGCTCCACAGAAAAACTGCTGTCCACAGAACAGACTAGGTGCCTGACTAGGTGGCTCAGTGGCTAAGACACTGAGCTTGTCGATCAGAAAGGTCGGCGGTTCGAATCCCTAGTACAGGTCTCCTGCATGAGCAGGGGGTTGGACTAGATGACCTCCAAAGGTCCCTCCCAACTCTGTTACTGTTAACAGAACCCTGGTGCCCAAAAGATTGGGGGCCCCTGGGCTAGAGGATCCCTTTCATCGCCACTGTTCTGGGAATCCTATGACAAATTGCTGCCAAATTGATTTACGCTATTGTTCGATCATGAATTCTATTATCCCAATTCTGAACCTTGACTGACAGCAGTTCTCAAAAAGACTCTTTATTATCATACTGGAGAAAAAAGATTGTTCCAAAGAACTTTCATACTTTCATACTGAGCATATATTCTACTATCATACATGCAAAAATGTGGTGATAAAACCCCAGTATGATAGAATGAATTGTTCTATTTCAGACAAGGAAATCTTTTTCTTGCCAAATTGGGAGAGGAGATGTTAAAGGCAGTTTATTTCTGGCTTATAGCTCTCTGACCTGTTTTATTCTGGTTACCATACTATTAAAAAAGACATTGAGACTCCAGAAAGAGTGCAGAGAAGAGCAACAAAGGAGATTAGCTAAAACGTATGAACAATGGTTACAAGAACTGGGCATCTAGTGAAGAGAAGGCTCAGGAGCAGGGGTGAAATGCTCCTGGTTCGGATCAGATTGCCCGATCCAGTAGCAATGGCAGCGGGTGAATCGGAGAACCAGTAGCAAAAATTTCTGCTCCCCCACCCTCCACCATGCCCAGCTGAGCCGCACGATCATCAGAGGCTTTTTTTTTTTCTTTTAAAAGCATTTTTACTACAACCTCTTCCGACGAAAAAATGCTTTTAAAAGTAAAAAAAAAAAGCCTCTGATGATCGTGCGGCTCAGCTGGGATCGTCAGAGGCTTTTCAAAGCATTTTTTTCTGCAACCTCTTCGGCCAAGAGGTTGCAGAAAAAAATGCTTTGAAAAGCCTCTGACGATCCCAGCTGAGTTGCCTGATGGCCGAGAGGCATTTTTTAAAAAGCCTCTCTGACGATCCCAGCTGAGTTGCCTGATCGGCAGAGGCTTCTCAAAGCATTAGAAAAAATACTTTGAAAAGTTAAAAAAAAAGTTGGCCACGCCCACCCAGTCACATTACCCCCACCACCAAACCACGCCCACAGAACCGGTAGTAATAAATTTTACATTTCACCCCTGCTCAGGAGTGACATTATAGCAGTTCTAATATTTGAGGGGCTGCCACTGAGAGGAGAGAGTCAATCTATTTTCCAAAGCATCTGAAGGCCAGACAAGGAACAATGGATGGAAACTTGATTCAAGGAGTGATTCAACCTAGAAATAAGGAGGAATTTTGTGACAGTGAGATCAACCAATGGAACAGAAGTTGCCTTCAGAAGTTGTGGGAGCTTCATCACTGGAGGCTTTCAAGAAGAGACTGGACAGCCATCTGTCAGAAATGGTATAGGGTCTTCCTGCTTCAGTAGGGGGTTGGACTGGATAACCTACAAGCTCTCTTCCGACTCTGTTATTCTATTCTATTCTAAATAGTGACTGACACATCTTGGAGGGCAGGATAATCAGGCCACGATTTTATGACTCACGGTTCAAAGAAGGTAACACATACAAAACATTTTGAGGTTCAAATTCTGTGGTTTCTGAACTTCCCTTGCTTCCAAGTCCAAGATGTTGGAAACCTTTCTGGCATGTCAGAACAGCTCAGGTTGAAACGAGGTAGTTTGGATTGGAAGTTTTCCATCCTGAAGCTCTTTAGCTATTTCTGTTCGGTAACTGACTCAACAGGTGGCGGCATTTCTATATTGTTGCCAAAAAAAAAAAAAGTTGCACAAATATGTCCATGCAGTTACTAGGAGCTGAACTCAACTTGAAAGAGAGCTTATTTGTACTTCTTATACTGCTAGAAATAAAAAGGCAATTTCTTAACTTGCAAACCTGATAGAAGCAACCCAAATCTTCAATATTTTCATAAACGATGAAAGAATAGAAAGAGAATTTACCAGATTTGTGGATAATACTAAAATGGCAGGAATAGCTAACACCCTAGAAAAATAATGGCTAATCTTTTTTGCCATCCTGTGCCAAAAGTGGGGGGAGTGGGGGGGGGGGTCGCGCACACATGTGCCCACACCCATAATTCTATGCACCCCGTCCCCGCACATGTATGCGCGACCCCCCCACTTCCCCCGCTTTTGGCACGCGATGGCACGGTGGGCACGGTACGCCCGTTTTTCACCCTCCTCAGGCTCCAGAGCCTTTCTAGGAGCCTGGGAAGGGCAAAAATGGCTTCCCCCCCCCCGGAGGCCCTCTGGAGGCCTGTTTGCTGACATCCAGGGGGCCCAGAAGGCCCGAAAATCGCGCCAGAGCTGAGCTCGTGTGCCCACCGATATGGCTCCGCATGCCACCTGTGGCACGCGTGCCATAGGTTCGCCATCACGGCCCTAGAAGATAGGCTCGAGAGCCAGATGGATCTTGACAGGCTTGAACACTGGGCCTTATTTAACAAAATGAAATTCAACATAGAGAAAAGTAAAGTCTTACACTTAGGCAAGAAAAACCAAAAATACACATATAGACTGGGTGAAACCAGGCTTAATAGCAGTAACTGTGAGAGGGATCTTGGAGTCTTAGTGGACAATCAATTAAATATGAGCCAGCAGTGTGCAGCAGCAGCTAAAAAAGCCAATGCAATCCTAAATTGCATTAACAGAGGGATACAATTAAGATGAAGTAAGGTACTAATATCATTCTATAAAGCCTTAGTAAGACCACACCTAGAATACTGCATCCAGTTTTGGTCACCACACTATAAAAAAGACGTTGAGATTCTAGAACAGGGGTTGGCAATCTTAAACACTCAAAGAACCACAAAGGTCCTAACCGGAAGCCCCCCGTTCAATTCTGGAGCTGACCGGAAGTCCGGTTCCCCCACCATAGTCTCCTCCTAGCGCAGCATCCTTTTTCCTCTACCTGTCCTAACCAAAAGCCCTATCAATTGTGGAGCCGACCAGCAACATGGAGTCAAAGCAGAGGGATGAAAGAGCCACATGCGGCTCCAGAGCTGCGGGTTGCTGACCCCTGGCCTAGAACAGGGGTGTCAAACTCAACCCCCCCCGACACGAGTGATGTCAAACTGGCCACACACACCCTGCCCCCCACCAACAAGGTCAAACACAACCCTGATACTGTCACTGCGTTTTTGTATTTACCAGCTGAGCTCATTCTTTCTGGACTGTCAGACTTTCCGTAGCTTGCCAAAATTTCTTATTGGTGACTGATACTACGTGTATCCGCATTCCTTTCTTTCCACTTCACACTTTTCTTTGTTCTCTTGCCAAGAAGCCCGACCACAGAGAGGTGGCCGGCACAAACTTTGCAAAAATGTAACAATTAAATATTTAGATAGTTAGATGTTTTATTTTCTTTACAATGAATATGAGTTTAATTAGAAGATGTATTCCGGTTTTATTTTATCAAAAGTATACACAAAGAAAATGCCACGATCCAGGCAATTACCCCAGGAAGGTAACGGGGCTAATTACCTCTGACAGATACGTCCCTCAATGAAATCAAGTGTGACGCCCCTGCTCTAGGAAGAGTGCAGAGAAGAGCAACCAAGATGATTAGGGGACTGGAGGCTAAAACATACGATGAACGGTTGCAGGAACTGGGCATGGCTAGTCTAGTGAGAGCAATCAACCAACAGAACAGAAGTTGCCTTCAGAAGTTGTGGGAGCTTCATCACTGGAAGCTTTCAAGAAGAGAAGGAACTGCCATCTGTCAGAAATGGTGTAGGGCTGTGATGGCAAACCCATGGCATGCGTGCCAGAGGTGGCACAAAGAGTCCTCTCTGCTGGCACACACACCGTCACCCCAGGTCAGATCTCCGTGGCGTTTCTTTCGTGAGCTTCTCTTTCCCTGCAAATGACGAAAGAGAAGCTCACAAAAGAAAAAGATCTTGCCTCTTGCCGCGCTGCCAGTGTTGGGATGCCCAGCCTCCCACCGGCCAGCTGGTCTTCAGGTCTCTGCTGCGCATGCAAGCATGTCCATGTGTGCACATGTCCGTGCATGCACACATTCGCACATGTCCGCGAAAGCGTGCATTCGTGTGAGCACCTTTCAGTTTGGGCATCCGTGTGTGTGCAGTTTGGGCATTTGGTGCTTAAAAGGGTCATCATCACTGATGTAGGGTCGCCTGCTTGCGCGAGGGTTGGACTAGATGACCTACAAGGTCCCTTCCAACTCCGTTAATCTGTTAAATAAGCTGCCTCTGCTGCTTCTTTCCACACCAACAACTCCTTGCAAACTTGTTATCTATTTGTGGGGGATGTCCTCTATTTAAAAAACATCCCCATAAATAAGCAACAGTCTCAAAGTAGAAGCTTCTGACATCTGTCAGAAACAGGATTCCATAAATTTATTTATTTATTTGTTTAAATTTCTATACCTCCCTTCTCCAATATAGGACTCAGGGCGGTGAACAGCCAAAGTAAAAACAAGACATACAAAATCTAAAAACTGTTTAAAATAATTAACTATTTTGGCCGTAATTAAAACAATTCCAATTTAAAATCAATTTAAAATTTGACTCAAGCCAGCCCAGCTAGTTGAAATAAATAGGTTTTCAGGGCCCGATGAAAAATCCGGAGGTCTGTTATTGTACGTATCTCTGGGGGGAGGTTGTCCCCAGGGGTCACCAACCTTTTGGACCTCCGGGACCACAAAATTCATAATTTTTAATCCCACAGACCACTAATATGATCTGCCTAATGACCGGCTGGGTGGGCGTGGCTAGGTGGTCATGTGACTGGGTGGGTGTGGTCAACTCAATGTCACTCACGTTGAGGGGCAACTCGCTGGCTTCTATTTGCGCCTCCTCTCCCAGCCCCTCCTCGCTTGCCCACCCAGGCTCCTTAGGGCCCCAAGAGGAAGCAGTTATTGGAGTTAAGCAGCCACCATGAGAAAGAGCTGGCAAAAGAGCTCAGTTCAAATTGGATCTGACCGAGAAGGAGGCTTAGCAGAAGCACCTCACCGAGGACTAGGAGCATAGGCTTTCCAAGCAGAGGGAAGACCTGCAAGGCCAGGTACCGGCGCCTGGAGGCTCAGTGGACTGAGATGGTCAGCCAGTTCCAGGCTATGATGCTGTCCCATTGGAACAAGGCCTTCTGGCTCTTTGCCACCAGCGGTGCTTCCCTCCAACCTTTGCCCAAAGCCCCACACCAGGAGGCTGAAGCAGACCCCCTCCGACCCACACAAAAAGACCCAAGGGAGAGACTCTCTGCAGTAACACAAACATTCATTGCATGTATCTGTCCCAGGGTTGTAGTTTGAGGACCCTGATTTAGTGCAATATAAAAATGCAAATATGCAAATAGACCACCAAAATTTTCTCGTGGACCACCAGTGGTCCACGGACCACCAATTGGTGACCACTGCCATAAATTCAATCCAGAACAGCACAGTCCAATTCTACTCCTCTTTTCCCTTCATGAAATAACTGCTTAAGAGAGTTGCAAGAATTAATGAAGGAACTGGATGGTGCAAGAGATACCGTTGATCTGCTTCATACACACCTGTGCTGGAAATGCAACTTTTTTTCCTCTCCCTGTTTTGCAAAAAGGGTCTTTCTTAAAAGGGTATTTCTTAACTCAGCCTCCTAAGTAGGACATGCCTAGCTCCATGGGGAAATCGGGGCCGTTTCAACACAATCGTTCAGTTTGGCCATCATTCATCCTTCCTTTTTTATTATTATTATTAACCTGCTTTTGAAGAGGAACCCAGGAGAGTTGTCAACTCATGACTCAACGTCAAGTTAACTCACTCTGCGATTCTACAGCAACAGAAGATTTAACAAGGGTGTCGGAGACAAGCAAAATTTCCATTAACCCACGATGACGGAGAACTGTAAAGTGACTCATGATGATGATCAGGGGCAACCTGCTCAAACGTGAACCAAAATAAATGTCACCAGGTGAAACACTCGTGAAGTGGATTGAAGAAAATACAACTGGACAAGGCAACAGAGGTCAACTAGGCCAACCACTTGCTGAATACAGTCTCTATAATGCAGGATTTATTTATTTATTTATTTATTTTATTGAATTTATATACCGCCCTACTCCCGAAGGACTCAGGGCGGTGAACAGCCATAGAATAAAACATATAAATACAAAATTTAAAATAAAATAAAACAAATTAAATAATTTGGCTGAACAAATTTAAAATCCTAGTAATTTAAAACCAAATTTAAAATTTCCATTTAAAAAGGGGAAAGACTTAGGTCAGGCCAGCTTGATGAAATAAGAAAGTCTTGAGCGCGCGACGGAAGGTGCGCAGATCCGGGATCCTCCGTATCTCCGGGGGGAGCTCATTCCAGATAGTAGGTGCCCCCACAGAGAAGGCTCTCCCCCTGATTCACTTCCATTTCATCCATGATTCCAATCTTGCCCTTGACAAATACAGGTAGTCCTTGACTTACAACAGGTCACTTACTGAATGTTTAAAGTTACAACAGCCCTGAAAAAAAGTAACTGTTTTTCACATTTATGATCACTGCAGCATCCCCATGGTTATGTGATCAAAATTTGGACTCTGGGCAACTGACCCATATTTATGACGGTTGCAATGTCTTGGAGTTATGTGATCACCATTTGTGACCTTCTGACAGGGAAGCCGGATTCACTTAACAACCCCATTAAAGTTCGTAACATGGGGCAAAAATCACTTCACATCTGTTAGGAAGTTTCTCCTGAATTCCAGGTTGCTTCTCTCCTTGATTAGTTTCTGTCCATTGCTTCTTGTCCTGCCCTCCGGTCAGGGGTGGGCTTCAAAAATTTTAGCTAGGGGTTCTCTGCCCGTTTGCTGGGTGGGCGTGGCCATGGTGGGCATGGCCTAGTCGGCGTCATGCACCACAGTGGGGGAGCCGGTGTTTTTGCTCTCCCCAGGCTCTGGAGGCTTTCCTCGAGCCTACTGGAGGGCGAAAATGGCCTCCCCAAGCTCCGGAGGCCCTCTGGAAGCCGGAAATTTTATTTATTTATTTATTTATTTTTCAGATTTCTTTACCGCCCTTCTCCTTTCGGACTCAGGGCGGTGAACAGCCAAAATAAAACATTTGTACACAAAAGTTAAAATAGATTTAAAATAATTAAATAAAGTTTGGCCCATAATTTAAAACATTTCAATTAAAATCAATATCAAATTTTAAAAACCAACCATAAAATCAGGACAGCCCGGCTAACTGAAAAAATAGGTTTTAAGGGCCCGACGAAAAGTCCGGAGGTCTGGGATCACTCGTATCTCTGAGGGTAGATTGTTCCAGAGGGTAGGCGCCACCAAAGAGAAGGCTCTCCCCCTGGGGGTCGCCAGCTGACATTGTCTGGCTGACGGCACCCTGAGGAGGCCCTCTCTGTGGGAGCGAACTGGCCAGTGGGAGGCAATGGACCTATTTCTGGCCTTCCCGAACTTCCAGTAGTTTTTCGCCCTCCCCAAGCCTTCAGACGCACCCTGCACTTACCTGCATCCAAAACAGGCTGCGTGGGGACTCCTGGTAGGGGTGGGATGGGCGGGGCCTGCCAGGAATGAGATTTGGGGGTTCTCCGAACTGCACAGAATCTAGAGGTTCTCCTGAACCCCTGCAAACCCCCAGCAGCCCACCCCTGTCTCCGGTGCTTTGGAGAATAAACTGACACACACACCCTTTGCCTTTCACTGATACAACAATCCCAGCAAGCAGAATGGTCTTGCATGGCTTCCCCTTTATCCGGTGCCTTTCACAATTCTCAGATAGGCTGGTTGATTTGCGCAATTGTATTAGGTAACTACTGCCAATAACAAGCTTGTGATGGAAGCTGCCTACAGTCTGTATGTTGGATTTTGATGACAGGGAAGTTGCATCAATGAAATAATTAAAACGATGATTTAATGATTTAATAAAGTCATCCTACCTACATGACCGTATAACAGAAAATACCACGTGGGAGGAATCTGAAGAGTGTCCGTGGCTTCGGTTAGTTGTATCAGCAAAGGGAAGTTTGCCCTGTTCCCACAAGCTTAAGGTAAAGGTAAAGGTTCCCCTCACACAAATGTGCTAGTCGTTCCCAACTCTAGGGGGCGGTGCTCATCTCCATTTCAAAGCCGAAGAGTCAGCGCTGTCCAAAGATGTCTCCGTGGTCATGTGGCTGGCATGACTAAATGGCAAAGGTGCACGGAATGCTGTTCCCTTCCCACCAAAGGGGGTCCCTATTTTTCTACTTGCATTTTTTAAGTGTTTTCGAACTGCTAGGTTGGCAGAAGCTGGGACAAGTAACGGGAGCTCACTCCGTTACGCGGCACTAGGGATTCAAATGTGGCACGAGGGATTCAAACCGCCAACCTTTTGATCAACAAGCTCAGTGTCTTAGCCACTGAGCCACTACGTCCTACTGCGCCCCACAAGTTTTCACCTCTGCTAAATCTATTCTGTAAATTTGGAATTGGGGACCTTCTCTGGGCCATGGTTAAGCACCCCATAAAGCAAACCAGACTTTAGTGCAATCTGTGAAGCCTATCACTGAGTAGTTTCAATTATAAAAGTGTTTTAAAAAGGGAAAAATGCAATAATACAAAGAGTAGACAGAGTGGATGAAGAAATGCCAGAAAGGTATGCTATGCACTCAAAAGAGAACATAACATTTATTGCCATTATTGCTAAACATTTCCAGTATCATACCTTCTATTATTTATGAAACCCATTTTATCCTAGATATTCTACACATCATAGTAGAGCCAGAAACCACTAGAATAAATTGCTTATTAAAATATATGAGTATCTATTCAATAAAAGCAATCTAGGTTTGTTCAATTCCCTTCCTCTAAAGAAAGTATGTAATTTAGCATTATAGCCCAAACATTAATAGCAAATAATTGTACTGAAAACAGAACTCCACCGAGCCAGGGATGGACAAGCAAAAATGTATTTTAAGATTACTTAGAAATATATTTTTAAAAAATCAATGCCTGGGAACAGTTACAAAAAGCTGAAATATTTAACAGTGCAGTCTTTTGCATGCCTCCTCATAAAGAAACTTCAAAAGGGCTCATTTTCAGATAAAGAATTTTTGGATTGTAACCTCCTTTTAAAATCAGCATCTAATGTTGCCATCCAGACAAACACAAAGAGGAAGAGACATTTGTTAAAATGTTACTATCAGGTTAAAAATTTCAAAGTTACAAGTGGCGAAAGTCAACTCCTTAGCTATGGCTACAAAAAACTTAATACATTTTAGTTGTGAAATGTTTCACCTAATACCTTATCAATGTATGTTATCTATCCAATTGTTTTATCTTAGGCTTGGCCTCTTAGATTACGGCTAGACTTTGTGGTTCAGATCTTTCGGCCTTCATAAATGTAACATATCATTATACAAGAAAGAAAGAAATTAAATGTCAATCAAAATGCTGTTGCTTTGGCTTTGGGATAAAAATCCAGGCATTATAGCTTGTAAACCTGCATTTATAGCTTGTTCAACCACATCAACAAACCATGACTTATCGCAACAGATAAATCTGGGGAATGACTTTCATCATCCGGGTGCCAACGAATAAAAACATTGTCCCAAAGATGGACTGGATATCTACACCTTTACACACCTACTCCCTGACCTCTTTGTATTCATACAGACAGCAACATTAGTTACTGATTTTAAAAGCCAGAACTGAGGTTACAATCCCAAAACATCTTTGCCTACAAATAAGCCTGTTTAAAATGTGTTTCTTTATAAGGCACGCAGAAGGTTTTTGTAGCAATGCAGAGAAAGGACCATGAGTTTCTTCCATTAATGACAACCTAATGCCCTTCAGGGGAGATATTTTGTTCTACTCATTGGTGCTCCCTGGCTGTATTTATGGGACGGGAATAAAAATATTCGAAAGCCATCATGTTGATCATTTCAATTGGAATTATATAAAACAGTGTATTAGAGGTAGCCCTTGACTTAAAAACTGCTGGGGGTTCGGAGGGGTTCGGGAGAACCTCTAGCTAAAATTCTGTGCAGTTCAGAGAAATCCCACTCCTGGTTGGCCCCGCCCACCCTGCCCCTCCCAGGAGTCCCCACGTGGCCTGTTTTGGATGCAGGCGCACGAAGGCTCGAGAAGGTGAAAAATGGATTTCTGGCCTCCAGAGGGCCTCCAGAGCCTGGGGAGGCCATTTTCTCCCTCCTGGAGGCTCAAAGAAAGCCTTCGGAACTCGGGGAGGGCAAAAACGCCCCCCTGCCATGGTGCAGGAGGTTGACTAGGCCACGCCCACCATGACCACGCCCACCCAGCAAGCGGGCAGAGAACCCCTTGCTAAAATTTTTGAAGCACACCCCAGCTTAAAACAGTTTATTTAGTGACAGAGTGGATTTGATTTAAATCAAGTTGATTTAAATCACAATTTAAATCATGATTTAAAAAGTAAAAAGGCTTGATTTAAATCAACTCGATTTAAATCATAATTTTTAAAGAGCAACTGTCATCTCTGCTACTCCTTTGATCTACTGTTGACTCACCGATAGTCCCAGTGTTGCAGAATATACAGCCTTGTGCTACATAACTAAGCTCCATTTCATGCTGAATAAACTAAATTATTTATGTATCTTAAATAGAAAACTACCTTATGATAGATTTTTACCCCAAAAGTTTTTTATTAAAATAAATTTGATAAAAATCAAAAAAATCCGATTTAAATAAAAAAAAAATCCGATTTAAATTTTAAAAATCTGATTTTTTTTGATTTTTTTTAAAAAAATCATTGATTTTTATCCACCCTGTTTAGTGACCATTTAAAGTTACAACGGCACTGACAAAAAGCGACTTAGGACCATTTTTCACTCTTACAACCTCCTCATGCTCCCCATTGCAGCATCCTCATGGTCACGTGATAAAAATTCAGATGCTGGGCAACTGATTCATATTTATGACACTTGCAGTTGTCCCAGAGTCACATGATCCCCTTTTGCGACCTTCTGACAAGCGAAGTCAATGGGGATGCCAGGTTCACTTAACAACCGGGTCACTAACTTATCAACCTGGAGTGATTCGCTTAACAACGGTAGCGAAGAAAGGTTGTAAAATGGGGGCAAACCTCACTTCAGAAATGTCTCGCTTAGCAGCATCAGTTTTGTTTTGTTTTTTACATTTGATTTATATGCCGCCCTTCTCCAGAGACTCAGGGCGGCTTACAATGCGCTAAGCAATGGCCTTCATACTTTTTGTATATTTATACAAAGTCAGCTTATTGCCCCCACAAACTGGGTCCTCATTTCACTTACCTTAGAAAGGATGGAAGGCTGAGTCAACCTTGAGCCTTGGCGAGATTCGAACCTGCAGTAATTGCAGGCATCTGGTCTTAATAACCAGCTTAATAACAGGTTGCCTTAGACCACTGTACTACCAAGGCTATTTTGGGCTCAATTGTGGTCGTAAGTCAAGGACTACCTATACTGTAGTGGGCAGGGACAGGAGTACATGGGGGGGGGCTTCTGATAAAGGACACAGTGTTGTTGTTTTTTTATTGATAAATAATCTGATTGTTTCACATCTTGGTTACTGCAATAATTCCCTGGCAGGAGTTCTTACTGCTTCTCTCCATCCATTGATTATAAACCAAAACAAGGTAATTGTATACCTTCTACACAACTGTTACATGTCTTACCGAGCAAGTCTCTTTACGGGTGTTTTTGAGCCAGGGCTTAGTATAAACTACTCGTGTTTGTGTTTACAGCCTTCTGGTCACACCTTATATCTGTCTGTCCTTATTTCTTACTACAATCCCACTTGCTCCCTAAGTGTCTTGCTCCAGGGTTGGGATGTTCAGATTTTTTGGGGGGCGGGGGGCTACCAGGCTGCAGACTCAGGGATCACCTTCCTCCTTCCTTGCACCTCTGTGTAAATTTGATGGCCTTTAAAAAGGGCTTAAATACCTGCTTATTAGATTAGTGCAGTGTTTCTCAACCCTGACAACTTTAAGATGTGTGGATACCTACCCCTTGATCTCTTTGTATTCATACAGATAGCAACGTTAGATACTGATTTTAAAAGCTAGAACTGAGATTACAATCCAATGCGTGGACTTTAACTCCCAGAATTCTGGGAGTTGAAATCCTCACATCTGAAAGCTGCTGAGATTGGGAGACACTGGATCACTAGTGAGTTGATATTTTAGGTTAATTAACCTATTATTTAGGTTAATATTTTAATTACAGGATTTCTATGGACTCTGTTGTATCACAGCATTGTTTGAAAGACGCACACTGTTGTGTTTGTCTTCAGTGTATTTTGTACTTTGTGTACTGGTTTGGCTACTTGGTTTTTTTTTTTTTTGGTTATGTATATAGGCTGCAGCTAGTATAATGAAGCATGACCCGCAGCTTTTAAACTGATAATAAAGGCCCAAAGATGACAAGGTAGAGAGAGCTTGTCGAAACGTTGCCTAACCTTAAAGTGTTGGTTAGGATTTCAGCCAGAGTTTTTTGAAAGACCTTAAAAAGGTTTTTGTTTGGGAATTTAGAGGATTCTGAGCTGGGATCTTAGCTAGGATTTTAAACATTTTAACTAACAAACTTATAATGACGAGGGAAAACAACCGAGATTTTAACTTTTCACACACACACACACACACACACAAACACACACATATATTCCACCTAAAAGGTGCACAGTCACAACTATTATTATAACCATTATCCTAATCTCTGAAATTTTTTCCAACCTTTTCTTACTAAACAGTTAGTCAAACATTTTGATGTCACAGGATGCGAAGATGAGCCATTCCTTCCCCTACTAGTTATGGCACAGCTATTCCACAAGTTTGGGACTCTTAAATAGGAATTAGTGACTATAAGTGCTATAAATAATCCTAAACTAAATATCTTCCCGAGCTGTGATGGCTGTTTCATGCAAACACTAGGTCACAACAAAACAAATCCTAAGCTATGATGAACCCAGTCATCATGCGTGAAGTAGGCCAGGGAGACCACAGAGGGAGGAAGCCTGCTAGATTCCTTCAATAGGATCCAATGAGATTGATATAAATAATTTATTTGTTATTTGCTCTCCTGGAGATCACCTGTCCTACATCCACTTTCCTGACATTGTGTTCTTCTGATACATGGCAATGCAAATGCCATCATCCCCAAACAGATGTGGTTATTTATATATTAATTCAACTGGTGGATTTGCCCATCTCAATAAGTGATCCTGGGTAGCAAAATTTTCCAATGTGCCTGGGGAACCACTAAGTTCAGGGATCTGCCCTAGATTCTCTAAATCCCACATATTTTACACATAAACTTGATTCTCAATCACTGTTGTGGCCCGTCAGCGGCCTGTGCAGATTGTAGCTGATTCTGACAGCAAGGAGGCTGGTGTGGTGCTGCGCCAGCAGCCTGTGCAGCTGGCACCCGAGTCAGACAATGAGGAGGCTGGAGAAGATGTGGTGCCAGAGGCGGGGGTTCAGCCAGGGCCTTCAGAACCTCCAGAAGCTCCTTTAAGTGAAGAGGATGAAGAGGAGGAACCTCTTCTCGATGCACGGGCGCACAGAGCTGCCAAAAGGCAGGAGTGGCTCCTCAGGAGGAGGTCTCCTCGAGAGTAAGGCTTGGGGCTAATTGGCCACTCCCTTAGCCTATTTAAGGAGGAACACCGAATGAAGCAATTTGTAGGGAACAACTTTAGTTCACTCTCCTTCGCGTCTGGATTCTCTGCAAATTGCTTCTGGGCTTTCTGCTAACCTTAGTAAGATTGTGATTACTTTATCTTTGTTTTCTTGTAGGCTGTTAAGAAAGTTTATTAACAGCCTTTGTTTGGAAAAGACTGAGTTATTTTAGTAAATTTAAGTTTGGTACAGACTTTGTGTGTGCTGTGTTCTTTGGGGTCTGTAGCTGGGGCAGAACAATCACCAGTTTCAGACACAACTCCTTGCTGGCAGAAGGGACTATACTTATTTTCTCCTTATTCTATCAAGGAAGCAGTGGAAATGCAGGTTGTCCTTCACTTACAACAGTTTATTTAGTGACCATTCGAAATTACAATCGCACTGAAAAAAGTGAGGTTTTTTTTATAGTATCCCCATGGTCACACCATCAAAATTTGGATGCTTGACAATGGACTCATATTTATGAGGGTTGCAGTGTTCCAAGGTCATGCAATCACCTTTTGAGACCCCTGAGAAGCGAAGTCAATGGAGAAGCCAGGTTAGTGTTACTAACTTAACAACTGCAGAGATTCTGTCAAGCTCGAAGAATGCTTATGCTGTTGCATCCATTATTGCTTCTCAACTCGCCAACAAACAAGGGGAGGACGGAAGGGTGAGAAGGAATGTAGGCTCCAGACATCAAGGAAGAGGACCGTGAGAGCCAAGGTCACATCTTCAGGTGTCAACCAAACCAGAGACTCTTTCTCATAACAATACAATGACACTCCATTGGACAATGTGACCTGCACTAATAGGGGAGGAGGGGGAATTCTATATTGTAACTATGTGGGTTTGCGCGAGAATTAGGTAGAGCTGGTTTACATTCAATAGTACGAAATAATGTACTCAATCAAGTTTTGCACTGAGACATTGCCCGGTGTCGAGGGTGATTGCTTTGGTTGGGATTGTCAGTTGGGATATGGACAGATTCACTTAATCACTGCGGCAAGACTGGTCTAAAATGGGACAAAACTCACTTAACACATATCTCAACAGAAATTTTGGACTCAATTGCGGAGGTAGGTTGAGTAGTAGCCAACTTCCACTTAGGTTTCTTTCATATAGTGGCAAGAGTCAAAAGGTTCGAAAGAACGGAAGAGGTGCAGAGGTGGGTTTCAGCAGGTCCTGACCAGTTCTGGAGAACCAGTAGTGGAAATGTTGAGTAGTTCAGAGAACCGATAGTAAAAATTCTGACTGGCCCCACCCCTGTCTATTCTCTGCCTCCCGAGTCCCAGCTGATCCGGACGAAATGGGAATTTTGAATCGGGGAGGGAATGGAGATTTTACAGTATCCTTCCCCTGCCACGCCCACCAAGCCACGCCCACCAAGCTATGCCACACCCACCAAGCCACACCCACAGAGGTGAAGAGGTGGTTATGCTAACATTAACAAAACCACAGCCATGTGGATGCTGCAATTCTGAGTGCTCGGGCCATCACAGGCGCCCCCGACATGAGTAGCATCAAGCTAGCCACACCCACCATGGCCACGCCCCCTGCCTCCTCCGAGGTCAAACACAACCCTGATGCGGCCCTCAATGAAATCGAGTTTGACACACCTCTGCTCTATACCATTTCAGACAAATGGTTATCCAGTCTCTTCTAAAAAACCTTCAGTGTTAGAGCACAACTTCCAAGAGGCAAGTCGTTCCACTGATTAATTGTCAGGAAGTTTCTCCTTAGTTCTAGGATGCTTCTCTCCTTGATTAGTTTCCATCTATTTTATTCCTTCTTGTCCTGCCTTCTGGTGCTTTCGAAAATAGGCTGACCCCCTGTTCTTTGTGGCAGCCCCTCAGATATTAGAAAACAGCTATCATGTTACCCCTAGTCCAGTGATGGCTAACCTTTTTGCCATCACGTGCCGAAAATGGGGGGAGTGTGGGGGGGTCGTGCGTACAACTGCCCACATAATTCCATGTGTCTTGCCACCCCGCGCACACACGCACAACCCCCCTGTGCTCCCCCTGCTTTTGGCACGTGGTTGCACGTGGGCCTGGTAGGCCCGTTTTTTCGCCCTCCCCAGGCTCCAGAGGCTTTCTAGGAGCCTGGGGAGGGCAAAAATGGCCTTCCCCACCCTCCTGGAGGCCTGCCACAGGCTGGAAACGGCCCATTTGCTGACTTCCAGTGGGACAGGAAGGCCCGTTTTTCACTCTCCCCAGGCTCCAGAGCCTTTCTAGGAGCCTGGAGAGGGCGAAAACAGCCTCCTCCCCCCCCAAAGCCCTGCAGAGGCCGGAAATGGCCCATTTGCCGACTTCCGGTGGGCCCAGAAAGCCCAAAAATCAGCTGGCCGACATGTGTAAGCGCGCCAGAGCTGAGCTTGTGTGCCCACAAATATGACTCCGCGTGCCACCTGTGGCACGCGTTCCATAGGTTCGCCATTACGGCCTAGTCCTTCTGTTCTCTAGACTAGCCATACCCAATTCCTTTCCATACCCTTTCCCCCTATCTGGTATGGTTTCGTTGGTCCCACATGCCAGTGGTGGCGCAGTGGTTAGAATGCAGTACTGCAGGTTAACTCTGCTCACATAGCCAGGAGTTCGATTCCCTCAATCCTTCCAAGGTCGGTAAAAGGAGGACCCAGATTGTTGGGGGCAATAGGCTGACTCTGCAAACTGCTTAGAGAGGCCTGTAAAGCACCCCGAAGCGGTATATAAGTGCTATTGCTATTATTCTAGACATACCCAATTCCTGCAGCCGTTCATCGTACGTTTTAGCCTTCAGTCCTTAACCATCTTTGTTGCTCTTTTCTGCACTCTTTCTAGAGTCTCAACATCTTTTTGATATCGTGGTGATTGAAATTAGATGCGATATTCCAAGTGTAGTCTTACTAAGGCATTATAAAGTGATATTATCACTTTATGCAATCTTGATTCCGTCCTTTTGTTAATGCAGTCTGCATCGGTTAAAGAGAAACTAGCTTATCTATAAGGCTAGGGCAGAGGCAGTTCATTGAACCTCTGGGTGGCAGCACAGTGGCATGATAATGCTGAAGGAGCCACACATCTAAATCCCAAAGGAGGCACCACCTTGAATTTTGCATGCAAATCTGTCAATCTGAGCTACCTTGGTTTCAAAAATTGCCCTATTATGTAGCATTTCACCCAGGGGTGAAATGCTCCCGGTTCGGACCGGATCTCCTGATCCGGTAGCGATGGAGGCGGGTAGTTCGGAGAACCGGTAGCAAAAATCCCTGCCTCCCCCATGCTCAGCTGAGCTGCGCGATCATCAGAAAGTTTTTTTTAATTATTTTTAAAAGCATTTTTTTCTACAACCTCTTCGGCCAAAAAAAATGCTTTTAAAAGTTAAAAAAAAAAAAAGCCTCCGATGATCCTGCGGCTCAGCTGGGATCGTCAGAGGCTTTTAAAAGAAAAAAAAAGCCTCTGCCAATCAGGCAACTCACCTGGGATCATCAGAGGCTTTTAAAAGTGTTTTTTTACAACCTCTTCAGCCAAAGAGGTTGTAGAAAAAATGGTTTTAAAAGAAAAAAAAAGTTGGCCACACCCACCCAGTCACATTACCCCACCACCACCAAGCCACGCCCACAGTACCAGTAGTAACAAATTTTAGATTTCACCACTGATTTCGCCCCAATTGAAGGTTAAAGAAAAAGAGACACAAGAGTTTACTACATAGATAAGGGCCCAGTGCATGATAGAATCCCACATAAAAGATGGGTAACATTTCCAGTCACTTGGGAACATCAGTGTAACAGTTTATGACTTTCTTCCCTGCTTCCAGGGTGGATAAAAATCAATGATTTTTTTTAAAAAAAAATCAAAAAAATCAGATTTTTTTTTATTTAAATTGGATTTTTTTTATTTAAATCGGATTTTTTTGATTTTTATCAAATTTATTTTAATAAAAAACTTTTGGGGTAAAAATCTATCGTAAGATAGTTTTCTATTTAAGATACATAAATAATTTAGTTTATTCAGCATGAAATGGAGCTTAGTTATGTAGCATGAGGCTGTATATTCTGCAACACTGGGACTATCCGTGAGTCAACAGTGGGTCAAAGGAGTAGCAGACATGACAGTTGCTCTTTAAAAATTATGATTTAAATCGAGTTGATTTAAATCAAGCCTTTTTACTAGTGATTTAAATCATGATTTAAATTGTGATTTAAATCAACTCGATTTAAATCAAATCCACCCTGCCTGCTTCTAATAAGTCAGGGCTTTAGTAAAATTGCAAATAACAAATCAAGCAAGAGAAACAACTTGTTGAAAATCTGCACGTAGGTAGTCCACAACTTACAACATTTCATTTAGTGACCATTCAAAGTCACAACAGAACTGGAAAAAAAAGTGACTTATGACTATTTTTTCACCCTGACGACTGTTGCAACATCCCCACCAGATGTTGGTCACCAGATCAAAAATTCAAATGCTTGGTATTTGAAGTGGCAGTGGCCCAGGGTCATGTCATGATTTTGTGACCTTCTGACAAGTCAACCAGGAAGCCAGAAACAATAACATTCCTAACTTAACAACTGCAGCAATTCACTTAACAATTGTGGCAAGGAGGATTGTAAAACGGGGCAAAACTCACTTTAACAACTGTCTCGCTTAGCAACAGAAATCTTGGGCTTAATTGTGGTCATAACTCGAGGACAACCGGTCTTAGCCATCAAACCAGAATTCAGGTTTTAACACAGACTTTAGCTGACTGGTTGCAAAATGTTATGATACTTTTTAAAAGCGGAAGGGAGGAAGATGGATAGCCAGAAATTGCAGGAAGATGAAAGGCCCCAAAGGGATAAAACTAAGTGGTGGCACTGAAAGCCAATGCAGCACAGCAATATCTAAAATATATGTAGCTTGTTATTTTCATTTGTCCAGCAAAAGTACAAATGTCCATGGTGATACAGCTACAACTAAGAGGGCTATTGGGAATTGTTTATGTTGGCTTGGCTAATAGAAGAGCCTTGGTGGCGCAGCAGACTAAAGTGCTGTTAAAGTAGCACTTAGCTGCCAGCTGCCTGCAATTACTGTGAGTTCAAATCTCACCAGGCTCAAGGTTGACTCAGCCTTCCATCCTTCCGAGGTAGGTAAAATGAGGACCCGGTTTGTGGGGGCAATAAGCTGATTTTGTATAAAAAAGAACACCGCTTAGAGGGGGTCCGAAAGCCCTACTAAGCGGGTATATACAAAAAGTATGAAGGCTATTGCTTAACGCATTGTAAGCCGCCCTGAGTCTCCAGAGAAGGGTGGCATATAAATTGAACCAACAAATAAATAAATAAATAAATAAATAAATAAATAAAAGCTTCTATCCAACTCCATCATAAATTTTCCTCTCCTAATATACGGACTTTAAAA
The DNA here is from genome assembly GCA_022577455.1 of Arizona elegans. Taxonomy (NCBI): domain Eukaryota; kingdom Metazoa; phylum Chordata; class Lepidosauria; order Squamata; family Colubridae; genus Arizona; species Arizona elegans. The sequence goes on from JAKOOJ010000003.1 coordinate 153,493,744, forward strand.
AAGAAATTCAGGTAGTCCACGACTTACCACAGTTCACAGTGACCATTCAAAGTTACAACAGCACTAAAAAAAAAGTGACTTATAACTGTCATACTTTCACACTTATAAACCGTTGCGGCATCCTCATGGTCATGTGATCAAAATTCAGACGTTTGGCAACTGACTCACATTTATGACGGTTTGCAGTGTCCCGGGATCATGTGGGTCTCCTTTTGCGGCCTTCTGACAAGCAAAGTCAAAGGGGAAACTGGATTCATTTAACAACCGTGTTACTAATTTAACAAGTGCACTGATTCATTTAACAAAGGTGGCAAGAAAAGTCGTACAACGGGGAAAAACTCACTGAACAAATTTCTCGCTCAGCAGCATAAAATTTGGGCTCAATTGAGGTCATAAGTCAAGGACCACCTGTAGTACATGAGTCACAACTGCTTATGTACAATATGCTAAATCAGTGGTTCTTCACCACGGATCCCCTTTGAATATCTTTTGGGGCCATGGACCATGGCCACAGCCCATCAAGATTTAAATCATACCATTTTTTCAAGCCTTCACAGCAGGGTGGATAAAAATCAATGATTTTTTTAAAAAAATCAAAAAAATCGGATTTTTTTTATTTAAATCGGATTTTTTTTATTTAAATTGGATTTTTTTATTCAAATAAGATTTTTTTTATTTTTATTGAATTTATTTTAATAAAAAACTTTTGGGGTAAAAATCTATCGTAAGATAGTTTTCTATTTAAGATACATAAACAATTTAGTTTATTCAGCATGAAATGGAGCTTAGTTATGTAGCACAAGGCTGTATATTCTGCAACACTGGGACTATCGGTGAATCAACAATGGGTCAAAGGAGTAGCAGAGATGACAGTTGCTCTTTAAAAATTATGATTTAAATCGAGTTGATTTAAATCAAGTCTCTTTACTAGTGATTTAAATCATGATTTAAATTGTGATTTAAATCGACTCGATTTAAATCAAATCCACCCTGCTTCACAGACCCCCTGGGATGACATCATCACCCCTGGACCACAGTTTGAGAACCACTGTGCTAAATCATAATTTATTAGCATAGTAGTTGGCTTCACACAGGCTAAAAGCAAGGAACATGAGCTATTCTACATAGGCACAGAATTTATGTATCCCCTTAATACCACGCATATAAAGAATGGTTGCTGGAATTGGGTATGTCTAGTTTAATGACAAGGAGGACCAGGGGAGGCATGATAGCTGTGTTCCAATATCTCAGGGGCTGCCACAAAGAATAGTCAGGCTATTCTCCAAAGCACCTAAGGGAAGGACAAGGAGCAATGGGTGGAAACTAATCAAGGAGAAGCAACCTAGAACTAAGGAGAAATTTCCTGACAGTGAGAACAATTAATCAACGGAACAACTTGCCGCCAGAAGTTGTGAATGCTCCAACACTGGAAGTTTTTAAGAAGAGATTGAACAACCATTTCTCTGAAATGGTATAGGGTTTCCTGTCTGAGCAGAGGGTTGGACTAGAAGACCTCCAAGATCCCTTCCAACTCTGTTTTGTTCATGCAAGCTCTGAGCTCTGAGTGAGGGACTTTTTTAAAAAATCTACAATAGTTTGCTCTTGTTGTTTTTGAAATGAGACATCTGAAAAGTCTGAGTGCCTTTTTCTCCTGGACTGTAGTCACTTCCCGATCTGGTTCTAAATTTAAGAGTTCCTCCCCCTCCCCATCACGTTACCAGATCACAACCCAGGAATCCTGCACTGCAAATGTCACCAAAGTGAGTGACGAGGCAATCATTTACCATTTCAAACATCCACTTGTAGATTTTAAAAGCGCTGCCTTTTATTCTTCCTGTTTCCTAAGGCAGCAGCATGACAAAGTCAGCCGATCTTTAGAATGACTGAGATGAAAAATTGACTAATGAAGGGTGAATCATGGCATGGGAAAATCCAAAAGTTAACTACAGCAGTAGCTAAACTTAATTACAAAGGAAACAATTCCTACAGTAGTGCTAGCGCTACAGTTACCTGCAACTGAAAAGACACACCACAATACACAATTACCCCACTTTTTCAAGGGCTTATCTTTGACCCCTGGCATCACACACCAGCCATGCAGGCTCAATAACTCCCTAAACTCAAATGTCATCGGTCAGCTTACACCCAAGCCTTTTGCCCAATGCAGCTAGTCTTCGACTTACGGCCACAACCGAGCCCAACGTTTCTTGCTGCTTAAGCGAGACATCTGTTAAGTGAGTTTTACCCCATTTGACGACCTTTTCTTCTCACGGTTGTTAAATGGATCAAATGAGTGACACGGTTGTTAAGTGAATCTGGCTTCCCCATCGACTTTGCTGAAGGTCGCAAAAAGTGACCGTATGACCGCAGGACACTGCAACCGTCGTAAATATGAGTCAGTTGCCAAACATCTGAATTTTAATCACACGACCACGGGGATGGTTATGTGTGAAAAACGTTGGTAAGTCCCTTTTTTTCAGTGCTGTTGTAACTTCGAGCAGTCACTGGACAAACTGTTGTAAGTCAAGGACTACCTGTATGGAAAAATCCCCTAGGCACAAATCTTAACCATACCACAAACTACTAACCGGTCACCCACGATTGACGACAATGTATTGTGTGAACCCAACCCACCCATCCTAGTGAAGGCCACATCGGGTGAATGCAAGAATCGAGCACAACCGTGGTTCCATTTCCCGACCCGGCCAGAAATCGGGATTCCGATCTCTCTCCAAACCCAGAGCCCCAGGCCTCCCGCCCAAACGAAGGGAAAGGCCTGTCGCCAGTCGATCACCTCGCCGATCCCGCGTCTCCAAACCGTGCAAAACAATTCCACGCGAATGGCGATTCCCGGTCACGTCACGGCCAGATGAGTCGCTCCTCCATCTCTGGCTGTTGCACCGGTGCAGATCCAGCAAGGGAGGCGGAGAAAGCGAGAGAGCGGCCGCCTGGCTTTTTTGCAAAAAGCCCCTTAAAAGCTCCCAGTCCGGAGCTGCCTCCGCACCGGGCGGTTCTTAAAGGCACAGCAGCCGCGGGCAAAGCCTCTTTTCAGGGCGAGGAAAGAGCTCCGTTGCCCTCCGGTTTAAATAAACCGGGCCCCGGTCCAGGTGCCTTGTTTTCCTCAAACAACACCCCCCGCCCCTTGAAATCTTTCCCTTCTCCGATTTGCAATGGATGAGATGGCAGAAGAGTCAATCCTGATCTTCGGCTTTGCCCCTTGCCGGCGCCCTCTAGTCGTAGAGAGAGACTACACCGCCCATGATCCTTTAATCTCAGGGTCCCTTCTCCCCCCCCCCACGCCCTCCGCATGCAGTTACAAGTCCATCTTTGCAAGTTTGTGGCTTTAATTTGGGAAAGGAAGGAAGGAAGGAAGGAAGGAAGGAAGGAAGGAAGGAAGGAAGGAAGGAAGGAAGGAAGGAAGGGGAAAGAAAAAGAAAGGGAGGGTGGGAGGGAGAGAAGGAAGGAAGGAAGAAAAAAGAAAGAATGAGGGAAGGAAGAAAGAAAGGGAGGGAGGGAGGGAGGAAGGACAGAAAGAAAGAAAGAAAGAAGGAGGAAGGAAGGAAGGAAAGAGGGAGGAAGGGAGGAAGGAGAGAAAGAAAGAGGGAGGGAGGGGGAGGGAAGGAAGGAAGGAAAGAAAGAAAGAAAGAGAGGGAGGGAAGGAAGGAAGGAAAGAGGGAGGGAGGAAGGAAAGAAAGAAAGAGAGGGAGGGAAGGAAGGAAGGAAGGAAGGAAAGAGGGAGGAAGGGAGGAAGGAGAGAAAGAAAGAGGGAGGGAGGGGGAGGGAGGGAAGGAAGGAAAGAAAGAAAGGGAGGGAGGGAAGGAAGGAAGGAAAGAGGGAGGAAGGGAGGAAGGAGAGAAAGAGAGAGAGGGAAGGAAGGAAAGAAAGAAAGAAAAAGGAAGGAAGGAAAGAGGGAGGAAGGAAGGAAAGAAAGAAAGAGGGAGGGGGAGGGAGGGAGGGAAGGAAGGAAAGAGAAAGAAAGAAAGAAAGAAAGAAAGAAAGAAAGAAAGAAAGAAAGAAATCCATTAGGAATTTCCCTTACAATCCCATTCATTAGCTTCTCCCCCTATTTGCAAACCGTGGATGAATGGAGGAAGGAGGGGAGTTTTCTTGAGGGGTGGGGGAAGTCCTGCCCTGCACAAGATTTTAAAAGAATAAGAACTTCCCCGGATCGAGACCGAGTAAATCACTCCAGTCCCATCAGGTAAAGCCTTTTTTTTTCCCCCCCGGCGAAAATAAACACACACTTTGTATGACTGGAAAAGTCCAACAACATCGCAGTCAACTCCGTCCAAGATACGGTCATCAAGCAATTCGAGATATATATATATATATATATACATACATACGTACAATAAGCTAAATCTCTCCAAATCTCTAATTCTCCCATACATATATAATAAGCATAATGTAATATAATAAAATACCGATCTATTTCCCCGATCACCCACCAGATCTTGCCCTGGATCAAGCCGGCAGCCGCTTCCCTGCCCCCTTCCGCCAGCTGATCTCGCTCTCTCTCCTTGTTTATTTCCCCTCTTGTGCTAGCGCGCCGGCGCGTCAGATCCGGGAAGGGTCCCTCCACTAACGCCTTAGCAACCGCGCAGGCGTCCCTAGCAACGCCAGGTACCAACGTTCTAAGACGGCCCCCAGCCCCTTTCCACGGTACCTTTGGAAGCTGTTTTCAGGGAAAAAGAGGTCTTTGAGATGCACGTGGATGCGAGCCAGGTTATTATCTCTTCCAAGTCCACGGTATTCTCCCCGAAGCCCTGAAACTTGATTTTTCAAACATTTCCACTATATATTCTAAATAGTCTGTGATTAATATGTATGGGGTGTGTATGTGTATATGTGGGTGTGTATGTGTGTTTGTGTGTATAATATACATATACACACACATCTATTCTATTCTATTCTATTCTATTCTATTCTATTCTATTCTATTCTATTCTATTCTATTCTATTCTATTCTATTCTATTCTATTCCATTCCATTCCATTCCATTCCATTGAGTGGTGGGTTGCCCCCGGTTCGGACCGGTTCGCAAGAACTGGTAGTAAAACCGGCGGGGAGGCCCCGCCCACCGCCCCGGATGTCATCATCGGCAATCTGCACATACCGGATCTTAGATCCCATTGCGAACCAGTAGTAAAGGTAAGTAGAACCCACCCCTGATTCCATTCCATTCCATTCCATTCCATTCCATTCCATTCCATTCCATTCTTTCTACCCTGTTTTCCCCAAAATAAGACATCCCCTGATAATAAGCCCAATTGGGCTTTTGAGCACATGGCAGTAAAGCGAAGCGCTTATTTCAGGGCTCAAAAAAAATATAAGACAGGGTCTTATTTTTGGGGAAACACGGTATTCTATTTTTATGTATGTATATAATATACAATGTATAATACACACGCATACACACTGTCTGTGTCTGTATATTAAAGATCACCTGAGGTACTAATACCACTCTATAAAGCCTTAGTAAGTAAATACCTAGAATACTTCGTCCAGTTTTGGTCACCACACTATAAAAAAGATTTTGAGGCTCTAGAAAAAGCGCAGAGAAGAGCAACAAAGATGATTAGGGGACTGGAGGCTAAGAGACTGTCCAGAGATTGGACAGCTACCTGTCAGAAATGGTGTAGAGTTTTTTGCTTGAGCAGGGGTTTGGACTAGATGACCTACAAGGTCCCTTCCAATTCTGTTATTCTATTCTATTCTATTCTATTCTGTTCTGTCCCGTTCTGTCCTGTCCTGTATATGTGTGTGTGTCTATATAGCATATGTATGTGCATATGTGTGTGTATTCTTTTGAGAGCGGGCATCAGAATTTCATTTTTTAATGTGTGCCAGTGTGTGTTTTTTTTAATTTGATTTTTCATTAAGCAATAGCCTTCATACTTTTGTATATTTTATACAAAGTCAGCTTATTGCCCCCACAAACTGGGTCCTCAACCTAAGGTCTACCTACCTTAGAAAGGATGGAAGGCTGAGTCAACGTTGAGCCTGACAAGATTCGAACTTACTTTAATTGCAGACAGCTGGTGTTAAACTACAGTGCTTAGTCTGCAGAGCTATCCAGGCTCCTGTGTTCCCAGAAAAAATGTGACAATAAAAATTATCTTATTGAAAGTCACCCCAGAACGAAGCACTATCCCCTCCATCTTTTCAAAGGATCCCACCCTCTGAATCCCGCCAGTATTGCTCAATTTCTGCAGGACGAATTAGGGCACTCTAACCGATAAAATAAATAAGAGCGCTGCCCATGGTTCTGGAATGGCAACTCTTTTAACTTTTCATTAGAACAGACTGGCTATCGAACTAGTTAATGACTGACTTTCTAGGAGACTTCCTGAATCCAGTTGGCTGGATCCTCAGCACAACAGATTATGAATCAGCTTGATTAAACACGAACGGAGGCTGAGTTTGCACAATAAAGCTTAACAAGGTCAGCTAAAGATGCTGTCTGGATCTGGCTTTGTACACAACAACCTTGGTTATCCCAAAGCAGGGGTATCAAACTTGATTTCATTGAGGGCCGCATCAATGGGGAGGGGTTGTATGTGGCCAGCCTGATGTCACTAGCGTCAGGGGTGCCTGTGGTGGCCTGAGCGCTCCACCAGCAAAAATGAGTTCCCGAGCTCAGTTTTTGGCTGCGACAGCCTCCTGCACCCCTCTGGCAGTGAAAATGGAGCTTGGGAGGGCCATGTGCAGCCGCCTTGAGCTCTGTTTTCACTGGCAGTGGGCTGTAGGAGGCTGTCATGGCCAAAAACGGAGCCTGGGAGGTACCACGGGCTGGTCCTTCGCCTGTCCTCCAGGGCAGTCCCGCGGGCCAGTTCTAAGCACAGGCCAAATCTGCCCGCAGGCCTGGAGTTTTACACCCCTGTTCCCAAATGCAATTTTCATTTAATATACTATACATGAATATATATACTATACATGTCCATGAATTTATTTACAGCATTCATTCATTCATTCATTCATTCATTCATTCAGCTCCTTTAATTAGTACATTCAGCTCCTTTAATTAGTACTCCAAAGTATCAAGAAACACTTGAAAACACAATTTTCATTTAATATACTATACATGAATATATATACTATACATGTCCATGAATTTATTTACAGCATTCATTCATTCATTCATTCATTCATTCATTCAGCTCCTTTAATTAGTACATTCAGCTCCTTTAATTAGTACTCCAAAGTATCAAGACACATTTGAAAACACAATTTTCACTTAATATACTATACATGAATATATATACTATACATGTCCATGAATTTATTTACAGCATTCATTCATTCATTCAGCTCCTTTAATTAGTACATTCAGCTCCTTTAATTAGTACCCCGAAGTATCAAGAAACACTTGAAAACACAATTTTCATTTAATATACTATACATGAATATATATACTATACATGTCCATGAATTTATTTACAGCATTCATTCATTCGTTCATTTGGTCATTCATTCAACTCCTTTAATTAGTACCCCAAAGTATCAAGACACACTTGAAAACACAATTTTCCCTTAATATACGATACATGAATATATATACTACACATGTCCATGAATTTATTTACAGCATTCATTCATTCATTCATTCATCTCCTTTAATTAGTACTGTTTCATGCTGAAGGCTGGCAACCCATAATGTCATTTGTCTCTCTGATACTGATATGCACAACAGAATAAAAATCAGAATCAGAATAGAGTTGGGAGGGACCTTGGAGGTCTTCTAGTCCAGCCCCCAGAATATAATAGATATAACAGGATATAATAGATACCCTTACAGTATATACTGGAATGCCAATTTGTAATCAGTCCATCTCTTTGGCAGTGTTCAAAAGCTTTCCCCTTTTGCATCAAGTTGTAACATTCCAGGTTGCAATATTGTGAGCTGACCTAGAAATTTCTAGGGCATTTACTCTGGTTCAGAGACTTCTAGCCCCAAAATAGTTCTCAATTAAATTGGAACTCCTCACACTATAGAATCCTATTTCTCCTAACATCTAACCTAAAAATGCCCTTTACGCGCAGGGAGAGGGAGAGGGAGAGGGAGAAGGAGAAGGAGAGGGAGGGAGAGGGAGAGGGAAAGGGAGAGGGAAATGGAGAAGGGGAGGGAGACAGAGGTGGGTTTCAGCAGGTTCTGACCAGTTCTGGAGAACCAGTAGCGGAAATTTTGAGTAGTTCGGAGAACCGGTAATAAAAATTCTGACTGGCCCTGCCCCCATCTATTCTCTGCCTCCCAATTTCCAGCTGATCGGGGTGAGGGGGAAATTGGGATTTTGCAGTAACCTTCCCTGGAATGGGGTGAGAATGGAGATTTTACAGTATGCTGCCCCTGGCGTGGGTGGGAATGGAGATTTTACAGTATCCTTCCCCTGGCATGCCCACCAAGCCACGCCTACAAAGCCATGCCACACCCACCAAGCCACGTCCACAGAACCGGCAGTAAAAAATTTTGAAAACTACCACTGGAGGGAGAGGGAGGGAGAGAGAGGGGGAGACGGAGTGGGATGGAGAGGGAAAGGGAGAAGGGGAGGGAGAGGGGGAGAGAGAGAGAGAGAGAGAAAGAAAACAGTTCTTTGGAGTGACTTCTTTTCCCAGACTCTGATCTGTTCCAATCTTTCTGGAAGGAATTACGGTACATTAAAACTAAGGGTTGAGGCAGTGACTTGTGATTGGGTTTACTTGGCAAACAATCAGGAGCTGATAACAGTCTTACAAGTGGAAAATGTCAAGTAGCTGCTTAAGCAGATGTAAAGCAGCAGTGGAGTGACCTGAGAAGCTCTGGCTGTAAATCATAATTATTTCTCTCCCTCCCTCCCTCCCTTCTAGCACTGAGAATTCTATGATTTGAGCCACAACACCTATTTTTAGATTTTGTTTAGGCCACAGAGAGAGCTGGGCAAACCGCCCACCCTTAAGAGGGATGTTGCAACATTATCATTCCAGGCTGCAGATTCTCCTGGGCACAATGCCCTCAATGAGATAGGGTGAGGCACCAAACTCCTTTTCCCAAATCCAAAACAACTCCATTAGGCTTCTATCTGGACTGGAAGAGATAAACAGGCACACGTGGATATAAGAACACCTGGTGTTAAATAAAAAAATCTAAAAATTAAACCATAACTGCAAAGGACTTCCAATGACGGCTATCTACCAGAAATTGGATTCTATAAGGTAAAGGTAAAGGTTCCCCTTGCACATATGTGCTAGTTGTTCCTGACTCTAGGGGGTGGTGCTCATCTCTGTGGCCGGCATGACTAAATGCCAAAGGCGCAGGGAACACTGTTACTTTCCCACCAAAGGTGGTCCCTATTTTTCTACTTGCATTTTTTACGTGCTTTCGAATTGTTAGGTTGGCAGAAGCTGGGACAAGTAACAGGAGCTCGCCCCATTACGCAGCACTAGGGATTCGAACCGCTGAACTGCCGACCTTCTGATCGACAAGCTCAGCATCTTAGCCACTGAGCCACCAGGTCCCTTTTAGGATTCTATAGGTAGTCTTTATTTATTTTTTTGAATTTATATCGCTGCCTATTCACCCACGGCAACTCAAGGCGGCTTACAGAATATAAAACCACATTTAAAACTATAAAAACTAACAAAAAGAATCAAATAAATTAATATAGTACAATATAACAAAATCACCCCCAACTCCCCATCCCCCGCTCCGGTGACAGCAGATCATACGAGCCATTTAATGGGCTCCATCTCGCTCTGGGTTCCCTAGGCCCTCTGGCAGAACCAGGCCTTCAGCGCCTTCCAGAAGAGTATTAGAGTGGAGGCCATTTTAATCTCTGCGGGGGATGATGTTCCAGAGAGAGGGAACCACCATGGAGAAGGCCCTTCCTCATTGACTTTGCTTGTCAGAAGGTCATAAAAAGTGATCATATGACCCCAGGATACAGCAACGGTCATAAGTAGAAACCAGTTGCCAAGAATCTGAATTTTGATCACACAACCATGGAGATGCTGCAAAGGTTGTAAGTGTGAAAAACGGTCATAAATCACATTTTTCAGTGCCGTTGTACCTTTGAACCATCACTAAATGAACTGTTGTAAATTGAGGACTACCTGTACCTTTTGAAGGATCTGTTGTAAATTCAAACAGTCACTGAGTAACCGGTTGTAAGCCGAGGACTACCTGTAGATGAAAACTAAATATTTTGTCTTCTTTCTTAGGAGCACCTTCTTATCAAGGGGATTGATGAGACCCCCGGTTGGTACCAAGTTACTTAAGAATGCTTTTAGTGTAGGAATGTTGGTGTTAAGATTAAAACCTTGGCACACCTTCCAACTTTTAGTTGAAGCAAACCCTTGGCTGAACCATGTTGCTATGATTACTGAAATGTACGCATGATGATGTTTTTTATTATTGGTGTATGATAATGCATGCTCCCATGATTGACTCATGACAATATATGCATTTTAAAATTGTATAATAGGTGTGCCACTCAAACGGGTGTTTCCTATTTCCCCATATTCCCGTTTCTGGGAAATTTTTTATTTGCAAATTTAAAAATAATTCAATCAAAATAGAGTTGGAAGGGACCTTGGAGGTCTTCTAGTCCAACCCCCTCCTCAAGCAGGAGACCCTACATCATTTCAGATAGGCAGCTGTCCAGTCTCATCTCAAAAACCTCCAGTGATGAAGCACCCACAACTTCCGAAAACAAAGCTTCGGACTGGTTAATTGTCCTCACTGTCAGGAAGTTTCTCTTTAATTCTAGGTTGCTTCTCTCCTTGATTAGTTTCCGTCCATTGTTTCTTGTCCTGCCTTCTGGCTCTTTGGAACATAAGTTGACTCCCTCTTCTTTGTGGCAGCCCCTCAAATACTGGAACACTGTCATCCCTAGTCCTTCTTTTCTCGACCAAATCCTGCAACCGTCCTTCATATGTTTTAGTCTCCAGGCCTTTAATCATCTAAGTTTGCTCTTCTCTGCACTTTTTTTCAAAGCCTCAACCTCTTTTTTTGTAATGTGGTGATCAAAACTGGATGCTGCATTCTAGGTGTGGCCTTGCTAAGGCTTTATAAGGCTTTGTGGCAGCCTCTCAAATGCTGGAATACCGCTTGGGCAAAATCACACAGATGATGGCAACTAATTAATCTGTAGACAGAGACCTTGCACCAGTGGTGGGTTGCTACCGTTTCGCCGCGGATTGGGCAAATCGGTAGCGGCAGCCGGAGGCTCCACCCGGACGCTTCTACACACACACACACACACACACACGTGCACGAGAGAACCGGTAGCAAACTAAATTGAAACCCACTACTGCCTAGCGCCAAACTAGAGTTATTAAATGCAGGTAGTCCTCAACTTACAAACATTTGTTTAGTGATTGTTCAAAGTTCAAAGCTATGGGACCGCCTGCTACCACCAATAGCCTCCCACCGGCCAGTACGCTCCCCTCCGGGTGCCATCGGCCAAACAATGTCGACTGGCGGCCCCCAGGGGGAGAGCCTTCTCTGTGGGGGCACCTACGATCTGAAACGAGCTCCCCCCGGAGATACGGAGGATCCCGGATCTGCGCACCTTCCGTTGCGTGCTTAAGACTTTTTTATTTCATCAAGCTGGCCTGGCCTAAATCTTCTCCCCTTTTTAAATCTAAATTTTAATTTGTTTTTAAATTATGGGGTATTTTAAATTTGTTCAGCCAAATTATTGAATTCGTTTTTATTCTATTTTAAATTTTTGTATTTATGTGTTTTATCCTGCAGCTGTTCACCGCCCTGAGTCCTTCAGGAGTAGGGCGGTATAGAAATTCAAATAAATAAATAAATAAATAAATAAATAAATAAATAAACAAATAAACAAACAAACAAACAAACAAATAAATAAAGCATCCCTGAAAGATATGACTTACGATGACTCTTCGCCCTTACGAATGTCACGGCATCCCTGCGGTCACGTGATCAGAATTTGGTTGTTTGGAAAACAGCATGTATTTATAAAATGCTTGGGGTCCTGGGATTGCTATCTGTGACTTTCCCAGATGGCTTCCGACAAGCAAAATCAACGGGGAAACTGGATTTGCATAACATCTGTGTGATTTACTTAACAACTGCAGTGATTTGCGTAACAAACAAGGCAAAAAGGGTCATAAAGTCATGATGGAAGGAAAAAAAATGTCCTTCTGGGCTTAGTTCCAAGTGGGGAGAAAGACACTGGAAACATGGTGGCTGATAGTTTTAATGGTGGACAGGATCACAGGTGAAGGAAAAAAGGGGAAGAGATGCTGAGAGTGCCTGAGTTTTATACCCTCTCTGGGCTTTTGAATTTGAGCTTGTGTTCTGATTGGTTGTCAGACTCCCATGAGGCCATTCAGGGACAACTCTGTAGGTTGTGTCTTGAGTCCCGAGCTTGGTTGAGACGTGCTGGGTGATGTAATCTTCCCAGGTGCCATGTTGTGAGATGGGTAGAGGGCTAATCCTATCATGTCCTGAGGGCCATGTCTCAATCTCATCACCCTGGCCTGGAGCTGAAGGGGTGGGTGGACAGGAAGCTGTTTTGTCTTTAAAAACATGTTTCTCCTGTTCTCATCCAGGGAAACCTAATATTTTGCCTTTTTAATATTTTCCTAAAATATTTCATTCTTCTAGGAGAGGGGTGGGTGCTAACTTCCTAAAGTTGGGTGACTCACTTAACAACTGCCTTGCTTAGCAATGGGAATTTCTGGTCCCAACTGTGGTCGAAAGTCGAGGATTACCTGTAGTTACTGAGCTGGAGTGGATCCTTGGAGATCCAGACTTAAGTCTACTTTCAATCACCAAAAAAACCCCATTGGACGATTTGGAGCCAATCGCTTCCTTTCTTGCAAGGTTGTTGTGAAAGAAATATTAGACATGAAAGCATGCTACTGCGGGTTTCCTTGGGTGTAATTTAATAAACAATAAGCAAATAAAGAGCACGTTGTGTAAACCCACTGGGAGAAATGACTTGCTCTTTCTCACCAGCATAGCTTCTGAACAGGAAAAACCAGTTGCCAGCATCACAAAAGGAGATTCTGATGATCGTCTATTGTAGCGTGAAGCCTTCTGAGGAACCTTGGCATAAATAGAGTTAGAACAGAGCTGAGTTCCCGTAAAAGGAGGCTCACATAAAACTGGCTTGACAGGTATATCTTCAGGAGTGTCCCCAGGCGTTTTGGCGGCAAACCACAATTCCTTTTCGGGTGGTTTGGTGGAAGAAAAGTAGACAGAGAAATAATTTATCAAAACAAAATGAAATCCAAAAGGTTGCCTTACTGTTTCCCTGGCAGGCACTGTCAAGACAAATTTTAGGGAAGAGGTGGGGAACGATGGCTCCTTTATGACTTGTGGACTTCAACTCCCAGAATTCCTGAGCCAGCCATGCTCAGGAATTCTGGGAGTTGAAGTCCACAAGTCATAAAGGGGCCATTGTTTCCCACTCCTGCTTTAATGCTAGTGATGTGATTGGGAGACATTTGGTAGTCTCGTGAAAAGAAGGACTAGGGATGACACGATGAAAGCAGTAGTCCAGTATTTGAGAGGCTGCCACAAAGAAGAGGGGGTCAATTTATTTTTCAAAGCACTAGAGGGCAGGACAAGAAACAATGGATGGAAACTAATCAAGGAGAGAAGCAACCTAGAATTAAGGAGAAACTTTGTAACAGGGAGGTCAATTAATCAGTGGAACGGCTTTGCCTTTAGAAGTTGTGGGTGCTTTTCTTCATCACTGGAGGTTTTTAAGAAGAGACTGGACAGTGACTTGTCTGAAATGGTATAGGGTCTCCTGCTTGAGCAGTGGGCTGGACTAGAAGACCTCCAAGGTCCCTTCCAGCTGTATTCTGGTTGAAATAAAAATGGAAACATTCATAACATGGCTAATAGGGCTGGCATGACGAGTCCACTTAGCAGAATGTAAACAGCTGAATTTGCTTTCTGGTGGCGTCTCTCCGCTTTTGATCTGAAAAAAAAAGGCAGTAGCTGAGAGTGGCCGAGGGAGATTCTGTGGCTGAAGAAAGACTTCAAACCTGGGTCTCCTGATGCCCAGCTGATCATTTTCACCACTTAGACCAGGCTGAGAAGGAGGAACTGTCCCACAGTAGAGTCCTCAAGGCAGCTTCTCTGGTTGGAGAGGGACTTAGAAACTGGGTCTGTTGGTGCCAGTCCAATATTTTCACTCCAAAACCAGGCTGAGCAAGAGGAACTGTCCCTGAGTCCCCAAGAGAGCTTCTGTGGCCGAAGGGGCACCTAGAACCTGGGCCTGCTAGTATCAGCCCAACATCTTCACCACAAGATCAGGCTGAGAGGAACGATCTGGCCCAGAGTCTTCAAGGGTTACTGGGTTGAAGGAGGATCTAGAACCTGCATCTCCCTAGTGCCACCCCAACATTTTCACCACTAGACCAAGCTGAGAAGGAGGAATTGTCCCAGAGTCCCAAAGAAAGCTTCTGTGGCTGAAGGAGGACCTAGAACCTGGGTCTCCCCTTTCTTGGTCCAGCACCTTCACCGTCTTTTAAACCTATTCCCAATAAAATGTGTGCACGAACAATGAAGGGCAGCCAGCTTTTGCACACCTCTAGATCAGGGGTGGGTTCTAATTTTTTTTACTACCGGTTCTGTGGGCGTGGCTTATTTTGTGGGTGTGGCTTGGAGGTCATGTGACTAGGTGGGTGTGGCTAGCTGGTCAGAGTCATTTCTGGAAGGTCCTCACACTTATGACCCGATTCATTTGTTTGCTTTTAACACTGATCAGCTGTAGGACAGCCCTTTGAAGCCCCACGGCAAGAGTTTAAACAGTTTTGTTCCCTCTAGTCATCAGCTGGGACTCAGGAGGCAGCAATAGATTGGGGGTGGGACCAAATAAAAGGTAAGAATAACGTGGGGAGGTGGGAGGGCGGGGGGGGGGGAGAACTGGTTTGGTGATGTCATATCGTCACCATTACCGGCTCGGCCGAACCGGACCGAACCGGGAGGAAGCCACAACTGCTCTAGATGGATCACTCTGCCCCCAGGATGATGCTCTGGGTGGGAAACATTTCTCCTTCCAGTCCCGTTCCCTGCACTTATTAGAGCTTAACTTGGTTTGTTACAGACGGGATCTCAAGACAGGATCTCCTCTCCACTCCAGAGGACAGGCTCCTTAACCCATGCCTCCTAGGGAGGAGATCTGAGCTTGATGTCCATGTGGCCTGAACAGTTTAAATTTCACAACACCCAGAAATAACAACAGTCAACACCCACCCCTGCGGTTATTGGTTGGCCAGGTTATTCAATATCCTGACCTTCTGAACACAAACAGCCGCACTAAGAAAACCCGGAATGATTCTAAGTCCTCAGGGCTGGGAATGGTGATCTGACAAGTGATACCTGTACTTTTCAGGCAAGAATTTTTTTTTCAGGGTTTCCAGCTGTCAAGGAACGGAGACTTATGAGTTTGCAATACTGCAGAGTTCCTGCAGCAATCCTTTGCTGCTTCTTTTTAATGGGCCTGTTTTTCAGACATCAGCAGGTTGAAAGAGAGGGGGTGAGGGGGAGGGAGAGGAAGGGAGGGAGAGAGAGAGGGAGGGAGAGCAGGGAGAGGGAGAAGGAGGGAGGGTGGGTGGGAAGGACGGAGAGAGGAGGAGACAGAAAGGGGGGGACAGAAAGAGAGGGAGAGAGGGAGAGAGGAGGGAGAGAGGGAGAGGGAGCAGGAGGATGGGTGGGAAGGATGGAGAGGGGAGAGAGGGAGGGGGAAGAGGAAGAGGAAGAAGGAGGGAGGGTGGGTGGGAAGGACAGAGAGAGGAGGAGACAGAAAGGGGGAGACAGAAAGAGAGGGAGAGAGGGAGAGAGGAGGGTGAGAGGGAGAGAGAGCAGGAGGATGGGTGGGAAGGATGGAGAAGGGGAGAGAGAGAGGGAGGGAGGGATGATGGGAGACGGAGGGAAGGAGAGAGGAAGGGAGGGTGGCAGAGAGAGAAATGGAGGGAGGGAGAGGGAGGAAGAGAGAAGAAGGGTAGGAGGGAGAGAGGGAGGAGGATGGGGGAGAGAGAGATTTTCTCCTAAGTTTTTATTATCTCTAGGCTAAGCCAATAAATTTTTCAGGGCAGGGCCAGCAAGAAATGCATGTTGATTCTGGTTTTCCATTTGAGTCATATATAATTTCTATAAAATGAAGGACGTTTAGCAACGTTTGGCATTTCTATAAAATGAAGGACGTCAGCGTCCGAAAGTCTAAGGAAATATTTTTATATTTAAAAAACCATTTTTTTTTAAAGTCTAGTTCCTCTGACACAGGGTGTTGACTAAACTATTTAGCTATGCTTTAACATCAGCAAAAGGAAATCTTAGATTTCTCCTGCCCTGGAACAATTTCTAATAGCATTTATTCAGAATAAACTGAATTTACATAACGTGGTAAACAACTAAAGCTAAGTACAACCTCTGAACCTGGCCACAGAGGACTGTAAACAACTGTATCTGGCTTAATGCAAGGTGGCTTAAAGCAACATATGGCAACTATTTCAGCTTGTTCAATAAAGTATGATAAAACAAATCATGTGGGTTCTAACTGCATAATACTGGTATCTTAATGTGATGCTTTTGTCAATAAATTATACTAAATGGACGTCAAGCCACTATGTCTTGTTCAATAAATTATGATCACAACAAACCATGAGGGCTGTAAACCATTCCGTATGTCTGAATGCATTATTTCTTAAACTATTTTTTTCCTCAAGGCCTCTTCCCACTTTTAAAAATCATGGAGGGCGCCAAATCAGCTTTTGTTTATCTGGGTTATATTCGGGGTGGGCTTCAAAAATTTTAGCAAGGGGTTCTCTGCCAGGTTGCTGCATGGCCTAGTCGTCCTCCTGCACCATGGGGGGTGGTGGTTTTGCCCTTCCCGGGCTCCGGGGGCTTTTCTCAAGCCTCTGGGAGGGCGAAAACGGCATCCCCGGGCTCCGGAGGCCCTCTGGAGGGCCTCGAACTTCTGGTAGGCCCGTTTTTCGCCCTCCTCAAGCCTCTGCACACGCTTGCACTTACCTGCATCCAAAACACGTCACGTGGGGACTCCTGGGAGGGGATGGGTGGGGTGGGTGGGGGCAGCCAGGAGTAGAATGTGGGGGTTCTCTGAACTGCACAAAATCTTAGCTAGAGGTTCTCCCGAACCCCTGCAAACCCCCAGCAGCCCAGCCCTGGTTACATTTATATTTACCATATTAAAAAGTAGAATCGACGCCATCACTGCTACTACTGCTACTACTTCCTGTCACAATCATCTTATGGGTTTTTAACATTGTATTATTTTTCAACATAGGCTGGCAAATCATTTTGATTTTGTGGGTTGCTGAAAGCACCGGGGGGGGGGGGGGAGACACCCCAGATATTGTGGGATCACATTTTAAGAAACACCATCTTAATGTTTTTCTCAAGCCGTTGCTGATTCTTAAGATGACCACAAAGTATAATGACAGAATAATGGTATGAATAAATATATAACTGAATAAACATATGAATAAATGTACTCATTAAGTGTTGTGGCCTGTCAGCGGCCTGTGCGGATTGTAGCTGATTCTGACAGCGAGGAGGCTAGTGTGGTGTTGCGCCAGCAGCCTGTGCAGCTGGCACCCGAGTCAGACAATGAGGAGGCTGGAGAAGATGTGGTGCCAGAGGCAGGGATTCAGCCAGGGCCTTCCGAACCTCCAGAAGCTCCTTTAAGTGAAGAGGACGAAGAGGAGGAGCCACTTCTCGATGCACGGGCACACAAAGCTGCCAAAAGGCAGGAGTGGCACCTCAGGAGGAGGTCTCCTCGAGAGTAAGGCTTGGGGCTAATTGGCCACTCCCTTAGCCTATTTAAGGAGGAATGCTGAATGAAGCAAGTTGTAGGGAACAACTTTAGTTCATTCTCCTTCACGTCTGGATTCTCTGCAAATTGCTTCTGGGTTTTCTGCCAACCTTAGTAAGATTGTGATTACTTTTATCTTTGTTTTCTTGTAGCCTGTTAAGGAAGTTTATTAACAGCCTTTGTTTGGGAAAGACTTGAGTTATTTTAGTAAATTTAAGTTTGGTACAAACTTTGTGTGTGTTGTGTTCTTTGAGGTCTGTAGCTGGGGCAGAACATTAAAAAACAATAACCGTTTTACTCCTTTTTAAGATTCACTTGATCTTAGCCACCCATCAGATTTTAGTTTTATGTTAACAGAATAAAGTCACTGTTAAACATTGTTGCAAAGTCTATTATGGCTGCAAACTCTGAGGAGAAGTTGCAGCCATAATAGAGAAATGAACAATAGAAATGCCGCTTAATAAATTCAAGCAATACCAGTAGTCCTCAACTTACGGCCACAATTGAGCTCAAACTTTATGTTGCTAAGTGAGAGGTTTTTGAGTTTTGTCTAAATTTACGACATTTCTTGCTACGTTTGTTAAGTGAACAAGTTGCAGTTGTTAAATTAGTAACTCGGCTGTTACATGAATCTGGTTTCCCCATTGACCTTGCTTGTTAGAAGGTCACAAAAGGGGATCACATGACCCCAGGACACTGCAACCCGTCATAAATGTGAGTCGGTTGTCAAGCATCTGAATGTAAATCACTTGGCCATAGGGATGCAGCAATGGTCATAAGTGTGCAAAATAGTCATAAGTCACTTTTTTTTCAATGCCGTTGTAATTTTGGTCACTAAAATCCCTAAGGACTACCAGTATAGACTCTTTTGCAATGTAGCCTCCTCCAGTCATGTTTTAAACTGAACCGCACCCAACTTTCTAACTAACATGGGCTTTTCTACATTATAAACCTGAACAATTCAACCAGGGGTGAAATATAAAATTTGTTACTACCTGTTTTGTGGGCGTGGCTTGGTGGGGTGGGGTGGGGTAATGTGACTGGGTGGGCGTGGCCAACTTTTTTTTTTTTTAACTTTTCAAAGCAATTTTTCTAATGCTTTGAAAAGCCTCTGCTGATCAGGCAACCAAGCTGGAATCGTCAGAGACTTTTCAAAGCATTTTTTTTACCACCTCTTTGGCCAAGAGGTTGCAGAAAAAAATGCTTTGAAAAGCCTCTGACTACCCCAGCTGAGCCACGCGATCATCAGAGGCTTTTTTTTTTTTACTTTTAAAAGCATTTTTTCATCAGAAGAGGTTGTAGAAAAAATGCTTTTGAAAGTAAAAAAAAAAAAGAAGCCTCTGATGATCGTGCGACACAGCTGGGCATGGTGGGATGGGCGCAGGGATTTTTGCTACCGGTTCTCCGAACCACTCGCCGGATCGCCCAACCGGATTGGGTGATCCGGTCGGAACCGGGAGCATTTCACCCCTGAATTCAACCCTGTGTGATGACCTTCGAGTGAGTGTGATGAAAGCAATGATCAGTTGCTCATTCCTCGTCAATGCTGAGCAGTGGAAGTTGGCTGGGGAATTCTGGGAGTTGAAGTCCAAACACCTTAGCACAGCCAAGGTTGAGAAATACAGGGCTAGCTTAAGCTAGGGGCCTCCCATACCCATTCTTTGCCAAGTCCAACCTTGCTTACCTTTTTTGACATTTGGAAAGTCTTGCAGTGGTGGGTTGCTACTGGTTCGCACCGGATTGGGTAAACTGGTAGTGGCAGTGGCGGCAGGCTCTGCCCACCTGTCCGGACACATCAGCGCAGAAGCACCCCGTGCACACGCACAAGGAAACCAGTAGTAATGGGATTTGAAACCCATCCCTGAAGTCTTGATTGCACCAGACTACACGTTAGTAGCCAGATATAAAAAGAGGCATAGAGTCAAAATCACGTGAAGTATTAGTACCGCTAAAGCCTTAGTAAGGCCCACCTGGAATACTGCATTCAGTTTTGGCCACCCCATTGCAAAAAAGATGTTGAGACTTTGGAAAAAGTGCAGAGAAGAGCAACCAAGATGATTTTTTCTTTTGCTTTAATTTATATGCTGCCCTTCTCCGGAGACTCAGGGCGGCTTACAATGCATTAAGCAATAGCCTTCATACTGTTGTATATTTATACAAAGTCAGCTTATTGCCCCCACAATCTGGGTCCTCATTTCACCTACCTTTGAAAGGATGGAAGGCTGAGTCAACCTTGAGCCTGGTAAGATTCGAACTTGCAGTAATTGCAAGCAGCAGATGTTAATAACAGTGCTTTAGTCCACTGTACTACAGGCTCTGTATTACAGGCTCTGATTAAGGGCCTGGAGACTAAAACATATGAAGAACAATTGCAGGATTTGGGTTTGGCAAATCTAGAGAAAAGATGGACTGTGGGGGGTGGGGACAGGATAGCAGTGTTCCAGTATTTGAGGGGCTGTCACAAAAAGAGGGGGTCAACTTATTTTCCAAAGCACCAGAAGGCAAGACAAGAAACAATGGATGGAAACTAATCAAGGAGAGAAGCAACCTAGAATTAAGGAGAAACTTCCTGACAGTGAGGACAATTAACCAGTGGAACAGTTTTGCCTTCAGAAGTTGTAGGTGTTTCATCACTGGAGGTTTTTAAGATGAGACTGGTCTGAAATGGGATAGGGTCTCCTGCTTGAGCAGGGGGTTGGACTAGATGACCAACAAGGTCCCTTCCAACTCTGTTATTCTATTCTATTCTATTCTATTCTATTCTATTCTATTCTATTCTATTCTATTCTATTCTATTCCATTCCATTCTTATTCTATCCTAATTCTATTCTATTCTCATTCTCTTTTCTTCTCTTCTAATTCTTATTCTCTTCTCATTCTTCTTCTTTCTATTCTATTCTTATTCTCTTCTCTTCTCATTCTCTTCTCTTCTAATTCTCATTCTCTTCTCATTCTTCTCTTCTCTTTCTATTCTATTCTCATTCTATTCTATTCTAATCGATTCTCATTCTCTTCTCTTCTAATTTTTATTCTATTCTCATTCTATTCTTATTCTTCTCTTCTTTACTTTACTTTTATTGGATTTGTATACCGCCCTACTCCCGAAGGACTCAGGGCGGCGAACAGCCACAAAATAAAACACATAAATACAAAATTTAAAAACAGAATAAAACCGAATTAAACAATTTGGCGGAGACAAATTAAAAACACCCAATAATTTTAAAAACAAATTAAAATTTACATTTTAAAGGGGAAAGATTTAGGCCAGGCCGGCTTGATGGAATAAAAAAGTGTTGAGAGCGCGACGGAAGGTGCGCAGAGTTTCTCTCCTCTCCTCTCCTCTTCTTATTCTATCTCTCCTCTCCTCTACCTCTTATCCTATCCTATGATTCCATTCCATTCCATTTCCATTTCCATTCTGTATATTGGAAGTGGTGCCCCTTTTTGAGAGCTGTATGCAACGAAATTTCCTTTTAATCTATGCCGATTAGCGTGCATTTAAAGGGACAGTAAAGTTATTCTCTTATTCTGTTATTCTTCTACTGATAAAGAGAACAGATCCAGGGGGAAACCTCCGATTGCTTTCCCAGGGCAGACCAGAACTGGGGTAGGGTGGGGTTGGGGGGGAAGACAGAAAGAGAGGGAGGGAGGGAGGCACCCTCCCCTCTCTCCCTCTTGCAGTTTCCTCCCCTTTTGCAGGAAGTGACACACACGTTCGCAACCGGGTCAGGCTGGGATTCCGCTTTCCTCGCCGCCCACCCTTCGCAACTTCGCAAAAACCCTGGGCTATCAGGAGGGCGCATGGGATTCCTGCAATGGGAAGGTGGAGGGCGTTGTGGCGGCCTTGGGGCTGCGGCCAGAGCAACCACTCGGCGCCTACGGTCAGTAAGAAAAACATTCTCCGCCGTTGCCCCTTCTCTTTTGTTGTTGGTTTGTTTTTGTTTTTTGCAAAGGTTTGCAGTCGCAGAGCGTGCAAAAGTTAAGGCGGGGTTTGTTTTTGCAACAATTGCCACCCTGCGCGCGGACGTGCAGAAGAAGGCAACGCTTGCCCGTGGAGGCTGGGGTCGAACCTGCGATTTGGGGGAAGGGGGTGGGAATCCCCCAAAGGAGTTTAAAGGGAAAACGGGGAGTCGCGTGCAAAACCGTCCTGGAAAGCGATCCCGTGCAAAAAAGCAGCCGGGATCGCGTGCAAGAGGCTTTTGCGTGCAGAGAGCGCAGCGCAGCGCAGCCACCTCACCTCCCCCTACCGGTTCGCTTTGCTGAAGCGCGAAACCTCTGAAGATCCAGATGGCAGGCAGGCAGGCTGGCTTTGTCCATTGCGTGGGGAAGAGAAGTGGTTCCTTCCCCCACCCCCTTTGAAGGTGGTAATAGCTCCCGTTTTATAAAATTAAAACGCATTTAATGCCATTATCTTTCCGATTATGGTATATTGAAGAGCCTTTGATTTTGCCGCGCGGTCTGGAAGGGCGAAGTTTGCTCTCGAGGGTTTTCCGCGTTATAAGGCGTTGTATTCTTCTTTCCCCTTAACGTCTTTAGTTAATTTAGTTAATTAACTAAAGTTAGTTAGTTAGTTAATTTAGTTAATTTATCTAATTCTGCGCGTTCCAGAATTTTCTTAAATTAAATCCTTAATTAAATCCTTTGAAGAATCAAAGTACTATAAGGTAAGGAGTAGATGGTATGAATGGTTGAAAAATAAGGAAACATGGTAAATGAATGAAGGAACGAGGGGGGAAATGTGTACGATCAATTGATAGGATCCGATAGAAGGATTGATAGAAAGCAGAAAATGAACGTCAAATAAGTTAATACTAAATTATCTGTAAATATTGATGTATAGAAAGAATGGACCTCTGCATCTAACTGAAAAGAAAAATGATATTAAATTTTATTATTATTATTATTATTATTATTATTATTATTCTATAAATGTATGTCTATGTTTGGTTTTTAATGTGTTTAAAATAAAAAAAACTTTTTATAAAAAAAAAGAATTGAAAAAAATATATAAGGCATTGTATTATTTGCACATTATTATTCTGGTCCTTAGAACCATATTATAAATAATACAGTTCTAATAATAGAGTGGTATATGGCGGTGCTCTGCTTGTATTCAATCGTGGGTTTAAGTTGCCTTTCGGGAAGCAGATCAAACCCGTTTTAAATACAGGTTTGCTGCTGGAGATCGCGTTAAAATAAGATCTGCTGGGGAAAAAGAAAACGAATGCGGGAGGGGAGGGGAGAGATAAAAGTCAAATAATCGGCATAAATTTTTTGTGGTTTGGATGTTGAAGATCAAGGTACAAAATAGACGAAATAAAGAAAGATGGTAAACAAGGTAGAGTAAGATAAGGTTACAATATGTGTAAATATGTATAAAGAGTAAGAAAGGATAACTTTGAAAGAGCTGTAAAAAAAGCGATATGCCTATAAATGTTGTATGTTTGTGTCTTGTTTTAATGTGTTCATAATAAAAAACTTTTTAAAAAGTAAAAAGTAAAAAAAAAACAAAACTTCAGTGGTTTGGTAAAAAAGGTTTGTTAAGTTTTCCTTAATAGACGTAGAGGTGCCTCCATTCGCCACTGGACTTTAAATCTTTTTCATTCCAATTTCCCCGCTTATAACCAAACTAGAGCCTGCTAAATAAGCAATGATGCCCTCTTGATTTGTGTCTGGGATGTGGATAGGTACAGAAAACCAAATTTTGGGAAGTGGGTGGGGGGGGGGAGGCTGCTTCTCTGAAGTCTTTGAAATTTTAGTTGTCTCTCTAGTCCTTGAGACTTGGGAGGTGTACAACATTAATAGATGTATCTAATATACAGTAATAATTTTATCTCATATGTATTGTAAGAGATCTCTCTGCCTCTGTGTACAAGCAATTTAGGGATCTCCCCCCCTCCCCATTAAGAAAACATGTAATAGTCAAAAGTTTTAGTTGAGGATAGTTGAAGTCGTAGGCTAAATTCTCATGTTGTGCTAAACCATGGTTTTAACCATGTTTTATTGAACTTTATTGAGTCCACATATAATGTTAAGCCCTTAGCCACCCATTAATGAGAAATTCCCTCACTAAACCAGAGGAGCCAAATTCAATATTTTAAAAAAAAAGTTTATTGGGGAAATACAGGAACAAGGAAAAGGATGGTTACATAAAAACTCAATAAAATCAATATAATCTGTTTAAATAAACAATTTTTTACCTCCTTGAATTAAGATGTTGGATTCCCAAACATGTTGGAGGTTCATTGACCAGAATATAGTTGGAAAAATGTCATCAGGGCCTCCTGCGTGTGGAAGTTGATAGGCAGGTAGGGACGTCTTTCCTGGTTCTTCCTTGGAGTGCTTCTCTGTTTTACGGAAGGTGGGCAGGTAGATCAGAGCCAACCTCTTTGGGCAGAGTGACTTGTGTTTTGTCCAATCAAAGCCAGTCCTCTTTCTCTGATGCCTTAGATCTAGCTAGCAAATCAGAAATTACCTTAATGGTTAGACCCACCTTCATAGCAAGGTGGAATATAAAGACATAGTTTAGTGTTTAGTTTGTGCTATATCAGTGGAAATCTCATTTGAGGAAACAAACTCTGAATCCAGAAGAGAAGAGAAGAGAAGAGAGAAAAATAACAGAGTTGGAAGCAGGGTGGATTTGATTTAAATCGAGTCGATTTAAATCATGATTTAAATCAATAGTAAAAAGGCTTGATTTAAATCAACTCGATTTAAATCATAATTTTTAAAGAGCAACTGTCATCTCTGCTACTCCTTTGACCCGCTGTTAACTCACCGATAGTCCCAGTGTTGCAGAATATACAGCCTTGTGCTACATAACTAAGCTCCATTTCATGCTGAATAAACTAAATTGTTTATGTATCTTAAATAGAAAACTATCTTACGATAGATTTTTACCCCAAAAGTTTTTTATTAAAATAAATTCAATAAAAATAAAAAAAATCTGATTTAAATAAAAAAATCCGATTTAAATAAAAAAATCTGATTTAAATAAAAAAAATCCGATTTTTTTTATTTTTTTAAAAAAAATCATTGATTTTTATCCACCCTGGTTGGAAGGGATCTTGGAGGTCTTCTAGTCCAACCCCTTGCTCAGGCAGGAACCTATACCTGTGATGGCGAACCTATGGCATGCGTGCCACAGGAGGCACGCAGAGTCATATCGGTGGGCACACAAGTTCAACTCTGGTGCACATTTGCATGCCAGGCAGCTGATTTTTGGGCCTTCTGGGCCCACTGGAAGTTGGCTAACAGCCATTTCCAGCCTCTGGAGGGCTTCGGGGGGGGGGAAGGCAGTTTTCGCCCTCCCCAGGCTCCTAGAAAGGCTCTGGAGCCTGGGGAGGACGAAAAACGTGCCTACCGGGCCCACTGTGCCATCACATGCCAAAAGTGGGGGAAGCACGGGGGGGGGTCATGCACACATGCATGGGGCCAGGGCGCATAGAATTATGGGTGTGGGCATGTGCGTGCCCGCTCCCCCCACTTTTGGCACGCAATGGCAAAAAGGTTAGCCATCACTGACCTATACCATTTCATACAAATGGTTGTCCAATCTTAAGAGCCTTGATAGTACAGTGGTCTACGCACCCTGTTATTAACACAGCTGCCTGCAATTTACTGCTGGTTCGAATCTCTCCAAGGTTCAAGGTTCACTCAGCCTTCCATCCTTTCTAAGGTGGGTAAAATGAGGACCCAGTTGTGGGGGCAATAAGCTGACTTTGTATAAATATACAAAAAGTATGAAGGCTATTGCTTAACGCATTGTAAGCCGCCCTGAGTCTCCGGAGAAGGGCAGTATATAAATCAAATTTTTTAAAAAAAATCTCTTCTTAACTGTTGAGCAGTTAAGATAGCATAGTATCTAATGCCTAAAGAGTTTAAACAGTTACATGTTAAAAAAAATGACAAATGCTTCCCTTTCACCCAGCAGAGGAGCCATTATTTTTCCATGATTTTGTGACTTTTCGTCCATCATTATCCTGTGGGAAATCCAAGTTGGGATAAAGGGGGTTTGGAGGTATCTCTCCAAACATTAGATCAACCCTGAACTCTGTCCATTTCATCGAGATGGCTGCGTCGTGGGCCTTATTTCATGATGCCTCTTTCTCCAGGCCCGTCTCTTACACCCTGCTCTTTAACGGTAGTTCAGAGCAAGGTAGATGGGACAATCGTTTTAATGAATTGATACCTAGAAAGCATCGCCTGCTATTCCTACAGCAGGGCTCCAGCCATCTCCGATCAATGGCGAGGGGTATGAGAGTTGTAGACAGAAAATATCTGGAGAGAGCGTAGAGAACAAGCTTGAACGACAGTAGGGTTGAGCTGCTGAGGTCAGATAAGAAGGGCCTGAACCCAGGCCAAGAATGTAAGGTGAGTAAACATTTCAAAGAAGCCCCTCCCAAATTCACATGAAGATAAAAGTGAGGGAGGTGGAAGCACGTTGAGACTTGGGAAGGTTCTGTTAACTACATTTATTATAATAACTGATTCTGATCTACATGGCTATAGGACAGGGGTCCTCAAACTATGGCCCGTGGGCTGGATATGGCCCGCCGAAGCCATTAATCCAGCTTGCGTGGGACCACGAGGCTGCCTTGCCCACATCGCCCCGCCTACCTGCTGGCCGCCACCTGCCTTCTGGAGGCTGAGGTGGCCAAAAACGGGCCCGTTTTTGGCCTCCAGAGAGAGGGAGGGAGGGAGGGACACTCACCCACACGCACAGAGAAGTCCGTCATACACACATCAAGGCAGCCACATCCCTTCACTAACCTGCTTTCCACCCCCAGGAGCATAACAAAGTTTAATTTGTGTGTATTGTTTAATGGACTGCTAAATTGGCCACACCCACCCAGTCACATGACCACCTAGCCACATCCAGCCAGCCAGTCCGGGCCCCCCAGCCGTCTGAGGGACCGTGAATTGGCCCCCTGTTTAAAAAATTTGAGGACTCCTGCTATAGGAGTTGACCAAGATGAGCCTGAGGGTGGGATCAAATACATCATTAGTTTAGAGTCTCTAATGCCCCTGTAAGAGACCTAAGTCCCCCTTGAAATCTGTTGACTCTTATCTAATGTCAATTTGCCTTGACTAGATTCTTACGTATTGGTACCCTGTTTCCCCAAAAATAAGACATCTCCTGATAATAAGACCAATCAAGCTTTTGAGCGCATGCACTAAAATAAGCTTCCCCTCGGAAATAAACCCTCCCCAAAAATATTTAAACGCAGAGCTAGAAATCAGGTAAGATGGCAAGAGGAGCCCCATCTTGCTCCACACATCCCAAAATAATAAGACCTCCCCGAAAATAAGGCCAAGCGTTTATTTCAGGGTTCAAAAAAATATAAGACAGGGTCTTATTTTCGGGGAAACACGGTAGGATGAAATAAACCTGTAGTACGTTTGAACTCTTATCTTGGCTTCTGACTTCTTGCACCTGACAATGTCCTTGGTTTCTTAATCTGTACAAGATAGTCTATGCAGGTAGTCCTTGATTTACGACCATAAACTGAGCCTGCAATTTTGGGCAGAAGTCGTCATGTTCCTTAAGCGGATTGCCAAGTGACTGTTTTTTGCAATCTTTTTGTGGCTTTTTTTTAGCAACGATGTTACAACCCTTTTTTTGTGTGTGTGTGTGGTGGTCATTAAGTGAACACTGTTAGGACTATGACTATTACCTAATTGGTTGGGTTGGCAATATATAAACCATCAATATATGTTCACAGTGAAAATGTATATGTATTGTATAGCTGTAAGATTGCTGTATTGCATCATACTATGTCCTGATTGGTTAGCTCTGTTGCCAATGTCCTTAAGAGGGAGCTAGAAACATGGTTTGTTCTCTTTGTTGTTCTTGCTCTCTGATATCTCTGTCTGGTACTGTTTGCAAATCCAGAAGTACTGTTTACTGTGAATGATTATGACGACTGGTAAGAAGACTTTGTTATTGGATTATCCCTGGACTGTCGTTTTGGCTGTCTCCTGATTTATATGTGTATGACCTGGACTGTTTATTGGACTGTGTTTTACTGTTTCCTGAAAAGTAAACTAGAACACAACTCGGTGTATCTGTGTGGTGACTGTTCTTATTCATAACTATTCTCAATCGCTTTCATGTGCACACTCTTGCTACTCAAGGGTTACTCTGCAAATTCCTTAACAAACACTACAATCTTTAAGCCAATCCATTGTATCCTATGGGATTTTTCCTTTTTTACCAGAAACCAGACATAAACACCAGTTTCCAGCAAAAAAAACCCATCATGAAATGCAGTCACATGACTGCAGGATGCCACAAACAGTAGTAAATGCAGGCCAGTTGCCCACCCTCTGAATTTTGATCATGTGACCGCGGGAATGCTGCGATGGTCATAAGTATGAAAAATGATCGTGAGTCATTTAAAAAAAAAATTAAAAAAAAACTTTTTAACTAAAGGAATGGTTGTAAATCCAGGACTACCTGTAATTGGGTGTTGTGGGTATGGATCGATGGGTTATGAGAACCCAGCTTCAAGGAAGAAAAAGTGTTGATTAAGCAAATATGCTAAGTTCTCTCTTGCCTCCTTTTGATTTTCTAGGTATTCCACTACCGAAATGCCTCTTCCCTTGCCCTCCCGCGTCAACCTGTGCCATCATTGGCTCACACCATGAACCAATACCTGCGCTCCCTGGAGCCCCTGGTGAACCCCAAAGACCTGGAGCAGACGCGGCAGCTAGTGGCAGCCTTCGAGGCCCCAGGCGGAGAAGGCGAGAGGCTCCAGGTGCGGCTGAAATGCAGGGCTGCCCGCATGGAGAACTGGGTAAGGAAGGGGACTCTGGAGGGCAGGGGGAAACCATGGAGCCCTGGTTGGTGGTGGGGTGGGGTGCAGTGGCTGGAATGCAGTATTGCAGGCAAACTTTGCCTGCAGCCTGGAGTTCGATCCTGACGGAACTCAAAGTTGACTCAGTCTTCTAAACTGAGGAGATGAAGGGATGACTTGTCTTCTTAATGTTGAAGAGATTTGGACCACTTTCTTCTTTTCAGTCCTTCCTCCAGAGCAGCAGGTGACCTGGGAAATTTTTTGTCCTTCACATTTTTTGTGCTTCATTTTTTGTGCTGCTTAGGAGAAGTTGGAGAAAGTTGCTAGAAGATGAAAAGGTTTCTCCCTAAGCAAGGTCTTTCCCATCTCCTCTTTTGAGCGTCATCAAAGCATTAGAAAAGCAGTGGTTGCGCAGTGGTTAGAGTGCAGTATTGCAGGCTAACTCTGCCCACTGCCAGCAGTTCGATCCTGATGGAACTCAAAGTTGACTCAGTCTTCTATCCTTCTGAGGTTGGTAAAATGAGGACCCAGAGGGTTGGGGGCAATGTGCTGACGTTGTAAACTGCCCAGAGAATGATGTAAACCAGGAGTCTCCAACTCCTGTTGGAGAGACGTGGAGAGGAACTCCAGTGTAATGGTGCAACATAAGCTCCCATTTTGCTTTCCTGGGAATGGCTCCTTTCTCCCATTTGGTGCCTACCAGATGTATTGCAACTGCAGGCCCCACCCCCACCCCAAATTCTACAACCACATAATGACCTGTGAACCAGATGTTCCCAAAGATGCTAAATTCTAGATTCTCAAAGATGTTTATGGAGTTTCTCAGTCATCCAGGTCATGTCCCAAAGGTGTTTTTTCAAGAGGCAACTGGACTTTCTTGGTTTTTCTTTGAAGACGTTTCGCTTCTCATCCAAGAAGCTTCTTCAGCTTCAATCCTTCCATTCCCCACTATACTGTCAGAGCTGAAGGAGTTTCTTTTTTTCTTTCAGTGCCAAAGAATTTGAAAGAATACAAAAATTTGTGTAAATAAAAATGGTGACAAAACAAGAGCCTGGTGGCCTGGGCCTGGTGGCTCAGCAGACTGATAGCATTGTGATTAACACCAGCTGTCTGCAATTACTGTAAGTTTGAATCTCAGCAGGCTCAAGGTTGACTCAGCCTTCCATCCTTTCTAAGGTAGGTAAATTGAGGACCCAGATTGTGGGGGCAATAAGCTGACTTTGTATAAATATACAAAAGGATGAAGGCTATTGCTTAACGCATTGTAAGCCGCCCTGAGTCTCCGGAGAAGGGCGGCATATAAATCAAATTAAAAAAAAAAAAAGAGTCCTCTCCATGCCCAAACCTTAATGGTTTGTTCAGCTAATTCGTACTAATGGGGAAAGTGGTGAGGGAACTACTGGGCATTGCTGCCCCAAGTTGCTTATTTGATGGTATGGAACTAAAGAGCTTGCTCTGTACTTACCTTGTCACAGAAATGAGCCACCAAGTGGATGCCAAGTTCGTAATGATCAATATAGGATCTACTTAGGAGCATTTGCTGGGGAAAAGAGGAGAACAGATAAAATGGATGTAACAAGTGTCACAACTCAGATACTTGCACCCGATGTTGTACCTCAGGTACACAGTGGCAGTGTTTGCACGACGATTCACTGCATGGGATTCACTGCATAACCTAAGAATCATTTGTAGTTTGCGCTAGATTCTGTCGGGTCTTCCCACAGCAGCTGGTGACCTCCAGGTGTATTGGACCAATCTCTGCACATCTGGAGGGCATTAAGCAGGGGAAGGCTGCCATAATTACCATATTTTTCAGAGTATAAGATGCACCGGAGTATAAGACGCACCTACCTTTTTTGGGTTTTTTTTTTAATTTTTTTAGACAAACACACATACAAACATACAATGTATTTTATTTGAACAGAGTATTTGGCTGGTTCACAAATTTAAACAGTGTTTAGTCATTTCAATTAAATTTACAATTTCTATATTTCCTTTTTGCCATATTTATTCCTCATCTATTTTTTTTTAAAAAAACCA
This sequence comes from Arizona elegans, assembly GCA_022577455.1. NCBI lineage: Eukaryota > Metazoa > Chordata > Lepidosauria > Squamata > Colubridae > Arizona > Arizona elegans. The sequence goes on from JAKOOJ010000003.1 coordinate 153,524,381, forward strand.
ATATTACCTTTCATTATCATCTCTAATCTTAATCAAATTCAATTTTTCCCTTCTATTCTATATTATACCCCTTCCCATTGTCATCTGTTTTTATATCCATCCTCACATTGGTTAATTATTTAATATTACAATTGTTTAATACAAATTCAACATTTTTATATAAATCAATTATTTATAACTATCTTTTTTGTATATTAATCAATATGAACATGAATATTCCAATTATTTCCATGCAATCCAATTTCTTACAAATCAATTAATTATATTTACCAATAATAATAAACCAAATAATTTCCCCCATATAGTCTTCCAAACCACAACTTACTGCTTTCAACACAATATACAATTAATAGTATCTCAATTATTACAATTCCCTAGTTAAATAGAGCTTTTTTCTTTTGTGCTTTAAAATCTTGAACTCTCCTCTTTTGCCCTAAATTTCCCATTGTTTGCACCTACCTTTTTTGGTGAAAAGAAAAAAAAATATCTCTCTGCCTCATTTTGTCACATTGCAGCAAAGACCCTGCTTTACTTTCAGTTTCGTTTTTTCAGCATAGCTAGGGAAAAAAAATCTGCTCCAGCACTCTGCAGCAAGCAGGAGAGCCCTGTGCAAAACAGCTGAGCGCAAATCAGCTGAAAGTCAGGAGGCCGATCTAATCAACTTGTGCTAATTAACCTATGCTGAAGCTGAAAGGGGCTGTTTTTTCTTGCTGTTTGCTTGCAAGAAGGCAACTGCTGCGAGGCACAGGCCAAAGGGTGGGGGCCAGTGGGTGGGCAGGGCTACATTAGGTGTATAAGATGCACCTAAATTTTCACCCCCTTTTGGGGGGTAAAAAGGTGCGTCTTATACTCCGAAAAATACGGTATATACTGCTAAAACCCTCGTGTCTGTTTGATTGTAACCTTCAATTGGGCGAAACTCTGCATCATAGGGCAACAATTTTTGAATCAACGGACCTCAGATAGGTTAACTTATAAAAGGCACCCACAATCCAGGTTCAGTGACACTTGGCTAACTCTGTCCCACCACCGCAGTAAGCTGCAGTCATACCTTCATCATTTTCAGTGCTCCCTGCCAGCTTCCCACAAGGAAAGTCAGTGGGGAAGCCAGCAGGAAGTCCAAAGTTTGTTTATTTGTTACATTTATATGCCACCCATCACACTGTGGAATGAATCTGGGTGGCTTACAACACCATAAAACAGAAATATAATTCAATTTCAATTTAATTCAATTTATATGCCGCCCCTCTCCAAAGACTCAGGGCGGCTCATAATACATTTAAAATCCTAACAAAAAACATTTAAAAATTAAAAACATTAAAACATTAAAACTCATTCATACCATTCATGGCCGGATCGCGCCAGATCGCAAGAGCGAGATCAACGGCACCAGGCCTGCCTGAAAAGCCAGGTCTTCACCGCTTTTCGGAAGGCCAATAGGGTGGGAATGGTCCGGACCTCAGGAGGTAACTGGTTCCAGAGAGCTGGGACAGCCACAGAGAAGGCCCTCCCCCGCGGGCCCGCCAGCCGGCATTGTTTAGCTGACGGGACCCGGAGGAGTCCAACTCTGTGGGATGTTACCGGTCGCTGGGAGCTATGCGGTAGAAGGCAGTCTCGAAGATAACCTGGCCCTGAGCTATGTAGGGCTTTAAAGGTAATAACCAACATCTTGAATTGTGCCCGGAGACCAATAGGGAGCCAGTGCAGCTTGCGGAGAATTGGTGTAATGTGAATGTACCTAGGTGCACCCACGACAGCTCATGCGGCTGCGTTCTGGACCAACTAGTCTCTGAACACTTTTCAAGGGTAGCCCCATGTAGAGCGTGTTGCAATAATCTAACCGTGAGGTGACAAGGGCATGAGTGACGGTGAGGAGAGCTTCCCGATCCAAGTAGGGTCGCAATTGGTGCACCAGGCGAACCTGTGCAAAGATCCCCCTAACCACAGCTGTCAGATGTTGCTCTCATCTTAGCTGTGAGTCTAGGAGGACACCCAAATTGCCAGCCTGTTCTGAGGGGGACAATTTCTCCTCCCCCAGAACCAAGGATGGACAGTCAACATAGTCAACATAGTCTTTAAGAAGCGATACCCACAGCCATTCGGTCTTGTCTGGGTTAAGTCTGAACCTGTTGACTCCCATCCAGACCCTCACAGCCTCCAGGCACCAGCACATCACATCCACCGCATCACTGTTCTAAAGCAATTAGAACATTAAAACATTAAAAACATTGAATGTTAAAAGTTGCTTCCTACTCCTAGCAGTGTTCCAATATCTCAGGGGTTGCCACAAAGAAGAGAGAGTCAAGATATTCTCCAAAACACCTGAGGGCAAGACAAGAAACAGTAGGTGGGAACTAATCAAGGAGAGAAGCAGCCTAGAACTAAGAAATTTCCTGACAGAACAATTAATCAGTGGAACAGCTTGCCTCCAGAAGCTGTGAATGCTCCAACACTGGAAGCTTTTAAGAAGATATTGGACAACCATTTGTCTGAAATGGCATTGGTTTCCTGCCTAAGCAGGGGTTGGACTAGATGACCTCCAAGGTTCCTTCCAACTCTGTTATTCTATTCCTATTCCTATCCTATCCTATCCTATCCTACCTACCCTACCCTACTCTGCTCTCTATTCTACTCTATTCTATTCTATTCTATTCTACTCTACTCTACTCTACTCTACTCTACTCTACTCTACTCTCTACTCTCTACTCTCTACTCTCTACTCTCTACTCTATTCTACTCTACTCTACTCTACTCTACTCTACTCTACTCTACTCTACTCTTTTGCCAGTTTCTATATTTAAATAAGGAAATGTTTCTGAAACAATGACCCAGTGGATCATGGGTTGTCTAGCTTGAATTAGACAATTGAACCTCTAACACATCCAAGTGTGCAAACAAGCAAACATGATAAATCTTACTAGACTTTGTCTTCAATGCTCACCACACAGTGTTCTTGTCCTTGTTGTTTTAAGGACCCTTTGCGTCAGTGGGGAGCTGATAATAGTTTGGAGAAAAAATATTAAAGCTTTCTCTGTTTTGGTTCACTGAAGCTGGACTTTCCTTTCAGGCAGAAAGTAGAATGTTTCAATCCATGCCTGAACGACTTTATTAATGATCCCAGCTGGATGTGGCACTAACGCAAAAATTCAGCTGATGCAATTTATATAACTTCTTTTTGTTGCTGTATAAAATTTTATTTATTTTTTAATCCTAAAAAGATGGCATGTTCCCCTCCGCCCTTGGAATTTACAAATATAAATTCCTTGATGCAGAAATTTAACAGTCTGCAAAAACGGTTTTATGCATTGCTTGAAAAGTTTTCACATATTTTAAATTTCTTCTTGCTCTGGGGGTTTTTGGCTTTATTTATCTACTAACAGCATTTATTGGCTGCCCCCATGTGGCCAGTTCAGGGCAGTGCACATCGGAATATCTCTCGATAATTAAAAACAACTGAAAACTCATTAACAAAACAATAAACAAGCACAAAATGAGATGAGCTATTCTAATCACCCTGAAATAAGAACGTTTTTTAACAGCCATCCTGAGCACAAGGAATTATTCCTTAATTATGGGGCTGTCAGCATGAAAGCCCACCTCTTGTCTTCTTATGGAAAAAGCACTGATATTAGAAATGAATTTTTCTTCATTACAACCAAAAGTCAAAATCCTATTTGGTAAATCAGTTCCTAATATATCTGTGTGCATAGTATTTTGGTCTGTTAAAAAAAAAACATGTTTGCCATCATTGTAAATGGAATAGGAATAATTTCAACAATATAAATAGCAATAATGAATTTCCCTGGGTCTGTTGATCTATTTAATTAATTTATTTAAGGGATGCGGTGGCTCAGTGGCTAAGACGCTGAGCTTGTCGAGTCATCTCGGTCGGCAGTTCAATGGTTCGAATCCCTAAGTGCCGCGTAACGGGGTGAGCTCCCATTACTTGTCCCAGCTTCTGCCAACCTAGCAGTTCGAAAGCACGTAAAAAATGCAAGTAGAAAAAATAGGGACCACCTTTGGTGGGAAGGTAACAGCGTTATATGTGCCTTTGGTGTTTAGTCATGCCGGCCACATGACCACGGGGACGTCTTCGGACAGGGCTGGCTCTTCGGCTTTGAAACTGAGATGAGCACCATCCCCTACAGTCGGGAACGACTAGCACATATGTGCCAGGGGAACCTTTACCTTTACCTATTGATCTATTTAAGCTTACAGAAATACTTATGAGACTTAATAAAACTGTCCAATTCCAGAGGCTGTACTTTTTTTTTTTGTAGTTTCATATATTTTTTACTTATTAGAAGCGAAGGGCGACCGCAATTGACCCCAAAATTTCTGTTGCTAAGCAAGACAGTCGTTAAGTGAATTTTGCCCCATTTTACAACCTTTCTTGTTATGAAGTGTATCACTGCAGTTTAGTTAAGAACATGTCTGTTAAGTGAACGTGGTTTTCCATTGACTTTGCCAGAAGCTCACAAAAGGAGATCACATGACCCTGGGACACTGCAGCCATCATAAATAGGAGTCAGTTGCCAAGCGTCTGAATTTTGATGGTGTGACCATAGGGATGCTGCAACAGTCATCAGTGTGAAAAATAATCATATATCATTTTTTTCCCCATTACCCTTGTAACTTTGAATGGTCACTAAAGGAATTGTTGTAAGTCAAGGACTACCCCTATGTCCTTTTACCTAATGGCAACAGGATAGAAATCGTTCTATCCTGTTCTAAAACAGGGTAGGGATGTATACCAGAGGCCTCAATGGAGGTGGGACAGGGAGCAGATTGCAAATTTACTCGGTTTCCCGGAAAATAAGGTCTTATATTAATTTTGGCTCCAAAAGATGCATTAGGGCTTATTTTCTGGTTAGGTCTTATTTTGGGGAGAAATACGGCACTAAATCTATCCATCTGGCTGACAATCTTAACACGGGCTTATTTTGTGAATAGGGTTTATATTACGAGCATCCTGAAAAATCATGCTAGGATTTATTTTCCGGTTGGGTCTTATTTTCGGGGAAACAGGGTAGTTGCGTGTTGCATCCTGATGCAGCTGATGCAAATTCTATAATCGGGGGTTTGTGTGATGACATCATGAGAGATGTATCTTCACTGTGGCTTCTACCGTGTTTTCCCGAAAATAAGACCCTGTCTTATATTTTTTTGAAATAAGCACTTGGCCTTATCGCCATGCACTCAAAAGCCCGATTGGGCTTATTATCTTAGGACGATTGGGCTTATTGGCTTAGGACCTGCTTATCTACAGGACCACCTGCTACCACCAATAGCCTCCCACCGGTCAGTACGCTCCCATAGAGAGGGGTTCCTCTGGGTGCCGTCGGCCAAACAATGTCGACTGGCGGCCCCTAGGGGGAGAGCTTTCTCTGTGGGGGCACCTACGATCTGGAACGAGCTCCCCCCGGAGATATGGAGGATCCCAGATCTGCGCACCTTCCGTCGTGCGATTAAGACTTTTTTATTTCATCAAGCCAGCCTGGCCTAAATCTTCTCCCCCTTTTTAAATGAAAATTTTAAATTTTAATTTGTTTTTAAATTATGGGGTATTTTAAATTTGTTCAGCCAAATTATTTAATTCGTTTTTATTCTATTTTAAAGTTTTGTATTTAGGTATTTTATCCTGTGGCTGTTCACTGCCCTGAGTCCTTCGGAAGTAGGGCGGTATAGAAATTTAAATAAAATAAAATAAAAATAAAAAATTATTAGAGGATGTCTTATTTTGGGGGAAATAGGGTAACAATTGCCTATACATCCCATAGAACTTCCTCCTTCACACATTCTGACGATTGATTGATGACACCTATTCTAACCTTACCCAATTCATCCTAGGTCAGAGATTGGTGGATTCAGACAGCCTACTTGGAGAATCACCTTCCCTTGGTAGTTCACTCAAGCCCAGCTGTTGTCCTGCCCAAGCAGGATTTCAATGACTGGAGAGGACAATTGAGGTGAGACATCTGGTGTGGGATTTAAAAAAAAAATGGCTTGGGTTAAGAAGTGGAGGTGTTGTGGCTGTTGAAGGAAGAATCAAGCCTTTAGGAAGAAAAAGGAATGACGAAGACAATGATTGAATCGATACATGGGATTCAATCATGGTTTAAGCAGTGTCCCAAAGGCGTTTTTTCAAGAGGCAACTGGGCTTCCTTGTTTTTCTTTGAAGATGTTTCGCTTCTCATCCAAGAAGCTTCTTCTGCTCTGACTGGATGTTGGGCGATGGAAGGATTTATACTCCTTGCAGACAGCTGGTCATTTGCATTCTTTTTAGAGGATCACTGGAGGTTTACCAGTGTCCTCAGGGTCATCTGAGTGGTGCAAATGGATGTGGAGCCTTCTTGGAACTGCTGAAAGGAGTGTGTTGTAGACTGGAGATAGATGATGTTGTATCCCTTCCCCCTTTGTTGAGAGATGACTGATCGATTTTGACATAGATGGCCTCTTTGACCCCTCTTTCAAACCAGCGATCCTCTCTGTCCAAAATGTGGACTTTGCTGCCTTCCAAATAAACCTCCAGGTGGCCTCAACGACTCGCTGAAAGAATGCAAATGACCAGCTGTCTGCAAGGAACATAAATCCTTCCATTCCCCACCATCCAGTCAGAACCGAAGAAGCTTCTTGGATGAGAAGCAAAACATCTTCAAAGAAAAAAAAAAAGAAAGTTTAGTTGCATCTTGAAAAAAAAAACACCTTTGGGACAACTATTTTTTGTCCTATTTGGATGACGGAGATTCTCTAATGTAATCTAATCCAATCTAATCCAATCTAATCTCTAATCCAATGTTTTTGGAATAAACCGTAATTTGCTTAGATTTGTTTTGTTTAACATGCTGAACATAAGCATAATGTTTTACATATCCCCGTGCCTGGGCTTTCAAGAATATATTATATTATTATTATATTATCCCACAAATATATTATTATATATTATCCCACAAACAAAATATGGGACATTTTGGAAATGCATTGACCCATTTTTAAGATCTCCTTATTTTATGTTAGGGGCTCTGTTGTGTAACTTGGATGTGGTTTAGCAAATTGGGTGAGCTAGCCAATTAGATTTCCAAACTATGGTTGATGGTTTAGCGTGTGGCAAAAAACTAGCCAGTTGTGGCTCCCATCAGTCCATTTGCAGCATGTCAACATCTCAAGATAAGGTCGTGATTTTTTTTTTAATTGAGCTGGTTTCAAGAATACAAATGGGAGATTCCTGCTCTATCCCATCATTAAAATGAAAAGTGATCAAAGAATGGCCTCGGAAAAATGTCCATAAGTCTCCCAGGGACATCAAAGCATCCGTAGAGCGGAATGGGACAACTTGCCACAGCCAACTGAATAGGGTAGGGTAGGGTAGAGTAGAGTAGAGTGGAATAGGAATAGGAATAGGAATAGGAATAATTTAATTTAATTTAATTTAATTTAATTTAATTTAATTTTATTTAATTTTATTTAATTTTATTTAATTTTATTTAATTTAATTTAATTTAATTTAATTTAATTTAATTATCATATTTCTATGCCACCCAACTCCCAAGGGACTCTGGGAATAGGAATAGGAATAGGAATAGAACACAACACAACAGAATAGAATCATAGGGTAGGATAGGATAGGATAGGGTAGGATAAGAATAAGGATAGGATAGGATAGGCTAGGGTAACAGAACAGAACAGAATAGAATAGTAGCGTTGGAAGGGACCTTGTAGGTCATCTACTCCAACCCCCCCCCCGCCCAAGCAGGAGACCCTACACCATTTTTGACAGATGGCAATCCAGTCTCTTCTTGAAAGCTTCCAGTGATGAAGCTCCCACAACTTACGAAGGCAACTTCTGTTCCACTGGTTGATTGCTCTCACTGTAGGACAACTTAACAATTTATTTAATTATGTAAAACAAAGATATATATATATATATATATATATGGTTTTCCCTACGTAACCAAGATTGTTTTGTAGCTCCAGCTCAGTAGAATCACATCTACTCGGTTCTGGGCTTCTTGGTTCTAGATGTGATTCTACTGAGCTGGAGTTACAAAAAAACCTTGGTTACGTAGGGAAAACCTGGCTAGAAGAAAAACACACATAAACCCTACGAAGAAGTAAGAAAAATTTATATATATATATATATATATGTATGTATGTATATATATATATATATATATATATATATATATATATATATATATATATATATATATATATATATATATATTCTCAGGTTTTCGCGGGTGTTTGTATGTAGGTCTTTGGTTATTCGGGTCTTCTCCCACGTAAAATTGGAAGTGTCTTGGCGACGTTTCGACGAAGTCTCATTCGTCATCTTCAGGCTGGTGTTCTCGGCTTCGAAGCCGAGAACACCAGCCTGAAGATGACGAATGAGACTTCGTCGAAACGTCGCCAAGACACTTCCAATTTTACGTGGGAGAAGACCCGAATAACCAAAGACCTGTATGTATGATATATATATATATATTTGTCATTCACATTTCATTCTGTCCCTCCTTTTGCATCCTTTCCTTCATTATCCTGTTCCGCCATTTCTTTAATATTAGTGGAACTCTCGTCCTGCAGTGAGTTGGTGGCGGTGAGTTGGCCATGGCAAGTTGTCAATTTTCAATTTTATTTATTGATTAGCCCTTTGGGCCATATCAAGTGCAGAATTACAAGTTGTCATAGACCCCTATAGAGGCCCTCAGGTCTTCAAAGGACGGGGTTGAAGCCCCAACCCCTAAAAACTGAGGTCCTCATTATTAAGGCAACGCACTAATCCAGACTGAAGGCTGAACCGGCACTGGCAAATCACCAGCAGGAATGCTAAGAGAGACAATAGGTCTGCAGTGCGCGCTGAACACAAATTGCTTTGAAGCTGGGAGCATTGTTTGAAGAGCTCTTTATCCAAAGACACATCGAGCTGAGTCTGGCGTAAAATGAAGTGTAATTAAAACTTGTGTGGGTAGCCAGTCAAACAGGGATCACTTCACATAAGTACACCTCTGGCTGGCAGCTGCTGGAAAGGGGTGTGGCTTAATGAGTATCCTTAACCAGATTGCTTGAGAGGAACAAGTGTGGGGGTATAGCTCAGCGGTAGAGCATTTGACTGCAGATCAAGAGGTCCCTGGTTCAAGTCCGGGTGCCCCCTTATTTTAGGGGAAAAAAACCTTTTGGGCACTATCCCAAAGGTGCTTTTTCAGGAAGCAACTGGACTTTCTGTTGTTTGTTTGTTTTTTTCATTTGAAGACGTTTCACTTCTCATCCAAGAAGCTTCTTCAGCTCTGACAGGATAGTGGGGAATGGAAGGATTTATACTCCTTGCAGACAGCTGGTCATTTGAATCTTTTTAGAGCGGGGGTATCAAACTCGATTTCATTGAGGGCCGCATCAGGGTTGTGTTTGACCTTGGAGGCCTGGGGTGGGTGTGGCCAGCTCGACGTCACTTATGTCAGGGGTGCCTGTGGTGGCCCAAGTGCTCTGCCAGTGAAAATGGATTTCCGAGCTCCATTTTTGGCTGCGACGGCCTCTTGTGGTCCTTCGCTGTTTCCAGGGTTGGCCCCACGGGCCAGATCTAAACACTCTGTGGGCTGAATCTGGCCCCCGGGCCTTGAGTTTGATACTCCTGCTTTAGAGGGTCGTTGAAGCACCTTTGGGACAACACTGACCTGGACGACTAAGAATCTCTACAGACTTTTAGCTATACAATTTGGGATGAGCACCCTTTGAATGGTGCGGGAGTAGGAATGGATTTCCAGAGGAGGAAAAATTGCAGACTACAGGAACCATTTGCACTACTTCAGGTGACCCTCAGGACACAGATAAACCTCCAAGTGGCCTCAACGACTCTCTAAAAAGGCTGCAAATGACCAGCTTGTCTGCAAGGAGTATAAACCCTTCCATTCCCCACCAGGGTGGATCGAGTTGATTTAAATCACAATTTAAATCATGATTTAAATCACTAGTAAAAAGGCTTGATTTAAATCAACTCGATTTAAATCATAATTTTTAAAGAGCAACTGTCATCTCTGCTACTCCTTTGACCCACTGCTGACTCACCGATAGTCCCAGGGTTGCAGAATATACAGCCTCATGCTACATAACTAAGCTCCATTTCAGGCTGAATAAACTAAATTATTTATGTATCTTAAATAGAAAACTATCTTATGATAGATTTTTACCCCAAAAGTTTTTTAATAAAATAAATTTGATAAAAATAAAAAAAATCCGATTTAAATAAAAAAAATCCGATTTAAATAAAAAAAATCTGATTTTTTTTTATTTTTTTAAAAAAATCATTGATTTTTATCCACCCTGTTCCCCACTATCCTGTCAGAGCTGAAGAAGCTTCTTGGATGTTTTTTCTTCAAAAGAAAAAACAAGAAAATTCAGTTGACTCCTAAGAAAGGACCTTTGGGATTAACATGACCTGGATGACTGAGAATCTCTATAGGCCTTTTGAGCATTAGGGACCAGTTCCATGGAGAGAGAGCGTGGTCTCGTGTGCTGCCTACATCAAATGGATGGGGCTTTGCTTGTTTGTGTGGTCCGGTTTCTGGCATGCTGTGGCCTGGTGCCAGTCCATAGACCGGAGGTTGGGGACCCATTTTCTATGCCACCAAAATGAGTGGAAAATAAGTATTGAGACAGTTCCCCGAGACCGAGGTCTGAATTTGTCATTCTTAGTTATTGGGGGTGGACATTGGTTGCTTTCCAAGCAAGTGATATCATTCTCGGCTGCACCCACTTCTTGGGAAAGAAGGAATATATTTCTAATTTAAACTATTTGGATGTAAGGGTTTCTTGTTGTTAGTTGCGAAGTCGTGTCTGACCCATCGAGACCCCATGGACAACGTTCTTCCAGGCCTTTCTGTCCTCTACCATCCTCTAGACTCCATTTAAGCTCACGCCGACGGCTTCAGTGACTCCATCCAGCCACCTCGTTCTCTGCCGTCCCCTTCTTCTTTTGCCCTCAGTCTTTCCCAGCATTAGGCTCTTCTCCAGTGAGTCCTTCCTTCTCATTAGATGGCCAAAATATTTTAGTTTTATCTTCAGGATCTGGCCTTCTAAAGAGCAGTCAGGGTTGATCTCCTCTAGGACTGACCGGTTTAATACTTTGCAGTCCAAGGGACTCGCAGGAGTCTTCTCCAGCACCATAGTTCAAAGGCTTCAATTCTTTGGCGCTCAGCCTTCCTTATGGTCCAACTTTCACAGCCATACATTGCAACTGGGAAAACCATAGCCTTGACTATACACACTTTTGTTGGCAGGGTGATGTCTCTGCTTTTTAGAATGCTGTCTAGATTTGCCATAGCTTTGCTCCCCAGGAGCAAGCGTCTTTTAATTTCTTGGCTGCAGTCCCCATCTGCGGTGATCTTGGAGCCCAGGAAAATAAAATCTGTCACTACCTCCATTTCTTCGCCATCTATTTGCCAGGAATTGAGAGGGACAGATGCCATGATCTTAGTTTTCTTAATATTGAGTTTCAAGCCAACTTTTGCACTCTCCTTCTTCACCCCCATCAAGAGGCTCTTCAGTTCCTCTTCGCTTTCTGCCATTAGAGTGGTATCATCTGCTTATCTGAGGTTGTTGATACTTCTCCCGGCAATCTTAATTCCAACGTTTGATTCATCTAGCCTTACCTTTCTTATGATGTAAGGATTGGTAGTTGGTAAAACCTGGAGGACTTTAAACAGCAGGGAATGTGTTATGAAATTTATTTTCCTCTATCTACACTGAGAAACAAGAATGGCCTGTTTATTTTTAAAAGAAAGAGGCCCATCATTTATTATAGGCAGTCCTCGACTTACAACCACAGCTGAGGTTTCCATTTCTTTCCAATTTCCGTTGCTAAGCAAGAGGGCTGTTAAGTGAGCTTTGCCCCCCTTTTATGACCTTTCTTGCCACAGTTTTCTTAACTGAATCACCACAGCTGTTAAGGTAGCAAATACGGTGATTAAGTGAACCTGGTTTCCTCCTTGACTTTACTTTGTCAGAAGATACCAAAAGGGGATAACATGACCCTGTCATAAATACATGCCAGTTGCCAAACATCCAGATTTTGATCATGTGACCACAGATATGCTGCAATGGTCGTAAGTATGAAAAATGGTCATAAGTCACTTTTTCCAGTGATATTGTGTAGAAAATCAATGTCCAGTAATTTGCTCTGATCAAAGATGTTTTTCTTGCTCTCGCAGAGAGCTTTATTTTTTATACAGTTTTTACAGGCAAATAAAAAGGCAGGCAAGCAACAGCGTCCTAATTGGTAGAAACTATTCACCCCCTCTCAAGATGCCATCCTCTGAAGGCAAGGTGAGATAATACAGATCAGAGCCAATATGAGATCATACAAGCAAGCAAGATCCACAGCGCATGAGCTAAGGCAGTGTGCTGCTCTCAGCCTGGCACAATGACCTTTGACCTACCTCTACAACACTGTAACTTCAAATGGTCACTAAGTGAATAGATGTAAGTCGAGGACTACCTGTACTAGGTGGGGTAAGGTGGGGAGTCTTATAAAAAATATAAATTTTTTAAATGGCCTGGGTATCCCACCAGATGTCACCTTGATTTTTCCAAAGCAGAAAGGAAATTGATGCTAAATTAAAAGAGACAGCTGGAAATTCTTCCTGCTCAGGGCAGGATCCTGGATTTTACCCAGTTCTAAACTGAGGAGATGAAGGGATGACTTGTCTTCTTAATGTTGAAGAGATTTGGACCACTTTCTTCTTTTCAGTCCTTCCTCCAGAGCAGCAGGTGACCTGGGAAATTTTTTGTCCTTCACATTTTTTGTGCTTCATTTTTTGTGCTGCTTAGGAGAAGCTGGAGAAAGTTGCTAGAAGATGAAAAGGTTTCTCCCTAAGCAAGGTCTTTTCCATCTCCTCTTTTGAGCATCATCAAAGCATTAGAAAAGCAGTGGTTGCGCAGTGGTTAGAGTGCAGTATTGCAGGCTAACTCTGCCCATTGCCAGCAGTTCGATCCTAATGGGTTCAAGGTTGACTCAGCCTTCCATCCTTCCAAGGTTGGTAAAATGAGGACCCAGGTTGTTGGGGGGCAATACGCTGACTCTGTAAACCGCTTAGAAAGAGCTGTAAAGCACGGTGAAGCGGTATATTAGTCTATGTTCTATTGCTGTTATTTTCTTTACTTAAGACCAGGATGGGAAATGCCATTCTCCAGACACTGATGAATGCCCTATCTTGATGATGCTCACTATGGAGGATCTTGGTTGCAGGTTTAATTCAGCAAACGCCAGCCAGGCTTTTCAGTGTATATCTGAAGACATATTATTGGCAGAAGTGATGCTTGCCATCCTTCCCCCAGAGAGACCATCCATTGAAAGTTAGGACCTTTTTTGAAGATTAGAAGGTCTGATGAGAGTGCTTTTCAGACTGTCTCTCAGACTAGATCTCAGAAGATTGTTCTGCTCCGGGAAAATTGTTGTGGAATTATAGGTGTAACATTTGAAAATGATTACTCATAAATTTAGGGAAGAGAAACATGCAGTAAAACCAGTACCCAAAAGTAGACCTCAGGTGAGGCTTACCTATGTGCTGGGGGTATAGCTCAGCGGTAGAGCATTTGACTGCAGATCAAGAGGTCCCTGGTTCAAGTCCGGGTGCCCCCTTATTTTTTTCCCCTCCTCCACTAAAAGGCTTGTTCCTTACTCCTTTTTCCAGAGGTGTTCTGGGGTCATGTGACCCGCTTTTGCGACTTTCTGACAAGCAAAGTCAAGGGGGAAACTAGATTCACTTAACAACCAGGTTACTAACTTACAAACTGCAGTGATTTACCAGTGTCGGTCCATAGATTGGGGGTTGGGGACTCCTGTGCTAAGGGACAAAGGAAATCAATGTTACACTACCGGAGGCAGCCTGAAGTCCTTCCTGATGAAGCCAAGACCAGAGGTGGTATTCAGGCGGTTCGCACCGGTTCGGACGAGCCGGTAACGGTGATTGTGGGCTCCAAGCCATGCTATTTAGACATGTTTTTGAGGCCAGGTCGATGCGTGAAAGGCGCGCCAGTGAGCAAAGCACATGCACGGAAGGCCAGACACATGCATGGACTGCTCGTGAAGCCAGCGTGCATGTGTGTGGCGAACCGATGGTAAAGGTAAGTGAAACCCACCCCTGGTCAAGAGCACAGATTCCTCCCAGTTCTAAAGGTGACGAAGAGAAGACTCACCTTCTCAATGTTGAAGGGAATTGGACCACTTGCTCCTCATTGCCCCTTTCTCCAGAGTGGCAGGAAAGCTTGGGAGATGTTTTGAGCCTCACAACAGTCACTCATGCTCTCGTCACTTCTCGCCTGGACTACGGCAACGCTCTCTACGTGGGGCTCCCCTTGAGGAGCACCCGCAGGCTCCAACTGGTCCAGAATGCGGCCGCGCGGGTGATTACGGGAGCGACATGGCGCTCCCATATAACATCTCTCCTGCACGAGCTGCACTGGCTCCCGATGGTCTTCCGGGTGCGCTTCAAGGTGTTGGTTCTCACATTTAAAGCGCTCCATGGCTTAGGGCCAGGGTATTTACGAGACTGTCTTCTGCTACGGATAACCTCCCACCGGCCAATACGCTCTCACAGAGAGGGCCTCCTCAGGATGCCATTGGTCAAGCAATGTCGGCTGGTGGCCCCCAGGGGGAGGGCCTTCTCTGTGGGAGCACCCGCCCTCTGGAACGAACTACCTCCCGGAATACGGCTGATTCCGGATCTCCGCACTTTCCGTAAGGCCCTGAAGACATTTTTATTTCAGCAAGCCGGCCTGGCCTGAAAAGGTTTTATGGGTTAGTTTTTTAATTGTATAGCTAGGGGTTTTAAATTGGGAGGCCGATTAATTTAATTTATTTTTAATTATCTTAACTTTTATATTGTATGTTATTTTAATTCTCGGCTGTTCACCGCCCTGAGTCCCTTCGGGGAGAAGGGCGGGATATAAATTCAATAAATAATAATAATAATAATAATAATAATAATAATAATAATAATCAGGAGAAGCTAGACAAAGTTGCCAGAAGATTAAAATGTTTCTCCATAAGCAAATGAACAAGAATCCTTCCCAGGTCTGTCTCTGAGCATCATTTATTCTATTCTATTTTATTTTATAATTGGATTTATATACCGCCCTATTCCCGAAGGACTCAGGTGGTGATCATCAAAGAGTTATCCTCTTTCTTTTAAGACCAAGATGGGAAATGCCATTCTCCAGTCACTGCATTGATGAATGGCCAATCTTGATGGTGCTTGCTATTCGGTGGTTTAGTTGCAAGTCTAATTCAGCATTATCACCCAGGTTTTTCTGTTTATGTCTGAAGAAAGGCATTGATGGCAGACATGGTGCTCACCGTCCTTATCCCAAAAGTGTTTTTTTGAGAGGCAACTGGACTTCCTGGTTTTTCTTTGAAGACGTTTTGCTTCTCATTCAAGAAGCTTCTTCAGCTCAAGAGCTGAAGCTAAACCAGGACCTGGATGACTGAGAATTTCCATAGACATTTAGCAATCACCAGGGGTGGATTTTACTTATCTTCACGACCGTTTTGCCACACGTGTGCACACTCGCTTCGCACACATGTGCGCTGTTCGTGCATGTGCTTTGATCGCTCACTGTTGTGGCCCGTCAGTGGCCTGTGTAGTTAGTAGCTGATTCTGACAGTGAGGAGGCTGATGTGGTGCTGCGCAGGCAGCTGGTGCAGCTGGTGCTCGAATCAGACAATGAGGAGGCTGGAGAAGATGTGGTGCCAGAGGCGGGAATTCAGCCAGGGCCTTCAGAACCTCCAGAAGCTCCCATAAGTGAAGAGGAAGAAGAGGAGCTTCTTCTCGATGCACAAGTACGCAGAGCTGTTAAAAGGCAGGAGTGGCTCCTCAGGATGAGGTCTCCTCAAGAGAAAGGCTTGGGGCTTATTGGCCACTCCCCTAGCCTATTTAAGGAAGGACGACAACTGATGCAATTTGCAGGAAACAACTTTGTTCATATTCCTTTGCGTTTTGATTCTAGAAACATTTGATTCGGTTCTTGTTTCTCATCAGTTTTCCTGCAAATTGCTTCTGGGCATTCTGCCAACCACAGTAAGATTACTGTTATCTGAAATACTGTGCCTCAGAATTGAGTTATTATTCTTTGGATTCTTGTCGGCTGTTAAGGAAGTTAAATTAACAGCTCTTGTGTTAAATTAACTGTACTTGTGTTCGAACAACTACTAAGAAAGCTCATTAGTAGTCCTTAATTAGTAAACTAAGGTTTGTACGGACTTCGTGTGTGCTGCATTCTTTGGGGTCCGTAGCTGGGGCAGAACACTCGCTTGCCTTCCGTGCATGTGCCTGCCCTCGAAAACATGCCTAAATAGCACAACTTGGAGCCAGGGCAGGTGGGTGGCCACCCGCGATCGGTGCTACCGGTTCGCCCGAACTGGTGCGAACCGGCTGAATACACCTCAGGCAATCAGCATCTTTATCTTCCCGTAGAGAGAGCTTCCATGGAATTTTAGCATCCTTTTTTTCAGACAGACTTGAAGGTTTGATGGATAAAATTTTGTTGCCATTCAGACCGTATCCCAGAATTATAAAGAGGATTGTTCTACTCCAGGGAACTTGTTACGGAATTACAGGTGTAACATTTGAATGTGATTACTCATAAATTTAGGGAACAAAAATTTCCAGTAAAACCAGTATCCAAAACAGAGCTTAGGTGAGGCTTTCCTAGGTGTTGGGGGTATAGCTCAGCGGTAGAGCATTTGACTGCAGATCAAGAGGTCCCTGGTTCAAGTCCGGGTGCCCCCTCCTTTTTGTATTATTTTTCCAAACAATTTATATTTTGAAATCCCTGTGGATGTCATGTAGGAAGAAATAACTCCTACTGAAAGCTTGAAGGAATAATAGAAATTATTAGGAGAATAATTTCAAGTCCTTTATGAAAAAAAATGGATTAGCATGTTGGATTACCCCAAAAAATAAGACCTCCCTGGATAATAAGCCCTCCCCCGAAAATAAGCCGTCCCAAAAATATTTTAAGCACATGCGCAGTGGGTTCCCACCATTTCCTCTGGTTAGGGTTAGGGAGACAGAGTTGGAAATCAGGTAAGATAGCAAGAAGAGCCCCGTCTTGCTCCATGCACCCCCAAATAATAAGACCTCCCCAAAATAAGGCCAAGCGCTTATTTCGGGGTGCAGAAAAATATAAGACAGGGTCTTATTTTTGCGGAAACACAGTACTTTTTTATTTCTAAACTACATACTTAGCTTTTACTAGAATGACTGGAAAATAAATATGGAGACATATCCTGTATCTAAAACTTAAGGTTTTAATTCTATATTCCTGTATTTTAGAAGTGAAGGTCAATTGCTTGACAATCAAGAGATACCACTCTCAGCTACACCTGTTTTGAGAAATATGGAATATTTTTTTCTAATTTAAACTATTTGGATCTAAGGATTGGTTGTTGGTCACACTTCAAAGAGCTTAAACAATAGCTTATGTGCTTTGAAATATATTTTCCCATCCATGTGTGAGAAAAAGGAATGGTCTCTTTCTTTTTAAAATAAGGTAGTTCATTGTTTATACAAGATTGGAGTGGGATGGGAAGTCTTGTAGAATGGAATGGAATGGAATGGAATAGAATAGAATAGAATAGAATAGAATAGAATAGAATAGAATAGAATAGAATAGAATAGAATAGAATAGAATACTTTATTAGCCAAGTGTGATTGGACACACAAGGAATTTGTCTTTGGTGCATATGGTCTCAGTGTACATAAAGAAAAATAAAATACATTCATCAAGAATCGTAAGATACAACACAGTGATAATCATCAGTTACTAATAAGCAATCAAATCACACTAGGAAACAAACAGAACAATATAAATCGTAAAAATACAAGCAACATGGTTATAGTCATAAGTGGGAGGAGGTAGGTAATAGGAAGGATGAAAAAAATAATAGTAATACAATCTTAGTAAATGGACAGTGTTGTGGGAATTAGTTGTTTAGCAGAGTGACGGCATTCCGGGGGGGGGGGGGGCGGGGGGGGAGCTGTCCTTGTGTCTAGTTGTTCTAGTGTGCAGTGTCCTATAGCATCGTTTTTTTTGAGGGTAGAAGTTGAAACAATTTATGTTGAAACAATTTATTTAACTGGGTATCTTGCCAGAAGTCAGCCTGATCTCCCAAGGAGAATGAAAATGGATGCTAAGCTAGGAGCAACTGGAAGTTCTTCTTGAGCAGGGCGAGATCCTGGATTTTCCCCAGTTCTATACTGAGGGGATGAAGGGATGATTTGTCTTCTCAATGTTGAAGAGATTTGGATCACTTGCTCCTCAAGGACCTTTCTCCAGAGTGGTGGGAAGCCTGGGAGATGTTTTATGTATCATGACCCTCAGGAGAAAGTTAAAAGGTTTCCCCACACACACAAGCAAGGGGTAGAGTCCTCTCCAACCCCTCTTGTAGCATCATCAAAGCATTATCTTTTTTCCTTAAGACCAGGCTGGAAAATGACATTCTCCACGCCCTGAGGAAGACCTTACTTGGTGCTTGCTATTTAGGATCTTGGTTGCAGGTGTAGTTCAGCATCCTCTGGAGAGCCAGAGTTTTCTATTTATGTCAGAAGAAGGGCGTTGATGGAAAAATAATTATGCTCCCTATCCCAATCTTCCCTTGAAGAGGACCTCCATAGAAAGTTAGGATATTTTTTCCAGCTTAGAAGGTTTGATGTAGATGTAGTTGCCATACAGGCTGTCCTCCCAACGGTGTCCCAAAATAATAGACAGACATTTTGCTCCAGAAAAGTTGTTGTTGAATTATAGGTGTAACATTTGAAAATTACTCATAGATTCAAGGAACAGAAATAACCAGTCAAACCAACACCCACAACTAGACCTTAGGTGAGCATAATTTATGTGCTGGGGGTATAGCTCAGTGGTAGAGCATTTGACTGCAGATCAAGAGGTCCCTGGTTCAAGTCCGGGTGCCCCCTCCTTTTAATTTTAGGGGCGGGAAAAGACAACCATTTTTATTATTTGGGGCGGGGGGGGGGGCGGGGAGAGAATCATTTGCATTATTCCCAAACTAGATATTTTGTTAGAATAAGTAGAAAATAGATATTGAGCAGATTCCATATCTGAAGCTAAGGTTTTTATCCCATACTCCTCTGTCTTGGGAATAGAGATTAGTTGCTTGCCAATCAAGAGGTAACATTTTCAGCTATATTCCCCCTTTTGGGGAAGAAGGAATATCTATGTAATTTAAATTTTTGGGTGGGTCTGAGGATTGGTAGACGGTGAAATCTGCAAGAACTTCAAAATCATTTTTTCCATCCATTCAGATAAATAAGAATGGCCTCCCTTCGTTTTAAAAGACAGCTGTTCGTTGGAGTGGGGTGGGGGAATGTATTTTAACTGGCCTGCATATCCCACCAGAAAAACCAAATGCACAGGTACAGTATAAGTGGTACCTCGCTCAATAGTAGCAACTGTGGGAGGGATCTTGGGAGTCCTAGTGGACAGTCACTTAAATATGAGCCAGCAGTGTGCTGCAGCTGCCGAAAAAGCCAACACAGTTCTAGGCTGTATTAATAGACAGATAGAATCAAGACCACATGAAGTGTTAATATCGCTTTGTAATGCTTTAGTAAGGCCACACTCGGAATACGGCATCCGGTTTTGGTCGCCAGGATGTAAAAAAGATGTTGAGATTCTAGAACATGGGTGTCAAACTCAAGGCCCCTGGGCCAAATTCGGCCCACAGGGTGCTTTGATCTGGCCCGTGGGGCCGCCCTGGAAACGGCAAAGGACCAACCTGTGATACCTCTGCCAGTGAAAATGGAGCTCCATTTTCCTCCCTAAACAAGGGGACAAGGCCCTTCTCAGTCCCTCTTTCTGAGCATTGTCAAAGAGTTATCCTCTTTCCTTAAGACCGGGATGGAAAATGCTGTTCTCCAATGCCGACAAATTCCATCTTTTGGTGGTGCTCACTGTTCATGAAGTTGATTGCAGGTAGTTGGTGGCGCAGCAGACTAAAGTACTGTTAAGTAACACCAGCTGCCTGCAATTACTGCAAGTTCAAATCTCACCAGGCTCAAGGTGGACTCAGCCTTCCATCCTTTGTAAGGTAGGTAAAATGAGGACCCGGATTGTGGGGGCAATAAGCTGACTTTGTATAAAAAAGAACACCGCTTGGGGGGGCCAAAAGCCCTACTAAGCAGGTATATGCAAAAGTATGAAGGCTATTGCTTAACGCATTGTAAGCCGCCCTGAGTCTCCGGAGAAGGGCGGCATATAAATCGAACCAATAAATAAATAAATAAGTCAGCATCACCTGGATCATCATCTCTGGGTCTTGATTCTAGGAAGGAAAGCTTGCTTACTATGCTAATTGTACTCTGTGCTTTCCAACCATGAAGTGTTTAGAGTCTATTTTCGGATAAGAAGGGCTTCATTGTGAAGACACCATAGCCCTTCAGATTTCATCCCAGAATAATACGGAGATGATTGTTCTCTTCCACAAAAGGCGTCGTGAAATCCTGGGGTGCCATATTTGGAAACTGGTGCGCATACATTTATAAATCAGTGTGTTTGTTGGCAACTTTAAAATGCGTAGACTTCAAACCTGACCCCTGTAAAATGTGTGGACTTTTAACTCCTACACAACTTGCTTTTTCAAACTTGGTGTTACGCTCTGGCTGGGGAATTCTGGGAGTGGAAGTTGACACATCTTAAAGTTTGGAAAACACTGGTCTAGCTAGGGCACCTTTTCAGACTGATTTAATTATAAGGCCTACTCTTTTGGGAGCTGAAGGAGAAGCCATGCAGAGGCCTGGATAGTTATGCAAATGAAGGTCTGGGATGGAGAAGGGCAGGGGTGGGTTCTAATTTTTTTTACTGCTGGTTCTGTGGGCGTGGCTTATTTTGTGGGTGTGGCTTGGAGGTCATGTGACTAGGTGGGCGTGGCTAGCTGGTCAGAGTCATTTCTGGAAGGTCCTCGCACTTACGACCAGTCCTCGCACTTACGACCCGACTCATTTGTTTGCTTTTAACACTGATCAGCTGTAGGACGGCCCTTTGAAGCCCCGCAGCAAGAGTTTAAACATGTTTTTTCCCTCTAGTCATCAGCTGGGACTCAGGAGGCAGCAATAGATTGGGGGTGGGACCAAATAAAAGGTAAGAATAACGTGGGGGGGTGGGAGGGCAGGGGGGGAGAACCGGTTCGGTGATGTCATATCGTCACCGCTATTGGCTTGGCCGAACCGGACCGAACCAGGAGGAACCCACCACTGGAGAAGGGGAGATTACAGGTATCCTATCAATTAACAACACTAAGTTTGTTAAAAGCCCATTGTGTTTGTTCAAACCTTTTGCGATAAGCCTGACCTCTTTTGATAGATGTGAGTTCAGTAACCTCCCACTCAATTGTGCTGCTGAAGTTTCTTTGTTCTAAAATTGTTACCTGAGATCTATAATGGAAGGTCCTAGGAGTTTAAAACACATTTGATCAAGTGACCTTCAGTTTGCAGAGATTTATTTATTGCCTTATAATAAAATTTGCTAGGCTTGAAATGGCTACCAGACTTTCTATTGTTGGCCTACCAAAAATTAAACACACCCTCTTCCTGCCTTGTCATTAATTTATGGGAGGAAAATAGGCAGTAAAACCAGTATCCAAAACTAGATATTAAGGGAGGCATACCTGTGTGCTGGGGGTATAGCTCAGTGGTAGAGCATTTGACTGCAGATCAAGAGGTCCCTGGTTCAAGTCCAGGTGCCCCCTTATTTTGTTTTATTTTTCCAAACAATTTATATTTTAAAATCCCTGAAGAGACGCAGTGGATGTCATGTAGGAAGAAATCTACTGACAGCTTGAAGGAATAATAGTAATTATTATTATGAGAACAAGTGTGATACAAGCTATTTAAATTACAGATAATCTTGATTTACGGCTAGAATTGGGACCAGAGTTTCCATTTCTAAGCAAGGCAGTTGTTAAGTGAGTCGCATCTGATTTCATGACCCTTTTTTTGGCACAATTGTTCAGCGAATCGCTGCAGTTGTTAAGTGAATCGTCTCATTAAGTGAAACCAGCTTCCCCCATTGACTTCACTTGTTGGAAGCTGTCCAGGAAGGTCCTAAATGGGGATTACATGATCCCGGGATGCCTGCAACCATTGGACATACTGGCAGGTTGCCAAGCGCCTAAATTTTGATTGCATGAGCTTGCAGATGCTGCAAAGATTGTAAGTGCGGGGACCAGTTGTCAGTCACTTTCCACTGCTGTTGTAACTTGGAACATTTGTTAAATGAATGGTTGTAAGTCAAGGATTACCGGTATTTAAGTTTCCCCACATAGCTGGAGTTCCCTTGGAGGTCTTCTAGTCCAACCCCCTGCTCAAGCAGGAGACCCTATACCAGTGATGGCTAACCTTTTTGCTGTCTTGTGCCAAAAACGGGGGGAATGTGGGGGGGGTCGCGCATGTGTGCCCAGATCCATAATTCAATGCGCCCTGCCCCCCCCTCGCGTATATGTGTGCGACCCCCTGTGCTCCCCTGCTTTTGGCATGTGATGGCCCGGTAGGACCGTTTTTTGCTTTCCCCAGGATCCAGAGCCTTTCTAGGAGCCTGGGGAGGGCAAAAACGGTCTTCCCCATCCCCCCAGAGACAGGAAACAGCCCGTTTCCTGACTTCTGGTGGGCCTGGATGGCCCGAAAATCAGCTGGCCTGTGTGTGCATGCGCGCTGGAGCTTAGCTTGGGCAACGCTTGCGTGCCCACAGGTATGGCTCCACGTGCCACAGGTTCGCCATCACGGCCCTA
Source organism: Arizona elegans (assembly GCA_022577455.1). Classification (NCBI taxonomy): domain Eukaryota; kingdom Metazoa; phylum Chordata; class Lepidosauria; order Squamata; family Colubridae; genus Arizona; species Arizona elegans. Next base: position 153,547,173 of record JAKOOJ010000003.1, read on the forward strand.
TACCATTTCAGACAATTGGCTGTCCAGTCTCTTCTCAAAAACCTCCAGTGATGTATAGTCTAATTTGTGGCAGCCCCTCAAATATTGGAATACTGCTATCATGTCACCCATAATTCTTCTTTTCTCTAGATTGGCCATACCCAATTCTTGCAACCGTTCTTCATATGTTTTAGTCTCCAGGCCCTTAATCGTCTTAGTAGCTCTTCTTTGCACTTTTTCCCAAAGTCTCAACATCTTTTATATATAGATAAAAACCAGTGGTGAAATGTAAAATTCGTTACTACCGGTTCTGTGGGCGTGGCTTGGGGGGGTAATGTGACTGGGTGGACATGGCCAATTTTTTTTTTTTTAAAAAAAATTTTTCAAAGCATTTTTTCTGCAAATGCAAAAAAATGCTTTGAAAAGCCTCGGCCGATCAGGCAACACAGCTGGGATTGTCAGAGCCTTTTCAAAGCAATTTTTTAACCACCTCTTCCCCTGGGATCTCAGAGGCTTTTCAAAAATGCTTTGAAAAGCCTCTGAGATCCCAGCTGAGCCGCGCGATCATCAGAGGCTTTTTTTTTTACTTTTAAAAGCATTTTTTTGGCGGAAGAAGTTGTAGAAAAAATGCTTTTAAAAGTAAAAAAAAAAAGCCTCTGATGATCGTGCGGCTCAGCTGGGCATGAGGGGGGGGCGCAGGGATTTTTGCTACTGGTTCTCTAAACTACCCGCCTCCATAGCTACTGGATCTAGCGATCCGGTCCAAACCGAGAGCATTTCACCCCTGATAAAAACATCTGGAAACATAGAAGACGGGATATCTATGAATATCCTCAGTCATCCAGGTCATGGTTGTCTCAAAGATTCTTTTTCAAGAGGCAACTTGACTTCCATTGTTTTCCTTTGAAGATGTTTCACTTCTCATCCAAGAAACTTCTTCAGAAGAGGGGATGCTGGGATAATCCTTTTAAATAAAATTCTTAGAGGTAGGATAATTCGGGTTTTAAGTACAGGTAGTCCTCGACTTATGACCACAATTGGTCCTAAAATTTCTGTTAGCGAGGCACTTGTTAAGTGCGTTTTGTCCCATTTAACAACTTTTCTTGCCACGGTTGTTAAGTGAATCACTGCAGTTCTTCAGGTAGTATCCCAGTTTTTAAAGTGAATCTGGCTTCCCCATTGATGTTGTTTGTCAGAAGGCCGCAAAAGGTGATCTCATTGACCCAAGGGCATTGCAGCCGTATTTTAAAATTCAGCCTAAATTATTTAATTTGTTTTAATCTATTTTAAATTTTGTATCTCTGTGTTTTATCCTCTGGCTGTTCACCGCCCTGAGTCCTTCGGGAGAAGGGCGGTATAGAAATTTAATAAAATAAATAATAAATAAATAAATATGAGTCAGTTGCCAAGCGTCTTGAGTTTTGATCGCATGGGGATGCAGCAACGGTCATAAGTGTGGAGAATGGTCATATGTCGCTTTTTTTTCAGTGCCTTTGTAACTTTGAGCGGTCACTAAATGAACAGTTGAAAGTCAAGGATTACCTGTAATTATGGTACTGTCAGGGTGCCAAGTAACATCCCCAACGAAAAAAGACTCCGAGGCTTGAAGTTCCTCAAAGTTCCATTTTATTAGAGATGTCATATTGGCACATCTGGGAAAACCCAAATCCGAAAGTTTCCAGGTTTTCCCCACCCAAGAGAAAGTCCAAGTCCCTTCCCCTGAACCCACATGTTCCTCACATGGTCCAATCAAAGCACCTTCCCAACTGGAGATGTCTCCCACTCACAGGACTCCAGGCGCAGGGCAAGATGTCCTTGACTTTATGAGAAAAGAATGTTATTATGACTACATATCACCCTGGCTCCATACAGTCCCCCCTCCCAGCACTAAATGTGGCAGGCCTGAAGATCCAATGCAAAAGATGGCTTCCAGGCCTATCCTCCCTTCCTGATTGGAGGAAGAAGAATTGATTGAATAAATGTCTGTTTCTAGTCCTCCCAAGCCTCCAAATGTTCTTGGTTGGGAACATTAAAAGAATCCTATTTAGTGACATCAAATATCCATTGTGGTCCTGGCCCTGCATGGACAACAATATGCCTCCAGGTTACGCCCAAGAAAGACAAAGAAAGAAAGAAAGAAAGAACAATTTTATGCCTCTACTCATGTTCCTCTTAAACTGGTACAGGCAGTTCTCGATTTACGACGACAATCGAGCCCAAAATCTCTTGTTGTTAAGCGAGATGTTTTTTAAGGGGGGGTTGCCCCGTTTTACGACTTTCCTTGCCACCGTTGTTAAGTGAATCTGGTTTCCCCATTGACTTTGCTCGTCAGAAGGTCACAGAAGGGGATCACATGACCCCGGGACACTGCGACTGTCATAATAAATATGAAATGACTGACAAGCGATTGAATTTTGATCACATGATCATGGGGACACTACAAAGGTCGTAACTATGAAACGTTACGGTCATAAGTCACATTTTTCAGTGCCGTTGTAACTTTGAACAAACTAAACAAACAAACTAAACTACTGTACATCAAGAACCACCTGCGTTACCTTTGACCCCGGAAGCAATATACATGACCTGGTGAGATTGTCTGTGAGCGCTTGATGGCCTCTTTTTCCTTAAATCTGGCTGATGCCTTCTTTAAAAAGTCACGAGTTGGCCGCCTTTTTTTCCATGGTCCAAAAACTTTGCACCATGAATGCATATGCAAAAATTTGTTTCTGGGCTGACACCTGGAAGAGAAGAAGTTTGCTTTGGGAGGAAGGCTTAAAACTCACTTTGTTTGTGGTAGGCAAATATGTAACCAAACCAGTATACATGAGTAAACTTCCTGGAGCCACATAGGATGTGCTGGGGGTATAGCTCAGCGGTAGAGCATTTGACTGCAGATCAAGAGGTCCCTGGTTCAAGTCCGGGTGCCCCCTCTTTTTTTGTTTTTTCCCCAAAAAGGACTTTAACTTGATTTGTTTCCTTTTTAGAATTGGTTTAATCCTAGCAACATAGTAAAATTAGGAAAGCCAACTTGTAACCAAAAACGTGGCTTTTCCTATATACCTCATGGGCCAATATCATGGTTAGTAATTATGGCGTTTAAGCATGACCTGTCTATGTATCATTTCATGAAAAGAGGTGTATCAATTCCATAAGAAATATTGTAGCAATAAAAAAAAATCGGATTGTGAGTAGAAAGGACTGAAATACCAATTGACTTCTTTTTTCAACGAAGCCAAAAAGAAAGCTAGATTTTGAAAATCAATTTTACCAAAATGATATTAAACTTTTCCCCAACCTTTTTACCGCCGTTGGTAAATGATCAAAACATTGTTAATAGGGTACTTTAATTCAGTTTCCAAATTTTAAAAGAGTTGGCAGGATTGTGTTTTATTTAGTTGAGCTTTAAACTGCATTGCTAAATCATTTTCTATTAGGAAAGAGTCCGTGAAATTGTGAAATTGCACTGTTTAGAATAGTCCCATCCCTTATAGGTATTCTTGCCTTAAATTCCTCTAATTTCTAGACTTGTGAGCACCCAGAAGGGGGGTACAGGTAGTCCTCAACTTAATAACCACAATTGATCCTAACATTTCTGTTGCTAAGCGAGACATTTGTTAAATGAGTTTTGACCCATTTTACGATCTTCCTCGACACAGTTGTTAAGTGAATCGCTGCGGTTCTTAAGTTAGTCACACCGTTGTTAAGTGAATCTGGCTTCCCCATATGACTTTGTTTGTCAGAAGGTCGCAGAAAGGGAATGACATGACCCCTAGGACACTGCAACCGTCATAAGTATGAGCCAGTTGCTAAGCGTCTGAGCTTTGATCAGGGACCATGGGGATGCGGCAATGGTCGTAAGTGTGAAAAATGGTCACAAGTCAAGTTCAAATGGTCATTAAATAAACTGTTGTAACTTGAGGACTACCTGTACAACGCTGTCTGAGTTATAGCTCTGTTCTCTGCTGGCCTTGTATTTTAGCTTGAATTTTTTTTCAGTCCTTATGTTCCCATGTATAAGGGCAATAATCAGGTACTGAAGCGATTGGTTCTTTTGGATCCAATAAGCACACCAGTAAATAAAGAGATTTTAAGCTTTATTTAAGCTAAAAGAAACAGATTGAAAGGTATAATATACAAAGCATTCATACCAACCAAAATAATACTCAAATCTCTTACAAACTGCCAGGAACTCCTTAATAAAAACAACTATAGAGATTTTATTATTAATATTTTTGGAGGGTGGCCAGTTTATACAATTCAGGTAATCCTCAAGTTCCAACAGTTTGTTTAGTGACTGTCCAAAGTTATAACAGCACTGAAAAATAGGACTTATGACCGGTTTTTGACACAACCATTGCAGTGTCCCCGTGATCATTTGATCAAAATTCAGACGCTTGGTGACTGACTCATATTTATGACGGCTGCAGGGGTCCTGTGATCCCCTTTTGCGACATTTTGACAATCAGAATCAATGGGGAAGCTGTGGGTAACTTAACAACTGCAATGATTCACTCAGCAACTGTGGCGAGGAAGGCCGCGAAATGGGGCAAAACTTACTTAAGAAATTTTTCACTCCATAACAGACATTTGGGGCTCGATTGTGGTCGTATGTCAAGAACTACCTGTACTCAAATGTCTTAAAAACTGCCAGGAGCTCCTTAATAACAAAAACAGAAATGTATTTTATTTTTTGGCGGGGGCAGCCAGTTTGCACAGTATCTATTGCTAGGTTCCGTGCAGAAACTCCCCGCAAACAACAGAATTCCTACCGTATTGATCATGACCTGATACCAGAATGTCATGGTCCTGCTACAGTCAGGAGACTGGAAGACCTGACCTTCACTGACTGGCACCTGGCTCCAGGTGGAAATCGAAAGCCTGAGACTTTCACAGCTTTGAAGTTACATGATATTTACACACACACACACACAGAGAGAGAGAGAGGGGGGGGGGGAGAGAGAGAGAGAGAGGGAGGCCAACCAAGAGTGTAAACAAGCAGGCTAGCTCAGAATGAGCTCTAAACTTCTAGACTTTTCTTAATCTGAAGGAGAAATCAAAATAGGCCATCGACTCCTCACAGTAACCATGGCCTTTCTGCATTGCCATATTGTAGTCGTCTTGCCTCTTTTGTTTTTTTTACTAAATCACCAAAATCTTGCCTGATGTAAGATTTATAACATGTGAAAAGAAGCTTTATCCCCCACAAAAACTTGGATATCCATATTTGGGGAATTGGTAACAAACACCAGGCAGAAGAACAGAGGCCAGATTGCATTAAAATGCCTTGAAGAATATAATTAACCTTTCTCTCCTTGATTAGTTTCCATCCATTGCTTCTTGTCCTGCCTTCAAGTGCTTTGGAGAATAGGTTGACCCCCTCTTCTTCTTCTTCTTTTTTTGAATTTTTTTTTATTTAAAACAAAAACAAAACATATTTATTTATTTATTTGTTTGTTTCCATTTCTATACCGCCCTTCTCCAAACAGGACTCAGGGCGGTGAACAGCCAAAGTAAAAAACAGAACATACAAAATTTAAAAACAGTTTAAAATAATTAAATATTTTGTCCGTAAATTTAAACAACCCAATTTAAAACCAATTTAAAATTTAACTCAAGCCAGCCCAGCTAGTTGAAATAAATAGGTTTTCAGGGCCCGACGAAAAATCCGGAGGTCTGTTATTGTACGTATCTCTGGGGGGAGGTTGTTCCAGAGGGTGGGCGCCGCCACAGAGAAGGCTCTCCCCCTGGAGGTCAGCAGCCGACATTGTCTGGCGGACGGCACCCTGAGGAGGCCCACTCTGTGCGAGCGTACTGGCCGGTGGGAGGTTATTGGTGGCAGAAGGCGGTCTCGTAAGTACCCCGGCCCTAAGCCATAAAACCACCATCATTCAAATACAATCACAGACATTGTGTCGATCAGTTAAAATTCTTTTGTGCACAATCCCATATCCAAAATTACCAATTATTTAATTTCTCTTATTTTACAATTTTATATATCCCTTCATATTATTATACTCATTTAACCGTTATTTTACAAAGGCTTAACTCCCAGAAGAAAACACTTCATATATTTTATCATTACATTAATTTCATATTTTATTATCTAGCCATTGGTAGAACAAATCCCAAATCAAATAATATTGTTTGTCTTCCTGTTCTCTAATTTCAAATGTCAATTTACTCATTTCAGCGCAGTCCATAATTTTCTTAATAACTTCATCATCAGTAGGTATCTTCTCGCCTTTCCAATTTTTAGCAAAAACAATTCTAGCCGCTGTTAAAACATTCACGATTAAATATCTCAGTTCTTTGTTATACATTTCTGGTAAAATCCCTAATAAAAATATATCTGGTTTAAAGTCAATGTGTTTCTTTGTCATTTTTTCCAACCATGTGTGGATTTTAGTCCAATATCTTATAGCTTCTGCACATGTCCACCACATATGGTAATATGATCCTGGAGTCTGATGACATTTCCAACATTCCTCCGATTTGTTGATCCCCTCTTCTTTTGTGGCAGTCCTTCAGATACTGGAACACTGCTATCATGCCACCCCTAGTCGTTCTTTTCATTAGACTTCACATACCCCAATCCCTGCAAACATGCTTCATATGTTTTAGACTCCAGCCCCCTAATCATCTTTGTTTTTCTTTGCACTTTTTCCAGAGTCACGGCATCTTTTTAATATTGTGTTGACCAAAACTGGATGCAGGATTCCAAATACGGTCTTACCAAGGCATTATAAAGCACTATTAACTTGTTTTTCATTTCTCCTGTCTTCTCATCCTCTCACAGATTTGCAGCTAAGCTCATTGCGGGTGTGCTGGATTTCAAGGCAAAGATTGACCAGTGAGTAAATTCCTTTGGATCTACTGGCCCAGTACGGGGGGTATCCATGCAAATTGAAACCCACTGGGCAAATCTGGAAGACAAATTCTATCTCCAGTGGAAATTAGAAGAAGTTGGTTGCGGTGGCACAGTGGTTAGAATGCAGTATTGCAGGCTAACTCTGCCCATTGACAGGAGTTTGATTCTCACCAGGCTCAAGGTTGACTCAGCCTTCCATCCTTCTGAGGTTGGTAAAATGAGGATCCAGATTGTTGGGGGCAAATATGCTGACTCTGTAAACCACTTAGAGAGCGCTGTCAAGCACTGTGAAGCGGTATATAAGTCTAAGTGCTATTGCTGTTTTGCCTGGGAAGAGCATGGGACCCTTCTTGGGGAAGCCTGAATGGGTCAAAAATGGTAAATGGCTCCAGATGTGCCTGTGGTTCCCAGGGACAAGGAGACTTTGGGTGTTGCTACTCCTGGGTGAAGAACAGAGCGGACTGGGAAGAGGTTGGCAGCTGGCAGAGTCAGAAAGTTATAGTTTCCTCTTTTTTTCTGTACTCCCAAATGGACTATTTCAGGGGTTGGGGGCAGGGGTGAAATTCGACCGGTTCGCACCGATTTGGGCGAACCGGTAGTGATAAAAACTACCTATTCGCCAGAACCGGTAGTAAAAAAATGCTTTAAAAAAAGTAAAAAAAACGGTTCCCACTATTGCGCTGCACAGCTGGTAGGTAGTAAAAAAAATGCTTTAAAAAAGTTTTAAAAAAAAGGTTCCAACGATCAGCTGTGCCGCAGGATGGTGGGAACCTTTTCATTACTTTTTTAAAGCATTTTTTTACTACCTGTTCGGGCAAATAGGTAGTAAAAATGCTTTAAAAAGTTTTTTTTTTTAAATTGGCCATGCCCACCCAGTCACATGACCTCCCCCATCAAGCCACACCCACAGAACCTGTAGCAAAAAATTTTGCATTTCACCACTGGTTGGGGGTTCTCGTGTTCCCCAAACTTTTATCTTCTGGCTTACCTGTGCAACTGGAGAACAATCAAACCTTCCAGACCAGATATGTTTCTCCTCCTTTCACGACTGCCCAGAGGGCCAGAGTGCACAGAGATGAAGGTCACCCCCAAGCAAAATAAACCTGTGCTTTGGACCCCAAGGGGAAAGGGGGCACCCTAGAGTTCTCCCCCTTCCCCAGCTATCATACACTTAACTCTTTCCTTTCCACACTGCATTTATAGCCAATTGTTTTGGAAGCAGTCTTCAACTTTAACCGGCCTTGTTCAAAATATCTTCTTTGGCACAGTAAAAGTTTGGTTTGCAGGTTTTGGCAACGTCACTTTTTTTTCTGTCTGATGGCATCCCAAATTTTGCTTCTGTGCTAGACTAGAAGTGGGAAGACCTGGGTTCTTGTTCTCCTCTGAGCCACAGAAGCTCTCTGGGAGAAGTACCATATTTTTCAGAGTATAAGACGCACTTCCCCCCCCCTAAAAGAGCGTGAAAATTTGGGTGCGTCTTATACATCGAATGTAGCTAAAACATGAGGCACAGAGGAGGCGATGGTCGATGGCAATACCAGGGGGTATTGCAGGGGGTATTCCAGGAGGCCGATTCACCCGCCAATCAGCTGCTCATGCTGAATCAGGCTGCAATAATATGCTGAAGCTGACCTGGCTGTTCGCTATTTGTTGCAAGGACTGTCAGAGTTTGCAGCAGCAAGCAAAACACAAGCAGAGGAGAGGAGTTTCAGTTTTAGTTTCAGAGATCAGCACAGCATGCAGCTTTAGAATACGCCCAGGCTCCTTGCTGTCTCCTTCCTTGTTGCTCACACAGCAAATACTGTTTCAGTTTCCAAACAGTCTCACACACTGACAGGACACTAGCCAGATGAATACTGATGGATGCTGGTAGGCATAGGCAGAATTTTTTTTCTTATTTTCCTCCCCCAAAAGTAAGGTGCGTCTTATACTCTGGAGCATCTTATACTCTGAAAAATATGGTAATTCATTCATTTTATTTGAACCAGAATAACAGAGTTGGAAGGGACCTTATAGGTCTTCTAGTACAAGCCCCTGCTCAAGCAGGAGACTATACCAGGCCTGTCAAACTGGTGGCCTGTGGACTGGATACAACCCGCAGAGGCCACACCGGCCCCAGCTCCGCAAAGGCAAAAAACATCCCGATACGGCCTGCAATGCGATCGGGTTTGACATCCCTGCTCTATACCATTTCAGACAAGTGGTTGTCCAGTCTCTTTTTAAAAACCTCCAGTCTTGGATCACCGACAACTTCCCAAGGCAAGTCGTTCCACTGATAAATTGTTCTCACTTTTAGGAAATTCCTCCTTAGTTCTAGGCTGCTCTCCTCAATTAGTTTCCACCCATTGCTTGTTGTCTGGCCTTCAGGTGCTTTGGAGAATAGATTGACTCCCTCTTCTTTGTGGCATCCCCTTAGATATTGGAACCCTGCTATCCTGTTACCCCAGTCCTTCTTTTCATTAAACTAGACAGACCCAATTCCTGCAACTGTTCTTCATATGTTTTAGCCCCCAGTTCCCTAATCCTCTTTGTGACAGGCCTGGAAACCATCTTGGGCATTGGATCTTCAGGCCTGCCACATTTAATGCAGTGGGAAATTGGGAGGGGGGATTGTATAGAACTGGAGAGATACGTAGTCAAAATAACATTCTTTTCTCCAAGAGTCAAGGCCACTCTTCCCTGCACCTCGAGGGGTGTGACTGGGAGTCATCTCCAGTTGGGATGGTGCATTGATTGGACAATGTGATGGACATCTGGGTGCTGGGGTAGGAACTTGGGCTTTCTTTTGGGTGAGGAAAACCCGGAAGGTTTCAGATTCGGGTTTTCCCAGATGTGCCAATATGACATCTCTAATAAAATGGAACTTCGAAGAAACTCGAGCCTCGGAGTTTTCTTTCATTGGGGGTGTTACTTGGAACCCTGACATTTTGTTGCTCTTCTCTGCACTCTTTGCAGCCTTTATATAGACTTTGGGCCACTCCATCCTTCCTAGCCAACTTAGTTCGAAGGGTGGGGGGGAAATTGAATTCTAAGGCCTGTCTTCAATTTCTGGATGAAAAGGGGGGCAAAAGACTGTCAGAAATTCATATGCAGGTATGCCCACGGCTTTCTTGACTGACATTGAGAGAGAAAGCTGATTTGTTACCTATTTCTTTCCATCCACCATGGCAGCCAGACCCTGCTAGTTGAGTATTCCCACGGTCACCCTCTCAGCATGGACTGCTATTCTCGCCTCTTTGCCTCTTGCCGACTTCCTGGACGAAAACGTGACACTATTTTACTGCCTCCACCTGGACGGAAACCCCCAAATTATATTACCGTTGTTCGCAACTTCCAGGTAAAATACCTTCATGTTGGTCCAACCTTTGATCCCTGGATCTGTTGGGAGCAATTCTTGGGGGGCCTGAATAGAAGACCCCATATTTCTTTACTACTACATAAGAAAAAGAGATAAAATACTATTTTAATATTTTAAAAGTGCAATGTTCTAGTTCAATGTTGACGCATAATTGGAGACATCCAGATTCTAGTCTCCTTTCAACCACGGAAATCCCCTAGATTACTTTGGATCAGTCACGTGACATCTTAATCCACTGTACCCCATAGAATTGTTTTTTGATACCATGGAGTGCAGTTTGGATGCCCCCTTAAGCTCCCAAATGAAGAGGGGTATAAAAATCTAATGCAGTCATTAAGGTATATCATGGTTATAGGATTGGAGGCAGTGTGCTAAGGTCCAGGAATGTGAAGCTCCTGTGAGGCCCCCCTCTCCTTTCAGAAACGACTGTGGTAGGTGACCTTAGAGTAAGAGTCTCCAAACTTGGCAACTTTAAGACATGTGGATTTCAATTCCCAGAATTCCCCAACCACCATGGCTGGCTGGGGAATTCTGGGAGTTGAAGTCCACAAGTCTTAAAAGTGTGGACTTCAGATATGTGGGCTCACTTAAAGATGTGTGGACTTCAGTTCCCAGAATTCCCATGCTGGCTGGGGAATTCTGGGAGTTGAAGTCCACAAATCTTATAGTTGCCAAGTTTGGAGACCCCTGCCTTAGAGGAAGGATACAGGTTGTTCTGGACTTACAACTGCAATAGAGATTGGAAAATTCATTAAGTGATGCAATCATTAATTTGAGGTATCACATGACAGCACCCAACTTTATGACCTGTTTGCCGTGGCTGTTAACTGAGATGCCAGGCGACCATGACTTATGACCTTCACTGCCTGCTTCCCCATTGACACTGCTTGTCGGAAGCCAGCTGGGAAAATTGCAAATGATGATCACCTAGGATATTGGGACCATCATATATGTACAACGGTTGCCAAGCACCCAAACTGTAATTATATGACTGCGGGGATGATGCGACAGTTATCAATGCAAGTTGGTTTTTTCCAGTTGTTAAATGAATTGCCATAACTCAAGGACTACTTATATAGCAGTACTCAGGGCCTTTGGATGATAGAGGGTCGTTCTAGGTTCTTAGGTCTCTGGATGGGTGTGAACCCCAAAACATTTGGGGACTTTCTCAAAGAAACCAGAAGTGAACAGCTCCTTGGTGTGATGGGGTACTCCTCACTTCTCTGCTTAAGATAGCCTTTATTGTCATTTTTGTGTGTGGGCACCTTAGCACAAATTAAAAGTGAAATTCTGTTGCCTGCTCTCAAAAGTGTACGCATACATAATACCCATAGAGACATGCTATATACATACATATCAGTGGTGGGTTGCTCCCGGTTCGCACCGGTTCGCAAGAATCGGTAGTAATAATTTGTAATAGTTCGGAGAACCGGTAATAACATTGGCTGGCTACGCCCCCGAACCGGTCCCCGGCCTGGTTGCCGCTCGCTTACCCCGCCCACCTCATCAGAGGCTTCTTTTTTTTTAACTTTTAAAAGCATTTTTTCTACAACCTCTTCGGCTGAAAAAATGCTTTTAAAAGTAAAAAAAAAAAGCCTCTGATGATCGTGCGGCTCAGCTGAGATCGTCAGAGGCTTTTAAAAGCATTTTTTTTTACAACCTCTTAAGGTTGTAGAAAAAATGCTTTTAAAAGTAAAAAAAAAAAGTTGGTCACGCCCCCCCTCTCCCACCAAGCCATGCCCACAAAAGAAGCCACGCCCACAGAACCGGTAGTAAAAAATTTTAGAACCCACCCCTGATACATATGTATATACCTACACCCTAACTAATACATATAAATATTGATCACTGTCCATCATGAATACATAGCGGAAAAAGGAAAGTTGAGAGTTCACAAGGTTGATACTGTATGGAACAAAACTGTGGCTGAATCTGGATGTTCTGCTTCGGATACCACGAAGCTTCCTCCCAGGAGGTTAACAAGGAAAACAGGTTGTGAAGAGGATGTGTAGCGTCCCAGACAATCCTGCAGACTCTGCTCAAGCATCGCTTATCTGCTATGTCCTGGATAGCAGCCAATAATCTTTTCTGCTGTCCTCGCCACTCTCTGCACTGCCTTCCTGTCTGAAGCCGTAATGCTTCCAAACCAGACTGTCATGCAATAGGACAGGTTGCTCTCGATTGTCCCTCTATAGAAAGTGGTAAGGACAGGTGAAGGAAGATGAACTTTTCTCAGGTGACACAGAAAATGCAGGCTCTGCTGTGCCCGCTTCACCACTGTCTCGCTGTTGAGTGACCAAGCTAGCCTACTTGTTAGCTGCACCCCCAGAAATTGGATGCTGCTAATCATCTCCACAGATGAATCATTAATACACAAGAGGTGTGTGGCTGTGCCTGCCTTTTCTGAAATCGACAATGATCTCTTGAGTTTTTCCAATGTTTAAAACAAGGCTGCTTAAGAAAAACACTAGCAAGCCGTCAACCTCAGGGGTCAGCAACCTGTGGTTCTGGAGCCGCATGTGGCTCTTTCACCCCTCTGCTGTAGCTCCCTGTCACTCAAAATATGCGTCGCAACTGCCAATGTGTGACACCCGCTGGCACACGATTTATTGAGCTTTTCAACCCCTGGTAGGCCAACCATGGATAAATCCAAGAAAAGTTTCAGAAGAAAACAGAATGTTTAATTCAACTACATATGCTAGTTTTATGGCCGCTCCAGAAATAGTCAGGCATGGGAAGGGTTTTGTGGCTCCCGGTGTTTTCTTTTCCGTGGGAAATGGATCCAAATGGCTCTTTGAATGTTTTAAGGTTGCAGACTCCTGCTCTACCTCCTTGCAATAAGCATCCTTACTGTCATTCTTTGTTCCTTTCTCAGTTCTTCCAGCTTGAAGTATACAACAGTGATGGGACACCGCTGACCATCGACCAGCTCTATCTCCAGCTCCTAAAAATCCGCTCCTTTTCTTGGAAGTTGGATAAAGAGCCCTTGGGAGTCCTCACCAGTGACCACCGACATACCTGGGGAGAAGCCTTCACTAGTCTCATGAAAGGTATGGGAAGCCATGTTTTGGTAGGTAGAAGTTATGGGCCTTCGATCATAAAGCCTCCATGCAGGAATCCAGATTAAAGTATCCATGTTAGATGGCTGCTCATTCTCCATTTTGAGGGAAGGGGAGCCCTGCTTCTCAAGGTCAACTGTCAAACTGCTCCTAATTTTATTATTTTGCCATTCCCCAGTGACTGGATCGAGATGTAACAAATGGCTTCTTTTAAACACATTAAGGCAGGGGTCTCAAACTCAATTTCATTGAGGGCCGCATCAGGGATGTGTTTGACCATGGAGGGTCAGGGGTGGTGGTGGCCGGAGTTGGGGGTGGCCATGGTGGCCGTTTGACTTTCTTTCCACAGTTCTTTACTATAAAGAACTCTCTCTTCTATCAGATATTACTGGCAAACATTTATTACTTATTCTTCATATTCCACTAAACTTTCTATTTCTAAATTTATACCCCATTGTTTAAAAGTAAATTGCTTTTCCAGGCAGAAAAGCTATTTATACAATTGTATTTTTATTATTCAACTAATAATAAAAATACAATAGCATAAATAACATGATAATATAAGCTCTTAACAGCAGAGGTAAATTTCCAGGACAGTAAATAGAAATGGCTGTCAATTATAGATAGACAATAGAATACAGAATAGATTGCTGATTGTAGATTAAATGGACCTACAGTATGTAAAATCTGGCATTAAACTATAGTATTACCATAGGATGTTGCTTGTTTTCAATCCAGATCAGACGCTTACTTGAGGCCACATACCATATTTTTCGGAGTGTAAGACACACCTTTTTCCCCCCTAAAAGGGGGTGAAAATTTAGGTGTGTCTTATACACCAAATGTAGCCCCGCCCACCCACTGGCCCCCACCCTTTGGCCTCTGCCTCCCAACAATTTAACTCCTTGCAGCAAGAAGAAACAGCTCGTTTCAACTTCAGCACAGTCTAATTAGTACAAGTTGATTGGATTGGCCTCCCGACTCTCAGCTGTTTTGCGCGGCCCTCTGCTGCTTGCTGCAAGGAGGTAAATTGCTAGGAGCAGATTTTTTTTTCTTGTGCTAATCAAGCTATGCTGAAAACAAAAATGAAAGTAAAGCAAGCTATTTGCTGTTTGCTGCAACGAGACAAAATTGCTGGGAGGCAGAGGCAGATTTCTTTTTCTTGTTTTCCTCACCAAAAAAGGTAGGTGCGTCTTATAGTCCAGAGCGTCTTATAAAACTATATGTTTTTATGCCAAGAATTCAAACCTGCTGTTTATTTTTTGCAACTGTACGACGTTTAGCTTAGTAAATCCACATCTGATCATACACCCCGCAAGAGTCTCTTGTAACCCAAACGCTGTTAATTTTATCTGCTCAAAATTACACCTTGTGCTACAAAAATTAAAGTTATTTTTCCTGAATGAATCTTACCTAGCTAAGCAAATAATAATAATAATAATAATAATAATAATAATAATCCATGCAATCCATAAACTAACATCAGAAAGCAATGATCTGAGTTACAAAATTGTTTAAGGGACTTTCGTCAAGTCTTGGTTTGATTTGACATCAGTCGCCGACTTGCTTCTTGGCCTCTGATATGACCCTCACGTTTCTCATCTGCTTGCTGCCTCTGTGACCTGTTTCACACCTCTCTCTATTGTTTGGGAATGACAGGGCCACTGTGGTACTTGCATTTTTCCCTCAGTGAACTTCTTTATTTCTGCTGTAGTCAGTTTGCATGTCAAACGTGGCTTATATACATCTTCAGACCAGTCAATCAGGATTAAACATTTGATGGGAGGGTACAGTGTAGTCATATTAAATATACCGTATTTTTGGACGATAAAACCCACTGGAGTATAACACGCACCAAGATTTCGAAGAGGTAAACAAGAAAAAAAAAAGTTTTTGCCCTCACTGGCTCCCAGGAGCACTCTGCAGGCCTCCCAAACCCTCTGCGCCAGTGGTGGGTTGCCCCCGGTTCAGACCGGTTTGCAAGAACTGGTAGTAAAACCAGCCAGAGGCTCCACCCACTGACCCCGACGTCATCAGGAAGCTTCTGTGTATGCGCAGAAGTGCGAGCGAAGCGAGCCCACGAGCGTGGCCCCGTTGCAAACCGGTAGTAAAGGTAAGTAGAACCCACCCCTGCTTTGCGCATCCCATTTTTGCGAAAAATGGGATGTGTAGAGGGTTTAGGAGGCCTGCAGAGTGCTCCTAGGGGCTGGGGAGGGCAAAAACATGCATGGGGGGTTTGGGAGGCCAAAAACGGGCTTGTTTTTTGCAAGAACGGGGCCTGCAGAGGGTTTGGGAGGCCTGCAGAGTGCTCCTGGGGGCTGGGGAGGGCCCCCGTTTCTGAAAAAAATGGACCTGTTTTTGTGAAAAACGGATCTATTTTTTGGCTTACCACACGTGTCATGTTTTTGCCCTCTCCAGCCACCAGGAGCACTCCTTCTACGCATCCCGTTATTGCGAAAAACGGGCCTGTTTTTGACGAAAACGGGACACAAGGGGTGGGGGTTCAGGAGGCCAAAAATGGCTGTATTTGGTATATAAGACGCACCAACATTTTCGCCCTCTCTTAGTGGGCGGGGGGCAAGGTGCGCCTTATACTCCAAAAAGTACGGCATGTTCAGTTTACTTTAATTTTAACTATATGTAAATGAAAAAAGGAATGAAGTCAGGTTAATTTTTTTTAAGGTTGCACCCCGTTTTCTGACCCCCTTTCCCCCTCCAGAGAATGAATTTGAGCTCTGTCCTGTGCTACAACACAACTATGTCGGGAATTAAATCTGGCGTTTCTTGTTCCAGACAAGCTGAACCAGGAATCGGCTCTCAAGATCCAACGTAGCCTCTTCACCGTCTGTCTGGATGCCCCTATCTTGAAGGTGTCCGATGCCCACGTCCAAAGCCGTTTAGCAGCTCAGATGTTGCACGGTGGAGGAAGCTACTCCAACAGCGGCAATCGCTGGTTTGACAAGACGCTGCAGGTGAGAATCAAAGCAGGACATGAATTAGGCTTCAGTTTGGAAGCATAAAAACATATGATCCTCAGTTGTACAGTAATAAATAAAAGTAAGGTTAAAAAGATATAGATAAAAGTAAGGTTCTACACTTAGGTAAGAAAAAAACAACAACTATACAAGTATAGATTAGGTGAAACTAGGCTCAATGCCAGTAACTGTGAGAAGGATCTTGGAGTCTTAATGGACAACCACTTAAATATGAGCCAACAGTGTGCGGCGGCAGCCAAAAAAGCCAATGCAATCCTAGGCTGCATCAATCGTGGGATAGAATCAAAATCTTGTGAAGTTCTAGTAGTTCTACGAAGCCTTAGTAAGACCACACTCTGGTCATCACAATACAAAAAGATGTTGAGACTTTGGAAAGCGTGCAGAGAAGAGCAGCAAAACTGATTAGAGGGCTGGAGGCTAACATGTACGAAAAAACAGAGGAATTGGGTATGCCTAATCTAATGGAAAGGGACACAGTGGCTCAGGGGCTAAGATGCTGAGCTTGTCAATCAGAAGGTTCGAATCCGTAGTGCCGCATAATGGGGTGAGCTCCCGTTACTTGTCCCAGCTTCTGCCAACCTAGCAGTTCAAAATCATGTAAAAAATGCAAGTAGAAAAATAGGGACCACTTTGGTGGGAAGGTAACAGCTCGCCGTGCGCCTTCGACGTTTAGTCATGCCGGTCACATGACCACGGAGACGTCTTTAGACAGTGCTGGCTCTTTGGCTTTGAAACGGAGATGAGCACTGCCCCCTAGAGCCGGAAACAAATAGCACGCATCTGTGGGGGGACCTTTACCTTTATCTTAGTCTAATGGAAAGAAGCATTGTGGGGGGGACATGATAGCACTGTTCCAATATTTGAGGGGCTCCTACAAAGATGTTGGGGTCAAACTATTTTCCAAAGCACCAGAAGGCAAAATAAGAAACAATGGTTGGAAACTAAACAAGGAGAGAAGCAACCTTAGAACTAAGGAAAAATTTCCTAACAGTGAGAGCAATCAACCAACGAAACAACTTGCCTTGTGGGTGCTCCATCACTGAAGGCTTTCAAAAAGAGACTGGACAACCATTTGTCTGAAAGGATATAGTGCAGTGATGGCTAACCTTCTTGATGTTGCGTGCCAAAAGTGGGCGGAGCATGGGGGGGTCACATGTGCGTACGCCCACGCCCATAATTCAATGACCCCACCCACCCCCGCGCATGCGTGTGCAACCCCCCCCCCCCACGCTTTTGACATGTGATGGCACAATAGGCCTGGTACGCCCATTTTTCACCCTCCCCATGCTCCAGAGGCTTTCTTGGAGCCTGGGGAGGGCGAAAATGGCCTTCCCCACCCCCCCGGAGGGCCTCCGGAGACCGGAAATTGCCTGTTCCCCAACTTCCAGTGGGACTGGAAGGCCGGTTTTTTGCCCTCCCCAGGTTTCAGAGCCTTTCTAGGAGCCTGCAGAGGGCAAAAACGGCCTCCCCCCCCCCACCCGGAGGCCGGAAACAGCCCGTTTCTCAATTTCCAGTGGGCATAGAAGGCCCGAAAATCAGCTGGCAGAGCTGACGTAAGGCTCGCGTGCCCACAGATATGACTCCACGTGCCACCTGTGGCACGTGTGCCATAGGTTCGCCATCACGGATATAGGGTCTCCTGCTTGAGCAAGGGGTTGGATTAGAAGACCTCCGAGGTCCCTTCCAACTATTATTCTATGTTCTCGGTAATCAATAATGTGCCATTAAGAAGAAAGCATCTCAAAAAGCTTCCAAGTTTCAGTTACATCATAACCGTTTTGAACATTTTTAGAATTATATTTTTAAAAAGATGGGATGGCTTCCGCAGGCCAAATCCTAGATCAAATTTTAAGCATTTAGAGTTTTGTCCATTTCTCTTGATACGAACAGAACGAGACTTGGCCTGTGGGCTGTGCCGATCTCTATTTAATGGCACGGTGTTTTAAAAAAATGATTTAAGAAAGCTACATGGCTACTTAACAAACGCTAACTTGGGTTGGTAAGCAGTCAGCCAGTGACAAGTAAGGAATGCATTTAAAAATTGTATTTGGGAATACACATTATTTTATTCTGCTTTTTTCATCATCCAAAATAAAAAAGATGAGAAAAACTCAGCGGTCCCCAACCTTAATGGCTTGGCAGCCTGGCAGGGACGGGAGAAGGGAATGTGTAAGCAATGCACTGGTGCGTGCATGTGTCTGCCAGCCCGCCTCGCGTAAATAGAGCTGCATGCACTGGCCCGCCACTTGCACGGCCCATTTCTGAACTGGCCATGGACCAGTAGTGGGCCACATCCAGGGGTGGGCTGCTGGGGGTTCACAGGGGTTCGGGAGAACCTCTAGCTAAGATTCTATGCAGTTTGGAGAACCCCCAAATCTCACTCCTGTCTGGCCCTGCCCACCCCTCCCCTCCCAGTAGTCCCCACGTGGCCCGTTTTGGATGCAGGTAAGTGCAGAGCACGCATGGAGGCTCGGGGAGGGCGAAAAACAAACAAAAATGAGCCTTGGTGGCACAGCAGACTAAAGTGCTGTTAAGTAGCACCAGCTGCCTGCAATTACTGCAAGTTCGAATCTCACCAGGCTCAAGGTTGACTCAGCCTTCCATCCTTCCGAGGTAGGTAAAATGAGGACCCGGATTGTGGGGGCAATAAGCTGACTTTGTATAAAAAAGAACACCGCTTGTGGGGGGGGGGGGTGAAAGCCCTACTAAGCAGGTATATACAAAAGTATGAAGGCTATTGCTTAACGCATTGTAAGCCACCCTGAGTCTCCGGAGAAGGGCGTCATATAAATCAAACCTATATATAGGTTTGAAGTAAGAAAATTGATACTATGCCTTTACAGGGAGGAGGTGGGTGTGGCCTACTGACGACAGCTAACGAGCTAGAAATGGATCTATTTAGGTCTCCCACCTAGTAGTCAGAGCTTGCTAGGTGTTAGAAAGGAAAAAAGCCCAGAACCGAGTAGATGAGATTCTACTGAGCTGGAGCTACAAAAAAAACCTTGGCTACGTAGGGAAAACCTGGCTAGAAGAAAAACACACATAGACCCTACGAAGAAGTAAGAAAATTGATACTATGCCTTTACAGGGAGGAGGTGGGTGTGGCCTACTGACGACAGCTAATGAGCTAGAAATGGATCTATTTAGGTCTCCCACCTAGCAGTCAGAGCTTGCTAGGTGTTAGAAAGGAAAAAAGCCCAGAATCGAGTAGATGAGATTCTACTGAGCTGGAGCTACAAAAAAAAAACCTTGGCTACGTAGGGAAAACCTGGCTAGAAGAAAAACACACATAGACCCTACGAAGAAGTAAGAAAATTGATACTATGCCTTTACAGGGAGGAGGTGGGTGTGGCCTACTGACGACAGCTAACGAGCTAGAAATGGATCTATTTAGGTCTCCCACCTAGCAGTCAGAGCTTGCTAGGTGTTAGAAAGGAAAAAAGCCCAGAACCGAGTAGATGAGATTCTACTGAGCTGGAGCTACAAAAAAAAAAAAACCTTGGCTACGTAGGGAAAACCTGGCTAGAAGAAAAACATATATATATAAATATAAATAATATAAATATAAATATATAAATAAAGATAGATAGATAGATAGATAGATAGATAGATGATAGATAGATAAGGGTTTCCGGCCTGCGGAGACCGTTTTTGCCCTCCCAGAGGCTCGAGGAAAGCCTCCAGAGCCAGGGAGGCAAAAACACCCCTGCCCCCCCCCCCCCCCCCGGTGCAGGAGGCAGACATGGCCACGCCCACCATGGCCACGCCCACCCAACAACTGGGCAGAGAACCCCTTGATAATTTTTAAAATCCAACCCTGGCCACGGCCTAGGAGTTGTGGACCCCTGCTGTAGCTGGAACCAGCTTTTTAATTGTATCTTTTCCGTGCCTAACAAACCATTTCTATTCCTCCTTTCCACTCGTTCTTTTTCCCTGGCCTTCAGTTCATCATCGGAGAAGATGGCACCTGTGGGGTCCTTTACGAACAAGCCATCGCTGAGGGGCCACTGATTGCCACAGTCATCGATTACGTCATGGATTATTGGTAATGTCCCTTATTGGGGGAAGAAGATGAAGCTGGGGATAGATAGCCTGACTTGACTCCCATGAGCGGATTTCGAACCGGTGATACAAAAAGCGTTCAGAAAACCATAGTCCTTGAGATGCAGCTTTGAACTCAATAGCCAGTGACCAGGAATGGCAAACTCCACCCATAACTGCATGGCAGAATGAAATTTATTTATTTTTATTTATTTAATTGAATTTGTATACCGCCCTACTCCCGAAGGACTCAGGGCGGTGAACAGCCATAGAATAAAACATAGATACAAAATTTAAAATATACTAAAACGAATTAAATAATTTGGCTGAGCAAATTTAAAACCCCAATAATTTAAAACCAAATTTAAAATTTCCATTTAAAAAGGGGAAAGACTTAGGTCAGGCCAGCTTGATGAAATAGGAAAGTCTTGAGCGCGCGACGGAAGGTACGCAGATCCGGGATCCTCTGTATCTCCGAGGGAAGCTCGTTCCAGATAGTAGGTGCCCCCACAGAGAAGGCTCTACCCCTCGGGGCCGCCAGTCGACATTGTTTGGCCGATGGCACCTGGAGGAGCCCCTCTCTAGGGGAGCGTACTGGTCGGTGGGAGGCTATTGGTGGTAGCAGGCGGTCCCGTAAATAACCAGGTCCTAAGTAAATAACATGGTCCATAAACCATGTTAAGGCTTAGTTCATGGTTATGAACCTGGCTAGAGGGATGTTGCTTTCATATAACAGATTAGTCCTTTTAAAAAAAAAAATCTTTATTAAGTATAAAAAGATAAAATATCACATTAACTACATACATTATAAAATATGAAATAAAGAAAGATAAAAGAACAATAAAAACAGAAAAGAAAAAGACATAAAAAGGGAGAGACACACAAAAGAAAGAAAAGAAAAAAAGAATAATAGAAAATACACACAATATAATAATACAAACTACAATATATATATATCTATGTACGTATACGTTCTTGACGGTGTCTAGTTGTTAATTTTGTTATCTTACAAACTTTGTTTTTGATTTATCCATTCATGCTATTTGTTCCATACCATATAATATTTTGAGTCTACCTTATCCTTTAATTCCAGTGTTAGCCTGTCTATTTCAACGCAATTGTAAATTTTTTGAATTACTAATTGTTCTCTTAACAGAGTAGTCCTAAAGGTGCTTTTTTAGGAGGCAACTGGATTTCCTTGTTTTGTTTTTTTTCTTTTGAAGATGTTTCGCTTCTCATCCAAGAAGCTTTTTCAGCTGCTTAAGAAGCGAAACGTCTTCAAAAGAAAAACCAGAAAGCCCAGCGGCCTTTTGCAAAAAGCACCTTTGGGGAGAATTTTAATTAGGTGCCTGTTTGTTTTAGTTTTATTAATCACATTTATATGGCGACAACTGGGAAACCTTGACCTCTAATCGTTCAGCTTGGAGGCTAAAGACGCAGCATGGCCTTCTCCAATTCGAAGAGACACTTGTTCGGCAGGCTGAGGCAAAGAGACAGTCCCGGAACCAGCGAAATCTGGGGTCTGGGCAGGGGACAGAATATATCTGCCCTCAGTGTGGAAGGGATTGCCACTCTCAAACTGGGTTTTTAGTCACACTAGATGCTGTTTTAGGACCTCTTTCCAGAGCACGATACCATAGTCTCTTGAA
The DNA here is from genome assembly GCA_022577455.1 of Arizona elegans. NCBI lineage: Eukaryota > Metazoa > Chordata > Lepidosauria > Squamata > Colubridae > Arizona > Arizona elegans. The sequence goes on from JAKOOJ010000003.1 coordinate 153,569,126, forward strand.
ACTGAAGGATGCCAATATGGCCACCTATCTCACGAGAAGCGACTCTGGGCGTCATGCAACAATCAGCAAAAGCAGGCCCTATATAAAAACTTATAAAAATATAAAAAGTCATTATTAAAAATAAAAACATTAAAAAAAACTTAAACGTAATGCATCTTTCCTCCCTTTCTTTTCCCTCAGCAAAGATCCAGTCATGACACGCAGCCCAATGATCCCTCTACAGTTACCCCAAAAACTGTATTTTTCCATCACTCCAGAAGTCAAGCGGGACCTGGAGCGTGCAAAGCAGAATCTGGATGTGTGAGTAAGCAGGGTGTATGCTCCGGGGTGGCCGTGGCCTGTTTTGGTAGCGCACCTTGTCAGCCCCACTGAAGGGGTGGAAAACACCAGTAGTCCTCGACGTAAAACAGTTCATTTAGTGACCATTCAAGGCTACAATGCCACTGAAAAAAGTGACTCTTTTTCACCCTTATGACCATTTACATTTCACCACTGATATAGAGAGAATTTTTTCCCCAGTCCTTCAGCTCTTCCGATAGTGCCTCCATCACCACTCTAACAACAAAGTCCATCCATCTTGCTGGTCATCTTCTCTTTTCTTCTGCCTTTCCCAACATAACCTTTGGCTCTTTTCTAGATAGATTAACAGAGTTGGAAGGGACCTTGTAGGTCATCTAGTCCAACCCCCCCCATGCCCAAGCAGGAGAACGTACCCCATTTCTGACAGATGGCAGTCCAGGGTAACCCTATCTCCCAAAAGGGTTAATTTTAGTTTTCCCTCATTTGATGGTGTTTTATTTTGTGGCTGCAGACTTCCCTCTGTAATAGTTGTTTTTAATTAAAATACTGTAATGTCAAACAAATGTAATATGTCTATGGGGCAGGGAGCAGGATGGGCCTCAGGAGACGACACCATACAGTAGTGGCCAAAATTGTGGAAACCTTTTGGGAAAAGTGTATTTTCTAAAACTAGCTAATAACACGGTTTTTTGTTTTTTTTGGAGTAGTACCATAAAATTATATATCAATGGAAAGATAATTTAATCAAGAATGTAATGCAGTAACTTTTATGAAGGATTTGCTATTAGAATAGCAGTCACAGTATAAAGAAGAAAAATGAAACACGTAGAAAAAACGAAATATACAAAAATTATCACCATAGAAAAAACGAGATATTCAAAAATTATCACCATGTCAGTTAATACTTAGTTGGGGAACCTTTAGCATGAATTACGGCCTTACAACGTCTTCCCATGGAGTGAACCAAGTCTTTTAGTTCTGCAGCTGTTATAATGTGAAACCAAGATTGAAGGATTGCTTCTATTAACTGGGTTTTATTGCTGGGTCACTTCTGACTAACAAGTTTCTTTAGTTGGTTCCATAGATTTTCAATTGGGTTAAGGTCTGGGCTATTCCCAGGCCATTCCAGCAGTGGAATAGGATTATCTTGAAATTCCAAAAAAAAAAGAGTGGTGTTATTAGCCATCAAACCTCAAAAATACACTTTTCCCAAAAGGTTTCCACAATTCTGGCCACTACTATAGGTATCCCATCAAGGGCCTACAGGAGAAAATTGTTTCTCTGCATCTGACACTGCATCTGCCTGAGCTCTGAGTATCTCTCTCTTTCTCTCTCAGCCTCATCAGCGATCTGGACATCCGTTGTTTCACCTATGACGGCTTTGGGAAGGAGTTTCTCAAAAGCCAAAACTTGAGGCCTGACTCGGTCATGCAGGTAGTGCTGCAGCTGGCGCATTACAGGTGAGCTGGCAGGTGAAGTCAAAGGATGGCTTGGAGAAGCGGGAGGACGAGGGTAGGATCCAGAATTTGAAACAGAAGTGCCCAATCTTGGGTGCCTGCAGATGGATTTTCAGGGGCTGCGACTAAGAGTGGTTTTGGGTGTCCCTTAATCAGGGGTGGGCTTCAAAAATTTTAGCAAGGGGTTCTCTGCCCGGTTGCTGGGTGGACGTGGCCATGGTGACATTGGCCTAGTTGGCCTCCTGCATCACGGGGAGTGGGGAGCATTTTTGCCCTCCCCAGGCTCCAGAGGCTTTCCTTGAGTCTCCGGGAGGGTGAAAACGGCCTCCCCAGGCTCTGGAGGCCCACAGGAAGCCAGAAACAGGCCAGTTTCTGGCCAACCTGAACTTCCGGTAGGCCCGTTTTTCACCCTCCCCGAGCCTCTCCACACACCCTGTACTTACCTACTTCCAAAACAGGCCGCTTGGGGACTACTGGGAGGAGCGGAATGGGGTGGGCGGGGCCAGCCAGGAGTGGGATTTGGGGGTTCTCCAAACTGCACAAAATCTTAGCTAGAGTTTCTCCCGAAATGCTTTTAAAAGCCTCTGACGATCAGGCAACTCAGCTGGGATCGTCAGAGGCTTTTAAAAGCATTTTTTCTACAACCTCTTTAGCCAATCAATCCCAGCTGAGCCGCGCGATCATCAGAGGCTTTTTTTTTTTTACTTTTAAAAGCATTTTTTCAGCCGAAGAGGTTGTAGAAAAAAATGCTTTTAAAAATTAAAAAAAAAAAAGCCTCTGATGATTGCGCGGCTCAGCTGGGCATGGGGGGGAGGCAGGGATTTTTGCTACCGGTTCTCCGAACCACCAGCCACCATTGCTACCGAATTGGGCTATCTGGTCCAAACTGGGAGCATTTCACCCCTGGACTGAAGGGATGGGTTTCTAATTCCTTTATCTTAACTGTATTGCCTGAGGGAATTCAGAGTTTGCTTTTCTTTTGTCTTGTTATCACTCCAGTTCAATAAAAGCTTCCTTTTGAAATGCTAAAGTTTCAAGAGCCTTTGCTTTCTTGAACGAGGAGGAGGGGCTGGACCTTACGGTCACCTTCTCAGCTCAAAATTCTCACAACAACTTCACACCTGTGGATTGGCTTACCTCCGACTGGACAGAGGGAAGGGATTTCTACAACTTTTAACCTAACGGTTTTGAGTGGGAACTTTAGATCCTGCCTATTCTCCTTGCTATCACTGTCTCCCCATAAAAGTTCCTTTTGAAATGCTGCCAGTTTCAAGAGTTCTGCTTTCTTGAGGGGACAGGAGAGACAAGTCCTTACAGAACCTTTTCACTGCGTGTGTGTGTGTGGGGGGGGGAATCTCCTTTTGTACCCGTAGGGTTTCTCACCTAAGAGGCATAGTTCTGATGGTGCACGTAGAGTGTGTATTACAACTGACCTTTTTCCCCTTTCTAGAGCACATGGGCAATTGTGTCCCACCGCAGAGACAGCTTCGCTTCGTCGCTTCCATCAGGGCCGGTCAGAAATCATACGCTCTGCTACCTCGGCTGTGCTGGCCTTTGCCCAGGCAATGGGTGATGAGAACTGCCAGGTATTCAGCATTCCACCTTAATGCTTTGGTGGTCTTTTTTTTTTTTTTTTTTTAAGGTTGGGGTGACAACCCACTTCATCAAGTCCCCATTTTATTTCAACCAGAATAAGAGTTGGAAGGGACCTTGGAGGTCTTCTAGTCCAACCCCCTGCTCAGGCAGGAAACCCTATACCAGTGATGGTTAACCTTTTTGGCACCAAGTGTGCAGGTCAGAGTGCCAGAAACCGGAAGAGCAGTTAGTGATGGTGCTCCTGCCCACAAAGAGGGCTCTGTGTGCCACCATCACCATCATGGTGAATAGTACTGCCAATTATTGAAAGAAATTCTACCGTGTTTCCCCGAAAGTAAGACCTCCCCGGATAATAAGCCCTCCCCCCAAAATAAACCCTTCCTGGAAAATAAGCCCTCCCCGAAAATATTTAAACTCATGCGCAGCCAGTCCCCGCCAGGGTTAGGGAGACAGAGCTGGAAATCAGGTAAGACGGCAAGAGGAGCCCCATCTTGCTCCACGCGCCCCAAAATAATAAGACCTCCTCAAAAATAAGGCCTAGCGCTTATTTCGGGGTTCAAAAAAATATAAGAGAGGGTCTTATTTTCGAGGAAACACGGTACCTCATATTTGAGGGCCTTCAGATTCATTTCTGGATTAGTCATATGGGGTGGAATTTGGTTCTGCCAATCCTGCTAGTTTCTGTATGTGGAGAAGTCCATTTTTCTCTTTAAGAAGTCTTGGCCTTGTTCTGGCCTTGGTCTTGGGACAAGTAGGAAAGTCTCTGTTACTGACAACAATCTCTTTTCCATGCAGCATGAAATTAAGAATGCAGATAGTCCTTGATTTATAACAGTAATTGAACCCAGAATTAGGGACACAAGTCATGCTAGTCATTAAACGAGACACTACACGACCATGCCTGTTTTTACAACCTTTTTTTGTGGCAGTTATTAAGCAACTGCAGTGGTTATTAAGCGAACACAGCAGTCATTAAGTAAATCCATTGTCTGCAATGGGTATTCTTTGCCAAAAACCAGAGGTAAACAACCATTTCCAGCAAAAAAATGTTGTAAATCATGGTTCCATGATTACGGGATGCTGTAAATCAGCGGCCACCAACTGGTGGTCCATGGACCACTAGTGGTCCCCGAGAAAATTTTGGTGGTCCACAGAAAAATTACTTGCATTTTTTATATTGCACTAAATCAGGGCTCCTCAAACTATGGCCCTGGGCCAGATACATGCAATGAACGCTTGTGTTACTGCAGAGAGTCTCCACCTTCTGGGTGTTTTGGTGTGGGTTGGAGGGGGGCAGAAATTCCAACTTGGGGTCTGCTTCAGCCTCTTGGTGTGGAGCTTTGGGTGAAGGCCGCTGGTGGCAAAGAGCCGGAAGGCCTTGTTCCAGTGGGACAGCATCATGGCCTGGAACTGGCTGACCATCTCAGCCCGCTGAGCCTCCAGGTGCCTATACCTGGCCTTGCACTCCCGCAGGTCTTCCCTCTGCTTGGAAAGCCTATGCTCGTAGTCCTCAGTGAGGTGCTTCTATTGAGCTTCCTTCTTGGTCAGATCCAATTTGAACTGAGCTGTTTTGCCAACTCTTTCTCATGGTGGCTGCTTAGCTCCAACAACTGCTTCCTATTGGGGCCCTAAGGAGCCCGGGCGGGCAGGTTAATAGTAGCGAGTAGAGGCTGGCAAGGCATCCCTCAAAGTGAGTGACATCGAGTTGGCCACGCCCACCTAGTCACATGACCACGCCCACCCAGCTGGTCATTAGGCAGATCATATTCGTGGTCTGCGGGATTTAAAATTATGAATTTAGTGGTCCCTGAGGTCTGAAAGGTTGGTGACCCCTGCTGTAAATGACCATAAATGTGGGTTGGTTGCTCAGTGTCCTAAATATGATCATGTGACCACAGGGTGGCAGCAGCAACCATCAGAACTTTGGATTTTGATCATAACTCAATGTTCGAGAGGTTCATCATAACTTTGAATGGGCGCTAAACCAGTTGTAAGTCAAGGACTGCCTCTATCCATGTCAACATTTAGATTTCTCTACATACAGGTAGTCCACGACTTACGACAGTTCATTTAGCGACCGTTCAAAGTTACGATGGCACTGAAAAAAGTGACTTATGACCATTTTTCACACTTACGACCTTTGCAGCATCCCCTATAATCACGTGATCAAAATCCAGATGCCTGTCACCTGCTTCCTATTTAGGACCGTTGCTGTGTGCCAAGGTCCTGTGGTCACCTTTTGTGATCCTTTGACAAGCAAAGTCAGTTGGGGAGCCAGATTCACTTAACAACCGGTTACTAACTTATCAACTGCTTAGCAACTGTTCCAAGAAGTGGAGCAGAATTCACTTAACAAATGCCTCACTTACCAACCAAAATGTCCACCTGCATTGTGGTCATAAGTTGAGGACTACCTGTATGTTAGTAGTGAGACTTTCAATGGGTTCTTGCAAGGTTCTTCAGGGTGTATGGTCTGAAGGTTCCTGTGTCTTGCAGGTCTCTTCTGGTATCTAAAATCCACACCTCTTTTTTTTCACTAGGCCCCTGAAAGATTATCTCTCCTGAAACAAGCAGTTGAATTCCACAGCACCCTGACAGAGCAGGTAACTTGTCTCCCAAGAGGGAGTGTTGGGTAGGAATATTTATTTTTAATGTCTTCAAGTCAGCCTTGAAGTTGGCAACATTTTCCTTGGCAATATTTTCAAAAATGGTTTGCCATTGTTGGCTTCTTACGGCTGAGAAAAAGTGACTGGCCTAAATTCAACAAGTTGGTTTCACACGTAAAGTTTTCCCCCTCTGGGTTTTACCCTGGTAGTTGTGACCAACTTTTTGGGGGGGGGTGATCTCTGTTTCTTAAGCCAAAGAGCCAGCACTGTGACCAGCATAATAACACGCTGCAGTGCACGGCATATGGCGAAACATGGAACGCTGTTACCTTCCCGCATGCTTAGATGTGGTACCTATTCATCTACTCGCGTTTGCATGTTTTCGAACTGTTAGGTTGGTAGGAGCTGGGACAAGTGACAGGAACTCACTCTGTCTCGCGGCACTCGGGTCTTGAACTGCTAAGCTATAGACCTTTAACAGTCTAAGACTCGGCATCCTAACCACTGAGCCACCCACCACGTCTCTTATTTCATGCACAAGGCAAGACTAGAATGTAAAGTTTTCCCTATTTTTAGCCCAACATCTTTAACCACCATGCAACTCTCCAATATGAATTGCTGACCCTCAAATCTTCAGAGTTCGCCTTGTTCTGCAGAAATAATTTTAGAACCTTAGAAATGTGAGATGTCACCTTCTTTAGGACAATGAAGGACAGCAATATTTTTTTGGGCAAGGAAAATGGAATAAATGTTGGGAGGTTTATTTATTTATTAATGAAGTATTTGTTTACTAGTTTAGAGCTGTGTTTCTCAACTTTAGCAACTTTTAACACATGTGGATTTCAAGTCCCAGAATCCCCCCCTCCCGGTCAGCCATGTTGGCTAGAGAATTCTGGGAATTGAAGTCCATCCATCTTAAAGTTGCCAAGGATGAGAAGCACTGGTTCAGAGGGTGCCAACTCTAAATAACTGGGTGGCTCATATTGAAGAAAAGCAAGAACAAGAAAAATAAGCAATAAATATCAAAATGTTCCACATGAGTTCAATCAGCACTGTGCCCCAAGCCCAGAGAAAAAAACCATGGTTTTTAAAGACTTTTAGGAGCCATATATACATATCAGAGGATGCTGTTCCAGAAGGCAGGTGCTGCAACAGAGGGAGTGTACTTCCTATGTCTGGATCAGGGGTGTCAAACTCAAGGCCCAGAGGCCGGATTTGGCCTGCGGGGTGCTTAGATCTGGCCCACAGGGCCACTCTGGAAACAGTGAAGGACTGGCCCATGGTGCTTCTGCCAGCGAAAACAGGCTGCTGATCTCCGTTTTCAGCTGGGACTGCCTCCTACAACTCTCTGCCAGTGAAAACGGAGCTTGGGAGGACTGTAAGTTCCATTTTCACAGGCTGAGGGTTGCAGGAGGCCATCCCAGCCGAAAACAGAGATCGGCAGCCCGTTTTTGCTGGCAGAGGCACCACGGGCCACCAGAGGCGCCCCGACATGAGTGATGTCAAGCTGGCCATACCCACTCCAGTACCCTGAGGTCAAATACAACCCTGATGCGGCCCTCAACGAAATCGTGTTCGACACCCCTGGTCTAGATGAATCACAGTGTTTTCTTGAAGGGGTACCAAAAGACACCCAGCCTGCTGAATTTCACTGAAAGAACAAAGGCTATAGGTAGTCCTTCCTTAATGACAGATTGCTTAGTGTCCATTCAGAATTTGCATTCATGGCTGTTTGCAATGTTCTGTGGCCATGTGATTGTGATTTTCAGTGTTGTTTTGTTGTTGTTGTTGTTTTGCAGTTTCTGGTGTTTACTTTCAGTTTCTGGCCAAAAAAAAAAAAAGCCCATTTCCCTTTGGCTTAACATACTGTATAAAAACATCAGGTTGTTAATAAACGTGGATTAAACCAGGGATCTTCAAACTTGGCGACTTTTAAGACTTGTGGATTTCAACTCCCAGCATTCCTCAGCCAGCCATGAAAGTTGGATTCTGGGAGTTGAAGTCCACAAATCTTAAAGTTGCCGAGTTTGGAGACCCCCGATTTAGTGTCTGGAGCATATATGAGTTCACTCCATCTTCCAGGGATAGCTGATTTTGTGCAATGTCTTGCAGGCTCTGGATGGACAAGGCATCGACTGCCATTTGCTTGGACTGAAAATGGAGGCCATCGCGGATGGTTTCCATGTGCCCGAGCTTTTTATGGATATTTCCTACACCATGGCTTCGTACTGGAAACTCTCCACAGGACAGGTACAAACAGCCTGCTCCAAATTTGTACTTCTTTGCTATATTCCTGTATTACTCAGGTTATGATATTCTCCGTACGGGTAGTCCTTGTTTGTTGACTGTCTTTGATAGCGACCATTGGCAAATACAATGATAATAAATGCTAATAAAACATTCATTTTCCCCACAACAAAAGCCAATGTGAAACTGATTAAGGCCCAGTCAGTTTCAGGAAGCAATTGTGAGACAAGGCTGCTGAAAAAAACAGCTCAGGAAGAGATTCCTTTTTTTTAACAGGATTGTGGGGGGGAAAGTGATTTATGACCGTTTTTCACACTTATGACCATTGCAGCATCCCCATGGTCACGTAATCAAAATTCAGACTTTTGGCAGCTGAACTCATATTTATGACAGTTGCAATCATTTATCACCTTTTGGGACCTTCTGACCAGCAAAGTCGATGGGGAAGCCAGATTCATTGAACAATAGTGTTTATAACTTAACAATGCAATGATTCACTTAGCAACTGTGGCAAGAAAAGTCGTAAAACAAGGCAAAACTGTCTTAATGAATGTTTCACTTTTTTTTTACAGTCAAGTTTTTTATTTATATATAAATATTTTGAAGGCAGTGTATTGTCCAGGCATTTTGTTTTACAAAAAAAGAAAATAACAGATATACTGATAGTGATAATAATAATATGCATAATAATTATAACAATATTTATAATTATATTAATTTATGATCATAGTAATTGTACTAATATAATAGTAATATATTTATAATAGTAATATAATTATAATTAGATTTTACATACATATAACAATAATCTCGCTATGCTTGCAGGCGCATGGTAGGGCATAAAAACCAGGTTCTAAAGCACAGCTGATCATCGGAGGGAGCAGCAATAAGAAAAGCAGGTGAAGCTCAGAAGATCGCTTCACTTGCTAGCGCCTCGTGAGGGCTGAAAAAAAATACTTCGAAAAAGCTACATTCGGAGTATAAGACGCACCCAAATTTTCAGCCTCTTTTAGGGCGGGAAAAAGTGCGTCTTATACTCCTAAAAATACTTCACTTAACAACAGAAATTGTTGGGCTCAATTGTGGCTGTAAGTTGGAGTGTTCAGATGTTTTTTTTTTTTTTTTGACCCCACTTTCCTTTGTCTTTCAGGTCGCTTCCCGCACGGACTGTATCATGTGTTACGGGCCCCTCGTGCCTGACGGCTACGCTGTTTGCTATAACCCTTTGCCTACCCACGTTAATTTTGCCATCACCGCCTTCAACTGCTGTGAGGAAACCAATGCCACTTACTTAGCCGGAAACATCCAGAACGCCCTGGCTGATGTGAGGGCCTTGTTGGGGAACTTTGGAGAGGGCCAGCCTGAAAGACTCTGAGAAATATTTTGAACTTCACTTCAGACTTCAACGTGACTGAGGGCGTCTCTCTAGTTTGGCCAACAGATGACCCGTCGTCATTGCTGAGAAATCCCCAATCTCTCCCTTGCTTTCCTTTGGGCCAAAATTTGGGATGTGGCATCCATCAGCACTCCTAATCCATAATGTCCTTTGCTAGCCCTTAACAGGGTTTGTGGGGAAGTGGCTGTCTTTATATAAATATATATATACATACATCTTCTAAATGCAAGATCAGATCCTAATTTATTTCCAGAATAAAGACATTTAAAATATATATATATATATATCTCACAGGAAAGGTGCTGAGTTAATTTCTTGTTTAGATCAGTGAAAGATTTAAAAAAAACAAAAATTATGACTGAGTTGCTGGTCCATTCCAAACTGGCCTTTACAGCATGGTGAACTATGATTGTGATTCGTGTTCACATTGTGCCTTACTTTAGCTGCCCCCAATTTTTTGAGCACCTAGGACCGGTACCAGGGTGGGTGGGGGGCGGGTATAGTTTCCCGAGCTACCTATCTCCTGCGCATGCGCAGATGAAACTTCACTCACTTGTGTGCCTAGTTTCTAATGGGCCATGGCCTGGTACTGGTTTACAGCCTGGGGTTTGGGGACTCCTGCCTTACATGCTTTTTCCCCAGGGGTTCTCAAACGTTTGGGGTAGGATGACCTTCTGAAACAATGAATTGATTTCTGGGTCTTCCACCCCTTAAAAGAAATGGCTTTCATTTGGGATGAGGTTTGGCAAAAGAAATAAAAGGCATCACGGTTAAAAATCTAATCTGTATCCAAAAGGGATTCTTAAACTTTGCAGGATTACAAAAGGAGGACGTGAGGAGCAATGATTTGTGGCATCGTCCATTCTGTCAACTTAGCTCTGTTTTTTGTTTGTTTGTTTTTTTTAAAAAGTCAATCACTGTCAAGTTTCTATTCAGGATTGCAAGATCCAGGAAGAAAGATTTCCATTGACATTTTAATTTTATTTCAGATTTAATGCTGGCAAAATCAATGATGGTAAAGGGGTGTCTGATTACCGAAAATTGAAGAAGGAAAACTTCAGCTGTCATTCATTAGCAAATTCATTAAAGTGGGATCTCTATGAATTACGTGAACTTCTTCCTGCCAATATTGCATAACTCTATGTTTCCTAAACTTTCCCCTTTGTTTTGTTTTTTTTTTTTTTGCAAAAAGTTTTTTTTTATTTTTATTTTTCTCAACACACAAATTACATCTTTTTGGAACAGAGCCCTGATCCGGTCATCAATTTATACAATTTTTTATCATCTTTAACGAGATTTCATATATTCTATTTTGCCATAATACTTATTTCTTAATCTTAAATCACCTATCTCAACTAATACCATCTTAAAAAGATTTACTCAAATTTACTTAATCAAAACAATTATCTTTCTATTAACCCCCTTAAATCTTAATTCAATTAATACCTCATAGTACATTTCACAATTCTTACCCTAAATCCTCACTATTAATCCTCACTATTAATATTAACAAAATATTTCAAAATCTTATTTCCCTTTCTAAAACTTCCCCATATTTATTATTACTTCATATAATCCTCATTAAATCTTTATTTCCTTATTACTTCACCAAATTTAGATCCTATCTCTAATCCCAAAAATATAGCAATTTAACATTGAAACATAGTTTTTAATTCAAATAAAACTACAATACAATTTCAATCATTTCCCACAATTCTATCTCTAACCATATCATTTATATAAAAACTTTCCCCTTTGTTATCCAAAACCACTTTGGATACAGATTTGGGGGACTGATCCTAAACCCTTCCTTTCAGCACTGTCATAAGTTCAAACAGTTGCTGAACGAATGGTCAAGTCCTCAAAGACTATGCAGGTAGTCCTTGATTTACGACCACAATTGAGCCCAGAATTTATGTTGCTAAGTGGGAAATTTGTTAAGTGAGTTTTGCCCCATTTTATGATTTTTCTTGCCACAGTTGCTAAGTGAATCACTGCACTGTGTTAACTTAGTAACATGGTTGTTAAGTGAATCTGGCTTCCCAGAATCTGGTCATAAGTGTGAAAAATGATCATGTAGCTTTTTTCAGTGCCATTGTAACTTCAAATGGTCACTAAATGAACTTTGTAAGTCGAGGACTAAGACTCCTGGTGGTGCAGTTGTTAAAGTGCAATACAGATAGTCCTCAACATACAACTGTTCATTTAGTGACTGAGCGGACACTAAATGAACTGTTGTAAGTCGAGGACTATCAGTATTATACAAGAAAAAATCTCACTGAGTGATCTTCATGTCATTTCAATCACCATTGGTAATTTCATCCATTTTCCCTTGAGAGGAAATGTTCGGCATTTTCAAATATACACGTCTACATATATATAAAATATACAAAAGCACATGTGGCAAATGTCCCTGTTGCAATTGGGCAATATGGTTTGTGTGTTCTTACCCAAAGAAAAGTCACTTTTATCCAATATACCCCACTTTGGGAAGCATTAGTTTAACTGAAAAGCTTTACCAGAAAAAACATCAATTTGTTCTTCATTTGCTATATTTTGAAGCATTTCCCCCCCCTTATATTTTCTCTGGCACCTCCCTTATGAATAATTTGGGGTTCCTATTGGGATCTAGATTTCCAATTTGTGATCTCCTAGATTAATTGGGTAGAAATGCCCATCAACAGAGCCGCGGTGGCGCAGTGGTTAGAATGCAGTACTGCAGGCAAATTCTGCCCAGTGTCAGGCGTTAGATTCTGACCAGCTCAAGGTTGACTCAATCTCCCATCCTTCCAGGTTGGTAAACTGAGGAGTCAAATTGTTGGGAGCAATAGGCTGACTCTGTAAAGGGCTGTAAGGCAGCAGCCCCCAACCTGTTGAGCTCCAGAGACCAGTTCCACGGACTGGAGGGGGCATGCGTGCTGCCTGCATCCTGCAGATGTGGCTTTGCTTGCTTGTGCGGCCTAGTTTCTGGCATGCCACGACTCAGTGCCAGTCCACGGTTTGGGGACTCCCGCTGTAAAGCACTATGAAGCGGTATATATGTCTTAAGTGCTATTGCTATCTGGGATACGAGTGTGTAGTTCTGACCCCTCACAGGACAGTAATTAAGAGCTGGGTTATAATAACAATACCCTGTCCGTCATCTGATGTAAATTGTGACTTGGCAAAGCTTTTCTCGGATTTCTCGGCCCTGCTGCTTGAGATTCTGCAAGATTTGAGCACTTTCGTCTTTTTTTTAATTTGATTTATAACAGGTGTCCTGTTCTGACATTTTCTGTCCTGTTCTGACATTTTCTGCTGCCTTTCTCAGAAGAAGAAAAACAAACAAGAAGCCATCTTTGGAGTAACCCTCAAGCTCTTGTAGGGACATTGAGCCTGTCTGTTCAGCTGCAATCTATTGGGAGAACCTGCTAAAATGTATCTTGGTTAACAGCCTGGAATTGAGATGGTGATAGATGTAGAATCAAAAAAAATAATAAAAAAAAATAGAATTTTTTTATTTTTTTTTTTGTCTGCCTTCAAGTCAAATCTTGATTCTTGGCAACTTGGCATGGAGAGGTTCATGCCGTTTCCTAGGTAACGTTGCAGAAGTGATTTGCCACTTCCTTCTGGGATATAGATAGATAGATAGATAGATAGATAGATAGATAGATAGATAGATAGATATATTCTTCAATTAGGACTGAGAGTGGGTGAATGCCCAGAGTCCCCTAGCTCAGGGGTGGGCAACTGTGGCCCTTTTACAACCTGTGGACTTCCAACTCCCAGTGTTGCAGGAAAAGAAACGGGACCAGGCCAAGCTCTTCAATGCAGGAAAGAGTTTATTGTGCACGGTTCAAACAGTCCAAAGGCAAACAAAAGTTTGAACCCCGATGGCTTCTTCGGGCCATGTATTTATACAATTTAAAGGCAGAGTCATTACAGAGAGTGATACATTTCACACGCAGAAGCTGCCCTTTCATCTATCTCTAGGAAAGGAAATAACAATCCTCTTCTCACATACTCAGGTTCTTTGCTCCGGAGCTCAAGACATAACAAAGGGAGATAAGAGGCTTGGGGACGCCTCAAGAGCAGTAAAGGAAGCAGCACTTCTTATCTAGGGATATACATGACATTTGGGATGCAATAAACATTAAACAGCAGAATGTATCTGTTTAGGGTCAGTTTTCCTTTTTACAATTCTGTACCTACGTCAAATACCTTTTGCCAGCTTAGCACCTTGGCACGGAAGAGGCACTTCTGTCTTGACCAAAAATTTAGAATTATAATATTTGAATTTTGTCCCAATATCGGATCTTAGCCTAGCTCACCAGAATTCCTGAGATAGCTCAGGAATTCTGGAAGTTGAAGTCCATAGGTTGACTCAGCCTTCCATCCTTTCTAAGGTAGGTGAAATGAGGACCCAGTTTGTGGGGGCAATAAGCTGACTTTGTATAAAATATACAAAAGGATGAAGGCTATTGCTTAACGCATTGTAAGCCGCCCTGAGTCTCCGGAGAAGGGCGGCATATAAATCAAATTAAAAAAAAAAAAAAAAGGGCCACAGTTGCCCACCCCTGCCCTAGCTGGCTATGTCCAGAGTCCCCTAACTTCCACAGCTGAGAGAGGTCTAGATCAGTGATGGCGAACCTATGGCATGTGTGCCGGAAATGGCACGCAGAGCCATCTCTCCAGGCACGCCAGCCGTTGCCCGTTGCTCTTCCAGGTTCGGTCAGCTGGTTAATGTGTGTGTGGGAACGACAGAAACCGGAACAGAAGCTTCCTGGTGCGAATGCGCACGCCGGGAAACTGGTCTTCCGGGTTTTGGTGTGTGCATGTGCAGACATTTAGCAACTGATTCATATTTATGATGGTTGCGGTGTCCTGTGACGTTCTGACAAGCCAAGTCAATGGGGAAGCCAGATTCACTTCACAAAAGATATTACTAACTTCACAACTGCAGTGATTCACTTAACGACTGTGGCAGGAAAGGTCGTAAAAGGGGGCAAAATTCACTTAACAACTGTCTCGCTTAGCAGCAGAAAATTGGGGCTCAATTGTGGTCGTACGTCGAGGACACTACCTGTCTTGTCATAAGTCAAGGACTATCTGTAGACCATTCTGGGTCTTGGGATGAGAGGTTGGCTTAAGAGTTTCCCAGGGAGTTTCTGTGCTCTCGGGACAACTATGATCCTGGGTCTCCCCACTCCTCCTTCAGCAACTTCACTCCTACCACACCCTGATTCTCATGCACCTCGCTGAACAAAGTTAAAGAGGAGAGAATCGGAGCTTCCACTAGGAAGTAGAACATTTCTCAAAGAAGAACGAAACAAGACAATGCCGCAGGCCCAGTGTTGGCGAACATTTTCGGCTCCGAGTGCTGAAACGGGTGCGTGCACGCAAAGGAGCACCGGAAAGGAGAAGAACAGCTCCCTGGCGCGCATGCACAGGAGTGCAGGAAACTAGAAGAGCAGTTCCACCTCATGCATACACACTCCAGGAAGCTGAGCTTCCCGTTTCCAGTGCACGCATGTATTCTAGTCACCTGATCTTCCAGTTTCTGGTGTGCATGCATGTGCGAACACCAGCTGGCCAGCACGCATGCACGCACCGGAAACCGGAAGACCAGCTTCCCAGCGCGAGCATGCACACTAGGGAGCTTCTCTTCCGGTTTCTGGCGCTCCACGCATGTTGACCAGCTGGCCTGCGTGCATGTGCCTGCCAGAACCCGGAAGAGCAACGGGCAACAGCTGGCGTGCCGAGAGAGATGGCTTTGCGTGCCACTTCCAGCACACATGCCATAGGTTCACCATCACTGCCGTAGGAGTTAAGAGCACAAGAGGGATGACAAAACGCCTTGATGCTACAGTGGTTTAAAGCACCCTGTTATTAACACAGCTGCCTGCAATTTACTGCTGGTTCGAATCTCACCAGGCTCAAGGTTGACTCAGCCTTCCATCCTTTCTAAGGTAGGTGAAATGAGGACCCAGTTTGTGGGGGCAATAAGCTGACTTTGTATAAAATATACAAAAGGATGAAGGCTATTGCTTAACGCATTGTAAGCCGCCCTGAGTCTTTGGAGAAGGGCGGCATATAAATCAAATTAAAAAAAAAAACAAACAGCAGCAGTCTGAATCCACATAGCAGGCAAAGCAACTAATGTTAAAGTGGCTTGTTCATCTGAGCCTGCATTTAAAATGTCTCATTGGCCGTTAGATCCCCTTTTGCCACCACCCCCCAAAAAAAAAACCCAAAAGGAAAATGGGAGAGGGAGGACAGAATGCAACGCATCTGAGAGCCAAGAAAGAGAACATTTCTTTGTACTGACAATAAATTATATTAAACCATGATGTCAGATGGACAACCCTTTGCTGCTCTATTTCAGATGGGGGTGAAAGTTGGAGGGTGGTTATTTTTTGTGGCGGTTATTTTCGTTTTTATGGTTATGTGGTGCTCCAGTTGTTTGGTTCATGAGATCTCAAAGGGCATCATGACTTCTGTAGATTACCTTGAGCATAAATGACCAGACTCAAAATTATCTTATTTTGGACACATTCTGTGAAGACCCAGCTGTCTGGAGAAGGCTCATAATGTTGGGAAAGGTGGAAGCAGGAGAAGACCAGTAGCAAGAGGAGTGAGTTGTCGTCCGGCGAGTTGACCTCAGCAAGTTGGTTATGGCGAGTTGGTCATGGTGTGCTGGAGTAGATCAACATTAAGAAAATCTATTTATGTGGTTGCTAGGAGTTGAGAAGGGACGCGGTGGCTCAGTGGCTAAGACGCTGAGCTTGTCGACCGAAAGGGTGGCAGTTCAGCGGTTCGAATCCCTAGTGCTGCATAACAGAGTGAGCTCCCTTTACTTGTCCCAGCTTCTGCCAACCTAGCAGTTCGAAAGCCCGTAAAAAATGCAAGTTGGTGCATTTTCCTCCTTTGGTGGGAAGGTAACAGCATTCGTTGTGCCTTTGGCGTTTAGTCATCTTCGGACAGCACTGACTCCTCGGCTTTGAAAAGGAGATGAGCACCACCCCCTAGAGTTGGTTACGACTAGCACATACGTGCGAGGGGAACCTTTACCTTTTAGGAGTTGAGAATGACTTGATGGCACATAATCATCATTTGTCCCCAAACAGGACAAAAATATAGGGGCATAGGCAGGGTGGATTTGATTTAAATCGAGTTGATTTAAATCACAATTTAAATCATGATTTAAATCACTAGTAAAAAGGCTTGATTTAAATCAACTCGATTTAAATCATAATTTTTAAAGAGCAACCGTCATCTCTGCTACTCCTTTGACCCACTGTTGACTCACCGATAGTCCCAGTGTTGCAGAATATACAGCCTCATGCTACATAACTAAGCTCCATTTCATGCTGAATAAGCTAAATTATTTCTGTATCTTAAATAGAAAGCTATCTTATGATAGATTTTTACCCTAAAAGTTTTTTATTAAAATAAATTCAATAAAAATCAAAAAAATCCAATTTAAATCAAAAAAATCTGATTTTTTTTTAATTTTTTTTAAAAAAAATCATTGATTTTTATCCACCCTGGACATAGGGAGAACAGCCCAGTCTCCCATAATGGCAACTAGTTCCATGGCAGCCACTTTTTAAAGAAAGGAAATCTCCCCACAGATAATCCCAAATGTGCTTTTTTAGGAGGCAACCGTACTTTGTTTTTTCGTTGAAGGCAGGATAGTGGGGAATATGGAAGGGTTTATATTCTTTGCAGACAGCTGGTCATTTGCATCCTTTTAAAGGGTCCTTGAAACACTTGGGAGGTTTTTCTGTGTCTCCAGGGTCACCTGAGTAATGCAAACGGTTCCTATAGTCCGCTATTTTTCCTCCTCTGGAAATCCATTCCTACTCACCATTCGAAGGGTGCTCATCCCAAATTGTAAAGCTCAGGGATGGTGAACCTATGGCACGCGTGCCGGAAGTGGCATGCAGAGCCATCTCTCCAGGCACGTCAGCCATCACCCGTTGCTCTTCCGGGTTCTTGGCATGTACATGTGCGCAGGCCAGCTGGTCAACACGCACGCGGGAGTGCCAGGAACCGGAAGCTGGTCTTCCGGTTTCTGGTGCTTGCATAGACGCTGGCCAGCTAATCTTCTCATGCACACAAAAAACTGGAAGATCAGGTGATTAGTATGCATGCAAACACCGGAAACTGGAAGCTCAGCTTCCTGGCATGTGTATGCACACCGGGAAGCTGCTCCTCCGGTTTCCAGTACTCCCCCTTGCGCATGCTCCTGTTTCGGCACTGGGTGCCAAAAAAGTTCGCCAACACTAGTATAGCTAACATTCTTTTGTTTCTCATGAATGATGTGGGAGTAGGAATGGATTTCCAGAAGGGAAAAAAAACTGCAGGCTACAGGAACCAGGAGCACTAGTGAGGACACAGATAAACCTCCAAGCGCTTTAACGACACTCTAAAAGGATGCAAATGACCAGCTGTCTGCAAGGAATATAAATCCTTCCATTCCCCACCGCCCAGTCAGAGCTGAAGAAGCTTCTTAGATGAGAAGTGAAATGTCTTCAAAAGAAAAAAACAAAGTCCAATTGCCTCCTGAAATAGCACCTTTGGGACAACCATGACCTGGGTGACTGAGAATCTCTAGAGACTCCCCACAGATATTTCGCACAAGTGTCTATAACTTCTGAAGACTTGTCCAGAATTGCTACCTTGGCCCCCAGCATCTACACTCCATACATCTGTGGCAGGGGTGAAATCTACTTACCTTCCCAACCGGTTCGGAAGTGCCCGCTTGGGCCCCCTGCGCATGCGCAAACCCTTCTGTGCATGTGCGGAGGGTAAAAAAAGGTTACTTCCTAGTTTTAACCAGGAAGTAAAAACGACCAGATAGGTGGGCGGAGACTTGTGCCACCATCGCTACTGTTTCGAACCACCAGCCGCCATCACTACCGGTTCGGCCGAACTGGTCTGAACTGGGAACATTTCACCCCTGATCTGTGGAGTGTACATGAGCTTCTGTGTCTGAAGGAGGATCAGAGTCAAGGTCACCCTACTACAGTGGTGAGTTGCCCCCCATTTGCACCGATTCTATAGAACCGGTAGTAAAATTGGCGGGTGGCTCCGCCCACTGACCCCGACATCATCTAAACGCTTCTGCGCTTGCGCAGAAGAGCGTGCGTGCAGCCCCACTGCGAACCGGTAGTAAAGGTAAGTAGAACTCACCCCTGCCCTATTATTACAGTAACGTCATCACCACCCACCTTTGGGCTAAGAGTGGGACTGATCATACATCACCCAGTAGGTTTATGAAACATACGAAGAATGGTTGAAGGAATTGGGTATGTCCAGTCTAGTAAAAAAAAGGACTAGGGATGATATGATAGCAATGTTCCATTATCTCAGGGGTTGCGACAAAGATCAACCTATTTTCCAAAACACCAGAGGGAAAGATAAGAAACAATGGATGGAAACTAATCAAGGAGAGAAGCAACCTAGAACTAAGGAGAGATTTCCTAACAGAGAGAACAATCAGCCAGTGGAACGCCTTGCCTTCAGAGGTTATAGGTGCCAATCTCTTCTTTTTAAGAAGAGATTGGACAGCCACTTGTCTGGAATGATATTGGCCTCCTGCTTGAGCAAGGTCCCTTCCCAACTCTGTTATTCTGTTTCCAGTGGTTGAAAGTGGACTAGAAGCTGGGTCTCCCAATCCAGCTCCTTCAGGATCACGCCAGGCTGGTACCTTTAAATCCAGCACGTGGAGGAAATTCTTACATACACAAGAAGCAGAGGTGGGTTTCAGCAGGTTCTGACCAGTTCTGGAGAACCGGTAGCAGAAATTTTGAGTAGTTCGGAGAACCAGTAGTAAAAATTCTGACTGGCCCCGCCCCCATCTATTCTCTGCCTCCCAAGTCCCAGCTGATCAGGAGGAAATGGAGATTTTACAGTATCCTTCCCCTGCCACGCCCACCAAGCCACAGAACCGGTAGTAAAAATTTTTGAAACCCACCACTGATAGGAAGTAAATAAACTAACACCATTCCATTAATTATAGCCGCGTTTCAATGGAAATAAAATGAATTTGCCATCTTGGCGCCCCTGCTTCTCTGCCTACCCTCAGCTTAGAGGTTGTCAGCCTCCTGGGACAAAGATGAATCCTCTTGGCTACTGATTACAGCTTTCTTTGCAATATGTTAGCTTCCCATTCATTATCACTGTTTTAATTGAAGCAATGTTTTTTTTTTTTAAAAAAAAAAACAAATCAAATCAAGTGGGGACAGAGAGTCCTGTGAAGACTTAAGGAATTATCTGTGACTAATTGGTGCCTGGAGACAAACACCAGGGGGAATCAGGCCATTCAAAAGGAAATTGGACTGCATTTCTTAAGTACAGCCAGTCCTCGCCTTATGACCCCAAGTGAGCCCAAAATTTATGTTGCTAAGTGAGAAATTTGTTAAGTGAGTTTTGCCCCATTTTCTCACCACTTTTGTTAAGCGAATCACTGCAGTTCTTAAATTAGTTAACAAGGTTGTTAAGTGATTCTGGATTCCCCAACTGAAAAAGGAATCAAATTGAATCGAATAGAATAGAATAAAATAGGAATAAAATAGAATAGGAATAGGAATAGGGATAGGGATAGGATAGGATAGGATAGGATAGGATAGGATAGAATAAGAATAGGGGATAGGATAGAATAAAATAGAATAGGAATAGGAATAGGGATAGGGATAGGATAGGATAGGATAGGATAGGATAGGATAGAATAAGAATAGGGGATAGGATAGAATAAAATAGATTAGGAATAGGAATAGGAATAGGAATAGGGAATAGGGAATAGGAATAGGATAGAATAGAATAGGAATTGGAATAGGGATAGGATAGGATAGAATAGAATAAGAATAGGGGGTAGGATAGAATAGAATAGATTAGGAATAGGAATAGGAATAGGAATAGGAATAGGGAATAGGGAATAGGAATAGGATAGAATAGAATAGAATTGGAATAGGGTTAGGATAGGATAGGATAGGATAGAACAGAATAGAATAGAATAGGAATAGGAATAGGGGATAGGAATAGGATAGAATAGAATGGAATAGGAATAGGAATAGGATAGGATAGGATGGAATAGAATAGAATAGAATAGGATAGGATAAAATAGAACAGAACGGAATAGGGAATAGGGAATAGGATAGGATAGGATAGGATAGGATAGGATAGGATAGGATAGGACAGGATAGAATAGGGATAGGGAAGGATAGAATAGAATAGAATAGAATAGAATAGAATAGAATAGAATAGAATAGGAACAGGAACAGGAACAGGAACAGGAACAGGAACAAGGATAGGATAGGATAGGATAGAATAGAGAATAGAACAGAACAGAACAGAACAGAACAGAAGAGAATAGGATAGGATAGGATAGGATAGAACAGAAAGGAATACGGATAGGATAGGATAGGATAGGATAGGATAGGATAGGATAGGATAGGATAGGATAGGATAGAATAGAATAGAATCTGGAAGGGACCTTGGAGATCTTTTAATTGAGCCCCTGCTCGAGAAGGAGGACCTATACCATTTCCAATAAGTAACTTCTTAAAAACCTCCAGTGATGGAGCACCCACGATTTCTGAAGGCAAAGCTGTTCTGCTGGTTAATTGTCCTCCCTGTCAGGAAGTTTCTCCTCAATTCCAGGTTGCTTCTCTCTCTGATTAGTTTCCATCCATTGTTTCTTGTCCTGCCCTCTGATTCAGTTGTCAAGCATCCAAATATAAACCATGTGACCATGGAGATGCTGCAACAGTCATAAGCACCCCTGTGTTCAGGTGATTTCCATTCAGATGCTTGACAACTGGTTCCTATTTATGACGGCTGCAGTGTCCCAGGGTCACATGATCACTTTTTGAGACCTTCTGACAAGCAAAGCCAATGGGGAAACCAGATTCACTTAACAACGGTGTTACTAACTTAACAACTGCAGCAATTCCCTTAAAGAGCGTTGGCAAGGAAAGTCGTACAATGGGGCCTAACTCACTTAACAATTTTCTCATTTAACGACATAAATATTGGGCTCCATTGTGGTCCTATGTTGAGAATTACCCCTACAGGATCCTTCCTTCCCAGCCGCCAGTTAATTGAGATAATATTGATCCATTCCTTTTCAGGAAGCATGAATTGAAAGCCTAACCACCACAAGATCAGCGTCGTGATGACGCCGTGGTGGCGCAGTGGTTAGAATGCAGTACTGCAGGCTACTTCTGGCAACTGCCGGCTGCCAGGAGTTCGATTCTCACCCGGCTCAAGGTTGACTCAGCCTTCCATCCTTCCGAGGTCGGTAAAATGAGGACCCAGATTTGTTGGGGGACAATATGCTGACTCTTTAAACTGTTTAGAGAGGGCTGTAAAAGCACTGTGAAGCGGTATACAAGTCTAAATGCTATCGCTATTGCTATCATATCAGCCGCAGCAGCCTCTCCTACAATCCCGGAGCGCCAGTGGTGGGTTTCAAAAAATTTTACTACTGGTTCTGTGGATGTGGCTTGCTGGGTGTAGCATGGCTTGGTGCAGAGGTGGGTTTCAGCAGGTTCTGACCAGTTCAGGAGAACCGGTAGCGGACATTTTGAGTAGTTCAGAGAACCAGTAGTAAAAATTCTGACTGGCCCCACCCCCATCTATTCTCTGCCTTCCTAGTCCCAGCTAATTGGGAGGAAATGGGGATTTTGCAGTAACCTTCCCCTGGATTGGGGAGGGAATGGAGATTTTACAGTATCCTTCCCCTACCATGCCCACCAAACCATGCCACGCCCACCTAGCCACGCCCACCAAGTCAAGCCACATCCAGTAAGCCACACCCATAGAACCGGTAGTAAAAAATGTTGAAACCCACCACTGGCTCGGTGGGCATGGCTGGGCGTAGCAGGGGAAAGATACTGTAAAATCTCCATTCCCTCCCCATTCCATGGGAAGGTTACTGCCAAATCCCCATTTCCTCCCAATCAGCTGGGACTTGGGAGACAGAGAATAGATGGGGGTGGGGTCAGTCAGAGATGGTATTTACCGGTTCTCCAAACTACTCAAAATTTCCACTACCGGTTCTCCAGAACTGGTCAGAACCTGCTAAAACCCACCTCTGTGAAGCGCCCCAGGCAAAGACAGGTGGAGAAATCCCAAAGTTGGAAAGGGTCCTTTGAAGGTCATCTAGTCCACCCCTGCCCGATGCAAGGATCCTGAACATCCTTCTGGACCAACAATCCGTCCCTGTCTTTTTCCCTTGCTGCATCGTCCTTACCCGCAGACACCTGGGAGCGTGGGCTTGTTGAGTTTGCCAATGGTGCGGGTGTGTCGCGTCGGGGCAGGGCCAAATGCAGAGTGTGACCCTCCGGCAACCTAGCTGGTGGGGTGGGAGGAAAAAAAAAAAAAAAAAGAAGAGGAAAAACAAGAGACGGGTTGAGTCCAGGGGTGAAATCCAAAATTTTTCCCTACCGGTTCTGTGGGCGTGGCTTGGTAGGCGTGACAGGGGAAGGATATTGCAAAATCTCCATTCCCACCCCACTCTGGGGCCAGCCAGAGGGGGGTATTTGCCAGTTCTCCAAACTACTCCAAATTTCTGCTACCGGTTCGTCAGAACCTGTTGGAACCTGCTGGATTTCACCCCTGGTTGAGCCCAATCTAACCGGCTGGGGTGGCCGAGTTGAGCCGCCTGTTCCTTTAATTTGCTCCGTTCCTCCCCGTTCCATAATTGGGCAACCGCATCCTCGCAAGCCAGGACCGCGTGGTTCTCTCGGGGGAGGAGGGCGCGCTTGGAAAAGGGGGGCTGACGCAGAAATTCTCCCTCCCTCCCATCTCAGGTCTCTCTCTCTCTCTTTCTCTTTTCCCCACCCCACCCCTCCGCTCCCCAAATCCACCCGCCAAAGCCTCGCCAAAGCCGCCGCGATGTCCTCGGAGAAAACAGGTGAAGAAAAGCGCCCTGGAAGGCATTGGAGTGGAGGGGAGTTTGGGCGGGGGGGAGAGAAAAAAAACACGCGGGGGAAGGGAATCGCGCGTGCGTGCGTGCGTGTGTGCCACGGAGGACCCTCCCCATCCCCCCCATCTCCACCACCCTCCAAACCCGGGGGGGGGAGGAGAAAACCAGCCGGAGCGCGCGGGGCTTAGCAAAATACCACGCGTGTTTTCCCACGCGAGGCCGGAGGTGCATTGGTGAGGGAGGGGAGGAGAGAGAGAGAGAGAGAGAGCATGCACCGGGAAGGGGGGGGGCGGCGGGTGCATTTTAAAAGGGTGCATTTTAAAGTGTGGTCGGGAAGAGGGCCCGCTGCTAATGCCCGGTAAGGGAAAGGGCTCTGCTCCCGGTCCGCAGACGGTCTGGGATGCAGCTACCGACCCTAAATCTAATATGTGTATATTTGTGTGTGTGTGTGTGCGCGGTTGCATCCTCTGCAAGGAAGTGCCGCACGTGGCGTGCAGGGATGTCACCCCAGGGAAAGCGGTTTGGGGTGGGTGGAGTGCAGAATATCGGCCGCCACTTCCCCCTTCCCCTCACCCGCCCCCCCCCCAAAAAGCGTCCTTAACCGGGATCTGCGAAATGGATAAGGCCCGCTCTTGCGACCTGCGGGGGTTTATTTACCTCACGTCGCTTTTGTCTCGCAAAGCGGCGGGAGATCAAAGGAGCCCAAAGGTGTGCTTGGAGGCGAGAAGTGGCAGCCTGAGGAGATGTTTGCGTGGATGTCATGGATACAAGGGGGCTGGCACATGTATTGTGTGCCCGTCCGTGGCACACACACACACACACAGAGAGAGATGCGACGTTGTGTGTGTGTGAGAGAGAGAGGTGAAACTCTGTGACAAAAAGAAAACAAACTCATGTTTTTACTACCTGGGTGGATCCCAAACTGTGACTCTTACCGTCCAGGTGAATGGGAGTGGTGCGGGGTTTAACTTGGGTTGTGCCTTGAAGGGTGTGAAATTGTGTGTGTGTGAAATTGTGCAGGTAGGGGAGAGCCACACAATGGGGATGATGTCATGATTAGGCAGAGACCTGGAGAAAAAACACACACACACACACACACACACAAACCCCGGAGCATTGGGTTTAAGATTTCATAGGAAATTGTCTACTTGATTGTCGTCCGTCCAGGTACCCAAATAATGCGGGAAGCAGACAAGGCTACATTTTTTTTTGGTGTGGGAAGCAGATGGCATTTGGCTGGGCCTGTGTGTGTGTGTGTGTGTGTGTGTGTGTGGAATTTGTGCAGGATTTGGGATTTTGAGCAAGTGGGCGCCGAGGTTGTCCTGGGTGCGTGTTGCGTTTTGGATGTTGTGAGCATGTGGACGCTGAAGGGGCTGGGGGGGGGAGCGAGGGGTTTGTGAAAGACATCTGGCAGCCTGGAAACATTTGTGGATAGTTGGCCCTGGGCGTTTGCAAACATGATAAATGAAAACATAGTTGGCGAATTCTCGGTTTAGTGCGTATGCAGGCTCAGACTGTATGGGTAAGGCATGATTTTGATATATTGTGAGAAGCTAGACAACGGGGGCTGAGTGAACAAGCCAATCTTGTTCAATGTTTGGCACACATATCTGGGTCCATGTGGGCGTTTGGGATGTGCAAATGGATGTGCACCTTAAGAAGGGAGTGAGGGAGAGGACCTTAGGTCAGCCTAAAGAATTGGGAATCCATGCATCTTAAGTGCCTTATGAGGAGATGTTGTTGAAGAGAGTGCAAAACCTGTAAATGTCGGGAAGAATCTTGCTGGATCAGGCTAAGACTTAGCTTAGTCCATATCTTGTTTTTCCTTGGGCAGAGGTTCCCACTTCCAGACTTGTCTTCCTGCAAGTTGATATTTGGAGGTATGCTCTCCCCAAGTCTGGATCTAATCACCCCAAATCTCCATCCTATAGACCAGAGGTTCCAAACTTTTTCTATACCCTGCACCCCTAAAACGCTTCTGATATATTCTCACACCTGTGCGGCCTGTTTTCAGCTGGGAGAGTGCTGCAGGAAGACTGGCTTGGACTGGGTTACAATTACCGTATTTTTTGGAGTATAAGATGCTCCGGACTATAAGATGCACGCACCTACCTTTTTTAGTGAGGAAAACAAGAAAAAGAAATCTGCCTGGCAGATTTCCCAGCAATTTTGCCTTGTTGCAGCAAACAGCCTGCTTTACTTACATTTTCATTTTCAGCATAGCTTGATAAGCACAAGAAGAAAAAAAAAATCTGCTCCCAGCAATTTACCTCCTTGCAGCAAGCAGCAGAGGCCTGTGCAAAACAGCTGGGGGCAAAAGAGCTGAAAGTCCGGAGGCCGATCCAATCAACTTGTGCTAATTAGGCTGTGCTGAAGCTGAAACCAGCTGTTTCTTCTTGCTGCTTGCTGCAAGGAGGTAAACTGCTGGGAGGCAGAGGCCAAGGGTGGGGGCCAGTAGGTGGGTGGGGTTACATTCGGTGTATAAGACACACCTAAATTTTCACCCACTTTTAGGGGGAGAAAAGATGCGTCTTATACTCCAAAAAATACGGTATGTGCATATAATTATACATATACACTGTAGTTTTGAAACTTCTAAACCCATGTTTTCGTACCCGCTGGAATATCGTCTTGCACCCCCAGGAGGTGTGAGCACCCCCGGTTGGGAACCCCTGCTATAGACCAATGTTTCTCAACCTTGGTAACTTTAAGATCTGTGGATTTCAAATTCCATAGGATAAGTTTTCTGACAGCTAGAACAATTAACCAGTGGAACGAATTGCCTCCAGAAGTTGGAGGCTTTTAAACTCCAAAAGCATTGGAGGCTTTTAAGAAAATATTGGATAGCCATTTGTCCAGAATAATATATGGTTTCCTACCATTTGTAGGGGGACGTGGTGGCTCAGTGGCTAAGACGCTGAGCTTGTCGATCAGAAAGGTTGGCAGTTCGGCGGTTCGAATCCCTAGCGCCGCATAACGGAGTGAGCTCCCCTTACTTGCCCCAGCTTCTGCCAACCTAGCAGTTTGAAAGCATGTAAAAATGCAAGTAGAAAAATAAGGACCACTTTTGATGGGAAGGTAACAGCGTTCCGTGTGCCTTCGGCGTTTAGTCATGCCGGCCATATGACCACGGAATTGTTATCAGACAGCACTGGCTCTTTGTCTTAGAAATGGAGATAAGCACCACCCCCTAGAGTCGGGAATGACTAGCACGTATGTGCGAGGGGAACCTTTACCTTTTAACATTTGTAGTACAGAGAGTTGGGCTAGAAGACTGGGCTAGATCCCTTCCAACTCTTGTTATTCTGTTAATTCCCCAGCCAGCTATGGAATGCTGGGAGTTGAAGTCCATGTGTCTTAAAATTGCCAAGGTTGAGAAATATTGCTGTAGGCCCTTGGTTGTCCCGTTATCCATGAATTTATCCAAGGTCTTTTTCAAAGAGATCCAATTTAAATGGCCACCATCAAGCCTTGTAATGATTGCCACAAGTTAATTATGTTCCGTGTGAAGATGTCCTGCTTCCTTTGGTCCCTCTTCTGAATCTCCTTCCAACCCTCTGCCTTTCCTGTTTTAAGAGACTGAAAACCTTCTCCAAACTAGAGGTGATTTTGTACATCTTGGCCAAGTTCTAGCCTTGGTCATCTTTCTTTCCCCAATCAAATTGTCCCATACATTCAAGATATTTTCTCATTAGAAGATATATTTCAACCCCCCCCCCAATAGTTTTGGTTGCCCTTTCCTGAACTTCTTCCAGCTCTGTTACATTCTTTTATTAAGGAAGTGACCAGTGGAGGGTTCCGCCCAGTTCCGCCGAGCCGGTAGTGGTGACGATATGACGTCACCGAACCGGTTCTCTTTGTTCGGGAGCTGCCCACCACCACATTATTCTTAACTTTTATTTGGCCCTGCCCCCAATCTATTCGCTGCCTCCCGAGCCCCAGCGGATCGGCTAGAAGGAAAAAAAAACTGTTTAAACTCTTGCCGCGGGGCTTCAAAGGGCCGCCCTACAGCTGATCAGTGTTAAAAGGCAGTGTGGTGGTAGACCGGTGCCTCCAAAAACAAATGAGTAGACCAGTGCCTCCCAAAACAAATAGGTGGACCGGTGCCTCAAAAAACAAATGAGTGGACCAGTGCCTGTTAGACCAGTGCCTCCAAAAACAAATAGGTAGACCGGTGCCTCCAAAAACAAATGAGTAGACCAGTGCCTCCAAAAATAAATGAGTAGACCAGTGCCTCTGAGACCGGTGCTTCCAAAAACAAATGGGTAGACTGGTACAGCTCTGCAAGCAGTTAAAAGCCTGGTAGACCAGTACCTCTGCTAAATCCTAAAGAATTGTCACATGACCATCAAACCACACCCACAAAATAAGCCACACCCACAGAACTGGTAGTAAAATAAATTAGAACCTACCCCTGGAAGTGACCCTATATTTGCATAACATAAGATTCACCTTATCGGTCAGATGGGTGGCATATAAATTTAATACATTATTTAGATAGGGGGGTTTGACATTATCACTGTGCTGTCCTCTGTGACTTCCAAGATTCTTTTCCTAGTTTATTATAGATCACACAGTGTGGATTAGGATTTAGGGGCCTATTTTCCTGAAACTAATTGGCAGTTGTCATTTGCTGGTCCATTCACTTAGTTTATAGATAATTTTTGCAATTGCTTGTGAGCTTTACTGCCCAAAATAGTTTAGTCTTGAAATTGTCAGAGGCAAGAAACTATGAGCCAAGATAGAGTTCAAAAACACGTCGAGTTTGTTCTGTGCAACCTGTTCACAAAAAATCTGATCTACCAATAGACTAGACTAGACTAGACTAGACTAGACTAGACTAGACTAGACTAGACTAGACTAGACGAATAGAATAGAATAGAATAGAATAGAATAGAATAGAATAGAATAGAATAGAATAGAATAGAATAGTTTATTGGCCAAGTGTGATTGGACATAGAAGGAATTTGTCTTGGTGCATATGCTCTCAGTCAATAGTCAATGCAAATTGGCGCCAGATAAGAGTCTATGGACTTCAAGGGGAGATGGACTTAGGTCTCGTTCAGGGGCATAGGGATGCTAGATTGATGATGTGTTTGACCCCGCTCTCTAGCTCAGCCTCTGTTCATCTCCTATAGAAATAGGTCTACTCACTAATCATCCACAGTGGTTGGAATGCAGTATTGCAGGCTGACTCTGCCCACTGCCAGCAGTTCAGTTCTCACTGATTCAAGGTTAACTCAGCCTTCCACTTTTCTTTTCAAATCTTTATGGTCAGTGCACAACATATGTACAATGAGATTGGTTGAGCTCCCTCAGTGCACCCCCCCTTCTGAAGACAGAAAATCCCTAACCCAATAAATCATATTAACAAAACACCCAGTCCTATTGCACCAGTGTGAACATGTTTACATGTTGCACCGGCCCTGCAAGTCCATCGTACTACGTAGTTATGATGTTATTTTGCATTCAGGAGTCTGACAGCCCATGGATAAAAACTGTTCTTCAGCCTCTTTGTGCGGCTGGCTATGCTTCTGTATCTCCTTCCCGATGGTAGGAGGTGACCAGGGTGGTCCCTGAGTCGTCCACTGCCAGCAGTTTGATTTTCACTGGCTCAAGGTTAACTCAGCCTTCCATCCTTCCAAGGTCAGTAAAACAAGACCCAGACTGTTGGGGGGGGGGCAATATGCTGACTCTATAAACCACTTAGAGAGGGCTGTAAAGCACTATGAAGCAGTACAAGTAGTCCTGGACTTACGACAGTTCGTTTAGTGACTGTTTGAAGTTACAACAGCGCTAAAAAAAGTGACTTATGACCATTTTTTCACATGTATGACCATTGCAGCATCCCCATTATCATATGATTTACATTCGGATGCTTGACAACCAGTTCACATTTATGATGGTTGTAATGTCCCGGGGTCATGTGATCACCTTTTGCAAACGTCCAACAAACAAAGTCAGCGGGGAAACCAGATTCATTTAACAATCGTGTGACTAATTTAACAACTGCAGTGATTCACTCTGCAACTTGTGGCAAGAAAAGTCGTGAAATAGGACAAAATTCACTTAACGTATTTTACACTTAGCAAGAGATTTTGGGCTCAATTGTGGTCGTAAGTTGAGGACTACCTGTATATAAGTCTAAGTGCTATTGCTATTGCTGAGTCAAGATGGATTTTGAATAATCACACGTGAAATTCAGGATATACACAAACAATACACTACTCTGCAACTCAACGTCCTTGAACTTCTACCCTGTTTCCCCCAAAATAAGACATTCCCTGATAATAAGCCCAATTGGGCTTTTGCGCGCATGGCAATAAGGCCAAGCACTTATTTCAGGGTTAAAAAAAACATAAGACAGGATCTTATTTTCGGGGAAACACGGTATCTCGTACATAAGGGTGACACTTGCACAACATCATAAAAAGATTTGAGTGTGTGTATCTGTAGCATTTTGAACTGTCCTTAGTATTTCTCATCATAGGATTAAATGTTTTGACACTTGAAAAAAACGGAAGCAATCCATGGTTAGCCATCACACTAAGAAGCTCCGGATGCATTTTCTAGAAGCCAGACATAGCATGCAAGAAACCTATTAAAAAGTTTGCAAGGCTGATCCATTAATGGAATCCTGTACCTTCCAAAGACATATTCAGAATCTCAGAGAATCAACTAGAGATCGTTTGTACTGAAGAGGAAGGAAAAGGGATCACATCATTAAATACAAAGGCCCAGTTTAGCAGTAGCCCTTAGACTGATATACCACTTCGTAGTGCTTTACAGCTCTCTCTGAGAGGTTTACAGAGTTAACCTATTGCTCCCCCAACAATCTGGGTCCTCATTTTACTGACCTCGGAAAGATGGAAGGCTGAGTCAACTTCGAGCCGGTTAGGATCAAACTCCTGTCAATGGACAGAGTTAGCCTGCAATACTGCATTCCAACCACTGCACCACTCCGGCTCTTTAGTTTGGTGTAGGGGTTAAAGCACAAGGCTAGAAACCATGACTTTTAGTCCTACCTTAGCCATCAAACTCTGTTGGGTAACTTTGGACCAATCATAAGGAGACTCTGAGTTCTAATCTTACCTTAGCCATAAAAGCAATTGAGTGACTTTGGTCCAGTCCTTCTCTCTCAGCCCAACTCAGCTCACAGGGTTGTTGTTATGCGGAAAAGCAGGCAGGAGGAGTATTGGGTATGTTCACTTGGGTTAGTTATAAAAAATAATAAATATGAGATGATTAGATAGATAGATAGATAGATAGATAGATAGATAGATAGATATTGATTGGTAGATGATGGATGGATGGATGGATGGATGGATGGATGATAGATATGGATGATAGATATGGATGATAGATAGATAGATAGAGATTGGTAGATGATAGATGGATGGATGGATAGATATGGAAGATAGATAGGTAGATAGATAGATAGATAGATAGATAGATAGATAGATAGATAGATAGAGATTGGTAGATGATAGATGGATGGATGGATAGATAGATATGGAAGATAGATAGGTAGATAGGTAGATAGATATTGATTGGTAGATGATGGATGGAAGAATGGATGGATGATAGATATGGATGATAGATATGGATGATAGATAGATAGATAGATAGATAGATAGATAGATAGATAGATAGATAGAGATTGGTAGATGATGGATGGATAGATATGGTAGATAGATAGATAGATAGATAGATAGATAGATAGATAGATAGATAGATATGGATGGATAGATAGATATGGATGGATAGATAGATAGATCGATAGATAGATAAATATTGATTGGCAGATGATGGATGGATGGATGATAGATATGGATGATAGATAGATAGATAGATAGATAGATAGATAGATAGATATGGATTGGTAGATGATAGATGGATGGATGGATAGATAGATATGGAAGATAGATAGATAGATAGATAGATAGATAGATAGATATGGATGGATAGATAGATAGATAGATATGGATTGGTAGATGATAGATGGATGGATGGATAGATAGATATGGATGATAGATATGGATTGGTAGATGATGGATGGATGGATGGATAGATATGGATGATAGATATGGATGATAGATGGATGGATAGATGGATGGATAGATAGATAGATGATAGATAGATGATAGATGGATGGATGGTTGAATAGATGGATGGTTGAATGGATGGATGGATGGGATATATAGATGTAGAGGATGGATGGATGAGATAGCTAGCTAGCTAGATAGGCCTAGTTAAGTAGCTTATTGAATACAAGAGATTTAAGGCCAAACTTATGATTCTGTTTAAATGGATGGGATATATAAAGAGCTTTACTTTTCTTGGATTGCGCCTTATAAACTATAACAGTTTTTCGCAGGGTAGCAGAGGAGAAATGAGAAAAGGGAGAGGATGGGAAACAACAGGGACCTCGTAAGTGTTGGCTCTGTATTGAGTCATCTTTCAATTATTTATCCACTGCATCATTTTAATACTTTTGAGATAAGACCAGTGGTGAAATCCAAATTTTTTTACTACCGGTTCTGTGGGTGTGGCTTGGTATGGCTTGGTGGGTGTGGCAGGGGAAGGATACTGCAAAATCTCCATTCCCTCCCCATTCCTGAGGGAAGGATATTGCAAAATCTCCATTCCCACCCCACTCTGGGGCCAGCCAGAGGTGGTATTTGCCGGTTCTCCGAACTACTCAAAATTTCCGCTACTGGTTCTCCAGAACCTGTCAGAACCTGCTGGATTTCACCCCTAAATAAGACCATTCTATTCTGGAACAGGTTTCCACAAAGGGACCTGTTTTAATCACTGGAATCCTTGTGGCTTTTGTATTTGCTCGATCTCACACAGACCCTCTTCCCCCTCCGCCACTATCACCAGTCTCCTTGTATTATATGTAACTTTTAAAAAAATGAGCTGATCCATTTACACGTCTCTTCCCCTTCCCTCCCCTCCCTTTCTCCTGCAGGACACTTTTCCTTTTCCTCTAGAAATAGAAAGCAGGCAGAATCAAATAGGATGACCTAAAAAAAAAAAAGTATCAAACTAGTTGACCAAAATGAATTCACTCTCTAGAGGGGTGTCCTATTTTGGCGAAAAAGGGGGTGCAACTGTCTTGGGAATGTGGGTTGCCATATAGCACCTCCTATGATCTGTGTGTATGAGAGAGAGAGAGAATATGAATTAGAAATGTGGTTTTTCTTTTCTCTAGTTACATCCCAGAAGCTTAATTTAGACGATGTGCGTTTGTTGTTTGCAGAAACTGGCAATGTAGAAGAGAGGGCTCCCCAGCGATGTTAATTTGTCCGTGCGATATTTATATATATCAAGCCTCCTATCGTTAATTAATATTTTAACACAAAATACAAAGTCTAGCTTGAGTTGAGCTCAGCTGCTGCTGATTTCATGGACGTGACCGTGTTGTGTTTGGGAAGCAGCGAGGGAATTCTCTGGCAGACATTGTTAATAGCAAGCGACAACGGATGGTATTATTTAGGATTAACCGTTCACTGAAAATTCAACTTAAATTTCGACATGAAGAGGGGGAAACAGTTGACCTGGAGATGACTGGAAGCAAACTGCATGTAATCCTCGATTTAAAACCACAGTGGAGCCTGAAATTTCTCTTGCTCAACAGACATTTTTTAAGTGAACTTTACCCCATTTTACGACTTTTGCTGTGACATAGTTATTAAGTGAATCGTTGCAGTTCTTAAGTTAGTTACAGGGTCGTTAAGTGAATCTGGCTTCCCAATGGACTTTTGCTTGTCAGAAGGTTGCAAAAGGAGATCCCATGACCCCGGGATACTGCCACCGTCATAAATATGTGTCAGTTGCCAAGCGTCTGAATTTTAATCACGTGATGATGGGGATACTGCCTTGGTCGTAAGTGTGAAAAACGGTCATAAATCGCTTTTTTCAGTGCCGTCGTAACTTTGGACAGTCACTAAATGAATTGTAATTGAGGACTACCTGTAGTGATATCTCTAGCACAAATGATGATTAACTGTCACAGAACTGGGATGGGTAGATGGGTCCTTATAGCCTGTAATAATGACTGAGGCAAAATACATGGTTTGACATAGCGTGCACTTTGTATGTTCAACCTATAAATTCCTCCCTTGATGTTTGAGATTTTGCAACTTACCTGGAGCTACACATGGGCATTCCTCGGCCCAGAAAGAATTCACAACCCATGAAAGTTTGAGTTTCTCAGTGCATTGATGAGAATAAATTTTCCATAGAATCTCTGCAGCTCAGGATTGAACTGTGGAAGTGTGCTCTGAGCTTGGTAGTTTCTTGCCAAGGTTTCATTACACAACTACAGTAAGTAACACCGTCAGTGCGAAGGACCACGGGGTTTGCTTCCTGCTTGTGTACAGTAGTTTGCCCTGCCAGCGTTGTTCCAGATGTGATTTCAGACAACTCGGCCATCAGTAGATACATAGAGATAAACCACATTTACACACCATTCAAAAGAGGCGATCAAAAGCTTAGAAGGAAACCGAAAGACCAAAACAAATCCTCTCCTGCAACTGATACCCAGATAAGCGAGGATTAACACCAGACAAACAATCAAGTCAAAAAAATACCCAAAACAAGGAACTACCAAGGAGAAAAATCACACCCCCACTTAAGTGAATCACTGTAGTTGTTCAGTTAGTAACGCGGTTGTTAAGTGAGTCTGGCTTCCCCATTGTGTGTCAGAAAGTTGCAAAAGTGGTCACATGACCCCGGGATACTACAACTCTCTTAAATACATGCCAGTTGCCAAAC
Source organism: Arizona elegans (assembly GCA_022577455.1). NCBI lineage: Eukaryota > Metazoa > Chordata > Lepidosauria > Squamata > Colubridae > Arizona > Arizona elegans. The sequence continues at coordinate 153,603,425 of JAKOOJ010000003.1, forward strand.
CGTTGTATTTTGATCATGTGACTATGGGGATACTGCGATGGTCGTAAGTGCGAGGTCTGGTCACAAATAACTTTTTTCAGTGCCATTGTAATTTCAAACGGTCGGTAAATGAATGGTTGTAAGTCGAGGACTACCTGAGGTAGGTTTTATCTACCTGTTTTGCTTGCATCTGCCCAGCATCTGGTGTGTCTTTTCATTTTCATCAGGCTGAAAAATGAGATTGAAATGGCTGCACAATAAGCCATGATAACTCCAGTTCCAGGTCATGAAAATGAAATGAAAATTCACCTGTGAGACAAATTGATCGCATTGATCTGAGGCAGGTCCTTCTATCACAGGAATGTGACAGGAAAGAGAGCTTTACGGTGGAAGATTACAAGCTCGCTTAGTCCAGCATTCAGAGGTCTGGCCTTTAAAAACAGCAAACTCCACTGTTGTGAGTTCCTTTATCTTTGTCATCTCTCCGTGACAGTATTAAATGCCCTGCTGCTTTGAAGCTGAAGGATTTGGCTTAGACACCATGGCCCATCGTTTATTATTACCCATCTGCAGCAAATATTGCCTTACATTGGAAGTAGTACAGTATGGGATTGGTTCCATGTTTCTGGGTGATTAATCACGCTATTTCCCTAAGGGCTGCCATAAGTGCAGAGAAGAGCAACTAAGACGATTAAAGGCCTGGAGACTAAAACATACAAAGAACCATTGCAGGATTTGGGTTTGGCTAGTCTAGAGAAAAGAAGGATCGGGGGGACATGATACAGTGTTCCAATATTTGAAAAAGGGGTTGCCACAAAGAAGAGGGGGTCGACTTATTTTCCAAAGCACCAGAAAGCAGCACAAGGAACAATGGATGGAAACTAATCAAGGAGAGAAGCAACCTGGAATTAAGGAGAAACTTACTAACAGTGAGGAAAATTAACCTGTGGAATAGCTTTACCTTCAGGGTGCTTCATCACTGGAGGTTTTTTAAGAAGAGACTGGACAATCACTTGTCTGAAATGGTATAAGGCAGAGATGGGTTTCAGCAGGCTCTGACTAGTTCTGGAGAACCGGTAGCGGATATTCTGAGTAGTTCGGAGAACCGGTAGTAAAAATGCTGACTGGACCCCGCCCCCATCTATTCTCTGCTTCCCAAGTCCCAGCTGATCAGGAGGAAGTAGAGATTTTGCAGTATCCTTCCCCTGGAGTGAGGAGGGAATGGAGATTTTACAGTACCCTTCCCCTGGAGTGGGTTGGGAGGGAATGGAGATTTTACAGTATCCTTCCCCTGGAGTGGGGAGGGAATGGAGATTTTACAGTATCCTCCTGCCATGCCCACCAAGCCACGCCCACCAAGTAATGCCACGCCCACAGAACCGGTAGTAAAAAAATTTGAAACCCACTACTGGTATAGGGTCTCCTGCTTGAGCAATGGGTTTTGTAGAAGACCTCCAAAGCCCCTTTCAGCTCTATTCTGATTGAGATTGAGTTGAGGTTCCTCAATCATTGTCACATCTCAGTAACAGTAATTTAATATTTTGCTGCATTAAAGCTGGAGGGTTTAGTGTAGTCATTATGGGACATCATTTATTATTGCCCATCTGCAACCCAACGTGGCCTCAAATATCGCCTTACATTGGAAATAGTACAGTACAAGTTACAACCATTTGCTTAATGGCTGAAAAAAAGTGACAACCATTTTCACACTTATGGTCATTGCAGCATGGCCATGGTCACATGATCAAAATTAAGATGCTTGGCAACTGACTCATATTTATGACAGTTAGAGTGTCCCGGAGATATGTGAACACCTTTTTGAGTCCTGCTGAAACGCAAAGTCAATGGGGAAGCCAGATTCACTTAACAATCATGTTACTAACTTAAAACAACTGCAGTGATTCACTTAACAACTGTGGCAAGAAAAACCATCAAATGGAGCAAAATTCACTTAACAGCTGTCTTGCTTAGCAACAGAAATTTGGGGCTCAATTTTGGTCGTAAGTTCAGGACTACTTGTATAGGATTGGTTCCGTGTTTTGGGTACTCAATCACACTATTGCCTCAAACCCAAACTTGGCCCAAACTCAACAATGACAGGTGACATTTTTTCCAAACTGGGTTTCATATCTATCTTGCCAAACTGAGGAATCTACTATCTGTATCTAGAATAGAATAATAGAATAGGAGTAGGGGTAGGAGTAGGAATAGAATGGAATTGAACAGAAAATAGAATGGAATGGAATGGAATGGAATAGAAAAGAATGAATAGAAAATAAAAAAGAATGAATAGAATAGAATAGAATAGAATAGAATAGAATAGAATAGAATAGAATAGAATAGAATAGAATAGAATAGTTGGAAGGGACCTTGGAGGTCTTATAGTCCAACCTCCTGCTCAGGCAGAAAACCCTATACCAGTGACAGTGAACTTTTTCGGCACCAAGTGCCCAAACCAGAACGTGTGTGCATGCACATGCGCTGGAGCGCTAGAAACCCAAAGACCAGCTGGCTGGCGTGTGTGTGCCTGTTTTTAGGCCGTTTTTGGCTGTTTTTCAGGCTGTTTTCAGGCTGTTTTTCGCGCCATTTCAGGCCATTTTTTGAGTTAAAAACAGCCCCAAAAATGGCTTGAAAACGGCCCAAAAATGGCCAGAAAACAGCCGTCAAAACAGCCAGAAAATGGCCCAAAAACAGCTTGAAAATGGCCCCAAAATTGGCCAGAAAACAGCCCAGAAAAATAACCTGAAAATGGCCCAAAAAACAGCCTGAAAACAACCCAAAAACAGCCTGAAAACGGCCTAGAATATGGCTCAAAAACAGCCTGAAAATGGCTCAAAAATGGCTGGAAAACAACCCAAAAAATAGCCTGAAAACGGCCCTCACAATGGCCCAGAAAATGGCTCAAAAGACAGTCTGAAAATGGCCCAAAAATGGCTGGAAAGCAACCCAAAAAACAGCCTGAAAATGGCCAGAAAATGGCCCAGAAAACAGCTTGGAAATGGCCCCCAAATTGGCCAAAAAACGGCCTGGAAAATGGCACCAAAACAGCCTGAAAACAACCCAAAAAACAGCCTGAAAACGGCCCAGAAAATGGCTGAAAAAAACAGCCTGAAAATGCCCCCCAAAATGGCTGGAAAACAGCCAGAAAATGGCCCAAGAAACATCCCGAATATGGCTGGAAAACAGCCCGGAGAGTGGCCTGAAAACAGCCTAGAAATGGCCCAGAAAACAGTCCAAAAACGGCCAGAAAACGGCCTTGGTTTTTTTTGCCGTTTTGGGCCATTTGGGGGGCCATTTTCAGGCCATTTTCCAGCACTGTGGTGCCCACAAAGACCAGCTGGCTAGCACGCATGCGTGCCAGAAACCAGAACAGCAGGTGGCGACGGAGTGCATACCCACAGAGAGGGCTCTGCGTGCCACCTCTGGCATGTGTGCCATAGATTCGCCATCACGGCCCTATACCTTATCAGACAAATGGTTGTCCAATCTCTTCTTAAAAACTTCCAGTGTTGGAGCATTTACAACTTCTGCAGGCAAGTTATTCCACTAATTCATTGTTCTCACCCTCAGGAAATTTCTTTTTAGTTCTAGGTTGCTTCTCTCCTCGATTAGTTTCCATCCATTTCTTTTTGTCCTGCCTTCAGGTGCTTTGTAGATAATAGGTTGACCTCCTCCTCTCTGTGGCAGCCCCTAAGATATTGGAATTACCATAGTTTCCATCACAACTCGGTGCAGTTGTAAAGTGAGTCCCCCCATGACCGGATTGAATTTTACAACTTTTTTTTTTTTTACTGTGGTTGTGTCTTGAATCACATGGCCATTAAACAAATCCAACTTCCCCAATTAAAGGTTTTTTTTGTCAGAAACTGGCTGACAAATGGTGATCATGTGACCGCAAAATGCTGCAGCCCGTCATAAATGCAAGCTGGTTGCCAAGCATCCAAATTGCAATCATGTGACCTTTAGGGATAGTGCAATGGTTGTAAGCATGAAAAGAGGTCATAAATCACTTTTCCTGAAGCTGTTAAAACTTTAAACCAGGGGTGTTAAACTCAAGGCCAGATCCGGCCCATGGGGTACTTAGATCTGGCCTGTGGGGCCACCCTGAAAACAGTGAAGGACTGGCCCACGGTGCTTCTGCCAGCAAAAACGGAGCTTGGAGGGCTGCATACAGCCCTCCCAAGCTCAGTTTTCCCTGGCAGAGGATTGCAGGAGGCCGTGGCAGCCAAAAACGGAACTCAGGAGCCTGTTATTGCTGGCAGAGCACTCAGGCCACCAGAGGCGCCCCCAACACAAGTGATGGTTATGCCTACCTTGGCCACGCCCCCCCGGAGGTCAAACACAACCCTGATGTGGCCCTCAATGAAATCGAGTTGGATGCCCCTGCTTTGAACCATTCTTAAACAGTGGTACATTGAGGACTCTGTATAAGCAACAGCGCCTCCTGGTGCACATTGCAAGCATAGCTTTTAATAAGTGTTATATAGGTAGTCATTGACTTACAACAGTTCACTTAGTGACCCTTCAAAGTTACTAGGGCACTGAAAAAAGTGACACTTATGACCTTTGTAGCATCCCCACGATCATGTGATCAAAATCAAGGCGCTTGGCAACTGGCTCATATTTACGACCGTTGCGGTCTCCCAAGGTTGTGTGTTCATCTTTTGCAACTTTTTGACAAGCAAAATCAACGGGGGGAAGCCCGAATCCCTTAACCACCGTGTTACTAATTTAAGAACTGCAGCGATTCACTTAGCAACGGTGACAAAAAAGGTTGTCAAATCTCTTCTTTAAAAAAACCCTGTCAAGTGCCTGGGAAATCAGCAGATTCAGGCAGTTCAAATGAGTATAAAGATTTATTGCAAGCTTAAGCTTTCTACAAGAATGTGGCCAACTAGCAGTCAAGGGAAATGCACGGGAGATAAGATAAGAAAGGCATTCAATATGAGCTGGATTTAGATCTCTTGTGGGTGCGCAGGGACTCGTGACTTATGGCTTGTTTGACCCCTCCCTCTGACTCCTACAAAACCTCCAGTGATGGAGCACCCACAATTTCTAAAGGCAATTCGTAAGTCCTCGAATGGTGACCATTCATTCAGCAATTTCTTTAAAAATTTAAAAACCCAATGGGTTTCTTTACCCATTGGTGGGTAAATGGTGGTGGGTTTCAACATTTTTTATTACTGGTTCTGTGGGTGTGGCTTGGTGGGTGTGGTAGGGGAAGGATACTGTAAAATCTCCATTCCCATCCCACTCCAGGGGAAGGATACTGCAAAATCCCCATTTCCTCCCAATCAGCTGGGAGGAAACTTGGGGGGCAGAGAATAGATGGGGGCGGGACCAGTAGTGAAATCTAAAATTTGTTATTACCGGTTCTGTGGGCGTGGCTTGGTGGGGGGGTAATGTGACTGTGTGAGCGTAGCCAATTTTTTTTTTTTTTTACTTTTAAAACCATTTTTTCTACAACCTCTTTGTGAAGAGGTTGTAAAAAAATGCTTTGAAAAGGCTCTGACGATCGCAGCTGAGTTGCCTGATCGGCAGAGGCTTTTTTTCTTTTAAATGCCTCTGACGAGCCAAGCTGAGTTGCCTGATCGGCAGAGGCTTTTTTTCTTTTAAAAGCCTTTGACGATCCCAGCTGAGCCGCACAATCATCAGAGGGTTTTTTTTTTTTACTTTTAAAAGGATTTTTTCGGCCAAAGAGGTTGTAGACAAAATGCTTTTAAAAGTAAAAAAAAAACCTCTGATGATTGTGTGGCTAAGCTGGGCATGGGGGCGGGGGGGCAGGGATTTTTGCTACCAGTTCTCCGAACCACTGGCTTCCATCGCTACCAGATCAGGCGATCCGGTGCGAACCGGGAGCATTTCACCCCTGGGTGGGACCAATCAGAGGTGTTATTTACCGGTTCTACGAACTACTCAGAATTTCCGCTACCAGTTCTCCAGAACTGGTCAGAACCTGCTGAAACCCACCTTTGCTATGGCCTGTCCTTGAATTTATGAAGATTGCAGAGTCCTTCCCAGTTATGTGATCAAAATTCGAGTGCTTGGCAACTAGCATATATTATGTTGAAGCATCCGGCGGTCACATTTGCAACCTTCCCAGGGCGTTTCCTACAAGCAAAGACAATGAGGAAAGACAGGTTTGCTTAAAGAGCTCATGATTCACTTAACAACTGTGGCAAAAAAAAGTTCGTAAAACTGAGCATAACTCAATGAATGCATTGCTTAGCAACCGAAGTTCCAATCCCAATTTGTGCTTGTAAGTCAAGGACTATCTGTATTTTAGAATAGCGATCCACATCCTTTCTGGCTTTGTGGACCGGGGGTGGGGGTGGGGGAAGGAAAGGAAATAGTTACGTGCGCGAAGCTCCATTTGCTCAATTGGTGGGCTCACATGCACGCCGCTTGCACAACTGGAACTTCGCGTGCACATTTTCCCGCTGTTCACACAAGTAGAGCGTACTCACTCACCCATTCTGCGGCCCAGTTCTGAATGGCCCATGGCCCGGGAATTGGAGATCCCTGTTTCAGAACACTGATTTCCAAATTTTAATTTAATCTGCCTGCTTGGTTGCAGTAAGAGAGAACTGTAAAGGAACAAATATGGATGAAGCCGAACGATGTTTTTGGCTCAGCAAGTTGGATTCATCCTGCATGAGGTGATGATAATAAACCTTTCCCAGGTTTATTACCATACCTAATACATTCGTTGCACAAAGTGAGTTTTGATAGAAGACGTCTCGTTATTTTCTTGGTTTTATGTTTTGTGTTTTTTTCTGGCTGGGTATCTCTCTGGCCTTGTCTGACCTCTGAAAGATTTTTTTCAAAAAATGTCTGATCAGCCTCTTACCCGTTTCCAGGAAGCTCTTAACAGGCCTATATGTGCTTTTTAAAGATTTTTTTTCTTCTGAGAATAGCAGAATAACAGCATTGGAAGGGACCTTGGAGGTCTTGTAGTCCAACCGTCTGCTCAGGCAGGAAACTGTATACCATTTCAGACAAATTAATTAATTAATTTATTTATTTATTTATTTATTTATTTATTTTTCGATTTATATACCGCCCTTTTCCGGAGACTCAGGGCGACTTACAATGCTTTTAAGCAATAGCCTTCATACTTTTGTATATACCTGCTTAGTAGGGCTTTCGCCCCCCCACTAAATGGTGTTCTTTTTTATACAAAGTCATCTTATTGCCCCCACAAACCGGGTCCTCATTTTACCTACCTCGGAAGGATTGAATGCTGAGTCAACCTTGAGCCTGGAGAGATTTGAACTCGCAGTAATTGCAGGCAGCCGATGCTACTTAACAGCACTTTAGTCTGCTGCACCACCAAGGCCCTTATCTTATCTCTTATCCAAATGTCCAATCTCTTTTTAAATACTTCCAGTGTTGGACCATTTACAACTTCTGGAGGCAAGTTGGTCCACTGATTAATTGTTCTAACAGTCATGAAATTTATCCTTAATTCTAGGTTGCTTCTCTCCTTGATCAGTTTCTATCCGTGGTTTCTTGTCCTGCCTTCAGGTGCTTTGGAGAATAGGTTGTAGGTCCCTCTTCTTTGTGGTAGCCCCTTAGATATTGGAACACTGCTGTCATGTTGACCCTAGTCCTTCTTTTAATTAAACTAGACATACTCAATTCCTGCAACCTTCGTATGTTTTATCCTCCAGTCCCCTAATCATCTTCAATGCTCTTCTCTGCACTCTTTTTAGAGTCTCAACATCTTTTTATAGTGTGATGACCAAAACTGGATGCAGTATTCCAAGTGTGGTCTTACCAAGGCTTTATAAAGTGGTATTAACACTTCACGTGATCTTGATTCTATCCCTCTGTTAATGCAGCCTAGAACTGTGTTGGTTTTTTGGCAGCTGTTGCACACTGCTGGCTCATGATTGTCCACTAGGACTTCAAGAGCCCTCTCACAGTTACTACTGTTGAGCAAGGTACCACATATACTATACCTGTGCACTTGGTTTTTCTTGCTTTAATGTAGAACAGGAAGACTTGCTGCTATTGCGCTCAGCCGAAAGGCAAAGAGAATCTGAAGGCACAATTAAGGTCTCCTGTTTGCAATGTTAAGCTGAATCCGATTAACCTTCTCATTAAGTAAAACTATGTAATGGCACTCTCAGGTATGCGGTTGCCCTCGCATCAATGGCATTGTTAGCTGGCAACTAAGCTGTGTTTGACACACAATGGCTTAAAGTGTTGAGCTGAGAATCGAAAAGGGGAAAGGAATGAATTAATTCAACACAGGCTGCGAATCCCGGGATTCATTGTCGGAATGGAAGGGAATAAAATTATCTTCTGCTTTATAAGAGGTGAAGTAAATGTAGGCAGGAGCTGACAAAAAGAAAAGGGGGGGGGGGTGGTGGAAATGCACAAAGCTACTTTCTATTGCCAGCAAAGCAACCCAGCATTCATTTCAGAACATGCCACCCACACCCAGTGCAGTGCCAACCTCTCTGCATTGATCGAGCACTTAAGAACTGATGCCTCAGTGCCCTTTTACTCATGAAATTTTGTTTTCCAGCAAGTGGATGTTTGGAGAAACGGGTATTTAGGAAAACCATTTTTGGCTCAGGAAGTGCCTCTCCTTTTGAGCCCCTTTGGGGTTTAGAAGTGGAAGGAACTTAACGTGAAGTATTCGATCAAACCGAAACCACCTGAAGTATTAATACTGCTTTATAAAGCCTTAGCAAGGCCACACCTGGAATGCAGCCTACAGTTTTGATCACCACATTACAAAAAAGAGGTTGAGGCTTTGGAGAAAGTACAGAGAATAGCAACCAAAATGATTACAGAAGATTAAAACATGAAGAACGGTTGCAGGATTTGGCTTTGGCTGGTTGAGAAAAGAAGGACTAGGGATGACATGATAGCAGTGTTCCAGTATTTGAGGGGCTGCCACAAAGAAGAGGGAGTCAACTTATTCTCCAAAGCACCAGAGGGCAGGACAAGAAACAATGGATGGAAACTAACCAAGAAGAGAAGCAATCTGAAATTAAGGAGAATATTCCTAACAGTGAGGACAATTAGCTAGTGGAACTGCTTGCCTCCAGAAGTTGTGGGTGCTTTATCACTGGAGGTTTTTGAGAAGAGACTGGACAGCCACTTGTCTGAAATGGTATAGTGTCTCCTGCTTGAGCAGGGGGTTGGACTAGATGACCTCCAAGGTCCTTTCGAGCTCTATTCTGAGTGATTGAACTCCACTGTGAAAACGGATTCCTGAGTTTTGCTCCTATTTCAATGACTAACAACCAGGGTCTAAAAAGCTCCTGTGGTCAGAAATTCACCTTGGTCCAGAGGAGAAGTTAGCTTGCACAGATTGTCCTCAACATAGGACCACAATTGTGCCTGAAATATCTGTTGTGAAGCGAGACAGTTGTTAAGTGAGTTTTTGCCCCATTTTATAAGGGACTAGAAGACCTCCAAGGTTCTTTTCAACTCTGTCATTCTGTTAGGACCTTTCTTGCCATGGTTTTTAAGCGAATCAATGCAGTTGTTAAGTTAGTAACAAGGTTGTTAAGTGAAACTTGGCTTCCCCATTGATGGTGATTGTCAGAAGGTCGCAAAAGGTGATCACATGACCCCGGGACACTACAACCCTCATAAATACATGCCAGTTACCCAGAATCTGATATTTGATCACATGACCACAGGGATGCGGCAACTGTCGTTGGGTGAGAAAAACGGTCAAAAGTCTCTTTTTCCAGTGCTGTTGCAATGTCAAACGGTCACTAAGTGAATGGTTGTAAGTCGAGGACTACTGGACCAGTGCACGAATATATTCATGGGGGCTGACAATTGCACACTGAATAACCATGAATCGGAGTATTGTTTTGGTTTGATTATTTTCAGTCATTTATGTCTTATTATTTTGGGGGCCTTCAAGTCAGTCTTCTTCTGCCGGCTGCCTGGATTAGTCCTTCCTGTTTTATTGGTAAGGTTTTTCAGAAGTGGTTGCAATTGTGGGGTACTTTGCTCAGTAGTAATAACTGTGAGGGGGATCTTGGAGTCCTAGTGGACAATCATTTAAATATGAGTCAGCAGTGTGCAGCAGCTACCAAAAAAGCCAATACAGTTCTAGGCTGCATTAATGGAGGGATAGAATCAAGATCACGTGAAGTGTTAATCCCACTTTATAATCCCTTGGTAAAGCCATACTTGGAATACTGCATCCAGTTTTGGTCGCCACGATGTAAAAAAGATGTTGAGACTCTAGAAAGAGTGCAGAGAAGAGCAACAAAGATGATTAGGGGACTGGAAGGATGGAATGGAAGGATTGTCTGCAAGGAATATTAAATCGTTGCATTCCCCATTATCCTGTCAGAGCTGAAGGAGCTTCTTGGATGAGAAGCGAAACGTCTTCAAAAGGAAAAACAAGGAAATCCAGTTGCCTCCTGAAAAAAGCAGCTTTACGATAATAGCAATGCAGGCCTACTAAATGGGTAAATATCCTTAGACATAAATCAGTGCTGTGGGAATTAGTTGTTCAGCAGAGTGACGGCACAAGGGGAAAAAAAACCGTCTCCGTGTCTAATTATTTTGGCATGCGGCATCCTGAGGGAAGGACTTGAAACAATTTTTGTCCAGGATGTGAGAGGGTATATACTGTAGATACTTTCTCAGCCTTTTTTCTCAGGAGTCTTCTGCAACAAGGAAGAAGGCAGGGGCAAAGCACTTCCAAAAAATCTTGCCAAGAAAATTGGGCAGTTTGGGTATGTCAAGAATCAGCCAAAAAGCCAACACCGTTCTAGGCTGCATAAACAGAGGGATAGAATCAAGATCTCGTGAAGTGTTAATCCCACTTTATAATCCCTTGGTAAGGCCACACTTGGAATACTGTATCCAATTTTGGTCACCACGATGTAAAAAAGATGTTGAGACTCTAGAAAGAGTGCAGAGAAGAGCAACAAAGATGATTAGGGAACTTGAGGCTGAAACATTTGAAGAACGGTTGCAGGAACTGGGTATATCTAGTTTAATTAAAAGAAGGACCAGGGGAGACATGATAGCAGTCTTCCAATATCTCAGGGGCTGCCACAAAGAAGAGGGAGTCAAACTATTCTCCAAAGCTCCTGAGGGTAGAACAAGAAGCAATGAGCGGAAATTAATCAAGGAGAGAAGCAATTTAGAACTAAGGAGAAATTTCCTGACAATTAGAACAATTAAATCTGTGGAACAACTTGCCTCCAGAAGTTGTGAATGCTCCAACACTGGAGGTTTTTAAGAAGATGTTGGATAACCATTTGTCTGAAATGGTACAGAGACATTTGTTAAGTGAGTCATATCGTCACTGCTACTGGCTCGGGAGAACCGGGCGAAACCGGGAGAAACCCACCACTGCCAGCAACTGCTTCCTGTTGGGGCCCTAAGAAGCCTGGGCGGGCAGGCAAGGAGTGGGTGGGAGGGGAGGGGCAAGTAGAGGCCGGCGAGGCATCCCTCCACATGAGTGACATTGAGTTGGCCATGCCACCCAGTCACATGACCACCTACCAACGCCCACCCAGCCGGTCATTAGGCAGATCATATTAGTGGTCTGCGGAATTTTTGGACCTCTGCTCCAAAGCATCTGCAGGCAAAACAGGAAGCAATGGATGGAAACTAATCAAAGAGAGAAGCAATCTAGAAGTAAGGACCAGTCAATCAATCAACCAATGGAATAGCTTGCCTTCTGAAGTTGTAGGTGCTCCATCACTGGAAGAGATTGGACAGCCATTTGCCTGAAATGTTATAAGATCTCCTACCTGAGCAGGGGGTTGGACTAGAGGACCTCTAAGGTATCTATAACCTACCTCAGCTCTGTAATTGTGTTTCCAGTGGTTTAAAGTGGATTAGAAGCTGGGTCGCCCAAACCAGTTCCTTCAGTATCACCCTATATTTAAATACAACTGTTTGTCTGAAATAATACAGGTAGTCCTCAACTTATGACCACAATTGAGCCCAAAATTTCTGTTGTTAAGGGAGACGTTTGGGTTTTGCCCCACTTTACAACTTTTCTTGCCACGTTTGTTAAGTGAATCGCCACAACTGGTAAGTTAGTAACCCGGTTGTTAAGTGAACCTGTCTTCCCTGTTGATTTTGCTGGCCAAAAGTTTGCAAAAGGGGATTGCAGGACCTTGGGACACAGTGACGGTCATAAGTATGAGTCAGTTGTCAGCGTCTGAATATTGATCACGGGATCATGGGGACGCTACTGTAGGAAGTTAGCTCCCACCCCTTTCCTGGAGGAATGAAATATTTTAGGAAATATTAAAAAGGCAGAATATTATATTTCCTGGATGAGAAATGGAGAAACATGTTTTAAAGACAAAGCAGCTTCCTACCTCCCCCCACCCCTTTGTTAATGGGTCAGAGGCAGAAACTCAATCCTTTGTCAAAGGGCCATTATCTGCAACACAATAGGACCCATCTAGGACAGAAACTCACCACATGCCACCTGGGAAGAGTACATCAGCTAGCAAGGCTAGCTAAGACCCCCACCCCCTGGGAGTCTGACAACCAATCAGGATACTCTTTCGGGGCCCCAGGAAGTTCAAAGCCAGGGAGAGCATAAAAACCCAGGGACTTGCTGTATCTTGCCCCTTTTTCTGTTCAGGAACTCAAACCATGTGATCCTGTCCACCATTAAACCATCTTTCCAAGCAGTCTCCATGTTTCCAGTGTCTTTTCCCCCACTTGAAGCTGAACCCAGAAGGATATTTCTTCCAACACTACGAAGGCCATAATTGTGAAACAACGGTCATAAGTCCCTTTTTTTCAAAGTTGCCATTGTAACTTTGAACAGTCACTAACTGAACTGTTGTAAGTCGAGGGTCTTCTGCCTGAGGAGGGGTTTTATTAGAATATCTCCAAGGTCCTTGTTGTCTTTCTTATTCTGTAAATCAAGATGGCAGCAATCAAATCTCTGATTCGGTTTTTCCTGTGTAGGAAAAGACATAGGAAAGGATAAGGAATTGAATCACATAATTGGGGATGCTGTGTTGACCAGAGGTGGGTTTCAGCAGGTTCTGACCAGTTCTGGAGAACCGGTAGCGGAAATCTTGAGTAGTTCGGAGAACCGGTAGTAAAAATTCTGACTGGCCCCGCCCCCATCTATTCTCTGCCTCCGGAATCCCAGCTGATCGGGAGGAAATGGGGATTTTGCAGTATCCTTCCCCTGGAGTGGGGAGGGAATGGAGATTTTACAGTATCCTTCCCTTGCCACACCCACCAAGCCATGCCACGCCCACCAAGCCACACCCACAGAAAAATTTTGAAAACCACCACTAGTGTTGCCCCACCCCCCAACACAGCTGAGTGAAGAAGCCGTGTACCCATTTCTTTGCACTGGCCTGCTTAATTCAGACCGAGAAAGAATGCTGTATTGGGGCCAGGCTGTGTAAAAGTGTGGGCCTTTTATCACAATTGAGCAATTGTCTTCTGGATTGCCATCAAAGGGCAGTGAGTGATGCATGGTGCCGGCGGTAACTGGTTGTGGCAGAATGGAGAAATACTGATTTACAGGAAGGTCGAAAGACTGAACAGTATTCTGTTTTATTAATTGGAGTAAAATGAAAGCAGACTTCTGAGTTCCTGCTCAGCCAAATTGGAGGTCCTTGACCTTTTCAAACTTCACCCAGGAGTTGTAGCCAGAGGTGGTATCCAGCCAGGCGAATCGGTAGTGGCGACCTGCGGGTGGGCACTCCCCGCCCCGCCACAATCCTGTCCTATATCACTGTGGTTTTGATGCCACACGCATGCGCAGACGACACGCACAAGTGAATTGCCGTGTTTTTTGATGTTGCACGCATGTGTGGACCGCGCGCACAAGCAAATTGCCGTGTTTTGTGACGCTACACGCATGTACGGATGCGTGCTCACGTTTCCGGTGCTGGGCGAACCGGTGAAACCCACCTCTGGTTGTAGGGCTGTAAAGCACTGTGAAGCGGTATATAAGTCTAAATTTGCTATAAATTTTATTGATTTTGTGTGGAGTGTGGCATCTACGTGGGTCATACAACCACTGGTATACAAATTTAACTTAAAAGAAGAGTCATATATAGGTGGACAATACAATACAGAAAATAATATATTCAATTAAGAGTAATAAAATCACCATAATATGGAGCCATAGAATTGCAATGGGTTAAAGGTCATAATTCGATATCTAAGGAAGCTAATCAACTGCTTCTGGTGTGGCGGCAGTGAGATCATCCCAGGTGGTTTGAAATATGCATAAATAAAAAGATATTAATCTACCTTTCCAACTCAGGTGCTATTTTGGCCAGGGGCACATTCAGGGGTGGGCTGCTGGGGGTTCGCAGGGGTTCAGGAGAACCTCTAACTAAGATTCTGTGCAGTTCGGAGAACCCTCAAATCCCAGTCCTGGCTGGCCCTGCCCACGCCACCCCTCCCAGAGTCTCCATGTGGCCCGTTTTGGATGCAGGTAAGTGAGGGCGCAGAAGAAGGCTTGGGGAGGGCGAAAAACGGGTCTTCTGGCCTCCAGAGGGCCTCTGGAGCCTGGGGAGGCCATTTTCACCCTCCCAGAGGCTCAAGGAAAGCCTCTAGAGCTGGGGGAGGGCAAAAATGCCTCCCTTCCCCGCTGTGGTGTAGGAGGCTGACATGGCCACGCCCATCCAGCAACCGGGCAGAGAACCCCATGCTAAATTTTTTGAAGCCCACCTCTGGGCACACTTGGCTAAGAACCTTACCATGATTTATGGCTAACAGCACCGGAACCGAGTCCATTCATCTGGTTGATGGTCATCTTTTCTTTCTTTTCATCTTTTTAAGTCTCAGAGTCTTGTCTAAAGAGCTGGGTCTTCACATCGTGTGTCTAAAATAGGATAATTTGAGCCTGGCGATTTGTCTCTCAAGTGAGAACTCTGGGTTGATTTATTCGATGAGCCATCGGTTTGTTTTCTTGGCCGGCCACAGTAGAACAGGATACTTTATTTGGCCAAGTGTGATTGGACACGCAAGGAATTTGTCTCTGGTGCATAAGCTTTCAATGTAGTACATACAAACAACACAGTGATATAATCATAAGATACCAATAGGAGAAGGTAGTCGGAAAGATAAGAAGGATAATAGCAATACGTCTGTAGAGATTCTCGGTCATCCAGGTCATGGTTGTCCTAAAGGTGCTTTTTTCAGGAGGCAACTGGACTTTCTGGTTTTTCCTTTTGAAGACATTTCGCTTCTCATCCAATAAGCTCCTTCAGCTCTGACAGGATAGTGGGGAATGGAAGGATTGTCTGCAAGGAATATTAAATCCTTCCATTCCCCAATATCCTGTCAGAGCTGAAGGAGCTTCTTGGATGAGAAGCGAAACGTCTTCAAAAGGAAAAACAAGGAAATCTAGTTGCCTCCTGAAAAAAGCACCTTTACAATAATAGCAATCAGGGTGGATTTGATTTAAATCACAATTTAAATCATGATTTAAATCACTAGTAAAAAGACTTGATTTAAATCAACTCGATTTAAATCATAATTTTTAAAGAGCAACTGTCATCTCTGCTGCTCCTTTGACCCACTGTTGACTCACCGATAGTCCCAGTGTTGCAGAATATACAGCCTCATGCTACATAACTAAGCTCCATTTCATGCTGAATAAACTAAATTATTTATGTATCTTAAATAGAAAACTATCTTACAATAGATTTTTACCCCAAAAGTTTTTTATTAAAATAAATTCGATAAAAATAAAAAAAATCCAATTTAAATAAAAAAATCCAATTTAAATAAAAAAAATCCGATTTAAATCAAAAAAATTTGATTTTTTTGATTTTTTTTAAAAAAACCATTGAATTTTATCCACCCTGATAGCAATGCAGGCCTACTAAATGGGTAAATACCCTTAGACATAAATCAGTGCTGTGGGAATTAGTTGTTCAGCAGAGTGACGGCACAAGGGGAAAAAAAACCGTCTCCGTGTCTAATTATTTTGGCATGCGGCATCCTGAGGGAAGGACTTGAAACAATTTTTGTCCAGGATGTGAGAGGGTATATACTGTAGATACTTTCTCAGCCTTTTTTCTCAGGAGTCTTCTGCAACAAGGAAGAAGGCAGGGGCAAAGCACTTCCAAAAAATCTTGCCAAGAAAATTGGGCAGTTTGGGTATGTCAAGAATCAGCCAAAAAGCCAACACAGTTCTAGGCTGCATAAACAGAGGGATAGAATCAAGATCTCGTGAAGTGTTAATACCACTTTATAATCCCTTGGTAAGGCCACACTTGGAATATTGCATTCACTTTTGGTCACCATGATGTAAAAAAAATGTAGAGACTCTAGAAAGAGTGCAGAGAAGAGCAACAAAGATGATTAGGGGACTGGTGGCTAAAACATATGAAGAACGGTTGTGGGAACTGGGTATGTCTAGTTTAATGAAAAAAAGGACTAGGGGGAGACATGAAAGCAGTGTTCCAATATCTCAGGGGCTGCCACAAAGAAGAGGGAATCAAGCTATTCTCCAAAGCTCCTGAGGGCAGGACAAGAAGTAATGGGTGGAAACTAATCAAGGAGAGAAGCAACTTACAACTAAGGAGACATTACTGATAGTTAGAACAATTAATCAGTGGAACAACTTGCCACCAGAAGTTGTAAATGCTCCAACCCTGGAAGTTTTTAATCAGAGATTAGATAACCATTTGTCAGAAGTGCTATAGGGTTTCCTGCCTAGGCAGGGGGTTGGACTAGAAGACCTCCAAGGTCCCTTCCCACTCTGTTATTCTATTATTTAAAAAAAAGACTGATTTGAAGGGAAGTGTAGGTGCATAGTATCGACTGAAGGAAGATAAACCATAACCACAAGTATTTCAGCTCATTGGTACCATGGAGAAGCTGCCTTTCAGCCATCTTGGATTGTGCGTTTTAGTGGGATGAGGGACATCCGTGTATTACATTAAGGGACCGTCTCCTCTCAAGCCAAGGCTGGGACATTGGTGTTTCAGCTCAATGCCTTTTGTTGTTGTTGACACTTTTATGCTTCATTTGCTCTCCAGAAATCAATTTGCTATGTTCAGACTTGAAGGGAAATAGTTTATGTAACCAAAATCACACCACATGCCTCCCCACTCAGAAATAATTCAATAGGGCTTCCTGGACCATGTGATTAACAGAGTCCACGCTAAGAGACACAAGGACAGTTTTTTTCCGAATGCCATCACCCTGCTTAACAACTAATTCCCATAACACTGTCAAATAATTCACTAAGACTGTATTACTTATTATTCTTCTCTTCCTTCCTAGTATCTATCTCTTCCCACTTATAACTATAACCATGTTGCTTGTATCTTTCAATTTATATTGTTTTTATTTGTTTCCTAGTACAATTTGATAGTTTATTAGTAACCTTGACTATCACTAAGTGTTGTAGCTTTTTATTCTTGATGAATGTATTTTATTCTTCCTATGTACACTGAGAGCTTATGCACCAAAGACAAAATTCCTTTGTTGTCCAATCACACTTGGCCAATAAAGAATTCTATTCTATTCTATTCTATTCTATTCTATTCTATTCTATTCTATTCTATTCTATTCTATTCTATTCTATTCTATTCTATTCCATTCCATTCCATTCCATTCCATTCGACTCCACTCCACTCCACTCCATTCCATTCTATTCTATTCTATTCATACAACAATTGTGCAATTAAAACAGATTAGCTACCTTATCATTCATATGTTGATCGCTTCTTAAAAAATAAGGATGTTTGGCTACTAAGTAATTTTTCAACCCTAACCCTAACCCCCACCTCCTTAGAATAAAATATTCTACAGAATATTATTGCTAACATTATGAGCCGAGGTGGCACAGTGGTTAGAATGCAGTACTGCAGGCTACTTCTGCTGACTGCCTGCAATTTGGCAGTTCGAATCTCACCAGGCTCAAGGTTGACTCAGCCTTCTATCCTTCTGAGGTCGGTAAAAAGAGGACCCAGATTGTTGGGGGCAATATGTTGGCTCTGTAAACTGCTTAGAGAGGGCTGTAAAAAGCACTGTATATAAGTCTAAGTGTTATTGCTATAATAACTGCAGTGATTCACTTAGCAAGTGTGGCAGGAAAGGTCGTAAAATGGAGCAAAATTCACTTAACAACAGTCTTGCTTAGCAACAGAAAGTTTGGGCTCAATTGTAAGTCGAGGACTAACCTGTGTTCTTGGTCACCCTCCTCTTTCCTGACCTGATCTATCTTGAAGGGCTGATATCAAATCCCATATAGGAGAAATCGGTGTTAATGCCACGTTCTTGTTTTATGCAGGCAAACTTTTTTCTAGTGGGGATTTCAGACTTATGAGAGAACCAGAAAGACTGAACATTCATTTCTCTGCAGTTGTTCAGAGTGACAGAATTAGGTCTTTTTGTTTCTGGACCGTTGGTCAGTCAGAAAGCAACACGGGGCGTTGGTGTCACGTTGCATTTCTCCTGACAAACTTTGAGGTTTGTTCCACCCTGATTAGATCTTGCTTTGGCAAAATAACCTAAACCGAGAAGAAAATGTGGGCTGAGCTAACCTTGGTACAGTTATCTGTCTCGGTTGTTGTTTTTAATCTGTATTTTGAACGCCGGAGCGGTGTAGCAGATTGCAAGCCGGCTGCGTAGTCTGCTGCTCATGTTCGGGAGTCGGGGAGTTAGGTTTTTAAAATATCTATTTTGAATGGGTACATTTGTGTTTTGGATGCAGAACAGATCAGGCAGGGAAACCGAGTGTTGATAGAACAGGAATAAATATAACCACATGGCTTTTCACCAAGTTTTCACCGGGTTTTCCTTTGCTGAGAGCTTTTTCCGCGCTAACGTGTAATTTTTGGTGGTTTCTTTTATCTTTACTCCTTTCTCTCTTTTTCCTCTCCCCCCCCACCTTTAGGACTTCCTGATTCCGCCCCACACACTTCTCCCCCACCTTACAACACCCCTTTGCAACCTCCCCCTCCGCCTTCCCAGGATGCCCCCATCCCGGGATACAGCGATTCCTCTGCTACGGTTGTGCATTCGGGAACAGCCACTTTGCCCCGTCTTGGAGGGGCTGCTACTCTCCCCAGGCCTCCCCCCACGTCAGCCACCCTCCCGCGCCCGCCCCGCCACCATTCTGCCACCCTCCCCCGCCTCCCCCCTGACCCCTACATGCAGGAAACTCAATTCAATGGAGCTGCCCAGGGCTACGTAGTCCAGACGCATCCGCCTGTTGGGACCCTTCCCATCGGAGGCTACATGCACCCAGGGTATCCGGTTCAGCTGCAGCCTTGTACGGCGTATGTGCCGGTCTACCCTGTAGGGGCGGTGAGTATTTATGCTCAGTTGGGTAACCGGAGAAGTTCTTGGGGTTGTATTAGTTTGGGACTTTCTTATAGGTAGTCCTTGACTTACAATAGTTCATTTAGTTACAACGGCACTGAAAAAAGTGACTTATGACCATTTTTCATACTGATGATGTTTGCATCATCCCTACGATGAACATCATCATCTTCATTTAACAACCCCATAAATCCCTGGCGGGGTGGAGTCTGGGCAACTGAATGGAGCTAGCAGAGTGTTTTTTAATGGCCGGATGCCCTTCCTGTTGCCTGTGTGGAATTTTGTTCAGTAGACATAACCTCATTGTGTCCAGAGAGAGAAACATCTGCCTCTACCTAGGATTGAACTCACAGCCTCATGACTGTGAGGCGAGAGCTCCACCTTTAGGCCACTGCACCACTCATCATCCCTGTGATCATAAGATCAGAATTCAGATGCTTGGCAACTGGTTTGTACTTATGACCGTTGCTGTGTCTCAAGGTCACGTGGTCCCGTTTTGTGACCTTCGGACAAGCAAAGTCAATGGGGAAGCCAGATTCACTTAACAAGCGTATCACTTACTTAATAATTGCAATGGTTTATTTAACAACGGTGGCAAGAAAGGTTGTAAAATGGGACAAAACCCATTTAACAAATGTCTTAGTTAGCAACGGAAATTTTGGGCTCAATTGTGGTCGTAGGTCGAGGACTACCTGTATTAGTTTGGGACTTTCTTACACTCCTTAAGACCACAATTGGGATTAGAATTTCCATTGCTAAGGAAGGTGATTGTTAAGCGAGTCGTGTCTGGTTTTATAATCGTTAAGCAAATCACTGCAGTTGTTAAGTGAATCATGTGGTCATTAAGCGAATCTGGCTTCCCACATTGATTTTGCTTGTCAGGAGCCAATTCAGAAGATCACAAATGGCAGTCATGTGTCCCAGGGACACCACAGTGGTTGTAAATACAGGTAGTCCTTGACTTACGACCACAGTGGAGCCCCAAGTTTCTGTTGCTAAATGAGACATTTGTTAAGTGAGTCTTGTTCCGTTTTACGACTTTTCCTGCCATGGTTGTTAAGTGAATCGCTGCAGTTCTTAACTTAGTAACACGTTTGTTGAGTGAATCCGGCTTCCCCATTGACTTTGCTTGTCCGAAAGTCACAAAAGGGGATTAGGTGACACTGCAATTGTCATAAATATTAATTGGTTGTAAGGGTGAAAAATGGTCTCAAGTCTCTGTTTTTTCAGAGCTGTTGTAATTTCAAACGGTCACTAAACGAACTGTCGTATGTTGAGGACTACCTGTACTTGCAGTTGGCAAGTCCCTGAATTTTGATTATATGACCCCGGAGATGCTGCAATGGTTGTAAATGTGGGGACTGGTTGTAAGTGAGCTTTTTTTAATGCCTTTGTAAAGTCATTAAATGAATCGTTTCAAGTCGAGGACTGTCTCCTTATCCTGTAGATACGAGTTAATGCAGAAATAACAAGAACCATGATTCCTTGAGGTATCACTCTGGTGATTGTATGCTCTTTATTATGAAGGACAGGGAGAAAGGAAAGGGAAGAACCATACAAATTAAAAGTGACAGGGGGAAAAAAATGCAACAAACACATTTATAAGAAAGATGACCTATAAAGTTCTTTTATGCCACAGAAAATAACCGTACAGCAACCTCTCTCTAAATTTAAATAACTAATAAACTTAAAATCCTAACAATCAGCACCCTAAAATGCCAATATTCCTAAAACATTATTCTCTTAACTTTAATCTGGTATTAAATCATTAAATACAAATAACCTTATGTTTTAAAAAGCTATAATATTTCTCTAATCCAATCCAAACTAATCTTCACATTCCAAAGTCAAAAGTTGATTTTTCTTCTTATGGTCTAAGACAGGGGTCTCCAAACTTGGTAACTTGAAGACTTGTGGACTTCAACTCCCAGAATTCTCCATGCTGGCTGGGGAATTCTGGGAGTTGAAGTCCCCCAGGCTTAAAGTTACCAAGGTTGGAGACCCCTGGTCTATGAAATCAAACCATGGTCTTCACATCTCAAGAAATTTAGTTCAATTATTGTCTCTAAACCAAGCAGTCAGTTTTTCTATCTCGGCTAGCTTCATTAGTTTCAAAATCCATTCTTCCACTGGGAATATGTGCCTTCCGCCGTGCCCTTAAAACCTTCCTTTTCCAACAAACCTGGCTGGCCTAATTCTTTTTAAGTGTTTTTAATTGTTTTGTTTATCGTTTTAATTAATGGGGCCAAATTTATATATATATTTTAACTGTATTTTAATATTTGTATTTGATGTTTTTACTTGGCTGTTCACCGCCCTGAGTCCTCAGGGAGAATGGCGGTATACAAATTCAAAATAAAATAAAATAAATAAATAAATAAATAAATATGATGTTTTTTATTCTTGGCTGTTCACCGCCTTGAGTCCAGTGGGAGAAGGGTGGTATAAAAATCTAAAATAAATAATCTAATAAAATAAATAAATAAATAAATAAAATATAGAATAAACAGAATTGGAAGGTACCTTGGAGGTCTTCTAGTCCAACCCCCTGCTGAAGCAGGAAAACATCTACCATTTCAGACAAATGGTTGTCCAATCTCTTCTTAAAAACTTCCAGTGTTGGAGCATTCACAACTTCTGGAGGCAAGTCGTTCCACTGATTAATTGTTCTAACTTTTCAGAAAATTTCTCCTTTGGAATTTTTCCTTAATTCTAGGTTGGTCCTCTCTTTGATTAGTTTCCACTTTGTCTTCTTTCCATTTTTGGGCATCTTAACAACACAAAGCAATATGATTTTTATATTTTGCAGCAGTTTGATTAGGAAAGGACAAACTTCCTCTAAAATACAGCAAACGGTGTTTTAGAGAAATCGCCTGACCCTCTTACTAACTTTAGCTTAAAGGAACCATAATTTGTCCTTTTATGCCAAGCCATTGTTTCTTTCAACCGTCTTCCTTGTGCTATAATTAAAAGTGACTTGTTTGATGCACAACATTAAACCCTAAGCTAACGTTTCCTTTAGAAACCCCTGCGGCTGGAGGCAGGCATCCTGCTAAGTCAAACAGCCTGTGTGCAAAATGTGAATCCATTTATTTTTGTTTAAAAAGAAAGAAAGAAAAAAGGACGCAGCTAAAACATGTGGACATTGGCAGTGTGTAGGCTGGGGTTTGCTTGGGAGCACAAATCCAGCTTTTCATCCCCTCCTCTAGGTGCAGTTTAGGAGAAGGGCATCTGAGCATCCATCTACTCTAATAAGAACAAAACCATGTTAATCTCGTTTATGCGGCTAGAGGCCTTTGTAACGCTCCTGACACATATTAATTATGTGCTCTTTGGAGGTGGTGTTTTGTCTTTTTTGTATGCAGGGCAAACAAGCTTCCTTAAAAGAACAGCTAATTTGTCTTTTTTATCAGGCCCACAGTCAGAAATGGGGGGAGGGAGGGAGGGGTGGGGGAGCCATGGAGGTCTTGCTAGACAGCCAGAGAATAAATGCAGGCAGCTGGATTGTACTGGAAAGTTGATGGGACAATTTGTACTACTAAAATGCCACTCATTGCTTGCCTTTCATTGACCAGAATTTTAGAAGGCGAGGGAGCATCTCCCCATTAGCAGCAAAGTACCACTTGATTTCTTCTTCCGCTATCCTAGAATAGAATAGAATAGAATAGAATAGAATAGAATAGAATAGAATAGTAGATGGAATGGAATGGAATGGAATAGGAATAGGAATAGGAATAGGAATAGGAATAGGAATAGGAACAGGAACAGGAATAGGAATAGTCCAACCCCCTGCATAGGCAGGAAACCCTGTACCATTTCAGACAAATGGTTATCCAATTTCTTCTTAAAAACTTCCAGTGTGGGAGCATTCACAACTTCTGGAGGCAAGTTGTTGCACTGATTAATTGTTTTCACTGTCAGAAAATTTCTCCTTAGTTCTAGGTTGCTTCTCTCCTTGATTCATTTCCATCCATTCTTCCCCCTTTTTTTTGTTTCATCCATTGTTTGTAAAAACTCTAGGAGTTTTTCCTTCTTCTCTTTTATTCCTTTGGAATTTTTCTTTCTTCACTCTGGTCTTCCATCCAGTTTCTCCCTCACAGCCATTGTCCTAGCTATGAACTTCACATTTTGCTAGGTCATTCAGAGGCCAAGATTGAAGAGTTGAGCCGATATATTTCATAGTATTTGTTTTCTAATATCCTTCCCCACCTTAAGAGATATCAGAATTGGAAGCTGCAGATCTTTTACCTGCAGAATCTACCACTGAGCTATTTTGGCTGTGTGTGTGCAAACTCTTAAGATTGCAGCACTCCACCTGCAGCTTCAAGTGGTACATTCCATAAAGTATTCTTCTTACTTGATAGTGCTGAAAATTGTTTTCCTTGGTATTAAGTGTGAATGAATGAATGAATGATGGTTTCTTCAGCTTTTCGATTGTTGTTTCCAGCCCTACTCTCAGGCCAACCCACCTCCACCACCAGCTCTCTCCCCAACACAAATGACGCCTGGCATCGCCATCTTGGAACCCCGGCGCCCACCACACGATTACCTTCCCATCGCTGTCCTCACCACCATCTGCTGCTTTTGGCCCACAGGCATCATTGCTATCATCAAGGCTGTGCAGGTGAGTGGTGTATGCCTCAATCCAGCAGGTGGGGTACAGGAGATGGGTTTCCGAGTGCAGCAACTGTATTTATTCGTCAGGATGGGCATTCAAGGCTGTTTGCTTTTCAGGAAGAGCACTGTCTAGGACAGGGGTGTCAAACTTGCGGCCCACGGTCCGGATGTGTCACGTGCTGCCCCCCCCCGTCCAATTTAGTGAAGGGGAAAAAAAATCACGATACATCATGTGATGCCGCCATGATGCCGCGAGTTTGACACCTGTGGTCTAGGATATCAGAGGGAGTGTAATAGGGATTCTGGAAGCTATATCTTTTTTTGTTTTTGATAGTTGGTCTTGTTGGATGAGTATCCAACAAACCAGGACGTGTGAGCAATGGGCAAGTGCACACACATGCAAAGCTCCACTCGTGTGAGCGGAGGGCACTTGTCCTCTTTTAAGTCATCAGTAGAGAGGACACAAGTACTTTTAAGTCAATCCCATAAATTGTTTATGTGATCATCTTAAAACACTTGATTTTGTGGTTTGTTTTGGTGGCCCAGTCTTGAAGGTTCTAGGTGACTAAAAAAAGAGGAATGGAAACCAGCTACTGTATGACCCTAATCAGGTTTCTCACTGCTGCTTTACAGAAATGTCCTACATTGCAAACATCTGGATTGCTGTTTTTTTCAACCTTAGTCACATTATAATGCATGGACTTCAACTCCCAGAATTCCTCAGCCCAGC
The DNA here is from genome assembly GCA_022577455.1 of Arizona elegans. NCBI lineage: Eukaryota > Metazoa > Chordata > Lepidosauria > Squamata > Colubridae > Arizona > Arizona elegans. The sequence continues at coordinate 153,628,035 of JAKOOJ010000003.1, forward strand.
ATACTGACTAGGGAATTCTGGGAGTTGATGACCAGGCATCATAATGTGGCTAAGGGTTGAGAATCACTGATCTGGACTGAGGCTTTGGTGCCGTAGCTGCCTGTGATGATGGTGTAGTGAGCAGGACTACAACCTAAATAATACTGTACTGCAGCTATACTGGGATCCAAGCATCTTTGTTGCCAAGCCACCTATAAAGTACCAAAGCAATTGAGGAAATCCTTCTGGAGTAGGGAGCCCCCTTTCCAGATCTAGAAACGTCACGAGATGGAAAGAATCTACAGCACAGAAAAGGAAATGGATTGAACATATGCCGCGTGCACTCCCTGTTCACGTCTGGCTGGCAATCCTCACCTCCCACACATGTACAGTACTGTACACATTTGGTAGAGCCAAGCGGCTTCATTCTGAAAATAATCCAGGGCTTTGAGGAGCCAGGCAACCATTTTGTCACAGTCGAAGGCCACAATGTGCCCGCCTCCATCTGAAGTGTCGCATTCACCTCTTTGTTTGTCTGCTCAAAGGATGAGTTAACATGTCAAACCGGCGCTTGACAGCCGCCAAGAACACTTACTCAGAGGACATGGAGAAGCCATGTGAAAAGATGGTAATGCTAAAAAAATACATTTGAGTATCAGATGAAAAGAAAAATGATTTCAAAGGGCATCAGCAAATGAAAGACTGGCTTAGGCTGCCCTCTTAAACATGCAGTCCTTAATACAGGTAGTCCTTGATTTACGACTACAATTGAGCCCAAAATTTCTGCTGTTAAGTGAGACAAAAGTTGTTACATGAATTTTGCCTCGTTTTGCGACCTTTCTTGCCAGTTGTTAAGTGAATCACTGCAGCGGTTAACTTAGTAATAGCAATAGCACTTAGACTTATATACACCGCTTTACAGTGCTTTAAAGCCCTCTCTAAGCGGTTTACAGAGTCAGCATATTGCCCCCAACAATGGTTGTTAAGTGAATCTGGCTTCTCCATTGAATTTGCTTGTCAGAACGTTGCAAAAGCGGATCAAATGTCCCTGGGACGTGGCAACTGTCATAAATACGAATCCAGTTGCCAAGTGTCTGAATTTTGATCACATGACCATGGGGATGCCGCAAAGGTCGTAAGTGCGGCAAAACGGTCATAAGTCACTTTTTTCAGTGCCATTGTAACTTCGAACGGTCACTAAATGAGCTGCTGTAAGTCGAGGACTACCTGTAGCTACTCGTCAATTGAACACCACAAACTTTGATTCTCATAACAAAGGCATAGAACTGAGGCCTTAGGAGAAAGTCCAGGGCTGCCCATATGCCAACTGGACACTTTCATACAACTGTGTGAGGAAGTGGTGAAGGCCTAAGATTGGGAAGTCACAGTTTCTAGTTCATCTTTGATGTTAACTGGGGATTTTTAGGCAGTTCCTTTCTCCCAGACCTGGAGCTGAAAAAGATGAAGGTGCTAGATTAGAAACGGGGAGAGCCAGTGGTGAAATCTAAAATTTGTTACTACCGGTTCTGTGGGCGTGGCTTGGTGTGTGTGTGTGTGGGGGGGTAATGTGACTGGGTGGGCATGGCCAATTATTTTTTTAAAACTTTTAAAACCATTTTTTCTACAACCTCTTCGGCGAAAAAAAATGTAAAAAAATGCTTTCAAAAGACTGACGATCCAAGCCGAGTTGCCTGATCAGCAGAGGCTTTTTTTAAAAAGCCTCTGATGATCAGGCAACTCGGCTTGGATCGTCAGAGGCATTTAATAGAAAAAAAGGGTTTTTTTCTTTTAAAAGCCTTTGATGATCCCAGCTGAGCCGTGCGATCATCAGAGGCTTTTTTTTTTTACTTTTAAAAGCATTTTTTCGGCCGAAGAGGTTGTAGAAAAAATGCTTTTAAAAGTAAAAAAAAAAGCCTCTGATGATTGTGCGGCTCAGCTGGGCATGGTGGGGGGGGGGGCAGGGATTTTTGCTACCAGTTCTCCGAACCACCCACCTCCATCGCTACCGGATTGGGTGATCTGGTCCGAACCGGGAGTATTTCACCCCTAGGGAGAGCCATCAAAATTCCCTGAGCAGCTTTGGGCCAGTCCCTCCTCATCCCCAGTAATCAAGGTATTAGTGCTGGAGTAGGGAAACCCAAGTTCTGGTCCTTCTCTTTCAGCTGAACTTATTTTACAACTTATTTTTCAATCTTGTCAGCATGAAGATGTATGGACTTCAATTCCCAGAATCTTCCAAGCCATCATGCCAGCTGGGGAATTCTGGGAGTTGAAGTCACACAGCTTTTAAGTCACCATGGCTGAGAAAGATTGCTTTACAAGTTTGCGGTAGGAAAAAAAAATAGGAGGGAGGGTTATGCACAGGTAGTCCTCAAATTATGACAGTTCATTTAGCGACCGTTCAAAGTTACAACATCGCTGAAAAAAAGTGACATCACTGAAAAGGGAAGACCATTTTTCACATTTAACGACAGTTGCAGCACCATGTGATCAGAATTTGGATGCTTGGCAACAGACTCATATTTATGACGGTTGCAGTGTCCCAGAGTCACCTGATCCCCTTTGGCGAACTTCTGACAAGCAAAGTCAACGGGGAAGCCAGGTCCATTTAAGAACTGTATACTACATTAACAGCTGCAGTGATTCACTTGACTGTGGCAAGAAAGGTCATAAAATGGGGCAAAATTCACTTAACAGCTGTCTCGCTTAGCAATATAAATGTAGGGCTCAATTGTGGCCATAAATTGAGGACTACCTGTATGCTGCTAAAATGAAGAAAAGAGGAACATATATCCAGTAGATAAACAGTCAGGAAACTGTCCTCTTCCCTCACAAGCTTCCTCACAAGGAAAACTAAAATGGCAGCAAGAATTTCCAGAGTAGACAATTCATTCATGTGATTAAGTGAGATTAATACACCAGTTTGCTCTAGTGCTTAAGGCACCAGGCTAGAACTGGGAGATTGCGAGTTCTAGTCCTGTTTTAGACATTGAAAGCCAACTGGGTGACTTTGGGCCCTGTCATCCTCTCCCAGCCCAACCCACCTCATAGATTTTTTTTTTATTGTGGAGAAAAAATAGGAGGAGGAAGGCGTATTAGGTATGTCTGCTGCCTTGAGTTATTTATAAAAATAATCAATAAAATAGATAAAAATTAATTTGTATAAGAGGGGAGTCTCACACTTAGAGGAAGGTACAGAAGAGCATATTCCTCTCACTGCAGTCTATAAATGATTCTTCATCTCTTACACTTTAGCTTTTTTTATTTGTTGAAGAGTGTGTGTTAAGATACAGTTAACAGGGAGGCGTGTATTGTGCCATGTGCCCAATGTGCTTTGCAGCTGCTGCGCCTGTGTTCTCCTCCTGTTCCCACGCTCTTTGTTCTCTCCGTCAGGTGCGGACTGCAGTTGCCCGCGGCGACATCGTATCGGCTGAAATTGCCTCTCGGGAGGCCCGCAACTTCTCCTTCATCAGCCTGGCGGTGGGCATCGCCGCCATGGTCCTGTGCACCATCCTTACAGTGGTGATCATCATTGCCGCTCAGCACCATGACAACGACTGGGACCCCTAGCGACCAATCGCCTCACTTCGGCCTACTCCTGCACCCTGACAACTGGTCACAACAGCCCTGGCAACAGCCACCCCCGGGGATGGTCCTTGGCAACCGCCTCCCCTCCTTCTCCCCTGTCTTCGCCCTTGCCGACGACACTCGGAATGCTTGGCAACCCTTCTCCGCCCACTCTCCGCCCACTCCCATCATCCTTGGCTGTTGTTGGCCTTGCTAGCTGTACCGACTCAGCAAAATGACTTCCAGGTGACGCCATTCAGACGTGCTCCATAAGCTAAGGCTCCTAGCAAAATTGCTTGTCCTCCGCCCGTTCCTTTCCCAGAATACGTTGCTTGCTTCTTTCCTTCCTGAGGAGTAGGCTCCGCCTTCTGTGACCAAGACATAACCATCTTCCTCCCGCTGTGTTTGCATGCCTAGTGCTGCCCTTGTATGGACTAGGGCGCCAGCGCAGTCTTGATTAAAGCCCTGTCTCTCTGCCCCCATCATTCTTTCCATCGGCTGCTTCCCTTTCTCCATTTTTTGCAATAGCTAGAGGCACCCAGTATTTGGAGAGCCCAATCGGCTGTCCCACCGTTTTATCCGAGGCGAGAAAGGAACCGTTGCTTTCAAGCCGAGTGAAACAAATCACCATCTGTAATTAGGAAGGCATATATTTTCATACGCTTTTTGGCGATGTTGCATTCGGTAAGCATGCAAAGTATAATCCACAGCCTGTTTTTTGTTTTTAAGTTCTATTTTGCAGGGCTTAAGCATCGTTCTTTTGATACCTTTCATTTCGCACCACCGTTCTAACATTTCTTCCTTGGAGAAGACTGTGCAAGATTTTTTTTTTTTAAACTCTGTACTAAGTTCGATTTCTTCCCATCTGGTTCTACGCTCTGCAATTCACATTTTACGTTATCCTCACCATTTTCTTAACAGCGGGGCTTAGAGAGTTTCAGTGATTTTTACTCTAGCCAGCCAACTCTTTTTGTTACTGGCTGATATCCAGGGTCAATTAGGCAAGGCACATTACAGTAAACTTCCAACCATGAAAGATAGATAGATAGATAAAGGGGCATAATAAGAACTGCTAGAACAATTCTTTGACAGTATCAATACTTCGATAGCAGCCAGGCACAATAGTGTCAGAAAACATCGCAAGATCTAGCCGATCGAGAAGACAGAAGGGGCGAGGAAGACATGAAAAGTAACTGGAGGAGGAAAGTGGCAGCAAAAGATCCAACTGTCCGTCAGTGGGGGAGGGGTCCAATTCCAGGACCAGGTAATGTCTAACCTAGAGGAAAATCCAGAGAAGGGTTCCAGAGAAGATGCTTTTATAGCATCATTTGCTAAATAAAAGAGTAAATTCTACTCTGAATGTGGTGGTGAGACAATAGGATGGACTACACCCCTACGGATCAAAAAAAGTGGGAATAATATATTTTTTGTTCCCCGGCTTTTAAATATTAACCAGCAAGTAGCGCCAAGGTAGCACATTAGACAACCAGATTTAGACAAAGTTTAAACCCTTATTTGGCTTACCACACTTACTTGTCTGATCATTTATCACCCTAACCTACCTCAGGCTTACTTTAAAAAAAAATATGATCCACAGAACAGCCTAATACAGATAGTCCTCAACTTATGACTTACAAAAAAAAGTTCATAAAATTGAGTTGGTCGTGTGACTGATCTGCTTTATGGCCATGATGAGTAGGGTCCATTACGGTCATAACTTGAGGACTCCTTGTAGCAAGCCAAGAGAAGGGGCGAGCTATTCCGGCTATTGCTACTAACTAGTTTTTCAGGGAGGATTTGGGGAAAATTGCTTAACGCATTGTAAGCCGCCCTGAGTCTCCGGAGAAGGGTGGCATATAAATCAAATTAAAAAAAAAATACTCAAAATTGCAATCCACGCCTATGGTCTGTAATCAAACAATGGTCTGTAATCCATCACTTTTGGGACATGCAAATGGATTCTTGGAGACGTTTTATATGATGCCACTAGAAATGGTGGCAGAATCTTTTACCTTATTTCCGTCTGGAAGTGAATGATATTGATAGGTGATATTTTTTTGGAATACTTTTTTCTATGAATGACCCTGCAGGTAGTAAATTAGCATAGACGAAAGACCAATACTGTTCTTTTTGAGGTGCCAGTTTATTACATGCATGTAGTTTGATATAAACAGGGGAGAACAATTTACAGAAATAGCTCCTTTAATTTAACAAATGGTACATGAGACAATTGAGACTTTGACACCACGCCTCGTTCTGATTAATAAAAGTAGATCATTTCTAAGTTGCATTGGCCAAAATTGATTGGCTGGTTTAATGGGCACTCAACATGGTGCGTTTTCAGGGATAAGGCATGGGGAGGCTTCAACATAGAAAAAATTTGCATTATTTTGTATTTTTAAGGCCTCCTGTCATCTCCAATCTGTGCCAAATCTCGTGTTGTCATACGAACTTCCCATTCATTCCTCCTTTCTCTCCTCCCTGCCACCCTTTCAATGTTGAACTCTATACTCTTATCTCTGTTTGCAAGTGACATGGTTACAGAATCTGTTAATAAAGACATTTGATTGATTCCCGGCATCTGATGTAATTGTATTTACAAGCGGAAGAGTCAATATCCTTTCTCTCACCCCGGTCAATCGTTTCTCACCTCTCTGCCCCCCCATTGGCTTACCATCCCCAAGTTCTGCAGTCTCTTAGGAGATGGTTGCTTAGAAACAGCAAAAAGGGATATGTATGGATGTAAAGCGATGGCTGGGCATGTGACAGCCCTCGAAGAGCAAGGAGAGAACTGGAGAAACCTATAATAATAGCAAGAAGGGTGGGAGATTTGGGGTTCGCTCCACCACAGCAGAATCTCTAGCTGAGTAACACACCTGCAAGGTTATGGTTTTTTTTAAAAAAAATTAAGATTCTGCAATATTCATATTCCTTCCTCGCCTTGCAAGCAAGCACCACTTCCAAAATTCTGCCTATGGCAGTGATGGCTAACCTTTTTGCCATCACATGCCAAAAACTGGGGGAGCGCAGGGGGGGGGTCATACACACGCATGCCCACACCCATAATTCTATGCGCCCCCCCCGTGCATGTGGCCCTCCCGCCCCCTCCCCCCCTGCTTTTGGCACACAATGGCACGGTCGGCCCAGTAGGCCCGTTTTTCACTCTCCCCAGGCTCCAGAGCCTTTCTAGGAGCCTGAGGAGGGCGAAAACGGCCTTCCCCACCCACTCCCCGGAGGCCAGAAACAGCATGCTTCCTCACTTCCGGTGGGCCCAGAAGGTCCGAAAATCAGCTGGCCGGTGCACGCATGCGTGCCGCTGCTGAGCTCACATGCCCACCGATATGGCTCCGCCTGCCACCTGTGGGACCCATGCCATAAGTTCGCTATTACGGGCCTATGGTATAAATGCGCATACGGTTTACTACTTTTGTTTCCAAGATGCAAGTTTTCAAAATAGCATCTTTCCTTCTCCTTCAAACTGCATGAAGACTGTGCTCTTCTAATGGGCCATTTTGCTTAAAAAAAAAAGGAGTAATTTAATCCAATTTATCTAACTGGGAGGCCCCCAAATCCCCATCAAACATTTAAGCCTTATCTGCTCTTTCTGTGATTTTTATCAAAGCAATGTGTTTTTTTGCTAATCTTCACAACTGAAATGGTTAGAAATTTGTCTGGGGAAAAAACCCACACCTCTGCATTAAAATAAAGGCTAATGCTTTGAGGACTGTGGCTTCTATACAAAGTCTCCCATAAAATTCCTCGTTTCTACTTGTGCAGTGTGGACCTAGAGTCACAATGTACTGTACGTAAAGCTTTGAGCATGAGTTGTGTAGAGAAGGAATAGGGGAAATGTCATCGATCTTCCCTGACTTAACTTCCAATGGTCTTATAAAAGCAGAGGAAGGCCTTGACAGATTAGGCCCATTCTTTTTTTAAAAAAATCCAGAAGCTCTGAATATTTTGTATTTTTCATTACATATTTTTTTATTGGTTCTAGAGCAGGGGTGTCAAACTCAAGGCCTGTGGGCCGCATCCGACCCGCAATGGGGTCAGATCCTGTCCTAGAAAAGGTAAGGCAGTGCCGGGCCACTTCGTTTTGGCCCAGTCTACCCAATGTGAAGAGGAAACATTGGGTCAGCATGGCTTTGGCTAAGATGCTGAGCTTGTCGATCGAAAGGTCGACAGTTCAGCGGTTCGAATCCCTAGTGCTGCGTACAGGGGTGAGCTCCCGTTACTTGTCCCAGCTTCTGCCAACCTAGCAGTTCGAAAGCACGTAAAAAATGCAAGTAGAAAAATAGGGGCCACCTTTGGTAGGAAGGTAAAGGGCGTTCCGTGCGTCTTTGGCGTTTAGTCATGCCGGCCACATGACCACGGAGACGTCTTCGGATAGCGCTGGCTCTTCGGCTTTGAAACGGAGATGAGCACCGCCCCCTAGAGTCGGGAACGACTAGCACATATGTGCGAGGAGAACCTTTACTTTTACCCAGTGCAGAGGAAACATGTCAGCAGTTTGGGGAGTGCTGCCAAGATGTCCACACCCACCCTATTTGGCCACACCCCCGACGTCAACCACAGCCCTGATGCGGCCCTCAATGAAATTGAGTTTGACACCCCTGTTTTAGACGAATCAAAACCGTGCCTGGCGTATCTCCACTGGTAGCGAGGCAGTTCGTTCAGTGTACCTTCCTTGCCTTTGCATGATAAAAAGTCCTTCTTGAAATGCCTTCCTTCCTTCTCAGATACAAAGCTTTGCCATCTCAGGAATATATCTGACAATCCACCTTCATGTTATCAATTCCAGAATTCAGTTCCCTTGTATAAACAAAGGTAGTCCTGACTTAATGACCCTAATTGGGACAGACAAGTCTGCTGCTAAACAAAGCAAGTTGCTAAATGGGAAATCACACGATCAGGACTGCTTTCTGGCTGGGAAGAGACAAAACTACACGTTTCCCCACCTTCGGATTTTTGTGTGCCTCCTAATGCTTCCTGTCTTGTGCACATTGAAAGCAAAGCCATTGCGCTGCAGTAGGGGTGGGGGTGAGGAGGGAGGGAGGGAGGGAGCCATGGGGCTCACCTGTAGTTAGGAAAATCACTCCATTCTTCCTCCATTAATTGCAACTCACTTATTTCTCATTAGGGTTAAAGATGTGCTAATTTTAAAATTAGAGGAACTGGAACACCAAGGGCCAATGTCATACTTACATAGCAAAGTATGTGTGTGACATTCTGTGATATACAGGTGGTCCTTGACTTACAACATTTCATTTAGTGACCGTTCAAAGCAGTGGTGGGTTTCAAAATTTTTTACTACCGGTTCTGTGGGTGTGGCTTGGTGGGCATGGCATAGCTTGGTGGGCGTGGCAGGGGAAGGATACTGTAAAATCTCCATTCCCTCCCCACTCCAGGGGAAGGTTACTGCAAAATCCCCATTTCCTCCCAATCAGCTGGGATTTGGGAGGCAGAGAATAGATGGGGGCAGGGCCAGTCAGAATTTTTACTACCAGTTCTCTAAACTACTAAAAATTTCTGCTACCGGTTCTCCAGAACTGATCAGAACCTGCTGAAACCCACCTCTGGGTTCAAAGTTAGAACGCCTCTGAAAAAAAGTGACTTATGACCGTTTTTCACACTTACGACCCTTGCAGCATCCCCATGGTCACCTGATCAAAATTCAGATGCTCGGCAACTGGTTCGTATTTATGACAGCCACACTGCCCTGGGGTTATGTGATCAGCTTTTGTAACCCAAATAGGAAAGTCGGATTCACTTAACAATTGTGTTACCAACAATAAAAGAGCAGACTAAAGTGCTGTTAAGTAACACCAGCTGCCTGCAATTACTGCAAGTTCAAATCTTACCAGGCTCAAGGTTGACTCAGTCTTCTATCCTTTTAAGGTAGGTAAAATGAGGACCCGGATTGTGGGGGCAATAAGCTGACTTTGTATAAAAAAGAACACCGCTGGGGGGAGGGGGGGCGAAAGCCCTACTAAGCAGGTATATACAAAAGTATGAAGGCTATTGCTTAACGCATTGTAAGCCACTCTGAGTCTCCGGAGAAGGGCAGCATATAAATCGAACCAATCAATCAATCAATCAATCAATCAATGAATCAATTGCAATGATTCACTTGGCAAGAAAAATCGTAAAGTGGGGCAAAACTCACTTAACAAATGTTTCACTTAGCAACATAAATTTTGGGCTCCGTTGTGGTCGTAAGTCAAGGACTACCTGTATTCAGTCTTATTTTTTTTCGTCGGTAATAAAGTCAGAGTGATAAAGGCAAACGGTGTTCGATTTCGGGCAAAGACACCAAAGTATCATCCTGCCCAGCCATTAAACTTCATAGCAATAGCACTTAGACTTATATACCGCTTCGTGGTGCTTTACAGCCCTCTCTGAGGGCTTTAAAGAGCCAGCATATTGCTCCCAACAATCTGGGTCCTTATTTTGTAGACCCCAGAAGGATGGAAGGCTGAGTCAACCTTGAGCAGGTCAGGATCGAACTCCTGGCAGTCAGTGGAGTTAGCCTGCAATACTACATTCCAACCACTGCATCATCACAGCTCATAGTGTCAAGCACCAGCTCCTCTTTCCAGTCACTCACCTGAATCACAAAGAAAATGCAACTCCCAAACCTGACGCGGTCAAACGGTTTTATTCAAGCAAACATTTTCTGCATGGCTTGAGCCAGTCTAGCATCCCGGGCCCGGATCCTCTCAGTAACCCTTTCTAATTCCCGGCGAGCTGCTCGGTTTCCTGGCTCTACTCGCAAAACCGCCTTGAGGTCTTGCGCTGCTCCTTCCAGGTCATTCATCGCATCGTAGGCCAAGCCGCGACGAAACAAGGCCTTGGGATTGGCCGGTTGGAGCACAAGAGTCTTGGAGCAGTTTTGAGCGGCGTTGGCCGGCTGGTGCAACCGTAGCTGACAGGCGGCCAAGTTGGTGTGAAGCTCCGCCTTGATCTGGTCATAATCTGGGGGTGGAGCAGCCACCACGAGCAAGTGTAAGGCTCTAGCGTAGCGCCTGGCAGCTGCAGCAATGGCTCCCGCCCTGTACAGCTCACTGCCACGGTCTTTATTGCTGAGGACCAAGTCCCACTTCTCGCTTGCGCTCATCTCCCAAGAGTCTTTGGCCTCCGTGAAGCTCGCCAACTGGACGGTGATGGTGCCGCCCTCGGACAACTTCAGCTCGGCCTGTTCCCCTGCCAGCATGGTTTCCAAACCACGGTCCACCACACCGTCCCATTCGGCATCGCCCCCGCCCAGCTCCACCTCGGCCCACTCGGAGGACGGGTAGCTCAAGGGCCCTTTGTGACTGGTCTCAATGAAGACTTGGCAGATGGACCCTTCCTTCGGTTTATCTAAACCTGTCCCGGCCTTGAGGATCAGCTTGACAAAGGTGCCATCTGGGCAAGGCCAGCAGACCCCTGGCTGGGACTGGATGGGAAGCAGTTGGTTCTCTTTTACCTTGTCCCCAAGATCCTTTTTTTCATCCCCAAAGGAAGCGCCTTGGACGTTTTTGTCACAGATGGGGGTTCTCTGGTCCGGCTTCTTGCCTGCTTCCCGTTCTCCAGCAGTCTGGCTCTTCAGACAAGCTTTCTCTGAGCTTGCCATCCCTTTCTCCTGCAACCTGAGGTGCCTCGTTGAGTGATGAGAAAGTCCTGGGTCCCATCAAGAGAGAGAATGGGAGTTATTCTAATGTTGAATTGCTAAGAAGACCTTGGAGAGAATAACAGAATAACAGAGTTGGAAGCAGGGGTGGGCTTCAAAAATTTTAGCAAGGGGTTCTTTGCCTGGTTGCTGGGTGGGCATGGCCATGGTGGGTGTCGCCTAGTCAGCCTCCTGCACCACAGCAGGGAGGGCAAAAATGTCCTCCCTGGGCTCTGGAGGCTTTTCTTGAGCCTCCAGGAGGGCGAAAATGGCCTCCCCAGGCTCCAGGGGCCCTCTGGAGGCAAACTTCCGGTAAGCCCGTTTTTCACCCTCCCTGAGCCTCTGTGCACGCCCTGCACTTACCTGCATCCAAAACGGGCCGCATGGGGACTATCCTGTGAGGGGCGGGGCAGGGTGGGCGGGGCCAGCCAGGAGTGGGATTTGGGGGTTCTCCGAACTGCACAGAATCTTAGCTACAGGTTCTCCTGAACCTCTGCGAACCCCCAGCAGCCCACCCCTGGAAGTTGACAGATAGAAATTGTATTCCCTGCCACCCTACAACAACCTTAATCCTTCTGCAACTCAGTCCTTTGTATCATACTAACTAAACCATGGTTTGTGGAATAAACCAACTGGATTTGTAAAACATACTAAGCCAGAAAACATGGTTTGTGAATTGCCAAAGTTACATTTACACAATGTTATACCAGAACAAAACAAACCACATTTTAAATTTGTGTAACGTGAGAATCAAACCAAATAGTTTGGTGGCTAGTGGGGTGGATGCAAATCCAGTTGGTTTTTTTTCCCCCCAAAACTCCCCCATCTTAAGGTAAAGTTTCACTGTATGATGTCAAAATTATAAAACAATTCTTGTCATTTGGTCCACGCCTGTAAAACAGGAATAACAGAAGTTTAAATTCATAACAATTGAAGATTGTTATGAAGATTGAAGAAAAACAAAAATGATTAAGCCTCCGAACAGATTATTTTTTTTAAAAAAAACCCTAGCAACGATAAAGAAATCTAGTCTTTATGGGGTTCCCTACTTGTCTTCTCCATTTTATTAAAGCATTTGTCTCTCTGGGGATCTGTTAACATTTGCTGCAGTTTCTCCCAAGCAACCAACTCCCCCCACACCCAAAAGATGCTCCTTCAACACTATCACATTCACCAACGGCTTCGTAATATTGGTATTTAGTAGCTAGATTTTAGCTTAGCTTCTCTGTCTTTTCTACATCGTACACACAGACATTTTACACACCCAGTAAAAGACAGTCTCCATTCATCCTCTACCCACTTGCCTTGCATGTGCTTTTCCAACGGATCACTCCTACACCCATAGTACTGAGTGTGTGAAAGTCTGATCAACCCTAAATCCCACCGTCCACCCACCACTAAGATTTACCGTCACATCTCCTTTCTTTTAGGCTTCTTCCTTGGTCCCCATTCTCAGGGCAGGATGGAGAAGACCGCCGTGGCGAGACACGGGGGGTGCAATTTAGCTTCTGGCTCCCTTACGTTCTCTAATTTCATTCCACCTTCCCCCCTTCTTTCTCCCTGAAACGTCATTTCCTCAGCAACCACCTGTCTTAGCAACTATTGTATGTTGAGACTGTCCCTCAAAAGAAGACAGGTTAGAGGCAGGCAGGCAGGCAAGCAGGAAGAAAAACCTGGAAAAGTAGGGAAACCCTTTCCGGTCCTTCCCTCTCCTCCCTCATTTTGAAGATTCCTCCATCATTTATGGTCTTCTGTTGACACTAGGGAGCTCCTGACCAAGGGGTCCAGCAACTGAGGTTTAGCAACGACTTTTAAGAGAGCATGGCTCTGAAAGATGAGTTCAAAAAGTCCTTGAGATTCCCATCATTTTGTGATTTGTTTAAATTCGGAGGCATTAACCCTGTCTAACAGACAACAAGTGGTCAAAATAGGAAGCGCTCTATCAAATCCTGTACCTGTTAATAGTGGTGTTCCCCAAGGCAGTGTTTTAGGTCCAACGCTCTTCATACTTTATATGAATGACCTTTGCAATCATATTAAAAGCAACTGTGTTCTCTTCGCTGATGATGTTAAACTATTCAACACCACCGACAATGCAACTACCCTTCAAAAAGACCTTGACTATGTGTCAAATTGGTCTAACAAGTGGCAACTTCAAATCTCAACCAACAAATGCTCTGTCCTGCACATTGGCAAAAAAAATCAAAACATAAAATACAAATTAGATGGACATGACCTTGTAGATGACCTCACTCTGTCAAGGACCTTGGACTACTCATTTCTGAAGATCTAAGTGCCAGAGCCCACTGTAACAACATTGCCAAAAAGGCATTAAGAGTTGTTAACCTAATCTTGTGTAGCTTCTTCTGTGGTAATGTTGTACTACTAACTAGAGCATATATAAACATTTGCTAGACCAATTCTCGAATATAGCTCATCTGTCTGGAACCCGCACTTCATATCGGACATAAATACAATCGAGAGAGTCCAGAGATATTTCACGAGAAGAGTCCTCCATTCCTCTACCCACAATAAAATACCTTATGCCCACCAGACTTGAAATTTTGGGCTTAAGACAATTTCGAACTGCGCCGACTTCGGTCTGACCTAAGCATAGTACATAAAATTATCTGCCACAATGTCCTACCTGTCAATGACTACTTCAGCTTCAACCACAACAATACATGAGCAAATAATAGATACAAACTCAAGGTAAACAACTCCAAACTTGATTGCAGAAAATATGACTTCAGTAACAGAGTGGTCAATGCCTGGAATGTACTACCTAACTCTGTGTTTTTTTCCCCAAACCCACAAAACTTTAACCTTAAACTGTCTACTGTTGACCTCACCCCATTCCTAAGAGGTCTGTAAGGGGTGTGCATAAGTGCACCAGCGTGCCTACCGTCCCTGTCCTAATATTCCTTTTTACTTACTCTTTTCATGTATTCAAATTATGTTTATACTTTTACCTGATATTTTATATATTCTTGACAAAATAAATAAATAAAATAAATACATTGTTATCCAGGAGAAAGGTCTGATGAAGATAACAGAGTAAACTTAAGTAGCTTGATAAGTAAGACGTTAAGGGTTGGGAGTGATCTATGGTCTGAACAAGGAGCTTCTTCACAATTTCAATCCATCTTCAGTGATAATCTGTAACTCTTTCAAGGACATTCCAGCCATCTCTTTTCCTCTATCCTTTTATTTTCTACTCAGCCTTGACAAGAACAGCAATATTTCAAGTCCTTCATCTACTCACATCACACCCACAAAGTACATGAATTTCAGCTTCCTGAATGTTATCTTAAGACAACAGTCAATCTTTATTTTATCCAGGAATAAATAATGGATTCTTACTATCGTATATATCTCTCTGTCTCTATCTCTATCGCTATCATATCCATCCATATCTATCTATCTCAAAGACAAATTCCTTGTGTGTCCAATCACACTTGGCCAATAAAGAATTCTATTCTATTCTATTCTATTCTATTCTATTCTATTCTATTCTATTCTATTCTATTCTATTCTATTCCATTCCATTCCTATTCCTATTCCTATTCCTATTCCTATTCCTATTCCTATTCTATATATATATATCCATCCATCAATCTATCCATCCATCCATCCATTTGAACATTTGTGAACATACAGGTGTGCATACACATAAGTTTATAAATATATTCAAGTAAATATATTGCATAACCCAAACTGGCTAGATCAGTTAATTGATCTTCATTTTTCATAGGGATGGGACAGCCTTTTCCTAATTACACTACATTCTCTATTACATATATTATTTTTGTTTGTTATGTGTATCGTATCTGCCTGAATATGAAATTAAATAATTTCATGCCATCTTTCCGGATAAACCATTCCCAAAGCTCAGCTGACAGCTATTCGAAACTATCTCAGACTGAATGTTCCTTTTGTCCTCTCTCAGATATCAGTTGTATTGTATTTAGATACTTGGAATATTTACGTATTAGAATTTAGTCAAGGCAACTCTAGAATAAAATCAAGACAAATTTGATAGCACGTTATAGGTGTCAATGGTCTTATTATGTGCAATTGGCAGAAAGGTTGGAATATACCGGTAGTCCTTGGTTTACAACTATTCATTTAGCAACTGTTTGAAGTTACAACGAAAAAAAATATTTATGACCAGTCCTCACATTTAAAGCTGTCACAACATCCCCCCAGTCACATAAACAAAATTCAATCACATGGCAACTGGAATATATTTATAACACCTGCAGCATCCTGAAGTCCTTGGATCACCATTTGTGACTTTCCTAGCCAGCTTCTAATAGGCAAAATCAGTGGGGGAAATCAGACCTGTTTAATGACTGTGTGATTCAATTAACCGCAGTGATTTATTTAACAACTGCATAAAATAGGGTGAGACTCACTTAACAACCATCTCACTTAACAATGCAAATTCTGGTCTCGATTGTGGCTGTAAGTCAAGGACTAGCCCCATACTTATCGCCCAAATTGGCCATTTCCTTCCTCCCTAGGCTTCATAATCTTTGTATTTTTCTAGTACAGTTTAGATTTATCTATATTTGAACCATAGAAATCAAATTGGCCTTCCTTCTTTACCATCATCAATTTGAAGTTCACTAAGTATGGTGGATGAAATTGTCCTAATTCTTTTCTCTTTCTCTTTTTGTAAGAGAAAGTTTTCTAAGCCACTAAGCCTTCTCTGCTTTCAGCCAGCAAAGTGATTATGCCTGCACATTTCAGACTGGAAGCATTTCAATCTCAATATAATTTCAGCGGTCATCTCTTTCAATCCTTCCCTAATCTTGCCATAATAAATTCACTGTGGATGTTAAACAGAGACAATGTCTCTGTTTTTGTTTTGTTTTGTTTTGAATTTGATTTATATGCCGCCCTTCTCCGGAGACTCAGGGTGGCTTACAATGCGTTAAGCAATAGCCTTCATACTTTTGTATATTTATACAAAGTCAGCTTATTGCCCCCACAAACTGGGTCCTCAATTTACCTACCTTAGAAAGGATGGAAGGCTGAGTCAACCTTGACTTTAATGATTTATGTTTAATAAATCTGTTTAATGATGGAAACTAATCAAGGAAGAGAAGCAACCTAGAACTAAGGATTAATTTCCTGACAGTGAGACCAATCAACCAGTGGAAAGCCTTGCCTTCAGAAGTTATGAGTGCTCCTCACTGGAGGTTTTTAAGAAGAGACTGGACAGTTACTTGTCTGGAATGATATAGAGTCTCCTGCTTGTACAGTGGGTTGGACTAGAACAGAGGTCTCCAAACTTGTCAGCTTTAAGACTTGTGGACTTCAGCTCCCAGAATTCTCTAGCCAGCTGTTCTGTCCCCATCTCACACACGCACACCAGCAGTCGACCAAGAGTTAAAATAAACCAGCAGACAAGAATTTCCTTTGATAACAGAATTGGCAGCAACCCAGTGGCTGGTTGCCAACAGTTTTTTTACTTACAAAGGGAGGTTTATCTCCTCCGACCGAAAACATCAAAGTCCACAAAAGCCAAAGAATAGTCAAGTCCAGTCCAAAAAATCAGTCCAAGCAGAGCATAGAACAAAGTTCCAGAAATGCAGAATGACTTGCTAGCTTTCAGTTTTTGTCCATCACAAAGCCTGAATGGCCACCACACCCCCTTTTATCCCCTGTGGGGTGTTGTCCAGTGACTCAGCTTAATCTCTGGCATGCCTCCTTCTCTGCTGCGTACGCTTGTCTTTCCGACGCTGTCGGGAATCCAGCCAAAACTTATCTCCGTCGCTGTCTAACTGCGGCTGCTCGGAAGTGCCTGGCTCCTGGCCTATCTCTTCTCCTTCGGAAGACACCTGAGGCATTGCCAGAGAGGAGGGTCCTGGAGAGGGAGGCCTTGCCAACTCCTCTCCTTCACTTTCGGAGTCTTCTCCCTCCGATAAGACGGGCTCGGGAGTCGGAGTCATAACACCAGCATAGCTGGCTGGAGAATTCTGGGAGTTGAAGTCCACAAGTCTTAAAGCTGACAGGTTTGAAGACCTCTGGACTAGAAGATCTCCAAGATCCCTCCCAACTCTGTTATTCTGAAATTTTTAGTACAATGTGGAAACTATGTGGATTTCTCTCTTATTTTCTTATTATGAGTTACACTGTTTCTCTAAGACAGGGTGTCAAACTCAAGGGTGCTTAGATCTGGCCTGCAGTGGGCCCTGTCTTTGCCCAGCAAAGGACCAGCCCACGGTGCTTCTGCCAGAGAAAACAGAGCTTGGGGAGGAGGCTGCGCGTGGCCTGCCCGGGCTCCATTTTCAGCCACAAAGGTCTCCTGCAGCCCTCTGCCAGCAAAAATGAAGCTCGGGGAGAGGGCTCCAGGAGGCCTTTGTGGCCAAAAATGGAGCCGGGCAGGAGGCCGTGCACAGCCCCCCAGGCTCTATTTTTGCTAGCAGAGACCTGCAGAGGCCATCGAGGCTGAAACGGCACCTCAAAGAATGACATCGAGCTGGCCATGCCCATCCCGGCCACACACCCCTAGGTCAAACAACACCCTGATGGCCCTTAATTAAATCGAGTATGACACCCCTGCTGTAGGAGCTTTTTGTCCTACGTGCTATGGTTTCCATGTTAGAGTATAACTATCAATCAAAACTAGAATAATTAGCAAGAGGCTACTGATCAGATGCAACCTTAAGTTAAATAAAGCATTATGTTTCTTCAGTTGTGGTTCATAAAAGATCTGGATGTTCTAACAGATCACAGGTTGAACATAAACCAACAGCGCAATGCAGTTGCAAAAAGATAAATGCTATTTTGGGATGTATTAACAGGAACAGAAGTGCGGTTCACAGAATAAATAGGCTTTGCATGGAATTTGATATTTGAAGAGTTCTTGCCATATAAAGGAGGGATTAAATTTGCTTTCTTTGGCCACAGAGGGAAGGAATAGAACATGGGTTGGGATTGCAGGGAAGCAGATTCAGGCTGGATACAAGGAAGATTTTCCTGACATAAGACCTGTCAACCAATGGAATATAGTACATCAGTGTTCCTCAACTCAATTGCTGGCTGGGGAATTCTGGGAGTTGAAGTCCACCCATCTGAAAATGGCCAGGATTGAGAAGCACTGTAATAGGTTGCCTCTTGAACTGGTATAGTCACCCTCACTGGAAGCTTTTAAACATCTGTTCAAAATACTTTAGCAAATCTTGTGCTGAACAGTATTTGGAGCAGATGACTTCCAAGGTCCCTTCCATTTCTTTGTTTTTTCCTCAAGTTTTGTTTTATTTATATAACATTCAATTTTCATCAAACAGTGCGTGTTCTGGGTATAATTATGTTTAAATAGTCACATTTATACATCTTGGTTGTGGTAAGTCATCACCATCATGTTAATAATATAACAATATAATAATTAATATAATAACATTAATACATAACATTTAATCTCCTCATCTTTAGGTCCCTTCTATTTCTGATGCTGATTTTACTCCCCTTCAGCCATGTCCCGTGATTTTCCTTAAGTTAAGCTTTCTTGTTTCCGGTTAGCAGAAAACCAAGGTAATTGCATAGAAGCTGTCCTCAACATACGGTCACAAGTGAGCACAAATTTTCCGTTGCTAAGCAGGACAGTTGTTAAGTGAGTTTTGCCCCATCTTACAACTTTTCTTCCCACAGTTGTTAAGTGAATCACTGCAGTGGTTAAGTTAAGTGAATCTGGCTTCCCCATGGACTTTGCTTGTCTTTTTTTTTTAATTTTTTATTGTTTAAAAAAGAAAAACAACAGTAAAATACAAACAAACATAAATACAATAAAACAATACGAAAAACAAACCAACATCAAAAAGAACATGAATTTGTTGCATCGGTGGATTATTTTCCTGTTCCACCTGTTTTCCTCTCTATATATATATCTATACATATCCATTTTACATATTCATTTATTCACAGAGTTATACACAAATCAGAAGGGTTTTTAAAAGTGATCACATGACCCCGGGACACTCCGACTCCGTAGAAAGAGAAAAGCCAGAACTTTCCTAACATAAAAACTTTTTTTCCAGTTTTAAACTGGGGTGCAATGGCATGAATTCCAGGAAGCAGCAAAATTAAAATCTTGCAGATGAGGTCAAGATTTGTTGTATATGAAGGATGAACTGGTTTCGTTCTTTCTTTTTGCACGCATGGTTTTTGTTTTCTTGCTTTTCAACCCTTATTTTATATTCGTTGTTAGTTTTTAAACTCCTTTTAATTTTTTTAAAAAAATCATATGCATAATTAGCACAACGTTATTAAAGACAAAAGCACCAGGCTGCCTACAATATTCCAAGTATGTCATCTCTGGATCTGAAACTGCAAGGATAGTAAAACTACATCTCCCAGAATGCTTCTCTCCATTCTCCACATCTGCTTCCTCCTTTCCTTTTGACAAAGCCATTTCTGACGCACAGAGTAGAAGAGCTTTTCAGGCTGACAGGGCGCCCTGTTTATTCAAGAAGATGGTGTGACTCATAATTGGTGGTAGGTGAAGAGTTGCAAAAGGAAAAGAAAGTAGGCCAGCATTTGCTTTCTGGAGAGGGGGGGGGGAGGAGGAGGAGGAGCAGGGGACCCCGGTAGGTGACAGCAGAAAGCTGGCAAGGAATGGGTTTAACCTAAACAGCATTTGGAAATCAAATTCACCAAATTAACTGTACAGTAATGCCCATATGGTCCAGATCTCAGAGGACATTCCTGATTTTTCACCCCCCTTTCCAATTTAGCCTGCCGTTATGTGGCTAGGAAAATAGCATCGTTCCTGCGCCATGAGGATGTGGGAGAGACCATGTTGGCTTGCAAGAACCGGACAACTCTAGCTGGTGAGACCGAGATACCCTCTCTCCCAATAGCCAGCTTCAGTCGGTTGGCAAAGTCTCCTTGGGGGGGAAAAAGGTTCAAGAAAAAAAAAGGGGGGGGAACTAAGCTAGGAGCTGGATGGCCCTGATGTATCTCACTGCTGTTTTGTTGTTGTTTTTTTCTTTTGCAGGTATCTCCAAAAAGCCAGCAGGGTCTGAATCCATTCCTTGTTCAGGCAGCGAAAAATATCCTCATGCAGCTATTTCGGACGTCAGAACCCAGGAACCAAACTCCTGATGAAATAAAATAGGAAGGACGGCAGAGTGGAAAATGATGGTTTGTTTGATAAAATCCTGCAGGAAGTGAACAGACCTGAGCATCCCTTATTCTGCCCTCCTCTCGTTGTTCCGCTATGAAAATAAATTTAAATAAAAGAAGCGTTTCATGCATTTAAAAAAACAAAAAAAGAGAGAGCGTTTAGCAAAAGGTGATTTGGTCGCTGATGGGGGGGGGGTGATCTTGCAATGTAGAATTCACATTGATTTCTTTTTGACAATAATAGGAAGCAATCTGAGATTGGTAGTTTCAGAGATAAGATTTAGAGCCTATAGTACAGTGGACTAAAGTACTGTTATTAACATCTGCTGCTTGCAATTACTGCAAGTTCAAATCTCACCAGGCTCAAGGTTGACTCAGCCTTCCATCCTTTCAAAGGTAGGTAAAATGAGGACCCAGATTGTGGAGGCAATAAGCTGACTTGTATAAAGATACAAAAGTATGAAGGCTATTGTTTAACGCATTGTAAGCCGCCCTGAGTCTCCGGAGAAGGGTGGCATATAAATTAAAGCAAAAAAAAAAAAAAAAAAAAAGGTTTGGCAAGTTGCAGTGATGGAATGGAAACACAATACACTACCTCAGTTTCTCTCCCTCAGAAGATTAAAAAAGTTGTTAGGGTTCTCGCAAAAAAAAAAAAAAGAATTACAAGTTTAAGAGATCTACTTCCTTATTTAATAAAGCTCAAGATTTACCAAGCAGGCTTGATGAAAAATAGAAGCGGACTGACATATACCAAAGATTCTTAAAGTTTTCATATTCGTTTTTGTTTTAAAGATTTTAAGTGCTGTTACAATGAATTTAAACTACATTATAGCATACATTTAGGCTATTTTTGTTATTTATTTTACTTATTTAATAACCTGTTATTTACTAATAGCATATTGTCCTTTTTTTACATATAGACACACACACACATACATACACAGTATAGTCCTCTATCACTTTAATGCTCCAGGACAAAGAGAAAAAAAAGAACAAAAAAGCATTACAACAAAATTCTCCTTTAACAGTTTTGTTGCAATTTTGTCATAACTGCCGTCATACGTATGATATATTTGGTCATACTGTTTTCTTTTTAACGTATTTTGCTAAACAGTGTTTGACGTGTTGTTTTCCATCCAAAAATCCTCGGTTACTAGGCAGATCTTTCCTTTTAAAATGTTCCTTTTTAAATGCTTAAGAAAAAGAAAAAGCTGTTTCTTATTGCTCTGGGGTCAAGATCTTAATAATGTACAGTAATCATTCACCATCCCACCTACTCAGCACCTGAGGAAAGGAAGTAAATAGATCAATACGGTTAAAATAATATGAGAAACTGAAGAAGCTGCTTGGATGAGAAGCGAAATGTCTTCAAACTAAAACCGGAAAGTCCAGTTGCCTCTTGAAAAAGCACCTTTGGGATAAATTTGAGAAACTGTTTATATTTTTTCCTGTTAGGCAATATATGCTCACCCACTATACCCCATTTTAAAAAATTCATGTATATATAATAAAATACAGTCTCCTGCTAAAGAAAATTGTTACACAAATATAGAAGAAAGGCCTATACAGGAGCCGGGAAAAGGGTAGCAAAGATTTCATTATATAAAAAGATGGAAGAGTGATAGCTAAGTTTTAAACCTTGAAGTCTCACGTATAGACACAATGGAGTCCTGTATCCTGCAGTTGCTAATCTTCGGCATACGTAACACTTAATTTGTTTAAAATATTGTATTTAACTGAGCCCTTCAAGGTTCTGCTGTGAGCCAGATACTGAGATGGTTGCAGTGTCCGTGTGGTCAGGCATTTGGCAACCAGGATGTATTTACAATCATTACAGCAATCCAGGGGTCACCTGTGACCTTCCCAGCCAGCTTTCAACAGGCAAAGTCAATGGGGGGCAGCTGATTTTGCTTAATGACCACAAGCTTAACAACAGCAGCAAGTTGCTTAACAACCTTGGCCAAAAAGGTCATAAAATAGGGTGTGACTCACTTAACAACCATCTCACTTAGCAATGAAAAGGTTGGTCCTGATTGTGATTGCAAGTTGAGGACTACCTGTACTTATTCTTTAAGTACAGATCTACATCTGCCATTTCCTCCCTCCCTAGAATTAACCTTTTTATTCAATCACTCAATCAGAACAGAGCTGGAAGGGACCTTGGAGGTCTTCTAATCCAGCCCCCTGCTAAATCATTTCAGACAAGTGACTGTCCAGTCTCTCCTTAAAAACCTCCAGTGATGAAGCATCTATAACTTCTGAAGGCAAGCTATTCCATTGGTTAATTGTCCTCACTGTTAGGAAGTTTCTCCTTAATTCCAGGCTGCTTCTCTCCTTGGTTAGATTCCATCCATTGTTTCTTGTCCTGCCTACAGGTGCATTGACAAATACACAAATACTCTTTGTGGTAACCTCTCAAATACTGGAATATTGCTATCATGTCACCTCTAGTCCTTCTTTTCTTTAGACTGGCCATACCCAGTTCCTGCAACCATTCTTCATATATGTTTTAGTGTCTAGGCCTTTAATCATCTTAGTTGTTCTTTGCACTTTTTCCAAAGTCTCAACATCTTTTTTGTAATGTGGTGTCCAAAACTAATGAGGTGCGGCCTTACTAAGGCTTTATAAAACGGTACTAATACTTCATGTGATTTTGATTCTATGCCCCTGCTTATACAACCAAGGATTGTATTCCTCCAGCATGCTAGCTTTAATCTATTTTTGAGCACCTTGAAATCAAAATGGCCTTGACCATCATTAAATTGAAGTTCACTAAATGCAATGGATGGTGTGGCCCCAATACTTTTCTCTTTTTTCTTTTTATAACTCTAAGCCTTCTCTGCTTTCAGCCAATAAAGTGATTATGCCTGCACATTTCAGACTGGAAGCATTTCAACCTCAATATGATTTCAGCGGTCAACTCTTCCAATCCTTCCCTAATCCTTCCTTAATAGATTCACTGCAGAGTTAAACAGGGACAGTGTCAAAACTATGCGGGGATTACTGTCAGCTTTCCTTTCTTATTGTGAGTCACTCTGTTTCTCCAGAGCTTCTCATCCTATATGCTATGGTTTCTATGTGAAGAGTACAAATATCAAACCACTCTAGAATAATTAGCAAGCAAGACTTATGATCACATGCAATCTTACGTTAAGGCATTACGTTTCCTCAATTATGGTTCATAAAAGATCCGGATGTTCTAATACATCGCAAGTTGAACATGCACTAACAGTGTCGTGCAGTTGTAAAAAGGTAAATGTTATTTGGGGATATATTAATAGGAACAGAAGTGAAGTTCCCAGAAATAAATAGACTTTGCATTGATGATTGTATGACAAAGCAGTCTTCAGATATTTGGAGTTGTTGTTATATAAAGGAGGGACTAAATTTGCTTTTTTTTTTGGCCACATAGGGCAGGAGAGTAGAACATGGGTTGGGCCTGCAGGGAAGCAGATTCAGGTTGGATACGAGGAAGAATTTCTTGACAATAACATCTATCAACCAATAGAATACAGTAGGTTGCACCTTGAACTGGTAATAGTCACCTTCACTGGAATTTTTAAACATCTGTCCAAAACGCTTTAGCAGATCTTGCACTGAATGGTATTAGGAACAGATGACCTCCAAAGTCCCTTCCATTTCTGATGCTTCTGATTTTACTCCCCTTCAACCATGTTCCATAATTTTCCTTGGATTAAGCATTCTTCATTATTATGTAACCAAGGTTAACTGGGGATTCCATATTAAAATCTCTGCTAGCTGGAAATGGCAACCCACCCAGGTTTAGAAGACACTTTTAGCTTGAGAGGAGCCTCGGATCACTATTAAAATTTTGCGTGATTCTGAAAGAGATTGGAGAAGACACTTAGTTGCCTTAATTTGCTCCATGTAGTATATATGTTTTCTGGCAGAGAAAAGTAAGAGTAGATCAGGGGTGCCAAAATTTCAACTCACTGAACCCTTCATAAAATTTCAAGATTGTTCATCATCCTAACATTATATGAAAATAATTCAATAAATACCATTTTAACTAAATGTACTACGAAAACGATTACTACCACTGCTAATATTGATGGTTAGTCTCATCAACCCTTGTAGATGGAGGGAAGAAAAGAAATCCAGAAATATGGCATAAATTTTCCCAAACGCCATGACGCTGCTAAAACAAATAATTCCCTCAACACTGTCAAACTATTTATTAAGGCTGCACTCCGATTAATCTTCTCATGGTTCCCATCACCCATTTCCTTCCTCTTATGGCTGTATGACTGTAATTTTGTTGCTTGTAGCCAGGGTGGATAAAAATCAATGATTTTTTAAAAAATTTTTTTTTAAAAAAACAGATTTTTTTTATTTAAATCGGATATTTTTGATTTTTATCGAATTTATTTTAATAAAAACTTTTGGGGTAAAAATCTATCATAAGATAGTTTTCTATTTAAGGTACATAAATAATTTAGTTTATTCATCATGAAATGGAGCTTAGGTATGTAGCATGAGGCTGTATATTCTGCAACACTGGGACTATGGGTGAGTCAACAGCGGGTCAAAGGAGTAGCAGAGATGCCAGTTGCTCTTTAAAAATTATGATTTAAATCGAGTTGATTTAAATCAAGCCTTTTTACTAGTGATTTAAATCATGATTTAAATTGTGATTTAAATCAACTCAATTTAAATCAAATCCACCCTGCTTTTAGCCTTACGATTTATATTGATGTTTCCTGCTTATTTGTACCTTATGACTATCATTAAGCGTTGTACCTTATGATTCTTGATGAACGTATCTTTTCGTTTATGTATACTGAGAGCATATGCACCAAGACAAATTCCTTGTGTGTCCAATCACACTTGGCCAATAAAATATTCTATTCTATTCTAAATACACACACAAACTACATTATCTAGAGAGAAAGAACTCTAGAAAGAGAAAGCCAGAACATTAATAACGCATATATTTTTTTTCCCAGTCTTAAACTGAATTCCAGGAAGGAACAAAATTAAAACCTTATATATGAGATTAAGATTTGTTGTACTTGAAGAACTGGTTTCATTCTTTCTTTTCGCACCTTTGGCTCTTCCTTTGGTTTCTTTATATTAGTTGTTAGTTTTTAATCTCCTTTTAAAAAAAATTAACTACACACTCACTCACTCACGCAGACGATACGATTAAAGATAGCAGCACTAATCTGGGCGGCTGCAGCTGCACACACTAATCAAAGCTTGCCGTCTTCGGATCAGAAGCTGCAGGGATAATAAAACTACATCTCCCACAATGCTTCTCTCTAACCTTCGCGTCTGCTTCCTCCCTATACCTATTGACAAAGCTATTTCTGCCGCACAAAGTGGAGCTGTCCAGGCTGACCGGCTCCCCATTTCTTCAAATAGATGGCGTGACGCATAATTGGTGGTAGGTAAAAGGGTTGCAGAAAAGAAAAGCAAGCAAGCAAGCCAGCCATCACTTTGGGGCTGGGGAGGGAGCCTGGCAGGTGAAAGCAGAAAGCTGGGAAGATGAATCTCTAAGGCTGGAAGGAACAACAGGAGATTTAACTCAAACAGCATCTAGAGATCAGATTCCCCCCGCAAAATAAATACACAGAGGTGTCCCTATAGTCCAGATCTTGGAGGATATTCTTGATTTCTTTTTTTTCCTTTCCAATTTCAGCCTGTCGCTATGCGGCTAGCAGAATAGCATCGCTCCTGCGCCAAAGGGATCTGGCCGAGAGCATGTTGGCTTCCAAGAACAGGGCATGACAAACTGGTAAGACAGAGATACCCCGCTTTCCAATGGCCAGCCAAGTTTCCTTAAGGGGAAAAGGGTTGGGAATAGTAGGAAATGCAGGAGAGATATTAAAAATGGTGTGAATGGGTTTTAATGTCTTTAATGTTTTTAATTTTTAAGTGTTTTTAGAGTGATTTTTTTGAGTGTATTGTGAGCCGCCCTGGGTCTTCGGAGAGGGGCGGCATATAAATTGAATAAATAAATAAATAAATAAATAAAAAGAAAGAAAAAAAAAAGAAAAAAAAAGGCTATGCTAGGAGCAGGATGGCCCCGATGTATCTCACTGCCGTCTTTTCTTGTAGGCATCCCCAAAAAGCCAGCAGGGTCTCCATCCGTTCCTGACTCAGCCAGCGAAAAATATCCTCCTGCGGCTACTTCCAAAGATGGGACTCAGGAACCAAAGTCTTGATGAAATAAAATAAAAAGGACAGGAAAGCAGAAAATGACGGTTTGTTTGACAAAATCCTGCGGATGCGGGAAGTGAACAGACCTGAGAATCTCTTATTCTGTCCTCCTCTCGTTGTTCCATTATGAAAATAAACTTAAATAAAGAAGTGTTTCATGCGTTTAAAAGAAAGAGTGAGTGTTTAACAAAAGGTGATTTGGTGGCTGATGAGGGTGTGTGTGTGATCTTGCAATATAGAATTCACATCGATTCCTTTTTGACAGTAATATGGAGCAATCTGAGATTGGGGCGTACAGAGATTTCATTGGGCAAATTGTGGTAATGGAATGGAATACAGTATTGTACATTTTGTCTCCCTCAAAAGAAAAAAAGGTTCTGACTTGCATAAAAGAATCACAAGTTTAAGGGATCTACTTTGTTATTTAATAGAATTTGAGATTTACCAAGCAGGTTTGATGAAAAACACTGGGGACTGAAATTACTACAATTTCTTAAAGTTTTTATATTCAGATTTGTTTTAAGTAGTGCTTTATACTGTTATAGTGAATTTTGTCTTTATGAAGCATACATTTATTTTTTGTTACTTATGTTATTTAATAATCTGTTATTAATTGTTATTTTTACATATACAAATACCCCTGAACATACATTCCTCTATTTAATGCAACAACGGTTTGTTGCCTTTTTATCATAATTTTTTACTGTGTTTTTAAAATATTTTCCAGAGCTTTAGTGTTTTAATTATGCTTTTTCTCATTGTTGTGGGATCAAGTGCTTAGTAATATATAGTAATCATTCAACATCCCACCTACTCAGCACCTGACAAAAGGAAGTAAATATATAAATATGGCTGCAACAAACTGAGAAACTATCTTTCCTGTAAGGCAATACATGTTCACCCACTATAAAATCATGTATCTACAATAAAATAGTTTCTAACTAAAGAAGCTTGTTACATAAATGCAGGACAAATACTGTACAGTATTGCAACCAGGAAAAGGATAGCAAAAACTTCATTCATAAAAAGATGGAAGAAAAATATCTAAGATGCATACAGACACAGATGGATCCCTGTATTCTGCAGCTGCTGATTTTCTGCATTGATACCATTTCTAATTTGCTTTAAATAATTTTAAAACACAGTTTTATCTAACTGTGCTGAACCCATGAAGGTTCTGTTATTAGCCAGACACTGAATGCTAAGAGTTGGGTATTTAAAAAAAAATCAAGCTTTAACCTTCACAACGTCTGATAAATTTAGAACTGAGCAAAAAAAATTTTTTTAGACTTTTTAATATATATATAATGCCTGGAAGGAATCTGTGGTTTGAATGACCCACAAACCAGCCGCATCATGTTTTTTTTTTCAGATTTATGAAGAAATATGAGAGTCTCCTTGGATGAACTATTTTAAGGAACAGCAACATTGAAGTGGCTGGAATCTTAATTAAAGGCTGCAAATTTGTTGCATTTTTGAATGCTTGTGCATGTGATGGCAGATAGATTCATTTTACGCCTTCCATTATTTTGTGCAATCCAAGGTGGAGTGAAAGGATAAAAAAGATTAAAAAACTAAATTTCTTCTTCGGGGGTGGGGGGAGGTCTAGTTGCCTTTTGAAAAAGCACCTTTGAGACAACTATGACCTGGATGACTGAGAATATCCACAAACATTTTACCCATCCTTATCTATAAAATTAGGTTTTGCAACTGTACAAAAGTGGGTCTATAACAATTACTTTTTTATTCTCAGAAAGCTCATTCGCTGTAAATCAGTGAGGTTTGGTTACAGTACTGAATGGATTGAAATTAAGAAATAATGCTAATTCATTCAGTTTTATAGATAAGAATATTCAAACTATTGATTTCCTCAGAATGACCATTAGTAGAATGTATACTTTTTGAACGGCACGATTTTTTAAAAAGATAACCCATTTAAAAAGGCAGCCCATTCAACACCGTTAAAAATCTTAATGTGAAAACAAAAAAAAAAACTGCAATTCCCAGGAGCACAGCGAACGAAGCAAGAGGACGCATGCGTTGCTCATCAGTGGGTTTTTTTTAAAAAAAGGGTTTTCGTACGCATGCGCGCGTCACGTTTAAATACTCCAACGCACGTGGTCGGGATAGGGCTTACCTGGTTTCCCCACCCTCACAGAATTCCTTGGCGCACAGCGAAGCAAGATCCGTCCGTGGTGCTTAAGAATTCAACGCATGACGAGAAGCGCCTAGCCACCCGTCGGGCCTACGCACGCGCACTTCCGTCCAACGTTTGACCAACCCCCCCCCTTATAAACTGCCCGCCTCGAGGCTCTCGTTTGCCGCATGACGGGACCTACGCATGCGCGCTTCTTTTCCCATGCGCTTCCGCTATACCCTTCCGTTCCGTTGGTGGGTATGCCGGTCGGGTCCCGCCTCGTCTCTCTCATGATTGGGCAGAAGAGGAAAGAAGAGGAATTCCATTGGGCGGTGGTGTTGCTACGGCAACAATCGACTTGGGTGGAAGTCGGTGCTGGTAATAGTATATAGGAAAGGCGGAAGGAAGATGGCGGCGCTGGCTTCGGAGTTGCTGCTTTTGAGCGATTCAAGCCGCTTCCGAGCAGACAACCTGCTGAGCAGCGAGGACTGGGGTGAATGGAAGAAGGAGGGGCAGTACTGGGCCGAAGGAGTGGGCAGGGCCTACAGGCCTGGGCTATGCACGGGTTTCAAGGCTTGGGGTTGCAGGGGGGCCCTAATGCTAATACATAAGAACACTCTGTTGAAAACTGTATGGCTTTTAACAGGTAATATCAGGCCGGTGTGCAACGGGGTGTATATAACTTTTCCGCCAAGGAGAAGCTTCACCTGTTGCATTTCTGCCTGTCAGGCTCTGAATTGGAGTCTGACAGGCAGAACGATAACGGTCTTGGTCCTTAAAGGTTGTAGCAGAAGGAATTGACTGTTTATTTAGCAGGAAGGTCTTTCGATGGGCTTTGCCATTCGTCTTTCAGGTGTTGCAGTATATAGGTGTTGGGGTGTTTATATATATATATATATATATATATATCCAATTTTACGTGGGAGAAAACCCGAATAATCAAAGACCTATATATATATATATATATATATATATATATATATATATATATATATATGTTTTCTCAGGTTTTCGCGGGTGTTTGTATGTAGGTCTTTGGTTATTCGGGTCTTCTCCCACGTAAAATTGGAAGTGTCTTGGCGACGTTTCGACGAAGTCTCATTCGTCATCTTCAGGCTGGTGTTCTCGGCTTCGTTCATTGCTCCTGGAAGCACGAAGCCGAGAACACCAGCCTGAAGATGACGAATGAGACTTCGTCGAAACGTCGCCAAGACACTTCCAATTTTACGTGGGAGAAGACCCGAATAACCAAAGACCTACATATATATATATATATATATATATATATATATATATATATAAATATAACCTTGGCTGATAGAAATAGAAATAAGTCTGAAATAGATCTATCTTAGTCTCCTTATTGTCCCAAAGGGCAGCAGGGTGCTTGCTGGCTGCCTGAAAAAAGCCTAGAAACTAGTGGATTGTGATTTCACTGAACTAGGGCTGCATAAAAATCTTGGTTTACGTAGGAAGAACCTGGCTAAAGAGAAATACACACACACACACATATTCTTACTTTTCGTAGGTTTTATGTGTGTTTTTCTTTTAGCCAGGTTTTTCCTACATAACCAAGATTTTTCTACAGCCCTAGCACGGTGGAGTCACATCCACTCGATTCTGGGCTTTTTTCTTCTGGCAGCCAGCAGGCCCTGTGCTGCCTAGTGAGAGACTTATATATATACAATACCTGCCTAGGGTTATCAAAATTGAAGAGATCTGATATGGAAGAAGGAAGAAGCGGTCTTTTTGGTGTTTTTTATGATACACAGTTCATAGGGTGTGTTGCGTAAACGATAGGGAAAACTTTATGGCCTGCAAAATAAATAAGAGATTCGCATGATGTTATAAGGAATTATTAACCTGGCATATGTCCGTTTTTTTATATAGCATGAGTACTTTAGGCAGCAATATATGGTTCTTAGTAACTGGCTTAGATAAGCGGTACTTCCAGTTTTGTTCTGGTTTGGGTGGCAGCCTAATAGTTAAGCTATTAAGTACCAGGAAATAAAGTTAGAGGAAGCGCATAACTGTAATATGTACAACTGTTAGTGGTTAGATGTTTAGGCTGGATTTGACATTTTTATCCACTATTGCAGGGGGTCTCCAAACTTGGCAACTTTAAGACTTGTGGACTTCAACTCCCAGAATTCCCCAGCCAGAGTTGAAGTCCACAAGTCTTAAAGTTGGTTTGGAGACCCCTGCACTACTGGGTCCTTCCCAAGGATCTGCAATAAGCAGATGTTATTTGATTATTATTATTTAGAGATAATAATTGAATCAGCTAATTCTTCATTCAATTACATTTTGCTGCTCTCCCTCCAGATGCAGGTCTCTACAGCTGCTTGGATAATGATGGAGACGTGGCAGCTGAACTTTTCCCTTGTCTTGAACACAGCATTATGGACAGTAATGGTACCCGTTCTGCGGTGAGAATATCTTTGCTTTTAGAAGAATTTTTTTTTGCTTTCCAGTATGCCTCTGTGGCAGGATACACTTCTCAGCAATTTGAAGTCTTTCTTTCTCTTCCCCACTCTATAACTTTATAAAAAATTGAATTTGATAGACCTTAGCATCTTGATCACTTCCATCCCTGCCACTTGGGCCTTTTTTATTTCTTCTAATGTGGCTTACACATTAAAATGTAAATTAAAATGAGGTCTGGCAGATATGTGGTGGTGATTATTTCCCCAGTTATAATGGCTGGCATGTCATGTATACAATTTTGGATTGCATTCCAAGAATATTATGCTTATCCCTGAAAGTCTTATTGAATTGGAACTCCAAAGTACAGTAGTCCTTGATGTATGACCACAATTGAGCCCAAAATTTATGTTACTAAGTGAGACATTTGTTAAATGAATTTGCCCCATTTTACAACCTTGCTGCAGTTGTTAGGTGAATCAATGCTGTTGTTAAGTTAGTAACACGGTGGTTAAGTGAATCTGGTTTTCTCATTGACTTTTCTTCTCAGAAGGTTATAAAAGGTGATCACATGATCCCGGGACATGCAACTGTCTTAAATATGAACTAGTTGCCAACTGTCTGAATTTTGATTATGTGACCATGGGGATGCTGCAATGGTCATAAATGTGAAAATTGTCTTAAATCACTTTTTTCAATGACATAACTGAACAATCACTAAATGAACTGTTGTAAGCTGAGGACTACCTGTATACCTCCTCAGTTACACATCCACTCACTGCCATCACACCCTGTTCCTTAGATAGAAAGAGTCAGATTTATTGTTTCCCATAGATAAAAAGCTTTATTTTCTATATCTTCCTTTCTATACCAGCAGTTCAGTGATGGGTTTGATCTGGACATGGAAACTATGCCTCCAGACCCTCCTTGGGATCCTTTGCAAGAATCTCTATTCCCAGGTGAGTATTTTCATGAAGATGTGAGGTAGGCAGGTTATCGAGAACCTGTTGTAGAATTGAGGATACTGTGATGGATCTGTGATTCGGAAACATTTTTATAAGGACATTGATTTTTAAGCTGTTGGAAGATCGTGTTTTCTGCAAAAAAAAAATAAGACGGTATCATTCTGGAAATGATAAGAGGAGGATGATATAAGGAAGAGATTTACATTAGGCTATCCTACCATCTCAGCTTAATACAAATGTATATATAACCTGCCTACTCACTGTTATTTGGCAAACAGAATCAGAGACAAGTATTTTGCATGTTAGAAATCCTAGATTTTATCTCTAGTACCTCCTGTTAAAAAAATATACCTTTAGGAAGTCTTTGGTGAGTCATTGACAGCAGGAGTAGACAGTGATGGACAAGGTATCTATATTTAGTAGCAAAATTCTTTTGAGTGGGAGAAAAATGAAATTTGTTTTTGTGGCCTGCTGCCTTCTCAGAAGCACCTAGCTGATCGTTGCCCACATGAGCCTTTGATCTGATCCAGCAAATAGCTTTTATTTCTGCTTCCTAAAATTGTTTTGGGCTGTGCAGAAATTTGTGTGGGAGTAGTTTTGTGCAGTAAGAGTTTAATGAGCAAAGTTTGTGTCTGTCCTGCATGAAAAAACTGGAGCAAGCTTTTCTTACTGATTGACAATTAAATTCTTTCTTGAAGACTGAGCAGAGGAGATAAGAGATTCACTTGCTTGCTTTTTCCTCTTTCCTGTCCTGTCCCCACCTTCCCATTTCTGACTTCCTTTTTGATTGAGACTGAAAGTTGCATGCAACTTGTGGTTTGACAGTTTATCCTGTTGTCTGGATATTATCTTGGCTGCAATATATTGCTTAAAAAGTAGATGCGCTGCAGACCCAGTTAAAAGTCCATGAACTGCAAGTCACTTTCCTCTTAATTAGAATTCTGTACCTATCCAATTTTAATTATTTGTGCAAATCTACGGAGGCATATCCCTAACAGTTTTTTAAGTGGAATAGTTAAGCTGCAAAATCATATTTAGATTAGATTAGAATTATTTATTGGCCAAGTGTGATTGGACACATGAAGAATTTGTCTTTGGTGCATATGCTGTCAATGTACATAAAAAGACAAGATACATTCGTCAAGAATCATAAGGTACAACACTTAATAATAGTCATAGGGAACAGATAAGCAATCAAATCATACTAGGAAACAATCAATATAAACCGTGAGGATACAGCAACAAGTTACAATCAAACAGTTATAAGTGGGAGGAGATGGGTGATAGGAACGATGAGAAAATTAATAGTAATAGTAATGCTATAAAGGAGTAATAGGAACTGTTCTGGAAGAGAATTAGTTGGGCAAGGTCTATTGAAGACAGTGCTTGTGGTAGGTAGCAGCATGTAGCTGTAGTATTAGCAAGCCTACAGTGGTTAATTTCTGATCACAAGGTTACTTATTGGTTTCTTCCATACCTTGGTTTTTGAATTAAGGCAGAAGAAACATGAATCTATAGATAATCAGATTCTTTTATTATTCATGAGGAGTGGGGGAATGGCCATGGCATTGGGGAGAAGGCAGTTTTTGAACCTGATAACTCTTCAGTTATCAGTTTTTCCTATTTGGGTTTGCTGTTGTAGAGTTTTACTTCTCCTTTAGGTGTTATAAGCAGGAAGTATAGCTGCCTCTTCATGCCTTCAGAGAGTTATAGAGCCTTTCAGGTGACAAGAATGAGAGATCTGCTGCTTCTGCTGGCCCAGGTGGAGGGAACTGGTGGCATGGCAGTTGAAGCTGAATGGGATTAGAGGCCCACAAAAATGGCTTCAGCACTTAGGGCTGACTGTAGAAATTGCAGGTGGGGAGGACAGGCTTGTATCTTACAATTTATATTATTTTATTTAGTATCCTAGTATGATTCATGTTGATTATTTAGTATCCTGTGACTATCACTGTGTTGTAATTTATGATTTATGATGAATGTATTTTTATGATGACTATGATCATGATTTATCACGTTGCTTGCATATACACTGAGAGCTTGTATGTACACTGGAGACAAATTCCTGGTGTGTCCAATCATACTTGGCCAATAAAGAATTCTATTTTCCTATTCCTATTCCTATTCCTATTCCTATTCCAGTCCATTCCATTCCATTCCAGGAAAATGGGTGTGAGAGGCAAAGAGGGAGTACTTAACAATCAGTTTCCTTTTGTCTTGGATCAGCAGGCTGGTGGTGAAAGTGTCTTAAGTAATTCTCATTTTTTTTAGAGTTGCAAGTAAAGTCTGAGCCGGTCTCCCCTGCCTCATCTCATTGCTCCGATTCATCTGTGGCCTCCTCCGATTCTTCTGGGGCAGGCTCCTCTTCTGCCGAACTCTCAGAGCAGGTAGGTTTTCTGAGAGACTTCTTTGTAGACAACCCCAGTGCCCCGATGGTAATATACATAATGGTAGTTCTCAATGCACAACCATAATTGGGGCTGTCGTGTTGACACTCGTTTTTCTTTCAGATTGCTGGACCAGGTGATGTGATTGGAGTGAAGACAGAGCATCCTCCAACCCCTCCGTGCATGTTTGGAGATGTCCTTTTACCTCCCTTTGGAACGGTACACATAAACGTAGTTCCAGCTTCCGAGACAGGTATGTTGGGGAGAATCGTGTAGCAGCAAGTATTTATTTCTCGCTTCTGTACTGAATTTAGTAACAATAGATAGACTTCAAAGCTTGCATTGGTGCTCATAACCAATGAAGAAGACACAAATTCTGGTGCTGGAGTGTCCTGTGCATTAAAAAATAAGTCTTTCTACGTGGAATAGGTGGTATAACTGGCTGGAAAAGAAGTCTAAAATCAATGTATAGTGAATGTTAAGATAATATAATGAAAAAAATATATATCTAGTGTATAGTAGATATGTATATATTATATATATTATATAAATTAGTACTTAAGATATAAGAATGTACATGTACACAATAAGCCAAAGGATAAGTTGAAATTAAGAAAAAATTCCGATAACAGAAAGCTGTAAAAGTGTAATTGTGATTTTAAAGGTGAAAAATGTTGAATAAAAATATAAAATATATTTAAAAAAATCTTCCTGAATATCGGGATGGGTGAGTGGGTTGGAAGGTAAATTAAATCTAACGAACTAACCTGTCTGTTAGTGACAATATGACATTTTCTTTTTGTCTCTCAGCACATTCTGTCCAGATACTATTTATCCTCCCCTTCTCTCTAACTTTCCTTTCTGGGTGGGGATGAGACCTTTGAGGAGTTCACACGAAGTGTCTCTCGATGGACATTTTGTGTGAGCTCCATTAGTATGTGAACTGCCCATGTCCCTGACATCCATTCATAACAGTTTAAAAAGAGTTTGGTTAATTGCTTTTGCATGAACAAAAGAGACTGCCAGAAAATATTCCAGATCTGTAGAGCTCATCAGGGGGAAAAAATGGGAAAAATGTCCAAGAAAAAGTCAAAGGAAAATCCTTTCCATATTATTCCAAAAAATTGAATTCAAATTTTTTTACAGAGATGTACAGATTAACAGAGTTGGAAGGGACCTTGTAGGTCATCTAGTCCAACCCCCTGCCCAAGCAAACTCTCCACCATTTTTGACAGATGGCAGTCCAATCTTTTCTTGAAAGCTTCCAGTGATGAAGCTCCCCCAACTTCTAAAGGCAACTTCTGTTCCATTGGCGATTGTTCTCATTGTCAGAAAATGTATCCTTGTTTCCAGGTTTAATCTCTCCTTGTTCAGGTTCCATCCATTATTCCTTATCTGGACTTAAGGTGCCTTGGAAAATAGCTTGACCCCCTCCTCTCTGTGGCAGCCCCTCAAATATTGGAACGCTATATTTTTTTCCCAAAAGCTTCTCTTAGTTTATTTTTGGAAAGGAAGTGACATACAAACAAGCACAAATGTTAATGTATTTTCTTTAAATAGAAAGAAACATCATAGAGATATTATAACATGTTCTGTTCTTTCTTACTGTACAAGGTGAGCCTTGATGTCCCCTACAGATTTTTCAGATTTTCTGTGTTGCTCTTCCAGTTCTTGGCTTTGTATTTAGTTTTCTGAACCAAGCCAATATTTCATATTTGCACATTAGCTTTTGTAATTTAAATCCTAACAGTTGGCACCTCACCCACACTAGTTAGAATGTTAGTGAATGTTCATGATTTGTTAGCAAGGATCTAATTTTCAATGGAGACTATGATATTTTTTTACTTACCATGTTAAGTACTTCTGATAACATATTGAATAAATGTTATATTGTCCGTACATAAATATTTTATATGTTTTCTTTCCTTTTTAATGTTTCTTTTATAAGTTTGTGCATTATAGAATTATAGAATTTATAGAATTATAGAATAACAGAGTTGGAAGGGACCTTGGAGGTCTTCTAATCCAACCCCCTGCTTAGGTAGGAAACCCTATACCACTTCAGACAAATAGTTATTCAACATCTTCTTAAAAATTTCCAGTGTTGGGCCATTCACAACTTCTGGAGGCAAGTCGTTCCACTGATTAATTGTTCTAACTGTCAGGAAATGTCTCCTTAGTTCTAAGTTGCTTTTCTCCTTGATAAGTTTCCACCCATTGCTTTTTGTCCTGCCCTCAGGTGCTTTGGAGAATAGCTTGACCTCCTTTTCTTTGTGGCAGCCCCTGAGTTATTGGAACACTGCTATCATGTCTCCTCTAGTCCTTCTTTTCATTAAACTAGACATTTCTTAAATTAAACTTATACAGAAAGTCTATGGAGATTCTCAGTCATCTCAGTCATGGTTGTCCCAAATGTGCTTTTTTCAAGAGGCAATTGGACTTTCTGTTTTTTCTTTGAAGATCTTTCGCTTCTCATCCAAGAAGCTGCTTCAGTTCAGAGCTGAAAAAAACCCGGAAAGTCCAGTTGCCTCTTGAAAAAGCATTGAAGAAAGGAAGCAATAAATATATGATTTCTCATTTATTTCCTGTTCTGTTTTTTTTCCTCCTTCACGATGATAATAGCTGCATGTTTCCCAACTCAAGGTGGCTCCATCGGTACAATTGATTGAGTAAGACTGTAATAGATTCTTATAGATTGTTTTGACTATTCAATTCTCTTTTAGGGAAACCAGCAGCTGCCAATAAAACAGAGAGCATCCTTAGTCGGAAGCCCCCCATTCAACCAAAGCCTGTCGTGGTGACCGCTGTCCCAGGACAGCCAGCATCCTCTTCCAATAAGACCATCTTGTTGCAGCCAGTACCTGTAAACCAATCACAGACCGTCAATCCTGGAATCTCAGGTAAGATGACCAGGAGGATTTTATTTTTGGACATGAATGGAGCAGTTTCCAGTAGCGGAATGTGTACAGACTGGAAATGTCCTATGGGATGGTGCACGGGTTTCTTCGCTTTCGGGGAGGGGCGATAGGATATTTTGAGGAAAGAACTTTTGTTTTCCTATCTGAAGATTACAGTGTATGTTAAGCAGGGTTGTGGGTTTTTTTTTTGTTTTTTTGTTTTTTTGGTTTTTTTTTGCCTCAGTTCCAGCACAGAGTGTTGTGATTTCCCAGTCTGAGCTGCTGCATCTCCCAGTGTCTGGTTTGATCAAGGTTCAGTCTCCGGTGAAGGAAGTTCTCTCACCTAAACCAGCCCCCTCAATCCCCAAGCCAGAAGCTAAAACGATCATCCCTGCACCAGCGCAGATAGGATCCTGCAACCAAGAGATTGATGTAAGTTTGAAGTCCTTAGTTCCAGAACGTTTTCTCTTCCAATGACATCAAATCCTGGTCAGATTCCAATAGAAGAGAATCTCTTTAGCTCAGCGATGAAACGTGAGATTCTTGGTGCTTTATGAGTTTGGTTTGTTTGCTTCCAGAATTTAGGTAACATCGGTGTTAGAAGGGGAGTGAAGTTTGTTGTCTGTTGATAAGCATTGTTTTGCCCTGCCAATGTTGGTGGAGATGTGGTGGTTTTTTTCCCCCCTTGGCAGTTCTTTGATTAGAATATTGTTTTCTGCTTGAAACAGAAAACAGAATCAAAAAAGCAAACCCTACACTCACTAATGCTGATGATGTTACCTAGTCAGGTACTGAAATGTCTGCAAACAACCAAGCTCACTGAGCACCGAAGACTCCACATGGGCAGATTTACAGGCAGCTCACATCCGGAGTAGCCACACTGTTCTGTTAAGCTACTACATTTTAACGATCTCCAAAAAGGAAGATAAGTACAATAGCGACAGTTTGTAAATTTATAGCACATAACTGTTGCCAATTGTTGTGGCAGAAGAGAAAATAAGATAAACAGGATAAGTTTCACCTAGTGAACAAATCAGAATATTGAACTAAAGTCAGCAGAGGATCTAGAGGATGCTCTGTGTGACCTACCTTTGATGCGAAATGTAGAACTGAATTTCAGAAAACAAGCACAGAAAAGAAAATGTGTCCTCCTTTCTTTTATGCTATGGATATGAATATTATTTTCCTTACTGATTTGTTCAAGATCAAGGTCCTGAAAAGGCAGCAGCGGATGATAAAAAACCGTGAATCGGCTTGTCAGTCCCGCCGAAAAAAGAAGGAATACCTCCAAGGATTGGAATCCCGTCTGCGAGAGGCCCTTGCAGAGAATGAGCGGCTACGGCGGGAGAATGCTATCCTTCGGCGCCGGCTAGATGGTGTCCTGGATGAGGTGAGCCCCTTCTACCAAGAAGGAGACTTGTGGCTTTCTTACAAAAAGCACCTTGTCATGATTAGCCCCCACATCATGGGGATGGTAGCTGAGAACTTTTTCGATTTTCAAATGGGGTATGTAATAGAAGATGGCTATGTTTGCTTACATCAACTTCCCAGTTGAAATGCCACAGTTCAGAATATCCATATATCCATATATATCTGGGACAATCCATTTAGATTCATTCTCCACCTTTCATTTTCCCCTGGGCTAGGGAGCTTTCCTTACAGGTAGATCTTGAGTTATGACCCTAAGTCAGTGGTCCACATATTTTCCAGCTAGGGGGCCTGGTGGGGGGAATGTGGGGGAATGATTCTGTGCGAGTGGCAGGTGCGTGCATGAACATGCACAGCTTCATTTGCACAAGCAGTGGAGCCTGTGCCCACCGCTCACACAAATGGAGCTTTGCATGCAAGCAAGAGGGCCTGCCATTCGCGTAAGTGGAGCTGCATGTGCACACACGCACTCACCACTTGCGTGGCCCAATTCAGAACTGCGGCCTGAGGGTTGGGACCTCTATCCTAAGTGAGCCCAGAATTACAGTTGTAACTCGTGCTGGTCGTTAAGCAGGTCATCATAGGAATGACCGAATTTTATAACATTTTTTGTTGTGATAGTTAAGCGAAACTGCGGTCATTTACCACAGCGTTATTAAGTGAACCCATTGTCTGCAATGGACATTTTTTTGCTGGAAATTGTTTATGAGGTAAATTGTGGCCATGTCACCATGGGACACTGCAAATGGCCGTAATGTAGGCTGGTTGCTGAGTGTCCAATATATGATCAGGTGCCTGAGGGGGAGGAATGGGGCTTGGTTGTCAGAACTTTGAATCCGGATCATAAGTATCTTTTTTGCGGTCCTAAATGGCTTAGGACCCATTCAACCGGTCCTAAGCAACTGGCCAAAAATTAAAGATTACCTGTATTTTTGACTTCTGGAATATAATACCGTTTACAAAATTAACACAGCACATTAAGCCACAATGAAACAAACCATTGTATGCTTCAGTATTATACATGAGCTCAGTCAATTAATTCCTCATTTTTTCCTCTACTGATATAACATATAGTGTAATATTTTAACACTTTTGGAATACTTTTTCTAACCCTTTTACTATTGAGCTGGCCAGTTCCTAGTAAGCTGGAATGTCAGCTGCTGGTGTCTTCGTGTTTTGAAATATTTCCTGTATTTTTGGAGACCTTAGGGTCCTGTTGTGAATGCTGGTATGACCCTTTTGTTCTGGCAGGTTTCATTTATCCAATTCTGATGGCTGTTAGCAGGATAATTTAGGTGCACTATTGGAAGACCTGAAAAACCAGGCTGGGGACAGATTGTCCTAGAGAAAATCTATCCATGTGGTCACTAAGAGCCGATATCAACTTGATGGTCCAATATTAGTCAAGATAACTTAGTAATTAGTTGCTCTAGTTCAGCATTTCAGCCAGGAGCTGGGAAAAGCCAAAACATTCAATCAGACCATTCCGTTAGAAGGAGCTGTAAATTTTGAATGCGGTGTGCTGGGATGCCTGATGACTCGCCTGTCTTCCCATATAGAACAGCGACCTGAAGTTTGGCTCCGGGAACCGAAAAGTGATTTGTGTCATGGTTGTGCTGCTCTTCGTAGCCTTCAATTTTGGCTCTGTCAGGTGAGACTTCCTGGTGCTTTTGGGGTTTCCATGCTCAGCTTGAGTTGTGAGATTGTGTCGCTTATCATTCTCCATCTGGAAGTCCTTTGAAGTTGTCGAATTGCTGGGACAGTTCAGCTTCATCTGCTGTAGCTGTGGACGGAAAATGGTCCCTCAGTCATATTACTATTTGTTCAGTAAAATGGCTGTAAAGGATTTCTTTTCGTGTGAACCTTCTGAGAAGAATGTTGCCTGTCTGTTGAATTCACTTTTACAGAGCTGCATAGGAGACTATATAGGAGATGAGCAAGTACACATGAGGGTGGGGTTAAAGTTTAGAGTCCTAACATTCCCACAAGAGACCTAAGTCCAGCCCCCTATGAATTCCATTGACCCTTATCTAGCACCAATTCAGCTTGTCTGTTAGTAAATCAGATTCATATCAGGTGCAGGAAATCAGGAATAGTAGTAGAATTCAGTTTATATCATGCTACCCATATACACAAATCTAATAGTCAAGCCAAATTGGTGCTATCAAAAGCATCAACGGAATTCATGGCAGCTGGACTTCGGTTTCTTGTTGGAACGTAAGGACTCTAAACTGATAACATGTTTAACCCTCCTTGTCCATCTCCTATAGCCTACAGTATATTACTGACTGATTTTTTTAAGCTTTTTAGTTTTCGTTCATTTTTTTAAGCTTCTTAATTTTCATTCATTTTCTAAAAAGCTGCTTAATTTTTTTGTTTTTAAAAATATTTTTCTCATATTAGAGAATCCTGTGTTGAATTGCTGTTCATGCCTTTGGAGTCTGTAAACCCAGTTTGTTTCAAGCTTGGTAACTAAGATGTGCGGACTTCAACTTCCAGAATTTCTGAGTCAGCATGCTTGCTAGGGAATTCCGGGAGTTGACATCTGCCCATCTTAAAAGTTGTCAGGATTGTAAAGCACTGCTATAGATTTAAAGTCTGTTATTTTTAAAAATATACCTTAGCCATGTTAATAATTCATTGTCCCTCTCTGGCTTCTTCCCCCTGCTCACTTTATGTTCTGGCAAATGGACTCTTGTCCACAAAAGCTCAGTCTTTAAAGTGGTACATAATTTTTTCACTTTTATTAGTGGCTTTATAAGAGTTTGCTTTGCCCTCTGTATCCATGCGTATCCCTGGTGCAATCCATAGACACTGCTTTCCTGTTTTGCTACCTCTTTCTTGATAGTTATGAGAATACTGGGCAAACTTGTTCACCATCTTCTTCACATGATCTTGTCCCCACTGTTGGGACAGATTCAGGAAGAATTGGAGTGACACAGTTACTACTCCAGCCCATTCTTGCATTTGATTTTTACAAAAGGATGATAGTTTGGAGGCAGTTCACTAGACTATGTAGGCCAGAAGTAATTCTGTATAGTGAGAGGCTAAGACCTGATTCCATTTTTTAAATCTCTCCAGCATCACCACCAAGCACAAAGTTGCAGATGTGTCTCAGCCCAAGCAGGAACCGGAGTCTGGCCCAGGCCAGAGGCATCTTCTAAGCATTACACAAGAAGCTCTTGAAATACCAGAAGAGGAGCAGGAAGAACAGCAGGAGGAGACCCTGGCAAGGCCAGGCAAGCCCCAATTCCGGTAATTTGGATGCAGAAAGTGTAAAATGAAATAATGTGCCAAGAGAAGCAGCTGGCCGCCATTTCCCTATATTGTTTCTGAACTTCAGCAACTTTAATTCTGGGAGTTGAAGTCTAAAGTTGCTGAGGTTGAGAAACGTTGATTTAGAGTACCATTGTTGCCGGAATGATCCTGTATTGGTTTTGTTGTTTGTTTGTTTTTTAATTTGATTTTATATGCCGCCCTTCTCCGGAAACTCAGGGTGGCTTACAATGCGTTAAACAATAGCCTTGTTTTGTTTTTTAAGATGCAGCATCTTCCTACCCAAACACATGAAAGACATCTAAGTAATTGTAATGATATGTGGGAAGGAAAGGGATGCAGTGGCTTAGCGGTTAAAGATGCTGAGCTTGTCAGCTGGAAAGCTAACAGCCTGGGTTT
Organism: Arizona elegans; assembly: GCA_022577455.1. Lineage (NCBI taxonomy): Eukaryota > Metazoa > Chordata > Lepidosauria > Squamata > Colubridae > Arizona > Arizona elegans. The sequence goes on from JAKOOJ010000003.1 coordinate 153,670,463, forward strand.
GAGACCCGAACGCTGCATGATGAGGTGTTGCTTGCCCCAGCTCCTGCCCACTTAGCAAATTGAAAACCTGCAGATGAAAGTAGATAAATAGGTACCCCTGGATGGGAAGGTACCAGCATTGTGTTCGCCTTGGCGTATAGTATAGAGTAGACCATGGAAGTGTCTGCAGACAATGCTGACTCCCTTTGCTAAGAAACTGAGATGAGCAAAGCCCCCTAGAGTCAGACATAACTGGACAGGGGAAACCTTTACTTTTTTGACGGAAGGAGGGTTGAGGATGGAGAAAGCATCAGAAGTGATCATCTCCAGTTTTGAGGAAAGTAAAAATAAGGGAGGGAAAAAGGTACTTTCAGGTCAGCAAGATTCTGTTCTCATAACCTTACAATAAAGGTAGTGTTAATACTCAACAGTTGGTGCTTCTTATCTGGACTACCTTGAAGGGCTGACAGTGGTGCATTTGTATTTATATTTTTTAAAAGGATGACTTACATGTAGGACAGAATGCTCCAAGGGCTGCTTGCGTATTGTGATACTGATGCGGTCATGCTTTGTGACTAGTGGTTCTTGTTTGCAAATGAGGGATGTGGGATTTCTTTCTGCCCAGAGTTACCTGTTCAATGGCTGAGAAGTTTGACTACACGGGTGGTCCTTGACTTACGACCACAGTGGAGCCCAACATTTCTGTTGTTAAGTGAGACATTTGTTAAGTGCATTTTGCCCCCATTTTACGATCTTTCCTGCCACGGTTGTTAAATGAATCATTGCAGTTGATAAATTAGAAACCCAGCAGGTTTCCCCATTGACTTGGCTTGTCAAAAGGTCGCAAAAGAGGGTCCCGTGACCTTGAGACACAGCAATGGTCATAAGTATGAACCAGTTGCCAAGCATCTGAATTTTGATCCCATGATCATGGGGATGCTAGAAAGGTGGTAACTGTGAAAAATGGTCGTAAGTCACCTTTTTCAGTGCCGTAGTAACTTTGAATAGTCACTAAATGAACTGTTGTAAATTGAGGGCTACCTGTAATTTTCTCCCTCTCCCATGCTCAGGAACCTGTCAACTCCCTTCTCAGAGATGAAGGACCTCATGTTGAGGGACCTGGACGAGCTGTTCCTCGCTTCAGATTGCCGCCAATTCAATCGCACTGAATCGCTCCGGTAGGTCCTGTGGAGAGGAAATAGTTGATACTCCTTAACTATTAGTTTCGAGCAATGTTTCTCAATCCTGGCAAGTTGAAGACGTGTGGACTTCAACTCCAAGAATTCCCCAGCCAACATGTCTGGCTGGGGAATTTTAGGAATTGAAATCCACACATCTTCAAATTGCCAGGGTTGAGAAACACTGGTTTAGAAGCTTGCAGATTGATAGATAATCCTCCATTACTTCCTCTCCCACCTCTAGGTTGGCAGATGAGCTCAGCGGCTGGGTCCGACGACATCAGATCAACCGGAGGAAACCTTTACAAACTCGCAAAGCAGCACAGGGAAGCCAGGTGGGACATGACAACATCTTGAGGGAAAGGGAAACAGGCCCTGAGCAAGACCAGTATCCAGTAGCTTGTGAATAAGAAAAAAAAAGGAGGGGTACCATACTTTTTGGAGTATAAGTCACACTTCCCCTCCCCCCCCAAAAGAGGGTGGAAATGTTGGTGCGTCTTATACACCAAATACAACCATTTTTGGCCTCACAAAACCCCACCCCACACGTCCTGTTTTTGCAAAAAACAGGCCTGTTTTTGGCAAAAATGGGATGTGCAGAGGGTTTGGGAGGCCTGCAGAGTGTTCCTGGGGGCTGGGGAGGGCAAAAACGTGAAGTGTGGAGGGGTTGGGAGGCCAAAAATGGGCCAATTTTTCACAAAAATGGTGTTTTCGCCCTCCCCAGCCCCCAGGAGCACTCTACAGGCCTCCCAAACCCTCTGCAGGCCTCGTTTTTGCAGAAAATGGGACCATTTTTCGCAAAAAAGGGACACAGAGGGTTTTGGAGGCCTGCAGAGTGTTCCACGGTGCCATAGAAGGCAAAAACTTTTTTTTTTTTCGTGTTTACCCCTTCAAAATCTTGGTGCGTCTTATACTCCGGTGCGTCTTATAGTCCGAAAAATACGGTAATTAAAATGTAAGAAATCCTGGTGCCTCTCCTAGGCATCTCTCCCATCCTTACCTACAACCCATGTATTTCGGATTTCAGGAGAAGCCGCAAAAGAAGCCTCCGAGCCCTTCCCACTATGTTCCAGCCACCCCTCCCAAATACCCTGAGGGGTAAGTTGCTCTTGTGGCAGATTCTCTTGCCTTCTCTCTGAGAATTTTGTCTGGAGTCTTCATCCCAACAGGAATATTGTGGTTTCTTCTACTCTTTCCTGCCCACTTGTGGGTTTTCCTCTTAGTTGAAACCAGTAATGTTTCCTTATGGTAGTATCGGAGTTGCCCGTTTCAAATTATTGCAGTGATCCATAGCGTGGGAGATCCTATCTCTTTTCCAGTTATTTCAAGGTGGGAATAACTATGGTTCTTGCTTAGTTGGATTATGGCACCAATGGCCGCCTGAACCTTTCCTGGGACACCTGCCAGGATAGCTATAGCACTTAGACTTACATACCACTTCACAGTGCTTTACAGCCCTCTGTAAGAGTTTGCAGAGTCCGCATTTTGCCCCCAACAATCTGGATCCTCATTTGATCCACCTCGGAAGGATGGAAGGCTGAGTCAACCTTGAGCTGGTGAGAATCAAACTGCCAAACTGCTGGAAGTCAGCAGAAATAGCCTGCAGTACTGCACTCTAACCACTGCATCACCGCAGCTCTGTATGAAGTAGTTGTCAAGTGCAGAAAATCAGGAAATCCCGGCAGTTGAAATGAACATAGAGATTTATTACGAGGTTTAGCTCTCTTTAAGAATCTGAACTACTAACAGTCAAAGCAAATTAACGGTAGATAACAGAATCAATGGAATTCAAGGTGGGCTGAATTTAGATCTCCTGCGGGTGTGAAGGGACTCGAGACTGATGATGCATTTGACCCCTCTCTCAGGCTTAGCCTGATCATCTTCTACAATAATTATCAGTTGCTCTCTTCTCTAAGTTGTGTATCGTTGAGCCTCTTTTTCTCTCTCCATCTCCATTTCAGACTCCAATGCAGTATCCTATGGCTTTGTGAAGTGCATGTGTCAGGATAGGGAAAAAATGCTTTGTATCTTGTTTTTTTCCTCCCCTCTTAGGGATTCTCTGAGACAGTTACAGGTGTATCAGCATCCCGACCATACAGAACATGACTTCATGGATGCCATTGACCGCCGAGAGGATACTTTTTACGTTGTGTCCTTCCGCAGGGTGAGTGAAGAGCCGTCTGCATTCTTTCTGCCTCCCAAGTAAACCAGACCAAGAAACCCAGGATGAGCTAATTCTACTTAATTGTATAGCTACATTAACAGAATCTTGCAAGCGTGAAATTATAACTCTCCAGCTGTCTTTTTTCACCGCTTGATTGGGTTCCTGACCAAGTTTCTTTCTCTGCCCCTTATTCAGTTGTTGGCTCCCTCCACTTTTATCTGATTGTTCTCTAGGCCAGAGGTCTCCAATCTTGACAACTTTAAGATTTGTGGACTTCAACTCCCAGGATTCCCTAGGCAGCATGGGAATTCTGGGAGTTGAAGTCCACAAGTCTTAAAGTTGGAGACGCCTGCTTCTAGGCAGATCTCTTCCCTTCATTTCTCAAGGTTCTTCCCACATACCATTACAGCAGTGCTGTTGAACCACAAATAAAGGTTTGTAAACAATAGCTATTTTATTAGGTTTATGGGTTGATTTTATGAAGACCAGGCCAGTGTGTTCAAATGTGTGTGGGGGTCCAGCTTTTGCTAAAACCCTTGCAAGGGAAAATTAAATTAGCAATAGAAGAAACCTTCACGTACTGAAGAGGTAGGCCAGAACTCTTGTGCTGAAAAACAGACAATAGAAAGCATGCAGAGGGAGAGAAGCAAATAGGGAATTCCTTTTGAAGTGTGAGAATATGCAAATGTCTCTGTCTCTAGATAAAAAATAAATTATAAGTCGAATAGAATAGAATAGAATAGAATAGAATAGAATAGAATAGAATAGAATTATTTATTGGCCAATTGTGATTGGACACACAAGGAATTTGTTTTGGATATGCTCTCAGTGTACATAAAAGAAAAGATACGTTCATCAAGAATCATAAGGTACAACATTTAATGATAGTCATAGGGTACAAATAAGCAATCAAATATTAGGAAACAGTCAATATAAATCATAAGGATACAAACAACAAAGTTACAGTCATACAGTCATAAGCGGAAGGAAATGGGTGATGGGAACAATGAGAAGATTAATAGTAGTGCAGACGTAGTAAATAGTCTGACAGTGTTGAGGGAATTATTTGTTTAGCAGAGGCCAAGAACTTAAATGAAGGAAAGTGAGGTAAGCCTGTTGGTAAATTTGAAGTCTCCAATGAGAAGTGGTGGTTCCTTTTAAGAAAATCTGGTCTGTTTAGTGGTGAAGGATCTGGGTTATACAGTGTATTGTTTAGATCCTTCTCTCCCTTTCTTGCTGCAAATGGCAGAAGTTGCTGTTTTGGGAAGCACCACAATTGTCTTCTCATGCTGAAGGAAGCTTCCATTTTACAAGCTCTCTGGTGCAAGGAGACCAATGGTACTGGGTCAGTGATAAAGCTAAGTCTCACTTGATGGGGTGGAATCAGGAGCTGAAGTAGGGAGAGGGGAGGAGTTAAGAGATTGGCTAGCCTGGAATCCCTGAAGGGGAGGAAGTGACAGAGAATCCCGTAAACCCTGGAGGGTTTATCAAGTTCTAGAGAGCGCAGTTAGTCTTGTGAGATTCCTGTAAATAGGCGAATAGCAATAAATACACTGCCCTGATTAATTATCAGTATTTTGGATCCTTCCTTCAGGGGTCCCCAACCCCCAATCCGCAGCGTGCCAGAAATCAGTCCGCACAAACAAGCAAAGCCCCATCGGTGGGATGCAGATAGCACACAAAACATCCCCCCCCCCCCCGGTCCACGGAAAAACTTCTCTCCACGGAACTGGTCCCTGATGCCCAAAAAGTTGGGGGCCACTGCCTTACCTGATACAGGTCTCCTTTTCTCTTAGGACCACCTGCTGCTGCCTGCCATCAGCCACAACAAGACCTCTCGCCCTAAAATGTCCCTGGTGATGCCGGCCATGGCTCTGAATGGTAAAAGAAACCCAACCTCTCGGGAGAGGCTGGGCTGCGGCCACCCTCTTTCCAAAAGGCAGCTGCATTTCAACGTCTTTTTTTTCTTTTCTCCAGAGAGCCTCTATGGCTCCTCCCTGGGCTACGAAGTCATGATGCAGGTCGACTGCGAGGTCATGGACACCCGCGTCATCCACATCAAAAGCTCCACGGTGCCCCCTTTCCTGAGACGCCAAGGCACCACCCCATCCGACAACCGCACCCAGCCGTCCCCGCCTGCCTTTTCTGGGAAAACCCCCCGCACAACGCTGCGGTCTCATCGCTCTACTCTGTCCACGGCCCGGCGGCATTCCCATCGCACCCTCTACTTCGGGGAACACGGAGGGGGCTAGTTGGAATTGGGAAAAGGAAGTGACATTCCTGGAAGTGACATTCTTCCAACCAGGGACTTGGATGTCCCGTCCCGTCCCCCCGCTCCTCGGGGCTATCCCTGCCCGAAAGACGGATGGGTATACCGTACGCTGGTTGGGCAGATCTGGGGGCCGATACTCTCTCTCCCACCCCTCAAGCCTCTTTCTCAAGAAGTTCCTTGGTCCACGCCCAACTGCTGCTTCCAAGAAGGCTTAATGGAGTTTTCTCCTGCAAAGGAGGGGTGGGGTGCTGAGCTGCTGCTGCTGCGGAGGCCTGGGCCCGAGCATTGCCCCAAAGAAACCTCTGGCTCATCTCCTTGGGGTGGGGGGAGACCGAGATAGCGCTGGGTGAAAATAAGGGATTGACACTAGAGGTGTCCACAACTACTGTCTGGAAGCTGGGAAGTGTGAGAGTGTAAAGGATGAATGTTCTCTTTTTCACAAAAGAGGGAGAGACCGAAAGTGTGCGTCGGTTGAGTGTGTGTTGAAGTGTGTATGCTGTCCTCTTCAAAATTGCTCTGGTGGCACTTAGGCCTGCTGTCCTGGGTCTTTTTTTGTGTGTGTTTGTATTTTCCCTAATTGTGGTTTTTTTTTAAAATAAAGAATAGCTACAAACAAACTTCATACTTTAATTCCTCTTTTTTTGTTCTAATGTCAAAACAGAATAACCCAACAGCAAAATGACACAAACCAAAAAACCAAAAGTGCTACATTTGGTGGGTTTGTGGGTGGGTTTTTTTGTTTTGCTATGAAGCAGCCCTGCAACATCACACGCGCAATAAACGTTTGTTGGAACAGCCAATAAATGATTCTGGATTAAGACTCAGCTCCAATAAGATTAGGGAAAGCATTTTTTTATCAATTAAATAGAATAATAGGTAAATTTATTTGGTTGGGGGGAAAAGCCCAAATAAAACACAAACTTCTTCAGGATTCCAGAACCAAAGGAGGCTTCGGCCTACCCAATTGGGAACTATATTATCAAGTGGCGGCAATAACGTGACTAAAGGATTGGGTTCAATTAAGAAATAAGAGTGTATTAACATTAGAAGGCCACGGTCTTCAATTGGGATGGCACACATCCCAATGTGTGCCATCCCTTTCCGTATGGAAGGAAAAAATAAAACCCATAAATATTTCCAGAAACATCTAGTGCGAAATGCTTTGATAAATATTTAGGATAATATAAGGAAAAATCATTAAATGAAAGTTCCAGTTTGGATATCAAGAATAGAGGCCATAATTTATCCCAACATATTGGACATAAACAAAGTAGTAAGATACTCGGAACTTTTAGACGAATTTGGAAATTTAAAATCAGAGCAGGAATTAAGAAACCAGGGGATAAAAATTGATTGGTGGCCATACCTGCAAATTAGAACAAAATATAAAAAAGATCGGGAACAACATGGTATACAGAACAATTGGAACTTGACAAGATACTATTAGGAAACAATTAGGATTACAAAAACGTACAATTTTTTGTTAAAATTTAAAATGGAAAAAGAAACTGTGAAAGAGACAATTATTAGTTGGGCGAGAAATTTTGGACACTATTCAATTAGATCAATGGGATAAATTATGGGAGAGAAACTACAAACTAACCATGTCAGCTGCTTATAAGGAGAACCTCTACAAAATGTTTTATTGATGGCATCTGCCACCAGTGAAATTTCCCAAGATGTTCTTGAACAGGTCCCCGGAATATTGGAGGTGTGGTCAATAAACAAGGAACGTTCTACCACATGTGGTGGACCTGCCCTAAGATTAGAAAGTAGTGGTGTAAGATAAGAAAGTGGTTGGAGAGGATAACAACAGAGAATAGAGATGAAACCGGAACTTTTTCTTTTGGGCATTTTTGAAGGGAAAATAGAAAAAAATACAATATATAACAATACACATATTAACAGCAAGTAGAATTGTCCTAGCACAGAACTGGAAACAACCAGATATTCCTCCAAATCAAATTATAATTTAAAAAAATTATGATTGTGCAGAAATGGACAGACTAGCCATGGAAATGAAGGAGGAAGGAAACTTTCAAATATGGAACAAATGGTATTCCTGACTTGAGAGGAGACAAAAAAATAAGGGATAATTTGTTAAATATAATATGTAGAAGGTAAAATTGTTGAAGAAATATAGGATCTGAAATTGAATTATGAATAGAGGATATTATAATCTAAATTTAATTTAAGATAGAGATATATAGAATTAGAATTTTTGTAAATATGCTTGTTATGATAGATATACCTATATAGAAAAGCTGTCATTAGTGGGAAAATGTTGCTGTTTTTTTTTCTATGTTGTACTTTTGTACTGTGTTTTATGTTGGAATTTCAATAAATACTATTTTTTTTTAAAAAAGGAAGTGTCTCCTCAATTCCAGGTTGCTTCTCTCCTTGATTAGTTTCCATCCATTGTTTCCTGCCCTGCCTTCAAGTGCTGTGAAAAATAAATTGACACCTCTCTTCTTTGTGGCAGCCTCTCAAATACCGGAATACTGTATTGGATAATGGGAAAGGGGTATAAATCCTTCCATTCCTCACCACCATCCTGTCAGAGCCGAAGAAGCTTCTTGGATGAGAAGCGAAACGTCTTCAAAAGAAAAACCAGAAAGTCCTCTTGAAAAAAAACACTTTGGGGAACACAAGTTTGATCATCGGAAATTCTGCTCAGTTGCAGATGTGACAGGGTTAATAAGGGCGGCGACTGTCAATTAATTTGCTTATGGCTTTAATTCCAGGCCACCAGATAAAATATTGCCGCTGATGCGTAAAAATGGGTGGGTGGGTGAGATGATTACAGCTCCCAGAATCCCGCGTGTGAGTGAGTCGGATTTTGGCTGGCAAGCAAATAAATAAATAAAAATACAAAACACCCGTGTAGAAGGACTACACGTCCCAGCAGCCAGATGGCTCCTTGAACGCTCCTGGAGCCAGCGATCTGGCGGCGGAGATTGCGCGATCGCGCATGGAGGAGACGTGGATCTCCGCGGCGGTGGAGACGGAGGAATCGCACTGAGCGGTGGGAAACCCACCCGAGTGTGGGGGAGCCGCCGTCGTAGCGTCGGCCGATGCGGGTGAGGATCGGAGGCGGGATTGAGGGATCCCCTTAGAAAGCGGCGGCGGCGGCGGCGGCGGGCGGTGGGGGCTGGGCAGACCGTCCATCCCTTTGTCTGGGCTTTTTTTTCTCAGCCAATCTGTGCGTTCCGATCCCTCGGAGGGAGACAAAAAGGGGGATCGGGCGAACGAGGGGTTCAGGAAATTGCGGGGGGAGGGACCCCTTTGTTTTCCTCCACGGGGAGAACCGTGGCTCCGTAGGGATCTAAGCTAGGAGCTCTTTCTCTGCAAGGGGATCGTCCGATCCGCTATGTTTGGCAGCTGCAAAGTTGCTCTTAGGGAAGTTGACAAATCCGAAGGCCTTCCCGTTTTGGAGTGGGTGGGTGGGTGGGTGCCTGGAAAGGGGGTCCCTGGGTTGGTGAGGAATGATAAATGCAACCGGGGCCATTTTCCGAAAGGATTTCTATACGTCTGTGGTCTTACACTCCGTTCTTCTTTCACTCAATATGCGTTGAAGATCATTATTAAAGGTCCCCCCTCTCCCCCCCCCCCCCGTGGTGAATTGAGTTGCAGGTATCTCAACTTTGGGAACCGAGAAAGGAAATAAAAGCCAGGGCCTTAAGAGACCACTGCTTGCACTTTTGAATACCCTCATCCAAAAAGGGAAGCTTTGGATTGGCATTTATTTATTTATTTATTTAGTGTATGGCTGGTCACACACAATATTAAAACACTTCATTTTTACAGGTTAAAACAATTAAAACAATTTTAAAAAAAAAGTAGTAAGAAAACCTAAGAGGAAAACAGAAATAACATTTCAGAGTTTAATGTCGAGTTTGGAGATCCAGTCAGTAGCTGTTGTTGTTACGCAGAGGAAGTCCCTAAAATCTCCTGGATACCTTCTGTTAGAGCATTCCCTTACTATATGTTGGATAGTCTGGGGGGGGGCCGGGGGGGGGGCTGCAATCACATTGTGCTGAAGGTGTCTTTCCCCATTTATACAAGGAGTTGGCACACACCCCATGAGTTGTTCTAATTCTATTGTATGTCACCCATATGTGTCAGGGTAGATTAAATCCTGGAGGTATACTATTAGGATTAATATGCTTAGAGATACCTTGAGGGAAATAGCTACTTCACGCTTCTACCCACTTTTGTGTGGTGTTCTGATGATCAGCCAGCAACTTAAGCGCTGTCAAGAGTGGTGGGTTTCTTGACTTTAATCGGCATCTTAAGAGATCAGGAATGTAGCCATGAATGGGTAGAGAGGCATTTAAAAGGATCTTACTATACTCCCGAATGAGAGCTTCTTGTCGTCGTAAGTGCGGGGGAAGTATGTGACTAAGAACTGGTAACCAGTAACTAGGTGTAGGTTTTATGCACCCAGTAATTAGCCTCATCGTATGGTTAAGTTGAACATCAATAAGTCCTGTATGTGAGCTGTTTATCCATACAGGTGCACAGTATTCTGCTGCAGAGTAGCAAAGCCCGAGGGCTGCACATCGAAGAGTTGGGGCTGAAGCTCCCCAAGGATTGGCATTAAGCTGATGTCAAGCCATCTCTTGGATCATTGTCCTGCAACAAGCGACTTTTTTCTTTGAAGAAACGTTTCACTTCTCATCCAAGAAGCTTCTTCGGCTCTGATTGGATGGTAGGGGAATGGAAGGATTTCTATTTCTTGCAGACAGCGGGTCATTTGCATACTTTTGGCGGGTCTCTAAGGTCATCTGGAGGTTTATCTGTGTCCTCGGGATCACCTGAGTGGTGCAAATGGGTGTGAAGCCTTCTTGGAAGGGTTGAAAGGACTGTGCTGTAGATTGGAGATATTGGCAATCATGGCTGTTCACCGCCCTGAGTCTTTCGGGAGAAGGGCGGTATATAAATATAATAAATAAATAAATAAATAAATAAATAAATAAATAAAATAACAACTGCAGGGATTCACTTAACAACTGTGGCTTGTAAGGTCGTAAAATGGGGCAAAACTCACTTAACAGCTCTCTTGCTTTGCAATGGAACTTTGGGGCTTAATTGTGGTTATAAGTTGAGGACTACCTGTAAACCAATGTTTCTCAGCCTTGGCAATTTTAAGATACGTGTACTTCAGCTCATGGCTGGCTGGGGAATTCTGTAAATTTAAGCCCACATAAGGTTGAGGAACACTGCTATAAACCACCAGTGCGTATTCCACAAAGTTCAAACTATGTAATACTTCAGTAGGTTGATAGAAGCATGGAATTTTTTTATAAAAATAATAAGCCCAAGAGTCTTACTGTTATCCTCCCCTTCAAATACTTGCCATGTTGGAGATATTTACAGTAAAGGAAACAGGAATTATTATGCAGATATGAGTCACTCAGATCCATGAATAGATTAAGAACAAAGTAATAATAATAGTTCAAAAGGCTGGAATATATCAGGGTAAGATGTTCTTAAAAATGGTTGGAAGGATAAAATCTGAATTTAAGAATGAAGGAGAGACATTAAGAAAAGTGACAGAATTTGAAACACATCCTATACAAAATTAACACCATCTGTTAGGGCGCATATATCAACTCCTACTCCGATACGACATGGAGATAGACTTCAGTACAAAAAAGTATGATAAAATGGATGCAGAACTTTAAAGAAAAAGCCACAACTCAACAGTGGGGAAAACTATGGACCAAATCCATTAAATTAACTTTTAAGTTATAATTGGTATAAAATCTTTTACAGGTGGTTCTCAGCTCCAATATAGATAAATTATTCAGTAACAAATGTTGGAAATGCCATGAAACAGAAGGGATTTTTCACCGCATACATGCTGGAAAAATATAGATAGTACCATCCCTGAATTTTAGAGATTCAATTTCAAATGAAATCACATTCAACTTGGTATAATTCCAGAATATGTTAACAAGAAACAAGAATTTACCGAGATACTATATGCTCATAGCTGCAAGGATAAAGTTTGCCATGCATAGGGAGAAAGATACAGCACCAAAAATATCTGATTGTGAACTTAAATTTGAAGAATGCAGGTGGTCCTTACCACCACAGTTGAGCCCAAAATTTGTCTTGCTAAGTGAGAAATTTGTTAAATGAGTTTTGCCCCATTTTAGTTTCAGTTTTCAGTTTTATTTGATTTGTATACCACCCTACTCCCGAAGGACTCAGGGCGGTGAACAGCCAACAATAAAATACATAGATACACAAAATTTAAAAACCCAATAAAATCAAATTAAATTATTTGGCCCAGACAAATTAAAACACCCCGATAATTTAAAAAACAGATTAAAATTTAAATATTTAAAAAGGGAAGAGATTAGGCCAAGCCCGCTTGATGGAATAAAAAGGTCTTCACAGCACGGCGGAAGGAGCGCAGATCCAGGGGAGCTCATTCCAGATAGTAGGTGCCCCCACAGAGAAGGCTCTCCCCCTAGGGGCCGCCAGTCGACACTGTTTGGCTGACGGCACCCGGAGGAGTCCCTCTCTATGAGAGCGTACTGGCCGGTGGGAGGCTATTGGTGGTAGTAGGCGGTCCCGTAGATAACCAGGTCCTAAGCCATGGAGCGCTTTAAAGGTGGTAACCAAAACCTTGAAGCGCACCCGGAAGACCACCAGGAGCCAGTGCAGCTCGCGCAGGAGAGGTGTTACATGGGAGCGCCATGTCGCTCCCATTACCACCCGCGCGGCCGCACTCTGCGCCAGTTGGAGCCTCCGAGTGCTCCTCAAGGGGAGCCCCATGTAGAGAGCGTTACAATAGTCCAGACGGGAGGTGACGAGGGCATGAGTGACCGTGCGTAACGAGTCCCGATCCAGAAAGTGACACAACTGGCGAATCAGGGGGACCTGATGAAAAATCCTCCCGGTCACGGCCGTCAAATGCTCTTCTAAAGACAGCCGTGAGTCCAGGAGGACGCCCAAGTTGCGAACCCTCTCCGTGGGGGCCAATGATTCGCCCCCAATAGTCAGTGATGGCGTCAACTGACTATATCGGGATGTCGGAAACCACAGCCACTCGGTCTTGGATGGGTTGAGCCTGAACCTGTTCCTCCCCATCCAGATCCGTACGGCCTCCAGGCACCGGGACATCACTTCAAGGGCATCGTTGGGGTGATCCGGGGTGGAGATGTACAGCTGAGTGTCATCAGCGTACTGATGGTACTCCACCCCGAAACCACGGATGATCTCGCCCAGCGGCTTCACATAAATGTTGAACAGGAGAGGCGAGAGGACCGACCCTTGCGACACCCCACATTTGAGGGGCCTCGGGGTCGACCTCTGTCCCCCTGCCAACACAGACTGCAACCGGTCAGAGAGAAAGGAGGAGAACCACCGCAACACAGTGCCTCCCACCCCTAACTCTTCCAACCGGTGCAGCATGATACCATGGTCGATGGTATCAAAAGCCGCTGAGAGATCTAACAGGACCAGGACAGAGGAGCACCCTCTGTCCCGAGCCCTCCAGAGATCATCAACCAACGCGACCAATGCCGTTTCCGTGCTGTACCCAGGCCTGAAGCCCGACTGGAACGGATCCAGATACGTCGTTTCATCCAGGTGCTGGGGGAGCTGTTGCGCAACCACACTCTCAACAACCTTCGCCACAAAACGAAGGTTGGAGACCGGACGATAATTTACCAACATTGCCGGGTCCAGGGAAGGCTTCTTGAGGAGAGGCCTCACCACCGCCTCTTTCAAGGCGGCAGGAAAGACACCCTCACCCAGCGAAGCATTTATAATCCCCTGGAACCAGCCTCGTGTCACCTCCCGAGAAGCCAGCACTAACCAGGAGGGACACGGGTCCAATAAACAAGTGGTCGCGTTCAGTCTACCCAGAATCCTGTCCACATCCTCAGGGGTCACAGGATCAAACTCATCCCAGATAACATTCTCAAGACCTGCCCCAGTCCCTCCCCCTGAGACTACCCAGTCGGAGTCCAGATCTTCCCGAATCTGAGCGATTTTGTCATACAGATATTGAACAAAATCCTCGGCTCTACCCTCCAAGGGGTCCTCCCGCGCTTCCTGGTGGAGCAGGGAGTGGGTCACCCTAAACAGGGCGGCCGGGCGATTATCTGATGACGCAATAAGAGCAGCAAAATAGCTACATTTCGCTGCTTTTATCGCCACTAGGTAATTCCTAATATGAGATCTTACCAGTGTCCGGTCAGTTTCAGAAAGACTGGCCCTCCAACTACTCTCTAGGCGTCTTTTCCGGCGCTTCAACTCCCTCAGCTCCTCAGTGAACCAAGGAGCTAAATGAGATCGGCGCCGGGTCAGAGGCCACAAAGGCACGACCCGATCCAGAGCTCCAGCGGCCGCCCTATCCCAGGCGGCCACTAGGTCTCCAGTCGAGGCGTGTGCCAGAGCCTCAGGGAATGGCCCAAGCTCCATCTGGAACCTATCAGGTTCCATCAGGCGCCTGGGGCGGAACCATCTTACCGGCTCCGCCTCCCTGCGGCGTGGTGTAGCGGTTCGAAGGTCAAGACGAAGGAGAGAGTGATCAGACCATGACAAGGGCTCGGTGACTATATCCCCTATCTCGAGATCACTCAACCACTGTCCAGAGACACAAACCAGATCCAGCGTGTTTCCCCCCGTGTGGGTAGGGCCATGAATTAACTGGGTCAGGTCCATGGCTGTCATGGAAGCCATGAATTCCCGAGCCACCTCCGATGCCTCACCAACGGACGGCAAGTTGAAATCCCCCATGACCATAAGCCTAGGGGTCTCAACCGCCACCGTGGCGATGACGCTGAGTAGCTCGGGCAGGGCTGCTGCCACATGGCAGGGAGCCAGGTACATGATCAGCAAACCCATCTGAACCCCGTGACCCCATTTCACAAGGAGGGATTCACCGCCGGCCGTCTGAGGAACAGTGGCCTCCCTCGGTCTCAGACCTTCGTTAATAATAACCGCTACCCCCCCCGCCCCTACCCTGCAACCTCGGCTGATGGAATGCGCGGAAACCTGGTGGGCACATTTCAACAAGAGGGACCCCCCCCTCTTGGCCCAACCAGGTTTCCGTAATACCTGCCAGGTCCGCTCCCCCCTCCTGAACAAGATCACAAATGAGGGGGCTTTATTTACTACAGACCTGGCATTGCATAACATCAGACGGAGGCCAGGGCCCTGAGGATCTGCGCCACCTGGAGAACGAGTGGAGCTTTGGGGGCCGGAGCGCGCCACCGCTCGAAGACAGCGGGCGCGGGCTCCCCTAACACGATATGGCCCCCTGCTCCCGCCATATCTACCCCTCCCAACCACAGTACTGATGGTAGAAACCTTATCTGGATGAACTTTATCCCCCCTCTTGACCCCGGCCCCCCCACCCCCCGTGCCGTGCTCCACAGCCATACCTGGCCCTCCCCTTAGTGGGTTATCCCCCATACCCACGGCCTTACTTCTGATCCAACCCTCCCCCCCCGAACCCCTTAAGACATTCGTTAAAACTTTATATAAAAATCCCCTCAACCCCCTCTTCGCGGCATGCGACTTTTTTTACCACATTTCTTAAATTAGTAGCTTAGTTGTTAAGTGAATCCAGCTTCCCCATTGACTTTGCTTGTCAGAAGGTCACAAAGTGGGATCATGTATAAATCATCATAAATACATGCCAGTTGCCAAGTGTTCAAATTTTGATCATGTGATAATGGGGATGCTGCAAGTGGTCGTAAATATGAAAAACGATCACTAAACAAATAGTTGTAAATTGAGGACTATCTATATAGTATTGAAAAAAGCTTAAACTATTGGGTATAATGGTGTTGGTCTGACTGTGTACATTTCATTTCTGGGCCAATTGTGGATACCAATTTCTTTGATCAATCAGAATACAGCTGGAAGGGACCTTGGAGGTCTTCTAGTCCAACCCCCTGATCAAGCAGGAGACCCTATACCAGTGATGGCTAACCTTTTTGCCATCGCGTGCCAGGAGGGGGGGGCGGGGTGGTGTCACGTATGTGCATGCCCACACCCATAATTCTATGCGCCCCGTGCATGCGTGTGCGACACCCCACTGCTCCCAGTACGCAATGGCCCAGTAGGCCCATTTTTCTCTCTCACCTGGCTCCAGAGCCTTTCTAGGAGTCTGGGGAGGGCAAAAACGGTCTTCCCCACCCCCCCGGAGGCCAAAAACGGCCCGTTTGCCAACTTCCTGTCCTACCGGAAGTTGGCAAATGGGCCATTTCTGGTCTCCAGGGGGTGGGGAAGGCCATTTTCGCCCTCCCCAGACTCCTAGAAAGGCTCTGGAGGCTGGGGACAGCAAAAAACGGGCCTTCCCACCACCCACCAAGGCCCTCTGGAGGCAGGAAACAGCCTGTTTTCTACTTCTGGTGGGCCCAGAAGGCCGCGTTGGAGCTGAGCTCGCGTGCCGACTTGTGGCACGCGTGCCATAGGTTCGCCATCACGGCCCTATACTGTTTCAGACAAATGGCTGTGATGGCCAGTGATGGAGCACCCACAACTTCTGAAGGCAAAGTTGTTCCACTGGTTAATTAGTCTCACTTTTAGGAAGTTTCTCCTCAATTCCAGGTTACTTCTCTCCTTGTTTAGTTTCCATCCATTGTTTCTTGTTTGGCCTTCTGGTGCTTTGAAAAATAACTTGACCCCCTCTTCTTTGTGGCAGCTTCTCAAATACTGGAATACTGCTATCATGTCACCCCTAATCCTTCTTTTCTCTAGACTAGCCGTACCCAGTTCCTGCCATCGTTCTTCACGTTTTTGTCTCCAGGCCTTTAATCATCTTAGTTGTTCTTCTTTGCACTTTTTCCAATGTCTGAACATTTTTTTAACAATGTGGGGACCAAAACTGGATGTGGTATTCCAGGTGTGGCCTTAATAAGGCTTTATAAAGCGGTAGTAATACTTCACATGATTTTGATCCTATGCCTCCGTTTATACAATCAAGGATTGTATTGGATTTTTTTGGCTGCTGCCGCACACTGCTGGCTCATATTTAAGTGATTGTCCACTAGGACTCCAAGGTCCCTCTGCCAGGTACTGACCAGTGGCCAGGTACTGACTGCCACAGCTACCAGTAGTAGCTGCGGCGGGAGGCGCCACCCACCTGCTCATGCGCATGCACGAGCGTGAGCAAACCACTGGCAAAGGTAAGTGAAACCCACCACTGGTATTGACCCAGGAAGAGGGTTTGGAGAGGCAAGGAAGCTGAATCCATTTTCTTTGTCCTTTCAGAGGCTGGTGTCGTTTAAAGATGTGGCCGTGTATTTCACCGCGGGTCAGGGGGCTCTCCTGGATCCTGCCCAGAGAGCTTTATACAAAGAAGTCATGGTGGAGAATTACGAAAACGTGGCCTCCTTAGGTATGACTCTCCCTTCTTTCTTTGAGCTAAAAAGATTTAAAGGGCTGTGATCTATATCTGCTTCTCCCTTGCATTTTCAGGACAGTGATTTTTACTTTGATTTTCTGTCAAGGGTTTCCTGTTCCGAAGCCAAATCTCATATCTCGTCTGGAACGAGGAGAACCACCTTGGCTGTTAGATTCTCAAGGGGTGGATGCCAACAGCTCAGGTGAGAGATGAAAAAAATATCATCATCATCATCATTTAATGACCCCATAATCCTTTGCGGGGTGGAGTCTGGGCAACTGAATAGAGCTAGCAGAACATTTAATGGCCAGATGCCCTTCCTGTCTCCAATCCTGAGCTTTGTTCAGCAGATATATTCTCATTGTTCCCAGAGAAATATCTGCCTCTACCTAGGATCTAACTCACAGCCTCCTCAAGTGAATTACAGTAATGGAAAACCAGAACTGAAAAGTGCACGCCAAACCCTGCCAAGTGAAACTTTTCCCTCTCTTAGGGAAAATAACTTCTGTTGATTGTTACTGGTTCCCCCAATGTCCAATCAAATTCAAAGATGTTTTTAGAACTGTCACTTCAAGCGTGGGTTGGTTTTACAGCTGAGTTCCATTCCTAGCCGGCTGATTTTGGAGCCGCATCTTGAAGCCGCATCTCAGGCAATGGTGGGTTCCTCCTGGTTCAGCCCGGTTCTCCCGAGCCGGTAGCGGTGACAATATGACATCACCGAACCAGTTCTGCCTCCTCCACGCCCCCCCATGCCCCCCACACCCTGCGTTATTCTTACCTTTTATTTGGCCCCACCCCCAATCTATTGCTGCCTCCTGAGTCCCAGCTGATGGCTAGAGGGAATAAAACTGTTTAAACTCTTGCTGCAGGGCTTCAAAGGGCCACCCTACAGCTGATCAGTGTTAAAAGAAAACAAATGAGTAGACCAGTGCCTGCAAAAATAAATGGGTAGACCAGTGCCTGCAAAAATACATGAGTAGATCAGTGCTTGCAAAAATACATGAGTAGATCAGTGCCTGCAAAAATAAATGGGTAGACCAGTGCCTGCAAAAAATAAATGGGTAGATTGGTACAGCTCTGTAAGCAGTTAAAAGCCTGGTAGACCAGTACCTCTGCTAAATCCTAAATAATTGTCACATGACCATCAAGCCACGCCCACAAAATAAGCCACGCCCACAGAAACAGTAGTAAAAAAATTTAGAACTCACCCCTGATCTCAGGGAGTATGGTCAACTTTTTGTTTCCCTTGAGTCCTTCCCCCTCCAATCCACTTCCACTGGAGTTCATGGCAGACTGGCACCAAGCGGTAGCAAAATGCGAGGGTGAGGTGGCAGCCGACCCCTGGATTCTAGCCTGGTTCCTTAACCATTAGGCCAAACTGGCTCTTATACTGATACCATTACATCTTTTGTCTTTAAATCTGCAAATTTAATGAGTAAGATTGTTCTATATGCTGTTCATGAGTTATTCTGCAGATTTCTTGAATTTGTAACAATCCATCTTTGTTTAAGATTCAGATATTATTTATTTACATGTTCCTTTTTTCTTTCTAAATCATCTATGCCCAGATTGTCTGATTTCTCTTTGACCTTGGTTTCAGCCCAATTCTGTTTCTGTTATGTGAAACAGAGCCACCATCTCCATTTCCTTTTATTTCTGACTTTATTCCAAGCATAATTTTGGGAATATATTTAGTAGGTTTATCCAGCGATTCTAGTTTATAGGCTGTACTGTAACATATTTATCACTGGAATCAATCTTAAACAATGTTTTAAACATACAACTTCCATATTGCATTGTTGAAACGAGTTAATTATGTTCTATTCTGAATGTTTACATTTTAAATCACATTTTTGTTGAAACTTACACAATTTACATGCAGATAAATATCTCATTTGTGATAGGATAGAGGAAGTAACTTTTGTTGATTGTTACTGGTTTTCTCCCCTTTTTATCATTTTTAAAATTCTGTTAGTTATTTGTAACAAATAAGAATTTTATCCCAAATTTTCATCAAACATATTCAGAACGTATTATGACGTTAAATATAAAGTGAATTCAATGCCACAAATTTCTTTAGAATCACATGCAATGCAATATAAAGAAACTGTCAAACACCGTAAGTTTTATAATAAATTCTGAATAAAGCACATATTTAGATTATTCAGTTTTATAATAAACTTCAGTCTTTTGTGTTGGAATTAACTGTAATAATGCCAATTAAGAATGAATACTAAACTATACTAGCCCAAACAAATTTAAAAATAAAGGTAAGAATTAAAGTGCAGAAAATCAGTGGAATTAAAAAAGGTCAAAAATAAAGTAAAACTAAGGACAGCCACAATAGAAGTAAAGTTTCTCTGTGAAGTTAAATTCATTTCATTAATATCTTCTAATTAATTGATTAAGTGCCACCAAGTCCATTTTGACTCTAAATGACCACATGAAATGGCTTCAAATAATGATTCCTTATTTAGGAGCTCCCTCTTATGGTAACAAGTATAATATCTTCATAGAATTTGACTGGACACAATTTGCCATTATAGAAATATGGCGTTAGACATAATTGATTGATTGATTGATTAATATGTAGAAGCAGTAAAATGAGTAGTTAATTAATATGTAGAAGCAGTGAAATGAGTTTAAATGAAGCTAGCAGAATAATTCTGTGCTCAATTACCCTCAAGCTAGAAACAGTCAGGTATAATTTGCATCCTTAACAGTATTTAAAATCAGAAAAAAAGGAAAATATTATGGCTAATTGATGCAGCCATTGCTAATCAGTCACAATTTCTCACTTGGGCTTCTTCCATAAAAATAAGAAATTCAGTTTCTATTCAAAATATCTCCTGAGTTGTATGGACAGTTTTGTGCCACAAAAAGCCAAATTAAACAGCAAGGAAGGAAAATTGAACATTGTGAAATTATAAAGTCCATAAGCTCACTCTAGGCTGTAAATCATAAATCTCAAACCAGTAAATGCCAAAGTTATCGGAAAAAACATGAAATGTAGAAGCAGATTACAATACAGCTAAGAAAATATAATAACCTAGGAAAAAAGGTAATAAAAGCTTAAATGTTTTTGTTGATCTGAAATCAGGTGAAATCTCTGAAGAGGCATAACTCCATTAAATTTTCTTGATTCCAGACTGCTCTAAATCAATAAACATGTCCTTTAGCCTCTAATTCTTGACTCTTGCTTAAAAGCACACACTTGATTACAGGCAATCTTCCTGTATACAACACTAAGGATCAGAAAATTCATAGTCATCACAATTACAATTATTTTTGCCACAATTATTAAGGAAACCACTGCAGACCATAAGCGAATCAACCAATTCCCCATTGATTAACTACGTTATTAAACTCCTGGCCAAGGTTTATATGATATTGGCAAGGCCTTCAGTTAATCACAAAGGCCTTCGTGGATTGATTTATTTTTAAGATTTATAAACCTATACAGATCAAACAATGAGGCTCTGGGTTGTGTAAAGCCTGGAAAAAAACCCCCAAATCCACTGTATATACTGGTATATAAATATTAAATAATAATATTTATTACAACATATCAGTATCAATTTGGCTATTGCTTTCCTATAGATCAGTGATGGCTAACCTTTTTGCCATTGTGTGCCAAAAGTGGGGGGAGTGCAGTGGGGTCACACGCACACGTGCCCACATCCATAATTCTATGCCCCCCCCCGTGCTCCCCCTGCTTTTGGCACGTGATAGCACGGTGGGCCCGGTAGGCCTGTTTTTCGCTCTCCCCAGGCTCCAGAACCTTTCTAGGAGCCTGTGGAGGGCGAAAATGGCCTTCCCCACCCCCTCAGAGGCCCTCAGGAGGCCGGAGACAGTGTGTTTCCTGACTTCTGGTGGGCCCAGAAGGCCTGAAAATTAGCTGGCCGGCACACACATGCATGCTGGAGCTGAGTTCGCGTGCCCACCGATATGGCTCCATGTGCCACCTGTGGCACCCGTGCCATAGGTTCGCCATCACGGCTATAGATAGATAGATAGATAACTAAATGCTCATTCAGGAATTCTTAAAAATGTGTTATCCAGGGGTGGGTTCCACTTATCTTTGCTACCAGTTCGCAACGGGAGCACGCGCTCGCTTCGCCTGCACACGGTGCTTCTACAAATCCTTGATGACATCCGTGTGGGTGGGTGGAGCCTCCCGCCGCCACTACTACCAGTTCGTATGATCTGGACCGAACCGGTAGCAACCCACCACTGGTGTTGTCCCTTCTATTTTCAAGTTTGTTTTTCTCTCCTCAGGGGCACTGTGGAAAAAGAATTCCTGTCGTAAATGTGGAAAATGCTTCGTTCAGAAATCGGATCTTGCTATACATCGACTAGTTCACAAGGGAGAGAAACCTTTTAAATGCCAGGAATGTTCAAAATATTTTGTTCATCGCTCAGAGCTCGTGAAACACCAGCGCGTCCATACAGGAGAGAGGCCCTTTAAATGCTTCGAGTGTGGAAAGTGTTTTTCACGGCAGTCCGTGCTTGCCAACCATCACCGGATCCACACAGGAGAAAAACCTTATGAGTGCCTGGAGTGTGTGAAACGTTTTACTCAGAGGTCACAACTCATCCGACACCGAAGAGTCCACACGGGGGAGAAACCTTATAAATGTCTGGAGTGCGGGAAGTGTTTTGCCCGTCACTCAGTTCTCATCAATCACCAGAGAGTTCACACCGGAGAAAAACCGTACAAATGCTTACAGTGTACCAAATGTTTTGCCCGTCAGTCTGTCCTGGTGAGCCATCAAAGAGTCCATACTGGGGAGAAACCCTACAAGTGTCAGGAGTGTGGCAAACACTTTGCTCATCAGTCAAACCTGGTCAACCACCAGAGAATTCACACGGGAGAGAAACCCTACAAATGCTTGAACTGTGGAAAAAGTTTTGCCCAACAATCTGATCTCGTGAAACACAGGAGAATCCACACAGGGGAGAGACCTTATAAATGCCCACAGTGTGGGAAATCTTTTATGATCCATTCGGATGTGGTGAATCACCAGAGGGTCCACACGGGGGAGAAGCCCCACAAATGCCCCACCTGTGGGAAGTGTTTCGCTCAACGCTCGGCTCTCGTGAGTCACCAACGCATCCACACGGGAGAAAAACCGTACAACTGCCTGGCGTGTAAGAAATGTTTTGCTCAGCTATCCAATCTTGTGAAACACCAGCGAATCCACACAGGAGAGAAACCCTACAAATGCTTAGAGTGTGGGAAATGTTTTAGGCGGCGTTACCATCTCAAGGTCCACCACCAAGTTCATTCGAGGAGTTAGGCCCGGTGACGACCTTAAATGTAACAATGGCTTCGAAGGCCAAGGAAATGTTATTCAGTATAGATCGGTGGACTCAAATGGAATACATTCTGAATAATTTACATTTAGTTTTTTTTTTTTAAAAAAAGGTTCTTAAAAATAACGTTTCATTGATGCTGAAGAAGGAACGCAGATATACTGATGGTAGAAGTAATGTTAAGACAAATGTACATCTAAATCGTGGGAAGGACTGAGTTTTAATGGCAGTTGCCCGTGGGGCTCGGTGGTTAAAGTGCAGTATCGTAGGCTATCACTACTCACAGCCAGGAGTTCGATCCTGATGGGGCTCAAGGTTGACTCAGCCTTCCATCCTTTTGAGGTCGGTAAGATGAGGAGTGAGATAGTTGGGGCCAATATGCAAATAATGTTTATATTGTAAATCACCCAGACACTGCTATAAAACACTATGTTTTAGGGTTCACAGAATTCCCCAATCTTTCTGGGTTGGTGGCCTGGAAGCGGGGAGGAGCAGGCGAATGCACATGGATGGGGCTGCATGCATGAAAATGCTGTGAGTGTGCGGGTGACACTCGTGGCAATGGTAGCGCCTATGTGGCGCTCGCAACGACATTAGCACGAGTGTGGGGGAAGGGTGTGTACGTTCACACATGCCCACAATGGCCAGCCACTCACACAACCCTGGTGGCCAATAGATCACACCCCGGTAGTGGGCTGTAGCCCACAGGTTGGGGACTCCCGTATATCAGACTAAATGCTACTGCTAGTGCTATGTAGAGCAATTGGTTCAGCTGTCCATGTTGTTCCTCCCACAACATTTTGGGTTCATCAGTTCGTCCGTTGTTTATCTTTCATCATACAGAAATAAGAACTTCCCAAATGTTTCAAAACAGCAGCAATCTAGCCACAGAGAAGAGTGTAAATGCTTGCGTGGGCTCTACTGAAGTGCTTCCTATGGCTTTTTTCTTGGTTCAAATTGCAACCAAGTTTTTTTTGGGGGGAAGGAGATTTTCTGTGAAGGAAACGATGGTTGGCACAGGAAGACAGTGGGAAGACCTTCCAAACCACTGCCTCATTGCTCTAAGGATACTTATGATTGCTAGTCTAGAAATGATCGGGGTAAAATTAATGCTATATTCATCCTATAACTTTCTGATGTGATAAGACTGCGGTTCCCAGAATGCCCGTTAGCATGCTCCCAAATTCTAGGCATCATGCCTCCAGCATAAACTTTGCTTATGTAATTATGTATTTTTATTGCTATTGTTGAAAGGGACGTGGTGGCTCAGTGGCTAAGACGCTGAGCTATTGTTGAAAGGGACGCGGTGGCTCAGTGGCTAAGATCGAAAGGTTGGCAGTTCAGCTGTTTGAATCCCTAGTGCCGCGTAACGAGGTGAGCTCCCGTTACTTGTCCCAGCTTCTGCCAACCTAGCAGTTCGAAAGGACGTAAAAAATGCAAGTAGAAAAATAGGGACCACCTTTGGTGGGAAGGTAACAGCGTTCCGTGCACCTTTGGCGTTTAGTCATGCCGGTTGCATGACCACAGAGATGTCTTCAGATAGCACTGGCTCTTTGGCTTTGAAACGGAGATGAGCACCGCCCCCTAGAGTCGGGAACGACTAGCACATATGTGCCAGGGGAACCTTTACCTTATTGCTACTGTTGTTTTTTAATGTATTTTGGGCTCCACCTAGTGGTCAAACATGAATCTTTATTGGGACCCGGCCCTTTAAGGGTCATCTTCTCAACATCCCTCACTCCAAAAAATGCATCCTGCTGGACTTTTCCTTTAGGATTTGGAGGAAGCGGAAGCACCAAGAAGTATCCAGCCGCATCCTATACACACAGCATTGCTGTTTCACCATCCTGTTCCTTTAACAAAGCATCCAGACCTATGCATATGGTCTGTTTAGCTGCATGTCAAAATGTACACAGTAACATGAAGCAGGGACAGGGTTGATTGTTTCCAGCTCACCTGAAAAGTGCTTGCTTGGAGATTCTTTAGAGCAGTGTTTTTCAAACTTGGCCATTTGAAGACTTGAATTCTGAAAATACCTGGTGCAAGTTTTAAGGATTGGTATTGTGTAATTAAATAATTAAATTGTGGGACAAGGAGGAGGGATGAATTGAAATTGAAATTGTCCTGGTTTGAGAAGTTTGTGATGTACAACTCTATATAAGCTATGTCTAAAAAAAAATTCAATTTTTTTGCATTAGTAATTTATAAAGCAGTTATTGTCATCAATTAAATATACACATAAAACAACCCTCTGCCCAGTTTCATTTTCCTTCCTTTTAAACAGGTCCTGGCTTTTAATTTAACCTTTATATGCTATAAATTTTGTTGTTGTTAGTTACAAAGTTCTGTCCAACCCATTGCAACCCCATGGACAACATTCCTCCAGGCCTTCCTGTCCTCTACCATCATCTGGAGCCCATTTAAGCTCAGGCCGACTGCTTCAGTGACTCCATCCAGCCACCTCGTTCTCTGTCGTCTCTTTCTTCTTTTGCCCTCAATCTTCCCAGCATTAGGCTCTTCTCCAGTGAGTCCTTCCTTCTCATTCGGTGGCCAAAGTATTTGAGTTTCATCTTCAGGATCTGGCCTTCTAAAGAGCAGTCAGGGTTGATCTCCTCTAGGACTGACCGGTTTAATACTTTGCAGTCCAAGGGACTCGCAGGAGTCTTCTCCAGCACCATAGTTCAAAGGCCTCAATTCTTTGGCTCTCAGCCTTCCTTATGGTCCAACTTTCACAGCCATACATTGCAACTGGGAAAACCATAGCCTTGACTATACACACTTTTGTTGGGACGGTGATGTCTCTGCTTTTTAGTATGCTATAAGTTTAGTATGCTATAAATTTACTTGCACAGAAATCACAAAAGATACAACAGCCACTACCATCATCATCACTGAATATACCATTTTATTTATACTGGTACATAGTAAGCTCCAGTACTTTAATTAGAAAAGTTAAACATGATGCTGTAATGTAGGAAAAAAAGAAAAAAATTGGCTAGTCCGTTTCAGAATTATGAAAAATATTTCAGTTTATACATGGAAGGCAACTGATTACACATTTTTGCAAAAGTAAGTAACATGGGGGGGGAGGGGATTTCATTCCATTGTTATGTTCCAAAGATGCTTTTTCAAAAGGCAACTGGACTTCCTTGTTTTTTCCTTGAAGACATTTTGCTTCTCAGCCAAGAAGCTGCTTCAGTTCTTGGATAAGAAGCGAAATGTCTTCAAGGAAAAAACAAGAAAATCCAGTTTCCTTTTGAAAAAGCACCTTTTGAGACAACCATGACCTGGATGATTGAGAATTTCCATAGACATTCCATTGTATGAAAAATATAACTGTCGAGCCACAATGCTTAAACTGAGCCTCCAGATTCAGGAGCAGCATATCTGAATAACTGCAAAATAAATAAATAAAAATGGTGGAGGAGGTCTTGCTTTGTTGGGTCTCCAAAAACAGAGTGGCTGCAGATCTGCTGGAAGATTTTGGCTGCAGATCATACTACCGTTTTTCCCCGATAATAAGACCCTATCTTATATTTTTTTGAACCCTGAAATAAGCGCTTGGCCTTATTGCCATGCGCTCAAAAGCCCATTATCAGGGGATGTCTTATTTTGGGGGAAACAGGGTGATTGGCATGGGCCCGGAATACTTGAAGGAGCACCTACTGCTTGCCTCCCACCAACCAGTGTGCTCACATAGGGCAGCTCTCGGGGTGCTGTCAACCAAGCAATGTCAGCTGATGGCGCCCAGGATGAGGGCGTTCTCGGTGAGCGCGCCGACCCTCTGGAAAGCCTTACCCACCGAGCTCCAAACAGCTCCTGACCTCCGCTCCTTCCGCAAGGACCTAAAGATATGGCTTTTTTAAACAACTCCTGATCTGCGGGGTGTTTTTAGTTGGTTTTAATATGGGTTTTAAATTGTGCGATTTTAATTATGCTAAATTAATTATACTTTTTATTGTTCTTCGGTTTTTAACCTTTTGTGAGCCGCCCCGAGTCCTTCGGGAGAAGGGTGGCATATAAATTTAAACAAACAAACCAACCAACCAACCAACAAACAAATAAATAATTGGGAGACTCAAAGGTGCTTTTTCAAGAGGCAACTGGATTTATTTATTTATTTTCTTTGAAGACGTTTCGCTTCTCATCCAAGAAGATTCTTCAGCTTCTTGGATGAGAAGAATCCTAGCTGGGAGAATTCTGGGAGTTGAAGTCCACCCATCTTGCCGCGCCTGACATCGAGAAACACTTTTTTGAGTCGTGAAAGGAAAGGAAGACTACGAGTCCCAGAAGCGCCTCTGGGTTCCATTGGTGAGGGAAGCAAATCGGACCACAAATCCCAGCGGCCATCGGGCTTCCTGATTCCAGATTCGAAAGGCTGGATTGGCTGAGGCCGACAAGACGGGGTGGAATTGTCAAAAGAATGGAGGCGGCGGAGGCGACCGGGCTGGTAAGGGAACACATGAGCGGGTGGTGGAAAGCAGCCAAAGGCGGGGATCCCATGCGCGATCCCTCGATCTATTGCAGGGGGATCCTCTGACGTTCTCCGTGCTTTTGGAAGGGTGCAAAAACTTTGCATCACGGAGCTGCGGGGCGGGGGAGAAGAAGAGAAAAGATGCATCCTGGATTCCTTCTTTTGCTATGGATCGCATAGTTCTTTTGCACGGGAGAGTTCGCAAAGTTCTTGCGATCTGGGAAAAGGGATGGGAGGGAGACATGGGAGCAAGCAAAAGCGAGGCGATCTCCTTTTTTTTTTTTTTTGGAGTGTGTTTAAGGCATCGCAGGGCTTTTCCCCAATCTATGCTTTCCAGATGTGTTGGGTTGCATCAGCCCCTTCGCTTGGCTGCTTAGTGGTGGTGGTGATGGGGTTTGTAGTCCGATGCATTTGGCAGGTGGCACATGGGAGGGAGAGGAGTTATGGGAGTAGGCAAGGGAGAGTTTCAGGATTATGGAAGAAGAGAGGAGACTGAAAGAATTTTTGCCTAAATTTCAGCCTCCTTCCACAAATGGGCCGTTCGCCCTCACCCAGTCCTGCAAAAATAATAATTAAAAATGCAACGGTTTATTTCATTTCTGGGTTGCTTTTGTTTTTCACGCCATATGTTGTTCCAGTTTTAGGAAGGTACCCAGCAACAGTTATGGTGTCACAAGTTGGGGTTGCTCTGAAAAACACCATTTTTCAAACAAGAATGTGCTGTCTTGAAGTCGCCAGAGATTAATTAGTTAGTTAATGTATTCATGTTGTTATATTTTAAATGACCGGGAATAGGGGGAAAACACGTCTCGCATGATAACTTGGTGGCCTTTGGCTATTTGAATGTCCAGGCTGGGGTGAAGGTGTGTTTTCGTTCAGGCAGTAAAATGCCTTAGTTGGACTTGTGTAGAAAATAAGCAATGATAAGACAAAAAGTAGACATAAACTACTCCAGGTCTTTCATTGCTTGGCTTGAAGCCTGTATATGTTGCACGGTCGAAACAACTGAGTCACTAACAAACAAATCTTTATGTCCCCACACAGATAAATAACCATACAGAGGACTGAGCTCCAAATGTTATGATAATTTTCTCCAGTAATAAACTTGGCTGGGATAATGGAATATGACTTCAGTCCACTGACCACAATTCCTGAGAGTCACATTAAGGTGAGAAAGTTGGCTTCCTTTTCACAAAATGGACAAAAATGCTGTTCAGTAAGTGAGCAATCTGCAGACTGATGGGCCGGCTCCCAAAATTATTTTGCTAGCAGGGATGTTGCTGAGAATTCTGGGAGTTGAAGTCCACACAGTTGGCAAAAACTTGTCGGGGAACAATGCTGTTTTAGCTGGGAGATCTCATGTCAGGAAACGGACCGTTTTTGAATGCAGCATGGAAGTCTACTTAGAGCAACCTTGGCAAATTTAAGATGTGGAGACTTCAACTCCCAGGATTTTTCAGCCAGCGATGCTTGCTGGGGAATTCTGAGAGTTGAAATTCACACATTTTAAAGTTGGTAAGGCTGAGAAATTACAGAATCTACAAAGTACATTAAGTCTGGATTGGATAAAAATAGATTTGGATCAGAGGTGGGTTTCAGCAGGTTCTGACCAGTTCTGGAGAACGGGTAGTGGAAATTTTGAATAGGTCGGAGAACTGGTAGTAAAAATTCTGACTGGCCCCGCCCCCATCTCTTCTCTGCCTCCCAAATCCCAGGTGATCAGGAGGAAATGGGGATTTTGCAGTATCCTTCCCCTGGATTGGGGAGGGAATGGAGATTTTACAGTATCCTTTCCCTGGAGTGGGGTGGGAATGGAGATTTTACAGTATCCTTCCTCTGCCATGCCCACCAAGCCACACCCACAGAACCGATAGTAAAAATTTTTGAAACCCACCACTGATTTGGATCTATTGTAATACCGCTGAGTGACTTAAAAGAGCTTGGAAGGATTTCTGACTTCCACTTAGTACAGCATTTCATACAGGATTACTGTTTTTCAGAAGCTCCATAAATGAGATTTCTATCCTGTTTTTCCTGTTTCTGTTTTAAATGTATTGAAAATCATGTTGAGGAACATAAAGGGGAAATGCTCAAATCGCACATGAAAAGTTATCTGAAAAATCTGGTTGAGCACTGTGCGAAGGGATAATGGATCAGGTAGTTCTTTTGCATCATCTCACTTCCACAATTGCAGAATTTAGTAACCGCAGCTAGCCCTTAATGACTAAGTGCCAATTTGTTTATCTGTAGATTTGCTTTTTGTAATCTGTAGATTTAACCTACAGCAGGCCAGAGTTTGCAGTGAGAAAACTCAATCTCTGCCCCCATCAAATGTTGTGTCAGGCTGCAGGTGTGGAATGGAACACGTAGCTCGCAATTCAGATTTTTGAAACAGTAAACTGCTTATAACCTAAGGATACACCTGTATGTATAAGATCTTGACTAGTGAATCATTTTGCTTTCTACCGATTATCATCAGACTATTTTAATTTGATGCATGGCTTCATAGGTTGCACCAGAATTCCACTGGTTAGCTATCCAGCCATATAAATGTAATAAATAAATACATTTTAAAAAATTAATTAATAAGCTGGCTAGCTACATATGCACGCATAGGTATCTGTGAACGTTATTTTTCTTACAGAATTCAGTGACATTTGAAGATGTGGCTGTGTATTTCACAGAGGACCAGGGGGCTCTGCTGGATCGAAAACAGAGAACTTTGTATGAAGATGTCATGGTGGAAAATTATGGGATTGTGGCCTCGCTGGGTAAGGGGCTAGATGAAAACCCGATATGTATCCTCTATGGCCACTGAGAGACAGAAATAGTGGGATTGTAGAATGCTTTCTGTCCCATGGGAAATGAGAGCAATCGCAAGGGAATCCTTCATTAAGCTTCTAGGATGTTGCAGAAAAAGTTTGAACCATTGTATTTACAGTGATCACCCTTGATTATACATTTAATATAATATGTAATATAATAACAGAGTTGGAAGGGACCTTGGAGGTCTTCTAGTCCAACCCCCTGCTTAGGCAGGATACCTTACACCATTTCAGACAA
The DNA here is from genome assembly GCA_022577455.1 of Arizona elegans. Classification (NCBI taxonomy): domain Eukaryota; kingdom Metazoa; phylum Chordata; class Lepidosauria; order Squamata; family Colubridae; genus Arizona; species Arizona elegans. The sequence continues at coordinate 153,700,286 of JAKOOJ010000003.1, forward strand.
ATGGTTATCCAACATCTTCTTAAAAACTTCCAGTGTTGGAACATTCACAACTTCTGGAGGCAAGTTGTTCCACTGATTAATTGTTCTGTCAGGAAATTTCTCAGTTCTAAGTTGCTCCTTTCCTTGATTAGTTTCCACCCATTGCTTCTTGTCCTACTCTCAGGTGTTTTCGCTCCCTTTTCTTTGTGGCAGCCCCTGAGATATTGGAACACTGCTATCATGTCTCCCCCTAGTCCTTCTTTTCATTAAACTAGACATTTCTTAAATTAAACTTTTACAGAAGGTCTATGGAGATTCTCACTCATCTAAGTGATGGTTGTCCCAATGATGTTTTTTCAAGAGGTGATTGGATTTTCTGGTTTTTCTTTGAAGATGTTTCGTTTCTCATCCAAGATGCTTCTTCAGCTCTAAGCTGAAGAAAAACCAGAAAGTCCAGATACCTCTTGAAAAAAAGAGAGATTTGAGATACAGTTTGAGATAGATGAGTCCGGACCCAGGACCCAGGGAAGGAGGAAAAGATCCAGCAAAGGCGAAACATCCTTATTATTTTTTTGGTCTCCTCCCTCAATTCAAATAATATTTGGTTACAACATCTGTTGCATTTCTAATTCAAGTGCATTTCAGCGAATTCCTAGGAAACCGGGCCTAGTATTATCATTGCAGCAAAGATTTTTGCTATTTGTGCTACGATATAGGTTGAGGTTGTACATTTTGTATGTTTTCCTTGTTACCTTCTGGGATTGGTATCCGAATCAGAACATGTAGATTCAATCTCAGTTTTGGTCCATATAGCATCAACCTTGTGAACTTTCAAGTTTCCTCTTTCCGCTACGTATTCAAAATGACAGTGATTAAGATAGATAGATAGATAGATAGATAGATAGATAGATAGATAGATAGATAGATAGCTGGATGGATGGATGATAGAGATAGAGATAAAGATGGATGGATGGTGCAGGTATATATTTATGTATGTATATAGAGTGTGTATATGTGTGTTTATGTAGGTGTTTGGGTAGATATACATTTTCTCTTGAGAGGAGGCAATAGAATTTCATTTTTTTAAAACAAAACTTTATTAAATATATAAAAGTAAAATACTACACTATGTATATACAAGATACATATATATTAATACAAACGACAATAAAAGAAAAAGTGACTTTGGTCACACATCCATTATCTTATTTCATTTTTAATGTGGGCCAGTGTACTCGCAGTAAAAAAATGACAATAAAGTTATCTTATCTCTTATTTTATCATATTGCCATGTTTTGCTTTGCATGGAGTGGCTTCAGGATATGGTAGAAAAAAGTCAAGATGGCAGCCACAATGGCGTGAGGGAAGCTCCACCTGCTTTTTAGCAGTCACCATTTTGATTTTTTTTGAACTATGCTCAGCAGGCACGCCTGCTCCTGAGCTTCAAAACTGACCTGCTGATCACATTCTTCCATATCTACTTTGCCTTCAGGTTTTCTAACCCTCAAGCCTGCCCTTATCTCTCAGATAGAATGTGGGGAAGAACCGTGGCTGCCCGAAACACCCAAATTGGATGATACAAAGATATCTAACACCAATGCAGGTAAAGGTTTAGTAATCAGACAATTGAGCCTGTTTAGTAGTTATTTATTTTATTTATTTATTTTATTTTAGAAAATTGATATTGCTGCCTACTCATCCATGGCGACTCAAGGTGGCTTATACAATATAGAAGCATCGTATTAAAAATAAGAATAATAAAAGAAAATAATAAAGTAATAGCCTACCCCCGTCCCGGCGACAGCACATATTTATACGAACCATTTAATGGGCTTCATCCCTCTCTGGGTTCCCCAGGCCTGCTGGCAGAACCGTGTCTTCAATGCCTTTTGGAAGAGTGCTAGATTGGGGGCCATGCTAACCTCGGGGGGAATGATACTAAGCTGGCAGGAATAGCTAACATCCAAGATCAGTGATGGCTAACCTTTTTGCCATCGCATGCCAGGAAGGGGGGGAGGTCGCATGCGTGTGTGCCCGTGTGCCCACACCCATAATTCTATGCGCCCCGACCCTGCGCACACGACCCTCCCACTCCCCACGCTCCTGGCACGCGATGGCCCAGTAGGCCCATTTTTCTTTCTCACTTGGCTCCAGGGCCTCTTTAGGAGTCTGTGGAGGGCGAAAACGGCCTTCCCCATCCCCCTGGAGGTTCTCCGGAGGCTGAAAACAGCCCATTTCCCTACTTTTGATGGGCCCAGAAGACCCGAAAATCAGCTGGCGGAGCTGAGCTCGCGTGCCCACTGATATGCCTACGTGTGCCACCTGTGGCACGCGTGCCATAGGTTTGCCATCATGGCCCTAGATGATAGGCTTAAAATCCAGATGGATCTTGATGGACTTGAACACTGGGCCCCATCTAACAAAATGAAATTCAGTGTAGAGAAAAGTAAAGTCTTACACTTAAGCAAGAAAAACCAAAAGTACACATATAGTAGACTGGGTAAAACCAGGCTTAATAGCAGTGTCTGTGAGAGGGATCCAGGAGTCTTACTGGACAACCAATTAAATATGCTTAACGCATTGTAAGCCGCCCTGAGTCTCCAGAGAAGGGCGGCATATAAATAAATTTTTTTAAAAAAAATGAGCCAGCAGTGTGCAGTGGCAGCCAAAAAAGCCAATGCAATCCTAAATTGCATTAACAGAGGGATACAATCAAGATCAAGTGAGGTACTAATGCCACTCTATAAAGTCTTAGTAAGACCACACCTAGAGTACTGCACCCAGTTTTGGTCATCAAACTATAAAAAAGATGTTGAGACTCTAGAAAAAGTGCAGAGAAGAGCAGCCATGATGATTAGAGGACTGGAGACTAAAAATATGAAGAGCGGTTACAGGAACTAAGCATGGCTAGTCTAGTGAAGAGAAAGAGCAGGGGAGACACGATAGCAGTCTTCCAATATTTGAGGGGCTGCCACAGAGAGGCACAATAGGGAAGCCAGGTTCACTTAACAATTGTATAACTAACAATTGCTGTGATTCACTTAACAGCTGTGGCAAGAAAGATTGTAAAATGGGGCAAAATTCACTTAACAAGTGTTTCACTTAGCAACATAAATTTTGGGCTCAGTTATGGTCGTAAGTCAACTACCTGTAATTAAAGTGAGATAAAAATCTAATAAATATATTCTCCCCAATAAATTCTGCTCTTAGAAATGTCTGGAATACGCTTTGTTTCTTGTGAACTGAGGGTTGTGGGTTTTTTGTTTTTTTTGTGGAGTTGGAGATTTCTTGACCTTTCATTTTAAGGATATAAATAGTTATTTTGCAGCAAAGGAGAAAAAACACTTTAAAAAGTGTTTTTTAAGTGGAAGGATGGGGCATAATTATTAGTTATTGATTTAAATGTATTCATATGATCTTCCATCTCAGAAATGAAACCTTGGGCAGCTTACATGTATGATAGGATAGGACTGTGATGGCGAACCTATGGCAAGCGTGCCACAGGTAGCACACAGAGCCATATCGGTGGGCACGTGAGCATTGCCCTAGCTCAGCTCCGGCGCGCATGCGCACGCCAGCCAGCTGATTTTCGGTTCTTCCGGGCCCACCGGAGGTCGGGAAACAAGCTGTTTCCAGCCTCTGGAGGGCCTCTAGTGAGGCCCTCCAATGGGGAAAGCCAGTTTTCAATGGGGAAAGCCAGATTCACTTAACAACCATGTTACTAGCAATAGCAATAGCACTTAGACTTATATACCGCTTCATAGTGCTTTTACAGCCCTCTTTAAGCAGTTTACAGAGTCAGCATATGGTCCCCAACAATTTGGGTCCTCATTTTACCCACCTCGGAAGGATGGAAGGCTAAGTCAACCTTGAGCCTGGTGAGATTTGAACTGCCAAACTGTAAGCAGCCAGAAGAAGTAGCCTGCAGTACTGTACTCTAACCACTGCATCACCTCGGCTCATTATAATCTAACATCTGCAGTGATTCACTTAACAACTGTGACTAGAATGGTCATAAATGGGGCAGAACTCACGTAACAGCTGTCTCGCTTAGCAACAGAAATTTTTGGCTCAACCGTGGTCATAAGACAAACTATTTGTTTTTTATTCCACCAGATGATTCTGTGGAAAACAGCTTGTGTCCTCCACTGCACGACAAATACTACAATGAGGCGCACCAGAAACACCTTGTGGGAAAGGAGTCCTTCCTGTGTGAGACCTGTGGGAACTCTTTTACTTGCTGGTCGGGCCCTGTAACACCACAGAGAAAGCACACCGCAGAGAGACCTTATGAATGCATGGAGTGTGAGAAACAGGCTCAGCGATCTTCTACCTTCATGGACCACTGGAGGATGAACCCAGAAGAAGAGGCCTATGAGTGCCTAGACTGCAGGGGGAGTTTCCCATGGTCCTCTGCTCTTGTCACGCACTGTCAGGGTAGGGTTGCCGATGGGCACCACCACGTGTGTCTGGAATGCGGGAAGTGTTTTCCTCACGTGTTGGGCCTTTTGAGCCACCAGAAGGTTCACCTCCAAGAGAAACAACACAAATGTTTGCAGTGCGGGGAACATTTTGCTGACCACCCGGCCTTTGTGAGGCACCAGAGAGCCCACACGGGCAAGAAACCCTACAAGTGCCTCCAGTGTGGGAAGTGTTTCGCGGACAGGTCCCACGTGGTGACTCACCAGAGGATTCACAGAGGGATGAACCCGTTCAAATGCTCCGAGTGCGGGGAGTGTTTCGACCAGCATTCGACCCTCGTGAGTCACTGGATGGTCCACACGGGAGAACAACCCTACGAGTGCCTGGAGTGCGGCAAATGTTTTCCTCGGCCTTCGTCTCTCGTGAAGCACTGCCGCATCCACACAGCCGAGAAACCCTACACCTGCTTGGAGTGTGGGAAATTCTTTGCCCAGAGGTCTGGCCTGGTCAAACATCAGCGCATCCACACGGGAGAGAAGCCATACGTGTGCTCGGAGTGTGGGAAATGCTTTGCGGACAGCTCCTCCCTCGCCAGGCACAAAAGGGTTCACACGGGGGAGAAACCTTACACGTGCTCCGAGTGTGGGAAACGCTTTTCAGACCGATCCAACGTCTTGGCTCACAAGAGAGTCCACACGGGAGAGAAACCTTACAAATGCCTGGAGTGCGGGAAGTGCTTCACTCACCGGTCGCACATAGTGAAACACCAGAAATTTCACATGAAGGAGAAAGCCTCAAAGTACCAGCCACCCCTGGGAAAAACCACACAAATGTCACCGCGTCCTAAAACGGTCAAACATGAACTACTCTGAGCCGTCTGAAGGACATTTATGTTTCCTGAACAGGGGTTTGGTATTGATTACTCATAACCAGAGATACAAAATTGTAGTTCTGTACTGGTGTTTTAACATGTATGATCCACCCATTATTCTGCGTTTTGGGGATAGGTTTTAAGGGGCCAAATGGATGCCTTAATTTTTGCAGAGGCTGTATGCTCTTGACTAAAACCTTTGCTATAATGCCAGGTGTGGAAATAAAATCAGTGCTGGCTTTTTTGCATCGTAAGGTCATATTTAATTTCCATTGAAAAGCCTTGGATTTGACAAAATATTGCAGTCACTCGATGGCAAATAGGTTGACTGAATTTGTGGCTCCCAGTTCTCAAATTACAGATAGTCCTTGCTTAGTGACTTAGTGACTGTCTCGATACAAAACTAAAAGACATAAATAAAACACTATGAAGAACCTATTTATTTAAGTAAATGTAATTTGTTTGCTGCCTATCTTGCTGCAAAATGACTCTGGGTAGTTTAAAACATTAAAATAAAACATGTATGTATGTATGTATGTATATATGGCAGTGCAAGAAATCAAGATATGAGGACCAACTATTCATAGATAGACAGACAGATAGAGATTAGGTAGGTAGGTAGGTAGGTAGGTAGATAGGTGGATGGATGGATGGATGGATGGATGGATGGATGAATAGTTGGTCCTCATATCTTGATTTCTTGCACTGCCATATCTTCCCAGTTCCTCAAAAAACAGAATAAAAACATATAGCAATCATCTTCCGGCTCTCTAAGCTGAGAACAAGGAGCAAAAATTTTAGTCAATTTCTTCCCCTCCTGAATCCAGGAGTAAGAAAAATCCTCTCTGTTCACATTCTTGGAACTCTTAGTGCTGGGTGTTGTCATTAAATAAGTGGTATTTATTAGGATTTTTGTCGTACAAGTGCCTTGTGTATTTCACAGATTTTTACCCAGGATGTAGATGGCAAATTGATCTGATTTAACAAACCATTCTAACTAAGCCTGTCAGCTGCCACCTTATGCTTGTTTGGGCTTTACTGTTCTGCAATGACAGACTGCCATGGGGAGAGGGAATGAAGGGGGGAATTCTTGGGGAGATGAAAGTAAGGGCTGTATCTCCTGGAGATGCTGCCTCAAGGTCACTTGGCTGGAAGAAGGAGAGAGCTGCATGCCAAAGCTCGGACTGATCTTAATGAAAACATCTTTGCCTGAACCATGGGGGTGGGCAATGAGAGACAATTAAAGGAGGAAAAAATTGAACCTAGGGGATTTGGGCCCGCGATTCTCAGTTCTGGCTTTGCACTACTGCAGTACATTCGATCTCTAATAAAATTATATACCTTTCTCAACAGATGGAACCAAGGATTGTTTCTATTAAGTTGTGGCAGGTCCGACAAAGCCTTTTTAAAGCCCGCAAAACTTTGACTGGATTTATTTGGCCATGATTGCTCTAACACTGGAGGTTTTTAAGAAGAGATTGGACAACCATTTGTCCGAAATGGTATAAGGCAGAGGTGTCAAACTTACTGCCCGCCTGCTGGATGCGTCGTGCACTGGCCACGCCCACCCCCGGTTTAGTGAAGGGGGGAAAGTTGTGATATGTCACATGACAACGTGATGCCGCAAGTTTTGACACCCTTGGTCTAGCGTTTCCTGCTTGAGCGGGGGTGGGTGGGGGTGGGGTCAGACTCCAAGGTCCTAACTCTACATTCTTTCCTGACATGATGGCATCCATTCCAGACCTATTTAAACTACAGCTCTCAGAACTGGCCACACTTGCTTGGAATTCTGGTAGTTGTAGTCCCAAAACACCAATAAAGCGATGTCAGGCTGGGCAACACTGCCCTAGGCCAGGGGTCTCCAATCTTGGTAACCTTAAGCCTGATGAACTTCAACTCCCAGCTTGCTGGTTGGGGAATTCTGGGAGTTGAAGTCCACCAGGCTTAAAGATTGCCAAGATTGGAGACCCTTGGTCTAGACTTCCAACCTCAAGCATCCTCTCACCTGCCTTTAACTTTCCTTTTCCCTTTCTTTGCTCCAAAGAAAACATAACTGGATCCTGACCAGGGGTGGGTTCTAAATTTTTTTACTACCGGTTCTGTGGGCGTGGCTTATTTTGTGGGTGTGGCTTGGAGGTCATGTGACTAGGTGGGCGTGGCTAGCTGGTCAGAGTCATTTCTGGAAGGTCCTCGCACTTACGACCAGTCCTCGCACTTACGACCCGACTCATTTGTTTTCTTTTAACACTGATCAGCTGTAGGACGGCCCTTTGAAGCCCCACGGCAAGAGTTTAAACAGTTTTTTTCCCTCTAGTCATCAGCTGGGACTCAGGAGGCAGCAATAGATTGGGGGTGGGACCAAATAAAAGGTAAGAATAACGTGGGTGGGAGGGCGGGGGGGGGAGAACTGGTTCGGTGATGTCATATCGTCACCGCTACCGGCTCGGCTGAACCGGACCGAACCGGGAGGAACCCACCACTGATCCTGACACAGCGAATGTTTGGCTAGTCTTCTGCAAAGACTGCAGAAGTGTGAAAAGGGAAGGAGATGTCCAGGATTTGCCCAGGAACACTGAACGATTCGATCCCTGTTTCTACATCCTGGGAAAGGAAGGTTTTGCAAGTGGGACACACATCTGGGATGTCAGCGTGGGAAGAGGGGAAGGATGGAGTATTGGGGTGCCTAAAAGATCCGTGAGGGGGAAGAAGGAGAAAGTTGAGTATGGCCCAGAGCTTGGCATCTGGTGCATTGGGAACTGGGGAGGGGGTTACTGTACCTCATAACCCCGAGTACCCTCCTCTGGTCCAGAAGGAGGAACCCAAGAAGATTGAGTGTCTCTGAACTGTGAAGGCTCCATATATACAGGTAGTCCTCGACTTACAACAGTTCATTTAGTGACCGTTCAAAGTTACAACAGGACTGAAAAAAGTGACATGACCATTTGTCACAGTTCCGACCTTTCCAGCGTCCCACGATCACGTGATCAAAATTCAGGTGCTTGGCAACTAGGTTCATATTTACGACGGTCATAGTGTCCCAAGATGATGTGATCCCCTTTTGCGACCTTCTGACAAGCAAAGTCGATGGGGAAGCCAGATTCACTTAACAACTGGGATACTTACATGTCAACTGCAGTGATTCACTTAACAACTGAGGCAAGGGGGGTGTCGTAAAATGGGGCAAAATTCACTTAACAAGTGTCTCTCTTTAACAGCAGAAATTTTGGGCTCAATTGTGGTCGTAAGTCGAGGACTACCTGTACTCCGAGGCCCACTTCTCTGGACAAGCTCTCCTGCCCTACTTCTACGTGGATGATAAAGCCCATAATTTCTCCTAAGGGCAATTAAAAGGGGATGATAGCCTTGAGTCACATATATGACCTGTTACCTCAGGATAGGACTCTAACGCTACTTTCCCTCACTGATTTATTTGGAAAATGGCAATTGAGCTGAGCTCCAGACGAGCAGAAAAGGCAGCACAATATTAGCTTTCTGTGTTTCTCTGGTGGCATCTAGTGGACCTCAAGAGTCTATATATGATAGTCCTAGGCCCGCGATGGCAAACCTATGGCACACCTGCCAGAGGTGGCACACAGCACCCTCACTGTGGGCACATGAGCCATTGCCCCAATTCAGGTCTGCCACACATGCACGCACACCTCCCACCGGCCAGCTGGTCTTCGGGTCTCCGCCGTGCATGTGCTGGCGGCAGGGCATGTGTGAGGGGGAGTGTAAGTGCGTGGCGGGCGGGGGCGAGTGCGGGGGGCCACACGACATGCACGGGGTGCATGTGGGGGCGGGACGCATGCACAGGAGTGGACGTGCATTGCATTTTGGGGGTTCGGGCACGTGCACGCAAATTGGGCACTCAGTCCGGAAAAGGCAAGCCATCATTGTTCTAGGCTATCTTCATAAATGACTTAGATGAGGGAATAGAAGGAAAACTTATCAAATTTGCAAATGATACTAAGCTGCCAGGAATAGCTAACACCCTAGATAGGATGTCAAGATCCAGATGGATTTGACAGTCACTCATTTCACTCATGCCCTCATCACTTCCCGCCTACTGTAATGCTCTCTACATGGGACTCCCCTTGAGGAGCACCCGGAGGCTCCAACTGGTCCAGAATGCGGCCACGCGGGTGGTTATGGGAGCGACATGGCGTTCCCACGTAACACCTCTCCTGCGTGAGCTGCACTGGCTCCCGGTGGTCTTCCGGGTGCACTTCAAGGTATTGATTACCACCTTTAGAGTGCTCCATGGCTTAGGACCTGGGTACCTACGAGACCACCTTCTGCCACCGGTAGCCTCTCACCGGCCAGTACACTCCCACAGAGAGGGGCTCCTCAGGGTGCCGTCGGTCAAACAGTATCGACTGGCGGCCCCCAGGGGGAGAACCTTCTCTGTGGGGTCACCTGCTCTTTGGAACGAGCTCCCCACGGAGATACGGAGGATCCCGGATTTACGCACTTTCCGCCGTGCCCTCAAGACTTTTCTATTCCAATAAACTGGGCTGGCCTAACTTTTTAATTGTTTAATTTTAATTTGCTTTTAAAAATGGGGTGTTTTAATTAGTATGGGCCAAATTTATGTAATATATTTTAACTTGTTTTTAAACTTTATATTGTATGTGTTTTATCTTTGGCTGTTCACCGCCCTGAGTATTTCGGGAGAAGGGTGGTATATATAAATCCAAATAAACATAAACAAACATAAACAGACTTGAACACTGGGCCCTATCTAACAAAATAAAATTCAACATAGAGAAAAGTAAAGTCCTACACTTAGGTAAGAAAAACCAAAAGTACACATACTGTACTTCAACTGGGTGAAACCCGGCTTAATAGCAGTGACACTGAGAGGGATCTTGGAGTCTTAGTGGAAAACCAACTAAATATGAGCTAGCAGTGTGCAGCGGCAGCCAAAAAAGCCAATACAATCCTAAATTGCATTAACAGAGGGATACAATCAAGATCAAGTGAGGTACTAATACCACTCTGTAAAGTCTTAGTAAGACCACATCTAGAGTACTGCATCCAGTTTTGGTCACCACACTATAAAAAATGATGTTGTGAGCAGAGGTGGGTTTCAGCAGGTTCTGATCAGTTCTGGAGAACCGGTAGTGGAAATTTTGAGTAGTTCAGAGAATCGGTAAATGCCACCTCTGACTGGCCCCACCCCCATTTATTGGGCTTTTATCAAGGGCTTCTACGGGTCTGTTTCAGTCCAGGTTTACTCCCTCTGGTCCCATAAATGTTTCCCTTTTCCTATTTTTTTTAAAAAAAACATTTTCCCCTTTAACAAGCTGGTTGGACCAATAATAATTGTTTGGCAATTGGTCCCATGGATGTTTCTTTCTCCCCAGGATTTTTCAATATCTTTCCCTTTAGCAAATGGGGGGACGGACGGAAGGACAACGGCCCCTTTATAGTTTGCAGACTTCAACTCTCAAAATTCCTGAGCTAGCTGTCTCACGAATTCTGGGAGTTGAAGTCAATCAATCAATCAGAATAGAGCTGGAAGGAGCCTTGGGGGTCTTCTAGTCTAGCCCCCTGCTCAAAGAGGAGATCCTGTATATACCATTTGAAATCCACAAGTCATAAAGGGGCCATGGTTCCCCACCTCTCCTTTGGCAGAATGTTTGGATCAATAATTGATCTGGGGAGGGGGGGGCATCCCATAAATGTTGGCTTCTCCCCCTTTTTTTAAACTTTCTTTTTCTCTTTACAGGATGCTAGGATCAATTATAATCGATCCGGGGTTCATCGCAGGGATGTTTGCTTCTCTCCAGTTTTAAAACAATTTTCCATTTAACGAGCTGGTTGGGCCAAGAATAACCGATCAGGGGTCCGTCCCATGAATTTTTCCTCCTCCCAAATTATTCTTTTTAAAATACTGTAGTTTTTCTTTAAGAAGCCAGCGAGGCTGACCGCAAGAGCAACAATTCATTTCGGGTTCCCATCTGGGCAGAGGCCAAAGGCGGTCACCTGATTCGGAGGAAAGGAAGCGAAACTTAACTTTTTCTTTCCCGGCGGAGGCGGCGGCGATGGCGGCCGAAGCGCCCTTGCGGGATTTCTTGGCAGAAGCCACCTGCTCCATCTGCCTGGACTTTTTCCAGGACCCCGTGCTCATCCCGGAGTGCGGCCACAACTTCTGCCGGGGCTGCCTGACCCGCAGTTGGGGGACGTCGGAATCGGAGGCTTCCTGCCCCCAATGCAGGCAGACCTTCGCGCCCCGCAGCCTCCTCCCCAACAGGCACCTGGCGCGGATGGTGGAAGTGGCCAGGCAATGCGGCGGTCCTTGGGGAGAGGAAGGAGGGAGCCTCTGCCCGAAGCACCGGGAGCCCCTCAAGCTCTTCTGTAAGGACCACGAGACCCCCATCTGCGTGGTCTGCGACCGATCCAAAGAGCACAAGGGCCACTCGGTGATCCCTGCAGAGGAGGCTTTCCAGGAATACCAGGTAGGAGTCAGCCAGGAGGAATCGCTGCGGAGGGGCATCCAGGTGGCAATCTGACAATCCTTGGACCAATTTACTTGTTTCCTCTGTTGTCAGCAAACTGGGTTTAGCCTGGTGCAGATACCAATCAGAACCAGACTGGAGAGGCTGTTCAAGGGACTTTTATTGAAATGCTTCAAAAGGGTCTCACCAGTTAAAGGAGCCAAGACCCCGAACCATATACCAATACAAAGTTTATACACTAAAGATCAAGGAAGTTAAACACCCTAAGAATCACTCATTGGTTCTTTGACAGGTGTTTCTTTTGATCTCTTATCCTCGTCTACTTTACCCTCCTCTTTCATAAATTGCATATTTTATGATAATAATATTTGTTATCAAAAGGAGTTTGTGTTTTATTATTATAATAAAGTAGAAGTTACCAAAGTTTATGTCTATGTGCCTCAGCTAACATTTTTCTAATCAGAGTCCTTCTAACTTTCTTTAATTTTCTTGTTGCTAGGTAGTAGTGTCCCACCCACCATTCATTACTGGTCTTATTACATCATGTGCAACTTTCTGCCTCAGCCATTCCTTTAACAATCTTCCCTAATTCCAACCTGAGACCTTCACCTCCTGCTTTATCTTCTGAGGTTGCAATTCTTTGAAGACAGATTTACCATAGCCCTCAATTTACAACCACCTGTTTAGTAACTGTTCAAAGTTACAACACCATCGAAAAAATGATTTATGACTGTTTTCACACATATGACCATTGTAGCATCCCTGTGGTCACTGATCAAAATTGGGACGCCTGGCAACCGACATGTATTTATGACGATTGCAGTGTCCCTGTCTTGCTTAGTAAAGGAAATTGCCTGTAGGGAGAAATAGGCTCTCTTTGCCAGCTCCCTTTCCACATTTGCTCTAGAGCAAAATTATCATGGAGTCCTCCAAAATCTTGAGTCCAGACGCCGAAAATCACTCCTGCTGGATCAGCCCAAACTATAATTTCTCAGTGATGTTTCTGGGATGACTGCAACCAGGAGACTCAGGCAGCTCACTTTAATGCCCTTCCAGGGAGTCCTCGACTAAGAGCCATTCGTTTAATGACTATCCAAAGTTACAAGGACAATGGAAAAAGTAACATAAGGCTTTTCACCCTTATGATCATTGCAGGCATTCCATGGTCACATGATCAAAATTCAGACATTTTCCAACTGTCATGTATTTATGATGATTGAATATATATTCTAACTAGGTCTTCCCTTCGATGTAATCCTTTACCGAAAAAAACCTTAAAACTTTGTATTTTCTCTTCAGATCAAGGTGGAGGATTGCCTGAAGGCTCAGAAGGAGCAGAAAGAAAAAATAGCTACATACAAAGGAGATATAGAGCAAAAATTGCAGGAGAGGCTTGTAAGTATTGATCCAACGGTTAGGAGCTTCTGAGCTAATAGGAAGATTAGATTAGATTAGATTTATTAAATTTCTATACCGCCCTTCACCCGAAGGACTTGGGGCGGTGTACAGCCATCATAAAACAATATGAAAATACAAAATTTAAAACAATTTAAAAATAGATTAAATATTTCAGCCGTTACATTAAAACCCTCAGTTTTAAAACACCCCATTCCAATTTCGTTACGCCAGTCCAGCCTGTTGAAATAGCAGGGTCTTAAGGGCACGGCGAAAGGTACACAGGTCGGGAATCATACGTATCCCGGCGGGCAGTTCATTCCAGAGGGTGAGTGCCCCCACAGAGAAAGCTCTCCCCCTGGGGGTCGCCAGTCTGTTGTGGCCCCGCCCTCTGAGCCTGTCCCATCGGAGGAAGAAAGCTCCGAGCATGAGGAAGAGGAGTCAGCCAGGCCTCCCTCTCCAGACCCCTCCCCTCTGGCACTGTCTCAGGTGCCGGCCGAGGGAGAGGAGATTAGCAGGGAGACAGGTGGCTCGGATGAGAGCGAAGGAGAAACATCATTCCTGGACGCACGCCTCCGAAGGCGTGATAAATGATTGCAGCAGCTCAGGAGGCGTGCTAAGGATTAGAACTGAGTCACTGGACCACACCCCAGAGACTATATAATAGAGGGTGGTGGCCAGTCATCCTTGTGACGAACAAAAGTAAACCTTGGATAGTCACTAATTGTCACCATTGGCTGAATGAGTCACAGGTTAAGTGCCCCTATCCCATGAGCCATCTTTTATACAATGGGTTTGTTTTGTTTAATAATTGAATGCAAACCATATTTCATCTTATTGAAAAAATTGTGAACTCAAACATTTTTCTGTCTCCTTTTTTGGAATCCCAGATTGCCAAGAAAATTTTAATGAAAGATCTTTTTTTTTTTAATTTGATTTTTATGCCGCCCTTCTCCGGAGACTCAGGGCGGCTTACAATGCGTTAAGCAATAGCCTTCATACTTTTGTATATTTTATAAAAAGTCAGCTTATTGTCCCCACAAACTGGGTCCTCAATTTACCTACCTTAGAAAGGCTGAGTCAACCTTGAGCCTGGTGAGATTCAAATTTACAGTAATTGCAGGCAGCTGGAGTTAAATACAACGCATTAGTCTGCTGAGCTACCCAGGATCCTTTAAACTGGAGCCATTTACTTTTAGAAACCTTTCCTCCCTGCATGTTTTAATGTCAAAGGGGGTTTTTCCCCACCTCACTTCTGGATTCTTCAAGGGATCTGTTTAATTATTATAACAATTAAAATAAAAATCATTAAGTAAAATAATTAAAATAAAATCAAAATAAAATAAAAGTATGCCTTTTGCTTTTTCTCTTTCTTGTTCTAGGAAATCATCAAAGAAGTGAAAAAAAATATGGTGGCTGAATTCAGAGAGCTACAACTCTGGTTAGAAGGACAGGAGAAGCTTCTATTGACTAAAATGGAAGAGATGGAGGAGGATATTATGGCAAAAAAGGAGAAGGGTTTGGCCAAGCACATGGAGGAACTGGGCTCTCTTGACCATCTGATCCAGGAGATAGAAGAGAAGCTTCAGCAGCCAGCCAGCAAACTCTTACAGGTCAGGCAGGAAGTTGAGATTATAGAATCCTAGGGCTAGAAGGGACCTTGGAGGTCATTTTATTTTTGCATATTTAGTCATTATTAGCCATGTCTATAAAAACAGATTAATCTAATAAGCAAAATCAAGCATCAAGAATTCATTTTTTTCTATCTTGAGCACAAAGTTGAAAAGCAGCTTCCAAGTAGAAACAATGGTATTGTCTGGGTCAATTTACTTTATACACAATACTAATAATAATAATGCTGTTTAAGTATACATGGTAATAATTTTTCAATTTCTAACATTTACGTATACCTACCGGTAGTATTTGTAATATATTATGTAGCAGTATACATGTTTTCTCTATTTCTAATTTCTACCTCTATTTTCTAACCTTTATTAAAGTAATCCCATATTAAAAAGTATACTGTATGTATCCATTATCTCTTGCCCTTTTTAGTATTTAAACTCTTACTGACTTTTTGACTTTTTCTCCATACTCTTCCCTTGGGATCTTGTATCCCCTTACATCACTCATATTTAGTCTAAATATTTCATCTGCCTCTGCATCTACCTCTTGCTGTTCAATCTCTAGAGCACCCATCAATAACTCTTTCATTACTTCTGGGAGATCATTCTCTTTGTCCTCTTCTATGTTTTGACCTCTTAAAGAGTAATCTACTTGTTCCATTTCAAAAAATAATTTACTATCTCTTCCGTATCTTTATCTGTTTGTGTCATTTGTTGATTTATCTCTTCTATTCTTTCCTCTTCTTCTAGTTTGTCCTCTATTTTCTGAATTTGTTGTTCATTTTTCATTGTCTTTTTGCTGAGGATTTCCTAGTCTCACATCTGTATCATGCATCAGTGTCTTCATCTCCTTATGATTCCACGTCATAGCTTCCTGAGTACATTGAAGCTTCAATAGTATTTCTTTTTGAAGAGTATTTATTTTTCTATGTTGTAACATTTTGCTTTAATTTAATGGGCTAAAAGTCACTCAATGGTCCACCAAAATCCCAATGTCCCAATGGTCCAGAACCCCAAAAAGCCAATATTAAAAGAATTTCTCAGTCCTGGAACTGTTCCTCAGAATCCACAATTTTTATAGTCCTCAAAATCTGACAATTTACTCCCTCTGAGTTATCCAGATTTGTAAAGAACTTTTCTTCTTTCACCTCGTAAAATGATCTATCAAACAGTATTTATAATCCAGATTAGCCCACCAAATTTCTTCATGTCTCATTAATCCACAGAGTCAAATGTTCAGTTTCAAGGGCAATTCCTATTGTTTATAATCCCCACTACTTTGAAGATCTTCAAAAGGCTCACCAGTTACTCCCAAACAGCCAGAAAGCAAATAGAAGTAGAACACAAAACAAATAGATGGCTTCCAGGTGTTGTTTACCTTTCACTTTGTTTCCCTTCTTTTTATCAATTCTGGCTTCCTGTCAAGGTTTTTTCCAACCATGTAGTACAGGGGTGTCAAACTCAAGGCTCAGATGCAGCCTGCGATGTGGTCGGATCCGGCCCGTGGGGGCGTCCTGGTCTACCCAGTGCGAAGAGAAAAGATCAGGCCAGTGTAAGTTCGGCTCAGTCTCTACCCAGTGCGAAGAGGAAACATGCCAGCAGTTTGGAGGGTGGCATCAAGTGAGCCACACCCACCCAGTTGGCCACACCTACCCAGTTTCTCCCCCCCATCAACCACAGCCCTGATGCGGCCCTCAGTGAAATTGAGTTTGACATCCCTGATGTAGTAGTATAGTATCTTTTTTCACCAATAGGTTGTATCCCAGCTCTAGATTCCAGCATTAAAAGGAAGCAGAAGGTATAACAGCTGATTTGTCAAATGATCAAAACATCCATTTTTCTTTATATGCTTTCTTCTAATAGTCAGACAATATTATCAGCAAATTAAAATCATTTTTCACAGTATTGTAAGTTCCAGTCCTGGTCTTTCCATATTTTAAAACTTCATAGTCTTCCATTAAAATTTCATTTCTCTTTTGGGTCTGTAATCTATCTCCATCTGTTAATTTGCTGCTTTCTCAGCGCTTTGGAGAGATATATCTTTCCATGTCTGCATGTAAGATTCTGGCTGTACTCGACAAAGTTCAAAATCTTTTTTTCAACTCCTTGTTTATTAATGTTTTTTTACTTTTTCTATCTCTATGGAAAGGAAACTGGAAGATATGAAGGCTATCGGTAGTCCTCACCTTGGGCCCAAAATTTCTGTGGCTAAGTGAAACTTGTTAAGTGAATTTAATTCTTAAGTGAATCGTTGCAGTGGTAAAATTAGTAACACGGTTGTTAAATGAATCCGGCTTCCCTATTGACTTTGCTTGTCAGAAGGTCACTAATGGTGATCCCATGACCCCCGGACACTTGAACCGTCATAAATATTTATTTATTTATGTATTTATTTATTACATGTATTTATATGCCGCCCTTCTCCCGAAGGACTCAGGGCAGTGAATACAAGTTAAGAAACATGTACAATAAAATCCCATTTTAAACCAAATAACTAATTAATAATAAATTATAAAACCCAGAATCAGAGTCAGCCTAAATATGACTAAATAATAGTCAGTTCATAAATATGAACCAGTTGCCATGAATTTGATCATGTGACTATGGAGATGCTGTAACTTTCTTAAGTTACAGCAAAATTTTTCATTACAGTGAAAAATGGTCATAATTCAGTTTTTTTCGGTGCTGGGGTAACTTTGAATGCTCACTAAGGACTACCTGTAATGGCCAATATTAGGGATACATAGTGTAATACAGAAACAGCAGGCCATGCGAAAAGCAAGAATTCTAAGTTCTAGGCATTGTCTCTATATTCTTCACCATTTGAGGTTCCCGTTCCCTATTAAGGGATGTGGTGGTGGGTGTTCTTTGTAGTGTCTCCCCCTCCTCTTAAATCTCCAGGCCAAGGAGAAACCCAACACTGATCACCTACTCCAAAGTATTATCACCACCTGGATTTTCAAAAGTGCCTTGATTCTGGAAGCATAAATGCAGGGGATTTTTAAATCCTATTGATGCACTATTTTGTCTTTCAAATGGTCTTTTCTTGTTGCTATTATGTATGTTTGTGTGTGTGTGTGTATGTATGTATGTATGTATGTGTGTATGTATGTATGTATGTTTATGTATTTCTCCTTAGCCAGGTTCTTCCTACGTAAACCAAGATTTTTATGCAGCCCTAGTTCATTGAAATCACAATCCACTTTACAGGGAGAATACATGGGTTGAGGGTGTGGCTAACTGATGAGGGTTTATAAGCTTGAAATAGATCTATCTTAGTCTCCTTAGTCTAAGAAAAAGACTAAGAAAAAAAGCCTAGAAACTACTAGATTGTGATTTCACTGATATATATAACATATAACAAGAACACATCCTAAAGAGATGAACAGCTGGTGAAAAAAGAGCAATGGGATTAAAAAAAAAAATAGAAGTACTTTATATGTATGTTAGTGTCTGGTTGTCCAGACGTTTCACTCATTTATTTTGTGAATATAAGGAATATAATATTAGGATATTAGGAAATGGCTCTTTTCAGTGCTTTGTCTCTTTATTTTTCAGGACATTGGAAGGATCTTGAAGAAGTAAGTAAATCCACCCTTTTCTTTACAGTCTCAGAGATCAGCAGCTCCGCCAGCAGTTTTCCTATTTTGGAAAGTTCTTTCTTTATTTCACAGTATTTTAATGTAAGGATAACATACTGTATTTCACGGCTTTTTAGACATTTCCTCAGATAACTGAGGAACACAATATAATTTCAATATTTGATATGATCAATTTTTTATAGTTGGTTGCATAGTCAGCCAGATGTTTAGAATGAATTTGCCTTTTTATCCACCTATTGAGTCCTTCCCAAGAAGAGACAGATGTTTGATGGTTTTAAAAGTATCATTGTAGGATGTGGGCTGTTCCAAGTAATGCAACTATCATAAATACATGCCAAGTACCCGAACTGTGATTACAGGGACACTGTGACAAATGTTAAGTGGAAAAATGGTTGTAAGCCAGTTTTTTGAGAGCCGTTATAACTGGTTGCTAACAAATAGTCATAAATAGAAGTTTACTTGTAACTGAATTTTACTTTATTAAATTACATTGCATTAGTTTAATAATCCATCAAGATCAGTTTGAATGTTATATCCATCTTCAAATTGTTTACTTATCTCACCCGTATTAGTCATCAGTCATTTGGTCAGATACAATCCTGTCAGTGTATAAGAAATTATGAGCTGGGATAGCCATAACAACAAGTCAGCCAATGGGAACTGTTTGGTGACTAAGAAACAGGATCTATTGTGAGCCTGGGCGGGGCTTAGCTTGACTGATCTGTATATATATAAGAGTTACTTTGTCCTTGCAATATAGCTTCTGTGTTTCTGAGTTCTGGTTATTCTGGTCCTGGCTTCTACTGCATGGGTATTGTATACATGCATCATGCTCTATATTATTGTATATAAAGAAGTTTCTTGTATAAATGAATCCTGCTGAATTATTTACTTGTGTGCTGGTTGGATTGCTGCAAACTCTGACAAATCCATTGTTTTGGCCAAGAGATTCACAAGAATTTTGAAGAGTAGGGAGCCCAAAACTGGAACTTAGTTGCCTCTACTAGATCTCTTGTTTAACTTGATGAAGGTAGATGAGTGCAGTTCTGGGTCAGGATCCACTGAGTCGCCATGGTGCCCATATTTGAATAGCTAGCCAGAGAATTGACTGAAGCCTTGGAAACGGGCCCTTGTCAGTCAACAAGAGTGCTGATTTCCCACCAGCTTACCAAGTACTTAGGATCCGAGGATAGGGCAACACAAGAAAATGACAATCAATGACTTAATAGCTGGCCATCAACACCCCACTTAACAACTAAAAACCACATACAACCAGGCACCACATAAATACAATGCGTAGAAAAGCCGAGTGGACACATTCTGGAAAGAGAGAGAGAAGTTTCCTGAGGATGGGCTCCAGCACCAGTCCGAAAGCTCAGAAGACAAAACCTCTGGTGACCAACCCAGACTGGATCCTGTCGCTAGCCAATCCTGAAGCACCATTTGATGGTTTAGAAAGCTTCTTCTATTGGCAGGTTGATAAAGGTTGCAGGAAATGGGCATGGCTCGTCTAGTGAAGAGAAGGGCCAGGGTGGACATGATAGTAATAGTGTTCCAATATTTGAGGGTCTGACAGAGAGGAGGGGGTCAACCTGTTTCCCAAAGCACCTGAAGGCCAGACAAGGAATAATGGATGGAAACTGACCAAGGAGAGTTTCAACCTAGAAATAAGGAGAAATTTTCTGACTGAGGAGAATGAACCACTGGAACAGCTTTGCCTTCAGACATTGTGGGACCTTCAACACTAGAAGTTTTCAAGAAGAGGCTGGACTGCCATCTGTCAGAAATGGTGTAGGGTCTTCTGCTTGGGTGGTGGTGGTGGGTGCTGGACTAGATGACCTCCAAGGTCCCTTCCAACTCTGTAATTCTGTTATTTTGTCTTGCCAGATACCAGGCTAAGGAAACATGAGAATCCGGTGGATTTACTTCTAGAGCCAAAGTGGACAATCTCGGATTACAGTGATATCCCTGGGCTTCTGAAAAACACCAAGGGTCTCCTGCTTGGGCGCTGGGGTGTGTGTGTTGGACTAGATTGATTGATTGATCAATCGATTGATTGATTGATTAGTTTGATTTATATGTGCCGCCCTTATCCGGAGACTCAGGGCGGCTTACAATGCATTAAGCAATAGCCTTCATACTTTTGTATATACCTGCTTAGTAGGGCTTTTGGCCCCCCCAAGTGGTGTTCTATTTTATATAAAGTCAGCTTATTGCCCCCACAAACCGGGTCCTCATTTTACCTACCTCGAAAGGATGGAAGGCTGAGTCAACCTTGAGCCTGGTGAGAATTGAACTCGCAGTAATTGCAGGCAGCTGGCCTACAAGATCCCTTCCAACTCTGTTATTCTGCTATTTTGTCTTGCCAGATACCAGGCAAAGGAAACATATGAAAATCCGGTGGATTTACTTCTAGAACCAAAGTGGACAATCTGGGATTACAGTTATATCCCTGGGCTTCTGAAAAGCACCATGAAAAAACTGAGAGGTAAAAAACAGCCACCAAGGTTTTACACTGGATGACATTTTGATCATCCAAGAGAGATTCTCGGTCAGTGTCACATGGATCAAAGAGGGACTAATTTCAGGATCAATGTCTCAGTTATAATTGTAAATTGAGACTACCTGTATTCTTCGTAGCCCAAACCCAAATGCACTGATCACTGGGGAAGCAGAATAAGTTTCCACTAAGTATAATGGAATCTATGCAGGTAGTTCTTGACTTATGACCTCAGTTGAGCTGAAAATTTCTGTTGCTAAGCAAGGCAGTTGTTAAGTGATCTGTGCCCCATTTTACGAACTTTTTTGCCATAGTTATTCAGAAAATCACAGCAGTTAAGTGACTCACAGTTGATAAATGAGTTTGGATTCCCCCATTGACTTTGCGTGTGAGAAGCTCCCCAGGAAGGTTGAAGAGGACAATCCCAGAATCATGGGATGCTGCAACCATCGTAAATAAAAGCTGGTCCCCAAGTATCCGAATTTTGATCACGGGACTGGGGAGGCTGCAACAGTCCTAAGTGTGAGAACCATTCCTAAAGCACTTTTGTGAGTGCTGCTATAATTTCACTAAATAAATAGTTGTAAATTGAGGACTACCTGTATACGGAATGTATAGTAGTATATATTTATACCTGATGGAATATATATAGCCACCAATGACATTCTGGCTTGTAGCTTTCCCTATTCCTTATTTCCTGATCTGAGGCCAAGGAAAGCAAACCAGGGAATCTGAGGGAGGCCCTTCTGTTGCTCCAATTCCAGTGATGAGATGCTGAATTCCTCTCTTTTCTTCCCCAGATACTCTGGAAAGTGGACTTCAACTACAGAAAGGTAAATATGAGTTATAGGAATTGGAATTCCTTGCTATTTTAAGCTCTGATGCCAGTAATGTGAAGATAATAGATCAAAAAGAAAACTATAGAATTAATTACTATGTAAGACTATGATGATCCAGTAAACTTTAATGATTATATGATTTATGAACTATTACTTGCCATTTATATGTACAATATTAGCTAATGCAGTGGAAAAGAATTCCTTGTGTGTCTGATCACATTTGGCCAAATCAAGCGGTTGTTCTGTTCTGTTCTGTTCTGTTCTGTTCTGTTCTACTCCTCTACTCCTACTCCGCTCCGTTCCATTTCGTTCTATACATACCATATTTTTTGGAGGGTAAGATGAACCTTTTCCCCCCCTAAAAGAGGCTGAAAATTTGGGTGCGTCTTATACTCCGTATGTAGTTTTTTGGAAGCTTTTTTCAGCCCCACCGAGGCACTAACGAAGCACTAGCAAGCAATCTTCCCAGCTTTGCCTGCTCCCTCAACTCCCTGAGTGAAGCGGTCTCCTTGCTTTGCTCCGACTCCGCTGTTCTTTATTAGCTTTTTTCAGCCCTAACCAGGTACCAGCTGAGTGAAACTTTGCCTGCTTTTCTCATTGCTGCTTCCTCTCAGCTGTGCCTTAGAAGCTGTTTTTTATCCTCAAGCAGGGGATAAAAAACCAGCAAACTAATGTGCTGAAGCTGACCAGACTAAGGACGATAGCCAGATGAATACCTGGTAGGCAGATTTTTTTTCCCTATTTTCCTCCCCCAAAACTAAGCTGTGTCTTATACTCTGGTGCGTCTTATACTCCGAAAAATACAGTAATCTAAAAAACTGAAGCCAATTTTGGTGTAGAATGAAATACCTGGACAAATGGGAAAATATGACCTGGGAGTGAAAGGAATCTTGAATTCCTACCAAGCTAATAACATCCTCTTGATTTTACTGCCTGACTATAAGTTGGTGAGAGACCAGGTCTTTGGGAGCAGAAATTAGGTCCTTTGGGTCAAAGCAAATAGCAAAGCTGGAGCATCAGGGTTGCCTCCACTCTGTGGGCCATCAGACTGGTGAAAGCAGAGGTTTCCTGTATAAGATCCTCCCCTTTTGTACATCCCTGTGATACCCTGATGCTCGTAGAGAAAAAGACGGAGCTTCCTCACATCCCATCATGTGTCCTAAGTTACCTCTGGGGGATCCTTCTGACTTTTCCCAGTTCAGAATTGAAACATGGCAGCCTCTTGCTCTGCCTGATCTTCTGGAAGAGGAGGAGCACTATGAAGTGTTTGAAGGACTTGGCCATTGTGAGACTTGTGGACTTCAGTTCCCAGAATTCCCCATCCAGGATGGCGAAGCTGGATGGTAATCAGCAGAGTGGCGGCCACATGGGAGACTAGAGACTAGAGGAATTGACCAGTGGAGCCAAGAGACGAAGAGCTGAGGGGAGGAGCCAAAAGCTGTACAGGTAGTCAACCTATCTTGAAGGTGTGCAGCTTAGTAGCAGCTGGAGGGGAGGCAGATGGACTGGAAGATGGCGAAGGCAACCTAAGTGAATGGAAGGAGAAGCCAGAGGAGCGCTGAACAGGCCGGCAGTTAACAGAGGATGGAACTAAGACAATGGGAGAGCCCGAGTGCTTGGAGAAAAGGGAGCAGAGGGACCTGGACAATAGCAGCCCCATCAGCCATTGGAATTCTGTTAGTTGAAGTCTACAAGTCTTACAGTTGCCAAAGTTGGAGGACTCTTGACCAAGCAATGCTGAAGTGTTGTTTAAAAAAACAATGAGTCTTCCAGTCTTGGGGGGGGAGGGGCAGTAACCCACACAAGAGGGTTAAATTCTTGGGGGTGAAGACACAAACCAGGCCTGCAGCTGAAGCTTTTGTTTTCTTCCTTCCTTCCTTCTCTTCCCCCTTACAGAGAATGTAACTCTGGATCCAGACACAGCCAATCCTGGCCGCCTTGAAGTCTCGGAAGATCGAAAAAGTGTCAAAAGAGTTAAGCCAGTTGAAAGAAAATATCTTCTCTCAGACCTCGTGAGACTTTTATATACGCCTTGTGTCCTTGGCTGTCAGAAGTTCTCAACAGGGAGACATTTCTGGGAAGTTATTGTAGGAGGATCAGGAGAATGGGGTGTAGGGGTTGCCAACAAACTAGTGAACGTAAGAAATCATGATAAGCAGACCATGCTTTGGGAGTTTCAGAAATGCCTAGGGAAATACAGGGCTGTATCTCCATCAAAACACTCTCAACTGGTCCTGACTGAGGAGCCCACGAGGATCCGCATCTCTCTCAACTGCGAAGAGGGACAAGTGAGCTTTTTTGATGCCAGCACAGCAACTCTGCTCCATACATTCTCAGATGCTTCCTTGGTTGGAGAGACCCTTCTGCCCTATTTCTTTTTGGGTGAGGGCACCTGCATGACACTCCCCTAAAATTGGGGACCTCCATAGACAACTCTTTGGAAAACTCCCTATTTACTAAGCAGGGATCTCTAAAAGCCTTTAAAGCAGAGATTCCTTAGCTTTTTGCTACTTCAGCTTTTTTTATTGTTCTGTGTCACCCTGGTCAGTCAATCAGTCCTTATAAAGGACTGATCAGCATTTCTATTTGTCTGGATAAAAAAAAAATGAGGTGTCCTAGGAGCTTTATCAGCTTTAGCATCATGTGTTCAGGTGTATCAGTATTAAAGATACCTTACAGCTAAGCCTGTCAATCATGATTTAATATGTCTGTCACAGCTCTTCATCCCATTTATTGATCATGCTTGTTTGTTTAATGTTAGTTGCAATCAATGATTGTGTAGGTGTCCATAACTCGGTATATTCTATAATCATCCCCTTCTTTTTTTCTTTCCTTCTCCCTTTTTTCCTCTGGTTTCCTTTTAACACATAATTGTCATAATCCAAGGAACCCTAGCAGGGCTTCAGCAAGTATTACACTCGATATAAGCTTTATAGCCTCACAGGTATAGGAGGAGGAAGATGCGTTGGATATGTTTGCCACCTCGAGTTATTTGTAAAAATAATAAAGGCGAGATAAAAATAAATAAGGGGAGTGAAACTTAACTATATGGTGACTTTGAATGCTGACAGCAGATCTCTGGAACTCCTCAAAGCATCTAAAGAACTGAAGATTGACAAAACTGGACCTGGCCCAGGCTTAGCAGCAACTTCCAGTGGACGAAAAGACAGCAGAGGCACAAACTATTGTCACCCACAGGGGCGCATTTAAATGTAACCGCCTCCAATTTGGAGTCAGCGCAGCCCCAGGAATTTTTCAATCCATGATGGAACGCCTCTTGCAAGGCATTCGAGGGGTAGTGCCGTACTTCGATGATGTCTTAATCTCCGGGCACTCTAAAACCCAACTACTTAAGCGACTGAGGCTGGTTCTGCAGCGCTTTAAGGAGAAGGGTTTAAGAGTCAGGAGAGATAAGTCCATCATTGGAGTCCAGGAGGTCGAGTTCCTGGGCTAGCTCATTGATGGGACTGGCATCCACCCACCAAAGCAAAAGTAAAGGCTATTCATGAAGCTCCAGCCCCCCAAAATAAAGCAGAGCTTCAGGCTTTCTTAAGACTAATGAATTTTTACAGTGTCTTTTTGAAACAGAAAGCCACAGCTGCTGAACCACTCCATCGCCTTTTGGGGAAAGCGGTGCCATGGAGATGGGAGAAAGAAGAGGAAACAGCATTCAAAACCATCAAAGCGCTGCTTTCTTCAGACAGCGTGTTCATACAATACCGTGAGATGCTGTCCCTGCTGCTGACCTGCGACGCGCCGCCATACGGGATTGGAGCAGTCCTCAGCCACCAACTTCCAAGTGGCACAGAAGCGCCCATCGCATACTTTTCTAAGACAATGTCCAGCACAGAATAAAATTATAGCCAGCTGGATAAGGAAGCATTGGCCATCGTCGCGGGCATCAAGCGCTTCCATGAGTACCTCTACAGCAGGAGTTTCACAGTCATCACTGACCACAAGCCGCTGTTGGGACTGTTGGCAGGCGACAAACAAACACCGAGCTACATATCACCCAGGATGACATGCTGGGCGATTTTCCTTGCCGGGTACTCATATACGCTGACCCATTATGCCCTGAGCAGATGCCCATCCAAGGACCCGGTGGAAGACCCCGCCCCCACAATGGGGCTCTTCCACATCGACAACGATCTCGCTTGCCCAGTAACATCTGCAGACGTGGCATCCCAGACCCAGAAGGACAAAATGCTCAGACAGGTACTATCGTGGGTCCTGCGAGGGTGGCCCACGGGGAAGGTGGCAGAAGAGTTCGCCCATTTACCAGGAAGCAGCAAGAGCTTGCCACCATGAAAGGTTGCCTCCTCTGGGGCGACAGAGTCATGATTTCCCGCACACTACAGCAAAAAATGTTAGAGACTCTGCACAGCAGGCACCCGGGCATTGTGCGAATGAAGGGGTTGGCACAAAGCTACGTGTGGTGGCCAACCCTGGATAAAGACATAGAAACCTGGGTGGCCAGATGTGACCCGTGCCAGGAAGTCCGGCCAGCGCCACCCCGTGCCCAGCCTACAAAGTGGGAGGCACCCAGCAGCCCATGGTCGAGAATCCACATAGACTTTGTGGGGCCAATGAGCAGAAAGTACCTCCTCATTGTGGTGGATGCCTTCTCAAAATGGTTGGAGGTTGTGCCCATGGCATCCACTACAACAGAGGCCACCATCAAGGCGCTTCGGAGGCTATTCGCCACGCACGGGCTACCGGATGTTCTGGTTTCCAACAACGGGCCTCAGCTCACATCCAAGCCCATGGAAACGTTCCTGGCAGGGCTGGGCATCCGCCATGCCCTGATTGCCCCCTACAGACCAGCTGGAAATGGGCAAGCTGAAAGGATGGTGAGGCTCACCCAAGGAAGCCCTCACCAAGATGGGCACCGGCGACTGGCAAGAAAGGATTAACCAATTCCTTCTCACCCAGCATATCACACCACACATGACAAAGCACAAGAGCCCGGCCGAGCTTTTGATGGGCAGAAGATTGAGGTCACATCTGGACCGGCTGCACCCCTTGTACAACCCAGAGGTACCGCCAGACGCCAGACGCCTGCCCCGCGCCTTCGCCATAGGAGACCCAGTTTTTGCTCTCAATTTTCACGGGTTTCCGAAATGGCTGAAGGAGAAGATCGAGAGCACAACCGGCCCGAAATCCTATAGAGTGGAGCTAGAAGATGGACAGGTCTGTAGACGTCACATCGACCAGCTCCAGAAAGGTGGAGGGAAGCGGAACGAAACCAGCCGGACGAGGTAGGCCTGCAACACCTCGACGAGGTAGGCCTGCAACACCCCGATGAGGTAGGTCTGCAACACCCCGGCGAGGCAGACCTGCACCAGCCCGACGAGGTAGGCCTACAACACCCCTGGGAGGTAGGCCTACAGCACCCCACGGAGACGAGCCGGCAGCATTTCACAGGAGTAGACCGGTACCTTGGGATCGAGGGGAGCCAGCACCGCCCGGGCGAGAGCGACCGACACCATCCTGGAGAGGGAGACCTCCACCGCCAAAACAAAGTAGACCGGGGACAACCCAGGGACGGCGACCCGCAACGCCCCGTTGAGGCCAGCCTGCGCCACCCCAGCAAGGGAGACCACCGCCAACCCAACAAGGAACTCTGGCAACAGGGGGAGAGGCCAGCCACAAAATGCGCCAATGGGGTCATCCTGCACCAACCCGGCGAGGTCGACCAACACCAACCCGACAAGGTAGACAGGCGACCCCCCAGCGGAGTCATCCAACACCAACCCAACAATGAAGACGGACAACCCCCCGGCGGAGTCGACCACCAGCCAAGACAACAGCAGAAGCGGCAACATCACCCAAAACATCAAGGGTCAGCAGAAAAACCAGTGGACTTACCGGACATCAGTCATCACCCACCGACCGGCAGCGATGTCCAACCGCGAGGTTCCCAGAGTCCAGGCCAGGGAGAGGACCAGTGTCACCAGCGGATCCATCCCAACGTTGCGGCCAGAGGTGCTGGGGCAGGGCCCGCACACTCGACGGCCGAGCTCCGGACAGCCCCAGGGCGGGAACCGGAGGAGACAGGATCTCCGCCTGCTCAGGTAGGCGGCGAAGCTCAAATGGAACTGTGCAGGTCAACCAGGACCATCCGACGTCCCGCCTACCTGCGTGATTACATGACTTACATTGACTTTAATGGACAGACTACGAACTAGGAGGGGAGGGGTGTTATGTCCTTATAAGAACATCCGCCGGTGATTGGCTAATCTACCGGCGGGAAAAATAAACTGCTGTCACTTGACGGCTGGTCTGCCGGAGCGCTATAAAAAGAGCTCCGGCAGCACAGCCGTCTGCCTTTATTCTGAGCTGAAATAAAGTGCTGATGGACCAACGCTGGTTGTGTCCTCTTTCCCTGTGCCTGATCTAACAGACAAGCTGCTGTTGGCAAAGGAGCAAATGAGGAATCCTAATGAACATACCTAATACAGGTAGTCCTGGACTTACAATTGAGCCCCAAATTTCTGCTCCCAAGTGAGACAGCAGTTAAGTGAGCTTTGCTCCATTTTAACTATCATGGGGGAAGAAGGGAATGAAAAGGAGGAGGTTTTGGCAGGAAAAAGGAGGGGAGCAGTGGATAGAGAGAGAGGGCGAGAGGGATAGGTGGGTGTCTTTGGGGGCAAACCTGAGGGAGAAGGGAGAGAAGGGAAGTGGGGCCTCCTGGCTCACCTGGCCTCCACCCCACCAAGTGAGGGGGGGAAGCGACACAGGAGGACGGGTTGAGGAAAGGAAGAGAAAGGAGTGGGGGGAAAGGAGGGAAAAGTGTGTGAGGAAAGGTTGAGAAAGGAGGAGGAGGAAGGAGATGGAGAGAAAGGGAGGCAGGCAGGGGAATCACGGGAGGAGCAGAGGCAGTGGCAGGAGAGACCAGCAAGCAGGAGGGGGTGGGGGAGAGAGGAGAGAGAGCAAGAACTGGCTGAATAGCCATCTGACCCCCACCCAACCATGTGAGGGAGCTGAGTGGAGTGGCAGCCACAAGGAATGGACTGTACCAGGGGAAGGCGCCTGGATGGTTGGAAAAGAAGGCAAGGGGAATCTATCACATGACTCGGGGACCTTGCAACCGTCATAAATATGAGTCAATAGCCAAGCAACTGAATCTTGATCAAGTAATCATGAGGATGCTGCAATGGTCATAAGTGGGAAACACTCTCATAAAGCACTTTTTAATGTCTATATACATTAAAAATGAGAAATGTTAAAATGCTTATTATTTGACTTCACATATGTCAAATTGAGAGCTACTGATCTAGCCCAACAGACTATCAAAAGGGATGGGGATTACGGCCATGGTATCCCAAGGCATGTCAACAAACTCAAGATGGCAGCCAGCTCCGCCTTTTCCCTATATGTAAATAAGGGGTGGGGCTTCCCTCCCTTAGGTCTTTGTGGACTCCCTCTAGGGTTGTTTCTGCGTTGCATCTCCCCACTTCTGAGGAATATTTAAAAAAGATTTAGATGTGAATGTTCTGTAAATTAGGTCCCAGCCCTAAACCTGTTTAGTAGTAGTACTGTAGCTGCAATCATATTCATGCTTCCTTCCTTCCTTCCTTCCTTCTTTCCTTCTTTCCTTCCTTCCTTCCTTCCTTCCTTCCTTCCTTCCTTCCTTCGGTCTTCACCTGATGCCAAACTGAGGCCACTGTGGCTGCCAATTAAGGGACTCTGGGGAGGGCATTCCATAAACGAGGTGCCACTACTGAAAAGGCAAGATAAAGGAGGGGGCTTGGGACTCTCTATGTCCCCTCAGAGACCCTGTTGTGAGTAAAGAAGCCTCCCCCAAAAGCCCTTGAACAAAGGGCAAAGGTGTATAAGATGTTCTCCACCCACCAGATCCACCCACCTCTCCCCATGGGTCCCCCTGTCCTAAGTTGGCCTGAGACTACTAATGCCTCTTTCTATCCATCTTTTGCCTTAAGAGGCTCCTCATTGGTCAAACGTGAAGATTTCCAGTCAGCAAATGATCCTATCCCACATTCTACATATTCCATATTCTACATCTACAAGATAATCTTCTCTGTCTCCCTTCCACAGAGTGATCCAGGCTGCCTTGATTTTTGCCCAATTTTCCAGCTTTTCTTGATCCATTTCCTGATTGGATGGCTGGGAGGGGGCAGTCCGGGCAGTTCTTTCTCTGAAGGATATTCCAATTAAAAGTGACTGAAAAGAGTTTAATTTCCCCTTTATCTCTGAGACAACCCATCAATTGCAGCATTAGTTTTGGGCTTTTATCAAGGGCTTCTTACTGTCTCTTTCAGTCCAAGTTTACTCCCTCTGGTCCCATAAATGTTTCCTTCTTCCTATTGAAAAAAAAAAGCATTTTCCCCTTTAACAAGCTGGTTGGATCCATAATAATTGTTTGGCCATCTGTACAATGGATGTTTCTTTCTCCCCAGGATTTTTCAAAATCTTTCCCTTTAGCAATTGGGGTGGGGGGAACCGATGGCCTTTTTATAATTTGCAGACTTCAGCTCCAAAAACTCCTGAGCCAGCTGGCTCACAAATTCTGGAAGTCAATCAATAAATCAATCAGAATAGAACTGGAAGGGGCCTTGGAGGTCTTCTAGTCTAGCCCCCTGCTCAAACGCTTCTCCTCTTCTCCTCCTGCACATTCTTGTATCCCGGTTGCTGCGGTCTCAGGGCAGCCGCCATGGCCGCCATTCCACCGTCGCCGGCGCAGAGGGCAAGCCTCTGGCCCCAGGAACCTGCCCATTCCTCTCGGCCGTCCGAGGGGTCCCTCTCTATCCCCCTGTCCCTACAGGACAGGGTAGTCCAAAGACCTACCGGCGGGGGCTTGGCAGACGGGTAGACTTGTGATCAGTCGATCCCAAATGCTGACTGTGAATGGTGGTAGCTTTATGATAGAAGGCCAGAGAAAGGCAGGATATGCAGTGGTGACAGCATGGGAAGTTGGAGAAGTCAACCCATTACCAGTAAACATTTCTGCCCAACTGGCTGAACTGGTCACTCTAACTAGAGCCTTACAGCTGGCTGTGGGACAAACATTAATAGCAAATATACCTTTGGAGCCTTGCGTGCCCACGGAGCCTTATGGAAGGAAAGAGGATTATTAAATGCAAGAGAATCAACCTTTAAATATAGCCCACAAATTTTAAAAGTATTGGAGGCTGCTTGGCAAACAAAACAAGTAGGAGTCTTACATGTCAAGGGACATTCTAAGATTCCCCTTTACACAAAAGGAAATTGGGCTGCAGATGGAGCTGCTAAGGAAGCCTCCCTACCACACTTAGAATGAACAGTCTACCTCATTCCTATTTCTCCCTACCCACTTCTCCACTCCCTGGTACTCCCAAGGATAGGACATGGGCCACATCAGTTGGAGGCAGGGAGAGGAAGGATGGATGGTGGAAGGTAGAGGGCAGACCTATTCTACCAAATACACCTCAGAGGATTCATTTATAACAAATACATGCCAGCACATAATGGGGGGTCAAAGGGACTGGTAGACTTAGTGACATGCTGTGTAGTAGACAAGGGTCTCTATTCCGCAGCCTCCCAAGCTGTAGCAGTTTGTCTGATCTATGCCAGAAATAATCCAAAAGTAGCCAGGCGCCCACCCCTTAGGAGTCCAACTTAAAGGCAACTACCCAGGGACAATTTGGGAAACAGACTTCACTGAATTACCTAGAAAACAAGCTTCTGAGTATGTTGTGGGACTAGATGTACCTTCACAGGATGGCCTGAGGCTTTTGCTTGCAGGACTAATAGAGAGCATGAAGTAGTAAACATCCTACTGGAAGAAATCATTCCTGGGTTTGGGCTGCCAAATAGTATATCCTTTGATTGTGACCCATATTTCACAGCTAAGGTTTCTGTGAACAGTTAAAGATCACTCGGAAGCTTTACTCAGTCTACCACCTGGCAAGTAGTCCTATGGCAGAAAAAAGTAATGATTTAAAAAACAACAACAGCTAGCTCAACTTATGCCAGGAGGCTCACCTGTCCTCATCGCAAACTTTGCCACTCACGTTGTTAGGGCTTCACATTGCACCTCGACAGCAAATGGGCTTGAGCCTCTTTTGAGGCCCTTTTTGGGCGACCACATCCCTCCCTAAAGGCAGAGGAGAGGTCCATCCCACTGGTGGGCAAAATGACCTTGTACCAATATGTAAGACAACTCGCTGGGGTTATGAGTTTTCTTTCCCGTGAAAAATCAATACCCTGGACTAGATCATCCAGTACATCCGTTTCAGCCTGCAGACTGGGTGCTTGTAAAGACATGGGGATTAACAACCTCCTTGGATCAGAAGTGGAAGGGACCGTTTCAGGTGCTTCTCACCACCCATGTGGCACTAAAAGTGGAAGGCCTGGCATCTTGGATAGTGATCTCTGGATCACTTCCAGAGTGAAGAAATACCCACCATCTGATTCTTGGACTGTGCAGCCTGTGACTTCCTCAGTAGAAGAACTGGGAGTTAAGTTATTGTTCTGGAAAGAAAAGCCTCCGGAACCATTGTTGCGTGAGAGGAGAACTACCATCTCCCATAGGTCTTCTCTCAATTAGGAAATTTCCCCAAAAGGTATTTGTAGGTATCCA
The DNA here is from genome assembly GCA_022577455.1 of Arizona elegans. Lineage (NCBI taxonomy): Eukaryota > Metazoa > Chordata > Lepidosauria > Squamata > Colubridae > Arizona > Arizona elegans. The sequence goes on from JAKOOJ010000003.1 coordinate 153,732,562, forward strand.
CACTAGAATTAGGAGAGTTAGCCAATTATTACCACTAGCTGATTGGGGTGTGTGTATGTGAAGGCTAAGATATTAAGCCAAGTAGACTTAACTACTGTCAGGATGAGACCATATGATTTGTTATGTAACTGTGCTCCCTACCACCCACCTATATTATACCCACTTTACCTGAAAGGAAGATTAGAAACCAGAGGGACCTTGAACAATCCAGAAAGTACCTGAAGAATTATCAACCCCTTTCTTTGTTCAGTGGGCTCTGGATCCTCAATAATGCCAGCTACAGGAGTGTTGGTGGCGCAGTGGACTAAAGTGCTGTTAAATAGCACTTAGCTGCCAGCTCCCTGCAATTACTGCGAATCTTCAAATCTCACCAGGCTCAAGGTTGACTCAGCCTTCCATACTTCCGAGGTAGGTAAAATGAGGACCCAGATTGTGGGGGCAATAAGCTGACTTTGTATAAAAAAGAAAACCGCTTGTGGGGGCCAAAAGCCTTACTAAGCAGGTATATACAAAAATATGAAAGCTACTGCTTAAGGCATTGTAAGCCGCCCTGAGTCTCCGGAGAAGGGCGGCATATAAATCGAACTAATGAATGAATGAATGAATGAATGAATGAATGAATGAATGAATGAATGTATCGTATACAGGCAGTGGAGGAAATCCTAGCTAATGAGACTGGGGAGTTTCTTTATTGCTGCAGCAAAAGATCAAGAAGCCATTCAGAGAATGACAGTTCAGTTCAGAATAGGATGGCTCTAGATATATGGCATCCTAAGGAAGTGTGTGTGCCCTACTTGGACAACAATGCTGTGTGCAGATTATGGACAAATCGGAGGAATTCCACAGCCAAACTACACACATCACAAAGATAGCTGCAACTCCTCCCCCCACCCCCCATGGATGAATGGAAAGGCTGGTGGCATTGACTGACAGGATGGTTGCCTGATTTCAACTGGTTAAGAACCGAATAATGACCCTGGCAGGCATCGTCATTGTTCTCTAATCACCTGTTCTGCATTACAATGCCTTCTGCTTTGCCTTTCCACCTGTAAGCAAGCTACGGGGTCTCCCAGTACAGGGGTGTTGATGTTGGGTGAATCTTGGAAAATTAAATAGTTTTCAGATTCAAAGGGTGGGGGGATGGGCTTTCTGCTAAAATAAAACCAGGTCATGGCACTCACTTGAAAGTAAGTCAGGAAGCCTGTAATTGTGGAGTCTGTCTGGCAAGAACAAAGACTGCTTATCCACAGGAAATATGCATGTGTAAAGCTTGTAACAATTCTGGGTAGTTAGAAAGCTGATAAAAGTAACAAAGTTAGGTAACTTGCAGACCTCAGCTAAAAGTTAGGAATAGAGATGGCCTGCAGCAAATCAAAGGGGTATTAGATAACTCCTGGGGCATTCATTAGCCAAGGCTTAGGAATAGGGACAGCTAGAGACCAATAGAACAAATTGTAGAATTATTACTAAAATGTTTATTAGATTATATTTCTTATTATCCCACCTTGTCCTGCCTTCTTCTTTAGTGAAAATGTATAAAGCTTTCTTAATTTTTTGTTATTGGCTCTCTTGGCATTTTGGCCAAGATCCCTTTTCCTTGGGGTACCCCAATAAAAAGCAATCAAAACCTGCATCTCGTGTCTGACGTCCTTCATTGACCTCGACACCAGACTCAGATCCGAATTGGGGACAACAATTAGTTAGGAACAGAATTGTTACCGAAGAGTGTCCGTTAGTGTAAAAAAGGATGCTACAGCAAGATTTAGAGAAATATTTTCAATGATTTTACTAGTAAGAATACGGACTTAAAAAATTAGATAGGATTTTGCTTTACAGTACTTCCCTTTAACACACTAGATGATAAAATGTTAAACCTTCCTAGGTTGAAGGTTTTCCTGCAACATAAATATGGGATATCAAAAAGAGATTTAGATGTGAATGTTATTGAAATTAGGTCTCTATAGTTTCCAGGCTCTAAATTTGTTTAATAGCATCATAGTAGCCTCAGTCATATTAGTGATTCCTTCCTTCCTTCCTTCCTTCCTTCCTTCCTTCCTTCCTTCCTTCCTTCCTTCCTTCCTTAATTCCTCCCTCCCTCCCTTCTTTCCGTTGGAAAAATTTTCCGGTTTGTTCTAGCTGGCAGAAGCCGACAAAGAAAGATTTGAAGACAGCAAAACTACCAAAAAGCAGGTTTTATTACAGGAAGGCAGTACAGTGACAGCAAAAGTGACTTCAGAGTTCCTGCCTCAAGAGCTATTTCCTTTGTCCAGTTTCTATTTTGGGGAAATAATCCGATCAAGGGGAAGGGCAGAGAGTTCCTGTGACCAGGTGATTTGTATGTTGCGGGGGGGGGGGGGGTTATAATCCCTTCAGGGGCAAAGGAGAGATTATTCCTATGGCTATCTGAGTTTTCTCAGAGGTTTCCTCCAGGCAACATCCAGGCATCTAGGGAAAGGAAAAAGCAGCAAAAAGTGTCATTTTATTATACTGTTGTGTCCATGTCCCCTTGGGGAGCCCATTGTGACTAAGGAAGCCTCCCCCAAAGGCCTTTGAACAAAGGGGCTATAAGATGTTCTCCACCTACTAGATTCCCTCCCCCCCCATGGGTCCCCCTGTCCTAGGTTGGCCTGAGACTCCTAATGGCTCTTTCTATCCATCTTTTGCCTTAAGGGAGCTCATTGGTCAAACTTGAAGATTTCCACACAGCAAATGATCCCATTCCACATTCTACATATTCCACATTCTACAAGGTAGTCTTTGCCCAATTTTAGAGCTTTTCCTGATCCATTTCCTGATTGGCTGGCTGGGAAAGGGACAGTCCAGGCAGGTCTTCCTCTGCCAGATATTCATATTAGAAGTTAGAGAACAGATCATAATTTCTACATTCTCCTTTATCTGTGAGATATCCCATTGATAACAGCATTGGCTTTGGGATTTTATTAAGGGTTTCTTCCATGCCAGCTTTACTCCATTCCATCCAGTGGTGGGATTCTGCTGGTTCTAGGCTGTTCAGCCGAACCGGTTGTTAAATTGCTGGCTTGCCCCGCCCCTTACCCCACCCCTACACACCACTATTTATTGCCAATAAATTGTGGTGGGCGAGGGGCGGGCGAGCCAGCAATTTAACAAACGGTTTGGTGTTTTTTTGTAATTTTATTGGCCCGCGGAGCTTCAGCATTGGCTAATTAGCCCATTGATTAGATCTACCTCCCAACTCTCAGCTGATTTGCTCTCAGCTGTTTTGCGCAGGGCTCTGCTGCTTGCTAAATTGCTGGAGCAGATTTTTTCTCCTCCTTGTGCAAACCAAGCTTAAAACGAAACTGAAAGTAAAACAGGCTGTTGGCTTTGCTGTTTGCTACAACGTTGGAAAATCAGGCAGCAGATTTCTTTTCTTTTTCCTCACCATAAAAGGTAGGTGCAAAAAGTGGGAAATTTAGGGCAAAAGAGGAGAGTTCAAGATTTTAAAACACAAAAGAAAAAAAGCTCTATTTAACTAGGGAATTGTAATAATTGAGATACTATTAATTGTATATTGGGTTGAAAGCAGAAATGGTTAAGTTGTGGTTTGGAGGAATATATGGGGGAAATTATTTGGTTTATTATTATTGGTAAATATAATTAATTGATTTGTAAGAAATTGGATTGCATGGAAATAATTGGGATATTTATGTTCATATTGATTAATATACAAAAAAGATAGTTATATAACTAATTGATTTATATTAAAATGTTGAATTTGTATTAAACAACTGTAATATTACATAATTAACCAATATGAGGATGGATATAAAAATAGATGACAATGGAAACGGGTATAATGTAGAATAGAAGGGAAAATTGAATTTGATTAATATTAGAGATGAGGATGAAGGGTAATATTGTTTTTTTAAAAAAATAGATGAATAAATATGGCAAAAAGGAAATATAGAAATTGTAAATTTAATTGAAATGACTAAACACTGTTTAAATTTGTGAACCGGCCAAATACTCTGTTCAAAGAAAATACATTGTATGTTTGTATGTGTGTTTCTAATTATTGCTATTTATTCATATTTGTTCTCTTTTATTCTTTAAAGTTTAACAATTCATTCTTTATCTTAATATCTTTATATTTGTTTGGGGTTGCCTTTTTTCCATTTCATCTTTTTTACTGTACAGCAATCTTTCTCCTCAAACCTATCACCTCTCTCTTTTCTTTCCTTCTTACATTCTTTCCCCCTTCTTCTCCTCCCTACTTCCTCTTTCTTTCTCCTTCTCCTCCTCTCTTCCTCCCTCTCTTATCCTCACTCCTACTCTAATTTCCCTTCCCTTCCTTCCTCCCTTCTCTTCCTTCCCTCTCTCTCCTTCTTTCTTCCATCTCTCTTCTCCTTCCTTCATCCCTCTCTATTGCTGTATCCTTTTGTGCATATGGATTACTCAGAGGGCTGAAAAAGTTATTTTTGACTGGTCCTCGCACTTTTGACTACTCCTCGAACTTACGACTGTCCTCACATTTTACGTTTTTCACCCTATCTTGTCACCATGGTGAAGAGAAGCAGTTGTGAAATGAGTGACATGGTTGTTAAGAATGCTACAATGGGCATAAATGATGACCGGTCATAAGGGTCAAAAGTGCGAAGACCTGTCAGAAATGACTTTTTTCAGCCCTCTGGGTAGTCCTTTTGTGCATATGGACTACTCAGAGGGCTGAAAAAGTTATTTTTGACTGGTCCTTGCACTTTTGACCAGTCCTCGAACTTATGACTGTCCTCACATTTTACGTTTTGCGCCTTATCTTGTCACCATGGTGACGACAAGTAGTGGTGAAATGACTGACACAGTTGTTAAGAATGCACAACGGGCATAAATGTGAGGAAGGTCATAGGTGCGAGGACCGGTCAAAAATGTGAGGACCAGTCAGAAATGACTTTTTTCAGCCCTCTGAGTAGTCCCTATGCACATAGCCACGCCCACCCGGTCACATGACCACCGAGCCACACCCACAACTAAACCACGCCCACAGAACCGGTTGTTAAAAAATTGAATCCCACCACTGATTCCATCCCATAAAGTTTCATTCTTCCCATTTTTTAAAAAAGCATTTTCCCCCTTTAACAAGTGGCTGGCTGAATAATAACTGGTGGTGAATCAGCCCCATGGATGTTTCTTTCTCCCCAGGATTTTTCAATATCTTTCCCTTTAGCAGGATTCTTGGATCAATAATTGATTGGGGGGGGTCCGTCCCAAAAATATTTGCTTCTCCCCAGATTTCAAAAAGATTTTATCCCCCGATTTCAAAAAGCAGCACTTTTTCCTGCAGCTGTTGATAAAAATAGGATCACCAACATGATTGCCAACGTCGGATGAGGGATATGAACGAGGAGGAGGAAGAAGGAGAAGGAGGAGGAGGAGAAGAAGAAGAAGATTATTTTAAAAACTCCCCTCCCCCACTTTGACGACCTGATTGGGCCAATAATAATGAATGTTTGCTTCTCTCCAATTTGTTGCTTTTAAAACACCTTTTTTCCCTTTAAGAAGCCAGTGAAGCTGACTGCAAGAGGAACAACAATTCATTTTCGTTTCCTGCCTAGGCGCAGCCCAAAGGCGGTCACCTGATTTGGAGGAAAAGAAGCGAAACTTCACTTTCTCTTTCTTTGTCCCGGTGGAGGAGGCGGCGATGGCAGCCGAAGCGCCCTTGCAGGATTTGGTGGGAGAAGCCACCTGCTCCGTCTGCCTGGACTTTTTCCAGGACCCCGTGCTCATCCCCCAGTGCGGCCACAACTTCTGCCGGGGCTGCCTGACCCGCAGTTGGGGGACGTCGGAATCAGAGGCTTCTTGTCCCCAGTGCAGGCAGACCTTCGCGCCCCGCAGCCTCCTCCCCAACAGGCAGCTGGCACGGATGGCTGAAGTGGCCAGGCGATGCGGCGGCCGTCCGGGCGAGGAAGGAGGGAGCCTCTGCCAGAAGCACCGGGAGCCCCTCAAGCTCTTTTGTAAGCACCACCAGACCCTCATCTGCGTGGTCTGCGACCGATCCAGAGACCACTGGGGCCACTGGGTGATCCCAGCGGAGGAGGCTTTCCAGGAATACCAGGTAGGAGTCAGCCAGGAGGAATCGCTTTGGAGGGGCATCCAGAGCCAGCCCTCGCAGTCTTTTTACCTCTTTACTTGCTTCCTCCTGCTTTATCCCACCCCTTATCTCCCTGCCTGCAATTTTTAAAAAACAGGTTGACATCCCTGTTGTCCCTGATCAAAATTCAGGTGCTTGTCAACTGTCATGTTGTGTTGTCCTGGGCTCTTGGGATCACCCTTTGCCACCTTCTGATAAGCAAAGTCAATGGGAAAGCCAAATTCGCTTAACTGCTGTGTGACTAAAGTAACAACTGCAGTGATTCACTTACCAACAGTGGGAAGAAAAGTTGTAAAATGGGACAAAACTTCACTTAACTCTCTTGCTTAGCAACAGAAATTGCCTATAGGGAGAAATAGGCTCCCTTTGCCAGCTCCCTTTCCACATTTGCTCTAGAGCAAAATTGTCATGGAGTCCTCCAAAATCTTGAGTGCAGACCCCAAAAACCACTCCTGCTGGATCAGCCCAAACTTTCATTTCTCAGTGATGCTTCTGGGATGACTGCAACCAGGAGACTCAGGCAGCTCACTTTAATGCCCTTGCAGGAAGTCCTCGACTTAGAACCGTTTGTTTAGTGACTGTTCAAAGTTACAATGACAATGAAAAAAGTAATATAAGAGTTTTCACCATTCTGATCATTGCATCATTCTGTGGTCACATGATCAAAATTTGGAAGTTTGCCAACTGTCATGTATTTATGATGATTGAATATACTTTATCTTTTAACTGGGTCTTCCCTCCGATGTAATTCTTTACGGAAAAGAAACTCAAAACTTGTATTTTCTCTTCAGATCAAGGTGGAGGATTGCCTGAAGGCTCGGAAGGAGCAGAAAGAAAAAATAGCTACATACAAAAGAGACACAGAGCAAACAGTGCAGGAGAAGCTTGTAAGTATTGATCCAACGGTGAGGAGCTTCTGAGCTAATAGGAAGGAAAACACAGTCTGCCATCTTTAATAATAGGCAGCTTGTCTGTAAGTACAAGTTCTGACTGAGATTAATTCAAAGTTAAAGACTGTGTGAGGCACAGAACTTGTTCTTAACCTGGGGACTGAGAGGTCACCATTGGCTGAATGAGTCACAGTTGGGTTAAGTGCCCCTATCCCATGAGCTGTGTTTTATGCAATAGGTTTGGCTTGCTTAATAAATTAATGCAAAATATATTTCATCTCATTGAAAGAATTGTGAATTCAGACATTCTTCTGACTCCTTTTTTGAAATCCCTGATTGCCAAGAAAATTTTCATGAGAGGTCATTTAAACTTGGGGCTTTTTTTTTTTTAGAAACCTGTCCCGTTTGCGGTTTTTAATGTCAAAAGGGTTTTTTTTTCTTAGGTAATTCTCCCACCTCACTTTCAGATTCTTCAAGGAATTTGTTTAATTATTATATCAATTAAAATAAAAATAATTAAGTAAAATAATTAAAATAAAAATATGCCTTTTGCTTTTTCTCTTTCTTGTCCTAGGACATCATCAAAGAAGTGAAAAAAAAATGTAGTGGCTGAATTCAGAGAGCTACAACTCTGGTTAGAAGGACAGGAGAAGCTTCTATTGACTAAAATGGAAGAGACAGAGAAGGATATTATGGCAAGAAAGGAGAAGGGTTTGGCCAAGCACATGGAGGAACTGGGCTCTCTTGACCATCTCATCCAGGAGATAGAAGAGAAGCTTCAGCAGCCAGCCAGCAAACTCTTACAGGTCAGGCGGGAAGTTGAGATCATAGAATCCCAGAGCTGGAAGGGACCTTGGAGGTCTTCTGGTCCAATCCTCTGCTCCAGAGCTCTGTTATCAGCTGCCGGGGGCTTTCTGGAAGGGCCTCTGATGGGGAAACAGAGGCTGGGGGTGACCCATGCAAGCATTCTCAGAAGAAGTAGGCTGGCAAAGCAAGGCAAGTGTCAGGATGTGCGAGGCCTGGTAAGTAGGGCATCCCTACCCTAGCTTAATTTTTATCCGTTCCCCTTGCCCCACCTCCTGCACCTTGGAGTGGGCGGGGTCTTAATTATGCCTTATTGTGGCGGCTGGGCTTATATTGGGCAAACATGTAAAAATCAAGCTAGGACTTCCTTTGGGAGCAAGTCGTATTTTCAGGGAAACTTGGTAGTAAAAAGTACAAATGAAAATAAAATAGGGAAATGGAGAAGAATTAGAATGGGAAAGATGTGTAGG